>JAHYIQ010000005.1:1249166-2498333 GCA_030673865.1 Melipona bicolor
AGAATCGATTGAACGAATCAATTATTCAAATCTCTTAAATAAATAAACGTTTGTTCGATGCGTCTAATGCCGCAGAATTGAATAACAATTTTGTGACGCCCACGCACTGGTAAACGTGCAGGTCGTTCTATTACGGTGTGGGTGTATTTTGGGCAGATTTGTACAATTCGTAGAAAATAAATTTCAAGGATTTTCTATTTCAAGGAAATTGTAAAATATACGGTGAATACGCGGATGAAAAGAAGAAATAATATTATTATTGGCGAGTTATTGCATATATTATTATATTATTTTACGTTATGACGTATATTATATTATATTGATGTATGTAATACTATGTGTTATTATATAGTTATAACATGATGCGTCTAATGCCACAGAACTAAATAACAATTTAGTGACGCCCACGCTGGTAAACGTGCAGGTCGTTCTATTACGGTGTGGGTGTATTTTGAGCAGATTTGTACAATTCGTAGAAAATAAATTTCAAGGATTTTGTACTTCAAAGAAATTGTAAAATATACGGTGAATACGCAGATGAAAAGAAGAAATGAGATTATTGGCGAGTTATTGTATATATTATTATCTTATTTTACGTTATGACGTACATTATATTATATTGATGTACGTAGTACTATGTGTTATGATATAGTTATATGTTATTGACAAACTATGTTCTCTATAATAAAAACTAAAATGCACAATTCATCGAGAGAGAAAAGATGTCCGAATACTTTACGCAATACACATAGACTAATCGATCGATACGGCACGACGCGCGTGATTATTATTCTCCCGCTCACGGTCGAAGGATCGATTTAACCCGAAGAAACTTCGTCCGGCAACCTCTGCCGAGAGGATTCTGCTTGTCGCAGCTTCCCTTTTTCGACCAATGAAGAAACGCAAGAAAAAGAAGAAGAAACGGCAATAAAAAAAGAAAACGAAGTAAACATCAGATCGACTCTCCGCTCTCGGAGGATGCAATTAAGCTACAAGATTTTTGGAATATCAATCGAAGGGTCGAGGAAACGAAAAACAGGCAACTTCAAAGATAGCTTCTTTCCCATCTTTTTGGTTCCATGCCTCTCTTTCTCCCAACACCCCCCCCCCCCAACCACCTCTACCCAATTTCGTCTATCCATTTGTAGACTCGGTTCTCCTCCCGCTGAGTCTACGGGTGCGACCTCAAGTCGTAAACCACCCTGAGGGATCCCTCGCTCTCATAATCGAGAAGCATTGTGCTCGACCTGAAGTTCCACGAACGACACACGCGGGCACCGACCACGAGATGAGAGAGAAAGACAAGGGTTCCGAAGGGTTCTCGCTTCGGCGAGAGAGAAGGAGGAAACCGGGAGAGGAAGGTTAAGAGAAAACCCTTGGCCCTTCATCTCCGCCAGGATACTCCCCGCTCTATTCATGCTGCTCATCTTTGTTCCGATCAGTCTTCTCGGGACGTTACGTGTTCGTGGAACTTCGAAACAAAGTCGAGACAACTTTTACCCACCGCCAGGAAGTGTGTCTATCGTTCGTTTACGTTGGAAATCAATAACTTCCGATATCTCTGATAAATGCAAGTGTGTTCGTAGCGGGAAGAGACGGGAAATTGGAGAATTTCGCGAGGATCACGCGGAAGAAATAATTTCTGATGACCAGACAAAAAACGTACAAGTTAAATTTTGATCGAAACAATACGAACGGTCAGTTTAAAAAAAAAAAGGGAAAATAAAAATGATTCATAATTTTTGATTCATAAGTCTCTTTTCAAGTGGAAAATTTAACACCTGAATCTACATCGCGCTAACAATTCCAAGTTTATACTCCCTTGCCTGTCCACCAGAGATACAACGTACGAAATGGATTGAATGGATTGAATGGATAAGGTACAGCTGTCAAGTGATATGAAGTGAACGGAGGAGATCGGATGTTTGGACTGGAGTAGTATCAATTACGATTAAAGAATGATTTCAGAATGTACACTGCCACACTTGAGTATTAGAATACTTGCAAAAAGTGAAGTTAGAAATTTATGCAAAGATAGGTAATAAAAATAATTAATACGTGAAATGCAAGAAATCATATCTACCTTACGTTATACACTAATGTTAAATTGTGAATCAAATCAGCTTGACAAAACACGTGTATCAGTATCGTCGAATGAATTAAAACGCACACAGAATCTGTCAACTCCGATAATCAACAAGCAATCATCGAAACGATCTCCAAAAAATAAATTGGTTGGAACACAACGATATTCAGAAAAAATGAATTGTTAGAATACAAAGCCTACAAAGAAAGGAAAATGTAATATAAAAATTTACTTCCGACTAGATGGAAAAAGAAATATCCTCTTTCACTCGACACGTGTAAATTCTGTTTCGCTTCGAAAAAGAAAAAATGCAATCTAGCATAAATAAATGAAAACGAAAAAAAAAGAGGAGGAGAGAAAGAAAAATACTTTGGCGCGGAGTAACGAAGAAAATTGAAAAAAATTCATCGACAAAAACGAGAGAAAAAAGCGAGAGCAGATCGGACGTACGTATTGTATGTATATTGTTTGCCGGTAGCGGCGAAGCGGAGAAAGTCGATGTTCGTACACGGTCGCCGCACGGCCAGACTCGCGTCCGCGAATATAAACGCATTTATAATTGTATGCGGCGCGCCGCGACTGTATGCATTAGCGCATGCCGACTAAACTCGAACTAACTCGAGCCACGGTGACAAGTGCCCTCGTGGACGACGCAACTGCAACGCGGGGGACCAGTTATTATTGTCACAGGCACGCGCGCCCCGCCCTTGCTGCACCGCCATCCACCCGCTTCTCTCTCTCTCTCTCTCTTTTCTCTCGGTTCGGTCTGTCTGTTCTCTTTTGCGAGGTCCTTGTCGGAATACGGAATCAACGGGACACCACGTTTTCTCCCCACGCTCGAATCAACATTTTATCCGAATAACCGTTTCCTCCTTCTTCCACGAGCCGGGGCTGCTCCCCGACTGTCGTCGTTCCACCAGATGCCAGCCATTTCTACGCCTCCGTCTCGGAATTTTAAGGCTCGAACCGTCGACGACGTCTGCGAACGACGGATTTCGGTGATAAAAAGACAGGACATATCGAGACATCGAGTTAATTCCTAGATCACGACGTTGTTGATTCTCGTGCGTGTTATCGATACGCGGAGCTTATCATATCGATAAGCGATCGAGCTTTTGATTTTAATGTCGTAGTTGTATGGAAATACGTAAATTTGGTTGAAGCTTGGAAAAGTTTTAAATAACGACGTATCGACACACGATGCTACTATTATTTTAAAATTAGACGAGACCGCAACAGGCCCGATGATTCACGTAAATCTACCAATATCGTCGATTCATTCTTCTTTCTGTAATTTTCTTCTATCATTTTGTACGAACATTAGAACACTGCTTTTCTCCTCCTTTTTTTTTCCTTCGAGAAAAATAATAGTTATCACAAAAATTTTTACGAAAAGAATCCACAACTGAAATCTGTTAATTATTTACGTTGAGGATATTAATCTCAAAATGCTCCTTGTCTTCGAGAAAGAAGATTTACGTTCGATTGTGGGATCCTCCATAATGTTCATAAATCATCGAGCAACGAGAATTCACGTGCAAAACGTGATTAAAAGTGAATGGAACGAGAGAGAGAGAGAGAGATACGTATCGACAACTATTATTAAAATTTCTGACGATTTATATTTTATACCGGGGAAATGTCCTTGAAAACAGGACACCGTTGCCGTGAAAGGAACGAAGCTGTGGAAACGCAGCGCGAAACGATAACGGTGAAATTACGATCCTCCGTGAGACAGTAACCTGGCGAACAATCGAAAATTACCGCGTGTTATAGATTGTTCCATCCAGCGGACGGTTTGCATGGAAATACGCGAGAGAAAACAATGAGGCAACGCGCGGCGACAACGCCTGTGTCTCGTATTATTCCGGCAGTCTGCTCGAGCGAAATGAAAAGACCGAAGCGCGGAGTAGCGAGATTGAAAATCGAAGAAAAATTGTTGTCTCGTCTCTCGACGATCGTGTCGCAGAAATTTCACGTGTCGTTCTGATGCTTGCGAGATTCGGAATACATAACGGCGAGTAGAAAATTGGAATACAACCTCGATGAAATTTTTGCGACGCGCTCGTGCTCGAAAGTCTAAAGTACGTCAGGATTTCCAAAGAGGTAATCGCTTGTCTTGTTTTTTTAAAAAATTGTACAAGTCTCGCAATTTAAAAATAGAATGCAAACAAAAAGGGAAGTTTCGTAGAAGGAAGTACGTTAGTGATTTGATATGGTATAAAGCCAGGGGAGATAAAAAAAACTGCACGACTTGTACTCCAGTATGATTCGTCTCACTGAAAGGCCCAAAAGCAACTGTATACTTTTTTACCATAAAAGTTTATCGATATACAAACATTTGAATCGATACAAAACAAATTACAGGCGCGATCGCTCAGTACCAGACAACGCCACTCCTAATCGAGGTCTATCCCACGCCCCTCGCGAATCACGTGACCCAAATCAACCAATCGCTAATTTTTGTTACATTAGCGTTGCACCTGAAGAGACCCGATTTTCTGGGTTACCCCGCTAAAATCACTTTCAGTGATAATATGAATATCACACGTGTAATCAAATCAAGAAATTAATATAAAAAGCGGAGTTAATCAGTTTGACTTTTTTGACAAAAGCTCGATTGCAATAGTCATCTATAACGGAATCTAGAACGATAGATCTCGTCTGGAAAGAAAATTGTGCTCCAAACTTCTGTGCGAGAACGTAAGCACCACCTACGCTACAATTTTCTTACGAAGAGAAATTACTGTAATTTGGTACTTTCTACTATATCGATACGATTATTCTGGAAAATTTGTGTCGAACACGATCGAGAACGAGTTATATATGTGTGTGTGTGCATATGTGTGTGCGAGTTGAAAGCGCATTAATCAACGAGGCTCGTGTTCGGAGCTGTTCGGAATCTCCGTTCGCGTTAATTACGCGAAGAATGAATCGACGAGCCAGTAACTACCGTACACGGACGACGGCGGCTCCGATAGAATCGTATGTAAATAGAGCGGAAACGTTCTCTCTTTCGAGGCAGCGGGAGCGCGCCAACTCGCACGTGCAGACACACGTCGATCACCACCACCATCACCACCGTCGCGTTTTTCTAATTAAGGCAATTTTCGCGATCGACTACGAGTCGTGGAGAATGAAGCACCGATTGCGATGCATGCGACGGCCTCGAACGA
Source organism: Melipona bicolor (assembly GCA_030673865.1). NCBI lineage: Eukaryota > Metazoa > Arthropoda > Insecta > Hymenoptera > Apidae > Melipona > Melipona bicolor. The sequence goes on from JAHYIQ010000005.1 coordinate 1,254,429, forward strand.
TGCTATTTTCACAACGATTTACGACCGATGGAATCTCTTCTCTCTCTCTCTCTCTCTTTCTCTTTTTCTTTCTTCGTATTCCTCGCTTCGAACGAAGGAAAGAAGAAACGATGTAATTAGACTTTTATCTCTTTTCTTTCTCGTGGCGAAACTTGGTCACGTAGGACTTTTGAAAAGCGCGTGACAACTCAACAATCGATTTGAGTGTTTCTAATATCGTGTTAAATGTTAGAAAAAACAAAAATTGTATATGCTGCTACTCTATACACGCACTTTTCTATTAAAACTTGCAGTTTTCTAGAAAGTTCCTATTAGCACATGATTACGTATTCGGTTTTCCAACAATCTTTTTGTTTCTTAAACGAGAATAAGGTTAAAGTATAAACATCTAAAGATCGCAGTAAGTTAAATTCAAAATCCGAATTCGAATTCCATAGGATTACAATTTGCTTTCTCCTTCAAATCGAAACTATAATTCATATCGTGAGTCTGGCTCAGCATTACAAGTCAAAGAACATAAATTTGAAGCTTAAAATTTTGAAAAGTCTCGATGAGTATTCACTTTTTTCCAAATAGCATCGCCGGCGTGAAATATCAAAGAAAGTTCAGAGAGTTCGAGTTGCGGAATACCGGAAGATGATCGAGCCTCTCAAGACTGTTGGGACGATCAAGATTTTCAAGACTCGTGATGTATCAAGACTTCTTTCTTAAATGTGCAATTTGAGCTTCGAAGCGCTTCGAATTTCATTACTAGCCACGTTCCTTCTCTCCCGTTGCGTTTCTCGCGGAACAGCGATAAAACAATGCGGAGTACAGTGTTTAAAATGCGCGGCAAATGTTCCTCCATTCGCAGCATGAAATTCACGCTAGGCAAAATACCGAAACGACCTTCAATTAAAGTTTCAGTCGTCGGTACACAGTGCACGGCACGCGAAAAAGGATAGAAAAAGAGAGGGAAAAACGGCGGAACGACGCAGTACAAAAACGAGGCGCGCACAATGTCGCGTCGGAAAGAACGACTCTGTATTTCACGCACGAGAAAGGCGGCTACATCCATTTGTGCGTGTTTTACGAGCCGCGTTAAGGTGTGCGAATCTACTTCCACCGACCGGTTATCGATCACACGATACTTCCACGAGACATCGTCGGATCTTTTATTGAAAATTCGAAACGACTTCGCGTCAACACGTTCCTTCGTTCCTTGGACACACGTTTGACGCGAACAGGTATAAAAATAAACAGAGTTTACGATTCTCGATCGGAACGGTTATTCGAATCCATGTGAGGAACACATACATGGTTGGCTCACTTTTATTAAAGCGAAACGACTCCATTTTTGGGTCGGATATTTATTTAACGCACGCAAGATATAAACTTTGTGCCTGATTTTGTGCAGTAAGATGTAAATATCACGCACAGCTGGACAATAATAACCGATTAAACGAAACACATCGATCATACCTCCTGTCATTCGAATGGTAAAAGACATCGATTCAAAAGTCTTTTGTAAACAACTTGTTAGTTAAATCGAAAAGATATTCAAGTCGAGCGAAATAATCAGCTGTCACTTGCCGAAATAGACTATTTAACTCGTTATTAGTGACGTGATGATAAACAATAAATTACATTATACATAGTGACAATTCGACGACCATGTTTTGATTGCAAAGATGTAACTTTCACATCTCGGTTATAATTATCAGAATTTAGTAGCATTAGTTAGTTTTCATCCTCGAATAACCCTACCATAAGATTATTCGAACCTAATTTGGCACATCTTTTAACCAAAGTACACGACATTTTATTGTCGTCCTTTCTCACGTTAAAAATTATGTTAAAAATCTCGTGTCTTGTGTCACACAATAAATTCGATCACTTTACGCAAATTAAGATCAAACTTTAAGATATGGAAGCTTAAATTATTCGAGCAATTCTACTTTGAGATTATTCGAATAATAATAAATTCACTTTCTCGTTTGCTTTTACCAGATCGAAAGTTCTCGATATATATTTCTAACCTCAATGTGCATAAGTCCGATTATTCTGCACAAAGATAAATGTTGACGCTTAAAATAATTCTACCTCAGTACCTTGGTAGATTACGGACTTTTATGCAAATTCATATTTTTACGAAAATAATTTCAAAAGTATCTAGAATTTGTTTTGCGCGTGTTTTACATGTGCATTGTACGCGCTCCTGCGCCTTTAAATTTTCTAAAGGACGCACAAAAATCCGCAGTCTACTCGTTACACACACACACACACATTTGACGGAACGTGTTTGACGCGATCGTTTTTTCAAACATTGTATCTATCCTCGCGGACTCTGGGAGCCGCAAGAACGCTAAAGGGAGCAGCGAATCGTAGAAATTGCAGGAAAACAAGGATGGAACGCGGTCGTCGTCGCCGGTAGACACCGTTACGCCGTTAGTCGCCCCACTTACGGCCACAGGCTCGATTCGCGCTCGTCAACGCGGTATCAAGCCGCCAAGCGGTAAATTTCATTATCTCGAAACCGCGGCGATTGAAACGTGCGGACTTTCTCTCGCGACGTCTTAACAATGTACCAAATATTCGCTCGTCTTTTACTTCTTCTTTCAGACCTGGTTCTTTCTCACGTGAAAATGCAGAGAAACTGGGAGAAAGGGAAAGACGAAGACAGATGAAAAGGAGAGAGAGAGAGAGACTCGATTCCATCCACTCTCGAGAGCAGACACCAGGCATTCACCGTGTTCCCCCGAAGAATCCCAGGATTCACGATCCCCGAGACTCGATCGATTCTCGAGTTCATTTGAAGTGTCGCGCGACGAAATCGCTTTTCACAAGGGTACGATCGCGTTTCCACGAAATTGGCCGAGCTCAATCTCAAGGATAGAACGACGACGCGCGCCGCGTCGCGTCGTGTCGTGTCGCATCCTCCCGGTTCCCGACGACGCACGCTGCACGATATGGAGGCCCGTGTGGATACACCGCTGGGACAAGTCGGCCCACCCATCGAGATCGAAATATCCTTTCCCTCTAGATATATGACGTTTACATCGTCACTCTTGGCACGCGGTTCCTTCTACCGATCCTCATCTCTCTCTCTCTCTCTCTCTCTCTCTCTCTCTCTCTACTCTCTTTCTTCTGTCTCTCTTCACGACTCTCTTTGGTATCCGATGAAACGGGTTCCACTCTCAACTTTTACCGTGGAACCGTATAACCCACGTTCCCGCCATTCTCCGTACGTTTTCTCTCTGTTGCATGTTCCTTCGTTCTTTCGTCTTTGTCTTTCTTTCTATTCATCCTCTCTCTCTCTCTCTTTCTTTGCTCAGGAATCTTTGATGCCACCACGACCAAGGATAATTGAATGATACAAAAATCTCGACAAAGTCTCGAGGAAAGATGGCCGGGCACGGGAGCGTAAAACATTTTCAATGTTCCGTTGATATTTCAAACCAGAGTCGAGCGTGCCTCGGTCGAAATAATTAGACTCTGCGTTCCATTTGAAATCCCAAGTTAAAGGAGCAAACGGAGGTGTTTGGAACTCGGCGGAACTTTGAGGAGAATAACCTTTTGTTTTAGTCTCGTTCTACTTGCTGTTGTTCGTTTCTTCTCGTTCGGGTGTGATTAAACGGAGGAGGCACCTCGAATCGAAAAATGCGCCTTATTGAAATTCGATTAGACTCTTCCGTTTCGTTTTGCAGGTAATTCCGATAATCGCGGAGCACGCGGAGGGGCACTGGAAATTGAACGTTATATTGGAACGAACGAGCTGTACGAGTCATACGCTACGAACGCACGCGATAAGGATACCTAGTGTGTGTTTCGCCTTGAAACTGCCCGCTTCGTATATCTCGGGCACGATGCTCTTGAAAATATATGGCGCGTCGACTTTGACGGACGCTCGTTCTGTTCAGTTGTTTCTTTACCCAATAATGCGCGTAAATTCTTCAAATACGTAATGAAATTAAATGAAGCAACAGCGGAGGGGAAACAAAAGGGAAACAAATCATCTTCGATAAAATAACACTTTTCGTACTGTTGAAATATTTTTCAAATTTGATATACCCGAAGGGACTAAAACACTATCAATAATAATTAAAAAAGCTAATTTTAATAAATTCTTGCTTATTGAATCCAACGAAAAGCGACTGTAATTCGTCTAACACGTTCGCCACGTCACCCGGATATGGGTGTTCTTCTTGGTCAAGTTATAGGATGTTTAATTAGATTTTTAAATAGGAATTTAATGGAATAAGCACTGGCAAATATATATAAAATATACAAAATAAAAATATGAAAAGTATACATTATATTATACTTTGTATTAATTTATATTTAAAATAAAATGAAGCATTATATTGTTATTTGTTAAAACAGTTGAAACACATTTGTGGTAGTTTTGGACAATTTTGACAATATGTTTTAGTTTTTTCTCGCTTCTTAGCGTTCGAGAATTTGTCTCTTCTTTTGATAACATAGAACGCATCCTACTAATAGGCTTGCCCTGCTGATTCTTACGAATCTCTAAATGGTGAGACACTTTTATCATTGTCGGGCCTAGTATTTTCCGAGTACAACAATTCTCTAACTAGAAGTTTCCATATCTTAGTTTCTGTGTCTAAAAGACTTATCGCCTTTTCATCCAAAAATAATGAAAGAACTTCACCTGGGCTAATGCTGGAAGGCAAATCCATCAGAAGCCCACTTTTTCTTTTATATGATTGTTGCTTGTTGGCGAATTCGTTCCACTGGATATTGTCCAAAGAATCACCAGCAATTCCTCCTCTTTTGCTATAGCAAGTTCTTCTAACATCTCCTCAAGGTCTTCACTTGCATATGATTCCTTGTCATCCGAGTCTGAATTTATAATCCTTCTTGTAAAACTCATCACTACTCTCCTCACTTTCAATTATATTTTTATACTGTGCAACGAACATTTTGAGGGTAAAAAAATCACTGATATGCTTGTCAGACAAAGTATGCTTTTTGACTGAATGAAGGTTCTGGGATAAATGCAGTGAGATCCCTCGCAGTCCTCTTTCCGAAGAGTTTATCGCTTTCCCCATTTCGTTTCTAAATGTTTTACTTTATAATGACACGAGGGTTCGAAAACATTAGGTCAGAGACCACGCAAGTGCCTACTCGAATTTCATCGTTGCTATTCCAGCTGATCGCTCCGTTTACGTTCTAGCGCTCCGACTCCGAAATTTAGGCCCCGCAAGAAACTCAACCAATTCACGCTGGACGACGAACAAAATGCTAAACAAAATTTTACTGTGTAATAAATGACACGATCGCGATGATGCAAATATCAATATCATACAGACGTCACACAGACACGTATATAGAAGCATCTTTCCACGCGAAAGCCACGAGCATTGAATAACGCGGTTGTTCGACCATTACGAAGATTGGAAAAAGGAGAGGAAGATTGCGCGCGAGATACAAGACGGAATCGCGACGGAATTTCGTGGAAGAAACAACTTGTATAGCTGGTACGTGAGTTTTCCTTTGAAGCAGTTGACTCTTGAGCGAACGCGTTAAAGGAACACGTTCCCTATCCGTGAGCAGTTTGCAGATAGTTTGCGAACTTGGACGGATATGGAGGGAGTTTTCGAGAAACGTGAAAGAGAGAGAGAGAGAGAGAGAGAGAGAGAGAGAGAGGGAGCGTTAACGGACGGTCGAAGGCAACCCTGCTGTTACGCTAATCGCCGCGATACCTTCTCACCTATATAATTCATACACCTCGTCCGGGCGTTTCCATGCAACGCAAACTTCTTCGAGGAATCGAGCGCAAAGGAAGTACATCGTTCGGAATAATTGGAAGATCGTTCACCGAGAGCCGAACGTTTCACGAAATTCACGATCAAACGAGCAATCTTGGAAATTAATTTACGTCCAACGGAGTGGTACTCACACTTCCGTCCAAAAGTCACCGTCCGTAAGTTTGAAACGAAATAAAGGTAAGGTCAAGTTTACATATATTTAATTTAATAACTTTGATGGAAAGAAAAAGAACGACAAATTAATATTGGAGAAATTTGAAGAAAAGGAGAAACAATGCTCGTATAATTAGGGCAAAATTTTATATTTACGCAGAGCTTGAACGATCGAAAAGTAAATTAACGCAGGATTACTACTCGAGCGTAGATATAGTAGCAAATGGCAATTACATCTCTATTTCATTAAATATTATTTTAAAAAGGGAAAAAGTCCACTCGCAACGAGTGAAAGATTTTAACGGGTATTATTAATTGAACGTAAATTACTGCGAATTATTTTAATAATGGATTTTCATGACTCACGAAATTGCATACGTGTCACGCCAATAACGAAGTACGATGGAAAACAGAGGCAGAGAACAGAAAAAAAAGAAGAGAGGGAGAGGGGAAAAAAGAGGTGGAAAACAGAGGACGTGTGTAACATGTTTTAATAAGAGCTTCCGTAAATTCGATATACGTGCTTCAAATTTTACCCCTTTCATCGATTCCGTTTCACCGCCGCGCATCGTCGATTCTCCACGCATTTTTTTTTCCTTTTTCTCTTTTGTTCGATCGTTTCCACCCTCTCGCGCGGTATTTATTTATTTCTTTTCTTTTTTCTTTTTTTTTTTTTTTTTTTTTTTTTGAAGCGATTCCCGTGTTTCGGATTACCTTTTACAGCGAACTTTTATTTATTAAAGCGATACGTCGGCCGGAATGTATCGATCGATCGTACTCCACGGAGTGTGCGTGTATTACCATCGTCGATGGGAAAACGCTCCGATGGGAACAAAGAAACACGATTGAACAAAAAACGAAAAAGAAAAAGTTGGAGAGAATGGCGAAAAAAAAAGGAGGGGGGAAAAAGGAAGAGGATAGTGACAAAGGACAAGAAACAACAACGCACGGAAAAAAGAAAAAAGAAAAAGGAGAAGACGTTGCAACGTATGAAGTCATTGGCATGATAAACGAATTACCATCGTTTCAGTCAGCGACCGGTGGTAATAATTCCCAAAGGGAGGCACGAAGCTGGAAGGAAAGACAGACGGTCCTTCAGCACGGAGGAATTTAAAGAGGACCCAGCAGAGACGACGGCGACGACGACGACGACGACGACGGGACGACGAGACGACGGGCCAGAGAGAAACGTATTTGCATTTACATTGGCGCGTTCAAATCGTTGGAAAGGAGAACGTGGAATAAAGGAAGCAACCAGGTACCGAGAAAAGAACTTTATCACGCCGTGAAATCGATTTTTACCCTCCGTGCCCCTTCCTCCCCTTTCAATCCAGACTATGATACCAACAGAATCATCATTGAACGAAACAAGAGACTCTCTTAAACATTAAACGAAAGTAACTCGTAACTGGTTGTACTTTGGTTGAACTTGCAGAGAACGAATCGAGTCGTGGTACGGAGGGGATGCGTTCTGAACGCATCGGAGTAATAAAATACATACAAGGGATGTTGCGGATTTCACGGAACAGTCAAGAGACGGATGATTTTATGGGAAACCGCAAAGTGATTCAAGAGAATCAAATTTGAGAATTTGTCGGAGAATTTATATCTGAATTTGGCTGATTTAATACTGGATAAAATCGACGTGGGAATATTCCGTGAAATATCGGATTTCATTTATAGCTTTTTGTCCTTAATGAAACAGACTGTGATACGTTTTGTTAAGAATTAGTCTGGCCAACCCTATCCGATTGTACAACGAAAACTTGTACTGCGATGCATTTCTTACAGATGTGTCTTACATTTCCACGACCTAAGCATGTACATATTTACGAAAAGTCAAGGATACCAATCTTCTCTGAAAACAGCGCGACGTACAAGCGTCGAAATCTTCAAGACACAAACCAGAAACGGCTGTTACGACAGAGACGAAACGACCAGGTCAAACGAAAAATTTTTGGAAACGCAATCTGCTGAAAACGCAGATGGAAGGAAGAGGAGACCATCACTGGACGAAATTTTTTTTTTTTTTTAAACGTTTATTAGTGCCAATATATTAGAATGATATTTACAGAGTTTAACGTTTAAATAACTGCAGCGGCTGGGGCCTATTTCAGATTATAAGCACCAATCCTGATGCACGCATAATCTTAATTAACGATTTTCTTAATTACATTTAATGCTATCTTATTATAACTAGCGTTAGTTTTTTTTTTTTTTTTACTATACTATGGGTGTTTATTTTTGATTTATTATACAACAAGGCACTGCAGTTGTATAATACTTTTTATGTCTGGTCTTCGATTTGTAAATGGTGAGTGAGGAAGTGGGGGTGAAACGGGGCGACTCCTGCCATTATTGCGGAGAGTTGTCGCACGTACGAAAACGAAATACGAGGAAAACCGAAAAGGGAAAAGACAGATTCCTCGAAACAAAGAGAAAGAGGATCGAGGCACGAAGGCGGACGAAAACGAAGGCCAGAGATGGAAAGATTCCATGGGTTAAGGGCTGCGAGGCGTGCACAGCTGGTCGTCGAGAGAGAAAGCCCAGCGTGGAAAAGCGACTGGTGAAATTAAAGGCAAAAGCGGAAATTGAAACGCATCTCCATCGTTTTTTTTTATTTTACTCCGCGTCTCCTTCCGCATTCACGTTGCGCGTTCGCGTTCGCGTTCGCGTTTCAGCCATCGGATAGTCTGCTGTCTGTCCGCTAAACGTTTATCTTTCGCCGGGGAACGGCGCAACACGGTTAAGAAGTTAATCGAGTAAATCGTTTAATTGGTCGTGCATGGTTGGTTCGAGCAACCGCCACCTCTACCCGGGAATACGTGCGAGAATATTGAATCCGATCGGAAGGAGAGGGAGAATATCTCGCTGATATTTTGCCGAAGAATTTACTTTTTCGCAGTTGCGGTGACGCGTGTCAATGCAACTTTTTCCACGGTGTAAATATAACAAGATTGTGTACTTGGACCCGTAAAACTCCTATTGATTCGAAGAAATTGCTTTCTTTTACGCAAGACGTAAACTTTGTTGTCGGTATGTTCCTGCAAATGAAAACAAAGACTGAAAAACAACACGCGGCAATATTGTCGAGGAACTCGCACGGGAGAAGTCTCGGGCGATCGATCGCCAGCTCTTGATCCCATTATCACGCGACAATACGATTTCGCACACGTTTGTATCTCATTGACAGAGAAAGAGCGATAACGTTAGATAACGTCCAACACGGCTCGACGGTCAACGAAACGTTCAACTAACCAACTTAACAACCTTTCTCTCTGCCCTTTTCTTCTTTCTCCGCTGCACAACGAAGCGAGATTAGCCGCGTTCGCCGTTCCTACTGAATCGAGACGAACACAATGGCCGATACGATTATCTTCGCCTGTCACGCGGTACGAATCGCTGATAACTCTGTTATCAGCTCGTCCTCGCTTAATGCTTGTCCTCCGTCCCCCGTCCCCCGTCTCTCTCTTTCGCCTACACCTGATCTCCGAGCGAAGCGTTAATGAGCGAATTCACGCTCGATTATTAAACTCTCGTTTCCGAGGCGCATCACGCGGATAAACAGCGAAGCTTCCACGAACCTCGACGAAACTAATTAATACCAGGAAGTCGAGGCGAGAATATTTAGAAGACATCCGAGATGCACGAGTTACGAGCGAACCAGTCGAATCGAATACGTTGCTCGCCGGCACAGAAATTATTACTTTCGCGGATCGCTTGCGTGCGATCTGTGCACCGACAACGACACTTCGAAACTGTGCCAGTATTTATCGGAAGAACCAGTCGAACGAACATATCGTGTAATCTTTTATCGTTCATCTTTTTTGTCAATTACGTAAAAATTTTAACAGAATAAAGACAGATGTAAATGCATAAATAGAATAAACAGGTTGTACGAAATATAATAGCTGCACCGTTGAAAAAAATTAGAGCATCGCTATTACGAGCGGTCCTGTTACGTCAACCCAGTAAATAGAAGCGAAGATGTCGCGTATGTTTAAAACGATGATTAATACGACTAATACGCGGTACTCGTATGATATCGTATGATGTACGAACATTGAGCAAATTTCATGCGTTTATGTAACTTGTAAAATGTTTTTATCTTTTCTATAAACGAACATTATCTTCCACGCAATTTTTTTAATGGGGAGTAAAAAGATCATTGTAACGATACTTTGATCGAAATTAACTTTAAGCAAAAAAGTCCTACACTGCAATTTTTCCGAGAGTAGTCACGTTTAAAACGTGAGATTTGCGTTTCATAAAATTGAAACAGAAAACCTGGTACGAAAGGAGACAGAGAAGAAGACAGAAACTCGTCATTAATGAATTTTCAGTACGTGGCGTTCTACTTTTATCCTAATGTACGAAAATGAACAGAGCCGCGATAGTTGCGGGACGATCTAATGCAACGTCGCGTTAAACGATTCTCTAATTGTCTCGAGCAGCATATACGTCACAAACTTGTACAGCACGTCGAAACTTCCAAGTAGCGCAGATACTACTTCATTAAACAACAAAGTTACCATCACGGCTGATCCCTCGGCTATAACGTTCCGTAAATGTCAATCGTATTCAGATCCCGCAAACGCTGTTTCCGATCGATCTCCGAAAACCAAACTACCTCCCGGCCGTCCAACAATTCGCCAATTTCCGTGAGAACGACTCGTGATTCATCGAGATTGCGAGCGCGCTAAACGGAATAATAGAAAACATACTAATAGAGCGAATAACAGTTCGTTAAGCCAATTGTATGCGAATAGAAAAGAATGGTCAGAGGCAGAGAGAGAGAGAGAGAGAGAGAAGGGAACGTGGATGGGAACGGGGACGCAGGGACGAAAAAAGCGGCGTGGGTGGAGAAACGGTGAAAAGCAGGCAAAAAAGGAAAAAAGGAGGAAAGAGAACGTCTGCTCAAAGGACCCGATCGTGTGGCAAGGACTGCTCGTTAAACTGGAAAACAAACTACGGAGGGTCGGACCAGGACGAAGCGGCCAGAAAAACCGGAACGATACCGTGCGCTTAGCTTTCGTTCGCGATGCGACGTCGATGCACCGTACTTTGCATTATTTTGCAAAGTGATTTCACTTTGTTTCAATGCAATTCGAGAACGTCGTGACGTACAAACAATTAAATTTAAAATCGAGACTCCGTTAGGTGTACTGTTGTACGTCAATTTTGTTAATGTACGCATGCCACACTTTCGTTCGAAAGTTTGGAGCGTGTTGATACGTATTTCGAAAAGAAGCAACGATTTCCTTAGGTAGAGTATAAATATAGAGTATAAATATTTTCTACCCTTCTCTTCTAACTTTCCTTAAGTGAATATAAATATTTTATGTACGACGTATTGATATTTTCAAGTATCAGAATTGTAATTAATTTGCTTAGAAATGAAACTTGTAATTACAACATTCACGTTTCCAAGAAAACTGTAAAAAAGGAATTCTTCGCGTAAAATGGAAATGCTGCGCCAGAATGAACGAGAACGTATATTACTATTAAACGATCGATATATGTTGTCATAATAGTGGAAGGATTCGCAGTAATAAAGTGGCAACTCCAGTGTTCAAATCGTATTTTAAAAAATTCCATATTCCGTACATTCAAAAATTCAAATTCAAACCCAACTTAAATTCAAATTATCATTAATTTATAGCACTTGGCCTTTCGTTGATTTGCTCAAATTACTGGAAAATGGGATTGGATTCGGCAACAGTCTTCCTTCGATTGTTAGCTTTCGGAAATTATAATTAATTTCAACGTTCACCCTCGAGTACAAATAACATTTTTCGCTTAAAATGTTTACCTAAAAAATTCGTTTAAAGCTCGTTTAAATTCGTTTCGCGTCCCTCTTTCAAGGCGTTCAAACTGTTTCGAAACAAGGTCGAAACCAATAAACCCAACGACCGGTTCATTCGCGCGATTGATATAGAATTTGTGAAAAATTTCACGGCAGAGAGTCGCGGCGGTGCGCTGAAATACCGCTTAATTCCAACAAATCGTTCCTCTCCGCGGAGCCGAGTGTGAATGTGAACGAGAAAACGAAAAGGGAGGGCACGAAGCCGGTAAGATAGGCCGAGATAGCGCGGAACAGAATGGAATGGGTGCCGACTCGTCGGAGGAATAACCTTATTTACCGAAGGGCCCTGCGATTATACCATCCCGTTCCCCCTTCCTCTCGGTCCACGTTTGCTTCTCTCGCTCCCTTCTCCCTCGAGCACGGTGATAAATCACGGTAATATCGCAGAGACGTATAAACAAATCTCGGTGTTTTCTCTACGTTCGCGTTAGTCGTCTTTGTCGGTCCTTCTTCCCATCGAGTATCGCCGCGCTCGCTTTCGTTTCCCAAATTCGCGATACGCGAATACGACTCGAACAACGTGAAAACCGAGCGATCAATCTCTCATGGTTATGCATCGATCCGTTCCCTCGTGACAGGAGAGAAGGGAAAGTTTTTGTGCGAAATGCATCAGTCAGACTTTCACGCGGCCGATCCGTAATACCGTGATTACGAGCATTGACATTGGGAAAGCGTTGCTTTCGAAGCTACCGAGAAGGCGTTACCTTTCCGATCAGAGGAAACAAGAATGGGCCAACTCTGACGAAATTTCAACGTTATCGATCTCTCGTTCCGAGTACGCACGTTATTAATGCTCACAAGAGAGAAAATAGGTCTTGATCTTACAGATCAAAATCCAGAAGATTATGAACTCTACCTTATTAAACCATCTAAATTAAGACGCGTGATCGATTATGCTTATTCCTGTACAAATTGAATATCTGCTTGATCGAATGTTAAGTATCTTATTGCTTTCAAATCCGTTCAATTGTGTATGAAGAAAGAATTTGCTGTTTCTTAATGTGCGGCATTGTAATATTTCCTCATTGTTTCGTATATTGATCTTTTTATTTCTTTTTACAATTAAATTTATCCCGCAATGAATTTTAATTTCAATATAACGATTAAATTGCTTAAAACGCAATGACACTGCAAAGCATAAGTGTTGATTTATACCTTAAACTCCGATTATTTATTATTTCATATTTTTAAACTGAGTTTACTGTTGCTCGATTTTTAAACACCTTCAACAATGTCTCGCTTAAAACACACGAAAGAAATAAATAATTTAATTCATATGAATGAAATTATTCATTAACCTTTCTAGCGAAATCCAAAGGGATTAAAGTAAATTTCATATCGATTGATGTTTGAAATAAAGTTCGATGTTTTTACTTTTAACGTAACAGTACCACCGAAGGAAGAATCGGTAATCGCGAACGAACGAGGAGGAAAGAAGCAAAACGTAAGATAATTTATACGAATGCATTATGAAGTCGGATGGAAAAACGCAGCTTCCAATTACTTACGTAATGCGTATAAAACCAATCGAAAACAGGTTCACACTTGCCAGTACCGACTACGAAATCATAAATTGAAATTAGTTTCCTGGAGTATAATTTTCCGCGGATAGAGCACGGAAGAAGCTCGACGGTTTTTCCGAAGCTCGGTCAACTTTCCGCTGAGAAGGTTTTCCACGGTCGACGAATCCTTTATTGCGATGGTTTGTCCTACCGTCTCCTATCCGACCCTTTCCTCTCTCTAGAACCCTTCGAATCGTCCGACAACCAGGATTATAGCGCCGGAAATATCAATGGCCTCTCTTTCCTTTATCCTTTGCCGAAGTACCTTTTTTCACTGGTCAGAGCCATCGTCCGCCGAGGGAATTACACACGTTACGAATTCTCCAAATCGTGGCAAGAAACACGTGACAGGCGGTAAGTTTTGACAATGTTTCATCGCTATTAATTCTTACTTACATGTATTGCAAATTCTTATTAACTTTTTAACTTTTATGTGTATATTAAACGAGAAAAGTAATCTACAAAATGTTTTGAAAGAAACAAATGAAACATGTTAGTTTCGCTGACTTATTAATATTACACAGTGTCGCAAATGTTGTCAATATTAATATAGCATCGAGCGCTAGTTGAATTAACTCATCGTGGGATTTTAAGGATTTTCGAATTTTCTCGTTAACTCGTTCGAAGAACGAAAGTTGAAAGTAGATTTATAACATAGAAAGATTAAGTATTTGAAGAATACACATATTTGATTTCAAAATCAAGTAGAAAGATAATTTTGGTGTGGAATTAACTAACAATGTATCAAAGTTCCGCTAGAAAAATTCACACTTTATATACGTCTAATGTAATAGAAAGGAATTTGAAGAATCCAGGACTGAAAAGGAAATTCAAGGTTAGGTAGAAGCACAGTACATGCTGTACAAAGCTTCATTACGAGAGTATAAACTACATAGAACATACACAGTCTAAAGAAACACTGTGAGTCACGCCAGTGAGACTCGATCAGGCACGAAAAACGATTTATGAAAAAGCAAATATACATAAAGAAAACCATGAAAACCTTTTACACGTGAAATACACGTGGTTTTAAGTAGATAATGGGTATGACGAATCATAGGCATCACTGTGCTAACTAGTTAACGAAGCTTAGTTGCTTCAACAATGTACGTCTCGAAAAAGAGATTTCAAGAATAGTGGTCAAGATAGGAAACGAAATAATATAGAGAATTGGTTATTACTAGATTGCCGATTTTTAAGATACAAAATTTCACGTACATAAATTCCGTTTCTTTAGTTATATTCGTGAAAATATAAATTAGCATAAACATCTAGCAGTCTAGACAGGTTTCTGACATCATTTCAAAGACGATGAAAGACGAGAGATGAGAAATAGAAAAAAGTTTCTATTAATGTTCTTTTGTTTCTTTCCGCTATATTTCATTGAAAAAATCATCGACAATCACACTGTAAGATACAGACGTACTACGTACGTGTAATTTCCTTCGTAGCAAAGTGTACGTTTTACTTTGTCAGCCAAGCGAACAAGAGGTATTCTATCCAGACCTTCGAAATTCCCTCGACAAAACGGAATTGCCATTCGTCGTTCCATTTTCCACCCGCATCATCGAGACACTTCGAACGCGCACTATCTATTTCGTGTCACTATCTAATCGTCCGCTCCGACGATCCTTTGCGCAAACCCTTTTCAATTCGCTCGATAAACGCTCACGGTTCACGGTAAATATGTATGTATATCCAACGGGAGAGGGAAGCAACGGGGAGAGAGACCTCGTTTCCCGTTCGCTCTCGTCCCGCCACGTCACGGTTGCCCGTCGCGTGAGGCGAAACACGCTCACGGAGCCATTTTTCACGGACATTCTCCGACGATAGACTACGAATACATCACGCAGCGGATAGCAGCGGCTAAGCAAGCATTGTTCAACGTCGAGCATCCAACGGAGCCGTACATCCACTCGTTGCCGAGTGAATTCGCGCGACACATCGGCTTTTCGGTTTTCTTTCGACTTTCAACTTTCACCGGCGAGAGTTATGTTTACATAATGACACAGTGGATTTGTTCTTGCGACGCGTGAAGTTTTTCTCGAGTAACAATACGGTACGTAATGTACGAATTTATTTGGAGAATAACTCCTTTTTTTATAACGAGGAGCCCCAATGAATGAGAGAACTACGTCGCAAGGGACACAGGGGGAAAAAGAAATAAACTAAACGACCGATTCATCTGTTACAGTTCAACTACACCCACGCTATTCTCGAATTAGAGACATCTCTACAAAATAAATGTCATTCTCCTGAATACCTATTGCGTACATTCACATAACTCCGCAGTCTGAGACGTCTTTCTGTTCGAAATTCGTAAGCAACGACGCATAAACGCGTCAATCCTGCAAGATCCCTGTGCACAATGCTCGTTCTTTACAGGTAAACAATTTCTCTCGCCGATATCGACCCTCTTTCACAGAGAATAACAAATACCTCGGGGGTCCTTGTTAGAAAAGAAGTACCTGTACGAAGAACGTATCGTTACGTATCTACACGAGCATACACACACAAACACACACACACACACACATACATACATACACGAAGAGAGGGAAGTGACGCGTATGCAGTTCCATATCGACGATAAATCTCGTAGTTCGATGTCTCCATTTCTGCGACGTTCTATTTCGTCGTGCTCATTTTATTTCACCATTATGCTCTATCCTTCGAAACTGATAGCAAGACGCGCGCGCGAGCTTATATTCCCTGGCGCGGCACAACCGTTTGCTTCGCGAGAGAGGCGATTCACCGAGGGAACGTCTGTTACAGTGTTCGAGCAAATTTGCATGGATAGCGTTCACGCAAAGAGAGGAGAGAGAGAGAGAGAGAGAGAGAGAGAGAGAGGGAGGGACAGAGGGAGGGAGAAAAACGGAGAAACGCGCAGGGAGAGACGGTTAATGGATTGACACGGTGGATTGCAATTAAGTTAACGGTTGAACGCAATTCCTGGATTATTTCTGACAGTTCGAATACATTATAAATATCGGAATATGAATTCTGTTAATGAGGATCGACGCGGTGTGTAACGCGCACGCTCACCGTGTTTAACGCTCGGCTATTCGACCAGAGATTAAGCGACACGAATACGTTATCTCGGCGTAAGCTGCAGCGTTAACGATTCATTTTACCTAGCTGGCTGAGGATATCTTTGTTGCGAGGCCTGCGATTAAAAATCAAACCGATTATCGATCAACCGTTTGAATAAATGGGTAACGTGGAAAGTAGTTCATCGATGTGTTTTAATTTAGTTTATCATCGTTTCAAGGAGTTTGGGATTACAAAGAGGACAAGTATGGTTTTGAATGCGTTTTTTACTTCTTTAGGAGATTCTTAGAAGTTTTTTTTTTTTTTTATGTCAGTACATTACCGAGGAAAAATATGTGTACACATTCTGCGTGTGAGATACATACACATCTTTCAATATCAGTAATATCCTTGCCTAAAGGATAGAAAGTTTAGAATATTATTTACAGTCAAATTTTACCATTACCGTTGCGTATCATTATATCCAGAGGTTAAATATTTCAAAGTGAGAGGATTAATATTTCAATGGGGAAACCAGTTCGAATTATCCGAGAGGCAACGTAACAATAAGAGTTCAAAGATGAAACAACATTACCACCGAGAGATAGGTATCGAACAATCGGATCGAAGAGTCGATAAATTCACCCTCGGTTTTCTCTCCGTTCTCGGCCGTTTGAGGCGTTCCATGAAAAACACGAAACGAATCTTCCCAGATTGGATTCGTTCACTCGAGTTCCTTCTTTTAAGAAACTCTCCCCACCTGCGGTGCTCTACCGTGCCGGCGGTATCCTAGTTGGGCTTTTCTTGCCCGACTTTCGCGTAATAACCGGAAGCGAGAAGCGAGGGCAAAGTGGATCGCATCATAAATCTGCTCTACGCTCAACAATGGAGAGCCTTCGTCTCTCGCAAGTACGATCAAAAGAAGTTTCGCGGAACTGGCTACCATTATGATAATCCGTCTACTATCCCATAAAGACTGTAAAAAAAAAAAATAAGTCGCGCACTGTATTTCCAACCTCGACACTTCTGCCTTTGTTTCGTCGTTTGTGCGTTTTGCAGTGTCAAATTGTTTTTCTGTATTATCGTTGCCGATTTCTTAAATTGCTGACGCACCAACTACTCTTTATTTCAGCCTTATATTGCTAAATATTGCTCAACTCCACATATTTCATTACACAAGCAGAGGATTAATATTCAATTCTCAAGAAACAAATGGATTACTCGCACAAGATTATCCATCTTGTCCAACTTCTTGAATAAATCAAAAGTTCTTTGTATCTTTTGATCTGTGTAATTGATCAATCTGACTTCATGACTCGTTCAATGATTTCCTAGCCTTTTACGTACAGCGTTTTATTTTTGTCGCAAACAGACTGCATTTACTTTACCGTTAACTTCTAATTTCATAATTATGGAAGTTTCTGGCAAAGGAAAGTTCTGCTTAACAGGTTAACGACGCACGCCCACCTCGCGCCGTGCAAAATATTTCTACATCCTCGTGTCCTTTCATCTTGCACGAGAAAGTGCATAGGTGAATGTTTAAAATCGTGGGCGTCGGAATCGATAATCGTATCACTATCGCCTCGTACACGCGTGTTTCTCGCGTTCTACTTGAGAGCAAACAACCGAATATCGGTTCCATTTGCCATCCATTTTTCGTGTTTTTGTCCCCGTTACGTTTAAAGAAAAACGTGGAGCGAATCGGCCGAGACTCGGGCAGATCTTCCAGAAATTTTGAAAAATATCGCGTCGTCCTTTACAAGGTGTTCAAGTTGCCTCGTGAATCACCCGAAAAGTCGTGGCTATTTTTCAAAGCGAGCGCAGGGGACGCCGGCGACCGTCTCGAAAAACGCGCCGCTCGAATGCTTCGTTCCCGGAGGAATTCCGAAAGAACGGCAACGATAAACGCACGACACTCGGCGACGATTTTTTAACGCCGGAAATATGAAAAATGACGACGAAAGAAATTCCTAGCGCAACGTATTACTCGTTGTTAGAGAGAATTATTTTACACGGGAATACGCTCTCGCGTTCATGTTTCATTAAAAAGGTATTTCGCAGATAGAAAGAGTATATATTGTTTCTCTCTCGTTGTATTAATCTCGAGTTTAGAAGAGTTTTTGCTACCTGCACAAACCGGAGAGAAAATATCTCCGGTTGAAACAGTCTACGTTGGCTCCGGGCGGATTAGGGGGATTCATTTACGCCGAACCGATCGGGTAACCTTCGACAACCCGACAGCTACTCAAGGTTAGTGGATACGAGAAAGAAAAGCCTCGCTTCGGCGATCTTCTTCGGGATGCTTCGACAACATCGCTACAACACCGTATTATCCAATGTATCTATGTACCATCGGCCGCTCCTTTGATTGAACTTTCGATACGCGGCAAGGACATTCAGGCATTCTTCTGCAATTCTCTTCATGAATCATACTCCTCTTTTTCTTTTTTTTCTTTTTTTTTATTATACAGAAGAGAGCACACACATTTTTTTTTTATTGTACAAAACGAACAGAAAGAGCAATCGAAACGCTGTTGGAATCAGACGCAGAATCTTGACTCGAAATAAATCGAAACTAACGTTTGATAATGTTTGATAATGTTTGAAAAAGATGACTTCTTTGTATTCGCGAACGATTATCGGAATTACATCGAATAAATGGCTTTCTTCTTCGCGAACGTGCGAATTAACACGAGTAGTATCCTTTCTCCCACGTTTCTCGTTTTCTACAAAGCAAATATGAAGGCCGACCACTTTCATTTGTGAATTTATCAAGCATCTGAAATGCGATGCGCGCGTCCCTATGTGGGAAAAAAAAATTGCTAGAAGAACGGAGATATATACGTTCTGGTATGAACGTATATACATTTGGAAAAAGAATCTTCCGTCGCGTGTTCAGCATTACTTGAGCTAAGCCGACGAGATTTATGTCACAAGCCGGAAGATGACTTCGTCAGAGAAACGCATGTCCATACCTCAGAATCCTCAGTATTTTCACACACCGGATTTTTGACGTATGTTTCTCTTGAAATAGTAAATCGTTTCTATCCCTGACAAGTATGTTTTACATTTTCTGTTAAAATTCATTTAATAAAGTTTATTTATTGACAATTTATTTAACGGAGAACGTCAGAACGATGGCTAGAATCTTGGTTCATTGATGATCTGAGTTTTCCTCTTGAATTTGATTTCCTTCAAACTTTAATTTTCATTGAGAAAAGTTTGAAAAAAATGATTAATGTCAGATTCAATTTCGACTTACAACACGACGCACGAAAGAATATACAATAACTCCAAAAAAACATTTGAACGTCAATCTATCTCTTACAACATTTCCAAACCAATCAATTATTCGATATTAAGAAAATGAAGCTGAGCCTAATAATTTTACACTTCGTTTGCAAATACTTTTCGTAGCTGCGCCATGTGGTTATCTACAGTTTCGATTAAAATCAAATGAAACTGCCACAACTCGCGCAAAGCAAAAGATGAGCAAAGATTCAACGTGAATCGAAAAGATTCACTTTTGAAAGATCGACAGGCGTGCTTTCAAGGGGAAAATATTCACTGTGGAGGAGTACGTCATTAACGTTTGGCATTTCGGTCACGATTTTTTCTTTGTGGATACTTTACGAGAACATCAGTGCCACGAAAGGAACCGCTCCATTGTGTGCAAGCGTCTACGTTACAAAGGTTACACAGGTCAGCGTACACGTTCGAGAAACTCCTTTGTGAATGAACGGGGCGTCGAGAAAAAGCACAAGAGAGCAGGGAAATTTTCCGAACGCCAGAGAAATATCCTTACAATCTGCAGAGCAGGTGTCGAGAATGGGACCTGCGCTCGCCTTTTCAAACGAACCTCCGACACAAGTTTACGTACGTCGAGTGTACGTATACTTGCGTCTGTGTTAGAATCGTTCACATCCTGTCCTCGGGACAGATTTAATACACCGGCATTTCTGACGTGTGTTTCACAGCGTGCAGCACACGGTGACTTTTCGTCGAACGACAAAGAAATTCGGAGCAACGAAAGTCGCCAGTTACTTTCAGCGGAACAATTGCCCGGAACGGACGCGCAGTTGCTCTTTTCTTCTTTTCCATCGAGGAATTAATGACGGGGTACGCGATAAAAATGCAAGGTTAACATCATTCGCGTATATGAGACAGATAAGGAACACACGGCTCGTTTCAGTCGCACGCACACAAACGCGACGTCAGCGGCAACTAGAGGCTAACTTTAATTACGATTTAGCTGTCATTCTTTTGATTTTCTTTCCTATTGGGCCATGTATTTTATTCTTCATTCTCTGCGCTAATTCCAATCTTGCGAGTTTAACTGGAAACTTTAGGTTCGAGAATGTTTAATTTAATTCCGCTTCGTCATTTGTTCAGTCGCAGAGAACGTAGAATACAAAGTAGAATTAAATACCTACTTTAAATTTTTGTCTGTACCACAATGATACATCTACTTGAGAATTCAATTATATTTACGATTAGCGAGATAAGCTGGTCGAGAAGAAATATTCACAGTTGAATTTCAAAAATGAAAAGCATCAATAAGAAAATGGAAAGGCGAATCGGAGCACCGAATACGCGGCCGCTACGCATAACGCGATAAGCACTAAGAGCACGACCTTCAAACGGAGAAACGATACGGTTGATAATTTAATAATTTCACAGACTCTCGGTTATGAGAGTATATTTTACGGCTTTCGCCTCGGTCGATCCGTACGCGAAGATCCTTGCACGCGCGAGGGAGGAAGAAGGCAGAACGCGAGGAGCAAGTAACGAGGTTACCAGAACATCCCACAATTAATTTGCTTGCAAACGGTTACGCTCTGCGAATAATTATTTCGAAGTCTTAGCTTCTGCTTGTTGCAAAGTACAACCGCTCAAAGGATTCGAAACGACGTATCGACAATGTCGTATAAAACGGTAAAAAATACTCGCGATCGTGTTTAAATCGTTGTTAGAATACACACAGGCTGTATCTTTTTGTCTTTCTCCTAGCAAAGTTTCAAATTTTATCGACGTTTTCGGTTGTCGAACTCTCAACGAAGATCTCAACTGAACCTCTAACAGATGCTAATTCTCCAAAATTCTATGCGCTTTTCTCGGTACTAACTGAATAATATTTCGTCAGGTTCGTTGGAACGTATTTCGGCTGGTCAACGGACGAGCATTTTTTCTCTCGGGCGAAAGTCGAATGCCAGTGCTTCGCATTCGACAGCACGCGAAAGTTAATCGATGTCGATTAAAGAGCACGCGGGCTCTTCATTAAAATACAATTAAAAAGAAAGTATCGTCGGCAGTTTTAACAGTTTAACTGGCGTCTAACACTACACTCGTATCCCGCGTGTCGCGTCGTTAAAACTTGCTCGATCGGACGAAATGTTAACGAGATTAAACAGAGACAGCAATAAATAGACAGGAAATATAAAACAAAAAGCGGGAGTGAGAAGGAGAAAAAGAAGAGAGGAACACCGTCCGCGACGCGGTTCTCCGTGCAATTCTCCGTACGTAAAGTTACATATTAAAAGTTCCTTTTATATTTAATTATATATTCTGGAATTCCGGTTCGCATATCGCGGGACCCTTCAATTTCATCTCATTTCTATGCAAGCTTTTCAAACATCCACGCGAGCCCGTCTCTATTCATCGGAACACACTCGCGCGCCTTAGCTTTTTGCACGCTTTACGCTTTAATGAAAATTCCCTGTTACATCGAATTTTACGAGAGATGTTCGATTATTTCGTTTCACCGGCACTTTTCGCTAATTGTTCCAACTGTAAAACGTGTTTCTGTGTACACGCTATAAATGGGCGAATAGAGTTCGAATAATGTACGAACGATCTGTTGCGTAATAAGCTAATTCAATTAATCAAATTTAACAAGTCGTAACAGCGACGGTAACAGGTTATAAGCTACAAGCTTTTCTTTTACAATTTTACGTCGCATTAACCGGATAAACTTGTATGTAATTCGTAACATTTACTTGCGGAAGGTTTCTTTTTTAAATAGATTGCAGATTATTAATACACGTTGTAAAGGAAATACTTATAACCTATAATTTGTCGATACGTGTTATTAGACGACAAACTATTATACAAAAGAGATAAAGTAAAGTAATTATAACACTAAAAGAAAAAAATAACTTTATCCATTCGTATCAGTTACGTAATAAACAATAAATAGATTTCATTTATATTTGGAAAACTTGTGCATTATTGCACAAAATACGAAAAAATATGCAAGACAATTTTCTACTGAATTATATTCCTAGAATAGAATAATGTTCGAAAGCAAACCTTTCGCATTCCTGTATCCCTGTTGTAATTTGCAGTGACTCTCGAGATTCTCTACTTTCTCGTCAACACGCTGAATTTCAATGAAACTCGATAAGGAACGAGCACAACGGAATTGACAAACGCGTGTAACAACCTCGAAAGGTCAATTTCCTGGAGGAGCACGCGACAATTGGAACGCGTCGATGGCATTGCACTTGTCGGTAATAATTCTTTGATAAAAGGGAACGATGTAAGACCGTAAACAACGACGAAGGAAAAGGGGCTGAGCGCGATCGCGGCGACCACTTTCCGAAGTTTCCCTTTCTCAGCAGAACATTCTTTCCCCCTCCGATAAGATAACACTTCCGCGCGAAGAATTTTAAATAGATCGTCGAACGGGCATCGACGTTCTCCACGTCTCGTCGAGCTCCGTATTGCTCCGTGATTAAAACCCACCGGTTAACTGTCAAACGCTTGAAGTCAATCGTTCGAAAAGGAGAGAGAAGGACAAATAAATCGTCGAATGAACTAACCTTCCGACAGATTTGCACAATCATCACGCTGTGTGTTTTATCTACGTGTTTATACGATTAATAACGCGATAATGGCACGCTCGGTATCGTCACAGACGAATTCTTCTACTCTTGATAATTATCGCTCGTAGTGCGATAGTTGAGTGTAGTCTTCCGAAGAAAAAAACTCGTTTGCGGTTTAAACGAATTCTATTTAAAACCGTAAAACGCGATTAAAAAGTTAAATCCACGGCAAGATAATAGGATTTCACTTCGTTACCATTTTTCGAAAAACGCCTGAACTCGCGTTTCACGTTTTCGCGTTGACAGTTTGGTTATTTACATTCGTATTTAACAAAGGGAAGGAACAATAATAACACGATAGAAATAAGAAATAAGAAATAGAAGGGCAGTGTCGAACGAAGCAACAAAAAAAAACAAAAAAGAAAACAAAATCGGTGCTTTACGAAAAGATGTTCGGCCAAAAACTAGAGGAAGATCTGTTTGCAAACAGCCTCTAGTCAGAGCTCACGAGAGGAAAATCATCGGCGTGGAATTTGTAACACTCGCCAAATATTCGAGACAGTTGCCAAGAATCGTGTCGAAGCCAATTCAATTTACGTACACACCACCTCGATAGCCGAGTCCCGATTCCCGAGTAATTATTACTCGAGACAACGATCGTGCCCCGTTAACGATCGACGACTTCGAACGTTCGCTGCTTTCGAATCGATTGAGCATCGATGCAACGCAACTGAGACGTCTCGACTCCAACTTCAGACGCGTCAATGTTTTTCAAAGATTCGTACGGAACACACCGACGCGGCGAAACACGAACGGCGTCCGCGATTTTGTCGATGACGCAATTACCCGAAGGTCCTTTCGATTCGCGATTACGCTCGCTGAGAGTCCCGCGCCACTGTCTCGAGTCACTGGAGAAACTTTGTTTCGAGACGTAAAAACGAATCGCGATGTAGCACATAAATACGAAATCGAGAATGGCAGGAGGCAAGACGGAGGAAGGGGAAGAAGAGAGTAACGAAATGGCCGTTGATTGAGGAACAGATAGCACTCGCGACTCGTTGACAAGAGGCCGAGACTTCGTATCGATCGTAATCACGAAAGTAACGTTTAGGGACAGTATTTTAGGTACGTACATAAATAGTGAGCCGCAACGTTGCGCTCCGTCGGCAGGTCGCAGTGGTAGTGTATGGTATATCCAATAATCCACAAAGAATAGCGTAGTACTGCACTGACAAAACTTTCACTTTTTTTTTTTTTTTTTTTTTCTTTGCTCGCCGAATATAATCGGCTTTTTCTGCGAAATCACTGATTTAAATCACACATACATAAAACAGTCGCACCACTCGGTGGTTTGAACAAACACACCTTTCACGAAACACCACAAAACAATACGAAATCGAATCAATGAAGAGTACTCGATGCAGAAGTTGCTCGGTTGAATAGCACCGGTTTCCAATGTCTGTGCGTACATATGTAGCCCCGGTTTACGTATCCGTGCGCGAAGAGAACTCCTTACTCTCTGCAAAAGCACTGAACGTTTAGTTTCGATCACGCTGGCACGATAGCTGAATAGGAACTGACGTTTTCGCGGAACGGGCGCGCGCGCTTCGCTCCGTGAGCCTGGACAAAACGAAACTAACGGAATCTCGCATCGAATCGAGTGCGATATCGACTTGTATCGAATTGAGCGAGGGTGACGCATACACACGACCGGACGAAGCTACTGCGACGAAAGCGCGAGAATCGAAGTGGATTTACCGCGGTGATCGCGATCGGAGTATCTCGGACGAAAGACGGGAAAGCAATGCGGCACGAAATCCACACAGAGCCACTGGTAACGAGACGAAAATGACCGATCGGCCGATCCGATGGAACACGAGCACACACGAGAACGCGGCTTATACTATCGATGATCGAAGATTCTCGCTTGCAACCAACAAACGAGAAGGACAGAAACCGAAGACGGATTACATATAGAGCGCACGCGCGCGTTCTAACGCGCTTTCGTTACGTAAAAGAAGTGCGCGTTGGTTAAACGTCACCACATCGTGGATGGTACACACTCCGCGCGAGTTCGCGTAAAACGTGTAGAGAAAGAGACGGAAAGAGAAAACTAGCCGGAGAACCAAGTGTATTTTACCGCGGTGACGCGAAAGGCACCGTGTGTTAACCTACTTCTCCTTCCGTTGACTGAAACTCTTCGCACCAACAACGATGACGACGACAACGACAACGAGTATAACCACGACAACAGCGGCAGCGACGACGACGACGACGACGCGGAGGACGACGACGACGACGACGACGACGACGATGACGACGACGACGACGACGATGGGAACCCACACGGGTGGCACGATACACGCGGCGACTCGTTGTCTCTTCTCTCCTCCGCACGCGCGGCCCCTCGTTTCTTCGACTTCGCTGTTTGTGTCACCGCGACACCGCGAAACCAGAAAACAAACAACTGCCGTCGAGGACGCGTCTTGTTTGCAGAAAAGCTCAACTCTTTTTCACTGGGCGGAACTCGTTGTCGTTGCGGGGGAAAAGGGGGACACAGAGGGAGAACGAGGGACACACATACACAGTGGCGCGCGCGCGCGCGTGCCCACGGGAGGGAATGAGAGAAAAAGAGAAGGAGAAAGAGAGAAAGAGAGAGAGACAGCGCGGCAGAACGACACAATCCGACTACGACGGAGGTCCGACTCGAACTGAGCGCCGAGCGGCTGATCGAGGCCGACGTCGGCCGACTCAGCCGAACCGAGGCGCTCGCCGATAGCGCGCTCCGCTCCGCTCCGCTTCGTTCCTTCCTTTCCCTTCCCTCCTACACGAACAATCCCTCCCGCCCCGACCATCACCCCTTGCCGCGGCTTCGCAGCCGCCACCCTCTTGCCTCTTGCTCTTCCCTCTCTCGAACTCGCGGCCCACCTTCCTCCTCCTCTTCGCGCTCTCCTCTTCTCTCCTCTCCTCTCCTCTCCTCTCCTATCCTCTCCTCTCCTCTCCTCTCCTCTCCTCTCCTCTCTTCTCCTCTCCTCTTCACTCCTCTCTATAGTCGTCGAGCTTCGTCTCGCGTTCCCGCTCTTTCCCCTCTCTCAAACAACCTCGACGTTGTGTGCCTCACCGCTCCCTCCGGCCGCGTCTCGCCAAAGTTTCCGACACACCGGTAACTTATCGGAATTTACTCGTTACTCCGAATTCGTGAGCGACCGCGTGCGCCACGATAATACCGCGCGCAGAAGAATACCGATGGACGCCGATAGAATTGCACCGTTGGATTTTAAGAAATCGTGCCCGCGTAGATGTCACGTCGTCTACTCCATCTCGGATAATCGGTAATTAAACACCGCTTTCAATTCACCAGGTGTAATCGATAGTTTGCTGCGCCGCGTAATCAATTATTGGCCGAGGAAAAATCATGCTGTTGAGCATATATCATTCGTTCGTTCGTTGAAGTCAGATAATAAAGAGAATTTTTTTATCGTTTTGGAGCATCAAAGGATCGTTTACTCCAAAACTATGAATGTACAGACTTTTACTTTCACAGTTGAAAATTGATCTCTTCCATCTGTTCTCGTTTTCAAATTCAAACGATCAGTAAACACAGGCAATGAACATGACTGGCAATAATAATTACGCTGTAAACTTCGTTCATCACTTGTCAAAATTAACCGATTATTTCACATTATACCGAATCGTAACTTTCTGTAATTTATCGTATCGCGCGATATTGACAAGCGAAAGACGATGTAGCGCCTGCCGTTTAAAATTATTGCCGATCAATGCAGGGCACTACGCGGATAACTGGTTAGCCTGTAGTCGTTGGTTAAGAAATTACTGAAGTTCAGTGAATAGCTGACGTGATGTTTAACGCTTACTAAGAAAATCGTTCGGGGAATCCGTAAAGAGATTTGCCCACAAATACCAATCATGCACCGTTCGTTGCACGCTCGTGTCTCTTGTTTGCCTCGGAATGATACGATAAACGATACAAGATTGAGATAGCTTATTACACGGGTTTATTATGAGCCGTATATAGCAGCGAAGGAAAAAAAATGACTAACGATGCCGACAAAAGGTTAGCATGTGTCGACATTATCGCGGGACGTTCTTATTACGGTATTAATATAACATAACTTAGCTGTCCGAGAAGTAATTGCACAAAATAGTACGTGGCCGCAAAAACACGTCGCCACTGCTTACGATCTAGTGTGCTCCAAATTGTTCTAAATAATTACCTAGAATCCATCCGAGTTCAAGGAAGAAACTACGATAATCCATATTTCTATTTTTACCGATTCCTAGCTTTCAACGAGTAAATCTGCGACGCAATGTGCGCATCTACTTCAATTTTTCCCTCGCGGACGACAAACTATAAACGCGAATTTCTAAATATATTACAAAGTAATATATACATTACATACATTACATTATATGTGTCCAACATGTAAATCTTTGTAAAATATCACGAATATTGCGAAACATAAAAATTGTCGAATCGAGAAACATTGGAAAGTTCCCAAAAAAAAAAAAAAAAAAGAGATCATTACTTTACCGTGGCTCCCGGTTGCCTCTGGAAACTATCCAAAGAACGTATAGCGTTAGCCTTCCGTATAATGCCGTCAAAAGTCCCTCTTTAAAAACAGTCAAACAAAATTAGCACCATTGTACCGCTTCATTCTCTGTACTTACAAACTGCTCGGTTTTACGCAATACCGAGCAATTAAAAACACCACCGCATTCATATTGTATCTCTGTGCAAAAAAGAAGGCTATTTCCATAGAATTCGAAGAAAATCTGCGTACGATCTTGTCATGTCCCAATTATGTTCGCGATAATCGTATTATCAGGGTCGTTAAATTACATGTTGCGCGCGCGTACTAATGTTATTTTTCTGCTACTGTCGAAATCCATGAGACGGCGATTTGTACGTACACGAAATCTCACTTACGATTTAACCAAAGGTATTGAGTAACCTTCGTACGTGTCTAGCCGCGACTTACGCCAATGTCCAACAAGTTGTCGACATCGAGCTCGGTAAACAGGGCCACCGATAGAGACTGCACGACATTAATCACTCGGATCGTTTGTCGTCAGCGTCGCGTCATCTTCGATCCCGATAGGAAGACGTTAGCGTCGATTTTGAGGAACGCCTGTCTAAGTACGCGCGAATGATCTGGCACTTCTCCAAAACGCGAATTTCACGCGCAAAGATTATCGGTGGAAGCGTGGACACGCTGTTCGTATTCCTCGTAGCATCGCTTGAAGATGAGTCATTTAGTTAAAGCGAAACATTGAAGACTCCGCCTTCGTTCCGGAGCCACAAGTAAAACGTGAAAGCGACGCGGACGCCGATTAAGCGATAAATGACGAGATAAATGAAAAAAAACGGAAAGAGAAATAGAGAGTCGTAAACAGAGAGACAGAGAGAGAGAGAGAGAGAGAGAGAGAGAGAGAGACACGTGGTGAAATCTGTCACGGAAACAATCTCCTTATTATATAAACTACGTCTTCGTCGCGTTACGATTAGTTAATCAATAGCAGAGTTGTCGAAATGTTACGTCGGATCTACCGGAGCATTGAACTTGGCGAAGTTACAGAGTTATCGACAACTCCCTGAACAGATCAGCGATCAACCGAAGCCAATTACGGTGTTCGATGATGTAGCAACGCGAATAAACTGGCGTACGTGGAACAAAGTGGCAAAACGAAAGAGAAGTCGGAGAAAGAGCGAGCAGAGAATACGAAATCTAGGTCACGACCCAAATCATTCTCCTCCGGCCTCCGTTTGAATCTTTCGCAATGCATGAAAGTGCCCAAAGCGTTTCGAAAGCCCCCCGCTCTGCCGAATACACGCTGCTTCACCGTCAGCTTTTCTCGTTTTCTCCAATTGAATCTTGAGCAAAGCTCGAACAAAACCACCCATGTACTAGACATGCATTAAATATACTCCTTGTCGGGACATAAACGTAGATCTTTCATGCGCCGCACGGAATGTTCTTCGTATCATTGTAACAGCTTCTTACGTTCGTAACTTCGTCATTCACTCTACTATTTTATTCTATTAGCACGTCAGAGATCAACTGTCTCATGCAAAAACTATCGCGTGTCGCAATCTATCTCCTCAGTTATACGGATTCTTTCAGTAAAAAGTAAAAATCTAATCCTATAAATTATATTGAACGTCGTTTGTCGCTTAAAAGCAAAATTGTGACAACAACGTAACTGCAAATTGAAACTTTTACGAATACGGCTTTATCTCGAATATTCTCTATATTCTTGTATGGTGCGAACATTTTGTACGTTTTTGAACATTTAAATTCTCCATAAATGCATAAAAATTTGTATATACACGTGTTCATACATATGCAAAATCCCGCAATAGTAGTTAAATGCTAATAAATACTACCCAGTACCTCAAACAATGTTATAACGATAACTTACACAATTTTATAGTTTAACAATTGTGTGTATTGATGTATCGATCGTGCTTGCACCAATGTCCAAAACTATATTCCGTTTTAGTCAAAGAATTTACTGACCAAAAGTTTGAGCACACTATTGTATGCATTTGCACTTTTTCCGTATATCAATTCTTGCAGATCTTTTTATTAGATTAAACTGCAAGAAATATAAAACGTACAACTACAAAGCTAGAAAACTTCGTCAAAATGAACCGATTGGCCGAGTATCTATAGTATCGCGTTAGAGCGTCGATCGGAGATATTCCTGAACGGGACCGATCGCGGTAGAGGAAACACGTGTCCCCGGCTGTTTTTCAAACGAGGCCAGAGGAAATTTCTGCCGACAGCCTTGAAAGTGCACTTGATTCGCGAGCGAGCGAGCGCGTGCCTCGTAAACGCACGAGGCAACACGCGAGAAAGCTTCGGGTGCCGCGCTGGTGGCGCGTGTTCAGAGACGTTTCGTCGGTCGTACGGTTCGGTCGGGTCGGCTCTTTCGATTTCTCGTCCGTCAGCCACGTCCGTACGCACACGCGTATATACGTAGCCAGCAACGATCCACGCGTGCACACGCTTGCCCGTGCATTAGACGGTTGCAACGTTGCCTGGCGTGCAGCGGGTGCACCGGCGTACGGTGCCGCGTTGTTGCCAAGCCATCGGCATTCCCATAGAACCACGCGAGCGCGCGGCTCTCAGCCTTCCAACTTCGCGACTACGCGGACCAGCGAGCGAAACTCCCGGACGAATCGCGTTTCAAATTTTCTCCTCCTCGTTACGTACGTCGTTCGCTCCTATTTATTCGTCGTACGTTCACGATTTAATTAGATTACGTTCCGTTCGACTTGAGATTAGAGCTCTGAATAGGTTCTCGGGAGCATCGCATTATAGAGATATCAACATCGAGTGAGATACGACGTCACGTCGAGTTTTTGCGTAGTTTTAACGCGCGATTTAGCAACACGGTAATTGCATCAAAACTAGGAGAGGCTGGTCAATACGTACTAATACCGTACCGTGTATTAAATATTTCGGAAATTACCGATGTCAGTTTCTGTTTCGTTAGACGTTTGACGACATACATGAATCGTTGTTTTTTTTTTTTTTTTGTTCTGTGCTCTTATTTTCTCATGACTCACTGTCAGAGCGAGTTGATTCCCTACATATACGAAGCGTGCACTGATAAGAACAGCCCACAAGATTTAAAAATCGCTTCTAGGAAAACAAAAGCATTGCTGTCTATTACGATAAACGCACATAGGCTATTTTATTCCGTGCTGCAACCAGTGTCGCACGTCCTACTTATTCATCTGCGATAACTATGAATGATCAAAAAGTATCTATTTTTTACTTTATCGATTTAATTTGAATCTCAATTCAATACGCGAGTGTATTAATCCTTGGGATTTTTTTAAGGGAGAAAATTTCAATTCAAACATCGGATAAGACAATTCCTCGTCATGTGAGCATCTAACACGAAAACACGTGTAAAATCAAAAATGCGTCACTGATCGAAACGTGATATAGAGATGAAAGTTATGTTTAGTGATCGATTGAATTCTTTATTGAATTAGCGGAGATGCGTTAATCGAGAGAACACCAACGAAATGAATCCATCGTACGCGCAAATGGATATATTGGATAATGTAGTATCGTGTAGTGATGATGCGTGGGAATAGTGGCTGAATGCCAGTACGAGTCCACCGTCGAGGGCCACTGTTGCGGCAGTCAACCGTGCTAAATATACATGTAACAGTAATAACTTTCGTAACGGTGTATTCCGATTTGTTTCTTCCGTTCGACCAGTCTTCTCCGCGCGATATTTCGTATTCCATTTCGTACTGTAACTGGTTCAAGTTGGTATAAACGTCTTGCAGCAAACGAAACACCGCAGCGAACACGTAAATGACGTCGAGATTATAGTCGTAAGAAATTCGTACTAGAAGCAGTAAAAAAAAAAAATTGCGTTCCATCAAATAATCACCAGACAGTCTTATAGAGATAAATTTAGCAAAATTGTGTCTCGTGACTTGTAACGTCGGCTGATTACAAACAAAAACACTGCCGGTATAAATCGTACAAATTTTCGGAATGTCTTATCGCGTCGTTTCTTAAAATGAAATTTCATGGGTAATGAAACGCGGTCGTGGGTCTCGGAACAGTTCCAAGGACCAAGCAAGGGTAGGTCAGTACAGCTGGGTAAGAGGAAACGCACACACTTACCCGTCTTTCTGAACGCGTCATACGATCTTAATTATATAGCCCGGCTTGCAAACGGCACAGATGTACGTTTACTTTGAAATTAAGAGTAAAAATTAAAACAATACAAATCATTAATTTTACTGCACTTTACGGTTTATTTTTGCATGTAATTTTTAATCAGGTGCTTGTAGGAAGAACGGGATTTTTATTTTATAGAGTTTAACGTAACAAAAAATTTACGAAGGTATGTTCATTATAAAATTTGAAAATCTTTCGCGATGGATTTGACAAGTAGATGATTAAATCCTAAGATTCTTAAGCAAATGCTTTCTGATAATTTATCACGACTTACGTGCGTGCAAGTATTTGTTTATTCGTTTATTTGGCTATTTCAAACGTATGGCATAGCATTGAAGAAGTTATCAGCAGAATTTATTTTGTGTTGTGTTAACCTTTCGACAACTTTAATTTATAAATCAGCGATTGCCAAAGTAGTTGAATAACTTGTGTTTTCTTTTTACAAAAATATAGATACCTAAATATGCGATATGAAGACCTTAAAAGAATTGATTACGTAATATTCAGTGACAAGTTATACAATTCTTCAAAAATGAAGAGT
This sequence comes from Melipona bicolor, assembly GCA_030673865.1. Lineage (NCBI taxonomy): Eukaryota > Metazoa > Arthropoda > Insecta > Hymenoptera > Apidae > Melipona > Melipona bicolor. The sequence continues at coordinate 1,286,911 of JAHYIQ010000005.1, forward strand.
TACGACATATACCAGTAATTTATTAACATTCCAAATTCGTGAAATTGAAAAAAAAAAACAGCGCCAAATCTATGGGCCAAAAAAAGGTCGATCAACTCTAAACTCGTAAGACCTGGGGAAGGCAACCTGGGATCAGAGAATGTGGGATCCGATAAAAATAACTCCAATATCCTCCTGATGTCCTTGTGCAATCTTTTTATGACTGAATTTTTTTCTTCGCGTCCTACATTTATTAATTCCTTTTTCGTATTATTGTCTTACCTTTCTTTTATTACTAGACCTTTCAATTTAATATTACTCTTTTACTACTATTTCTACTTTCTCATCATACTCATACTTTTAATACTTTTGCACTCATTTTTTTTATTACTATAATGCGCTGCTTCTTTTCTCTTATTAAAATTATTTTTTCGACAACCTTGAACTACTTTTTGTTAATTTCTCTGGCAGTTATATCACAACCAAAGTCAATTCACGAATATAATCGACGGAACAATCGTATTTTCAATGATGAATTTTAACATTTCATGGATTAATGAAATCCTTCTTTCTTAGAAAGCTGGAAGGAGCTTTGCTTCTATAGTTACATCATTTCCTTGAATGTATCAATTTTTCCAAGTTCTAACTTCAACACAAATTATAATATTACAGGCAGAAGAGATAATCCTGATGTTAATAAATTTATTTCTCATTGCTGAGTCTGAATGGACACTGCACTCACGACATTAGTTAGAACCGAAAAGGAAATCTCACAATAATGAATAGTCCAGAAGTGACCAGTGGTAACCATGGATAGTGGGTTAAAAGTTTAGTTAATCCAAACACGCATTCCGATACCACGTCATTCATAGAAATTAAAAATGTTAAAATATAACAACATATTTGAACATCTTGATAAAATATCTTGTTAAACAGTCATCATTTTCTCTAAATTCTAGGGATTAATCTAGAATAGGATATATACCGGCAAATGCTACCTCACCACCTGGATTCGATTATCCTTTAATAAGCTACACAAACCATTTACAGTACTTGTATCCTTATTGATTTCAGATGCCGAGCCACATGCATTAGCAGTGTGCGCTAATTCATACAGATGTTGTACCATCTAACGATATCTCTGATGTTAAGAAGATAATAAATTGAGAAGATTAATAAATTACCGATTACGATTACAATTGACTGATTAAGCGTCAAAAATCTGATAAAAACAGTAGTCTGAAATTTCACTTAGAATCACTTAAATGCTTGATTCCTTTCAACTTTGAATATTTTAACGATCAATTTGACAATTGTAATTTATTTTCAACTCCAGGTTTGATTGCATCAATCAATGTCACCCCTTATTTGATTTTTCAAGATCTCGCTACAGCGTGACTAAGACTATGACTCCTGGAGACGAATGTTTGCCGAGATTTTATACTATGCACGAGATAAATTGCAGGAAGTGTCGTCGAGTGATGAAAATCCAAGTGTGGTATTTCAAGCGGAAGGTGTTGCACTATAAGAACACGGAAACTGAGACTAGTGGGGAAGAGAAGGAGATTGTGGCTGTAGCACCGGCGTCAACTGCGAGTCTCGAGCGAGTCTTGGTCAAGGCAGGTCAAGTCACGTCTAAACCTGACACTCCGATCGCGATTGCAATCCAGAGAGAAGGTCAGATTGAGCCGCGGAGGCCGTACACGTGGCCTTGAACCACGTGCATGACCGTGACTTTATCGAAATAGAAAATATGGATTGCTCCCGGTTTTCTGACACACTCGCCTTCCCAAGCGCCGCATCTCTGTGTTTCTCGCGCGCTTTTGTTTTAACGACACTTCTTTTGATGAAAGAACTGCTAACGCACGTTGACTTTCAACGGTTTCGAAAACGCGTGAATGTTTATGTATACAGTTAAATATACAAATATTTGAACTGAATTTATGTATGTTATGTAAAATGTTTTGAAATTATTTCATTTGGGGGCTCAATTGTTACAATTATATTGCTTAGATTTAAAATAAATTTAAATAGAAATTACGATATATTTAATACGGATATATTTAACCCTTGGCGCAAGAAATTTACACTAGACTGAACAATTATTGAACTGCAAAATAGAATTTCTTTCTTTTCATATATACACTCGATGAAAAATTAGTACATGTATAGAGTGAATAATGATCTAAATAAGACTCAATAATTCAGTAAAATTATCTTTTTAGTATTACATTTAAGATAGTTATTCATATGGTATATTAATTTTTCATCAAATATATATTTCCGATAAATAACTCCTAACTTATACATATATTTTCAGAGTAAAATTTTATTAGTATGATCATGATAGTCGTCTAAAGTTCCTTCATAATAATTGTTTCGTGAATTACTGTATATAAAAGTTCGTGTAATACGATGAAATTGAAACAAAATTCGAAATTTTAACAGAATATTCTTCCAACTTTGAACATTATTTCATACTGTACGTGATTCGTATGGTAAATATAAGTGCAAATATGCTTTACGAATGGAAAATGGTCAAGGTTCCAAGCAAATGAACACCGAATGCCAAAAGTATTTCAAAAAGAAGAATCAAGACTACGACTATTATCATTCGGTAAACTCGTCACTACCATTGTGAAGAGCTTCCTGATAAAAGAAAATGTTTCTTGCACGAGTCATGCCTATTATGTTCTCATAGCTGTTACATTTATATACACACTCTGTTATGTGTTTGCTTTGTAGTCAAAGTAGAAATGCAAAAAGCTAGTCGCGTGTCCGATAAATTTACAATTAGTCATAGTACGCACTGATCGTAGTAATAAATTCATGATAATAATACAAACATTCATGACGTTTTGTGTCACGTTGTAAGCGAGATACACATTTCGAAAATTCGAGTATAATGTTCCAACGTAATACGCGAGAACATATAAAAAATATCAAAAGCAAAATACTTGTAATGTTCGCTAGATGAAATTTTCTATTTAGACCCTATTCAAAAAGTAAAATTGCACAAAGATCCATGATCTAACGATGATATTATCTATGCAAATCTACAAACTGAGTGGTTTGTCAGCATGCTTAAACGATGATTATCGTTAACATTTCACACGACACGTAAATGCGCCCTTGTTATTTATGTAAAGTACTTAGAGGAACCTCGTGTTCACGAGCTACCAAAGGAAAAAGGTATACGAGAGAGAGTGAAGAAAAACGACGATGCGGAGAAAAGTAAAAGAACCAATGGGAAAGAGAAGGAGCGCGAGACAGAAACGGGTTATAGATATCCAGGTCAAACGGCCGGCGCGGCGACGCGAGCCAGTGAGTATTTCTTTCACGTTTACTTATCAATTGCCCGATAGTCTATGCACAATGAATGTAAACTCACGCGAGAAGTTACGCAGCTGTAAATAATGATTTTTAAATTTCTCGCAAAATATTGTATAACGCTAACGTGATCGATTGAAGAGAGAGAGAAAGAGAAAAAAGAGGAAAAGAAAAAAGAAAAAAAAGAAGAATGATCGATAGAAAGCAAGAAGGCAAAAACAGAAGCGTAAAGACAATTTATCACTGTGTACGCGTACGTACATACATATGTTTTGTGTCTGTGTGCGTGTGTGTGTGTGTGTGTGTGTTGTAAGCGTGTGTATGGATCGAATAATGGCAATAGACGAGTAACGAACAGTCGCGTAAACTCGATAGGAAACAAATATATCGTTTTACTGCCTTATAGATTTTCGAACCGGCACCCGATGCGGTGTATCGGTGTTCATTATTTGCCCTCGTAATTTTACCAGTGTTTCCTTCGTTCCACCGGCATCGTTGCAACTCTCTAGTTTATCGTAATCATTTCACCCGTTCATAACAGACATATTTATGCTGCAATTAACTCTCGTTAGCGGAAAGCCCATCAAGTACATGACTACGCCGGTATATCAGCCACACTACACCGCGGGCTGATTTCGTTATGCCGTTGCAACGTGCTGCCGCAATCCTCCGCGCGGAATTAACAATGCGACCCTTCCCTAGTTGCCGCCTCAATGACCCACACTTAAGCGCTTTATTATTATTATTGCCTAAGAGTAATTATCTGACAGCGCTTGCAGATAGATTTTTATAAAATTATTTCGCGTCGGAAAGTTAGATACGCTTTTGCGGTTGTGCAACGATCGAGAAACTTGCCGACAAGTGCACTTCTCGACATTGTTGTTCGTTAACGATCCTTTCATAAACAATAACTGTAGTTTCTCGTTACCACTTTCGTCTTTTCCCGAGAAAATGAAGAACGAGAGAGGAAAAAATAAATTACTAGTTAAGTAATTACAGGAAGTTGTGTATTTCTCGTAGCGGCGCACCGTAAGAACCTTAGCAGACCAGCGACAGGATGCGAACAACAATCATCCGTTTGAAAGGATTCGAACTCTCGGAAAAATAAACAGATCGTCATATTTCTGCGTTCACGGCTCTTTACGAGCTTTTGCAACGCTCGCCGGAGAGCGTAGTTAACCGGTGTAACACGAAGCACTACCACTTTTGTCGTCGTCGAATCAAAAGGACCTTTAGAACCGTTCCCGTGAAAATTAATCAGCGACTTTCATCGCGCCAGTAATCTTGACCTTATCGCCAGCAAGTTACGTTAACTATGCCACCATTAAGCGCGCCATCTTTCCCGAGGAATCCGAGATACCGACTCCTGGCTAATCAGCTTCGCGATAAATTATCCGGCTCTTCGCAGGAAACGCGCGATTCCATTATATCGTTAGTGGAAATATTTTCTCCCGTAATTTTCGATGCTCCCCTATTTCTGAGTATGCAACAACGTAACAGATTCGATTGTCGACTTCGACGCTACAGCCGATGCTACAGATCAACCGCCGACGATGACTTTAGGCGCGAAAAAAAAAAAGATGCAAAGTTCAAAAAGGGACGAGTTACAGGAGGGGAGAGAATAAGAAAGGGGATGAGAACAGAAACAGAGAAAAGAAAGAACAAGCGTGTGCTTGCAGTCAGTGCTTAGCATTGACTAACCCCATTTGGTAGCGAAGCGAGAGAAATCCATTCCAAGGCGCGGAACATTACCCAAACCATCGGCCGGGGCCCTGAAACCCAGCCATGGTTGCCATGGTGACCGCGTCCATCCCCCTCTTTGTGCTTGCCTCGTACAACCCTCCGTAGCCCATTTTCCACCCCTTGCTCTGCCGACGCCCACACTACCGCCATCAGCACCACTACCACCGCCACCACTACCGCCGCTACCACCCGACGTCCATCCCCTACCTTCGCGTTTGTCTCCCCTTTCTTCTTCCTCGATCTTTTTCATTTTTCGTCCCTCCGTGTCCTTGCGACACCCCCATTCGATAACGTTTCGTTCTATATCAATTTACGGTATCGATTATTCCAACTTGTGATTCACAACGATCTCGAAAGTGTCACGTGTGTTACAGGTGTGTCACAGGTATTCTACGACTCTGTGATATAACCGGTTTACGTCGATCGCTGTTCGGCAAACTTGTATGGGCTTTCCAATTTTCCTGCCAATTTTTGTTACCAAGATTGATTGTTACTAAGTTCTGACGATTTATCAGAACTTCGACTAACCATCCCCTAAAATTTCGCCTCAACATTCCATACAATTAACGATTCAAACGTAGCAATATATTAGAAAAATTAAAACCAAAATTTCTGACTCGATTTACGGGTGAATTCCGAGCATGAATTCTACAATACGCTTCTATACGAAATTACGAACCTCAAACATTTCTCAGTCAACGATATACTTTATATTCCGTTATTTATGAACGCGAAACGCAATTCTCCCCCCCTAAAAGATTAGAATTTTCAAGCGATCTCCCTCATTAGACTCGGCAAACTTTGTATCCGTCGCGAGTAAGAACTAACCAGGTCAGTTAATAAGAAGTTGACTAGAAGGAAACAAAGAGAGAGAAAAAGAGAGAGAGAGAGAAAATGTGAACAAGAAGGTTTACACGGAACTTTCGACGCATAATTACGAACGCAATGGCAACGAACGAAATTTAATTTCAGAATCGGGAAGCGAATTTGTAATTGGAGCGTTGATTACTCTGGCTTTCCTTCTAGCTGTATTTCCAGACGATCACATTCTTGTACGTATTTATACAAAACACAACTGTCCAAAAATCCTTTACAATCTAGCTTTTTCCTCTAAGAATTCGGAGAAGGAAATATTTGATGCATATAATTTTTGATAATTATTAGACTATTTCTGTAACACTATTTTTATAATTCTGTTACTTCTAAATCTATACAATATGTAGAGCATTTTATTATAATAAAATTTCGTACATGAAACAAAATTTTTATTTAGATACCTTTGATCTTTAATTATGTTCGTAAAACTATAAAATCTAATTACCATCCCTTAAACCGCTCTCACCTAATTTTAAATTAATAATTGTACTATGTGTTGATATCATTATTCAAAGATTTACGCGGTCCTCTATTATTTCATTATACATGTATTTATACAATGTATTTCGGCGTTTGTTAATTCGGCGTAAATTAAATATAAGTAAAGTACAAAAATATCGTTCTTCGAGCAAACTTATATTTAACCGTAGCAAACCAAAAAATCTCTTACAACTCCAGCGAGTTACTTTCAACGCGTACAAGGGTCGGAATAAAGAAAAAGAAGTGAAAGAGAAAAACGCAGGAAAAATTCCCGTTTCATTATCAGTACAATTCCGCAGAGCAGAGAAACGCGCACGTCTTTTTTCGCCCGAGAATTAAGCGCGAAACGCTGGCTACTTTCTTCGCTGTAATTTCAAGGTTGTCTACCGTGTAATAGCATAGATAAAGCTCTTTCTTTTGTCTGGCGTTGCGTCGGTATCCGCGGGCGTGAACAACGTGTGGCAGACCGAGAGTCCGTTTCAGCCGAGGACTCTGAAGTCGTCGAATTAGTTTTCAGGTAGACTGGGACAAGATTCTAACGGTACCGTGGCTCGATCGCGCGGCAGGATGGGATGGAATGGAATGGCATGGAGTTACAAGGCAGCGCGGGCGGTTCAGTGACCGACCGACCGACCGATCGACTACTCGCTACACCAACGTCGGCGTCGTCGTCGTCGTCGTCGTCGTCGTCGTCGGGAGAAAGAGCAAGGCGAAAAAGGAGGAGAACGAGAGACGCAGAAGGGTTCCCTAGGTACTTTGTTTCAGAAGTGGTACTCGTCTCGCTACTTGCGGTCTCGTAACTCGATTCTTAAGCGGATATCGTTTGCACCGGGACGACGCGTCGATGACAAAGAGGAGAAACGTCACGGCCATCGTAGATTAACGTCGACAAGCTCCCCCACGTCGTCCACGTCACACGCGATATGCTTCCGCAGTTCTTTTAGCGGAACTTTGTTTTTCCTTTCGACGATAAAGAGAGACAAGGATTGTTTGTTCCCTTGGGGTACGCTCTGTCGCGTTGATTTTTCGAAAGTTACGATATCATCGTGCTGGGATGTTCTTACGTGAGATCGTTTAATGAGATGATTATTTCGTTGGAATAATTAATCTCGGTATTCAATGATGGATAGACTAGCTCGCGAAATTACTTGAACGCTTGTCACAGAAATTTTATATACATTACCGCACGAAAGTTTTAAGATATTTTTTATTTTTAATATTTAATAGATAGCGAACTATTTATCTGTGTCTGTAAAAGCAAAAGAATGCTAAATAACGTACTTCATTTAAAAAGAGTAATATTAGAGTTGTCGGATAGTCGATCATCAATTAATTATTATAATACGATAATACTCAAGGTGACCAAAGTTATCAACCTGTATGTTTCAGAACGACGTTTCGCTTCGACCAAGTCGCAATCGCGTGTTTGGTGTTACGCGTATTCGAACGAATATGCGAGGAAAGTTCGTTCGGGTGGCCGCGCAAACGAGCCGGGCACGTCTGTCGTTTCTATTTGCCCCGGTGGATCCCTTCAGAAAGCGAAACACAATGCTCGTGAAGGAGGAAACGCAGGAAGAACTGGAGAAGGGGTGACGAGCAGACAGGCGATAGGAGGAGGAGGAAGAAGAAAGGAAATTGTGTAATTTATTCAACTGAGCAAGGGGCCAACATTAGTTCGGTATGCACGCATAGGTGAATCCACCCGAGAAAGAGATGGCGCCAACGTTCGTATCGCCAGTAAAACTTTTCTGTGCTTTCGAAAATTGCATCAACAGCTGCGTGCAATCGTTCAGTACCATCTCGACAGCTTACGTTTTCTACCAGAAAATCTTCTACGCAAGAACGATACGTTTCATTCGTTCACTTATGTAATTGTATCGAATCATCGTTGCGATCAAAGTTAATGTTCGATCAATGTTAATCAATTCTGTTAGATTACATGTCGGTAGATATTTAGGACAATGTGGATTGTATTCATACATATGTGAATATTTTTCAAATACTAGAATTGCATGTATGTTATATATTTAAATGATTAGAATTGTAGTGGTATAATATGGTTCGAAAGAAATGATCATTTCTATGTTATCTTTTCTGTATTATATAATTTTTGAAAATAAAACTTTTGTGTATATAAAATACTAAGAAATAACGGAGACAATAGAGCAGTATTGGAGAAGTAGAAAAAATTAATTGGCAATCCATAGCTTAGCGGAGATTTGGAAATCTGACTACGAACGATCCTATTTTACTTCCGAGGTTTAATATTCTAGTGAGAAACAGATGACGACAAAATTATAGATATATAATATAATAGGTATATAAAATATATTAAAGTTATTCTATATCTATTAAAACTGCAGTTAGAAAAATTAATTGTTGGAAAACCTGAAAGTCTGACTACGAAAGATTATATATTTTTACTTCCAAACACAGATTCTAGCAAGGCTATAAACAAAATTACAAAATTATCAAATAATTTTTAATTCAACAACTGTTTTTGGCTAGGCTCAATTCGTTTTTTATATCTACGATTTCTTTCATCTCAGCTGTTAACTCAGCCCTTCTTCGTTACTCAACTGTTTCCTCTCTGAAAAGGAAACGGGTCTCATCGCGAACACAGTGCACGCTATCTTACTAACACACCTACTTAAAGAGTGCAAAGGAAGGTCAGTCTATTAATAGTGGAACCTGGGATCATCGGGCTCTCGACCATCGAGAGTTCTATCGTTGTCTTACATAATGGAATATTGCGCTGGTTCGTTTAGAGATGTGACTATCAACCGTCCAAGATTACCCGATAAATCCTTGTCTGTGGTATAACTACTTTCAGGTAAAAGAACAACTATTATTAGAACCGAGGAGTTCTAAATTTACCTCTTGTTTCGCAGAAGCAGAATAAAAAGCTCATTGAAAGCTCGTTAAAAATTTCAGATAAAAACCATAAATAAAACTTCTATTACGTATCATCATGTTAGATGGTACGTTAGTTATTCAGAGACTTAATAATTTAATCTAATCTTTTAATTTCTCGACTTATAATATCAAGTTATTAGATTCGTGGCAGGAATAAGATAGGTAAGAAGATTTGGTTTGACTATCGAAGTTTATTTTCATCTCTTACGTAGAAAGTATTTAAATATTAGTAGATTCTTATTCTCGCTTTAATCGATTTTTTATTAGGTATATTATGTTATAGGTATTATATTACACGATCGACTTTATATTATTTTTAATCCACTATAACATATATTTTATTTATAGCTTGTTTAAGCAGTAAACATTATAAAAATGTACGTATTTTTTTTTTAGTAACGATTGATAACTGAGAAATACGAGAGATATACATTTCCAGATTACTGTAAATTGTGTTAAAACAATGTCTCAACATTTTGACAAACAACGTGAAGAGGTAAAATTCGCCTAAAAAAAAAAGTATTGCCAAGCACTTGTATCATGTTCGCGACTTTGTTGCCGCTACGAAAAGCTATCGACAGAGAGTACGAGAATCTAGTAGTGGATAAAGTGTGAATCAAAAGAAGTGGGGACATAGTGAGAATGCTGCAAGCACGTTAGTAACTTCGGCCGGTCGTGAAAGTGCCGTAAGTCACGTTTTAACGAGCGCCCGATTTATACCGTCGCGTCGCCGTTCCACTGACCTCGCAACGTCCATACTGTTGATACCGAGCTCACGCTTCTGATGCGAAAACTACAAAATCGATGCGTACGACATGCAAAAATAAACGTCGCTGATCACTTTGAATCAATATCGAAGTAATGGCCGTTTATTGCTAAATATTGTTTCTATCTCTTTGTTTCTGTTTATCGTTCACATATAGCATCGCGTTATATTATATGAAACCAAGATAGGAAATTTTTGACTTTGCGATTGCTAAAATAATCGAATCGTGCTGCCATATTTCAAAATCTGATTAAACTTGTATAATTGAAATCTTATTAAAACTGGTATTTAGACAATGAAATTGAAAAATGCATAGAAAATGGAAAATCAATCAGTAAAAGTTTTCCACCATCAACGTTCGGATATCCTCATGGGATTATTAATTTCTCTTTCTGTATTATATGGCGTAAAAGCATAAAGTTCGTTCCTCGACTGAAAATTAATTTGTCTATCAACTTATCTTCGAGATGGATCGTTTTCCTTACGGTTATGCTTCATCCGTATTCCGGGAGAACCGCGAGCATACTTTGTTCCCACCATTGGTAAACGCACGTGTTCGCGTAGATATGCAAATCGATATTGCCCGCGTCGTTATGTAGCATCTAATTGTCTGTCATAAGCATATAACCGTGTTCGCCGTGCAGGTTTCTATGCATGTTTTGGCCTGCCCGTGCACGTAACGTACGTATGCCCGGTTTATGCGTGTTAGACATATCTGTTATAGCTACGTTTACTAATCGCATGTTATATTTGTACCTCTGAATAATGATAGGGATTTCTAGATGTACGAGCAGTCACTTTCCCGATGATTTACACTATGCGCTTCTGTTCGTAATTGAAATGCATAACCGATTTTTTAGTTTCTTTTTGATCAACAAAATATACGTATTAGGATGGCGCGAAACGAAACGTCGTTTTGTTAAACAAAACTTTATCCGTCCGTAATATTCCATGTAGTTTTACGTATTTTACCAACGATTAATTAATTTCATTATTTAAGACTTATAAGAATTACCTCTTCTTCGAGCAAAGTTGTAACAGTTTCTATATTTATAGTTTTTTTTTTTTCAAATAATTTATATATCGGAAAACTGTTTAAGAGAAATAACAGAGACGTTTTCTGTGATTTTTCACGACACCTCTGTCAAATTCAAATTCATACAAGAATTATTGTAATTATTAAAAGTCTTTTTAACATTCAATACACATATAATGGTTTATAAGAAATTTCTTCTTTCTTAGAAGAGAAATTTTATCAGTTAGACAGTGGAAGAATAGGATGAAGTGTAACAAGTATGCTTGCCAAATTCAAATTCAAATAGTGGAGAATTTACAACTGCTAAAAATCATATAATGCAGTATCAATTACCAACAAGTGCTGAAAAACGCATGACGCCTCAATCACGTCACCGTATCTTTAAATAACAAATCTATCAACGTATCTATCTTTAAATAATAATAGGAAACGAGCGTTTTCGCAAACGAGGTTAATATAATGATCACGCCCTGCAGCAAGGCTTTGATCCATAGATATAATGCTCGATCCGTATCTATACCCATGTTTACGCCTATCTACAATCCACATGTGTTTCTCCAGACGTTGAATCACATTTCATGTGTATGAAGTACGAAGTGACAGTCTTCGCAGTAATAACAAGGTAACAAACTTTTAATGAACGTATTCCACGTATTATTCGCAAGTAATGCGCGCATTATTTTCACGTAAATGTCAGTAAAGTGAAGTACAAATAACATAGACGGTATGTAAATAATATGATCGATTGAATATATGATCGATGAAAGCATATTAAATAATTAAAGCATTCATTAATTTTTTACAGTTAATTGATTTTATGAGAATTCAAGAGAATTCCTTTTGTTGAACAAAAGTGACTATATTAAATGACATAGGATTAGACTAATAAGAAATAGTAAAAACACGAAATAGTAATTTCGATTTTCAATTGCATTAATAAATGGGTTATTGGGACAAGAAAGTTGAAGCATGATGAGGAAGAAAAATAAAAGCCTTACAGGATGAGAGGACATGCGTTTGAAAGAAGTTTCAGATATAGCATTTATGTAAAAATACAAAATCAATACAATCATCTAGAGACTTTTTTACTGCAATCTTTATCATAGAATATCGCACAAACTTCAAGTATCTGCTGAACTTTTATATATTTACTGTACACACGCAGCTATTTTGAAAATGTAACTGAATGTAACACATTAATATTATTGTTTCCTTAAAAATCTGATTACGCGTAATCCGAATTTTTTATATTTTTATTCAATATAAATACTGAATGTAAGTTTATATTCAATAAATAATAATACATAATAATTTATATCAAATTTTATACACTACAGTGTCATCTATTAACGCCCACCATTACTTATCAATCGAATGATACCATATGATCAGAATTATCTTACATTTACTGTTTTATCGACAAATCTAGCCTGAACCACAGTAGATCAAGCCACAGACCGCAGACGAGGCACAGACGAAATCAACTATCTTAGGGAATTTAGTGTCCCCTGCTCTGAAATACCGACATAATAAAAAAAAATCACTGATTTTTTAACGCACTCTACATTTAAACAACAGTAAGTTGGAGAACTACATCAAGTAAAAAGATTGAAGTTGGTCAAGTAGTGAATGCCAGAAATGTGACTTTTGAAATCCAATACAGACATATTGCTGTAAAATTTTCAATATCGAAATGTGAAACTCGTGACTAACCAAAATCACTCTACTCTATACCTAAAAAAGTTTTATCCATGTTTTATTCGATATTCCGAAGGTTCCTCTTTTCATATAACAAATTAAAATTCTAAAGTTATTAATAAAATATTAAAGAACTTATCAGCTTAAATAAATTTTTTAATATGCGGAAAATTAAAAAGAAGAAAAAAGAACAACCCTCTTATTTACAGATACAATCATTGTAGAAGAAATAATTAATCCTAAACTTTCTAAAATATTTTTGTACGAAAAATATACAAATTCGTATGAAATATTTTCCACACGCTTACAAATTAGTTATCCAGATATCAAAACTATATATTATTTATTTTTCATTAATCTAATGGATATGTACACACAGTGGATTTACACAAAAACACCTAAATCGCAGCCAATCAACTCGTGTTACTTTAGTCATTAACTTTTGTAACGAGCATTCTGTTTTGGATATTTCATAGGATTTTCTATATTTAGCGTATTCTACGTGTCTTCGTTTCTTAATCTTCTTTTGTTGATGTCAAAAAGATTTGTGAAGATATATTTAATAAGATATATTTAATTACCATTAGACAGGACCCAAGCATCATTTCCTCTAGTCCAAATTCCATAGTCCATATTCCATCTTTCATCCATGCATTTGGAAGTTGATAAATCTGTAACAAACTTATTTATTGGATTAGTAGTTTAAAAGAACTTAACACAAAACTTCCACACCACTAAAACAGTCCCGACATTTCGAAAAAAAAGTAAATGAATAGCCAAAAGAGTTACTGTACAAATGTCTATATTACAAACCCGAGTATCTTGTTTCGCAACACTAATTCACAAGCACTAATTATGAAATAGGAAATTTTCAAAATCCAACGCGAAGAGTGCTTCGTCATGTTTAAAATTCCCGAAAATAAGTACGCAACGTTATTAATATGTGCACTCATGTTTAATGTGCAACACTAATTGCATCCAGTGCAACCATACTGGAGATTGCTGATGAATGACTATCTTTGTAGAACTTTTGTAGTTGCATCAGGTGATTCAGGAACAGGAACAGTCTCCCACGAATTCAGTGGAAGAATTTGGGCATTTTGTAAACGCAACACTACATCAAGAAACGCGATTATTCATTATCGCAACACTAACTCTAAAGCTAAATTCAATGAAAATTATTATTAACAATGCAAAACTGTACGAACGAAAAGCTATTTCAAATACTCTAATACTCTAAAATTAATTAAAAGCTATAACTCTATAATTTTAATTTAAAACAATAGGAAGCAAGATAAATTTTATTATGTATAACTTTAAGACAATTTTAAAAATTCATAATCGCGAAATAATTTGCTACTTTAAAACAAACACGATTCGCAACTCTAATTTAAAACCATAAATAAATTAAAAATCATAATCAATTTCTCGCAAAACTAATAAACAGCCGCGGAACTATCTCGTAACTCTAATTCAACCCGTAATCGTTTTCTCGCAACGCTAACAAGAAAAAACGCGCTTTGCCCAAAACGAAGATGAACGATGATGTAGAAGAAAAAAAAGCACAACTACAAATACTAAAAGAGCATAGTGACAAAGTAGTAACGAGAATGACTTCCCATGCTCTGGAATCATTTAAATGATCCAGAGGATGAGAAACCATTTGTTGTGACCCTCTTCGTGGCAATTTGCCGGGCCTCTTCGGCTTTTAGCCTCTTCTTTCTTCGAGCTCAATGCCCGCTGAAACTTACATTTAGCTCGAGTCTTTCTAATCGCAAACCAAAAAATAACTTATAAAAGCGAAATGAAAAGATAAACCGCGGAAGCTAATTCCAATACACATGGACGACCATCGATCATCGAGATCGTTGTTCGTTCGCACGTGCGTGCTCGAGCAATACCTACATAAACGTTCGTTTCGGGACCTATTCGCGACCTATCCACGACCGCGACCGCGATACTAAATTCGAAAAATCGAATAGTAAAATCAGAAACAAGTGGCATGCTCCATTTGTACCAATTTCACTGTCGATTTTTCAAATTAGATTTCCTGAAACAGGTTGGACACGCGAAAAGAGGACACGCGACCAGAGACTGTGCCAACCTGCCCGGCCCTACCTACTTATAATTACACACAGGCATACCAGAAAGTAAGCTACCTATCCTACCTAACCAGACGCCCTATATTTCAAAAATGGCAAAACAGGCACACCAACACATTCACTCCGCGGTTCTCACACATACCACTCGGGCGCAGACCTAAACTAGAGAGGACATCCCGGGACGCCTCCGACACCCGAGCTCAACACGCAACTTTCACACTCTAATTTACGTACTATTTTCCTGAAATCGACTGACAATGGCTAGCGATCATTGCGTAAAACGTAATTAAAATGCGTTTACAGCTACATATGAGATGGTAGAATAACTGAGAAAGAAAGTACATGTGCAAGGTGACTTGGAATCATTACTATAATTGATCGCATAATTAATAATATAATTACAGTGTATGTAATGGATATTATAAATTCGCAATTCTTTCAATTAGTGCATAAATATTTGAAATATGGTAACTTACAAAGAATGAAACGATAAAAAGCGACGCAATTCCACATCCTAACCACACACACACATGCGGAAAATACGTCGTGCACGATACGCTAACATAATGTCAGTCGCTGAGAAATTTTTTATAAAATTACAAACTACGGTCATCGTGTCCAATGTCTTTCACCCACCCAAGTAGCACCTGGGCACGTGAGTGAGATTCTGACAATGAACACGGAAGGGATTAAACCTGAAAATCCTGAACTAAAAAAATGATTAGCTTATGTAATTTGTATCTAATGGACTATTGCATTATTTCATTTCAAACTGAATTGACTCTACTCTTTTAGATATTATTGAAATTGCAAGAGAATAAAAGCAATAAACAAGACTTGAATTTGTTAAAAAAAAGATATTACGAACAATCTAATAATTGACTCAAACGATCAAAATCAAACAACTGACTCAAAATTAAATATTAATAGAAATAATCTCAGGCGACTTCTTCATCAAAGCACATTTTCGAAAATGCGAAAGCAGCGTTCAAACTTGTTACTTTGATTGAAAAATCTGCCTGTCGCGAAGTATCTTCTTGCACATAAAATTTCATACTTTTTTTGCGGAAAAAACTCTAATTCTATTATATTTCAGATTCTACTACAGTTCATAGTTATAAAACTCAATTAATTAAATTCTTTAATACTATTATAAGGGGGAAGATGAAATTGAAATTTATTAATTATTATAATAAAATATATCACCAGTATTAAGTAATGACTGTATCTTTCATAGTAACGAAGTCGGAGGGTATCCGTCTTCTCTACTATGAAATGCTCAAAGGAAATAGTTTTAATAACAATTATTCGTAAACATTCATAATTTATCAATTCATGTGGATATTTTATTTTTGCACGCATTTATACTGATATTGTGATATTTTGATTTTACAAGTAAAAATACTGGAAATGTATATATCATAATTGTTAAACTCGCGATGTGCAAAAAGCCCTATCCTGATCTAATACATAAAAAATCTGAAGAAAAATGTTACTACTCACGGGTACAAAAAATACCCGCGGTCACTATGCTCGTCAAAAATTCTACGTATACAACCAGTCACCCGTGCCGATTTGGACCTTTCATCCTACGACATGATTGAGTGACCGGAGGAACATAAATGCATGCGACTCACGCAATAGATGCGATAGATGCGATGCTGCTGCTACACTGGACCAAGGAAAGTCGTCGTGAAGATCCTCCTCAAGCAGACATCGCTGAGAATTCCATGGTGGAAGTGAACGTCGTGAAAAATTTCTAAAGGAAAGGCACAAAGACACAGTGTTATTTGTAAAAATTTAAATCTTCATAATGATAAAACTTGGGAGTCTAATAATCTAAAATGTTTTTATTTTATAGTTATAATTTTACATTTGACTTCAATAGAAAGAGAGCTATAAAGAATTAATTCAAGTGCAATGTACTAAAATACTTACATTCTTGGCTTTAGAGCCACCGTTGAATACTCCCCAAAAAATAGAAAAAAATTCATGCTGTGAAGTGTCTGCAACAAAACATCAAACATTATACTTTCTTGCTAAATTTGAAAAATTTAGTAAATTGAAGCACAATATATAAAACTACTTACGATTTTGATCTCCTGAAGAGGCCTTATCCTCTTGAGCACTGACTCTAGTACCGAAAACGAATACTGAACAAGAGAAAATATGAAAAAAGAAAAATAAAAGACTATCAACGCGCGCGATTAAATAACAATCGGCGGACTCACTGACTCTAATTTCGCGAATTATAGTTTAAACGAATTAATTTAATTTATAAAAATAAGAGCCATTTTGCTTAGAAAAATATTAATATATTACGCAACAAACATTGACTCTACCGATCGCATTGCGCGCGGTCACAAAAATTTTCTGAAAACAAAGCTAATTAATTAGGAGGAGAAGAAGAGGAAGGAGAAGTGAAGAGTACGTTCATTTAGAAAATACTGCTATTTTTCTAGAACATGATTATAAAGAAACTTGAATATGTATTAAAGATATTAGTTGTAAATTATAAAGTATTTCTCAATACTGAATACTGCGAATGAAAGATGATTATTATATTTTGAAATTGTATTCTGAATGTTCGTTATTAGAGTAGGAAGTATGCATATTAGTGATATATCACGTCACGTATTATAAATGTTTGTATAAATCAAAATTTTACATCATTTTAATGTATTTAAGAAACAATGAAAAACGCGTGTGAAATCTTGCTTTGAATCGTTTCAATTACGCGTCAGCGTTCGAAAAAAGCCACTATAATAAAATACATATACTTAGAATTTGACTATCTAATACAAGAATATACATCTGTTTGATAGTATATGTATATTAGTTAGTCTATATTCAAATAAAATATTAATTGATCTTTTCTATTTTCATGTTTGTATTCCAAATAATTACGAAATTACGTATTGTGAAGTATCTCAAATATATATGAATTGTATACCAAATGTTACCCAAAATGAATAAAATGTTGCCAAATTTCCATAAAAGTTCATCAAATTGTCCATTAATGATCGTGGCATCTATACGTTCAATGGTATTTCTGCAATCAAAGATACCTGCACAAAAAGAAACCAAAAGTCAGAAAAAATGTGTCAAATAAAGACAAACGTGTAAAAATGAACGATAATCAACTTCAAATTCTATTAAAAAGATGTACGATATCATCTACCAGTCATCGTACGAACGAAATCGATGACTGAAGAAAAATGAACGCGAAAAAGTTCAAATCACTACGATTTTACTATCGTAATGCTTGATGAATCATTAAACACATGCATATTAATGAAATGATATTATTAATGAGGTATAAGAGCGTCGAAGAAGCGACGCCATCGTAGAGACGCCACCAATAGGTTCGAGAAAATTACGATTCTAATATAACTCAGTACGTGTTGTTATCACGAAATTCGACAACAGAAAGACTCTACGCGACACGTCTCGTCGCGCAATTGAGAAAATAGTAAGGGATGGGGTGATCTTGGGCTCAAATTAGGCATGATTAAGACGAATATAAACATTGTGCTGACTCACGACATGTTTCGTTCAGTCGAAAGTATTTATTTGCGACACCGAAGAAACAGATGCGACATTATTAAAAACCTTACCTGCGCAAGTAAGCGTTGTGTTTATGTTATTTTGAATTACGAATTTCGAGCCTCAAAGCCTCCTACGCCTTACTTTATCTGAGACCTGAATAATTTCATTATATTACGGAATGATTATTATTTTAACTACTACGTACTAAATACGTATATTCATAATAAATTATTGTTGAATTATTAGAATTGTTAAGAATTACGCATAAAGTTAAAGAATAAACAAATAAGTAGAGAAGTATCTATATAATAAAATACGTGTACATATAACAACGAGTTAGTCAAGTATAAGGTTACAATATTTCCATTGGATAGAATAGAAATTAAATTTTGGCATAAAATCATGAATAACATAGTATGTTCTGTTAGCATAGTATGTTCTGTTTAAATGTTTATATGCTATTATTTCTTTAATTGTTGAAAATTATATGTAATAATTATTTGGTTAAATTTTACCTTGAGTTGAAGCCAAAAATGCACGTTTTATCTTAAAAATTCACAATACAAACACAAATCTAACAACTATTGATTTAAATTTTTACCTCAGAACTTCTAGATGATGCTTATTTCTGGATGATTTATCTGAATGACACTTTCTTTTTCACACATGAGGTGTGCTTCTTTCCGCCATTAAAGGTCTGCTCTCCCGCTTAAAAATCGATCGTGAGAAATATCGATTAACGTTCGAGAATCGTAAGAAGTGTATTCCGTATTTCACCGTGTTGTGGCGCTGTAATCACGCTTCTCCTACGAAATAATTTGGAATAAAAAATAAAATACTCTGGTCTAAATGGAATACAAAATTCATGACAAATTCTTAAAAAAAAAACGAAAAAATTTGCACACTTGAAGAAAAATTGTCATTACTTCAAATTGAAACATGAGGAATTTTATTATACTATGCAATAGAATTATTATTTAAGACTTTAAATACGTACATGCTTAATAAACTATTGTTGCATTTAGTATTGTTAGAATTGATAAGAATTACGCAGTGTGAGATTAAGGAATCAACAAATGAGTAGAAAATGTTACAATAGAAGTAAAATCATATTTTATATATATACATATATGTGTGTGTGTGTGTGTGTGTGTGTGTGTGTGTGTGTGTGTGTGTGTGTGTGTGTGTGTGTGTGTGTGTGTGTGTGTGTGTGTGTGTGTGTGTATGTATATATATAATACAAAGCCAGTCATATTACACATATTATGATCACAAGATTTGTATTGGTCAGAATTGAAATTAAATTTTGGTACTAAATCACAAATTACTTTTAGTGTGGCATGTTCTGTTTTTATGTTTATTAGCTTTATTTCTTTGATTGTTGAAAATTACATCTAATGATTATTTGGTGAAACTTTACCTTGAATTGAAGTCATGAATGCACGTTTTACCTTAAAAATTCATAACAGAAACACAAACCGAACAACTATTGATTTATACTTTTACCTCAGAACTTCTGGATCTCACTTCCTCTGGATGACTTCTCCGGATTATACTTCCTTCTTTACGGATGATGTGTGCTCCATTCCGCCATGCTTCTCGTTTGAAAATCGAACGTGAGAAATATCGATTACGTTCGAGAATCATAGGAGTCTATTGCGTATTTCGCCGCGTAGTGGCGCTGTAATCATCTGTTTCGTACGAAAAAATAACTTGAAATAAGAAATAAAAAACTCTGGTCTAAATCAAATACACAAAATTAATGACAAATTCTTAAAAAAAGAAAAAAACGAAAAAATTTGCACACTTGTAGAAAAATTGTCATTACTTCAAATTGAAACATGAGGAATTTTATTATACTATGCAGTAGAATTATCATTTAAAACTTTAAATACGTACATGTTTAATAAACCATTGTTGCATTTAGTATTATAATTGTTAAGAATTACACAGTGTGAGATTAAGGAATCAACAATTGAGTAGAAAATGTTACAATAGAAGTAAAAGCATATTTTATATGTATATATATATATGTATATATATATTTTATATATATTTTATATATATATATAATACAAAGCTAGTTATATTACACATATTATGGTCACAAGATTTGTATTGGTCAGAATTGAAATTAAATTTTGGTACTAAATTATAAATTACTTTTAGTGTGGCATGTTCTGTTTTTATGTTTATATGTTTTATTTCTTTGATTGTTGAAAATTACATGTAATGATTATTTGGTGAAATTTTACCTTGAGTTGAAGTCATGAATGCACGTTTTACCTTAAAAATTCATAACAAAAACACAAACATAACAACTATTGATTTATATTTTTACCTCAGAACTTCTGGATCTCACTTCCTCTGGAAGACTTCTCCGGATTACACTTCCTTCTTTACGGATGATGTGTGCTCCATTCCGCCATGCTTCTCGTTTGAAAATCGAACGTGAGAAATATCGATTACGTTCGAGAATCATAGGAGTCTGTTGCGTATTTCGCCGCGTAGTGGCGCTGTAATCTTTAACTATTTTAAACCAAATATGCGCGCGTTTCGTACGAAACTAACTCGGAATAAAAACTAACAATTTTTATAGAAATATATAATTGGCACATCCAATCCTTTATAAAAAATGAAAGAAAAATATATTTCAATAAATTTTTTCTAATACTTTTAGACAGATGTAAATAATTAAATATTTAATAAATTTTTCGTCCAAGTTTCCATCAATCTCTTTTTCAAATAGTTACATTTTTTTTTTATATTCTCATTTTATATTCCATATCTTATTATATTTATATTCTTTCAGTGATGAAGTATCACTATCAATCTAATAAATTATTCTCTAAAGCAAATTCAGCAACACTGTGTCTATTTTTTTATTTTCATTAGTAACACTGTGAAAACTTGCAAAACTTATGTAAATCGATACGACAAAATGTGGCACGAAATTAGTAATGGATCCATTGAACATAAAACGAAAGAACACATTTCATGTGAAATCTACTTGTCCGTGACTCTACTTGTCTGGGCTATTTTTTTTTCTTCTTTTTTAAGCTTTGGAAACTTCATTTGAGATTTTACAGCTATATCTGCAGGGCAAACTATGCAATGAGCAAGCCAATTTTCTCAGTTTAATAATAGAATTCTTAACTCTTATCTCAGCTCTGCCTGGTGATATTTTTTTTTACTGTTGAAATGAAAAGGGATAGTTTTAATAAAAATAAGTTAGAGGCCAATATTGGAAAGATTTTTGCTGATAGAACTGATAGCTTTTTTTAAGAAGTTTGTGGTTCTTTTCAAGGATGAGAATTTAGTGTAAATAGCAATATCATCTCCGAGTTGAGAAATAAAAACTGTTTTCGGGAATTTTCAGCAATTTGTCGAGTGTAAAGAATGTATAAATGGATACTTAAGACATCGCCTTGAATATTTTTGAAAGCATATCTGAGTTTATTTATTACTTGGTATAAGAATATAATTCATACCCTGGTGACAAACTCTACAAATTTTATGGTTTTGGAAGAACAACCAAAAGAGGCGAGTTTAGTCAACATGACTGAAACATTTACATTGTCGAACACATCTTGGATGTCTAGAAATACAGCCAGAACTTGTTGACAGTTCCTAAAAGCTTCATCTGTCTTAAGAATAGGATTTACCAAATTGTCAGCACATGACTTACTAAAACTGTACTAGCTGTCTAAAAGTAAGTTACCAATTTCAGCGCAATATTGCAGTACTTCTTTGTAAAGTGGACAAAAGAACATTTCCAGTAAGAATAGCCATCAAACATAATGGATAGTTATCAAACATATTATTCAGTAAATAATATCTAGTAAGAGGAATTTGTATTTTGTGAGCAGTTTTTTTAAGCTATCAAAGTCAATTCCATCCATACTTGGAGCTGATTTGATATTCCTAAAGTCGAATGCAATGTTGAACTCAAAAAAATGAAAACAGGAATCAAGGCAAGTCGAGGAAGTCATTGGGAGGTCAAGTAGAGAAGTAGGATGACTCTGATTAGACCTATGGAGGACTTATCTTATTTTATTTAAGCAAATTCCAGAAGATCATTAGATTGCAGGTTTTCTGAAGAGTGGGAAACAGTAACTTTGACCCACTTATTTTTGAAGACTTTATATTCATTATTTGTGAAGACTTTACAACATACTTTGGATCCGAATAAATGTTGATAGTTTCAGCGAATTTTCTAAAGCTATCTTTTTCCGTTTCTTTTTTAATTTTTTCTAGTAAGAGCAGAATTTTTTTATAACTAGTCAAATGCTCCAAGTTGTACAAATTTCTGAAGGAGAATTCTGAAGGAGGTTCTGCAAAGTTTTTTGCGCTTATCAAACTGAATTCCACCAAAAAACTGGATTTATTGTTATCGGAAAAATTAATAAATTTCTTTTAAAGGTATTTAACTGCGTCGGTGATAATATTAATGAAAAATTCGTATTTGCGACTAGAAGGCAAAGCATCGTAATCATTAGTGAAAAAATCTATGTAATGGTTCTCTAAAACAGAAATGCTTAACTATCGGCCTGCGAGCCCTTGCTCCTACTTTGTTAATGTAGTCCTTCCTCCTATGTCGCTAGCGCTATCCTCTCTACTGCGTCAATCTCATCACATACGGATCTCTCCACTACATCGATTTTGAAATCTTTTACCAGGCTATCTGTATATTGACGATTCCAATTAGAACGATGAACGATAAAGTCATACTACAATACAGTTGCGTTTGGTGTTAATATTTCGAACACCTAGATCCCGCTGATCTCGTGTGAGAGTGAGGCCTGGAACTCTATGACAAACAAATATATCCAGTTCTTGCTTTAGATTAATTGAACAAAAACTGCATAGTTTAACTGAGATGTCAGGAGATTTGATGGTAGTAATTTGCCTGAAAATTACGTTTTTAGAGATAACAATGAAGAATAATAAGTATTAAATATATGTATTAAAGAACTGGAATGTGTATTAAAGATATAAGTTGTAAATCATAAAATATTCCTCAACACTGACTACTGTAAATGAAGGGCAATGATTGTATTCTGAACGTTAGTTATTAGAGTAGGAAGTATGCACATTAGTAATATATTAAGTCGCGTGTTATAATATTTGAAAATATTTGCAAATCAAAATTTCACTAAATATCTTTTCACAAGAAACAATACTAAGAAAAAAAAGCGCAGAAATCTTGCTTTGAATCGTTTCAATTGCGCGTCAGCGTTCAAAAAATGCAAGTACAACGTAAAGTACGGAAACTTTGAGTTTGATTATCTAATACAAGAGTATACATCTATTTAAAAATATAAAAGTTAAGGTAGATATCCATTACAGATTAATTGATTTAATCTTTCCTATTTTAATCTTTGTATCCCAAAGAAATACGAAATTATGTATTATGAATTATAATTGTGAATTATAATTCATATAATTTAAATATATATGAATTATATACGAAATGCTACCTAAAATGAACAAAATGTTGCCCAATCCGTGAAAGTTCAAATTGTCCGTTAACGATCTTGGCATCAATACGTTCCATGCTTTTTCTGCAATCAAGGAATAACCTGCGCAAAGAGAAATCAAAAGTCAGAACAAATGTGTCAAATGAAAGCAAATATATGGAAATAAAACAATCAATTACAAATCCTGATACTAAAGTTACTATGAGACAAGTACTACAAAATTTCGAGATCGCAATGCTCAGTAAATCGTTAAACACACGTTAAACTTTACCTTGAGTTGAAGCCATGAATGCACGTTTTATCTTAA
Source organism: Melipona bicolor (assembly GCA_030673865.1). Lineage (NCBI taxonomy): Eukaryota > Metazoa > Arthropoda > Insecta > Hymenoptera > Apidae > Melipona > Melipona bicolor. Next base: position 1,311,173 of record JAHYIQ010000005.1, read on the forward strand.
AAATACATAACAGAAACACAAACCCAACAACTATTGATTTATATTTTTACCTCAGAACTTCCTCTGGATGACTTTTCCGGATTATACTTCCTTCTTTACAGATGATGTGTGCTCCATTCCGCCATGCTTTCGTTTGAAAATCGAACGTGAGAAATATCGATTACGTTCGAGAATCATAGGAGTCTATTGCGTATTTCGCCGCATAGTGGCACTGTAATCATCTGTTTCGTATGAAAAAATAACTTGAAATAAGAAATAAAAAACTCTGGTCTAAATCAAATACACAAAATTAATGACAAATTCTTTAAAAAAAAAAAAACGAAAAAATTTGCACACTTGAAGAAAAATTGTCATTACTTCAAATCGAAACATGAGAAATTTTATTATACTATGCAGTAGAATTATTATTTAAAACATTAAATATGTACACGCTTAATAAACTGTTGTTGAATTTAGTATTGGAATTGTTGAGAATCACGCAGCATAAGATTAAGGAATCAACAAATGAAAATGTTAGAAAATGTTATAATAGAAGTAAAAGCATATTATATATATATATATATAATATAAAGTTAGTCATGTTACACATATTATGGTAACAATGTTTGTATTGGTTAAAATTGAAATCAAATTTTAGTACAAAATTATAAATAACTTTAACGTGGTATGTTCTTTTTATATGTTTACATGCTATTATTTCTTTGAATGTTGAAAATTACATGTAATAGTTATTTGGTTAAATTTTCCCTTGAGTTAAATTCTAGAATGCACGTTTTATCTTATAAATTCATATCACAAACACATATCTAACTATTGATTTATATTTTTACCCTGAAACTTCTGGTTGACACTTTTTTCTGGATGAATTTTCTGGATAACGTTTCGTTTACACATGAGATGTGATTCTTTCCGCCATGATTCCCGTTTAAAAATCGATCGTGAGAAAAATCGATTACCTTCGGGAATCGTAGGAACTGTATTGCATATTTCACCGTGGCGCTGTAATCGCGCCTTTCTCACGAGATAACTTGAAATGAAAAATAAAAAGCTCTGGTCTAAATCAAATACACAAAATTTATGAGACATTGTTAAAAAAGAACTCACATGTTAGAAAATACTCACACATTTGATTGTCAATACTTTAATTTAAAATATGTGCAATTTTATTATATTACGCAGTAGAATTATTATTTAAACCATTATACGTATATCTTTAATAAATTATTATTGAATTTAGTATTATAGGAATTGTTAAGAATTACTCAGTATGGAGTTGAAGAATCAACAAATGAGCAGAAAATATTACGACAGAAGTAAAAGCATATTATATATATATATACATATATATATATATAAATTAATCATATTACAAGTCACAGTATTTATACTGGTTAGAATTGAAATCAAATTTTGGTACATTATGAATAACTTTTAGCGCGGTATGTTCTGTTTATATTGTTATATGATATTATTTCTTTGATTGTTGAAAATTACATGTAATGATTATTTAATTAAACTTTACCTTGAGTTGAAGTTAAAAATGCACGTTTTATATTAAAAATTCATAACACAAAAACAAATGTAACAACTATTTATTTAAATTTTTATCTCAGAACTTCTGGATAACACTTCTTTCTGCATGATGTTTCTGGATAACATCCATTATAAGGATATTTCCTTCTTTACAGACGAGGTCTGATTCTTTCCGCCATGTTTCCCGTTTAAAAATCGATCGTGAGAATCACGACAATATCGATTATGTTGGAGAATCGTAGAAAGTATATTGCGTATTTCACTATGTAGTGGCGCTGTAATCTTCGACTAATTTAAACCAAATACGCGCGCAAAACTATCTCGGGATAAACAGTAAAAATATTTATAGAAATATTTGATACATCCAATCCTGTATATAAAATAAAATGAAAATGCATTTTAATCAAGCTTTTCTAGTATTTTCAAACAGATGTAAATAATCAAATATGTAATAAACTCTTTGTCTCAATTTCCTTCAATCCCTGTTCCGAATCGTTATATTTTTTTTTTAATATTCTTATTTTGTATTTCCTATTTTCATTATATTTATATTCTTTTATCAAATATCACTATATTCAACCTAATAAATTAATCTCCTAGCAGATGCTGCAATATTGTCTATATTTTTCGATTTGCATTAGTAGCGCTGTGAAAACTTGCAAAACTGATGTAAACCGATACGACAAGATGTTACACGAAAATAGTAATGGGATCCTATGAATATGAAACGAAAAAATACATTCCATATTAAGTCTATTTATCCGTGACATCTGCGCTATCCTTTTTTCTTTTTTTCTTTTTTTAAGCATTGGAAACTTCATTTGAGGTTTATTACAGCTATATCTGTAGGGCAAACTAGAAAACAAGCGAACTAATTATCTCGATTTAATAATAGAATTCTCTTGTCTCAGCCCTGCCTGATATTTCTTTATTGTTGAAATGGAGAAGGGCAGTTTTGCTAGGAGTAGATAGAAGACTGTCTCTACTGATAGAACTGATAGTTCTTTTTCTAAAGAATTTGTGGTTCTTTTCAAGGATGAGAAATTTGGTGTAAATAGTAATATCATCTACAAATTGAGAGATAGAAACTGTTTTCGGCACATTTTCAGCAATTTTCGAAATATGGGCAATGTGCAAAAGAAGCCTTAAGACTCCGCTTTGCGGAACACCTTTGAAATATCTGAGTTTATCTAGTATTTCTGAGAATATAATTCTCTCACTTTCCGGGTAAGAAATTCTAATTTCAAAGTTTTAGAATTCAAATTTTAAAGTTTTAGAAGGGCAATCAAGAAAGGCGAGCTTAGTTAACATGATCAAAACATTTACAGTATCGAATGCATCTTAGATGTCTAGAAATGCAATCTTATTAATGGTTCTTAAAGGTTTCATCTAGCTTAAAAATAAGATTTACCAAATTGTCAACAAATGATTTACCTTTTTTAAAGCCGTACTGGCTGTCTGGGAGTAAATTACAAATTTCAGCCTAAAAAAGTACCTAGAAGTACTTTCCTTATGAAATGGACAAAAGATTTCCAAGTTTAAGGATAGTCATTGTTATCAAACATGTTATTGAAAATGTCTAATATTGCAATTTGTATTTAGTTTTTTTAAGATATGAAAGTCAATTCCATACATACCTGATTTGATATTCTTGGAACCAAATGCAATGCTGAACTCGGAAAAGTTAAAATGAGAATCAAAAGTCATTAGGAGGTCAAGCAAGATGGGTAACAGGCAAGTAGGATGGGTGTGATTGGATTTATGGAGGGCTTATTTTATATAAGATTGATTCTAGAAGATCATTAGATTGCAGATTTTTTTTGGGGAGTGAGAAAAAATAACTTTGGCTCATTTATTTTTAAAGATTTTATATTCGTTATTTGTAAAGACTTTACAATGTATCTTGGATCAGAGTGAAAATCGATACTTTTCTCAAATTAACTTTCTTCCTTTTTAAGTTTTTGTAACAGCCGAAATTTTTTTATAACTAATCAATCTTTCAAGTTGTATAAATGCTATCATTTCTTGAAGGAGATTCTACGTCTTTTGAGCTTATCACATTCAGAGTCCTAGATTTTTTTTATTTTTTCATAAAATGTTAATAAATTTCTTTTTAGGAAGTGAATTTAGCTGCGTCGGTGATAATATTAATGAAAAATTCGTATTTGCGATTGGAAGGTAGGGCATCGTAATCATTAGTGAAGAAATCTATGTAATGGTTCTCTAGAATATGAAAAAATTTTGGCCAGTCAGTACAATTCGATTTAAGCTTGAAAGCTTTTTTCTTGAAATAGTTTTTATCTACCTTAATATTAAAACAAAGTGATCAGAACCCCAGGTCTCATCATGCAGATGAGTTTTGTCACAAATTATCGAAGTTGAAAATAAGAATAAGAAAATAAGTTGAGCTTAAGAATAAGAGATCAATATTTTTAAAATTTTTGTGTAGCGTAGTAGATCAGCGGTTTCCATGGCATTATGAAATCTTCTACCAAGCTATGTGGTATATTTACAATTCCAATTAGAATGATGAGCGTTAAAGTCACCTACTACAGTTGCGTTTAGTGTCAATATTTTTGAACAATTAGATTCCACTGATTTTGTGTGAGAATAAGGCCTGAAGTTCTATACAAATGTATCCAGTTCTGGCTTTACATTATTTAAACAAAGACTGCATAGTTTAACTGAGATGTCAGGAGATTTGATGTTAGTAATTTGCTTGAAAACCACGTTTTTACAGATAAGAATTAGAATTCCACCTTTTAAATGAGTTCTGTTCTTTCTATGAACTCTATGAATTCTGGGAAGCTAAAGTTATCGTTGTGAGTCAGTCATGTTTCAAAGATGAGGATATCATAACTGACAGAATTTTCAGGTGCTTAGAGCGAAGATTTCTTGAGTTCCAAAAGAAAACCCGTAACAATATAATAGTCGTAGCTGTGAATAACTTTAATCTAATTAGAGTCTTCTTCTAGAGAACAGAGAAATCCTTACTCACAGCATCTTCTGAATGTGAATTGTTGAGGCGTTTGACAATTCTTGTGATGCGGCTTTCTTAAGTTCTGTAAAGAAAAGGAAAGAATCTTTATTAAAGCTGGTATGTCCCTTATGTGGTTTAACATTGCTTTCTGGGACTGAAGAAATTGTTGTACATGTATAGTAGAAACGTGTATAGACAACTTTGAAAATTCACTGGGTGATTTTATGTAGTATCCAAGATGTAATCCTTGACAGGCAGGAATAGCAAGTAGATTCTAGGTGTTTGTCCTGTCAGTTATTTTGAGTTTCTTGATTTCTTTGGTAGAAACAACTACTTTACATCCATTGTCATTTTTGACAGCATTCAAATCATTAAAAGAGTTAAGAAGAAGTAGGAAGAGTTAGGAAGAGCTAAAGTCAGTAAGCTGTCTCTTGATGGATCTTGGAGGTGGCAGATGGACGGTTTGTGATGTTTTCAGCTCGCAGTTTATGTATCTGTGGGAACAATATAGCAGAAATCTGAAATAGAGGTAAGGCAGGAAAAGGTATTGGCTGTTCAGTTTGAACTAGATCAGTAACTATTTCATTGTGACATAAGCAAGACATATGTAAAAGCAGTGGCTGAAAATCAAAGTTTTGACAGAATTTAGCCACATGACCTCCATCCTTGCATAAGAAGCAAGCTGCTTTTCAGCTTATAGATATATCCAGTAAGATGTGTTATCTTAATTTATTTGGATGGATTCAGCTACGTTTGGAATGTCTCTGGATTTGACATCTGACAACAAAAATGCTCAAGATGTGTGCATATCCTGGATCATTTATCCTGCTCCAATGAAGATGATATGGCAGATGGGTCTCATATTGCCTAGTTCTTTAAAAATGATTCAGTGCAGGATTATGGGGCATACATTAGAGAATATTAATCGTTTAGATTTAAAAATGATTGAATTTTCAGGTAGTAAGATTTGATCTTTACTTTTGTACAGTTGTCAGTTATCCTTTAAGTTTTGTGTTTTATTACCCCAGTATAAGCAAACTCTGCCTTGAGAAATTTTAGACATAAATCTGATGTTCAACAGGCCGATAAGTTTGCCAATATAAACAATATATTCTTGAATTGCAGAACCTTCAATGGAGTTTAATGTGATTGCTTCTGTGTAAAACTGTGATTGCTGCGCAGCTTGAACATATGAGGCTTTGGAAGAAACATTCTGAAAGGAAAAAACCATGGTTTAAAGTAAAATATGTTCAAGTTAAGTGTTCCTGTAATCAAAAATATTTAAAGAAAGACAAGAGTAAATTAGGGATTAACTAGGAGCAGATTTTGCTCCAAGTAAGGCACAAAGAGACACAAAGAAACAGAAAATATTTACCTAAGCATTCGCTAGCCCTGAGTTATCCTATTTAGCAATGACAAAATTTGAAAATCCTCATTAATGCACATTGAGACGTAAATGGAACATACAACGAAAGCTAAGAGTCCTAAACGGACGATGCAATTTCAAAAATTGGCAAATTATTCTTCCGAATTAGGACTTTTTAACAATTACTGCAAATTGAGTCGGTTTGTAGGTACTATGATGATAACTATTTCATTCGTAGCACTACAAATAATTTACTCCGTATTATTTTTATAAAATAATATATTTAATATCAAATGATAAAGTAATTTATAACAAAATATTGAAGCCAAAGATTGAAGAATGAATATTGAATGAAGTACGAAAGAAGAAAGAAGAAAGAAGAATGAGTTAATATGTTTGATGTTAGCTATATATATAATAGTATAAACATCTCTATGCTGATAAATAAATAAAATATCAATTTACAGATTTTCTATTGTTTGTGAGTTTTAACAAAGTTGGCATCGGTTTATTGGAAACGAATTTCCCGGCGGAACGATTGAGGAAACGCAGATGGCGTTGATTTTTAATTCTGCTGAGATAACGCTACAGGTTTAGGCATGGTGGCGCCATCTATTGGTAAACTAGAGGTACTAATTATTTGCAAAAATGTTTATTTACGCATTTTACGCTTCAAATGGGATATAAAAAGAAAGTTGGGTACCCAATTAAATTGCAAGCTTTTGTAATTGTATCTTGTTAATTAGATCCTCAGCTTTAATTCTATATCCTATTTGAACCGTAAAATGCAGAAATAAAAATTTTTGAAAACAGTTAGTACGATTGAGGCATCGACAGATGGCGCCATCATGTCGAAATGGAAACATTTTGTAGTAATTTGAAAAAAAAACCAATAAAGTGGAATAATTTGTCAACTTTTGAAGTTGTGTCATCCGTTTAAGACTCCTAGCTTTCATTTTGTGCTCCATTTATAGTTTACAGTGTATTAATAAAAATTTTTAAATTTTCTTCAATAGATCGAAGGTTCTGTGGAAGCAGACTTGAATTTCTCGCAAACTACATTAAATATTAGAATAAGGATTGTTTGTAAACATAATCGGTGTCATTATCTTCGAAGTATCTTATGTACGTAACAAATGCAAATTATTAGTGTAAGTAATTAAAATTAATTATTTTCTATATTATGAATACATATCGTTTAGTTTCTCCATCTCGCCACAATGCGGCGCTAGTGTTTGTTAAAACAGAAATTTTCAATTGCGAAAAAAATTAGTTGAATTTAGTGAATTAAATTGCAAACTTTTCTAATTTTATCTTGTTAATTGGGTACCCAACTTTCTTTTTATATCCCATTTGAAGTAAACATTTTTGCAAATAATTAATACCTCTATAACTTACCGATAGATGGCGCGCCATCATGCCTAAACCGAGTCAATTTGCACCAATTGTTAAAGAGTCCTAATTCAGAGGAATATTTGCCAATTTTTGAAATTGCATTTAAGATTCTTAGTTATCGTTGTATGTTCCATTTGGGTCTTAAGATGTATTAATGAATATTTTCAGTATTCATCATTGTTAAATAGGATAGCTGAGGAAACTACTAGCAAGAGCTTGTATGAATATTTTGTGTTTCTTTGTATCTCTTTATTCCTTACTTGGAGTAAAATCTGTTCCTAATTAATCTCTGATCTATTATTGTTCTTCTTTAAATGTTTCTGATTACAGGGGCACTTAACCTCAACGTATTTTACCTTAAACAATGGTTTTTTTTTCAGAATGTTTTTTCCAAAGCCTCATATGTTCAAGCTTAGCAATCACAATTCCATACATGAGAACAAGCAATCATATTAGACTCCATAGAAGGTACTTCGATTCAAGAACTCAATGTTGAAATTGATATCTTATTAGCCCATCAAATATTAGATTGATATCCAGAATTTCTCAAGGCCTTTATTTGCTTGTACCAATATAGTAAGGACATGGCTGACAGGTTATTTGACAATCATAAAGTAGTAAACATTAAATCTCATTCCCTGGAAATTTGACCAATTATTTCTAAATCTAACTGCATAATATCTTCTGTCTTATTTTGCATAGTCTTATTAGAATCATCTTTCAGATCATCTTCATTAGAGCTGATCTAAATGATCCAGGACACATATATCTTGAGCTTTTGTCGTCAGATGTATATCCAATCTGAAGACATTCTAAACGTATCTAAATCCATCTGTATAAATTATAATAATACATCTTACTGGATATATCTATCAGCAAAAAAAGTAGTTTGCTTCTTATGCAGGGAAGAAGGTCATGTTGCTAAATTCTGCAAAATTATTGATTCCCAGCTGCTTTCACACAATTCTAGTTCATGTCAGAATGAAATAATGATCCAGTTGTCTGAGCTGCACAGCCAAAATCTTTTCCTGAGTTACCTTCATTCCAGATTTCTGTTACATCATTATCTCAGATACAAAAACTGTAAGTTGAAAATATCAGAAACCGTGTTTCTGCTACCACCAAGATGTACCAAGAGACAGCTTACTGACTTTAGCTCTTCCAACAACTCTTAGTGCTGTCAAAGATGATGATAGATATAAAGCAATTATCTACCAAAGACACCAAGAAACGCAAAATAGTTAACAGAGCAGAGACTTCCCTAGAAGAAATCTTGCTACTACTGTCTGTTAAGGATTAAATCTCAGATCCTACACAAAATCACTTAGTGAATTCTCAAAGTTGTCTATAGTTCCTATTAGATACGTACGATAATCCCAAAATTCTAGAAGCACACAAGGGACATATCAGTTCTGATAAAGATGCTTTCTTCCTCTTTACAGAACTTACGATAAAAATCCTCAACACAAGAATTGTCAACTGCCTCAACAATTTCTATTCAGATGTTGTGAGTGAGGATTTCTCTCTTCTAGAAGAAGACGTGTAAATTGAACCTGTAAATTAAATGTGCAAGCGTACGTCCATGCGCACGTGCACGATACATGCAGGCGCTTTTCTTTTGTCATTACGCACAATAACGGAGACAATTGGATGAAAGTGTAATGCTGACTGCTTCCTCACCGATTTGGGTGATTTTTGAATATATTGTGAATGTACTTTGAACAGTTTTTTTCCTCTAACGGGTATGTTGGACTTTGTTTGTTAGAGAAAAGTATCATTCAGGGTATCTATTTTTAAATGATATCTAGGGATCGTCGAAATTAGTAAAGCAGTGGTTAACCTACAAATTCACCAGCAATTAGAATGGAGGGAAATACGAATGAGCAATATTTTAAACTCATAAATTGTTAATACTAACATATATATCATTAAGTTACTGATACTTTATATCATTTTTATTGACAATTTATAACAATAAATGATTTCAACCGTCGAAAATGCAATTCAGTGAGTTCGTCTTAACAGATAGCATTGTACTATAAAAAAGGAAATATGTATGATGTCGTTAAAAAAAAGAAATTTGACTTCGAAATTCGAGTCAGATGAATTTTGCAAGAAATAATTTACAATACATAATGTGCTTCTTTATTGCAAACAATATTTGTAGTAATATTTTATTGATTAGTCCAAACTTTCATAAAATCGAGTTTATGGGATAAAAATAATTCATTCAAGATGTGAATTTAATAGAAAAACGTCATATCTAATTATATTATTTTTAAAAATATCATTTCAATAAATTTTTTCTAATACTTTTAAATAGATACTAATAGTCAAATATATACTAAATTTTTCATCTCAATTTTCATCAATCTTTGTTTTAAATCGTTATATTCCTTCATTGATGAAGTACCACCACGTTCATTTCAGTTAATAATTCTGGAAATAAATCTGGTCACACTGCTCCATATTTTTTGATTTTCGCGGTACAAAACGCCTGAATCGGTACGACAGGATGTGACACGAAAATGGTAATGGGGTTATCTGACCCCAGAATTATTGGCCGAAAAAATACATTGTATACTAGGTCTATTCATATACCTCGTCTGTGGCGTAACAAAACCTCCAATTTTTTTACACGGTCGGTAATTCAGAACATGTGACAGCAAATTCCATAAGGTGATGGGTCTACCCTATGCCTCGTTTGTGGCAAGACTGTAATTGAAGTTTAAGGTTTCTAACATACGGTAATGCAATCGGACCAAGTAATCCGATTAAGCTGGGATATTGAACGAATGCAGAAACAGAGTGTTTAACTGATATATTCTTTATTTTTTAAATGGCATAATGGCCCTACGTAAAGTAAAAGGAAATCTTGAACGTATGTTCGATAAGAATCTCACCGATTTAGTACGTGGGATTAGGAACAATAAAGAAAATGAGGTAAATTTATAGTCACATTGTGTATATTACTTTGAATCATTTATTACATGAGGCATAAGCTTATTCGAACTAACGCAAATTTTTATCTAAATACGTGTTCGTTGTAGGCAAAATACATTGCACAGTGTATAGAAGAAATTAAACAGGAATTGCGTCAAGACAATGTAGCTGTCAAAGCAAACGCTGTGGCAAAGCTCACATATGTAAAGTTGAATTTATATAAATATCTTATTAGATACATTTTTGACGTCATTAATATCGTATATTTTAATTTCTTTAGCTTGAAATGTTCGGATATGACATTAGTTGGGCTGGTTTCAACATAATTGAGGTGATGTCATCTGCAAAGTTCACGTATAAACGAATTGGATATTTGGCGGCAAGTCAAAGTTTTCATGCAGATACAGAAGTATGAAGTATTTCAAAATTCGGACGCAATTTAAGTTTTAAAAAAATCTGATAAACATTCTAAATGCTCTATTGTACGATACTTAAATTTTATTTTGCAAATTGGCTTTTTTGATCATTTTTATGATAAAATATGTATTAAAAGTTTTCACAACATATTTATTAAATTAATTAATTAAATTATTTCTTTTGATCAATATTATACTCAGTGAATATTTTGTTATTTTCACTGAATGAACATCTATATTATATATAAGTAAATATTAAATTATTTTGCAAGTCCTGTTGTGATAAAGAAAATAAATAAAGAAAATTTGTCAGATTTCTGAACGTTATAAATTATATAGAATAATTCAATCAACATTCATCTAACAAATGCAAATTGTTGTTTCTTTTCAGCTTTTGATGTTAACAACCAATATGATTCGTAAAGATTTAAATAGTCAAAATCAGTATGATGCTGGTTTGGCACTGAGTGGCCTCTCTTGTTTCATAAGTTCAGATCTTGCACGTGATTTAGTTAATGATATAATGACGTTATTAACATCTACAAAACCATATCTACGCAAGAAAGCCGTACTAATGATGTATAAAGTTTTCTTGCGATTTCCAGAGGCCTTGAGGCCTGCATTTCCTAGATTAAAAGAAAAATTGGAAGATCCTGACAGTGGTGTGCAAAGTGCTGCTGTTAATGTAGTTTGTGAATTAGCCAGAAAAAATCCTAAAAATTATTTAAGTTTAGCACCTGTCTTTTTTAAACTTATGACTACATCTACCAACAATTGGATGTTGATAAAAATTATTAAATTGGTAAGTGAATATTTGCTTTTAATCTTATGTTAACAAAGTGAAACAGATTAATGGAGATGTAGGCTCATTGTTATAATTAATGAATATTTGTATCCATACATATACATGCTCTATACACGTATGTTTAACATGAGCCAAATAATATTGGTCTTGTTTCACATGCTCAGTTCTCCACTATAACACTGATTGAGCCGAAAATGGGTCGGCGACTTACTCAACCACTAATTGACCTGATTTCAAGGTTTTCATATTAGTTGATTATTTTTTTTTTTGTTATCAAAATATAGTAAACTATAAACATTAGTTGTAGTATGCATTAGTAGCTTGTATTTATTTCTAATATGTATCCATGAATGGTATATTATTTGTTGTAAAGTGTAAATTATGGTTCGAAACATTCATCTGTCAAATATCATTATATTTCTTAGATTGCAATTATATTTCCAGTTTGGCGCATTGACACCTCTAGAACCTAGGCTTGGCAAAAAATTAATAGAACCCCTTACAAATTTGATACACAGGTATTTCATGTATTTTCGTCTATATGTAAAGCAATATATTTGTTTGCAAATTTGTTTACTGCTTGTAAAGTAGTTCAATATTTTGCTGATTTTAACATGGAGAATTTATTTAGCTTTTTGTTTTCTTTCAAGTTTCTGCCAAACAATAAATTATTATAATTTTTCAAATGATTAATTAATTATACAGTCATTATAACTTTATATTAATTATAATATTTTATTGATTTTTAGTACATCTGCAATGTCTCTACTGTACGAATGTATAAATACAGTAATAGCTGTATTAATTTCAATTTCATCTGGTATGCCAAACCATTCTGATTCAATACAGTTATGTGTTCAAAAATTGAGAATATTGATAGAAGATTCTGATCAAAATTTGAAGTATTTGGGACTGTTAGCAATGTCAAAAATTTTGAAAACGCATCCAAAAAGTGTACAAGCCCATAAAGATCTTATAATGAAATGCTTGGATGATAAAGATGAAAGTATAAGATTGCGTGCCTTGGATTTATTATATGGAATGGTTTCGAAAAAGAATTTAATGGAAATAGTTAAAAAGTTAATGGTGCACATGGATAAAGCTGAAGGTACTGCTTATAGAGATGAATTACTCTCAAAAATTATTCAGATTTGTTCACAAAATAATTACCAATTTGTTACTTATTTCGAATGGTAAGTGATCATTGTGATCAAAGTGATCACTAAGTTTATATTTGTTAAAATATAATACATTGTGTTTTTGAATAATATTTATTTAAATTTATAGGTACATATCTGTATTGGTTGAACTTACAAAAATGGAAGGTACCAAACATGGACCATTAGTAGCAACCCAATTACTTGATGTAGCAATTCGTGTCCAAGCTATACGAAAATATGCAGTTCAACAATGTGCCTTATTGCTAGAAAATTCATACCTTTTAACAGGTCAACCGAGAGCAACAATGTCTGAAGTTTTATATGCTGCTGCCTGGATTTGTGGAGAATTTTCTAGGTATTCTAAAATTTTTTACACATATCAATTTGATTTATTAAAGTGTAATTGATAATACATTACATTAATAGCGAACTAGAGGATCCTATAGCAACATTGCAATCAATGTTAAGATCACAAGCTTCCAGTTTACCAGGACATATTCAAGCCGTTTATGTTCATAATATTTTAAAACTTGCAACTGCAACATTATATAAGGCTGAAAAAGATGGAGATACAGAGACTATGGAACAAGTATGTTATACTATATTTGCTCTTTGAAATATTCTGCAATAATAATAATTTTTTAAAATTAATTTTTATTTATACATCATTATACGTCATTATACACAAGATAGATTCAGTAATATTTTATTATATGAAACAAAAATATATTATTGTATTTGCTATACATCATACGATTATTATTTGTATAATTATTGATGTTTCATATTGAATGTTTAATTTAAAATTATACATAAATTTTATTGTATTTTGTAGATTTTTGCATTGAAGGATAAAATAGCTGCGTTTGTATGTAGTGGAGATTTAGAAGTTCAAGAAAGATCTAGTTCTGTCTTGGTTTTATTTGAATGTTTAAAAGAAAGTCCTGGTTTAGCAGAAGAATTAATGGAAGCATTTGAAGGGGAGCTTAATCCTGTTGCTCCAAAAGCACAAAGGAAGGTAATTTCATATAATTTTATTATTAAAGATTTTTTCACTTTTGTTAAAAAATACATTCACAAATTCTGTTTCGATTTTTTTATGGTTTTTTCATACTTTTTATATATTGAATATAATATTGAGATTGGTATTATAACAACGTTTGTCTTTTTTATTGTAGTAGTAAAAAATGTTATAAAATTATTTACATATATTATTTTGTTTTCGTTTAGGTACCAATTCCAGAGGATCTGGATTTAGATTCATGGATCAATGATCCGCCATCAGAAAGTTCAGATTCAGAAGATTTAGATATGAATGATATTTTCATTAAAACAGAGAAAGTTAATGATTCCTATTCTAAACGAGAATTTAACGAACCATCAGCAGAAGAACTTCAGAAGCGACGTGAAGCTAGAAAATTAGAACAACAAAATAATCCACATTACTTGAAAGGCACATTCAAAAATTCCACATCATATCATAACTCATCAAATATTTATGAAGAGTTCGAAAACATTCCCGTAACAGAGTTAGATATTCCTGTTTCTTTAAAAGTTACGAATAATCGTAAAAGATATAAAATACATGGCAAGAAAAACAAGAAGACTAAGAAACGTATGTTTAAATCTTATATGTATGTGCTATTCATTATAACTATTACGTAAAATTATAAATATTACAATTTTTAGGTGAAAAGCCCATCTCAGAAGATGAACAAGATGATGTTTATCCTATTCAAGTTGTGAATACTGGGATTGGTGAATTACCACCAGGTGCAGAACTAAGTGATAGTGATGAATATGATCATGTGGATGTAAATGATCCACACAGAGCTTTAAATATTGATTTAGATCTACCTTTAAGAGATGATGAAAGGTTACCTGTATTAGAACATAGAGTTATTGAAAATAATTTAATTCAAGAAACTACTGAATCTAAAGGAAAGAAAAAGGAAAAAGTAATATTTCTTTTCTTTTTTTGTTTAAAAACTTGCAATATATTAAATATAAATTTTTTTTATTAAAAAAATTGTTAGTTCAAAATTAAGTGTAGTTTTATTATACTTTTTTTACTAGGGACATAAAAAATTAAAGAAAAAAGTTAAAGAAGTTAAAGAAAAACGTTATGACAATCAATTAGAACTTACTGATATGTGGTTGGAAAATAATACTTCCACAGAAAATACTCAGCCACCTGTTACTAACGAATACACCGAGGTTTTCAGCAAAAAGGAATCAGAATGGAAAGATAATAAACGTAAAAAGTCAAAAAATCATGAAAAGCATAAGAAAACGGATGAGGACTCGAAACATCGAAAATCAAAAAAGTCTAAAAGTAAAAAAGAATCTTTAAAAAAATCTTCAGATTACGAAGAAACAGCTGGAATTTCAACACCATCGAAAGAAATATTACCAGATTTAAGATATAATTTCGCAAATTCTGAAAATAACACAATTCTAGAACCAGTTACTTCGTATGAAGAATTAGCTAAAAATAAAGTATTATCTATAACGTATGAGTTAAAACAAATCCCTCATGAGTCAAACAAATTAGTTGCATCAATACTCATTACGAATAATTGTCAAAATCTTGTAAAGGAATTAGTTTTTGATGTTCCAGATACATCGTCATTGAGATTAATGAGAAATGTAAGTTAATATTTTTGAAATAGCAAAGAAAAAATTATATAATTTTACAACTGAGTATATTATTTTTTGTTTATTTTGATAGCTACTATTTTTTATGTTTGCATGCATGATGTTTGCCAGTAAAATAAAGAATTCATTTTAATAAATATATTATCTTTTCAGATTGGAGATGAATTTGGTATAAAACTGCCATTCCAACTGCCTCCACAAACCAGTAAGGAAACACAATTTACTATTTTAATCTCAGATGTAACATTTGCTCAGAGATTGAGAGGCACACTTACATACATGTTAGAAAATAAAGAAAGTACGTTGCAAGAGAAACTTGATTTTACTATGCATTTAACATGTAGTAAGTTCATGGTTGGCGACCTATCGCATAAGGATATATTAACAGAATTACTTAAAAGTGGACAACTTGTACACAAAATCAGAAAAGAAATTGTCCTTTCTCAAGATTTTGATGTTATTCTAAATTTAATTTGTTGTAAATGTAACCTTACACTTGTGGAACAAATTATTGATACAGCGTCTTTGTATGGACACTCCTTGAAAGGACATCATGTGTGCCTTTTATTAAAATATAACGTAAGAGAAATACATTTTATTTCATAATATTTATAATTAATAATAATTTTAATAGAATTAAAATAAAACAAAAATACATTTTTTTTTTTTATAGAAATCATCAGCCAATTTGGTAATTGAAGGTAAAGGTGACAATAATATATTATTGTCAGGAATTGGAGAGGAAATTTTAAGGATTCTAACATAATACTGAAATAAACTAAAGTGTCCATATTTTACAAGTTTTATCCTCAGTCATGTTTATTGCATAACTTAATAGTAAAATGAACATTCGGTATTATATATAAAATAATGGCTATAGAATTCGTATCTGCAAACTTATCAAATATTTTCAGAAAAAATCTTATCTAAACTTTACATTTAATTTAGGTGAACAAGTTTCTAACATATGCATGCATATTCATGTATGTGTATAAATAGAAGGAATATTTAATATTATATTTAAAGAGGAAGAAGAGAGAGATCTATTGTCAGGAATTGAAGACATCAGAATGAAAGTAGTTTATTTCATTTGCATGCAATTTCATTGCAATAATAAGATAGTATATAATGAAATAAACTATTTATTTTAATGAACTTAATCATAACTTCAAATAATAACAAGTTTTTTTGTGTAATTTATAATGTGTAAATATTACATCTTAGTAACGATTTTTTAAAAAATTCATCATATTTCATACAAATATAAATAAAACATGTTTATATAGATCATAATACTGAAATATTAAACTATTTTGCCAAAGTGAAGAAAAACCATAATAAACTTTTTATGTGAAAAAATATTGTTTGTAAGAGTATTCATCTGTAAAATATTGTAATAAATTACAAATATTGTATATTAAAAATTAACTACTTATCACTGATATCTTCAATTTTGTGTTACTGAAAGATTAATATCATAATAACATTGTTGAACTACTGATTAAACTGTAAAATACATCCTGGATACTCGCGACTCGTATGAATGTACATCGATGTTTCTCAGCGGAGTGTATATCTTCTGCATGTAATGACTTTGTAATATCAATAATTTAATACATATAAGAATTTATGCTAAGCATATAAATACGCAATACAATAATACATAAAACACCAAATGTACATAGCTAATACTTGTATGCTGGTAAACAATATCTTTATTTTAAATATCTTCCAAAAATCAATCTCATTTACGTGAAAAAGTGTTTTGACAAAATAATTTAATTATACATTATCCCTTTCTATATCAACATTAAGTTTATCATTTGAAATTATAAACAGTAAATAAGTACTGACGAATAATTGAGAATATTAACAGTATAAATGCCAGTAAATGATTTATAAAAATTGGGAGTAATATATCAATAATTAGACAGATTTAAGTCATGCAGAATAGAAATATTATGTATCAGTAATATAAGTATTGAAATTTTACTAAACATCTTAAATAATTTCTTTTTATGCAAACTTTTGAATTATTTTTTTTTATTGTTATATCTGAAGATATAAATTGCATATTTATTACAACATTTACTGTGCCAAAAGAAATTAATCAGTAACATCTTCAATATTTGGATATAACAGTATGAAGATATGTTTAAGCCAAATAATTTTTTGTTTCCTTTTTGCATTTATAATACATAATAATAAATATATTATTAATTTGTGAAGATTATTAACATCATGTTTTACATCAAATGTGGTTTATGTATACTGATGTTTATAATGTTCGTTTTTACAACTAATAATAATTTGTTAAATTTACTCTCTAAAAAATTGCTTTATCCTTTGTATTTGATATATGAAAAGAAAGTTTTTACAAATATCTTTAAAAATATATTTTAGTCTTTAAAAATATATTTTATGTAGAAAATCTTTTTCCATTAAAGAAAATGTAAAAATTCGCATTTTTTATGAATTATATGAATTTATACGAATTATAATTATTAATAATTCAAATATGTATATTTTTTTCAGAAAATGTTTAAAATTTATAAATTCAAATTAATTTTATTTCATATATCATAACAAATATTTTTTGCTAAAATATGTAAAAGATTATTGGAATATTATGCACAATATGCATTTTTGTCTCTAGTTGAGTTGAGTATATAGAAAAATATTAAATAAGAATCTTTAAAACAGAACCTTAGAGTTAAAAATAATTAAAATAGAACTTAAAGGTTGTTAATATCAATATTGCTTAATGAAATTGCTATTGTTTATATGAAATTAAATTTAATAACACATGTAATATCATGAAATTCCCTAGATTTTTAATTTTGTTATATCAAATATTCAGTTGTATTATTACTAATTACTAGTATTATTACTAATTTCAATATATTAATTTGTTATTGCATAATAAATAATCTTATGTACGTATATATATATATGTATATAAGATTATACAATAACGTATAATCTGATGCATTGGTAGAGTGTATGATTAAAGATTGGTATAACATGTTTTGACATTAGTTTAATATGGCGGTATTTTTTAGTGTTAGTGCATGGTGATAGTATCGCGTTCTTTAATTTTTTCGTGTTATTAGTTGAAATTTCGTTGCCAATGAATTATGGAGGCTGGTGCGAGTACTGGTACTCGTACAACGCGATTTATGATGGAGGGTGTCGGAGCCCGGGTCATTCGTGGACCTGAATGGAAGTGGGGTAAACAGGTTAGTAAAGAGGTTAACTAATTTTAACGTAATTTTTAATTAAAATCTCATATTACATTTATACAAACATGCTATTGTAATGGTAAGATTCATACTTCTCTATTTATATTTTTATGTAACTTGCGATTTCATTTTTTTATAATATTGGAAATAAACTTATACATGTCTGTTAAGGTTATGTTATTGTACTTAATATTAATTCAATTTATTATTGAGAAGGTTTTCTACATGTTTGCTATATGTGTAATTTATTATTATAATTATAATGATGTCCTTTATCAAAATGTTATATATAATTATGCTATATATAAGATTGTGCATTTAATTCTTATATTATTCAATTTGTTTTGTATACATTACTTTCTTATATTGGAATTGATTTTTATCCTTTTTAAACGATAAAAGCAGTTTATCTTATTTTTGTTTTAATAATTTTAAACATTGTTTGTTTATGTTTTTTTAACATATAAATAAATTATTCTTATCTGAATATCGTTTATGATTATAAACATGCTTCAAATATAATTTTTTAATGTAATAGGATGGTGGAGAAGGTCATGTAGGAACTGTAAGAAATTTTGAATCTCCTGAAGAAGTTGTTGTTGTTTGGGATAACGGTACAGCAGCCAATTATCGCTGTTCTGGTGCATTTGATCTACGAATTTTGGATTCAGCTCCAACAGGTGTAAAACATGATGGAACAATGTGTGATACATGTAGGCAACAACCAATTTTTGGAATTCGATGGAAATGTGCAGAATGTGGCAATTATGATCTTTGTTCTATTTGTTATCATGGAGACAAGCATCACTTAAGACATAGATTTTATCGTATATCAACACCTGGAAGTGAAAGGGTATTATTAGAACCAAGGCGTAAAAGCAAAAAGGTATTAATTTTCTTTCTAATAAAGTTTTTTCCTTATTATATGAGTTTTGTCATAATAATAATAATAATATTATTTATTATTTTTTATCTGTGTTAGATTGCAATTCGTGGTATATTTCCTGGTGCAAGAGTTGTAAGAGGTGTTGATTGGCAGTGGGAAGATCAAGATGGTGGAAATGGTCGAAGAGGTAAAGTTAATGAAATTCAAGATTGGTCTGCTGCTAGTCCACGTTCAGCAGCCTATGTTATATGGGATAATGGTGCCAAAAATTTGTATCGTGTCGGTTTTGAAGGAATGGTTAGTTTAAAAAATAAAGTATCGCATGTCATTATAAGTAATGTGTGAATGAATACATATGTTTAAAAAATATAATATAAATAATTAGCAATTGTTAATATTTTAGGCGGATTTAAAAGTTGTTAATGATGCTAAAGGCCAAACAGTTTACAGATATCATTTACCACTATTAGGTGAACAAGGTCCAGGTCGCACTGGTGCCCATGGATTACAAATTGGAGATCAGGTTATTAAACATCATGCCTGTTCTAAATCAGTATAATAGCATATTTTATGTATTATAATTAATATTATAAATGAATAAAATTTTTAGGAATAATAATAATGATAATAATAAATAAATAAATAAATAAAAACGTTTGTTTTGTAGGTTAATGTTGATTTGGAATTAGAAATTGTACAATCATTACAACATGGACATGGTGGTTGGACAGATGGCATGTTCGAATGTCTCGGCACTACAGGAACTGTTGTTGGTATTGATGAAGATCATGATATTGTTGTATCTTATCCAAGTGGTAATCGATGGACTTTCAATCCTGCTGTATTAACAAAAGTACAAATACCAGTACCAGTTACTAGTTCAAGTTCTGATAACCAAACATTTGCGGTTGGTGACTTGGTACAAATATGTAACGATATAGAAAAAATAAAAAGACTTCAACGAGGTCATGGAGAATGGGCCGAAGCAATGGCACCAGTATGTTTTTTTTTTATGTTCCAGCAGTATAGATTTTATAAAAATACAAATTAATTTTAAACATATGTTCAAAATAGCTTTTAATATTATTTACGTTTTTCATAGACTATGGGAAAGATTGGTAGAGTTTTACAAATATATCACGATGGAGATTTAAAAGTAGAAGTTTGTAGTACATCTTGGACATATAATCCCCAAGCAGTTACCAAAGTTGCAAGCAGTGATGGTAGTGTACCGGGAAATAGCAGTGGAGGTATGTTTAAAATATGTTTTATTTATATCATTTTCTAAAATTTGAAAAAAATTTGAAAAAAAATTGTGAATATTTTCAGAACGTTTATCAGCGTTATTAAAAAAATTATTTGAAACTCATGTCTCGAGTGATGTTAATGAAGAATTAGTAAAAACTGCTGCAAATGGTGATGCTGTTAAGTGTGAAGAATGTTTAAAAAGACCCGAAGCTGATGTAAACGGTGTATTTGCGGGTCATACTGCTTTACAAGCAGCAAGTCAAAATGGTCACTTAGAAGTTATTAAAATCCTTCTCCGTTATAAAGCAGATGTCGAAATTGAGGTAAGAAGAGAGAGAAGGTTTCATGATTTATTATTATTTTAAAAATACCGTATTAGAAGGTTATATGTATTTGAGAACAATTAATCAAGTTTATTTAAAATAAATGATTTAGGATAAAGATGGAGATAGAGCTGTGCATCATGCAGCATTTGGGGATGAACCGGGTGTAATGGCATTATTAGCTGGTGCTGGAGCTGATTTGAATGCTAGAAATAAAAGACGCCAAACTGCCCTCCATATCGCGGTTAATAAAGGACATGCCGGTGTAGTTCGTACGTTGTTGGAATTGGGGTGTCATCCAAGTTTGCAGGTAAGTAATAATATTTATTTTTACAATATTTCTCTTTTTAATATATATATATATATATATTTTTACATACATTCTATAATTTTACATACAATATGTATGTCTAATATAAGTCTAATATAGGAGTTCAAAATTTCTTGATTTATGAAATTTGCTTGATTTAAAAAAAATGAAATTATTATTGAACACTAAAATCAGTAAATTGAAATTAATAATGATTTATTAAATACTATTTTTATAAATTCAACTTATATGTCATAATAATGACTTATTGATTAATATGTCTTCTTTAGCTTTTGAAAGTATATTATTTGCACTATAATATATATTAGCAAATTTATTGTGTAATAATTTCAATAAAATAAAGAAAATTCAAAATACAATATATTGATATTTTAATTCAATATATACACTTTTCTTATTATTGAGTGATTATTGAAGATATGTTGTATTTCTGAAGTAGGATATACATAATATAGAGCTTATTGAACAGTTATTTTTGATAATCACTCTTTATGAGAGATTTACACATTTTAATACATTTAAATAAATTGCAACTTTAGAAGTTTATTTATTATTTTCTTTTTAATTTCTTTGTATTGTATTTTATTACAATATTAGATTATTTTTACATGTGTGACAATGGAGATATATGTTTGAATTTCAATATAATTATTCAAGTATTTTCCTTTTTATATTCTACTTTTTATTATCTTTTGAATATTATTCAAAAAATTGAAAAATAATTAATTGAAAAAATATGTATTTTTCTGATTTTAAAAGATTTTATCTTCACACATGTAATTAACATACAAAATATTTGAATAAATCATTCTCCAATTTTTTTTAGCAATAGTACTAGTATTTGCATTTGAAATTTTTAGTTCAGTTTTAATATCTAATCTTATTTTACGGCATGATTTTATTTGTTTCAAAACGTTTCAACTAATCATTATTTTAAAAAAGGTATTTAAAGTTTAAAATAAATTTCCACAAATTTAAATTGAAAACTTCTGAACTGAATACGATAGAAATATCTATCTTTAACTTAGGATGTATTTCATTTATTTTATATCTATTTTTTTGTATATATTTTTTACTATATTTTTTATACATATTTATTGCACATTAAAATATGAATTAATCATATTAACATTTGAATATTATACATGGATCGCTTATCATTTATAAAATTTAGAGGAAAATGGATTTGTTTTACAAGACCGCGCTTCTTTTAATACAATGGAAGAAGAATTATAAAAATCAATAGTCTCAGTACTCTATTCGGCGAAATATATCAGATAGAAATAATAAATTTCGTAACGCTGTTTAAAAATCCGCAAGTATGTACTTTTATGTCATACGTATTGTTAATTCGAGAAATTGCTCATACATAGTATGAAGTATTCAGCGTGGTCATTTAATTTTTTATTTAACTGCCTAGTAGGCAGTTCCGCATGTCTACTGCGAATTTTTTTACCTCGGCTTAATTACTTGGTCTCCGGAACCGTAAGGTCGTCGTCGTCGTGCACGGACAGAGTTACACGTACGAATGTGAATTAGTGTTAATTCACCTTTGTTACATGGGTATCTCCTCATTTGCAGGAGACTTAATTAATTCAGTTATCTGCTTGGAGGAAGCCTTGAATTCCACCTGCGTTACGAGTGTCGCAGGATTGTATTTGAGAATACGTGTTGCGCATAATTAAGCTCTGCTCTCTATACATTCGGTGTCCAGGCAATAGGGTATAACATCGAGAATTTCTATTTTCCTTCGAAACTGAAGACAACAGGGAGCGTTTTCTACGATAAATAACATTTACGTGTTCAGCATACGCTCCGAAAGATCAACTTCCTTCTTCGTTCCTCGCGTTATTTTCCTCCAGATAATATGGTCTTCCCTCTTTAGCTCGAGTCACTATCACAACGAAACGTTTTAAGCATCCGAAATAGAGAAAAGAAATGCACGCTTGGTTTTAAGCGAAATTCTTGATAAAAAACAATTTTAACACGTTGATCACCATGATGATTATCTGTTCTTATAAATATTTTAGAATGATGAATATTATTGATGACAAATTTTGGATAATATAAGTAACCCTATATTTTATAAAACATAGATATTCTGTCACGTGCAATTTATAAATCCAGCATGGCAATCAACGTGTTAAGATATGGAGTTACAAGTATAATTTTTCATTCTAAAAATTGTCTCTTTTATCTCACTTATTAATAACAAAATTCCAAAATACTATCCTATATATAGGTGCAGAGATGTTTCACGTAATATCTATCCTTATTCTTATTAGGATTTTCTAGTGTCTTGTTTCAAATCTGTCATAAATTTAATCTTTAATCTGAACTTAATGTTGAATTTCGCGGTTTGTCGGGACTCAACGAGGTCTTGCTTAGAACTAATCTCAAACTTGCTCAGAACTTTAACCTATTCTCATGTATCTGTGAGTTGAATTTACATTTCCAGCTTCCATCTCAGATTCTTGCGCAAATCCATTTGCAGTATAAACTTGTTTCTTAAAAGTAAATTTGCGCGAGTTTATCATTGAATTCTTTTATATAATTATGCATCTAGTAAATATTATAATATTGAATGTTTTAATCCGAGTTTCAATAGAATTGGTAATTTAATTATCATTAACTTTTGAACCACCGATCCGGATCACTTTTAGTGATCACTCATAGCGGAATTGTTGATACTAAATGTCATTTAGAGATAGCTACATTATATAAGGAAAAAGGAAAACATGAAAATTGTACTAATTATAAATAAAGAAAAAAAGAAAAGAAGTTATGATTTTTTCTTTATTGATAATTAGTACAAAAACAGATACATTCTGCGTGGTATCAGCTTGGCGGTTTAAGGGTTGAAATATCTTTCTTGAAAATTCTTCTAACAATAAAAAGAAATACCATTACAAGGAGTAATAGTTTGCAAGTACTAGATAAAAAAGTTATTTTTCAGATTTTTTAGTCGGTCGAAAGTTCGCTTCGTGTTCGTATTCTCTTAAATTTTCAGAATCCTGAAAGTTAAGTCGTTGAGGTTCGGATCTCGTCGAAGGGATTTATTAAAGGGGGCATATTAGAAATTCTTTAAAACGCGAGCCTAACTAGCAATTACAATAAATTATTACAGAACCTTCGTATAACGCTCTTTCACAGGTAAGGAAAGTAATTAAGAAAGTTAGGTAATGCGTCCTCTCATTTTCATAATCACCGGGCGAAATGGTATAAATTAACAGTAAACGTAAATCAGGGATGCTTTTTAAGGGATGCGGGTCGGTCAGTTAGCTGTACACCAGTGTAATATATCAACTTTATGTAATATGTACGATTTTTTTTTAAGTTCTTACTTAAATCTCTTCGAAATAATATTTTAAAGTCCTTTTGTTGTTGGAAGCATCTTATCGTTTTGTGCGATTTTTACTACAATCATTGCTCTTTCGAGTTTTGATACATTTAGATTATATAATAACAAATGAAAGAAAGTTTGAAATTGGTATTTATGGAATATATATGAGAATTAGTAACTTTTATACTACAAGTATTCGAATACTTTTATGAGTCGTTATATTTTGTTATGTAATATCTTTATTCAGTAACGAGTAGTGGTTGTTCAGTTAGTCGAAAAGTGAACGATCGTGCTGCCAGATAGAATCGTTATAATTTATGTAGAAGCGTCCAAATTCTAACCAATGACGATTAATCGTCGCCTAGAAACCATATTTTCCCGTGACATTGGGCAGAGCTCAATCTCTTGGACAATATGTTCCAAGCGAGAGCACTTTATTTTACGAGCTCGAGCAGCAGCACTGCGTACACCATAATCGAGGACGATTGTGTTCACTACGTTGGTTGGTACGGTTAAATAAATCTCGAGAACAAACCATCATAATCTGTATCACCGCGTAATCTTGCGAGCGAAACGATGATTATGACGATTATTTTTTTGCGGTTTAATCTGAATAGTTGCCACGGGAATTAAACTCTCCCTAATTTTCACACGTAATGTTGAATATTCCTCCTTTTTATGAATGTAATTTGAATAAATTGCTGCGTCGTTTCGTGTTTAATGGAATAAATTTTTAAAGCTAGTTTAAAACTGTGCAAGTTTCACGTTTACATATTAGTAAAAACTTTGTTTGCTTCTTCTAATCTAAGATGATGTTTTATTTTTACTATTAATTGAAGATTAACTCATTAAGGACCAAGCAATAGTTTACCACAATATTATAAATCTTTGGTGACCGGACAAAAGGGTACAAGTCAAATCTTATTATCAGGATAATATGTATTTCATTATCTTCAAAAAAATTATCTATTAAAACATAACAAATGTATGTTTGTAAATTTTAAAATCTAATACTCAGTCTTATATTGCATTTTAAATTTAAATATTGTAAGTAATTTTTCTGCTAAACTAAGAATTCTGGCTTTTTTTACATTTAGAGAAATAAAAAGATATTTCTTTTCTTAGTTCCAATATAAAGAAGAAAAAAGAGAAATCGTAATGTGCTAATATAAGATTATATAATGTAATATTATATTATATAATTATATAATAGATATTTGCTTCTAATATAATAGAATTAGAATTTACTAGTATAAGTTGATTGAAAAGAATCGCGAATGAAATGTTGCTCGTTAATACAACGCTGTTCCTCAATGGGTTAATAACTATAAATTATACGTGCATCTTATACGATGAGATATCACATAGGTTTACCGAATCAAGAGTTTCAACGGGGATATTCATGAAAATGTGATTAATTCCTGAATATAATGCGCGAATAGATTCCGAGTGCATCGTCTTTGTATTCGGTCAACCGCGTGATCGACGGAGGGATTCATTGGGGGTGAAGTAAGAACGAGACACCCGAGGGTAGCCCTTTGCTCTGTCGTGCGAATAATGCATTCAGTCGAGCTGGGAGACTTTGCTTGCGCCGCTGCGACGTCTTCTATCCGAGAAAATGGTTCGCAATTTCGACATGGGACGAGGTGGGGTTGCATGGCAGGGGGTTGGAAGATCGGTGTGCCTATAGCTCGTATGGTCCCTATTACAAATCCAATACCCACCTAGCCAGGATGGTATACGGTATCTTTTTTCTTCTTTTTTTTCTTGCTCCTCTCTCTCTCTCTCTCTCTCTTCCTTTCTTTTGTTTTCTTTTCTCTGTTCGTTCAATCTATCTCACGACTGGTGCGGCATACCTGCTAGAGTCGCATCCTGGTGCGATGCTGCTATAAAACATATTCGCTGACAGCGACAATATTCCCCTCGGTGCAGAGTCGACAGAAGTAACGCTCTTGGCCCTCGGTGCCGCTTGAAAGAAAATGTTCGATCATGCCCGAGCAATAGTGCCCCTGATCACTGGAAAGGGTTATGCCAAAGGTAGATAATTCAACTGGCTGGGGGATTCGAGTCACGAATGAAGTGTTACGCCCTTCTGCAGCGGCCTCGTAAATCTGGGTTATTGGCACTTTCGCTGATGAGTGATTTAGCGCGTGCCACGGGCGTGGGAAACGTAATGTCGTCTGTTCTTTTGTTTTTTCTTTTTTTTTTTTTTTTGTGGATTTCTAGCGAATTTTTCGTCCTGGTTTATGGCTGACTTCACGCGCCAGTGTTCGGGGCACTTTAGTGGATTTAATGAATTTGCTGGCTGGTCCATCGCGTTTGTATCTCTCAGAAACAGTGAAAAGTATTAGCGTGGATATTTTCTTTAGAAATTCGGTATACACGCGGAACATTTGCGATTTCTTACTTGAAACACGAATTTCGGGTTTAGAGTTTAAATGCTTCCTTCGTTCCTTTTTTTGTCTATTCATCAAATAGTATAAAAGTTGAAAAATCAAGAAAAATGTAATCTGTTTTCCATGCAATCTTTAAAATGTCATAGAATAGACTTATTACATTATATAGAGTATCGTGTAACTGCTAGTACAATTGATAATTGTATATGAAAAAATAAATCAAAAAGAAAGAATAAAATTATCGTATATAAGGCTACGTTTCTAAGTTCTAAATCAAAGTTGAAAATTTGTATTTGACTAATTCTGGACTGAATAGGAATAAATAATCGTCGAGAGCTTATTCTATCTGCGGAAATGTCAAAAACATTTAACATTTTTTACTTGTTTTCATACGTAGAATTATTCGTTTCCGTCTAATCTGAAATTAACCAAATTTAAATATACCTCATAAATTTTTAAACTCAATTTTCTTAAAAACCAAGTCTTGAAAGAAATTTTATTTTCTGAATGATTGTACCGTCAATTATATATACATTATATATAATATCTTACATATTTATCGTATAAAAGCGTTAAATGATAAAATATTTTTTACATGTATTTTTCCCGGTGTACATGTAATTTTCAAATCGTGACAACTAGTATATAAATTAATGTCACTAAATAGGATGGTTCATAATTAGATTGCGAATTTTCATGCATTTTTCAGAAATTGCATAAAATTTGGCAAAAATCGCATAAAATGTGTAAAAATATATAAAATATCCAAGATAGAGTGTTTATTGTAACATCCAGTATAAGTAAATGATACGAATTTCTATTTAGATTCTACTTCTTTAGTTACGTTCATAAATCTATTCATAATAGAACGAACATATTCGTCGAGAGGAATACAGGGATACATTGCTAATTCACTTTGCTTGGTTACGAATTTTACATTCGACTCCTACGATTTATATACGGTGTAGTAATGGTGAAGTGGATGCAATGTCGTAGTATGTCAGACGAGGTAGGGATTATTGTGGCTGGACAAAGGATGGTTCGCTGATTAGAAGACAACAGTGTTTCAAAAACGTATCGTCACCGACGGTAACGATATTCCCTTTGGGAAAGACTTGACAATGGGACCATTTGTGGATAAACGCGGGTAGAAAATTGGTTCTTGGATCGCTGCATAAAACGTTGGCTCTTAGAGCTCGTTTTACGACAATGCTAAGGCAAATAAAGCATTATCATGAATGCAATTTGGCTTAAATATAAATTCGTATCCTCTGTAAATCGGTATTTGTTCACGTTATTAAACCGCGAGCTAATTTCATGGTAGAGCAGTGAAACAATGACGTAGAAAATTGTTCCTATTCGTTTTGATGTTATTCTTTCCATCTTGGTATGAATGCTATTTGTGGACTGCGGATTTTTGTACATTTTTATATTTTAACCGAAGAAGATTTCTAAGTTTTTGGATATAATTATTTCTTTATTTATAAATCCATTTTTAAAGACATATTTAATCTGATTTATTTTTGGATACAATATTACAAAGTGTATGTATTATACAATTTATATAATATGTATTGTATAATATACAATATAATACATCATTGGTGTAC
This sequence comes from Melipona bicolor, assembly GCA_030673865.1. Taxonomy (NCBI): domain Eukaryota; kingdom Metazoa; phylum Arthropoda; class Insecta; order Hymenoptera; family Apidae; genus Melipona; species Melipona bicolor. The sequence continues at coordinate 1,339,808 of JAHYIQ010000005.1, forward strand.
GATAGATTTGGTAGAACAAAATTAAAATTTGATTGAAGCAGTAATTGAGAAAGCGTAGCGGAGGAAAACGCAACTTTATCATGCATAATTAACGAGATTTTTTACGTTAGACAACGTATCTAAATTCTTTATAATCTGAAATTTCAAACGAGACAATTACAAAATTTTTTAATAATTATTGGTAAGTGTCTTGGTAGTTCAAAGTGTTGCAATTTATGTATATATATGCATATTCCTTTTTTATTACACGGTTTATTAAGAGAACAGATTATTCTGAGCCGTCTAAAAATGGATAAAGTTTTGCGGATTCTTTTCATAATTAATCACTAAGGCTTTCAACTTTATATTTCAATTTTCTTCAATTTAAAATGTTACAAAATGACGATGTCAAAGTTTCAAAATCCCATTTCAGCTATAAAATTCTTATCGATTTTCAAAAAATCTGAAATGTAACGTAGGATCGAATTGAAATTTTGAAACTAATAAATAACTCTGCAGCATTTTGCAGCATTTTAGCTTTGAAAATGTTGGAATGTAAAACTGAAAATTTATACTTTTAATTTACAATCACCGATAAAAAAGAAGAATTGTTAAAATTGAAAGTTTCAGTATGGCCTGTCACCTTCCAAATTCCAAATTAAAAATTATTTGCGTGTAATAAAACAAGATGGTAAACTCATTTTATCAAGCGTGTTTTAACATAATTTCAAGAAAATTCTAAAAACCAATTTATAAAAACATTTATTTACAATTCCTTAAACTTAAAACGTAACAGATATGAAGAAAATTGGTACCTCCAGTGTAATGCGCGCACTACGCAATCAAGAAATGCACGCATTGTCGCATCGTGCTTGCTTTAAACTTCACGCGAGTGTTGTTTTGAACTTCTCCGGAATATGTTTACCTAAAATGTGTTCTTAAATTAACACGTGCCGTGTGTACGAAATGTCTCACTTCCCGGGATCTTTATGGAGTGTAACATTCATCCAGGAAAGCATTGCTCAGACTTAAGGATGCTAAAAATTCCTTTTAGTGGAAATAGGATACGTATGTGTGAACAAGGCTTAACTACGCGCTGTGCATCGCCACTCTCTCAGTATGCATTGGCCGTATACATTGGCTTCTATTCCTGCACTTTCTGTAGGAATAGAAAATAGATTCTCAGAGTCTGCGACTTTCTTCGTGTCAGTCAATCCCTCATGAGACTCGGACAGAACGCTTTATATAAATACTTGAATAGAGTCCGGGGTATAAACAGGTTTAACACTATCTTCACACGGAGGGATCTGCATTACACCCCCCAAAGGCGTATTCTTTTTCATTCTTTATGTAGTTTCGTGGAGGGCGGAATCTCGAGTCCCCTTGTAGCCGTCCAGATTCTTTATAAAGTACCCTTTCCCAAAGGTTAGCATCAAACAAGCAAGGCGTTTGAATAGCGCGACCAGGCGACGACGTTGCGTTGCGTTTCGTGTTTTATTCAGTTAACCCGGGGACAAGTTTTCTGAAGAGTGAAGAACGGTAAATAAGATAGTAGAATGGCTTTTCTTATTTTTTCTCTCGAGTTAGCTACTTAGCTTAGGTGCTTAGGTGCTCGAGAATGATGCAATAAAATTGCCATTTTCGTTGCGATTACGATTTTAATTCTGCCGCGTTTGTTAGGTTGTTTCCTTTTTTATCGGTGCGGGATTTCTTAAGTCTAAGGGAAAGTGCGAGTCTTCGTGTGAAGTGATATAGATAGGGAAAATCTGGGTAAAATGGCCATGCTGAGCAAAGATAAATGTAACACTCTTATTTTTTGTACGAAAGAAACTGTATTTTTTAATGTTTTAGGAACAAAAATGTGTATAGAAAAATATATATATATATAAAGAATGACTTTACTATTAGTTTTGGATTGTAAACAATTGGTTTTAAATTTTTAACCAAAGATAATTTGTGAATTGGTCATTTTACCCGATTATTGGATTGGACGATACATACACTGGAGTAAGATGGATCTGTTGATTTAATGAATACAATTTTGGCATGTGATAATTTGCAAGATTCACGTCACTAGTTTGCTCGATTTTTTAATGTAATTTTGTGACGCTGTAGAATTACATTAAACAAAAACTGTGAAATACATAGATTACAAAGCGAACGAATCATTATGTGGTAATATGATAAGTGCATCATCTTATTTCTGCGATGTAAATTATGTGGATAAACGATATCAAAAAATATTTTTTCTGCAGTTGTGCAAATGTAAAAATTAATTGCCCACTATTTTATTGTATTTTTGATTTATGGTGTCGAATTCTTATAAATTACGCGTATCATATTGCTGACCATATTATTGGTTTATACTTTGTTCTCTTACGCATAAACGAGTTTCCCTATCGACATATCAGCAAGTTGGAGGTTCTCTCGTTCTTTCTGCAGATTCAGAAGGAATTTCTGTCGATAGGGTTGTTCGAAAGATGGAGCACATCGAACGTATCGACTAATCTATCTATCAAAATTCGCGGGTAACGGAGTTACTAGCGAAACATCGACGAACAGGCGGCGCATTTCCATTTCAAACACACCGGGAATTTCTCCATACAACGGAAACGAAATTCCTTGCATTGCTCTCGCGTTATCCGGCGAAAATTGACGGCGAGAATGAATTTATTTGTAATTTTTGGCGCGCGATGCGTCTAACGGGGACGGGTTACGGTATCATAAAACAAAATTCTAGTGGGGCGCGCTAGTGATCTCGTTATCGGGGGGAGAATTTAAAATTGGCTCCGGGGATAGAAACCTTTATTTCGCGCAAACGACATTAATACATATATAAGTATATACACACACACACATACAGACACATAGGATACTAGAATTTTTGTTAGTTCAGAATTTAAGTCGCGGTTGTCTGTTGAAGGTGCACTTATATAAAGGATCATGACAGGAGGTTGCATGTTTCCTGCATGTGTGTACGTGCATTCGCACGCGCTTGTGTGTGTGTGTAGATGCAGTGCGCGTTGTCGGGCTTGAAATGTCGGCAAAAGAGGATCGTAAAACGGCCAGGGTATTACGCTGTTAGTAGCGAAGTAGACGAGCTACACGTTGATTATTTTTACAGTTACGGTTTGTGCTCCATGGTCTAGACCAGTGGTTAGTGTGCCAGTCATCTTTTGTACCATACTCCGAGAACGCTCGAAAGCGTTTCCCAAGCGTTCGTTCGCCGTTTGAATATGACTGAATACAAACGTGGCTGCCAGCTTTCGTTAGAGATAGAATTAATAATTTTATTGTGGACAGTGTATCGTGTTATTTTCTTTTTTTTATATTATTTTGTTAAAAATGTATCGACGTATTGAAAGACTTTAGTTGGAGTAGGACCGTATAAAAACAGAAGCGAGGAGATAGGACAGAATGTTTCTTCTTTTGTTTGCCTTTGTGAAATTGCTTGGAAAATTATATTTTCCAAAGGAAGAGAAATTCGAAGGGATTATAAATTATCGAAGGAATAAGATATAAATTATTAAAGAAATAATTTCTCGAAGCTATAAATTATTAAAATCGTCTATTAAGAATATAGTTTTGTCAGAAGATTTCAATGTGTAGTACTTTAATATCGAACAATTGAATACATTTCAAAGTTCACGATGTCCGTAAGACAGGAGTAACATTAATTTAGTTGTTGCTTAATTAATATTATTTCGTGTGATTAGTTTCATTCATATTTTGTAAATATTCAAAAGATTGGCAAAAATATATGTTTAATTGCAAATTCAAATAAAGAGATAGTTTTGACGTAGAATCGATCGATAACAGGTTAATAATTTCTGTAAAAAGATGGCAAATGCGACTTATATAAATAAACAGTCTCAATATTCAGTGAGATCATCTTTAATATTTATTATGTGTTAATATAACTTTTAAATTTAATCAATATAATTATAATAATTGTGTCTCGTTAGTGTGTCAATGAAATTTTACATGTAATATATATATTCTATGATAAGTGTTCGAATACTTCCACGAACCACTGTGTCTGTATTAATGAAATTATATCAGTATAACGAGTTCGATAAGAGAATCTAAATTCCACCTCAAGAATAACATTCAATCGGGAGATATTATCCCAGTAAATTGGGTAGAGAAATAAAACATTGAAATTTATTTCGTTCTACGGCTTTTTCAGACTCTCCTTTTTGCAGATATCTGCATTTTCATGAAAATTAAAAGACATTTGACATTAAAAGGAAATAACGCGCGTTATCGTTGAATATTTAAAATTTGAAAGATGTTGGTAGGTTGGTCTTTCAAAGGGCGACGCGTTGCGTCAGTACTTCCGCAAATTCTAGCTTTTGCAAGGATAGTATTACGTTTCTGAAATCAGAAGTAATCAGAGCGTAACGTTCAAATTAACTTCCTAGTTTAACCATCTTGCTTTGAATAAACTTACACGTATCTCGAAATATGTACATAATCCATACCAGTAAAGTGCTTTTTTTGAAATTATATTGGAGTCGTTTCGAACGATGGAAAATTTTAATATTCGAGACGTTTATTAGTGGATAAATCTCATGCACCGAATAAACGATATTTAGCACGAATCGTGACTAATAAATATTTTTTCATACGGCAGTTACTTTTTAAGATGTAAAAAATTGATATAATATTACATAAATATTAGGTTAATGCGTATGAGATCTCATTTTGTTGAACGAAACTTTAAACCACATGATTCAGTATGCTTATCCAATGATTAACTAATTTTAATATTAATTACAATTCCAGAATTACAAAAGCTAGAATTTTCGAATTTTTGGAACGCGAAGATTTCAAGTAATTTACACATTAAAAATTGTCTAAATGAATTAGAGTTAGATGTATGTATCTTAAATCTTTTTTAATTAAAATGTCTTTAGCAACTTTTTCGTATTTTGTCTCCACATATTTGAAGTTTATATAAAAATATACGCAGTTTCTGAGTAATGAAGTTTGAATATTTTTAATCTAAATTTTCGTAATATTCAATCCACACAATTTATAACAAATATCTTCTTCTCTAATGTGATTGATAAAATTGAGCAGATATTGCGGATTTAGATATAGGTCTCTGAAATTCATACAGATAACATTTTATGTACGCCAAATTTGTTATTTCTTTTTAAATATTTCTGCAAAGCTGTGTATTTTGTCATAAAATGGGTATTCAATAAACAGTTAATAAAGAAACATGTAATTATATGAAAGTGTAGTTTATTTGCATAAAAATGGTCAGTGTATAAAAACTTTCGCGATGATTATATCTCAGCGATTCACTTTGTTAATCCATTAGATTTTGTATTGCGTTGAAATAATATTTCAATGTTTATTCACAATTTCTTTTCAGTCAGTTTGCACAATTGGATTCTATTAAACTTAGATTGTAATTATCTAAGTTTCAATATTCGATATACTTTTTTTTCTTGCAGTTCTTACTGTTAGATATTGCAATAAAGGAGACGAGGTCTACAAAAATTTTACAAAATATAAGAATATAAATATTCTTTTGTACTATCATCACCCTTGTACTTTCGATTTCTGTATGTATCCGTCTTTACATCTTGACGAAACAATTTACTTTATTGCATACATATGATACAACTTTTTAAACAACTTTTACACTTGGATCATTAATCAACTCAACGTGTTAAGAATTAGTCATTCGGCGCATGTTTCGAATCCTCGATGAGAAGCTTTAAAATCTCCTGTCGTTCCGTTGTTCTCGCTAATGAAACACGGTCGAACGTGTTTATCGAAAACTGTAGTAACGATGCGAGACGGCCCGTACGAACCGACGAGCAACGTTAAACTTACACCGAGCATTAGGAGCTCTTCAGCGACGGTGAAGCTACAGCAACAAGAAACAGCAACAAACTCTTAGTCGACGGTGCCTGTTGTACTCAAGTACTTAACGGGGAAGGTTCCTTTGTAAAATGGCAACCGTGCAAGTGACGGGCTGCTGCGCTCAATCCCCAAAACTTGAGTATGTTTGTACTGGCACGAAATTCCGTGCGATGGAATTTCTTGAAATCGTGCAAGATCAGCCCTTTTGTCGGAATGAATTTTTTTTCATATACTAAAACCTTTCTCATCCCTTCATCCTCGAATCTTGTTCAGTTTCTTTTTTCTAGGGTCTGTTGCCTCTTTTCCTTCTTTGACGTTTAATGGAGATATTTGAAAATTATGTTTCCTATGTGTATTTAGGATAAATTGATACTGTTTTTGTTTTTCAGTCAATGTTAGTATTTTAAAAATTGCTATATATTTTACAAATTTTGTCTGAGTATAGTATGCTTCCCTAATTTTTTTTTGGAAAGTACCTTGATAGATAGAAGATGGAAGTGCTTTATACAAATTTAAAAATTATATTTCGTTTGATCATTAGCTACTTACACATTTATATCAAGGATGAATGAATCAGAGTAAACTGTGTATTAATTCGCGTTAAATTTTTCAATTAATATTAATATTTTAACAGTTGTTACGTGTTTCAATTTTACTTGAGTATAGTAACGTTGCCTTTCCAATTTCTTTGAAAGCTACTCTAAGATAGAGAGTTTTCGTGTAAATTTGAAAATTACGTTTCACGTTACGTGATGTAACCATTACTTGTGTACGTATCTAGGACGAATGAATCAAAGGATTGCACGTGAACACTGTTAGATTTTTCACTGATTAATATTTTAACAGTTGTTACATGTTTCAATTTTTCCTGAGCAGAGCAATATAAAACAATATTACATAAATTATGAAATATAATATGATAAAGTAGCAGTTCATTCTTTCCATGCTGCTCTGTAATTAAACTTGAAATTTAAAGCTGGACGTAGAAAATTAAATTTAAAAATTTTCTTTGTAGAATATTGCATTATGCATAACATGTGTGAGTTTATGAAATCTTTAATATGTCCATACGTTATTTATTTTCTTGTTACTTATAAATTATTTGTTGATTTGGAATTTAATTTTAGAATCGTCACATTCATTTACTTTACATAAACAAATAGATTGTTCTTTGATTTATTGTGAATTTTAGATTATTATGCATTTTATGCTTCTATTATTTCATTAAATTACAATACCAATTCGTATGTTTCTTTTACGTAGAAAGCATCTTAATTTCATTATTTCCATTTAGTTTTATCAGTTTCATTTTTACCTTAAAAAAGCAAACAACTAAATTATATATTAATAATAGGGTTACGAAGAATAACTCACATGTGTAATTTTGCTGCTATATCATACGTTAATATTACTTCTTCTTCTGTAAAAGTTAACTTAAAAGGTTTTAATATAATGTTGCAACTAGGAAAATTTTCAAAATAAATCAATCTTTTTTAAAAGTAATAAAACTCAATTAATAACCTATAGTTGTTGGTGTGACTGATAATATCCATCTATTTTCATGAGGTCTACATTTTGTGAATTTAGAAAGAACTTCAAGTGATTAAAATTTGATTCTGTTTTAAAGAATGTCCAAAAAAAAATTTCAATCCTTTAGTTATATTTGTAAATTTTAAATTTATATTGAATTAATTATAATAGTGATGTATAATAATGTGACTAAATATATAATAATATATTTAATTAACGAGATATATATATATATATATATGTAGTAAAATATTTATCTTGTAGTTTAGTTTCTATTTTTTTAGTTATATTTATAAATATAAATAAAATATAAATTCGTATGTACATTCGCACTGTAATTGTACTAAACGATGCACAGTTTTAATTACGAGCTGAGCGTTTTGAAAGTTTTACGCGATTTAATGGCGATCGATATCCAGGTCGGGTAGTACGGAATCATAAAATCGGCAGAATTTTGTAGAATTCTGTTTTCTTCGGTTATTTCTCGTTTCGCTTTCGGTCTGTCTATCCTCACGTGTGGCTGCATTTGTATTTTGCGCGTGTTCACACGATCCTCCTCTATTGTGCCGCATTAATGTGGCTTGATGCGAACTCAACGAAGTCTCGAAAGTTAGCTCGTAAATTTTAGTTGATACTCATGTTGGATGCAGCATAGCGGCGGGTTATCGATGGCGCGAAATAAGGGCTTGGCAACTTTCGTAATAAAATTTCCTCTAATACGAGAGCGTAGATCGAGGAGCGAATTCTTGATTCGAAATTCCTCACCCGGTATAAAAAAATACTATGAATATTTTCTTTCCTGCCTATTTATCCATTTATGCCGATCTATACAAATTATGCAAATTATCGTACGAATTTTCAAATTTTATCTCATCAAGTGCCATTGAAATGAAAAAATTTTATTCTACGTTTTCGATTTATTTTTCGTTTAAACGTGTCTTCTTGAGAGTATCTCTGAGGATATTTTTGCGATCGATATTACAAGAGCGTCGATCAGAAAACGCTGAAAATCTTTTTTTGTTGCATTTATAATGGTATTACAGCTATCATAATGTTATCATAATTTCAGTCGTTGAACCATTTAAACATGAGTGATTCTCAAAAGGAATTGTTATTATTTTTAAATTTTGTAAAATGGTACGTTGAGAGTAAAGTTAAAATTATATGAATTCTATTACGAGTCTAGTATGAATCCTCTTAACTACTTTCATTATGAAATATTTTGTCATGCCACCAGAAAACTACCTTATTGTTTTTATATACAGAGACGAACGAAAGTATTTGCAGGAATTGTCTATATTTTAATTTTACAAAAGAGTCATGTCCAGTTGGCCTCCTTTCAAAATATGAAGCCTGCCTCCATGAAGAAATAAAATTATATATATCTGGTTGGGTTGGATTTTGAGAGTGTTTATTTATTTCGATGAAGTTGGAGAATCACAATATCGAATGTTTTCAATCCAAACTATCAAAATACAAAAATTTGTTCAACAATTCTTTATTTTCTGGTACTAGAATTCTGTACGCGTTATTTCCGCGAAAAACATTTCTGGGCTTTAGCAATTTCAAAAACATCTAAAAATCCCACCGAATATTCTCAATTTACAGTCTTAGTATTTTTTATCTGGAATCAGCTTTCTTAATCATTAGATTATGGATTTTTATGCATTTATGGGAAATTTAAGGGTGCAAGATACACTCTATGTGCAAATACACATAGATATATAAAATATAAAATATAGTGAAAGAGATTTAGGTATATTTTATAAACTATACAATATAAAATATAGACTATTACTAGACTTTATAAACTATAGAATACGAAATATAAAATATAGAATTTTATAAAGATATAGAAACATAGTAAAAGAATTTAGAAATATTTTACAAAATATAGAAATGTAGTATTTATTATAATATTTAATGGATGAAGAAAGTTTCTACCTAAAGTCTGTTTATTTAATTAGGTTTATAAAAATATGCACATGAAAAATATTGATTACCACGACATTTTATACAACGTCTATAGATTTTATCATGTTAAAGGAGTTTTAATCTTCCTTTGTAGAACTTGAAGTATTTGCTCGTTGCTTTGTAATTTACTGCGATACTTTGGCTATTCTTGCAAGTCGGAGACCAAACGTCGAAGAATGCTTCAACCTACATGTACATTGCGAGTTTATTCGTTCGAAATATCATTCGAACAGTCAGTTTCATAGCTATAGATTTGGCGTTTTATGCCTCGACCAAGTTATGCTGTTGCTTTTATTTGCATTTTGTTAGGTGCTTCGTTTCATGGTTTGTTAAAATTGCTCACTATGAGAGTGAGTGTTTTGTTTGTCAACATGTTTTTCAACTTTTCCCTTAAATCTCTTTTGCGAAGTTTGCATTTTCCAGATATTCCAGAGGATATTGTCGCGGTAGAATCTTCGAAATTTTACATTTTGTCAATTTTTGGACCGCGTGTGAGAATACGGCAGCGAAACTTGGGTGAAGAGCGAATGTTACACGCGCGGAACTGCGTTGTAAGGTCTTCTTTTCTCGAGCAGATTTTACATGGTCCTCGTCCTGTCGGATTTCTCAACTTTCCACGATCCATTGATCACGCAAACTTGCAGGAAGATTCATAGCAACTGCGGTACAACTTTGAGACTTCTGATTCAGTTGTCATTTGTTAAAGCCGAAAGTTCCTCCGTAGAGATATCGTTTCATATTTTATCCGCCGTTTTCAGAAAAATTGTTCTGCACAACACGTAAAAGAGGATGTAAAGGATTGTACCATTCTTTCTTGTAAGTTCTAACCTGAATCGAGCAAAGTTATATTCCAAACAAAGTTATGTTCCAAAAGTGACGTGGTAGTAAAGTGATAAAAGGATGAAACAATATTTTGCCGGATAGTATTTCTTTTTATAGAACAGAATAAGAATAGGGCATAACAAAATTTAAATTTGCACGTCGTTCTTTATTTGAATTTTTCGAAATCACGAGTTTTTTTTTTTGTTCTTCTTCTAATGTATATATATACATAATAGTGTTTACATAGTGTAACATAGTAACATATATACGTTTATAATATACTTGTACATTTATTATTTAATGTATAATTGCATTATAATAATTGTATTTAACATATTATGTATATGTATATTATTTAATATTACATCTACACATTGCACATTAATACATCAATATACATTTATTAATAGTTGAATTTGAATATTAATATTCATTATCTTTTCCAAGAAATACTAATTGAAATAAAAATTATAATAAATATCTAAAAAATAAATATATTGCAAGTTAGAATATCCAGTGAAGTTTTTAAGAACCATCCATTTTATTGGCTTTAAACTTTAAACATTAAAAATAACCATTAAAAATAAACATTTCTGAACTATTTTGCATTTCTCGTCAGAAGTAATGATATGCTATTATTATTTTAAGTAATACGTAATATGTTTTCTAATTTACATAAATAATTCCTTAAATAGCCATATATCAAACAAATAATAGGATATTTTTAAAAAGATGGTAAGAAAAATTATTAGTTTTCCTAAATTATATGTGTTATAACACGATCATTTCTCATACGTAGTTCCATCGTATGTTCATTTCTTATCGTTAGCGCACGCATTTGTGGAAAATTTCCAGGTGAAAAACATATTAAACATTCGAAATAAATTTCACGTCATAATATTTGCATTCGCCGTAACTGATCTTTATTTAGCTTACATTTACTTGCATGGATTTGCATAAACATCTCCAATTGGTTCAACTTATATATCTCAACTTTTATTCTCATTCTATTGTATACTTTACGATATCGATTGTAATTAAAGCTTCGTTAAAATGTTAAAGTCGAAAAACAATTTATCGAGAAAAATTCGTCAAATTTACAACGAATTTGTCACCTTGTCTCACATCGATCACAGTGAAATTTAGAAACGAGATTAATCTCTCCTCTGTCCTTGTGTTGCCGGTCCAACCTTGAGAGTTGGCGGTGCCAGTTTGCTCCCAGAGCCGATCCAACGTCGTCTATCCTCAACTTAATAGACTATATTATCTCCCGGACCGGCAAGTCCGGGCAATTTTAAAAGTTCCCTCGTATCAGCCCCATAGTGACGCCCTCGGCGCTTTCCGCGAGGAATGAGAGATAAAAGCACGGTAGAGGGAAACGCGATCGTAAGAGACGAAATGCCCCGGTTTGGATCGGCGAAGGAGAGAAGGGATCGCTGGATACCTTCCTAAGAGCTGGATACTTTTCGAGCTTTTTTCGCTCCCGCGAACTAAATATCGCTGCCTCGCAGCTACTCGCGGACGCTTCGGAAATAGAAATTATCGCCCGGTCTGTCAGCCTCCGATAGTATACATAGATTTTTCGTTATCCAATAAAATCCATTCCCGCAGGAATTGATTGATTTTTTATTTACACTGTAATCGTTTGTTCCGGCGAGTTTATGCTCGTGAATTTGCAGAGTAGTTAGTGGAAATTGAAGGTAGATTGAATTTTGAGAACCCTGTTTAGTTTGTTTCATGTACATACGTGCACGCGCGTTAGACTTTATTTTAACGTGAAAGAATCCGCTACACGGTGGTGGTATTTCAAACAAACTGTTTGGTACTATTATATTTAGCTTTGATCTGTGTGTTTGGAATTTCAATTTTGACCACCAAATGACATCGTTGGATAGATGTCTGTACCAAATTCATGTTAGATTATACACTAAAAGTTTAGATGTTTAGGTTTACCTTGTGCTTCATCTACGAAGCTTATAGTTTGAACAAGAGACGCTGCGATGTCACTAAAAAATAATCCAAAGTATTCCACGGGGATGTCGTTTCCTCTTGTTTGAACTGTAACCATGTAATGCACATGCGTGTAAACGGATAACAGCGTGTAAAAAGAGCACAGAGAGATAAAGAAAGCATAAAAAGAGTATTATGTTCAAAAGTGGATTATTACTTTGTCAGCAAGATCGATTGCATCAGTGTGCATTATAATACGTGTATGTCTTTTTATTTCACTTGTTTTTTTCTCGTGTCGAGCGCAGAATGCAGAATACACGTGTCTTCCTTCTTTTTCCATGTTCTTCACGTTAAACACGATGGTAATCTCTCTGGAGCACGTTAGATTATAAATTAATTCCCTGCTGGCTCTGTTGTGTGTAAAGAATTAACGATTTAACGTAGTAACGAGCAATTTTCACAAAATTGTTGCATCTACGGTGAAAAAATATTGCAAAGAATTCTCGGAATTTTTTTGCAATGTTGAGAAGTAAATTTTACGGATGTGAATCATTTAAAATTAAAAAGAAATCGTTTTCGGAAGAATAGAATTTTTAGGTTCATCAAGTAGATTTTTCAAGCCTACTGAATCAATTCTCAGCTAATATATACAAGATCTATTATCTTGAGAATTAGATCTTACAAATCTGTTTTACATTTTTCCTACCAGTTATCAACTCCTGTTTAATTCAGAATTTCTCAAGCTTTAAACGAAACAGTTTTATTCTCTCCTTTCGATTTATTTTCATGCATTTTCTGCGTTACATCTTATTCTGCTTATATTCCGTGTATCTTTGCATCATCAAACTTTCCGCGCATCAAATTCCGCAGACTCTAGTTATCAGAGTTAAGCAAACCTCAATTAAACTTTGCAATTCTACAAAAGCACGCTGCTGCGACCGAAGTGAAAAAATAATTAAAGCAAACAAATAACAACGTAATAGTAACAAGCAAGATGAATAAGTAATAATAACGGTAATAATGTGAACGGTATTAAAGTTTCATAGTTTTGTCGCGGAGTGTACCTTGGATATGGTAGCGTCCGATCAGTCTTCGTGTGGCGTCAGTGTTAACGATTCGATCAAAGTTTGGCATAATGGAAAAATCCGGTAAGCGCGCTCTCTACGTAAAAGGCGAAAAGTTGTCTGGTTCCTCGAACGCCCGGTGTAAGACCGGTGACGTTCTTCGTCTTTCAGAAAATTTAAAATTCCCGGTAATCCACCGGGAAATTTCTACGGCGTACCCCGTTGGGATACGCAGCCGCTTTTATCAGGCCCCGTCCTGTCAGTGAAACGAGACCCGAGAAACGTATTAAAATGCATGGGTTGTCACGGAAGGGGACAAATTATTATATAGTTGAAATGATTTACAGCCAACGGCACTATTCGATCATCTAATGTATTATTTAATCTTTTTCGCTTTAAGTAGTTTGCAGCTTGCAAAGTTACGATTTCTCTCTGAATTATAAATTATATTGATATTTGATGTAACGTCCTAGCAATATTTTTTTGGTATTTATTTAGACAGTGAAATATATGTGAAACGAATAATATACCAAGTGCATTCCAAATAGTTAAATTTAATAATAATTTTTTAAATTACAATAACAATTGTTTCAATTAATTTTGTATTTCAAATAATTAAAATAATACTGTTATTGTTTTAAAACAATTGAAAGAACAATTGTGCACGCAAGATTCTGTTTCCCCTTAAAATTCGGTGCCTCAGAGTGTTAATGATTAACTGATATAATTACAGTGCGACAGATCATTGATTTCTGAGAGTTAATACGGCGAAACACATTTTCACATATGATACCAGATGGCAGAGAGCATGTTACAATAGGCCATTTAACTAGGGTTTATCCAGGGGCAGAGAGGACCATTAATATTTCATTCGCTAATGCGAGACGCTGGTCGAGCACTCTGTGTACTCCGTTCCAACACTAATCGCGATCCAAAGTGTCGACTACAGAGTGTGTGTACACACTTATAACGATGTCTACAGCATTAATTATTATAAAATGCAGCATTCTTTTTAATTCTGTAATATTTATTTCTGAGAAACGAAGAACGCTATTTTGAGTTTGTCAGTAAATACATTGTGTCGTGCAAGTCTCATTGTGTCACGTACAATGAGTTTGCACATTAATAAATAGAGGTTAATTAGTAGAGTCTCTCTTATCCACATCTTCATTATTCAAGTATTTTAATATCTGAACTTTACATTATATTACAAAATAGAATGTTTGCTAGTAATTGGAAAATCATCTATTACTAGCAGACAGTTTGTTTTAATAGTGATAGTAATATAAAGTTCGGATACTAAAATATTCGAAAAATAAAGGGAGAATATTGCTTTGAATTTGAGTACATTGTGTCGGTATATTGACATATATGTAGATACATAGTGAGTACATTAGTACACTGATTTACACTGGTTGGTTTCTGAGCCCTCCATGTATCTGGTTAATACACGCGCATACATACATACACACACGTACACACTAAATAATTAGTTTATATTCAATTAAATAATTCTTGAAATTTATAGTTAGTTCTTAGAATTGCTTTGTTACAGTGAGTATTTTCCTCGATCAATTTCCAGGCGAAAGTATTAGTCAGATGTCGGACATTCGCGAATTGACAGCACGTTACATTAGTTGGCCATTAATCCTATATATCACGGCAGAGTGCGCTTATTTGGTCGAGTCCCAACGTAGATTAATGTCTCCCCTTACGGAGGTGAACCTATGTCTCTCAAGTCCCGCATGGCCTTTTAGACGATTCTTTCGCGAAAAGTCGTGCACACTCGACGACGTAAATTTTCGGAAGTTTGCGCCGGTTAAGATTTACCGGATCCACCGGGACCAGCGTTCTTTCCTACTATTTCCGTCCATTTGCTATCACCGGGAAACCATTTGTGCTTTCCCTCACTCACATTTGCCGTTTGAAAAGTTTCTCGTCACTCGGATCGGAAGATGAGAGAAATTACGGTAGAATCTTGAAAACTAGGAATTTTACAAAACCCAGAACAAAGGTTTATTTGAGATAATAATACTTTAGTAAAACGAGGTAAAAATCAGAATTTATTCTCTCTTCTGTGTCTATCACGCTTGAGTATCTTGAGCAATTAAAAAAGTACTCCTAACTTTTATATTTTACCCTATAAACTATCTTTTTTTAAGAGTTTAAGAATACGCGATCTTCCAGGATTTTCAACAATCAAATTTAAAATAATTCTTCAAAACTGTTAAACAATAAATTGAAATTATTAAAATAATTAAAGTACAAGTAGAGAAAAAAATAAATTGAGAGTTAAAAGTTCGATAAGTAAGTTGACAGTTCGCTTGATCCCTGGTTTGTTGTTTAAATGTTTTACAGTTTAAATTTGAAAATCCGATTTCATAACTTTCGATGCTGTCGGCGTACGCGAAAGTCGCGCTTTTCTGGAGCTTAACTACAACGCGAAGTAGCGGGAAAGTCGTTCTTCCGATATGCCATCAGGACACGCCGATGTTTCCATACTCCTGTTCTCGTTTCTCGTTTTATGTTGTTCGATCCGAGTGTTAAAGATTCTTGTAGGCACAGCGTAGACGTAGATAGGAGAACGAAATAAGTTTTCGCAAGTTTCTCTCGTCGCGCGTGCAGCAGCGGCGGCGGCGGCGGCAACGCGAAAGTTTCTCTCCGGGAATTTTCTCGCTGTTTCGTCCAGGCGAAACTGATGCGAGTTTCATTCGCAGGTCCACATCACCGACTGCATTCCAGATTCTCTTAGCACTCTCGCCGCGAATATCTTCTTTCGGGGTGAACATTTGAGACTTGAAGCGTTGAGTGCAAGGCGAGAAAAGTGGGAGAGAAGTACGTAGTCGTTGAGTTTGCCAGAAAATAGAACGTTTCACGTCCATAGCGGTGCTACCTAGATTTCAGAACCTCTCCGACCAGTTTGATTTTCACTGGCATTCTCTTTTCGCTGACCATGCGGTTTTCTGTCATTTACTTCAACGGAAGAGCATTTAGAAAATTCGAATGTCTTCTTACAATCAACGTGAAATCAAACGCAAAAGCCATATGTATAAAAATTGTATATGTGATAAAAAGAAATATAAAGATATCACTGGATTGTTCAAAAAATGCGTTTTTATTATGAATTTTTATATGAAATTTATATATCGTACAAATTTTGTATATAAAATACGCAAACGAATGATATAGTTGTGTATTGACGACAAAACAGGTTAATTTATGTCTCTTCGAAGTTTGAATTTCTTCGATTATCAATCACGTTCCATAGGCAAGGATCATAAATATTTCAAACGAGCTACGCACGATCAAAGTTATATCTGAAAAATTGCACGCATCGACTTCAAACATCCAGTAGAATCTTTAATTAAAATCTTGCTTCATCAAGAGTTATTAAAGTTATCATGAAATTACTACTAACATTCCAAATCGCTAGCATCCCGAGTCTTAACATAATGCTCGAGCCCTCTCGTGAATTGGCGCAGAGCAGTTGCTCTTATCTCGTAGACCGAGCATTCAAGCATGTCGTGTCGTATCGTGTCGCGTCATCGACAGATCCGCGAAAGGTATTTTCACGCGTTTTAAGCGACCGGCCTAAAGCAGTATTTTCCCCCCTGCGTATCGGATTTAATCGAGATTGGATCCCCGTGATTCGGCCGCCATAATCTTGGCTCGTTAGAGACAATCTCACTTAGCGCGTTTGCATACATACGCGCGGATGGAACGGAACTCCTCCGTATTTGTACATACACGCCGAGGCGTATTATCGACGGACCAATCTCCATTTTCCCCCGATCCTCTTTAGCGCGGCTGCGGGAAGTTTAACGCGGTGCATACTACGATTAGAATTTAGGTTAGTACCTTCCGTGGAACTTTAACAGACCGAATTCACACAGAGAGGATCCACCGAGCTCCGGCTTTGCTTCTTCTCCTCTTCTCGTCTTTGTCCCTTGCTCGCGTTCTCGCGGTTTCGAACGTTCGACGAGTTGTTCGTCGAGGGCACACGAGGGCCGCGTTCCCTCGGATCGAGAACGAAATGAGTGGGAAAATCACGCGGTTCCGCCACGCGAATCTTCCGCTTTCAACTCGGAATTGTCTCACCTGTTTTGGTCGGTTTACTGACTATCGCAGATGCTGTTGTTGCTGAGAGAGAGACGAAACTTGACGCATTCAGGGAAAGACGTTGATCTAGCCAGAGACCGAATGAAACTTTTCGATCAGTTGTCTTTCGCTGCTTCGAATCGCTTTGCTGCGGTGATCGAGCCACGAAAACTTTCGGTTCGAAAGCTTCCACCGATACGAATGTCGTTTCATTGGGAAATACCGGGGATGCGAGGTTTTAGATTGGGGAGCGATCGATTTTATTTTGATTTTTGCGTTATGTCATGTATTGTTATTTAATATTTAAATATTACATTGATGTGAAATTGTTGTTTCGTTATTATATCATTCAATATAGTTTATTATTATCTGTAAAACATTTTTCATTTCTTTTATTTATTAATAGAAAGATTTTATATTTATCAATCTAAACATTTTTTGTTCAAATTATGTCACTCGTACTGTGGTATTAAAAATATTTAACAGTTGCAGTACCGTTAATATTTAAAATAATTCAGTATTTAGTAATATATATAGAGTACTCAGTGTCAGATCAACCACGCATTAGAAAAATTATATTTCTCATAGTTTTAATCTCGAATGATGACACGTATAATGATTACCAACAATTAGAATACAATCGATATTTGTTGAAATCAGTTTCGTAATGTTATTCAGAGAAATTATATTTTGCATTGTGCATTACTTTGTAGTATAATTTCTAAGATGATATTTGAAAGATACTAGGAATTATTAATAATATATTTTATTCAATTTATAACTTTCAATAATTAATAAATTTGTTAATTTATATTGTCCAAAATCTTGAGAGAATTACGAGAATTAAATTAATTGCATCGAATTATATTGAAAGATTAAATGAAGTAAAAACTGATAATAATAATATACTCTTGCTTCTACGTACTGTATTTTTAATTACGATCTGGAATAATTAACAGAACCTTTTCATTTTAACTGTTAAATTTATAAGAACAATAAAAAAGTTGCATTTAGAAAATCAGCGAAGAAGATTTTATTTACGAAACAAATAAAGCCAAGCTGAGAAATTCTATGTATGGTGCACATATATGATATATACTTTTTACGTATGATTTGTATATATATATTTTTTTAGATCGATAAAACTGCGAGCCGTGTTGAATAATAGCGAGCAGGTTGGATCGATAAGATATGCCACGAATATCAATTTAAATTTATGATTACGCTCGACGGAACATTTCAGTAAAATATTTATTCATTTGGTCTGATAAGATACATTCGAACGTTGTTGTTTTCAACGAATTCTGTTTGCTTTTGTTGCTGATGCTTCTGTAAAAATTCGTGATGTTTTTTGAGTGGATTCCGTTGTGGTCACCGTGGTTTTTAAACGTTAAATTTAAATGAACGAATGTTGTTTCATTTTCCTACTTGAACGCGTAACCAAGAAAAAGATCCGTACACCACAAAGAGGATTCGAAACTTTTTATTGTATCGTTGGTAAATCCTAGATTACCTAACCATTGTTTCTCGTATTTTTCGTATTGTAGAAGGATTTAACAATACTGTTAGTATGCTACTTCTGGTGAAAATCCACGGTATCATGGAAATTTTCACCACATTATATTGGACTTTTTTTTTGAAGTCTTTAGAATTATCACTCGTACAATTTATAAATGTATTTTTTTGGAAGGACATGTAGTTTTTTGAATAATTTTTTTCTGATGGAAAATTTTTAAATGAAATTTTGATTTTTCTTTCAATTACACATTTTGGAAGATTCCCTCTATAAATACCTGAGACGCGTAGAATAGTTTTCTTTTTATAGAATTTTTGCAAATCTATCGTCACCGCTATTTTTTTTACCGTTTGTCTCTGATAACGTTTTATCGCTAATAATCCTGAATAAATTTCGAAATACTATTTCATGATTTAAGTGAAGTTACTTTTCTTAATTTAATAGCCTTTTGAAATAATATAATTACGATTTAGTACAGGGAGTGAAATGGGAATAAAATTATTTAAGACAATGAAATTACAATATCACATCTTTAAATACAGTCGGTATAATTTACAATTTTTCATATTGACAATGCACATCGACGATACAAATTTAAGAGATAATATGCAACGTAATACACAAGAAATAGAAACGATGTTGAATTGAAACACCATCAAGAATTAAGAAGCATTGTTAACTTTTGACATAATTTTAAAATATTGTATATTTTATAAATATATTTTTATCAAATATATGAACACATTTTTAATCTGACACATTTTTTAATTATATACAACAGTTTAATTACGTATGATATTTCATAATTAATTACATAGTATGTAAATTATATCTTATCGTTTTCCTATGCTATTATTAACTATGTGGTTAGTATCATATAACAAATTCCTACGTAACTATGTTAGTTACAGAAAATCTCGAGTTTCCATTCAAAATCCATCGGTTGGATATTTTCAGCCAATGAAATCGTCTTCCAGCTTTATCCTAGATTGCACTTAATGCGTGTATTTCGTCGCAAAGTAGGGATGCGGCAGAACCTTACATTTCTTTCTCCCTATCGGAGAATTATTCCTACGGCAGAGTGGTTTCCTTCTTTCTGTCGTGTATCGTGAGACGCACGAGGAACTTACTGAAACGGAAATAAACTGACTTTGGCGGGGGTTGCAACCTCGAGCAGGAAGTTCTCCGCGATCCCTTGCTCGCGTCCAAAGAGTGAAATACATCCAGGAACTTGCGCGCAAAATAATTTTCCTGAGCAGATTATTTCCTGGCGCTGGTTAACGCTGTACTGTGTATATTTCAATGCAAATCGCGTTTTCTCGCCTGGAAATTTGAATAACTTGATGCTTGTATTATTATTGTTTACGTTTATGGATACAAGCGAAGATATTTCTCGTTGTTTAAAAAAATATGACTCGCAAGTACTTGGGAATTATTTTACTATTTAATTTAAAACGTATTAAATGGATCACAGACATGTGCAATTGATGAATTGTAAATCGTGTATAATCCTTTTAATTTCAATTTGAATTTTTAATTTTACTTATTTATGTGGGATAAAAAGATCCTTCGATATAAACAGAAATTGCAGAGAATACAATTAAAAGTGAGCAAAATAAAAATGAGTAGACGTAAAAATTAATAAGCTGAATGAAGTACGAAGAACAGGGAGTAGGAAATTAATAGTAAATTATTACAGTTGCAACAAATAATTAAACTGGACTAGTTCAATAGATCAAGTACACTATTCTTAAAAGATGTAGTGAAAGTAGAGAAAAAGTTTATATATTTTTATTATAATACATACATACATACATACACAGTATACGACTTTACGATTAATATTGTTAAAAAATTAATTAGATGATTTGGAACTAATTATCACTGACATAAATTAGGAATCAATTAGTGTATATTGTAATAACTGGTGGGACGAAAATTTCCTTCATTTATGATAACGATTAATTGATGCGAAATGTTCGTTATTCAGATTCAATGAGTAATTAAAGTTGCATACGTGGTTTAATAAATGCCAATAAACGTCATCAAATTACATATTCATTCCATTTGCACTACTTTCTTAAATTGCTACATGTGCGCATAGGAAATATAATTTCAAACAGCATCGGTAATAACTGAACATTTATTCGATATGCACATATATATTGACGAAGGAATATAAATTTAATATTCTCGTAAATTGTAATTGCATATTGAAGTTCCACTAAACTATAGTGAAATATAGTATTTTTTAGAATTCGTATAAATGATATGAATTTTATTATTTTATCATTTTATTATTTTCATACATTTATAGAGAATCAAAATGTGCGAAAATATATAAATATAATACACAGAAGCATACAAAATTTCTAAATTAAAACACCAATATTCAGAGAGAAATCTCTATTTAAATTTTAGAGTTTAATTATATTCAGATCTCTTCTACAATTCGCATATAAATATATATTAAACATATATAAGTATATATCAATATACATTAAATATATATTGAACATATATTATCTAAAATATATTGTTTATTTAATTGTCCAGGAATTTTCTAACATTTGGTAATATGTTTTTGTCAACCTTTGTTGTTTTTAAAACAGAAACAAGTTTTTCTCGTTTATTAATTTTTTCATATAAATAAGTTATGAATGCTTAGGTTATTGACAATATCAATGAATTTGCGTTAAAATTAATTAATTAATTATCTTTTGCATATAATTCATATCTTATAACTTATATGTAAAAATATTATATTACATTATTTTATGTATTTATATATAAAATGTATAAATTATGCGTTACAAAATACAAATTAATTCTATTCAGTTTAATTTCTTTTTACAGCAGCTGCATTTACTTTGTGTTTGACTAGTTAATTATAAGTTATTTTGAAGTTTCCTGGATCAAAAAAAAAGAAAATAATGATAATAATAAATGAGTATTTTATGGTATTTTTGCCCTTCATTTTTATAAAACTTTCTCGCATAACGAATCGGTAGAAAGGTAAGAATCGACGCAGTCGACAAATAGAACCAGCAAAACTATCGTTTCATCGTGTCACGCTTCACGGTGGCTGAAAGTTGCGAGGGCTTAAAGACTTTTCGACGTTTCTCGTTTCCTTCTCGAGCACGAAATAGTGTTCTCGTGTTTCACGTGGTTTCTTTCGTCTCCCTCTCTGAATTATCGCGATATATGTTTTCACGTGTTTGGCGGAGAGCCTACTTCTTCCAGCTTGCGCTCTCCTCTCATTTCTGCTCCCGACCAAACGTCGAGGAAAAAGCGGATGCGTTTATCTCTGATGAATTGACACGTGTTTTTGTCGTTGCTGACAAACAGCACCAAAACTCTTCCATCTTCCCCGCCATTTTTCTCGCCCCCTTTGCTAGAGTAATTTCGAAGAGTTCCTTTCTTTATGTCAGATCGTCTCTGTTTATTCGCGTTTCGTGAGGTGAATCGAAATTCCAAGATGAGGGTAGCTAAAGGAAGCCCGCGAAGCCTCGTTTTTCACGAGATTGTAAAAGGGATAAATTTATTATCGAGCCCCGGGGTCGGTTCGACGCACTGTTTTAGAGAAATTGGATTTGTAAAGTTTATCTGGGAAACGAAGATACGTTTAATATACAGTGAGTAACAGAAGTGCTTATAGTTCTCCAGTTGTTTCCAAATTTGAACAATTGTTATTTGTTCTAACTATAAAATTTCAAAATTTTGATGATGTAAGTTGGAATAATTGGGCTTAATTGATTAGCATTTTCATTGGTACAAATTTTGGAATTTATGTTGCAAAAAGAAAGAAATATGAATCGTTTAAAATTGATATTTAGGGGAGAATGGTACAAATCCTTTTGTATTTCATTATAGTGTAGTAATGAAAGAAGATTTTTTATTTTACATTCACATTGTGTTATGTTAACATCGGCATTGAGAAGACATAATTATGTAGCACAGAATAATTTTCAAACATATTTAATCCATTAATAAAATAATGCAATAGTGTAATTAAAAACACTATAACAGTACATATAATCAAACTAACTTAGTTTACTCTATCTAGAAAATTCGTTCACGAAAATAAAAATAGATCCTGGCGAATGGTAGGGAATAGAAATTCTACGATGATCGTTCCGCGATCAGTTTAACGCAACGTCAGCATCGTTCTTCATATGATGGAACGAGGACGTTGATGACCGAAATTTAGTTGGTATTCCATTTCGGTCAGTCACGTTCTACAGCAAAAGATATTTTCGTTGATCCGAGATCGAGATAGAAAGAGTTTGATTGCGCTCTAAGTATCGTCGTTATCTCCCTCTGCAGTTAGTGACCAGGTCATTTCTGTTTCCTAACGTGTTCGTACGAATAACGATAACGACTTGAAACAGTCGCCAGTCGCCAATTTCGTATCTCATGTTTGTCCTTCGTAGCTATTGGATTGTAGAGAAGTTACTGATAAATGTAGGAGAAAAAAAAATTTACCATTTCATTAACATTATAACTACTTGTGACACTACAAGTCTATTTTCAGATAAAATATTAACTTGTATTTCTAATAACGAGTTTCTAAAAATAGTCGATTACTGAAAGGTAGATTACAATTAGAATAGAATTATTATTGCGGAAGATTTTCGAATCTTAACGATGTCATCTTATTTATGGTGATTCATATCTGCTTGAAAATCTAGGTCAGTTCGTTTAACAGTCAGAAGCTGATGTTGCGCTCATCAAACTCGCATTTGTCAAGGCACGTGGAAGTTCCTAGTCAATAACGCGGTTCCTCTTGAAGTTGATCGATGTACAATTCGAAGATGTAGAACTCTGAAATGCCGAGCATAATTCTCCTCTATTATTCTCTTAAGCGGATGGCCCGAGTATCGAGGAGATCAATCTCTATTTCTCTCCGAGCTTTCCAACCACTTACACGCTAGGTTTTTACGTGCATTTCCTGATGCTAATGGGACTTCCATGAGCGTCGATTGCGACGTATCGGTAACAGCTATCCTCTGTTGTATCTCCTCGCATGTTAAAGATGCTACAATAGTGTCGATCGTCGAATAGAATTTCACTATCATCTTGTAACAAACAAACAGAGGAAGTGGTCTTGTATCTAATGATTTTTTGATTTATGACGTTCAGGTTCAGTCTACATACGAAATAGTACAATATGCTTCGCATTAAGCTATTCTATTGTAAATTAAAGTATTTAAAGACAAACCGATGCAAATATTTAAAATTTTTATATTTCGAACGAAAAATTCTGTATTTTATTTATATTTCTTTAAAATATTTATTACTTTGCATACAAAGTACACAAAGTGTATAAAGTCTCTAATAAAATACAAGAGCATATAAATATTATAACATTTTATATTATAAAATATATAATGAATATTTTTCTTTAAAATTTTTGTATATAATATAATTTGAATAGTTGTAGGGAAATTATTATGGAAAACAATTCTTTTAAATCTTTCTTATATTTTTTCTTTAAAAAATTATTTTTGTATCTCGCAGTATGTGAAACTGTATTTAAATTAGTCTGGTGATCATAAGAGTGACTATAAAAAAATAATAAAATTTTGTAACACACATCCAGGGGAATTTTCTTATTGAAATGAAAGAAATAAAATACTATTTCACTGTATATTTTACTCTATTAATTACAAGTGAACAACATAGAAGAATTTAAAGGAATAGAGTCACAATTGTCATAATTGTTACAATATTCAAACTAAATTAACATCAAATATTGGTAATGATTTTAAAGGGACATTGAACGACCTAGATTCTATAATTTTGCGAAATTGAAGTATCTATACTATTATGGTAAATTCTTGCTTGGTCCTTGGTCTTAATAGATTAAATTTCTACTTGTTTATAGTCATTCCTTATTTAATATTTGAATTTATGGAAGGATTTTCATCTACAGAACGCTTTGCAAGCAAACAGTTATCAACTCTTTAAGTTAAAACAATCTCGTTGTTATCACAGTGATTTATAACAATCTTGTCGCCAGTGACCTGTAAAAATTTCGGCAGTATTTTCCAATTGACCTTATAGGTCACTGATATCGTACAAACATTTCGAAAATGTTATTTTTTTCTTTATTGCTACTATTTACCTTTGTGCTGCGATATACGAGTATAGTCGAACACCGATGCAGTTTATTGTAGGATTTGACTTTAATCCGCGTGCTATTAAAATTTATTCTTCTTCGCTACGAGGTGCAATATACGCAGGGTATTCATTCTAATGCAAAACACGATTTTTCAGCCATTTGCGGCCATGTATCAAAAAGAAGTTATTAAACAAAATTTATTTGTATCGCGTATGCAATAACGATAGAAAGAGTTTTGAAAATAGTTTTTGTAGCGAACCAATTTCTTTTTTTTAATAAATGATTTTCCTGGTCATTTTGTTTTTTTCAAATAAAATGATGTCACGTTTAATTCGTATTATTTCATAGCTTGTCAATAGTACTTGTTTCATAGTTGTGTTGCAGTGGTTTTTAATTCGAGTTTATAAAGCATGTTACATGATTTTCTGGTTTATCTACTAATTTTGGTCATAATGCTGAAAATTGAGATTCCAAATTATTTGTATTTCTTGAAATGAAAATAGACTAGTATTTTGCTATAAAAATTCAGGAAAAAGATATTAATTTTTATTATTCTTGTTATATTTATTTATTAGTATTTAACAAATTATCTACACAGTCAAATTCTTTGTTTGAAAATAAGCAATTTTCATATTTGAGCTATTTTTATTAGTCTGATCATTTTCGAGATGTTCAGTAAAATATTACCAACCGCTATATATGTTGAGAGCTGTTTTTACTGTCTTAGATTTTAAGAAAAATCCAAGTATGTGCATATCGAATATAATGGAAAGTAATTGCCAAGTGATCCCTATTTTTTCGTAATTAATTATGGAGATAAGCAAACCGTAGATTTTATCTTATTACGTAGGATCTTGCACAGGTTTCCTCTATATGCAAATATTTTCTTTAACCAACGGAATTAATTATATAGTAAGAATAACATACAGGCATAGTACGAGCAGATACCATAACAGAGTTATCAAAATTAATTATGTAGTACACCTCTGATCAAACATAAGTAATTGAAGTCTTTGAACTATAAAGTTGCAATTGCGCTTGTTTGCTATACACGATAATATAAATAAAATTAGCAATTCCAATTGGATTCGTGAATAAAAAAAGATCTGAACATTTCTGAATACTTTCGAATATTTTTGCCACGGATAGTATAATCAGAGATATAAAAAAGCACCCAAACAACAGAAGATTAATATCAGTAACTATCGATCGAACCATCTGTACCAACACTAATCGCCTCACTTCTATTAAGAAGCTTCTAAATCAGTGATCTATATCTATAGCCAACCCGGTGTTCCCTCGTTATTTCTATTACGTTCTCACTGACACTGATTTAACAACGTCGCGAACTTTACAGGTTCGATGGAGTGGTTCCTTTATCTTAATACGAGTCACTTGCGTTGCATCGTAGCGAGCCCTCTTTAGGATTGCTGTACCAGCGATCGTCCACTGTTACGATTAAACAAATAGCTTCCCGATGCCGTGCGATCTATTCAAGTTAACTCAGTTCGCTCGAATGGAGCAAAGGCTCCCTTCGATGCGAGTAAGAATTGCTTAGGAGTTGTTCTCGCGCGATGGCACGAAAGCCACGCAAAAGCGTGTGTGTGTGTCCGTGTGCGTGTGTCGTTTAAAGCGAAAACGGTAATTGCCAGAAAGAAGAGAGGAACGGCACCATGAAATTGGGACCGACGTGTATTTGTCCGTTCGCCCGCGTT
The DNA here is from genome assembly GCA_030673865.1 of Melipona bicolor. Lineage (NCBI taxonomy): Eukaryota > Metazoa > Arthropoda > Insecta > Hymenoptera > Apidae > Melipona > Melipona bicolor. The sequence continues at coordinate 1,366,463 of JAHYIQ010000005.1, forward strand.
GTCCGCGTTGCCTGCAATTTCCCCGGCTATGTGCCGTACCATTTTCCCCGTCTACGACGTCCATCCAGCTCTTTCTCGACCTCGGTTCGCGACCTGGAAACGGTTCGATCCTCGAAACCGCTCGAATCGAGTCGGATCGACGCGACCGATGATCCAAGAAATTAGAGGCAACCGATGCCGACGACTCTTTGACGCCCGCGTCGCGAGCTCGGCTTCTGAACTTTGTCACCGTCCTATTTTCGAAATTGCTCCCGCGACCGAAATTACTCTGATAGTTCACAGCCGTGTGTCTGTCATCGGTGCCTCCGTTTCTGCGTCGCGGACCTGTTCCCTGTTTCCCCTGTTCCGACGTTCTCGACAGAAGCGCGCTTGTGCGAAGCGTGGATCGATTCTGCGATCGAGGAGACTCGACTTTTAATTCGACGAAACAAGTAGAATTTCTTATTTGTAACCGTGCAGGTGAATTTAGATCTGTGAAGGATGTAGGAGAAGAGTACAATATATATTGTGCTTTTTAGTTTTTATGAAGGAGTAGAATATATTATCAGTTAATCTCGTGTTTCTCCACTTTATAAAAAAAAATATAATTTTTAGTTCTTGATAACTATAAAAATTTTTCAGTAGTTGTATCTATGATTTCTGTAAAATGTTGTCAATTATGTTTTTGTAGACTTTACAAATTCCTTCCAATTTTATTAAAATGTTCCTTTTTAGTCATATGTGAATTGACGTTAAAATAAAAAGCTTTGTGTAACTGTGCTAATCGTGCTTTTCCCCTTGATTTGTAAAAACAGAACATAAAGCACTCCTTCTTTTCTTTGACTGTACAAAAATACGACATAAACTTGCAGAAACATCCATAATACATTACCGGCCATAAATATCTATATTAAATTTTCCGTGGAATTTTCATTATTATTTCATTCGCATTCATTTTATTTCACAAAATAGAACCTGATAAATTTTTCATAAATATAATCTACTATTCAAAGTCAGCAGAACAGCAGAAGTAGTTATATACTTCGTACGTTTATTCAGTTATGCTGATTGATTTTGCGTGTTCCACGCATCGGTGGTGATGAAAGGCCGTTAGAAAGTTGTAAGATCGGTTCACGTCGGAAAGTCGCTGGTCGAGGGTGAATGATATAACGCGGGAAGGAATGTCCTGGGAAATGAAGGATGAAAAAGATCAAGTGAGACTAGTCTCGAAGGCCCTGGCCACGTGAAGGTTTAATCCCGTGCAATAAACTGACCCGTCGGTTCATGGGCTAACCTGCTCTATACTCGTGTCACTTTCCGTTATAGCCCTCGTTCTATCAACCGAAGCCACTACTCTCTCATCTGTATTCACTGTTACGTTACTTATCGCTGCAATCAGTTAGTCGGTTAATTTGCATACGTACACTTGCGTTTAAGAGTTTGAAATTACAGATTGTTGTTATTGCAACTCTAAAGCGTTTGAACATTTGATATTTACGGTAGAGGTGATTGAGAGATGCTTCTTGCAAATCAGTATCAATCAGTATATATGTGAATAATTTATATTTTATGTATGAATATATTATATGAGTATATTACCATTTAAATGTAATTATGATTATATTTCATTATACATTTTTGCTTCTTTGATGAACTGTAGAGTAATTTCTATGTTTGTGCGACGTCAAGATTATGGATGATTTTATTATATATTTTTGTCTTTGGATCTGGTACCTCTTGCATTCAAATAGAAGATGTCTGGATCTAGAAAGAATATAATATTCATGAGCATAGTTTTAACATTTCCTACTTTTATTATTAAGTAATATTATTATTATTAAATTCGATGTGTATATTCTCAGTGAATAAATTATAATTATCAATATATATTATTAATTATTTTAATATTTTAATGTTTTAATTTTAATTTTCTATTTCGAATATACAACTGTGAACATCTTTAATTTAAATGTCTCATCTTCCACTTGAATGTAAACTTCTCTAAATGAATTCGACACGTTTCTGTATTATTTCGTCAGTCTTGTAAAAATTTTCTCTACTCTTTCCCGAGTCGATATGGAATCTAAACTATATATTGTTTCGGTCGTTAAGTTTACTTCGACGAAAGCAAATCAAGCGCGTCGTTTATTAGAAGCTAATAAAAAAGAGATCCCTCGGTGAAATTTGCACGTAACAACGAGTAATCAAGGGCCGCGAGTCAACCTGGACACATTCACGTAATATCGCCGTCAGAATCATTATACCTTAATAAACCGGCACGACGCGACGGGCTTTTGCTTCGGTTTTTTCCTTCTTTTCTCGCCGTGTCCTTCGTTTCTTATATCGGCGCCGTTAAGACAACCTATTTGAAGTTGGCCTGGTTGAACAGGCTGAACCCGAGACGGCGTTTAATTCCCGTGGAATGACTCCATCGTTTGTCACTACACCTGACGTTTCCTAAGACGCCAGAAATGTATCCCGCGAAAATAATGAAACCTTTATTTCATTTCTTTTCACTTCATTTCATTTCGCCGTCGTCTCGGACCCGCTATCCCATTTCATTTCGTCGCAAGCGAAGGATCAAGACCATGGAGCACCATAGGGCCAATATACCGGGTGACGTGACGGTCGCTTCGAGATTCTCGAGATGGTCGCGAATTAAGGCTGCTTTACGCTATCCGTTTAAATACGAGAGGGTAAGAGTAATGGCCCCGTTCAAATGAAGATATTTCGTGTTCCCGTTTTTCGTTGTTCTACATGTTCTGTGCTAATAAAATTGAAGGAAATTTGATCGTACGTTATATTAATAAATTAATAAATTATTAATAATAATTGGCTATTAGTAAATTACGAATAATTTATTGTTTTAATAATTAATAATAACAATATATATTATAAAAATATTGATATTAATAATATATTACAATATATTATAAAATATTGATATTAATAATATATAATATAGGTGTAATATATTACATACATTTATATTATATGTATATTTATAATATAATATATATATAATATAGAATATTTATAATATAATATATTTATAATATAGAATATATATGTTAGTATATTTATTACTAATAAGTAATATATTTACATACAGATATATATCATCTAAATAATATGTATGATATCTCATTAATATCGAGCATTTATTGCGAAAGCAATAGAAGCAATTATAGAGCATTAATTGCAACATATCTCATCTAGATTTCAAATAGTATGTTATTGACAATCAAACTTGACTAATATAATTGCAACAGTCATCTTTCATTGTTGTTAATGAAATTTCAAAATGTTTTATATAATATTATATGATGACTAGCGTTTGAATATTTTCACGAGCTATTGTAGATCAATTTCAATGAGGTCGCATAACGTCGAGCGACAGGTTGTTTTTAATCGTTCATCATCCACTTTGTGCTCCAGTCACGTGACACCAAGTTAGAATTTATCGCGTTTCCTATTGAGCTTTTGATATTTGAAATTTTACGAGCCCGCGGAATAATTTTGCAGGATTATGGTTGATGAATATAAACGACAGCTCTCTCTCTCTCTCTTTCTTTTTTGTTGTAATTAACAAATGAATGATGTTAAAGCCTCTTTAGGGTTCGTTAACTTTAACGGCGACGTTGTTTTGCTTTTTAATGAGCTACTGTGTTGGTTTAGCGAACTAATTTCGTTGGATACACAAAATATAGATCTCTGGGCGTTTGCTTTTTCCTTGCTTACCTCTGAAGTATTTATTTAAATTATTATCGGACCGCCGATGTTTATGCAAACGTGTATTTGTATTTTTAGGAAGGTAAACAGAATGCGGAAGGAAATTTGTTAATATGTAAATGATACGTAAATGATAATATAATTATCTTGTTTAGAATATTTTATATACATTTTTCAAATGTGAAAATTCTTTAATTTTTCAATTTTTCTGTAAATATATCACTAGCAATTTAATTCTTATAATCTAGCAAGCATTTTCTATTCTATGTAGATAATAATTAGATTGTGTATGTTTTATATCTTTGAAGATAATTGAAAAAATTTTATTATTTCATCTAATATTAATTTGATACCCAATGTAAATATTATAAGGAGTATTATATATATCTCAAATTTTGTGTATTTAAAATTTTTCCATATTATTTCCAACTATATAAATAACACTGTAAAATTTTCAATATAGGAGTGTACGCGTTGATAATTCCTGAATGATATAAAAAGATGTTCAAACAGCTTTGCGTCGTATTACCCTGAAAAAGTTGTCGACATTGTCGTCTTATCGTTGTTTTATAACCGATTTTCCTTCAAAATACCGGAGATTGATTTTTCGTCTGAACCAAAGGCGCCAAGGTGACAGAGAGAAGCAAAGAAGTTGCTGTTACTCTCTCTCGCTGGAACCGTCTGCTTGCTCAATTTTCCAGTCTTGGAGAAACTACGAGAATATAAATATCTCGCCTCTAAGCGATATTTGCCTTTCAGAAATCTCTTTGATATATCAACGAATTTGATGTATCAAATTGATTGTGAATAACAGATATAACATATGGAATTTTTCTATTTTACGTTTATGGAGTTTTATTGAGTTTTATTGAAGTAACGTAAATAGAAAGAAGGATATCTGGTATTAAAATTGTATTGTATATTTTGCTTTTAGTGTAACAGTATTTGTTTAATAACAAGATCACATTATATCGTTACATGAGATGTAAATTAACCGATTACTATATAAAGCATTATTCTGTATCGATATTATTACTATGAAACTCATCAGAATGATTAGTTTGATTTTATAATCGCAGAAAGTATGCAGTTATTATTAGCAAAATCAACGTTGACTTTTATTTAAATTTAATTATAATTATAGAAACAAATTTAATTATAATTATATGTACAACGTTTCCAATTGTCGATTATCATATTTTTGATTATTTCAGTGAGAAATAACAAATATAAATATGTATTTTGACTATTGAAATGTATCTAATATTTCTATTTAATTTTTTTATTAATCAGTCTTATAATTTGCTAACGAATCGTACGATTAAAAACAATGATCGAGGTCAATTTGAAAATTAATTAAAACAGCATTGATATAAGCAAGATGTAATTGCAGTGGTATATGGTAAAAGCTGAATATTAATTCAACTCAAAATTAACATTTCGTCATGAATCATTCATAATCTCCATTTGCATTTTCCAAACAATACATTTATCATATCTTATTCTATAATCAATGTTGTCGACAGAAAGAATCCAAGAGGAATAAAAATTTTATACTCATAAATATTCTAATTCAAATAACGGCAAATCCTAAAAAGATACTATTAAAACGTAATTTTAAAATATTTTCAGCTGCGAGAGATATTTATTCGCGTCTTTAAGTTTTATTCAGATAAGCTACATTGGCGTTTGTCTTGCAAATACGCCTGCATTTCCGTGGGACTGACAGTTTTAAAAATTATTAACGATGCAGCAGATAGACAGATCCTCTTTACCTTTCATTTCTCTTCTCTATTCTCTCTTTCTCTCTCTCTCTCTCTCTCACTTTCCTCCCCCACCGTCAATCATTATTATATTTGTCTTTGTTGTTTCGTTTTTTCAACTTCTATTCGACTTCCTCCTTTCTCTGTTAATAATGCACCGAGCTGCGGATCAAACTTTTATGCGATAAACATCCGGGCATAAGCCGCTTATATTTTCATATATCCATAGTATTTGTGTTTGCATCGATATACTCGTGATTCACGACCGATTTTTCGCTCCGTAAAAAGGCTGCTTGTCACACTGTTAAACATTCTGTGTATTTTATAAGTTATAATTAAAGTCCAACGTGCGTTGATTGATCGATAAATAAAATGCGCATTTAATTTTGATGCTGTTGAGAGTTCGCAAAGCGTAAACAAGGTTTAGTTATTTCAGGATTTCAGAATTCGATTCATTTTGGTATAATTGGTTCGTTGTAGATTGCTTTAGTATTTGAATAACAAAGAAAATAGATGTTACAATATAACAATTCATAGCGCATTGTAGTACAATAATTCATTTATATATTTTTCTGTATTTCAGGTAAGACTGTTGATTTATTTAATAGTATGAAGTTGAAGAAATTGTAGAAGGTAGTAAATTGGTGAGTACTTAAATTTATGAAGTTGTAAGAGCTTTTATAGATAATTACATCTTTTTCTATCAACAATATAGTCGACTTAGATTTAAAGTAAAGTTACTTATTAGATTGTTTCAATTGATAAAGCCTATTCTTTATTAAAATATTTTAAAAATACTCATGATTAATTGAATAAAATAATACTTTTAATAAATTAGAAGATTTATTACAAGATAAATTAAAAGAAGAGAGTTAGGACGTCTAACAATCAAAAATAGTAAGCTCGCATTGAATCAAAAGAAAGTAAATGCATTTCTTTAGATTTGTCAGATGTCAATTATGTCGATCAATAAAAAATTAGATGCAGACAAATCTTGTGTGTTTTTAATTCTAAATTCTATGTATTTCTGCGAGATCATCAGTTTCGTAGATTAAAATATTCTTTGTTACTTCCTTTCCATATTTTTGCCATTTTAATTTATCTATTTTAATTTTTATCGTTTCTGGATCTTAAACTTCTTACGACATTAAAAAAAAATTTTGTTCCTTTCAAAAAATGTTTGATACTACTTTTTGTTCATGATATATACATATTATGTGTGGCTTAGAAGAAAGCTTAAAAGGAATTTTATAAAATGAAATTACGTTTAATAAAGGGAATGAATAGATACAACATATATCATAGAATAAATGATTGTTATTAATATTCATGAAAAAATGTGGTATGAAAGCGAATTTTTATTAATATTTTATACTTTCTTTTGTCCGTCTATATCAATTCCTATATGTATAAAACTCCTTTTATACAGACTCCATTTATTTGAATTAAATTTTAGTCAATGGATTGAATCCACTTGTCTAAATTCCTATTAATTTCGCTATCAAATCCTAAGTTTTAAAATCACTACTAAACAGAGTCACTGGTCCCCAGTTATATGAATTTTATTTATATAAATTATTCGACTAAATAGAGTTCTACAGTATACCACAAATCGTTATCAGTAACTCATTTCTATAATCTCAGCAGTTCAAATATCAAGAGAACATTTTACTGACTATTATACGCATTTACAACTATCTTTTATACGCTTCTAATTAAATACCAAAATCGCAAGCATAAAATTTTTCTTCGTGCTTGATAAATTTAACTTTAGCAAAATAAAAGTAAGAAATATATTTTGCAGCAGAGGTATATAAAAGCTGGTAATAAAAATTAACAGTACGTTACGGGGGAGAGGACTGTGACAGAGTTGTAGCGAAAATGTTGAACAGAAATGTCGATATATATCTTTGCCACGTTCGCGTTTTACGTTTAAAAAGTGCACACGCACGACACTTTGTGTACGGTGGCCATAAACATTCCTGACGTCGAATACGACGGGCTAAATCTTCCGTCCCGCTTTATTTTCTCAAAAGATATACAGATATCTCGAAAGCGATCGAGCTAGAAATTCGTATTCGATTAGATCCCTAGCATTTTCCCAATTCCTCCGATAAAACGATTGGCAGGGTTTCTCGGCACGATGTTCGATTCAGTATTAACATTAATCCCGTTGCGGTATAAATTGGACTGCGGGTGTTTGTGCACGTTTATATTGTTATAAATATAACTAGAAGGATAATAAAATAAAAGAAAGAAATATTTTTTCTAAATATTAAAGTAAGTGTTGCAAAGAGTATTACAATACTCAAATATTCATAGGAGTATTGCAAAGAGTATATTTAAATATTTTGTATATTTCTAAATGTTTTTCATAAAAATATATTTAAATCCGCGGTCTAATGATAATCTGATAACGTATTGTTGTCGCATGAAATTAGTTTTGTTTTATCAATTATAGGTACATTCATTAGTTTTAGTTGACTTGAAATTTCTTGATAATTCAGAGTTCATTGCTGTTTTGTTTGCTGTTCATTGTTTGTGTTTCGTATAAAATATAAAATCTGAGATTAATTTCTTGAAAACGTTAATAATTTACAAAAAATATAATTTTACGTGTACACGATATTGATCTCAAAAGGATTAATTACAAATGGATGCAAAAAAACAAGGATTTCTAATATTTTGCAGGCATTAATCAATTTGTTAATTAAAGTCATTAACTACTTGAAGCATTTATTAATGAAAATATTTTATTTATTAATTAAAGACGTTAGCAAAACTCAGTTCAAGTTAATTAGCAAAGTAGATTATTTTTAAATTAAATATTCTAAATATTCTTTAGTTTCTTATATTTTTTTAACTAAATAATATAAATAATATAAATTAAATTAAATAATATAAATGCTTCGAAATTAAAAATAAGGGAATTTACGATTAATATAGGTATATTCTGAGGCTATTATTGAATTATTTCAGCACAATTTGGTTCAAATTTTTCTCACGAATGCAGCTAGATTATCAGACGATCGAACATGTCGACGTAACTGCAACTCTAATTCGATAACTCAGTTTTTGTCAAGTAAATCAATTTCCCATAGAGGAAAGAGCCGCATCAGTTTGCCAATCCATCGCATCACAGTTTCGTTTTATCCTTTTATTCGTTTATCCTGTGCTCCCCTTTTGCCCTGATACCGGCCACCAGCAAGTTGGTCAGCTTCGTTGAGTTTCACCGGGCATTAACGCTGGGCAATCCACGTCTAATCAGAGTCCAACTATCATGGTTACTCTTGAATCGTCCAACTTTCTCTTTGTACTGTTGTAATTCCGACCCGCGCCGGTATGTTCCCGATTCTGATTTTCTACAAATTTAATAAGCCTGATCGTGACACGTGTTTCATCCGGCCGGGAATTACCTTTGCGCGAAATTCGTTTCTTAATTGGATCAAGCGAAATTGCTTTGCGGTTTCTGAATTAATAATGAACACTCGGAACGTTTTGGTTTCTTTGTGGAACGCATTTCCGTGGAACGTTAGTTTTTCGTTTTCGTTGCGTCAATTTCGTGAAAGCTATGGAAAGGTAATTCGTGTATTAGGAAATGACACTTCTATTAGGCGAGGTATTTGTTTTTATACGGAAAGTTTGTATTAAGAATTAATTCAATAGTACCGTATATTTATAGAATTAGTTTATTCTTATTATTAGCTTCATGATCATTTTTTTTCCAACTTTTAACAATGTTGTTTTTATACAGTCGTAGAATTCAGTTTCTCCTGAAGTAAACTTTGACAAACGTTGACTATAAATTTTTAACTCATTTTTCTTCAAAATACATCTTTCAATTTGATGCACACGATGGAAACAGATTATGAGATTTTAATATAATAAAAAAATTAATATAATAAAAAAATATGTATATTTGCACGATATTTATATTTAATAAGAGAAATATAAATATCGTGCAAATGTACATATTTTTAAATATATAAAAATATTTCTCACATAACTCTGTTTCTTAAAGATTATTTCTTTTTTTTTTTTTTTTGAAATGAATAAATAAATTTTAAATTGTCAAATTTAAATTATTCCCAAATTTAAAGACTTTATCCAATAATCTCTTCGATAGTTGTTACATCGTCGTGACTAATAAAGCTGTAAATATAAGATATGCAGGATTAAAGAATTGATCGGACGAAATGAAATTCGCGTTCCTAGCGACCGTGAACTGGCGAGTCTGGCTTTCTCAGAGGGGCAAGAAGCGTCGTTGAGATGTCTGAGAATCTTTAGACAAGCAGAATGGCCGCATGAATGTAAGTTAGTGCTGCTCGTTCGTTTTTCTTGCCAACCTGTTAGCTTTTGCTCGAGATGAATCCATAAAGCACGCCGAGACAGAGGCACGCTGAGTGAAGCTGACGCGTTCCGGCTTATTCCGGCTGATTTACGACATTTAAAATTAACGATGAGCCTTGAATGGTAAGGAGCCGGCGGCCGTAGCCCGGCGTCTTCCGCGATTGTTGCTGGATTTTCCAGCCAGTGACGTTACGAGTGTCGGGCGCTCGTCGGCGCGCAGAAGAAAATAGGCGGCAAAAAGTTGGACGGCCGTGAATTTTTCCTCCCCGAGAGACTGCAATTACCCCTGCTATTTATATTACGAACGTGGAAATTTCTGAACAAACTCGGAGATAATGGAGTTGCAATTATAATTAGCGTGGCAATTGTCCCGGGGAGTGTGGCGACTGGTAAATTCTTTTGAACCGTGGACAGGAAAAATTTGAGTTAGAAAATAGTGAAACTCGAGAGCAGAAACTAAAGTATGGAATTAAATTATTGATTACATTGAAAAGAATTTCAGACAAAGTATGCGTTTTTTCGATGTTAGTATTTATGAATGTTTGACGCGTCTCAGAATTCTCTGGAAAAACGTATTTATGTTGTAAAACGAATAATTACATTTAATTAACGATTAATGATCAATTTTAATTTTAATTCTGTGAAACATTGTATGAAAGACAAGAATTGAAATATTTGCTAAATTATCAATTTTACGACATGAATTAATTAATAGTTTTTTTTTTTTATAGAGAATGTTGAGATAAATCGGCTAAAATATTTTAAAAAATATATGATATTTGCTGTTTAAAAAAATAAAACTTACCTTCATATATAACTAACTAATTAAATTACAACACAACCAATTAAAATTATTAAATTATAATATAATTTTTCTCTCGAAATTGAACAAGTCTCCTTTTTTTTAATGTAATTAATAATTTTGAAAATATTCCAACTTTCAGATATAAGCAGTGTCAGTCATAGTAGTACACATGATAATCTTGCTCGTTAGATTTATTGAATGATTAAAAGGAATTTTACATAATAATTGTATTTTTGATAAACTATGATATCGTTGTTGGTAGGTTGTTGTGAATTTAGAATTTGCAAAATATTTGTTAATTTAATATTGGTTTTGAAAGAAATGTTGGATTTCGATTTTAAATTTTTTTACCGATAATGTTTAAATTCAGTCCATGCACCAAAGAATTTAATTTTAATATGTCATTGATAACGTTTTGAATAAACAATTTGTATTTCATGCGAATATTTGTATATTTCACATGAAGATAAAATTTATTGCTTTCAGTCTTCAGTTCGCTATTAAATCATATATTTGTACGTGTACAAATCGATGAAAGTGTTGATACGTTTGAAAACGTGGATATACTTCCGTTTATATTGAAATATTTTTTTTATTTTTAAGAACCAATAATGAAACTTTTAAATTGTATATGTGCTTTACAATACAGATTTTGTTGTTGTATGAAGCATCTTTCAAAAAAATATAATCTCAGATCGTGAATTATAGTATATAACTAACTAATATAGTATGTAACAATTACAAGTTACTTTTAATAGAAAATGACTTACATTGATTTTCTTCTGAGCTCTTCAATTTTCAACTCTCAAATTTTGAATTAGAATGGACTAATAATTAGACTGCGGATTTTTTAAAAATATGAAATTGCATAGAGTGCATGTAATATAAAAGAATATATAAAATATCCAAGGTATAATACTTACTACAATATCAATTTCAATAGGTGAAATAATTTTCTACCAAAATTCTATTCTTTGTCACATTCTTAAAAGTAGGAATTTGCATAAAAATCCGCGAATTAATAATCTTTATCTCAACGAAATTCTGATTATAGAGATTTATGTAAATTTCATCAGTTTATGATCTGTGGATAGATCAAATAGTACTTTATCCATAGCTTGAAACTTGAAACTCAAAATTCAATATTGTGGAGAAAGTATCGGTTTAATTGTCAAATTTAACTGCAGAGTTACGTCTAATCCAGAATAGATAAAACGAAGCTAGAATGATCGATGATAAAAAAAAATCGTCCTGTAACACGTGAAGTCAAAAAAAAAAAAAAAAACGAGCGTAACCCTCAAACAATTACACCCATGCAATTACAGTTATCTCGGGCAAAAGCATTAGCTCAGTAAGTCCGTCGATAGTCTTGAGTTAACCCGATTCGGGGAATGAACTTATCAATTTTTATGATCCGGGCACTAGCTTCAACTACAATAGCAGGTAATTCCTGCTAGCTTGATATTGTTGTGTAACAGGTCGTCCAGTAGCGAGGTTGTCCCTCTGAATGGTACTCGGAGGTAGCTGGTTACTGAGAAGATTCATCCTGGCAAAATATCAGGCAATCAAGAATGTTTTGTTTGTTTCTTTTATGACAAGAAATAGTAGAAATATAAAAAAAAAAAAGTTATTTTAGAAAATACTCATTCATATTTTGATAGGTAATTTTCTTAAAACAACAGCATCTAATGTAATGTCTGTTATAATAGTTTATGGAAGAATATTTGGTATAACTTTGATGTAAATAGTTTCTGATTAAAATTGTATTTTGTTTTTATATTTCTGCAACATTTTTGGGTGTTATGAAAGAACTGACAGAACATTCTTGAAGGGAGAAAGGAGGAACTTTTTGCAATTCATAAATAAAGGGATAATTTTTAATAATTCAACGACAGTAAACGCGAAGGTGAAGACATTTTAAACGCTACCGAGAAACAGCAAAGGGATAAAAGTTTGCGCATCGTTGAGCATACCTATATACTCCTATGTACAGGAGTCTAAGAGAAAATTCAACACGTTGGACGATGTTTCATCGACGTTGCGACAAATATTTCACCGAGTAATGCACAAAAGACGAATACGGAGGCAGTTGTGTGTTCAACGAGCGTGCGAAATAATAAAACACGAACGTAAGACAGCCGTCAGAAGCGGGTAGGTCTCGTCGTGTACGCTCGCGCGATTCTCTCACATTGGCGATCTGGATGGTGTTCCACGCGCCATAAATTACGCCGTCTGGCCACGTAGAGCGAAGCGTTTCAGAAATTATTCAACTGTCTCTGCGGGATTGCCGGCAAAAGTACAAAAGGTGTGATTTATGCTCGATCGTGTTTCTTATGCATTGAAAGTTTACCACACCGGGCACGTGCCGCGGGGAAGAAATGAAAAGAACGATCCGCGACGTGTCCGCCGCTTCGTTTTCGTTCCCGGTTTCGTTCTCGCGTACCGATTTTCGATACTTCGATCGAGCTTGCCCGTTTCACGGCTTGATACAGTTGTCGTGACAAATTGCACGCTCCGAAGAATCGTTGATTGAATCTTCCGAGGTGCGCCGAAACGACACACATGGTGATATGATATTTTCTCTGGATGTCTTCGTGCCTTTTTGTCAAAGAAATTGTTACACCGTGACGATCAAACATTATCGATATAATTTAAACTGATATAATGTCTTAAACAAAAAAAGAAAAAGAAAAAGAAAAAAAGAGAATGCTCTCCATTTGGTTCCATTTGAAAGTGTAAAGTTATAAATAAGCGAGTTTTACTTTACTTTGAATTCGTTCTAAATTCGTTTTTTCGGAGATGATTTTGCATCATGCTTGAGTGAGAAAGTGAAAAATTTCTTTTCTTCAAATTCAAACATTAAAGAATTTTTAAAATTAGATTCACCATCATTATGAAGATTGAAGTTTTCTGCAACTTGTTGTATAGTCATTTTATTGAACTTTGGACATTAAGATTATTAAACGACAAGAATTTAAGAAATCTTAATTTTGTTATTTAACTGTATTGCTTACAGTACAATAGATTATACAGCAAGTTTTAAGGAGTTTAAGAATTAATTAGTTAATGAGTTTTTCATTACAACGTTTGTTTTGATACTATATATTTTCTTCAAATATTATATAATTATATTGTTCTCTATATATCAATATTATGATATAATTAAAATTCATTTATTATAATTTGAATTGTGTTAATGAAGCCATTAAGAAGAAATATTATAAATTCTTGTAACAAATTTCTGTTTAGGCTTTATTCTCTATATATATAGCAAATATATGAAAGTATATTAAGACTGATTCTGCCATTCGTTTGAAAAAATTAATCTTTTTCATGATGACGGGTAATGAGATTCTGATGTTCTCATTATAAATCTCGACATCGAATACATGTGGTTATATAGTATATAATGTAGCAAATTTTCTTTTTTTAATACGGTGAAAAAGCTCTCTATATAACTAAATAGATATGTATGAAAATAAATAAATTTATCAATAATATTTCTGTCCTAATAAAACTCAACTTTGTTGTTAAAAATTCTCACATGTATATTAAAAAATAATCATTAAAAATTCTCATATATATATTAAAACATAACGATTTAGAAAAATATATATATTTCTTTTTTTTTATAATTACAAAGACTAACAATCTTACACCATTTTGACTGGCTCGGTGATGCCAGGCGTCGGAAATAGCAAAATAGAAAAATCGCAATATATTAGTTTTGACGAAGCTCGCGAGAATCATTTTACGGTGAATTTCACGCGAGCTTGGTACGAGCTTGGAATGAGAAATTCCTCCAAGCGCGAGCGGTGACGCTTGACTATACGCGCAAGAAGTCTGATTATTAAGGGTCGTGGATTGGGGGTGGCGGAGAACATAAAAAAGGGTAATAAAAAGTAGAAGAGCTTGGAGTGAAAGAAAAAAGTGGATATATCCGGCAGAATCTCGGAGCGATGGTGGTTGCGACGGTAGAAGTGGCTGCTGCGTAACTTACATTTCTGATTTGTTGCGCTTTATGCGTCGTAATGCTCGTCGCCCCATAAAATTGTTCACCGTCTAGAAAGACAACAGTCGAGTCGGACTTGCCTCGCTGCCTCTTTTCTATGCGAGGGGCCTCATTATTTGCTTAAGGTGCACGGATCGTTCTCCACGGTTCTTTCCTCTGCCGCGCGGAAACTCGCGCAACGCGAAATGTTAGCTCCGCTGTCGCACACACTTGGATCTGTTGCTCGGTTCGCCGGGAATACGGGATGTCGTTAATAATGGAACGTATCTCGAAATGTTGGAAATTTGAAATGAGAAAAAAAGTGGCGTATGATATGTCGTGCGATGTGAATTTTTTGGGACGAGGAAAAAGTGGAAAGCACGAAGGGATGTTTGCCTGTTGTTTAGGATTTTGTCGTTGATTTCTTCTGTTTGTCAGAGTAAATTAACTGTTGGCAAAGTTTTTAGCATTTGAAGTGGTATTACCGTTGGACGTAGTTATTATTATAAAGATGTATTTTGTTGCTTTCTTTTTTATTGAGCAGTTGAAACCTCATTGGTGGTTTATAATCCTGTTTGAAGAATGAGAAAATATATCATGTTCTTTTAGAAAATAGAATGGTATGAAAAATGTGAAATACATTTTAGAACAGATTATTACAGTGAAGAAATATGTAATATTTAGTAGATTCATGTAGATGTAGTAGATTATGTAAACATTAGTAGTATCTTTCATTTACTACAGGTACAAAAAAAAAACATTTGTACTATAATAATTAAAAAAAATTATTAAAACTCGATGATTGAATGCAATATTAAAGCATCTGTGGAAAATTAAACAAGAAAGAAAGAAAGAAAGAAGTTACTTGAAATAACTGAAGTTTTTCTTTTATATAAAATTTTTTTTTGCATATAAAACTACCTAACTACGTATATAATAATACACATATATATTTATTATCTGTATATGCACTTATACGAATATAATATTTAAAATATAAATGCAATATGTATATAATGTGTACATAATAATTCGTAATTATAGTGCCTTATCTTATTCAGTTTCGATGAGAAAAAATTATAATTCCAAATAATAAATTATTTGATACGTAATTAGGAAGACTATACGAGTTCATTGTTGAAATTTATTTTCGAGAATGAACGATTAACAGTAATGTACTTTACTAACATTGACACTTGTCGATATCTATCTTTCCTGTTGGCGTTAAGAACATGTAATCCGGTTTTAGAACAAAAGGTTCGTTGATTACGTTTATGCTCGAAGGACCAAAAAGTTTCGGCTTTCTCGAAGAAATAACGGCGAAAGCTGTTTTCTTATGGATCTCGCCTCTCGCCTAGTTTAATTACTGAGATTGAAACTCAGAAGTTGAAAGTTCTTCGCAACGAACAAAGACGCGACAGGCCGAGTTCGTTAGTTCCCAGTCAACCCCATCGTTATCGCCACGAGTTTTGGCATAAGAAAGAATCTAATGACTTTGCCCATTCGAGACCATCCTTTCTACCACCTTGTACAATTCAAGTATCAATATCTTTTTTTTTTTTAAAGAGTTTCTTTCCGAATACTTAAATTTTGTCTACGATTCAATATTTCACTTTATTCTTGTTAAAATGACTTTTTATTTTGAAGATGTGTTTCTACTACACCTGTAGGAATCGAATTATTTATTTGTGTTAGCATATTATTCACGTTAATATTTTTATTACGTATTACGGTTTTACATTTAATGAATAGCAACATATACTTTTAATTAATGGATGTTGTATTTTAAAGAATTTACTTTTAGGTAATAACGTCTGATTAATACTCATAGATACTGTCTTATAGTAACATTTAAATGAAAATATTATAGCATTCATATGACTTATATCACTCAGTATACAACGATATACAACTTCACAATAATGTATGTAATTGTTGGTACATTACAAACTGTAAAAACAAAACATGGTCGTTAACTTATTAAGGACTAACATTACGTTAATGTAATTCATATTTTATTTCATTTCATTTGCAATATTTTTTAGTTACTTTATATTTACTAATTATATCTTTCATTATCATCAACATGAAAAAAATTCTTGGTTTCCCTGATATTTCTCCACTTGTATAATTTTACAAAATTTAATAGACTTAAAGTATTAGATGTATTTTGAACATTTATGATACACTATTACCTGATTCATAATGAGTTAAATATAATTAACATTAAATTTAATTAACTCGTTAAGAACCAAGCAATAATTTATCAGATTCTTCAGTTTCACTGAAATTACGAAAGCTAGGTAGAAGATACGTAAAAAAAAATCGAATTTGCATTAACGTTGCTCCTCAATGGGGTTTAAACTTAGTAAAATTTACGAATAAGTTCGAAAATCGAAATCGCAAGGCCATCGTTGATGGAGCACGTCAGACTTGAAAGGAGTTAAACGAAGTTCGATCGTGGCCGTTCTCGTCGTAGCGCCCGGCTTCTCGGAAATTTTTCATCAGGCAAATAGTGCCGTTTGATCCCGCCGGATGACATAGGAGAGCGATGTGTCTCAATCTTATCGGAGACACCAGTTTGAAACTTCTCTCGAAACGAATAGGTTAGAACGCTGGAACTTGGACCGTGTTTCCATTTCAGACTATCTGATTCAGCGGAATCGACTGGGATTCCAACTGGGTTGAAGCTGGTGTGTATACGTCTGTGTGTGTGTGTGTGTGTGTGTGCGTATGCGTGTGTTCCCCAGCTGTATGCGCTCCATTGTAGCGTGTTGTCGTTGTTTGCGTCGCGTCGATCGTAACCGCATAAAATCTGCCGTGATTTCGCGGATGGATCGTCGGGAATCAAAAGGTTCGTTTTGAAACGAGACTGTCGATGGCAATTCAATGGACAAATCGTGCCATATAAACTATATAAACCGCGAAATCATGCAACAGTTTACGCTCTAACGCTTTCTGTCCTGCAGTATGGTTCACTGGGTCAACCTCTGCTCGGCTATTTTCGATCGTGGAAACGTTGCAGAGGCGGTGCTTATCGAAGCGTTGATCGGCTAGGGGCGAAACTGGGGATAAAAGGAGAGAGAGAGAACGAACGACGATGGTCTTCTTTGAGGTTCGGGCTCAAGAGTCGAAAATGATGAACGAGCCTTCTAACGTTTGATTATTCGGCAAAGAGGAAATGAAGCGACAAAGGGATAGGGGTTGCGTTATATAACTCATTAGGCGATATATCCGCTTCAAGCCACAGCTCCCTTTTGTGGTAATTATTCACACGTTTTACCTTCGCTGTCGCAAATCGCTCTTGGCGTTTTAGGTACGAATCGAAAAGAATTTTGGGAAAAAGTATTAGCGATCGTGGATGTTTCTTTTAAATCTAAAATCTTTCCTTTTAGATATTTTAAATTTCATGTCGTTGATTATAAATTTTTATCAACGATTGAAGTATCTATATTTATTGTTACTATAGTTATAATATATAAATTATTGAAGAGTTAAGGTGATTGGATGCATGATGGAAGGATGGAGTCCCTGCCTAGACTCATCATCAGTGGGGCTGATGGCAGCGACTTCTTTTACCCCAAACGCTTGTTGTTGTAACTATCCGTGCTAAGGCTGGGCTCGGTCACCCATCCTAGTGGGGTTCCGCACACTCTGCTTGCTTAACATCGAAGATCGGTAGGCGCACAGCTAGTCAGTGTTTGGAACTCCTAGTCAAGGAATCACAGGCCGCTACGATTATTATTAATTAATAAAATTGCCTTTAATTTTATTAGAAACATTGCTTATTAAAAACATGTTAAAAATGTTCTCAAATTCCAAAACTAAAAATCCTATCCATTTAACGAACGTTTTTAACAATCTGAGAAATATCGATGTATTATTCAATTCAAAACTTCCTACCGCTCATTAGCATCAAGGAGTGTGACGGCATAAATTTCTTCCATAAATTGACTACTATTAATTGCTTGCTTGAAATTTCCAACAGGAGAATTAAGCTGTCTAGTTCGTTTCCAGAGTCGTCCATGATCAAATCGATGGTCGTGACTCGTTTTCTATTATTTTCTCGGCGATGCAGCGGCAGATTAATACAGGTTGAACATCGGTGCACGAAGCGTGCTTGTATTACCAAACGATAGCGTTAGCTAGGAATCTAGTGTGGCAGTAGGGGTTACGTATAGATTCACTCCCTCGATGCTAGTTGGTAGCAGTGGCGCGTCTCGCTCGTTATAACCGCAGACTCGCTGCTGGGGCTTGGTACAGACGAAGGGAAGGTGGATGAAAATACTGGGGTGGAGAAACCAACCGAGAAATGTATATAAGAGCTACATGCGAGGAATAAACGTTGGGGCTACGTCCGCATTCCGCGAACTGTGCTTATAATATGTTGGTCAGAATGCCACTGTCCTCTGATGAGAGCTCGATCGTACCGGACCGAGAGATTTAACTTTTGAATGTAACAGCATCGTTGGAACGTAGTAATTTATGTTAGATCGTTATTATTAAAATTTTCAGCATTTCGTTTTTATTATTTTATAAATAATAAAATATATTTATAGATGATGGTAGTCAATTAAAAATTTCCGTAACGAAGTATTTCGTTCTATTTTGCAGTAAGTAATAAAGTGTTTCTATTGCCACTGAAACTCAATTAAATAAAAAATTTCAGAATTAAATAATTTGAGGTTTTAAATTTTTGGAGGCACGTTTATTAATCATGTTTGATTGATAATGTGCTCAAGTTGAACAAATTGCAAATCATTGTAAGTAAATAAAATATAAGTTACGTGAAGTGAAGCTTTTTAATCTAATTTTTACCTGAGTCTGTTATAAAAAATTAATAGATACTGATAAAAGAAATAATTAATATTAATGAAAGAAGCAATAATTTTGAAAGTGGATGAAAGTTGATCTTCTGAAGACTTGTACATTACCTTCAACTTTTGCTTTTATCCTTTTATCTTAAATTCGAATAAATATAATCTCAATATAGAATAATATATATATTTAATAAATATAATCCCTACTCTTATTTGAGATATAGTAGTTGATAGTGTATATATTGTACATGATAACTTGAGATAAGACTAAAATTAGATAGAAATAGTATTTGAAGTACATATATTTGAATTTGACAAAGTATTTATTGACGGTGGTGTGATGCAGTTATAGGATATATTAATTATAACATTATAGATTATATACCTAGTAAAACTGCAATAACGTGCGTATTCTACATATTTTTATATAGTAAAAAAATTTTTACCACAAACGCGTAAACATTCATATTCCACTTTACGAGTCTTCGAATGCTGCAAATCTTCTTCGATGATACAATATTTATACGAAAATCCTCGATCTCTTCTACCTCGAGTCTAATGCAATTTGCACACACGTCGGTAAATATCCTACTTGTACGTACATATCGCCGCGTTTTCGACTTAAAACGTTTCACCTTCCGGCAACAATATTCAGCTTATCCTCGGCGGGCGCGCCGCACCGTCTAAATCGAAACGCTCGGCGCGCGTTCGAATATCTGCAAAAATCTTCCGTGCTATAAACCACGAGAACCGTTGGAGATACCCGAAACGGAAGGGTGGCTCGTTACAGGCTGTCGTCTCGCCGGTGAGACGATTTAAACGTTCACACTAGATTACGCAAATGGGACGATAATGCGGCGAATCATTTTCCTGTGGAAACCGTCGTCGAATAACTCGATCCACCTTCTAGGATAGATTTTCCCTCGTCGCGTTGTCCCTTTCCCCCCATCCCTCCTCCCCCCGTACTTCCCTTCCATTCGACGGGGATCCTTTCGACGGGGATCTTCACGATGGCGACGGCCCGCGTTACTTACCGGCTGCATGGGAATGCCAGGTCGCTTCGGAATTCCATGCAAATGGTAACGACTGCACGCTAGGATACCGTCTGGGACCATTTGGCCGTCGTAAGCCACCGGCCGGAACAACCTACGTTGGTTGTCGTTGGAAAATCCCGCTGGCCCTCCGCGCCGTTCACTTTTTGGCACCGTTGGCTTCTTTTCCTTCTCGCCACGGAAAGTAAACCGCTTTCGACCGTTATTTTGCAGACCGTTTGCTAACTTTCCAAGTTTTTAACAGCAACTATAATTGTTATCGTTGTTGTTGTCGAGGTAAGTTGTTTGTTGCACGTTGTTTGTTGGGTAATTAGGTCAGGTTCTGAAAGGTATAATAGGTATAATAGGACAGGTGCAGTTGAGATTTATAGTAGAACCGTGGATGTTTCATCATTTCGTTTATATATTTATTCATTACGAACAGTATCTTTTTTTTGTTACTAAATTTTAATTATAATTAAATTTAGCAGTTACCAGAGTGCAGATGATTTATAGAATTTTCGTATAGGGGTTTCGAAAATCTATATAGAGATATATTAAATATACATTAAATTCTCAAAATGGAGCACTTATTATGACATCCAACGGATGAAACAAATTCTAGTTATGTTCGTAAAAATATAACATCCATAATTAGCATATGAAATCTGTTTTATTTACATACACATAACAAAATAAGAGTGATACCTATTTGCTCTGAAATTGATTTGCGAAATATGAGGGGATGAATATTTTGTATTTTTAATGCGTTAAAAAATCACGCATGTTTGTGCGATATCATTTCATCTGTACGATTAAAAATCCACAAACAAAATCACTTACTTCACGTTGAAATCCGTTGAAAAAGAAAAAGAAAAAATAGGAAAAAAGTAATTAAAATTTATTAGACGGTATTATTAGAGGGTGGAATTTTCTACGTACTTAATCGTTGTTGAAGCAGATCAGAGCACGTATGAATGATAAAAGCGGGACCGTGGGCTGCACTGATAGTGAATGTACTCTTTGGAATCCAGTGATCTGTATGATATAGAGAAGAGTTACAAAGTTCTGGCGCACGTGCAGCCATTGTCCTCCACGGCGAAGGCAGTTACGATAGCGTTAGAATGTTCAACTAAAATTACGTATGCAGCTTGGCGTTCGTTGAAACGACTTACCTGCAATTTAACGTTCCGGCTTATCTTTTGGAGAACTGAAGCTAGAGTGCCAAAGCCCGAATACCGATTGCCTTTATGGGCTTCTTAATGACCGCGAACTAGATAGATAATACCTATCATTGATATTAAAGATATTTCGCGCTTCGGAACGCGATTAAGATTCGGAAGATTACGTCCAAACTATAGGCGATATTTATACAGTTTAATTATCGTTTTGCAATCTGTATCGAATCGGTTTAATCTACTTTGTACTTGGCGTTGGTGAATTAATAGTTACAAGTTTTGCGTCGAGCTGATCTCGAAAATGGGTGTAAAATCATTCAGCATTTTGCATGAGAATAAGAGTTGATGATAGATCGGAGTTTATGTAATCTAAACATAATACAATATAATAACATAATAGAAGTATGAAACATGACATAAAATATTGTACGTCTATTAATCTAATCTAATTCTAAGAAACTTTTGGGACAACTTAATAGATCGAAATTTGCCAAATTTTAAGTGATTTGATTTTTTTAAAAATGAAAGTTGTTATTGTTTTATTATGATTATGTCATGAATGAACGTTAAATTTAACTGTATTTCTTTTTATAAAGCTTGTAACAAAGTAGAAATTGTTCGTAACACAAATTCAAGTTTTTGAAAAGTTAACTTGCCATTTATAGATTAGAAAATTCAAACATGAATTAAAAATGAATGAAAAATGATCGATAATGATCTACTTAAAAATTTTAATTGCAATAATTATAATGGTCTTTGTCAAATCTGACGACTCGAAGTTTCGTTTAGCATATTATTTTCAAAATTTGGTTATTTTATTTACAATAACTTAATAATTTATTCTTTTCGTGGTATATAATTATAAATAAAATTCATGGTTGAGGAAATACAAAAATTTTCTTTGCTATATCGAATTTTATCTATAATTATATTAAATTTTATATAATATTGTGATAATATTAAAATTACTTATACCAAGTATATAATATCATGACAATATTGAAATACTGAGAATTTATAGAAAATAAACGCAACAAAGTAGATGGTAGAAAATGATCATTTATTTTTATATTTGTACAAAAAATATCCCATAGATTTCGCATCTTATATTTTGGAAAACATTTTGAGTATATTCGAGGAACTATTGATCGATGCACGAGTCTAAAAAGTTGCTATTTCCATGTCCCGAGGACAGCCAACAGGGCGTTTTCCGCAAGTATGTCCCATTCCATACAAATGAAGAACTGCGAAAGATGATTTATTCTCGTTGCACGTAGAAAATACCGTGGGGAGTGGCGGGGGTGGAAGTTGAAGGCCGAACGATGCTACGTCCTAAGAACGCTGCATAGCATATTTTGCTGCGATAGATTCACCAAGGGATGCTGCGTTGTATACGACGGTGTTGCACGGAACGATTCTTTCACGAAGAAAAATCGCAGCGAGTTTTTATTAAAATTTTTTTTTGCTTCCCCTTCTTTTTAAGTAAAGATTTATGAAATTGAATAGAAAATATATTCAACCTCTTAAGAATGTTGTGTCTTTATATCTTTTGTATTATTCATGGAGATAAATTTTTTTTATACGATTGACAATATTAAACATATATATACACGATATATGTACATCCCTGGCAAAAATCTTCTCAGTCAAACACAGTTAAATTTAAATTTAAATTATTATTAGTTGTTTTAATCACGTTGGCAGTTTTAATGTCAAGCTAATTGAAAATTATACTAGTGTGCAAGAGTTCCATGATGTGCAAGTATGATAAATCCCACACGTGCTTTTACGTTGGCCATCACCAAGTACGTAGACGAGATGAATTCAGAGACAGACTTAGTCTTGTAATTTCATATGTTCACGATCACCCTCGGTTTTTCATTTTGTATCTTTTGTTTCTGTTGGAGAACCAATACATTTTTAACAAAAATATGACGTGACAGAATGTAATTCATTGTGTGCAAATTGTGGATTAATTTTTATTCTATGTTCCTTGTGTATATATATATATTTTAAAGCTATATTATTTTATAGGATTTACTGACACTTTGGCGTATAGTGATGGATTGAAGAACGTTTAAAAGACAAATGGCAGGAGATAGTCCATAATTTTATAAAATAGAATTATAGCAAGAACAATGAATTGATGATTGTTATTAATATTGATAAAAATATGTCAAGTATGCTATCATGTGAGGAATTAAAAAAATTTTTTTTATTTCCCACTGTATATTATTGACAGTTTTGAAAAAAGATATATCGACAGAGTTGCATTTTTAAATATAGTTTAATTATTTAAGTTGTAGTATAATCACTAATATTATGCATTCAATGTATTGTCTTTTTGAAAATGCATGTGTTTAGAATTAATGTTGTAACAAATGAGATTTAAAAATGTTGAACAAAACTAAAACCACAGAAAATAAGATCAACGAGAATAGAATTAGTGTGATTGACTAGAAATTCAGCTTGTTTCCTGTTGATCAAAAATTTACAGATCTAACTACTCATCTTTTTAAAAATTTGACATCAAGGGACAAATTGAGTTGGAAAAACGAGGAGGAGCGATTAATAATCAATAATGAATGAAGTTTATTATTCATATTATCGTTTAATACATTTTGATATTTCGATTACACGTGAAAATATGTACTTTATCTCTTTATTACATATACTACGTATAATCATGTCAACAATTTGTATCAAACGAGTAGCTACTGGATTATAATTCTAAATGTTAGCTTCCAACTAACGAGATTTCCCAGTTTCATTTTTCTTCCTAACGTAACAAACTTTTATTGATCTTGCCTACTTAGTTTATCTTTCAATCAACTTACCTCCTGCGTATCTCTTTCGCAATTGTGTTTCTCGAGTCGATTTTTCTTTCTTCTTTACCATCCTTCGTTCTTCGTATGGTACATACATATATCTTTCCCTCTCCTTTCATTTCACTCGTGCTTCTTCCTCTTCAAAAAGAAAAAAAAATTATTCCATTTCCTCTCTCTCTCTAGTCCATTTCTATTGCCACAGCAGGGTGACTCGGGGATCCTTGCAACACACACAACTCACGTACCGAGTTAATATAGCCGTGGCAGTAACTCTGATACAACTGCTCCGTTTCGTGCAACGCCGTACGTATGTACACGTGTTTGACAAGTGGAAAGACGACGGTATACTCTGGAGACGCGGTCAAAGGACCTCGGGAAGATTCACATTACTCGCAAACAGTTCTGCGTGACCTTAGGTTTGTTTAAACAACAAATACCTCTCGTGGCTTTCAATAGAAGCGATCCTGCCGGGCCGTGGTACGTTTCTAATGCAAACGACTTGTTTAACGGGTGTCAATTTGTCTCGTCCATTGACACGAGTTCAATGACTTGTAACGAGATTCCGAGTGTTTACATTATTCGTGAATATATACGGATATTTTTCGATACTACACAGTGTGCTACGTGGGTATTCGAATGCTTCCGACAGGCACGCGTAATGTGTGTTGTGCGACATATTTTGAAATTTCATTAACTGCAATTATGAGAACCGACTGTGATTACATTTACATCGATTATTTCGATTAATATAAAATCGATTTGAGAAATGTATAAAAGTCACAAGATATTTGTTACACGTGTATATACATGTATTTAGTAAAAAATTGGTATGTAGCATAAATATGTATCATAAATTGAAGTTTATTGATATAATAGATTTTGGCTCTTTAAATGTTTTTGGTTCTTTAAATCTTTCATCAGTAATAAATATTTTGCAATTTTATAGTTTTAGATGCCTTAAATTATTAAATGCCACAACAATTTTAAAGCAGATTATTCAATTTTGAATTTTTTAAATTATATAATATTATTTATATAAAGCACGTAACATATCATTTAAATAGAAGCTATAGAATTAATTTTTGAACCTGTTATTGCAAACTTTCTCCTACTTTTTCATTTCTCCGATACAAGTTTCATACTTTAAAGCCCTAAATTAAACTGTATAAACTACAATACATTCAATATTTTTATGATCGAGTAAAAGTTACAAAATCGAAAGTGAACAAAAGTAGAAGCTATCAAATCCAAAGAACGTTACTTGTTCCAGTAATCCTCGATGAAACGAGGTATGTACCCGACACGCAGAAATAAAACCGCGCGCAACGTGTCTCCGCGATTCAACAAACCTCCAAACCACATAAATTTAGATCGCGTAGAAACGCCACGCGGTTTTCGGGGCAAAATATTTTTTTTCCCCCCTCCCCATGAATATATATTCGAAACGTTGGGAGACCACGATTGTAGAAAGGAGTGAGAGAAAGGGGGAAGGGGGCAGGGGGGAAGGGGTACGATTGACAGTTTCGTTACGTAATCCGTTCGGATAATCCGCTGGATGGGAAAACTCGAAGTCAGACGTTCAGTTTTTGAGGCGTCGGGGGTACCGGCGTGTGGGTGTCGAACGTTATAAATCAAGCGAGCGTCGACGCGATTCTCGGCCCCGTGATTCGCGGGTTGGAACATCACATTGACAGCCATAAACATGTCACCGTGGAGCGTCTCTGATGGCTCTGATGTATTGCGTATTATTTTGGTTATTGACACCCGTGAAGGGATACTCAGCTCGAGGGACGATTTCCCAAATGGACTGGCCGAGAACCGATACTTCCATGTCTCGTTCTACGTATTGATTCAACCCTACTCTGAATTATTGAACTTCCTTTTAAGAATTTCCCGGGCAATCGGTAATGGACGAAGGGGGATCCTTCTCTCTTCTTTCTTTTTTTTCTTTTTTGACTTAGACTCTAGAGTTTTCTTAACGATCGCCTTTGACGAAATTGTCAGTCACGAACCACGAATTTGCGATTGTTTGTGGAAGTTTGCGTGTTTTCTGAAATAAAAAGAGGGTGCAATTTGTCGACAAAGCTCGATTGGGAAATTTAAAACAAAATCTGACGATCGAGCGACAAAATTCAATTCATCGACGAATTTGTATTATTTTTTTTATATTATATTGAAATTATTTTTGAAAATTCTTATGCAAAGTGTCAATTTGTCGACAGAGTTCGATTAGAAAAATTTGGAATAAAATCTAATGATAGAAGTTGGGATCCATAAAATATTATCGTACATATTACGAAGATACGCGAGCATTTTTCATTTCTTAATTCTCTTAAATCTTTGTTTCTAAATGTCGTGCATAAAATATTATTTTAAATTAAAGAGATGAGAAGCTGGAAAGCACGTGTATATATTTACGCATGAAGTTACGTCACGTTATGAAGTTCCAATGAAGGAATAATATAATCACAGTGATGTGACATTTGGTGAAATTGGTTTATAAAGACACATAAGAGGAATGAGAGATATAAAAAGTAGAATTGACGAATAGAAGCTTGATGTTTCAACACAATTTTCATAAAAATATTTCATTTCGTGATGTTAATTTCACGCACACGTTTCTCGTGTAATCCATTCTGAACCGCTGGAAATTTTTTATTATTTCAAAAATAATAAAATTATAACATAAATAATTTCATTATGCGAGGGTACAATTTTCGTAATATTACATTTTCTAATATGATAATTTTGTACGTGAAATATTACGTTTCGGAGGATTAAAATTTATGATACGCAGTAAGCATTTGTTAATTATTATCTTTGAATATACCAAGTAATTTTATTATTTAAAAATATGGAGTATATTGTATTATATTCGCATACATTGAAAAATAAACAAAACGCCCGTATCGTTACATTACACATATTATAAGCAGTTGAATGATTATTTAATGATAAAATTTGTTACACGTAATAAAATAATAAAAAATTTCTTTATATGTTTTAAACAAAATGAAAACTTATTTCTATTTATACTATATGTCTGTTTAAGGAACGAGATAAAAACACAGTTTATTTGTTACGTAACTTTTAAATGCGTATGATTTAATTTTCATATTTCTATCTTACATCTCCACGAGAGATCCACGTGCTACGAACTTGATCGTTCCATCTTTCATAACAAGAAATGCGATTTCGAAATCAAATTGTAAGTTGCAAATTGGATCAATTCGAAGGCAAGACTGGCCAAAGTTTTCCATATTTCCGAACAGAGATTTCGTCGTTCGATACATGCCAAATGACAATTACATCACGAGGTATTAAATTTGTTAATTTGCTCTCTAGTTTGTTCGTACTAGTGCGGCAGATTATTTTTGAGATACAGCCTGACGCGTAATTCCATACTGCGACGATTATGATACGACAACGGAATTAAGCGACGTGAAATATTCGTGTAAGCTCTTTATGAGCGAAGTATATGAGTTTTATTATTACGTGTACGCTTGTTGCTTGTGTGTCGGGAGGGGGAGAGTACGTGAAACGATTGCTACGATCTTCCATTGTTTTACGATGTTATCAATTTGTCACCATCGTAATTCCCTTCTCGTTTTTCGGCGAATTTTTTAGTAACAATGAATTTTAATACGATAAATTCCGTGCGTCGCGTCGTTGAATTCAGTCGTGATTTAGTATGTTTCAATGGTAGTTTTTTTCTTTTTACTCTTAACCAGGATATACAAAAAAAAATGTTGCACGTTTGTTGCAAAATGAAATGACAATCGAAAGAACAGAGATGAAAAAAAAAATGGACACGAACGATTTGGAAACGCACAGCTCGAACAAAAATCCAACGGTAGCAGAGCACGATCGGTAATCAATGTTCATAAATTCGCGAGCGGTGCACGTATCGATGTAATTAGCGGGCACTGTTTTCGCGTAATACGTCATTTTTAACAGGGGATCGGAACATCCGGGAAATGATACGGACTTGTCTTTCGAGAATTTACGAATCGTCGAAAACGATTGAATCGCGAGTGGCAAATTGGCCTTACCGTTTTTCAGCGGCGGGTTCAAAGGGTTTTAATTCGTTCACGGTATCAATCGGAGCCCGGTAGGAAATTGAAATCGGCAATCGCTGCTAATGCAGAACGCGTACGGGCGCGTGTCGTCGTAATTAAAAGAGTTTTTGGCCCATTTGCCCAGCGATGGGCAACGTGGTTTCAATGCGCATAATTAGCTGCTTTCGCAGCTGCATGCCAAAATAATTGCCCACTATTTCCTGCCCCGCTTTTATTTTGCACTCGGTCGGCTCCTCGCTTGCCCGATGGGCTTTTTGTTCGCGACGCCGCTAGTTCCGATAGTCTCTAATTAATTAGCTCTTGTAATTCTGTTTGCCCGAAATGACAGCCTACGGCAATTGTTTTGAAGCGATTGCGAGTACATCGATTTCTGGGGGTGAAAGTTTTATTGCTGGACAGAGAGCATGTGCTCGTCGCTTTTTTCTTCCTCTACAGTAATTCACTGGACATTTAGTAAACGTAATAAACCTTTCAAAATTTTTAACCAATTTTGAAAAGACGTATTGACTTCTTATTTGGATTAATGGTTATATTGAAAACGACGCAATGTTCTTTTATTCGTTTTTTAAATTATTTTTTTGCATATTATGTAACACTGGTGATCAGTGTGCGGATGATATATATGTACTTCTACATTTAGAATTTATCTTAATTGAACATTGAGGCAATCATTCTTTTCTAAGTGATCTATAACAATATATAGTGCTGTTATCTTTTAGGAAATTTATTTTTCTTAATCTGAAATTAAAGATCACGAAATATTCTTCAGCAAAAGTTTATTAAATTTAATAATCCTTAAATTATACAGATCTTGTTGTCCCCTAAAATTTATTTGAATATTATTTGCTAAAATTTTAAATTAGTTACACATATGTACGTATTTTATTAATTTTGTCATACCAGTTTTTATTTAAAGAAACAACTGATTATTCTATCTTTGTATGTTGATACTTTAGCCATTAAATTAAATTATCGGGCATATGGACTTAAAATTAAAAATCAGCGAGGCATGTTTTTGATAAATAGATATATTTAATTTGCAAAGAATTTATACAATATAAAATATTGGAGGTAAAGTACTTGTTAAAATATTGAATGAAGGAAACAAATTTTTGTTTGAGTCTCATTTCCTTAATTGTGCTTGTAGAAATATGAAATTTCATATGAATTTGTAATCTGTTGATGATGTTATGCTTAAATTTTACATAGATTTATATTCATTACATAGTATTCATTTATATTCATTACACAGTCTTCTATTTATTTAGATTTATACATAGTACTTTTTATTTCTTTTACAATTTACAAATGATATTGTTATTCGTTTGTTCGACCAGAATTTGATTCCAAATACAAGGGCCAGTCAAGACAGATTCCAGTCAGTGTACATTTAATAAACAATTAAAATAAATCATGAATAGTGATCAATAAACGTGAAACTAGTGTTAAAGCTGGTTCTAGCAATCAATTATCTACACAGCGTTGAATAATTTATTAGTAATCATAAACATGTAATCGATATTAAAGCTAGTTCTAGTAACCAATTATCCGTACAATGAATAACTAAATGTTCAAGTTCAAACAGCTACTTCGTCGACTTTTGCAAAGTGTGTGTTGTAATAATTTTAAATTAGATTTTTATCACGTGTAAATTATGTACGTGAAATATAACGTATAAATTAACGTGAAATATAACGCTTACAAAATTTATGAAAGAAATAGTAAATTTTAACTGTGTATCGTAGCTTATTTCGCTTTTACGTATGCCAGTGTTTCATTGTATATCTGTTAGTATTATGTGTATCTTGGTCTTTTGGAATTTCGACTGATTTTCTGTTCAGTTTTGCATTTAAAAAAAATTACAAAAAAGTTACAATCACAATCACATTTACTACGTTTATAATTAAAGGGAGAATTGATGTCGACGAAGATTGCAATTAAAGAAAAAAATTGATCGATCGGCAAAAGTTATACGTAACAAGCTCGCAATACACCAATACCGTGGCCATAGAATGAGTTTTATGGCTTAAACTTAAACTGTCTCTATCAGAGGGGATTGAGTTTTACGGGCTGTTAGATAGAGCGGACGTTTAATCGCGAAGAGAAGACGAGAAAGTTCAGAACGACCTCGAAAGTCGTTTATATTTTATTGAGGATTGTTTCATACTTTGTTTACTATCGTTTAGTATGTGAATTTCATTCAGGATTGAATGATGAGGGAAAATCGTGGATATTCGCAATTTTTCTTATAGGATGTTAATGTGTTCTTTTTTTCTCTCTCTCGTTGTCTTTATCTCTCTCGTATTCCTCTCACTCATTGTTAGATAGTTTAGAACTTCAGACTGTGATGTTTGTTGTAAGTTTATTGAAAATTTCTCCCAAAGTTCCAATGTATTTTAACATAATATATCAGTTGAGTTAGGATAAAGTTATGTTGCTCTTTTGGTTCACGATTATTTTTAGAAAATGTAGAATATCCAAATTCAAATATTATTATTGCTGTAATATTTAATTAAATTACAAAAATTGAAATAGTATGTATTGTAATATATACTAAATTTAGTATAACACAGCAAATTTATTATATTACACTAAATCATCTAAAGTATATAATACAATTTATTATTAATAAAAATAAAATAAATTATTAATTACATTTTTACGAACACAATTATAATTTAAATAGAGATAGGGCTATTAAAAATTGTGTCGAATATTAAATGCATTTCGTGCATATTTGTACTTTTAAAACTATGACACACCAATATTTTGAATAATATTTTATAGTAAAAATTTTGAAAGTTGTTTCGATCTTTCTTTAAGAGATTAACCCAATCATTTTTATTCTGAATTTCTTAGAAAAGTGGAGGAAATTAAATATTTTTAGTGGAGAAGATTTCAAATATTTAATTTAACAAATCAGGTGTAATATAAGCATTTTGTGCTAAAAAATGTCTGGCGCAAAATTAGGACACTTCTCATCTTTAATATTCATTATTTATTCTGGATAATAAAATTTCCAAATTACTTTACAGATTCTTCTTTGTTAATAAAATGTTAATTTAATTTTTCTAGCTTCGAAACAAATACAACACTTGATTTAAGGCTTTTACGCGAGAGTATATATTTTTAAATTTTAAAAATATCTCGTTAATATTTTCGAAAACATTATCTAGGTAGTCGCGAATAAATTTATAAAGCAAAATCCGATTATTATGAAATAAATAAAAAAATAGTGCTTTCACTCGAATAGCCATTATAATAGCCACTGGTATTAAGCTTTACGCTCGTAGATACGTTTTCAAATATTTTAGATAAATGTAGTGGGTGTTCCAACGTTCTGTCACGCGGAAATCTTGCTTTATACATATATGTATATCTACACATACAGTTTCGAGCAAATCATTCCACGATGGATGATTTAACACCTCCCTCGTTATAACTGTTACATGCTAGTATCATTGTATGCTGCAGTCATAAATATTCCATCGCATTCGTTTTGCTAACAAACATTCAAGTTCCAGATACCATAAATCAAATCGAATCTGGCACAGAGTGTAAAATATAATACCTATTGACGTTTTCGATTAGAAGTGTCCTATAACTTTTGATAAAAAGAGGAAAAACATTCTATTTTCAAATATCGAAAATGTGTTAGATCATCCTATAGATGCAGGTAATACTGAAAATTTCAGTTTTAATAGAAACATAATAACATTTGCATTTGCATTTGCATTTAATTAATAATTTTTTCTCTCTTACCTTAAAAATCATAAACTAGAATAAAAATCCTTGTTAAAATATCTTTTTTTTAAATTTAATTTAAACTATTTAAGCTTACTTAATACTTAAAAATTAGATATAATAAGGAGAATAAAGATCAGATTCAAAATCGAGTTTTTCTCGCTCTAATATATGTTAATAATGAAGAATTATATATATAATTATAGAATATTGATAATGAAGAATTCCAATTGAACTGTAGCAGATATATTGAAGAATTATAGGAGAGAGGAGATTAATGCAATTAATGAATGAAAATTGAGAATAGTCTCACAGGTCTGTGGTAGATATTACGAATTAAGAAGTCATATTTCTAGAAAAATGGAAAAAATTCTAGATAGAGTATTTTAACTAGAGCGAACAGAATTATGAATTAAGAGTAGATACTTTTTTGAAATTATTTTTATTTATTTTAATTTGAATTTATCTTCATAAAATAAATTATTATTAATAATTAGAATTTGATTCGATTGGTTCTTTGTACAACGCTAATTACTTTTTGGAAAGACTGAGTTTTAATAGAGTCAAAGTGACCTGAACGACAATTCTTAATTCTTAATAGAAGTTTTCACGCGCAATGAAGTTTCGTTCGATGCATTTTTAGAGTATTGATTATGATTTTTGGTAAAATTACAAATGAAAGCTTGTTTGGCTCGCAAAGTAAATCAAATGCACGTTTACCAAATGATGATATTGTTTCATCAATGTATAATGTATTTACGCGAGGTTTGAATGAAAATATTTGCAAGTATAAAATTGCACATTATTCTTGTATTATTCACACATGCATACACAACGTGCTACACTTTTGTTGATGAATATTTAACTTTCATTATATTTGGGAATATATTTGCTTACGAAATCAGCGTGCGTATTTAACAACGTTTACTGAATGAATACCGAGTGACACGAACCATATTATAAATAGATAATTTATTTTATCATGCGGCAATCTCGTATCATTATTAAACTATGTGAATATTGAAGCTACAAAAATAAATCCAAATTAATTGCATACTTTAAAAGTGTAATGTTTATGTTATATAATTATTTACCATGCGACGATCTATAGTTAAATTGTGATAAATTATTGACAAAATACGTATAAAAATAATTCCTAATGAATTGTGGATTTCAAATACATTTTTAATACAATATCTTTTTTAATACGGTTTTTTTTTTAAATTATAAAATTGACGTACTAAAAAAATAAATCCTAATTAATTACAGTAAATTTCAAGTACATATTTTTGCATTTTCTTTACCATGAAATTGCAAATATTTTAGCTATGAAATCTCAATTAATTATTATGCATTTTAAACACTTGAAAATAATAAAGTTAATTAAATACTTTGAGTACTCGCTTCGCGCTTTGTTCCATTTACATCGTTTACGTCATTGGACTTAAACTTGAACTTAAACTTTCGTTTCCGCCGTTCTCATATCGGCACGGCGTTACGAGAACTTGTTACACGTGGTGTGTACCTTCTTCTGAATATATTATACAAGCATTTCGTCTGCAGAGTTTCCTTACCCGGCGAAGCTTTCCCTGAGACCGTCTTAAGAATATGTGACCCATCGTGCTTTCGAGTTATCTGCCGAGTATCTGCTGCATAAATCAGGACTCGAGGATTACGAAGCTAAGACTACGGAAGTAACGGGATTAACGTGTATCGCCGACCGTGGTAGTGGAATCGCGAGTTTCATTGGGTTGCACAAGTATTGGGAACCAGATGAACGATGTTCTTCTCTCTCCTTTCTTTCCCCATTTTCTTTTACTTCAAGCAAAAGAATTATTATTGAAGTACGTTAAAAATTATTAAAAAATTAAATAGAAATTTGTACATAGTTGTTTCATAGTTGTTTGCTTTCAATCTGGTAATTGGAAGAGATAATCGTTGTAATTCACCATAAATGATAAATAGAGTTTATTCGTAAAAATTCATTCTGACATCGTTATACTACTATGCATAACGTGATTTGAAGAATTAGACAAAAATGCTGTGTGTTGTGCAAAAAGAAATCCACTACTTTGCACGATACAAATCAATCCCCGACGGTTATCATTGAACGTCAGAAGCCTCTCAAAAATGTTTTTACAGATTCTATCGTTTAATTTTGAAGTCTCATCGTTAATTTTTATTAGAGGGTATGTAAAGTAAAGGAAAGTTCGATTAGAAAGTTTAATTTTTTCCTTAAACGGCGCCTTGAAAGGATCGAAAGAGCTCGCGAGCGACTTCAAAAACTAGGCTGCTGTTCCATCACTCGGAGTTTCTCGTTGCGCGATGCTCACTCCTGACGTTTCTCGGCCGAACGACGAAGAAATTTGCGGAACTACGGCGCGGGAGGGTGTTCGCTGGTTAACAGTCTTGCCGCGTTGTTCTTGCAGTTGCAAATACTTTAATCTCGTTCACATTCTACCGTCCGCCGGCTCACCCGCCTGAGACCACTTCCGTTGCTCGCTTCCCCACCCCCAACACGGTACGATGAGCTAAGAACGCTCTGGTCCCGGCGACGGTGTCTCGGGCTCGATCGAGGTAAGCCGGGGCGAACTTGCCTAGCTTCTTAACTAGCCCGGGAACACCGGCGCGAATATCCGCAAGTGAAAATTTTCTCGCGTGTACGACCCCGATCGGTCGCTGCCGATTGCACGTATCGTGCGCGTATTGCAGATCTGCGCGATATCGCCGTCATTTATTTACGCTTTCCTGGAAATCGAATGTCGAATCAAGAGTTAAACGACACGCCAAACGATCGTGAATCATGTTGCGTGGAGTCGCGCCACGTGAAGTATTGCAAATTGGCTTTTTCGAGATCGTCGCGGGTATTGATTTACTTTCATTTTCTTTAAATCACACTGGCTACTAGGCACGCGGAAGTACAGCCGAGTTCCGATTATCAGATGCGTTCCGATTCGTACCTCCTAGCGTTGTACCTCGTCGGCAATCGTCGTGAAATTATTATTTATTACTATGAGAAATTATAAAATATCTATACATATTATTTCGTTTTTGTCAATAAATTTGTCTATAAATCTAGAAAATTTCTACGATAAACTACGAATTAGTGATTACCCTAACAGTTCTACTCGTTAAACTCGTTAAAGTTGAAAGGTTTCATTCGAAAACAGGTCCGAATGTTGTTGCGTAAGTAACGAAAGCAGACCTACTACTTGTTTTCATTTTAGAACAAACTCTTGGTGTAGGATAGCCAGTGTACATCTTATTTTATGTTAATATCTGGAGTAAGATTTAATTCGGATCTATGGTCATTGGTGTTGCTGGGCTGCGCGGACATTGTAACTGTGAGAAGTGGATTACGTTGGTTTGGACTCGAACCAAGAAACGCACAGACGTGTAAATCGTGCCCATAAGCTACAGGGATCGAAGCATTTGTAATAGTGGGATACGTCTTGGATACGTGCCATCCGCTAAACCGTCGATAAATTGTAATCTTGATTAGATTGAGGAGCAGGTTTCAATTTAATGTATCATTTTCGAATAAATCAATATAGTATATGATCCCAATGGTGAAATTTACATTTAAATTAAATTAAATTAAATGTAAAATCACATTTTTATCATAATGGTAAAATTTAATATCTATGGATGAACACGTTTCTTTTTAAATGGAACCGCATAACTTTTAATTCAGCTTATTTATATTTTTGCAAAATTGTATTGATCTATTTAGATAAAAAAATTTATTAGTTTAATTTTTATTTTATCAGTAATAAATTATAATATCTACAAAATTGATACTTTTTCGAAATAAATTGCATCGACTATGTTATGTTATGTTCAAATGATTGCGCAAGAATATATCTTCCTCGAAACCATTTCGTATTTATAGATCAAAACTGATCATCCCGTTATACCGTAATAAATACATTTTATTGCAATGTACCTAGCAAACGTTCAGTTGATTAAATACAATCGAGGAATTTAAATCGATGAAAATAATAATCCAGAGAACAGTATACAGGATACAGACAGTATAAATCCAATTAAAGATACGTCAGTTGCAAAACAACTGATGTTCACATTTTCTGTTAATAGAAACGCTTTGTCGGACTCAAGAATGATTCGATAATCGCAACAACGATTAAACGTTCAAACATGCATAGAATATCACGAGAAACGAAACGAGAATTCCAGCGTAGCGTAGCAAAGAAACTGGCTCCGTTTGTCACCGCAGTTGCGTCGGCTGCTCGTCGACAGAGCGAAAATTAATTCGTACAGGTAGAATTGGCGTTAGCACCGCGGTGGCTGTGGTGGTAAGCAACCGGAAGCAATGAAGCTTCTGTATCCGACGTTCATTCTTCTTTTCCCTGCTTCCTCTCCGCGCGAAGGGCTCGCGAATCGTCGAGCGTCCCTGGCCCCCGGTTCGAGCTCCATTTTCCAAGAAGAGACCCCTCCATTCGTGACGCTCGAGAGAATAATTTAGAGAGCACTTTGGTGGCGGCAACTCCACCCCAGCGAGAAGCATCCACCCATCCGAACCACCCCGCCGACCAAAGATATCTTTCCGCTCGCTTTTCCACTTTCTTCCTCCTCCCGGTCGCAGCCCGGTCGCTTTATGAATTGTCTGGCCCGAAGTTATGGCCGGTCCAGGAACCCGTAAACTGCCGGCAGCATCGCCGCGAATCAGCCGGTGCTCCGCTGTCGGCGGCACACGCGTCGAGGATTCTCTTACCGGGGATCTTTGCCAGACTTCCGGTCACCCTATCCATTCTCATCTCCTTCGTCCTGTTTAACTTACCGATGACTGTCGCGCTTTCTCGTACTTTACGATTCAAGATTTTTTCTTTTTCTGTAGGATTATTCTTTGAGTCGGATGAAAATTCGAGTTTTCTTATACTATCCTCTTCTGTTGTTGATACGCGGAGGTATTTATTGTTTTCTTGCGAGGTTGGTGGTTTCTACGTCCAGATTTCTTGTTCTTTAAGTTAAATAAAAGTATGAATCAAACTGTTTCTTTTGGTAATTTGTAAAATTTTTTTGGTGGAAAGTGCAAATTTTGCATGTTTGGATGGATGTTGAATTCTTGAAGGTGTATGTTGTTCGGTTTTCTTTTGAAACATGGTGGTTAGATTTAGACTTTTTCTTTCTTTTCTCAATAATTTGTGAGATTTTCCTGTGTGTTGGACGAAAATGCGAATAAATCGAGTTATTTCAAAAGGTATTTAATTTTTTTACTGCTAGACATTTATTGCTTTATTTCTAAATAGAAAGATCATCTATTTCATATATGACGTGTCAAGAAGTTTAAGATGAAATGAATTTAGAAGAGAAGTACAGATATTATACGGTACTTGAGTTACACGGATAAAAATTATACCATCAAGTTACAAGGTACTTAAGTTACAAAATAATAAGGATTCAACCTGTAATTCAACAGTATTCGTTACCATCTTTAAATACCTGTATTGTATACTAATTCGTTTTGAAAGAATGAAGATAATTATCTTGGATTTAAAATATTTGCCCAAGTGTGTGTTACATGTATAATATTATTTCTTTCTTGTTATATAAGAATATTACACGATATTGTTTCTTTTTTATACATAATATTAATACAAAATATTTCTTATACATATTTACATATTATAATATTCTAATTTCATAGCTAAAAGGATGTTATTTTATTAATTGCAAATAATTGAAACGAATAGAAATTATATCGAGGATACCGCAACTTTTATTTCTCGGAGCGCTCGCCCGAGTAATCCTCTTTCTCGATAATATCGTTCGCAAATATATCAGCGTTACATTACGGTAGACGCTTTCGAGATTTCTACAGTTTCTTTCGTATTTTTCGACGGCGCCAGTTCCCGGCGTGTGTAAAGGAGTCCACCCACCCGGTGGTACTCGACTCGAAATGGTTCTCGATCGGTTTCTGACTTATATTTCACATGGTGCCACCTCAAATGGCTTACAGATCCGTTCCAAACAATCTCATTGCTTTTCACTCTCCCTGTTCGATTTATGGAGCGCCATTGTTTCGGAAGGATCTAGTAGCGGCCTATAAGCATATATCTTGCACTCTAGCGAGAACTGCGACGGATTTCCAGACGGGATTCTGCGCTCCTTTCAAGTATACTTATCCTGAAATGTACAACGAAAGTACGCTCGCGAATATCGATGCGCGTATATGACGAATGTTATTGCGACAAGGGACGGAAAGTGATCTTCTTCTTGATATTGAATCTTTATTTCATTTTTGCTGTTGTTATCAATTTAGTATTTTTCAACGTGGCCTATTTGCACGTGAGTGACTAATTGGTACTTTTGCATCATCGTTGGGATGGAAAATATGACAGAAAATAAAATTGTGCAAATGTTTTTCATCATAATTGGGGCAACATGTAGGGGTCGTACCAAATTAAAATACGTATAATTAATTCTTTTCTTCTCTCAGTTAATGTTTTACCATGCGTTTTGTAAGCAAAAGAAGAAAACATGCAGTGAACAAAGAAATGATTCTATAATATATTTAATGTACTGAAATTTCAAAATATATTTTGAAATTTGAAATTTATGATCGACTGTCATTGTGATATATTAATTAAGTATTATCCTACTTTACTTTATTTTATAGGTTGCGTAATATAGTAAAAACCACAAGTGTTTGAAATATTTGCATTGTATGAAATGTGGTACAAGATTTCAAAAATATACACTGCATTTGTTTCAAAGGTAGAAAAATTACAGAACAAAAAATCGGTAAACTCTTTATTAAAAGTATTAACAACTATATCATAAAATACGAATGCAATTAGAAAATTTTATTTTATCTACGATAAATAAATATTATTGTGGATTAAAAATAAAAAGTATTTTGAGATTTTTTTTTTATTTAAGACCATGCATTACAATTCTTTCTCCTGGAGAAATATAAGTAATTAGGATTACGTGTTACAAGTGTAATTTATTATTACACGATGTTGATTCATGTGGGTGAACGTTTTATTCTAACTGAATGTACTGTGTAAATTAAAGAGATAAATTATACATTGAACTCTTCTATAACAGTTTAAAGAACGTTCATCTTATATAAAAATAGATAATGCACGTAATTCAGTATGCGCATTTATATTCATAATAGTTGTAGAGCAAGAATATAAAACGATCCACGATCGGAAAGTAGTATTTTTCTTAATTAGCAAACCTATCGTAGATCAGAATTTTTATCTCTAAAAACTCGAAGCAAACCACGCACCCGTTTCTTCGATTCGCAAACGAACATTCGCGACGATACGACGTATCGAGACTCTATGAATCAATCGATATTGCAAATAGAACGGCGGAGCCACGCCGCAGTCACGGTTCATTTCCGTTTTCGGGGCGGCGGTACGGCGGCAACGGACGAACGAAATTTACAATTCGAAGCGAGCCTTCCTTAAACCGTATCCATAAGCAATGCGTGATTAATGTGCCGAATTAGCGGGCATGTTCGGCGACATATGCAGTTGAATAGAACGAGGACGAGAGGGAGAAGACAGGGACCGAGCGAGAGATAGAAAGACAGAGAGAGAGAGAGAGAGAGGCGTTTGTTATCGATCGATGTTGCATCGCGCACAGACCAGAAGAGAAATGGCGTTTACATGTGACAAAGATTCTCTGATGGATGATAGTGCTCGTTGCTTTGGGCGTTTCTCCGCTACTCGATGATATTTTGATGGTTTGATCGACGTTGACACGATGACGAGTTTGCCCGGTGTTCGCGACTGAGCGGCGGACCCGTGTGATACAGAAAGGACTGACAAGAGCATGCTAAACCACTACCTTGATTGATGATATCGTTGTTCACTGTTGGCAGCGCAAACACTTGGAAGAAGACGCACCGCCGAGAACACGACTCCGCCGGCTGTGATTTTTCCACTTCCGGCGAGACCGCCCGGAATTTATCGTTATTACGGATCAGTAGGTTGGATTGTCTTTTTTGGAAAATGCTTTTCCATTAAATAAGGGTCGAGTACGATTTCTACGAACGTTTCGAGATGAAAGAATCGTAGGGAATTAATTGACGTGAGATGTTCTCATCTTTGTTTTGTTTCTTCATTTTTTATATTTGTACGAAGAGATTTGATCTATTTGAACTGTCAGACTTTGTTGAGAAACGCTGTTTTATATTTTCCAAGAAAGTTTGTTTCATTTTCACTGTTTGTCCAAAGTAATCATTGATAATGTTACTGTCTTTGTTGTAACTCGGAAAGTTGATCAAAAATTCCAAACACGCCCGTCTCAAAGGAGAATAATTTCAAAGAAATAAAACTTGATTATAAACTCGTTGTAAAAAAGAAAAGAGGAGAAGAAGTAATGTTACAAAGAAATGACAAAGAAGGGAGTATCTTTTAATTATTAATCACTTGGAATTGACAGTTTCCTTTTTAATTTCCTCAGGCAAGCTTCACTTATTCTAGCTTATTACATCGTTTCACACGTGAAGTATTTAAATATTATACATTATAATCTATGTCTATCTATTAATCTAAAATTCAAGTTCAAATTTAAACTTCACAAGACTACAGCCTGCTCTTTCTTTCAAATTGAAATCAGAAATAAACATC
Organism: Melipona bicolor; assembly: GCA_030673865.1. Taxonomy (NCBI): domain Eukaryota; kingdom Metazoa; phylum Arthropoda; class Insecta; order Hymenoptera; family Apidae; genus Melipona; species Melipona bicolor. Next base: position 1,407,375 of record JAHYIQ010000005.1, read on the forward strand.
AAAAACGAAGAAATATCTCTAATTAATGATATTACACACTGTAGTGTCATAATTCCATAATTCAAACTGAAAACAACTCCAGAGAGAGAGAGAGAGGGAGAAGAAGGGGATGATGAAGAAAGAGACTCGAAAGGAACAACTTATTACAGGTTAGAATAAAGTCGTGGCTTTCTGCCGTGACAAAAAACGATCCTACAAGGAGAAGAGTTGTATGGCGCGAGGGGTGAGTTAATACTAAAAGCAATAAGCAACGAGTGGTTGCGGTTGCGAAGGGTAGGGTAGGGCGCCGGGTTTTCCGAAGTTATTGTTGTGACCGCCGCTATTCTGCGCTTTGCTCCTCGCCACTCTCCACCCTCTTTTGAGTCGCCTTGCTAAATTAAATTTTGTCCTGCTCGTGGAATGTCGGCGAATTTTCTCCGTACGTTTCGTCAGAATTATGCAAAAACAGTTGCCGTGCTTCCTTTGTCGGCGTTCTTGTCGCGTGCGGAAGAAGAGAAAAAAGAGAGAGGGTGAGAGAGAGAGAGAGAGAGAGAGGGAAAGAGGAAACGTCGCTGCGATTTCTTTCGAAAGTTAACAGTATCGTCACGTATCATCAAAGTTGAGAGTGTAGATTTGTAGATGAGAGGATTTCTGTGCGTCTGAGATTTTTCGACGATTCTAGGAAAACCATGTCGCACGTCTCACGAGAGGAATAAAATATCACGTATGAAATACTGGATAAACTTTGTTTTTCGTCAAGAATGTATATATATTCGATACTTTGTTGATGTATGCAGTTAAAAATGGACAGCGTAGTATTAAAAATTCGTGTTTTTATAGTCTAGGAAGAAACACATCTTTACTTGTACTACTTTAACACATCTTGACTTGTACTACTGTGATTTTCAGCCTTCAGTTTAGTTTTATTCTTCGATTCTTATAATTATTGAATGACATTCGTTTAGCAAATGTGTGTGATCATGATGGTGAAATAATTTTTTCACAATATGCATCGATTGGCACTCATTATCTACGTGTCTGATTTTATTATCTTAACTCTTTGTAAATAAATTTGATCGTTGGCTAAAATTGTAAAATTACATTGTTTTTTTCGAATTTTTATTTCTATTACGGAAAGTTTTAAACATTTAATTTAACGAATGATCGTTGGTAATGTGCTAGAAACATTGTGCAGAGTATCCGTGGTATTTTTCAAGCTCTTTGAAAATCTAGAACAGTAAAAACATTGGGTGTTGGATACGAGCGATCCAATTTAGCTGCGGAGTTGAGAGGGTTAAAAAAAGCTTTTAAAAATTGTAGACTAAAATCAACAAGTGATTCGAAATACGCTTTATATGCGACCTGGAATAAATTAACAGCTTTCGCATAAAAACTGTTCCTCAAAAGGCAATTCCTAGTTCTTTTAACAAAATTTTATTTCATTACTACGATTAATCTTTCAAAAATAGTTGTGCGAAATAGTTTTTGTTATTTTTATTGATCTTTGGACACTGAATTCACTTTGGTCCAACCAGTTTTATATTTTTGATTTAATTTAAAAGTAACGCGAAACAAATTCTTTATAAATTGTGAAAGCAATTGGGAAAATTGCGAAAAAATTATTTACCAAGAACATGAAAAGAATAGAATTTTACGAAATGGTGATCAATTATTATTTTCATAATTTTCTATTTTTAATCTTCCATATCTCTTTTAATTCTCCAAATTTTAAGGTTTAGGTTAAGTTAGATTTAGGTTAGGTTTAGGTTTAGGTTAGATTTAGGTTAGGTTAGAATACAAAACTTCCCTTTATAAACACGCTGTTTGAATCAAATTTTCGTCAATACTTGATTAAATATTAAATACCTGATTGAATCCATGTACTTGTTCATGAACTTTATTATACGAGTGAAAAAAATTATTTGTCTCCCAACACGTTCATATAAAATATTCCATATAAAATCCTGTTATACGCTAGAGTAAAATATTACTAGAAAAAAATGTTTCAGAATAAAAAAATACCTGAAAAAAAGAACGCGTTGAAATGGAGGGATTCTCTTTTCTGTTACAAAATTTATCGATATGGATTCTGCGTCGCGTTGACCTGGCTCCGATATTGTTGAAACGTACGGTCCTCTAGGCTCGAGAGCCTCTCGCAGACGTTTCCCCATTCCGAGTAACCGTTTCCCGCGAAAATTAAGGGGACAGTCGCGTCGCTAACAAGAACGAGCTAAACACCGAAACCATTTCGAGAAATTTCGCCAATGAGAGGCATCGTTACCGATATAGGACGGACATATTTACGGGGGAACATTTGAGAAAAGGCATCTACGGTATCCCCGTGTAATATCACCGTGAAAACGGTAAAGAGTTTCCAAGTCGGTCGCCGGTTCGGAAAGACGTTTTTTCGCTGAAAGCGTTTCTTCATTTCGCTTTATGCCCCTGCTGCACTCCTTTCATTTTACTCTGGCACGGTTTAACAGTCGGCTATATTGGATTCTCTTGAGTCCAATTTTCCTTCCTCCCTTCCCTATTTTTCTTTCCTCTCTTTTTTTTTTTTTCTTTTTCGTTTTTTAATACCACCTTCGGTACACGGTATCCGGAGAGGAACCGGCTGTCATAAAGCGCGGAACGGGACTCCGGGACGCGACGTGCTCGGAAAAAACGATCTCGTCGTCAACGATGTTTCGATTCAGCGAATCGCGCTCGTCGGCGACCATCCGCGAGGCGTCTCGACACGACGTGACGCGCCGCGGCGGCCATCCTCCGGAGGAATTGGGTTATCGATTCCCGCCGGAGTTTTAAACTGCTGCACGTGGTCAGTTTCTGGTCCATCCATCGTTTTACATGCTCTCTCCCTCTATCTTTTCCCCTTTTTCTTTCTCTCGCTCGCTGATTGGTTCTTCTATCGTGCTGTTCCATATACCGTGTATCCCGTGTATAAGGGAACTGTGGAAGATCTCATAGACAGGTAGCGTCATAAAAATTTATATCGTTGAAGTTTGTCGTCGGGGAGGAGAGCTAAGTCGTTGTTACGCGAGGGTTATATCGCTGTCAGTTTTTAGAGTTGGTTTCTTGCATTATTGATTCGGAATCTATAGTCGGATTGTAAAATCACGAAATTTCAACAGAATTCGGGAAACTTTCTTTTAGAATTATCCAGAGCTAATTTTTTACGTTTTTCTTCTTCTTTTTATGGTGTTTTATTTCTTCAGTATCTGCGACAATTTCTTTTTTTTCATATTGATTATTGTGACTTTTTTCAGTCATTTGAAAGCCAGTAAATGGGAAGATTTTTGACGAATTGGTATCGTTGGTATCGCTTTCATTCGTGTCCGATAGAAATATTGCACGAAATTGCACGAAATATCCATCGAATTCCTACGAATTGATAATTGCAAGCGATTCAGGCGTCGATGGTTCGAACGATTAGCCGTTTGACCTGTGCATCGATTTCCCAAGCTTTTGTGCCCCCACCTCCCTCCGCCCCTTCCCCCTTCCCCTACGGCTAGGGTCAACTTCATCGCGAAGGGTAGAATATTTGCACGTCCGTCAGTGGTAACTTGGCAAGCTTAATCGGCTTTTCGGCCGATTCGCAAAGTACACAATGAATTGCATCGCGGCGTTGGCTGGCCCTGTAATCCTCGTGGCGGCAATTTATATTAATTAGCCCATTCGCCCGAACCATTCGTGTTCAACATAAATTAGCGGGGCTAATGATGAATGTCAGGTATAAACGTAACATTATGCGGCCGCGAGCGCGCCACCGTGGTACGAGTGTGTCGCGTTCGAACCAACCCGCGTGTTCACCAGGTACGACAAGTTTGTGTTGTTCGATACGTACGCCACGCTCGTACATAATACCATCGCTCCCTTTGTGTACGCGGGTACATACGTTTTGGCGTGAAATCAACGCGAGACTCGCCTATCCTGATTACAACTTGACAACACGTGCAACGCGCATCTCTGATTACCTTTGTGCGCTCAGGTTTTCACGGGCTTGGCAATTTCAATTTCGTAAATGCTAATTAAACGAATTTTGTTGCGAACGCGATCTTAGATTTAGAATTTTGCAAAATAAATCTTTAATAAATCTCACACGCAGTGAGTACTGGTTTGAGTGACAAATTTGTTTGTTTTTTTCTTTCTTTTTTTTTTTTTTTTGAAACACATATTTTGAAGAATGTTACGAAAAATATGTAGAAAATATAGAAATGGAAATAATTGAATGTTTTGCTAAAAAATGTGTATTTCGTAGAGAAATTGAATGAATAAGTAATAACGAGAGTACATGTACAAATCGATCTTGTCATTTGCGGTATAATCCCTAGTATTTCACGAAAATTTGCAAACACCTCTTTCGCAAAAGCAACTTGCGCGTATACTCGTTTATTCGTAACCGAACGATCGAACGCGCGTAGCGTCCAAATATGATAAATTCTCGGGCGAATCGAATAACCAGGCCCGGCCATGAGTGGCATAACGAGTGGCCGGGCAGCTCTTGTTCTTGAGCTGCGCGCGTTTCGGCCGAAGGGGGTGAATTTCGCACCGGCTGCACTCGTGCCTCACCGTAGGCGTCGAGCTTGCTACACGACCCGCATACCGTCGTTCGAGCCAGCGTCTTTGTAAGCCACCTATAGTCTGGTTGATCCCGTTCCAGCTAGATGCATCGGGCCGAAAGGGAGAGGAGAGGAGAGGAGAGGAGAGGAGAGGAGAGGAGGAGGAGGAGGAGCTCGAGCCCGGCGTGCTGAAAAGTAAGAACTGGAAACGGGCGGAAAGGGTTCGTTGCAATCAAGCGCGGACGGGGACTTTGGGGGATGCCTCTCCGTTTTCTCACGGTCTGCATTATCTTCTCGGAACTCTGTGTGTTGCCTCTCGAACTTCTTCTCTCTTCGTCCCTGGCTGAGACGAGACCAGACGAGGTAACGAAGGAGGCGGAAGACCGTCCCCGGTTCTTTCCTTCCTTCTTTCTTTCCCCTCTTTTCGCCTCCTTCCCTCCTCTCTCTTTGACTCTCTGTCTTCTTCTCTCTGTCTCGTTTTTTCTCTGATCTTCTTGGTTGCAGTCTTTCTCTCTTTCTTCTCTTTGGCGGCCGCCTTCATCCGTCCTTTCAGCGTGGCCCTGTATCTTGGCTGAAATCACTATTGATCGCCTCTGTAAAATAGCGGTTGAGCTTAGCCGATGTACGGTGCCGGATTATTCCTGGATTTCCTCGGGCGTGTGTGTGTGTGTGTGTGTGCGTGCGCGCGCACGCCGTGTTAGGATTGATAAGAATCATGGGAGAAAGGAGGTTTTAAGTTTGAATCGGAGGGGGATGGATATCCTGCTGGCTTACCGTTAGCGATGCCTGTTTGCTCGGCCCTGCAATTGAAGCTCCGAAGGTTTAAAAGATCTTCCTCGATCGCTGTAATGATAATTATCTGACCTCTCGTACATCGAGCTGCTCAGTTCAATTTTTTCTTCGTTCCCCGACTCTTTTCGGCGCCGACGAAAACCACTATCCTGAACGAAAATGATTTGGTCTTAAATGACGATTACTGTTTGTAGTTGAAACTAATCGGTTTGATTTCTTTGTTCATTTTTTAACGAGAAATGTCGTTTGGTAGGATTCGATAAAAATTTCGTTTTAAGCGGTAATTATGGAATTGAAGAAGGAACGTGTTGGGAAATAAGGAGCCATTGTAGTTCAGAAGGTTGGTTGAACAAAGACTCGTCATTTTCAAGCATAGTGTTTGTTATATTACATTTATAGTTTAAAATACATCGTGTTGGTATATTATACGTATACGCAATCTTTATTGTAATTATTCTTCCTATTTTTACCCACGTACAATGTATGGTATGTATTACTAAAAGTCAGTGTAAATCCCAAGAAACACATAATCAGAAAAACGTGACAAAATTTTTGTGAAAGCTACACGTTGGAACACAAAGGTATTTTTCATATCTCAGTCTTTTTGAAGTCGTTTCTCGAGTTAATTTTTTCGTCACGAAAAGCTGAAATAATGGTAAATTCCAAGACAAGTGAATGAAAAAAGAAAAAAAGAAAAAGGAAAAACAATAATCCAACGCGCGTGATTAATTAAATTCTTTTCCTCTCGTCGGCAGAGGGAATCCCAATCTTCGGAAAGTTAATCAGCGATCCGGGCGGAACGTTCGGATTTTCGACAACGGGGGCCGTGGGGCTGCAGTTTGCTTAGCGTCTTGGTGACATCTTAAAGCCCTCATTAGTGTAGCTCGTCACCTTCGATAGGTAAACGGGGTGAGAGAGAATTAGCCACGTCAATATTTGCGGTGCAATCAAGCCGCTTCGACTCCGCGTGTCCCGTCTCGTCGTTTCGCCTCCCGGTGGCCTTCCCGACACTCGGCTCTGATTGTAACCTACACTTCTCTGACCGGGCTGCCGCTGTGTTGTTGCTGTTGTCTTTTCTCATTTTCCTGACTCGTTTCCAGCTGATACGTACGTACACACGGCCGCGCCGTGCCACGCTCCGTGATCCCTCTATCCGTTCTGACGTTCGCTCGCGGTCCAATCAGACCGTTTTCGTCACAACGAGTTTCTTGCCGAACGCGTTAAAACGGCTAGTTAGCCTCGCCAAATGTTTGCGCGGCCTTGCGCGGATGTAACTTTCGCGTTTGATCTTACGACAGGGCTGTTTGAAGAAACTCGCCAATATGGTGATTCGAACGATATTATGCTCGCGTTTGATCGTGGGCTGAGAGCAGTTTTAAATATTGACGTGTCTGGTCGATCTGGTTGTTTCAGCGTAAAACGACTCACGAAGGTTGGAGAAGAATTTCCGTGTTGCACGAGACACTTTAAAATCTCATGTCGCTGTTAGTTATTTGAATATATTGAAAATATTTTAGAATTTCATCGTCGTAATTATTTAGCAGAGAAATATTTTATGCGTGTTACGTGTGTTACGTAAATATTTTGGAATTTCAGTATCGCTGTGACGAGAGGGGATTGCCATGATTATATTAATAAAATTCAATCCCTCTGAAAATACGTGTAGGAAATATTTAGTAAAAATATTTTAATAAAAATGGTAAATATAAAATAATATTTGGCTGCTCGAATATATATTCGATCAAATTTGAGCAATATAATTATGAGAATCTTGTTCAACCTGTAAAGTTATGTGTTTAATTTGGAAATTACGTGCATTTTGAAAATTCGATTTTATGCACTATTATTTCACCGATACATTGTTAGAAAAATAACAAATAAGTTATTTATAACAATAATTCAAGTATTTTTAATACCAGAACGAGTAATTACAATTAACTAATAGTTTCTTCCTGCAAATCAACAAAATTCTGGTTATACACGGAGCGTTAATAAAATTTTAAAATGACTTTACACGTCATGTATTTGTAAAAAAGTTTCCGAATAGTGTAATTAATCAGTTTGATCGATCAGCTTCTTCGAGATAAAAGAAAATGTATTGTTCAGTATCCACAATTTCGGCAAAAAATAATTAAATTACACAATGCTTTGTGACTCGGCGTATAGAAAATGGCACGTCGTATTAATCCATCAGCAGGATACCATTCTCTACGTTCGAGCAAACGGCAAGCAGCTTATACGAATTCCATCCACAATATCGCTTCAAAGCACCTTTATCTTCAAACTTAACGCGATATTTCAGCGGAAAGATACTTTAACTTTCGGAACTGCGGAGAAACTTCTGCCGCAGATTACCAGATGCCTTCTGCAACGATCATTCCGCCAACGACATACCGGGGTTCAATACCAATTATCATAACGATCTTCGCAACTCGACTTCCCTCGTATCTTTGCCATCGAATTTATTAAATCTGCCCGGAAAGAACGATTCCACCGGAACTGTATGCTTAACCCTTTCGATAGTCCACTCCGGCACTGAACGAGATCCCATTTCAAAAGTGTACACATTTTCTGATTGTGTGTCCATTAATCCGTCTTGAAATGGAATCTTTTTTGAACATTTTGACAAGGGCCTAGAATTTCAACTTTAATTTTCCAAACAAAAGTCTAACGTGGCGACGAACATCGTTGTAACATGATCAATATATAATTCTATAAGACCTCCTTTCACTACAGAGGGAGTGGTGTATTCCCTTTTCGTTACTTGGAGTAAGAGAAGTTTCTTCCTTTCTCTGTAAGATGTTTGAACATTTTTTTCTTTGAGAAAGAATACTCCACCCAACCACTTTCTTTTTTTGTTTATAATACCGCTAGAATAGGGCTGGTCGGGTGCCCACCCATCCTAGCGGTGTTCCGCACGCTGCTTTGCTTAACCATCGAAGATCGCTGGGACTTCGACGATAGGCGCACAGCCACTTGCTTAAATTTCTAAGAGATCGACAGTTATATCTGTAGTTGAATTGCAACAGATTAAGAAATAATAATTTCCTATCGTACGAATATCCCACCGTCGAGTAGATAAACTAGAGAAAGCTCGTCTAAATGGCTAAATGGTGTATTTTTAATATGTAGTCACTCCAATATGTCAGTATTGGATGTCAATGCCGTACATGTCTGACGTTCGTAATGAAAGCATTAATAGCAGACGTTTGTCTGCCGATAAGAACGAATCTGCGAAGATTCTCGATGGGAAAGGAGAGTCGCGGATGGAGGATCGGGACGTGCAAGAATGGTCAACTGAAACGAAGACGGGGGGAAGGGGACGAAATCGATGGAAGAAATAGCGGAATTAAGCCTTTTCGAATGTTGCACGTGCAAAAGCTGCGGCACGAAGGGATACGAATCGCGTGTCGTTTGGTAAACGAGGGTGAAACGGTCCGGGGGAGCAGGTGGCTCGTGATGTCGAAAGGGTTGCCACTGTGCTCCCAGTGAAAGGAACGAGACGCAGAACGAGAATAGAGGGGGCGGACGAACGCGTGACACTGTCACAAATTGAAAGTGTCCAGACGAGCTGTTCTGCTATTTCCTCGAGCTTCTGCTCCCGATCTTCGTGTCCCTCGCGTAATACACACACACACACACACACACACGATCGTTGAAGAATTTTTCACCGAGAATCGATCGCCTCGGCTCCACCTCTGAGACGTCGCTTCGCGTTTTGAATTTAATTTGCTGAGCAGGTTTGGTTCACTGCGTTATCTATTGTTGCACTTGTTTATTTTATTTTATTTCAACGATGTAGCACTCGGAAGTTATTATTTTTGGAAATAATTTTTAGTAGGGATCGGGAAGAGATTGGCTCGTGATATAATAATTAAAGTAGAATGAAAGACGAATTTTATTGATAAGATGAAAATTGATAAAATAAAACGAATCCTATTTTAATTATTCTAAAATATTCCCAATAGAACCTTTCTGGTCTTTGATAAAAGTAATTTTCAAAGTTTGATCTCAACTACAGTAAGGTGTGGAAAATTAATTAGGTGGGTAAATTTTCACCGATCGTGACCATTTCGTGAAAAACAAAAATATAAATCTTCTTGCACGATAATATGCGGGGAGAAGGAACTGCAAATTACTGTCGTTATAATAATAATAATTATATGTATATTATAAAATGGAATCGTGTCTCGGAAAAGATAGAAAATGACTGGAAGAAAACAAATTACGACGTCGGGAGAGATTGGTCGGGTGAAAGGTCAAGCGAGCCGTGTCTCTGCCGCGTATATACAATTGTTTCCCCGGAACTGTGTTCTTTACGCTCGTTAATCCGATCGCGATCCGTTAATTGCAGTTCGTGAAAGCAGAAATGAAACTAGTCGAGGTAACTGTTGGCCTGCATCGCGAACACCGGCCAGCTCTCGCGGCTCGATAACGTTGTTGAGAATAATGGCGATTGAGTAAATAAAGCAGGCTCTCCTGGACATCGTGCGATCTTTGAACAGTTTCCATTTGCCTCCATCTGTCACTCTTTGCATCTCACCCTTTCATCCACTTTCCTTCCTCTCTCAAATGCGTGTCTGTCGATCTTTCACCTCGATTTGTGAGGGTACCATTTTGTACTTTTTCTTTAAACGCTTTTTAAACGCTTCTGCTTCTTCCTTGGATTTTCAATCGGGAATCAGAAGAAATTTCGAGCAAATTTTTAGCAATTTTTATCGTTTCCATGTAACGTCGTTAAAAATACTTTTTTCAAATAAAAGTTCTTCATTTCCATAACGTCCCAGATTGATCGCTTATTCTATTCTATATTTTTTAAACTTGCTAAGAAAATGTGAATATTTTGCACGTTCGCGAAGGAAAAATAAAAAGGTAAAAGATTTTTCAGAATGTCGGAAGTAACGAGGTTTTCACGATTGAAAGCTGCTGGCCAGAATCGTGCGATCAGCTAAATAAAACATGATCTGGCTTCTCGCGTCTCCACGTGCCATCCTCCTCATCCTCCTCATCCTCCTCATCCTCACTCCCCTTCTTCCAAATATCTACTTTCACCTCGATCTCTAGCACACCCTTTCCTCACTCTCGAACGCTTCTTTTTCATTCTTGGTTTTCATTCTCCGCGCTCCTGTTCGCCCCTCTTCGTCTCACCCTGTCGACCTCTTTCTCCTGCAACCCCCTCGCCCGAGCGGCGGTGACGCATGGCCGGCATTTATAGCGCGAGATAGCGCCGCTGGTTCTCGACAGCGCCGGCAGATTTATCCTCCACGGTTATTGGAGTTATACAAAGGATTTTTCCAACTGATCCCATAAAGTATCTGTGCCTGATGCCCTATTATTTACGCAGCCGGCTCGGATGCCACCGGCCCGCCAACAGTCACGCCGAGCCACCCTGAATTTTTCTCGAGCGTCGAGGAAAAGCGCTTTTCGGTAATTCCGAGCGGTTCTCGCGAACTGTCTTACCTTCAATTTGTGAATTGTGTTTCACGTGTTCATCGAGCATCGTGCCGATTGGAATTTATTTCATACGCGAGCAACGTAGTTGGAAAAATGTTACGTTAATTGTTAATTCATTGTGTGAATTATTCTCGATTTCACGATGAACATTTTAACTTGTTAAACATTTTAATTCTTCACGTTCGGATTGACTTTTGTATTGAATCAACATTTTGTGTTACATACATTCAGTTAGGTACTTTTTAAAATATTGTTAATATTTTTAAAAGGAATATTTTATGACAGTTTGATACAAGTTCAATAAAATGTAACTAATTGAAGATGTGATTAATTTAATGAAAGACAGGCTTGCTACTGCGGTCAGAAAGAGTAAGATATATTATTGCACAAAGGAAAGAGATATTATTATATATTCTCCTGTTATCTATTTCACACAAATATTCATTTTGTGTTGTTTTACATACTATGAGGAATTATCACATTGATATAAAAAATACTGTTCGAGGTATAAAGAATTAAAAAATGACAATATCTAATTAGAAAAAATGACAATATTTAGAATAGTTGGAAGAATTCTACGAATTTTCAAAGCATTATCTGTTGACTCGAATTAGTATGTTATTATATAAATGACGTATAAGTCAGTATGATACAATTGCATATAATCAGAATGGTTTGTTTTCAAAGTATGCAGATGATCACCAAGAATTATTAAATTCAAAAATTGGCAGGATATATATAATATGTGCGAAAGCATATGAAATATTCAAAATTATTTTTATATTATTATAATATAAAATATTCAAAATAAAATAAAATATTTATTGTAATAAATGAAAAATATTTACATCCAGCTGTGCCTTTGTCGCACAATTTTATTTTTACAATTAAATTATTTTTATTTGATCAATAAGAAATGTTACGACTACAATAGATTCTGGATCTCGCAATTTTTGTGTGAGGCGAGTTGTGGAAAGCGTAAATAGGTCGGTGATGCGTTGTATGCGAACGTTGCATTAACAGCGCGAACCGCTTTTGTTAATTCTTTGTTTTGCATCTGAATAAAAGAAGACGTGTGGATCGTGATAGAAAGTTTATTGACAGCAGGCGGTTTGATTGTCCGGTGAACTGCAAACCGGTATTAATAACTGTAAATATAGTTCGTAATTCTATCTCGTAAAATCGTGATTGAAATTAGAACAAGTTGCACATTACGCGAATGAGTTGGATTTAAAGCTTTTTAGAAATATAAAATATTTAATTGTTTAATTATTACACAGAAATTATAGACTGGACAAGTAAATTATAATTATGTGGGAAAAGTTTTCTGAAAATTTAAATTATAATCCGGTTTCTTTTTATACCAGGTTTTTTTATATTTAATTTAGAACTTTTAAATTCCAAAATTTGTGTTCATCTTTGTCTTATGGATTTGCTGTGTAACATGTGATATCAAATCACTGGCACAAAATGAAACTAAATTTCCTATTATAGAAAGAATCTTGGTAGATGAGCAATCTCAAGATGAGCAATCGATCTTTTGCACGATTTAATACCAACGAAAAATCCTAAAAATTCAATCTGCTTTTAGACAATTTGGATACTGTGTTCTTTAATTCTGTACAAGTTTCTACACCAAACAACATTGAACATCTGTCAAACGTCTTGTTGAATTTTACATTCAGTAATTTCTTTCATCAAATTCACAATCAATTAATTACTTCTTATTGAACTGTTGAATTTACCACGGAATGAATAATTAATCGGTCTTTGTACACAACAGTTTCTCAGTTCCGAAATAATTAATGGCTTTTACTTGCAATTCCATGCATAATGAAGCAATATCAAATTCCACAGAAGTAATGATCTATGAAGGGAATTTATTTTCATGGAATATACACGAGTGAGATGTTCCTTTTCCAGAATTTTACGAATTATTCAATTTTTGAATCCATAAATATACCAAATCTCTGTTACTCTTTTGTTCACTCGTTAATTTTTTAGTTTGCGCCCGTTGTTTCGGAATTATTGTGATATGTTACGTCGACTAATTTAGGTTTGTTAGTTTTGTTGGTTACATAAAGAACTGTTTGGTTTTCTATTAACGAATGACGCTGCTTTGATTTGTTTTACGTTTTTGGGAACCACAGGGGTCGAAAACAAATTAATAGTTTATTTTGCAAATTGTACGAATTTGATATGATTTTTCTACATTTTACTACAACCGGTTGTTTTTCATTCCTCCTCCGAGATGAATAAACGAGTCGAATAAATTTCGTTAAAATGGAAATGTCAGGCCACGCAAGACGACACAGTTCTAGACTGCGAATTTTTATGCATTTTTAAATTTTTATGGACGTTAAATCCAATTTGTTTCGTCTACCAAATATTACAATAAATAGCCTGCTTCGTATATTTTATATATTTTTACGTACCGTATGCGTTGCATTCACTTTTATACTTTTAAATTTCCTATAAATGCAAATGAAAATCTGTAATTATCTCAATAATCATCTCAAGATTAAAATCTTTAAATAGACACTCAATAACTAAAGTAATTTTCGAATGGTTTTTACGTTCTACCATTGTTTTTAAATTGATTTTAACAAAAGTTGTGTTCAAATAACTTTTCAATGCAAACCGTATGCGTTGCATTCACTTTTATACTTTTAAATTTCCTATAAATGCAAATGAAAATCTGTAGTTATCTCAATGATCATCCCAAGATTAAAATCTTTAAATAGACACTCAATAACTAAAGTAATTTTCGAATGGTTTTTACGTTCTACCATTGTTTTTAAATTGATTTTAACAAAAGTTGTGTTCAAATAACTTTTCAATGCAAACAGTATGCGATAGAACGAACAAACAGTAGTTTTGCAATAACAAAATTGCAAAAACAATACGGTTTTTCTTTCAAAGGAATATTTTACGTGAGCATGAACTGGAGCACGCGTATAAGTTCTTGCGTTTCGAAAGCACTTCTTTTCTTTCTTTTTTTTAAGTATGAATAATGCATGGCGAAGAATACCTCGACATACTGAAGAGCGAAGAAAAATTTCTGTTTTACATTGAACTTTACTTTCTATTTTTACGTTGAAACCAGAAAGGATACGCCGAGGAAAACGCATCTATTTCTTTTCTATTCCCGTGGTTTCTAAGCGACATTCTCCCTCGATATATAATATAAATACCACGCTACCTTTTGTTCCTCGAAATCAGTTGTTGCTGGAAAAGTAAATGACATGTACAAAGAAAAGTTTCGACATTTATTCCTGCATTATGCGATTTTCATCCGTTTCCAGGATTTAAAATATTCCCCGAAAATAAATTCGTAAACTGCTCTCGTAAACTCAACATTTCGAACCCAATTCTTGTTAATCAAACAAGAAGAAGGTCAGTGTCAGTTCAATTTGCAAAATCAAGAACCAACGAATTTATAACATCAATCATTTCGAATCGTGTTTGAATACGAAAGAGGTCGTGATTGTTTTCGGAACATCAAAATTAAATTTTACTTTTGATGGTATATTCAATGGACATACGAGTACAAAGTTAAAGTTGTTACGTTATTTTTGACATTTTGAAAGCGATGAAAGTTTTCGCAGGAAAGGATTCAATTTCTTTTTGCAAATTTGGAATATTTCTTTCTTTCGAGAAATTTTTTACATCTAAACATGGTTTGGAAATGAATGTAAAAGGTCCATGTATTTATCAATATGTTGTTTATTATATATATAAAAATTATATGTATGTTTGTATTATATATACATATAAAAATATACAAGACGTGCATTATATCTAATATAATGATACTAATATCTATTAACATAATATAATATAAAATAAAATAAAATATAACATAACAATATAATATAATATAATATAATATAAAATATAATATAATATATTATAATATAATATAAAATAAAATAAAATAAAATAAAATATAATATAAAATTAATATATATAATATAATATTTTGTCTCTGGTTCATACTCTTTATTTTCTCATGTAAATAAAGTAGGGATAATGCGCAGATCGTAACATCCTTCGACATGGATTATCCTGCCACATGTCGAATGTTTTTGTATTTCTGAGAAACGCAATTTCTCAGAAATACAAAATCCAAACTGTAAATAAATAGTGTCCGCAGGCACGAGGCGAACAAGTTCGAACAAGTTTCTCAGTTGTACGGGAGCTATCGGAAGCGTAACATTCGTGCGAAACACGGTCGGTTAAGTGCGCGTTAACGTTAGTAAAAATTGCTCATGGGGAGAAATCAAATCTATGTGAAATACACGCGATATTGAAATTAAACGAAGACGTTCAATTTAGACAGACCCGATGGTTTCTACCATTAAAGAGCAACTTTTGGGTTGTCAGTTCACGGGATGTACTGATTTGGGGAGGTAAGATGGAAATAAAATTGATCGCTGAAGGATCAATAGTAAAATGTATATTGAAATGATTGGCGAACAAATGCGAGATAAATACATTTTTTAATATGATAAAACGCGACCTTGCAGTAAAACAATACTTTACAAACAGAAAAAATTCGTAAAATGGCCACTTTAATATTATAGAAAATTAATTAGGGGAATTTGAGGCAAAACTCGGGAATACAGTTCGCAAATATCAATGAATTAAAAAAATATATTGTGGAGAACTAAGCCAAAAAGTCATTGAAAAACTACAGTATAAATCTTTGCCTCAAAGAATGGCTATCATTATTAAACTCGTCTCTTTTCTATCCATTGCTTTTCACAAAATTTGCCATCATTTTGACTCACTAACCATATTTCTATTTTTTTTTTAAATAACGCGAAATGTATCGCAGAAAGTTTGATTTCTGTTGCTTATACGTGTTGATGAAAGTACCATGGAAGAACGCATATAAGAAAGATCTTATAATTTTTATAGTTGGCTACCTTTGTCCCGGGGGTATACGTTTAAAATGATAGTACATTCCATGCTTGTGGGGTATACTTTGGAGTTTCGAGAATAACAGACAAAAAGCCCCTGTTTTATCCGGAAAAGACTCGCGAAGACCGTTTGTTCCGTGGTAATCGATTCCTAATGAAAGAAAGAGAGAAAGAAAGAAAAAAATAGAAACTGCTCGCGACACCCTCTAAGAGAAAGTTGTTCCTTCGTTTCCAGGACTCGGAAGGTGACACTCCCCTTCACGATGCGATCTCCAAGAAACGGGATGACATGTTGGCTCTGTTGTTGGACCATGCCGCAGACATCACCCTCACGAACAACAATGGCTTCAACGCTCTGCACCACGCCGCTCTTCGTGGAAACCCAAGGTGAGTTAGCTCACGTTTTCGATGCTGACGCTTTTGTCCCGTGATGTACTCGTGAATGGCCCCGTCGGTGGTAGAATTTAACCGTCCGGGGCGAGCACCGCCGGTAGAACGGAAACGATAAAGAACTTCGCCCTAAACAGACTAACTGACAATTAAGAATAGCCGGCTGTCTCTCTATAGCTGATGGATTAAGACTTGTTCCGTCTTCGTCCTTTCTCCAATTCGTTCGCGATAGACGTTCCGCGTTGCCGTTCAGACAGTGTCGAAGTTTACGAGCTGTCTTTTCTCCTTGACACTCGTAGTTTGAAACGTGGATTGGGAAAGTCCGGAAAAGTCTCTATTAATTAACGAGGTTGGAGCTTTATAGGTGTACCTATAAAGTAATGTCGTTTTCTTCAAATTCAAATTTTTTTTACTTCAAAATCACCCTCATTTCACAAAGAGAGAATGAAAAATTTGTCAATAACGATGGAGATTATATTACAGATTAAAATTGCATTAACTCTTGAGTAAAATCAAATTTTGCACAGTATCAGGAAACGACAATTACTTATAGGTACTTACACTTTTACGCTTTAGGGCAGTGGACGTTTGATCAGGAAGACACACTGTGTGGTCAAACTGTTTTACACTTTACGCTTTAGGGTAGTGGACGTACTTGATCAAAAGACATACTGCTTGGTCAAACTGTTTTACATTTTACACTTGAGGATCAGAAAGTAAATGCCTGGTCGGAGGATGTTGCAAATTTAATTAAAATGTTCATACGCGGTATTTAATTGAAATTAAAATATTTACTCTAAATTAACCCCCTGACGTTCGAATCTCTTCTACAATATTTACAAAAAGACGAAAATTTACCGGTGATTGTTTTGTTGAAGTAGACAATATAAAAAATGTAGGAAGTCGAGCATGTAGAAAAATATTTGTTTACACTCTTATATGTTTATTCACCTGTGAACATCTCAGAGACGTTATTGTCGACTTTAGTTTAAGAAACGCATAACGTTATTGTGTCAAGAGGTTATAAAGAATTAAGGGAAATATGAATTTCCCTAATTTCAAAATTTTTCCACAATATTATTTATTGACGCTCGTGCCTTAATATCTACCAAAGTACTAATATCTATCTATTTAAAACGTATAACTTCTGATTGTAATAAACGTAGACAAATTTCCTTGTCTTAAATTTAAAATTTTTTTTATAGAATTAAAATTATACTTACAATTTTGAAATTTTATTTCATTAATCGTTTTAGCGCCACGCAGCGCGATCGCGCTGTTCGCTACTGTAGTGAAATGTGCCGCGATGTTTGGTCACGATCGTCAACGAAGCGCTATCGCGCTGCCATTAACCCCTGGCACTAAAACAGTTAAAAACAATCTTCCACTTCGAAACGCTCTACCGTTTATATATTATTTCAAACGTTGCAGTCAAATGGTATTATATTATTAAACACCATTTAATTAGAATTAGAAAGCATACTTTTGTGATTGTCAGTATATCTTATGTAGTAGAAACTGTCAGAAAGTTTCACATTTGAATTTTCTTTTTCAAACCTCTTCCCCCTGAAATTTAATTCTGATACATTTAAGGGTGAAATGTACGGCAAAGTACACAGGCATGTTAAAAATCGATACGTCAGGCACGAATCACGAAGATTCAGGCAAATCCTAAGGAGGATTTTAAGGCGTCGTGTCCAATCATTCTTCGGCTTTGTTCTCTTGCTCGGCAAGTCATGAAAAGAACGCCGAAGCACAGGTGCTCCCGAGGCAGTCGTCTTTCGGAGTCTAATCGAGTCGGAAATTCTGCAGAGGTACCGAGTTAATTTTGCCCCGATTCTCACCAGACGTCCTTCCGTTCAATTTCGTCTGTTACAATCTTGGGAATCTTCGAGATTTGCTCGGCAACCCCGCGGTTGTAACTTGGAGACACAGATGGAATCCGCGGAACGGATAGCTTATATCCCGGGATAATATCTACTTTCGATATCGCGTTCCCCAAATATTATTTCCCTTTAACGGGGCATACCTTTCGATTGCTGATTAACTCTTTGGCTTGTCGAAGTTTTGAAATGTTCAAGTCAACCTTCGAACGGTGCAAGACGAAAACAACGACAAGTGGATAAGAAAGAATGATCCTTAGTCACTTTATTTTAATCATGGCAGGAATTTTGAGTAATTATTAGTCTATATTCTCGTAATTTATTTTTGTACGTAAATTTAATTCGAAACTTAGAATTGTTGCATCGCTAAGAGAAATTGAATGTATTCATAACGTTGTTCTTATGCATTCTTGTAAAATGTTTCATAAACTTTCGAGTACTCTCACGAGCAATCGTATATTGAAATTTGTATTTTGAAACTCGCCACCCGAGAGAAAGGATTTGAAAAAAAAAAAAAAGAAAGTGGTTGCACCATCGCGCGCATTCTTGCCTCTTGTTTAATAAACCGAAGTTAGGCCGTGCCATTGTCGAAGAACTCGAAAATGAAACTATCCCCCTCTCGTTCTCGCTTTCCCGCGCGCCCGTTTCCGGCCATGGAAAATACAGACACCGGATGCGCGTAGTGGTCCTGCAATCACAATTACGATGCACCTACTTTCAAGCTCTCGGGTGTCGGCGAATCGCGCGTTACCGCGTTCCCTGTTGCGATGTTGTTCGTCGAAATGACGGGCAAATTTCTGCCCGTTGAATGGAAAAAGCAATGGTTCAATGGTGCGAAAACTCGGCTGTCCGCGGGATAGCTGAAAGGAAGCGATTATCGTGAATCACGGCGGCAGCTTTTGTTTCGACGAACCTTCGTGCTCCGCGATTGTCTCCGTTATTAACGAGAATTTTCGTTAAAAAAAATTGCTCGTCATTTCGTTTCCGTGTGCGTAAAATCGTCGCGCAGCCTCCTCGTTTTGCAATTCTTTTCCCCTCTTTTGTTTGAAGTGCCTGGTGTTTCTGTCGCGCGTTAATTTGCATAAATGCGTAATTTGCACGATGCGGAAGTGGCTGAAGGTAGAACTCTAGAATTATTCTTACGTTCTTTTTAACACTGGACAATTACATATTTTCGTAATTTTAATAATGGAAAATGTTATTTTCTCGACGCAATGTATTTATACTGTCTAAGTGTCTTATATATTGACGCGACGTAATCCGTATTGACCAATGGGATTAGTTATTGATTAATTTATTTGTCCAGTCAGTTAAATTCACGTTCTGACATAAGATTATTATAAATTTTAAAGGAAAAATTTTACAATTTAAAAAGAAAAAAGAGACATTACTCGACCAAAACAATTTTTGGTGACGTGGCGACGAACGTCGTTAACATGATGGGTTATCCAATCATAAGATACCTCCTTTCACTACAGAGAGAGTATATTATTCCCTTTTCTCTACTTAGAGAAGAATTTTCCTTCTCTCCAAGATGTTTGAACATCTTTTTCTTTTTTCGAGAAAAGACACCACCCAAAATCACTTTCTTTTTTGTTTATAATACCGCTAGAATAGGGCTGGTTGGTCACCCATCTCTAGCGGTGTTCCGTACACTGCTTTGCTTAACCATCGAAGATCACTGGGACTTGGACGATAGGCGCACAGCCACTTTTTGTCAACAAACTGCAAATCTGCGAAACTCTTTATGCGGGAAATTTAAGTCTGTAAAAATTTATAGAATATGCAAGAGCGTATGAAACATCTAAAATATATGAAAGTTGCTTTTAGACTAGTAAATTGCGAATATTTATGGATTTGTAGGAAATTAAAAATTGAAAATGTAAGAACACGCGAAATATCTAAAGTAAAATATTTATTATAATATTGAGCAACGAGAGATATTTCTATTTATATTCCATCTTTTTGGTCGTGACGGTAAAAATATGAATTTGCATAAAAGTTTTTGTTTCAACGACGGTCGAAAAAATTTTAAGAGATAGTTCTGATATAACATTTCAGTATATACAATACGAAATACAATATTTCAGTACAAACTGTGTGAAACGTAATATTTCGGTACACAGTAAAGTAGTTCAAGAAAGTGATACTTTACAATAATATTTGCACGAGTTCAGTTTGAATTTTCCAATAACCTCACGTAGAATGATTCATGAAGGTCGAGTGGTATGTGTGCATTCACATGAGAAGTGAATCTACATATAAATCGTTCAGAAGCTGCATTGATCAATTTCAGAAATCGAAAGGTACAGAAAAGCGATGATCTCTTAAACCATGATCTACCGAAATATTCATCGCACTATTAATATTTGAACGTTAATTGTTTCAATATCTGAGAAACGTTTTTCTTTTTTTTTTTATAAATAATTATATTTTATATATCGGAATTTTCTTTAACGAAAGGAGAGTTTGTCGATTAATTTTTAAAGAACATGTTTCGTAGAATAAGACAATGTATGTTTTCGATTTATACAAACGAAACAAACATGTCATACAACGGCAAATGTTTATTTCATGCAAATTCATATTTTTACGAACGCAATTGAAACGATAGGCTCCAAGAAGAAATTGATTTCAATCGTTAAATACTATAAATGTTATTTTTAGCTCTTTAGTTTCCTTCCAGCAAGCATTAAATTATAACAAACGATGTAAAATATTACTTATTAATCTCAAGAGATTCTTACAAAAATGAAAATTTAAATTCCGATTAGAATTCAAAATCTTTTCACTTTCAAGTCAAAATATACCACAATTGAAACGTTACAAAACAAAAATTTGGTTAAATGAAATTTCCCACGAATGCATAAACATTCGCCTAGTACGTCTGATACGCAACCCAACAATTTCAAACTTTAAAAGGAAGATACGTTTCATACGCAGCAACTTGGTTCGTCATTCTAATTAAAAACGAAACACATACGTCGAAGAACATCGAGCGGAACTTGACCCAGAAGCGGCAAGTGGTTCGTCGTTTTTCTTCATCGAGGAGCTCGCGTTGCGCGTTCGTTCGATTTCCAATCGAGTCGACGAAGAACCGAGAGAAAAAGCTCGCACGCCCGTGGACCTGGATCCGATGAATCTGCGGTTAGCCGTGGGGTTAGGTTTCAAGGGGGTGGTTTTCCACGGTGCAAAGCCGGCGCGGCAGAAGGGTGTCTACGAGAGACCGGGTTCTCGCATCCGCGTCTATGGCCTCCGGATATTACCTACCTTCGTTGCTTTTAAACCGGAGGGTGCTGATTACCGCGAGAGAAGATGTATGTGCCGCATCACCGACCGGAGGATGTATTTCAAAGGGAACCTATTACCCTGTTTTTCTGTCCCGGTCTCTCGCTCGCCTCTCGTTCTCCTTCGTCTTTTCCCCGTCAACAGCCTCCACGGGCCAGGTAGTCGTGCCGTGTCAGGTATATATCTGCGTGGAAAGTCGAACGCGTGACATTGCGCAGGTACGCGTCGCCCGGCGCGACGAAACGAACCTGAAATTAGATTACAGGGGATGATTTAAGAACCTTATACCTGGCCCGGCTCGTTCCTTCAGCAATTCCATTTTTCATCCGTTCTCCGCGCAGGAGAAATTGCCAACTTAACGAACGCGATCGGGCTCGGTCTTGGTCAATGTTACAAAGTTTGATGATTATCCGGGGGTGGAAAGGGGGGAGTTGAATTTGTGGGCTCACGCGCAGGAACGTCTCAATTTTCATTTGAATTTTAATATAAAGCCCTTGGCTTTTGCGATAGAACTTTGTTTTTTTTTTTTTTAATTTTTGTCATTCTTATTTAGCATTTGTCGTTATTCAAGCAAATGAGAGGAAAGGGGGGATGTGGGGAAAGCTAGTGAGTCTCTGTTGTTCGAACTCATTCTCTCTAATTAAATCTATCGATTTGAATGATTATAAAACACAATGGATACGTAAGAAGGAATCTTTTAACTCTTGGAGCTGATAGAAAGATAAATTGTGCAAAAGAAACTGAAATGAATTGTTCGCAGTTTGACGTCGATTTTTACGATTTCTTAAAGATTCTTTTTTTGACACAGTTTATTTTTTCATAACCATTTTCGTGTTTGTTTCAATCTTGATCGATAAACTTGAATTTTAGACATACGAAATATAGATAACGTGTAGTAGTGATATAGGGTTCTGAAAAGAGTCTACTTCTGGCAAGTTGCGACAGAATTTTTTTTCCACTGGAAAAAGTGGAAAATTAAACCGAACGCCGAACTATCATTTATTACAAGTCTGGTTCACTGAAAAATTTTTCAAGTGTAAAAACTGTACCGCCAAACCTTTCGAAGCGAGGAAAATGGCGAACGATCATTTATTACGGGTCTCGTTTGCTCTGAAATTTCTCAGGTACTAGAAACCCACTGCTAAACGACTTTTAAAGTTCTCCCTTCCTCTCGTCATTCTTTTTCTCTAACGAAAGAAAATTCGTTTTCTAATTTGAGACATTAATCATGTTTTGGTGGAGGAATTTAACGAATCACGTAATCTCTTACTGTTTAAGTCATATTTGTGTATAAGACACGAGACTTTTGTCTTGCTCTGTTTGTTCTTTCAGTGTCCAAACCTTTAGACTTTACACTGACGTTTTAGTTGAAACAGCCAACGTTTCCTAAACGAAATTAAAGTATTTGCTACACGTGAGCTGAAAATAGGGGGGAAGGGTGTGATTTACGCGGGAAACCACTTTCCCAAGTAACATCACTTATGAATCGGCTTGATAAATGATCCCAACGTTCAGTAGTCAGCTGTTGGAACGAATTGATGAAAGTCAGAGTGGCGAACGATCAAGATTTCGGATGGGGGGGGCTGCTCCCGGCTCGATCCGCCACGGCAAATGGATGGAGTGTGTCTTGAAACTAATTCACAGCCAGCTAGTTCGCAAGGGAAGTAAGTGCTCAAAGCTAATGAAGTTTTCTCTGACTCCGTGTACGCCGAGTGCGAGTCGAGAACCGAGTAAACATTACGTTCGCGTTCTATCTGCGCTCGCTCCAGTCAGACACCGTTCTAGTCGATTCCGTGATTTTACTAAAGATCCATCGTCTCGAAATCCCTTTCACAAACGCGATCAACGTGTGATTCGATATTTGCGCGAAGAATTGAACGTTTCTGTTTAATATCTACATTTTACTAAATAATATGTATGTTACTTTTCTAAGTAGCTTCTCTATCTATCACGCAGATATTTGAGGAATAATACTCTTATTTTTCTTTGTTTTTCGTTAGTGCTGATTTTAATGGAAGAAATTTTAATTGCAGTATAAATTCAATATAAATTTTATTAATAAAGTTCGATTTTTTTGAGAGTTACTACTGTAGTTGATGCAGCAACGGATCAACTCCAATCGAAACGTGCGAAATGCTGACTAACCTTGAGCTCGTTACACCTTTAGCCGCGTTAAATATTGGTGTTAAATATTTCGGTGATATCGAAGGGGTTGTAGAGCCAGGTCAGGATTCTTGGTATCCTCGTGGCATATTCGTCTTCCTTTCATGTCTCCTCTCTCTTCTTGTTCCCGGTCAGGGACGAAATCAACATCTCTCTGTCTCTCTTTCTCTCTCGTAGACCAATTCTCTTTCTGCCGCGTTGGTGCTTCCTCTCACAGCCTTGCCGTGTCTCTTTTCCTTGGCCTGTGAAGGAGTCAGCCAAGCCAAGCCAAGCCAAGCCAAGCCAAGCCAAGCCAAGCCAAGCCAAGCCAAGACAGCTCCTCTCGAGTCCCTGTGTTACAGAGAGAGCTCTGAAGCCGAACGAACGGACGTCCGGAGACGTAATTTCCTGCTCTCCCGGTGCAGTTCCCTTCCGCTTGCTTCTCTTTCTCCGGCCGATGTTGCCTGCCCCGCTTTGTAAGCCACGTTCTCCGGAGGTTGCTGACGAAACTTCTCTCGTTTTCCGTGCCCCTGCCTTCGGCCTCTCTGTACGCGCCCTCGAATTAGGGTCGAACGATGACCGTCCTACGTCAAAACGTGCACGATGCACCCCACCGGCTTTGCGAAGATTAGGATTTGCACCGGCAGAAACTGCGCGAAGTTTTCCCACCGTGTGTCGTGAAAGTAGCAGGACACGGCGCTTGTCATTGGCTAGAAATAGAATTGTGCGAGGTTAGTCGAAACAGCTCTCTGTCTCTAGACGTGATTCAATTTGCAAACGGAGTCTCGCCTTTAATCGCTTCAGCCTTTGCTCTTTAGTTGGATTTATTTCTTTCTTTTTTTTTTTTTGCTTTCTTTCAAGGAAAAATTGTGTAGTCTTTTGTTTTATTATTGACTATGTTCGAGTGTTGTCGACAAAAGTGATGCAAGTTGGAAACATTAGTTCTGTGCAGGTAAAAACACTTGTGGAATCTAGGTGATAATATGAAAATATATAAAAATACCTACACTGTGGCATTTGACATAAAATTTAGGGGATGAGACGAATTTCTGCATAACCATTCATAGCTTTGCAATAGCGTATTTGTTAGCAAGAAGAATATGATACTTTTGATATTTATGAAATGAAATCAATTGTCACTTTTGTCCTTTTTAAAATTTTAGTGAAATCTTAAGGCATAATTTTTCACATATTTCATTTGTCAGCAAGTTTAAGTAGATTTTGTTCCATATTTAATTTTACTAGTACTATAATTTTTACTTTTAATTGATGTAGAAGTATTATTTTGTAAGAAGAATCAACATTTTAAACACTGAACTTTTTATAAGTAATATTTGAATACGTGCCTGTTTTCATACTCTGAATTAAAAATAAAAAGAAAGCAAAATGTTTGCTTAATACTTGTACATTCATTGTAAATTTGTGATTCATTATTTTAAACTTTTACGTTGAAAAATTACAAAATTTTTCAAAATTTTATAATTTTTACGTCTCATTTAGTTAACATAAATAGTACAAAACGATGTATCTTATCTGATAGATCCATAGTGAAGGATTCAAAATTTATTCAGTCAGCACGAGAAACAATAACTCGACCAAGTTGATCGATGCGATTTATCCGCTCATAACGCTCTTTTACTTTTTAACTTTATTTGTATCTTGGAACTTTGTCTCCAAGGATAGTGATACTTCGTAACCAACATCGAGCTCGAAGAAAAGCCTGCGAACGTTTTAATCTCGCGAAATGAAGTTTTGCTTCAAGAACAATAGACGCGATATCAGCTACCTACATAGTCCCGTGTAATTTGTACGCGACCCAGCCACCAATATGGCATTCGTTATATGTGCGCGATAAGATTATTATCATAATTAACGCTGCTCCCGTATCGGCAACTTACGTTCAGATAATAATAACTGGATGCTGCATAGCAAATGGTAATTGCGTACAACAAACAATCATTAACGTCGTCGTGTGCAAAAGATAATTAATTACCTAATTGCTGTTTAAATTAAAGTTTCAGTGAAAGTTGGGAATTTCAGGCATTTAAAGATATTTTGAAATAGAAAAAAACAGAAATGAAATTTGTTTGAAAATAAAGAACTATGCACAATAATTTACGCAATTTTACAGATTTCAGTTGCTCAGTAATTGGGTAACAATCTTTTCGGCAATTGTTATTACGGGAACAAGTCAAATTGAATTTCTAATTTATCGTTTGTTCCTGTATATTTGATTTTTGTATTTTAAGAAAATATATGGGGAGAAAAGTATTTTTTAGTGATAGTTGATCCTTGAAAAATTGGTAGTAATTGCGGTAATTATGGTACAATGTTGTTCAGTGTAACAATAGTTCAAGGAAATTTTCAAAGTGTACATTTGTTTAGAAATGAAAGTTTCTAGAAAAAAATATCACAGTATTTCGAAATAATTTTTCACGTAATTCCACTCTGTTGTAATAGTACTTTAGTAATGCATCGGAATAACGATTTAATACTTGTCGCGTATTGTCATTTTTGAAATAATTATATAGTGTCTCTTGATGGAAAATAATTACAGAATATGTTCTCATTCAAAGATTTTTAATCTTATAAACAACGAACAATTTTCATTATTTCACGTTGAATATTTCTATAAAAATTTTCAGTATTTGATTGTTTCTATTTAAGGTAATTTCAATCTGAATAATAATTCAAACGATAATAATGAATCTCGTATTGCTGAAGATTTTCAATAGCCTCGTACTTTGTCGCGTTCACATTATTTTTAATAATCTTTCACGATTCATAAATTCAAAATCATGATTTATCATTATATTTATCGAAGCACCAGAAAATTTCAATTAACATTATTGCTACGCGTACACTCGGCAACTACCTGATCGAAGCACACAACGAACATATGATTGATTATTATTTTTATAAACTCCGACAAAGTATCGTTGCACGAATAAGGACACAAATCAACAGCGCAGCGTCGTATCGTCGACAAATTTGCACAAGTGATACCTGATACGATAACGTTCACACGAGTGAACAACAGGTCGATCGTAATGTTTTAGCGTTTCACGGTGAAGTACGGATATGGGGAATCGGAGTTAATGACGCTCCGCAGTCGGAGAAGTACGAAACGATCAGCTAGCCCGTGCATAGTCATTACGCGCAAAGGCCACTAAAATTACCCCGGTTATGCGTTCTCTTTGTTATACCGTGCCCCCGCCGATAGCTCGTTACTCAACCGTGATGGTGCAATTATTATGCCCACATACGGAGATATAAACACGAATCGCATTGTGAATTCCATCTCTGCCACGGTTCGACTAAGCTCTCCCTGTCATAACGATCCAGGTATTGATAGTTGAACGGTGTAATCGCGCGAATTAATCGTCATTTATCAGACCAACCAGTGGTTCCATCAGTTTTACGTTTTATATCGATTTGGACGAATTTTATGAGAATTGTTATCGCGTATTTGTTCTTTGTTTCGTTCTTATTTTTACTATTTTATTTGACGAATGAAATTTCGATATCTCAATCCGGATGCTTGTTACATGTTTGGAAGTTTTTACATAAATCAATCGCTTAGCTTTCGATTTATTACGATTCGTGAGAAGGTTTATATTTTCTTTCAATTACTAGATTTCAATTTATTATTAATTTCTCATTTTCAATTTGTTACTCACAGGTAGGTAATTATAATTACCAAATATAGTATTTTTAGGGACGTGAATTTATATGTCAGTAGTATATTTATTACTAATGAATTGAAAGTTCAGAATAAAAATTGATATTAAACATTATCTGTGTAAATATTATATTTCATGAGCAAAATGCAGTACATTTAAACAGTATTAAATTGTTTAATTCTAGACATCAAATTTAACATTCGATATTGAAAATACTACATTATCTATTAATTACAGCATTTGTTTTTTTTTTTTTTAATAAAATTTCGATTTTTTTTGTACGAAATTCAACACTCATATTATGAAAAATAGCAATACTGTTCACTGCAGTGAAACAATCACTGTTTTCAACATCTACATATCGCTCGATATTATTTTCAAAATTAAATTGCAAC
The DNA here is from genome assembly GCA_030673865.1 of Melipona bicolor. NCBI lineage: Eukaryota > Metazoa > Arthropoda > Insecta > Hymenoptera > Apidae > Melipona > Melipona bicolor. Next base: position 1,434,865 of record JAHYIQ010000005.1, read on the forward strand.
ACGCTAATGTTGCGTTTATGAACTACGCGTAGAATTTTCTAGCATTAATTTTATTTCACTTGCCTAATTGAACGATAACAGTGTTATAATAATAACCAGTGTTAGACAAACTGGAAACCAATTTATTCTGCAGGTGGTATCACATAATATAATAACAACATAGCAATAATAATGTCTTGGTACAATTTCAGTTTCGGCTCGTGGTCGAAAGCACGAGCCAATTTCCGTAAGATTGAAATTTGCTTTGTGGAACGTACATGCTAACACAAACAAATTCCATTTGCTTGCAAGTTTTAGAAAGTGGAGATGAATTGACGAACGATTCATAGTTGCTGCTAACTATTGATTTCATCTTGCAAATGTTCTATTCTTTTTTCTACCGAGCATTTCAAAATGCAATGAAGATATTTTATATTCCTACAGGTTGAAGATAGATTTAAAGTTTCTATCGGAAATTAAATTTGATGTATATCTGGCCAATTTGAAAGTGACGGTATTTTAACGATTTCGAAGTCTCTTTCTTTTTAAATGAAATAAGTGCGGTGCATTTTTGATTCTCTGTGTAAAAATATCAGGATATTGTATTAGAAATAACAAATACAAATTATTTATTATTAATAGAAATTATGTATGATTTGTACAAACAGAAAAGTTTCTGTAAATAAATAGATAGTTATTTTTTAATATACAATTTCTATATACAATATATAAATAATCATGTTATATTACATAAAATTATATAATATAAATAATAAATATATAATACAAAATTTAATTGAGAATCTCATTCAAATAAAATAATAAAAATCTCTTTTGGCTTTAAATTCGTAAATGATTCGCTCGTTTAATTTTTTTCTTTCGACAATCCGTCGTTTTCTTGCTCCCCGCAGTTTATCTCTATTACTCCCGTTATTACTTTCGCCGCAACAGAAACATTTGCTGTCATATACATATATATTTGCTATTCTGCGTGATATAACTTGCCGCGACCAAAGGAAATTGTTCCTTCCAGCGTGAAGGGACATCGATTTATGTGCAGCTAAATTCGATTAACCCCCGCTTTAGAGCACTTTGAGGTGATTTAAGGCACGATGGCACTCACGAAGCCACGACAGCGTGGAAGACGACGGTGGACGTGTGCGGTTTCTCGCAGAATATACGAGTGGCGAGAAGTCCTGTTACGAAAACTAATTCGAAGTTACAGCAAACTTGATATCGTGCGGCGTACGATGTACTCTTTGCCCTCCCTCCTCCGCTTTGTTGCTTGCACTAACGTGGCCTTGATTGTTCCGAAGACGCTATCGGAACCTATCTCCTTGAACAACGAAAATTTCGCCGAGAGGGGGGGCAATTGTTGCACGTCGCGAGAGTATTTAAATCGAAGGTAATATCGAATGAAAGTAAACTGGAGAAGTTTGAATTGATAGAAAATTGGCCGTGTACGTACAGTCTTTGGCCATTCTCAATTAGGGCGATTTTAGTAAAATTCGAAATTAAAGTGCGAATTTAATCAAAATTTTATTCATTGTTGAAGTACACGAATGCACGTGCGTTTTATAAATTAAAATGAAGCGTGCACAATAATAAAGTAGTAACAAATAATAAAATACCATATATATTATATATATTATTATATATATTATTAGCATAGCATATAGTGTATATATTAGTATACTACTAATAAGTAATATATATATATATGGTATTTTATTATTTGTTACTACTTATTAGTAGTATACTAGTATATATACTAATTATATATACACCTGGTAATATTTATTATATTAACAATTTGCTATTTTTCTTAATCAATTCAGATTATCAAACTCTATTTTTTATTATTGGGACCGTGGAAGGAAGTTTCAAGAATTTATTTAATATTGTTTATAGTGTTGTGACATTTGAACAAATTGAAGTAATTATAATTAAGTTTGTAATAAAATTTCGTTCGAATCATTCAAAAGATTGAAAATTTTGATGGGCAGGGGCTGTACATACATTGAGTATCAAAACTGAGTACTATATGTACATAAGAAAGGAATATTAGGTATAATATTAGGTTGCGACACATAAAAATATTAAACACAAAAAATTAAACAAATATTCTGATTATTCATATTCGACAGTAACAAAATTCTTTAAATTCTTATTATAAATCTTTATTAGAAAGTTTGTCAACATTGAATAATAAACGTCTTAATTGGCGATAAAAATTTAATTTAATAAACACATTGTTGGCTCGTCAAATTGAAATTTCGAAGAAACAGAAACCAACTTGATACAATTCCGTGCAAAAGATCACGTTTCTCTCTTTTTATAGTTTCATAAAAAGAAAAAAAGAGTATCAAAGTATCATATTTTTTTCAACAAATAAGAAAAGAAAAATTACACAAACGCTGTACAGCAAAACTCTTTGTCGTCTTCTCAACCGGCTGATTTAATCGTTTCGTCGAGATTATAATTAACGCTTCTGATCACGGTTGTCAAACGCGCGTTGTCCGGCACGGAGGCCACGGGGAATTTGAATTTCCCCCCACGCCCGCGTCCGCGTTTCCCCGCGAATAATCCTGCGTTTTCGCGGCCTCGCTTCTAACGCGAATTCGAAGCCACTTCAGTGTCTCTCGCTTAATTATGTTAGCCGCAGCGCGAGCACAGTAGTCGGTAGCGCGGATCCGCTTTGATCTCTCGCCGTGCAGCCGCGCTCTGATTGTGACAGGGGGGTGAGGGGGAGGAACAGAGAAGCGGGCGGAAGATCCAGCTAGGCACGGACACTCCGTTTGTTTTGTTTTGTTAGAACCACGGTCACGTGTGTGCACGCGGAAACCAGGCAATCCCGGGAGTTTCCCACCGACGTGATTAAAATTTCGTTAGAACGTGTTCGCGTGTCAGTGACTGTGATTCGAACTGACTTCTCTGCTGCTGCCGCCGCCGCCGCCGCCGCCGCTTCTCTGTTACTACTACTACTGTTCGCAGTAGACTGTACCTCGTGACGCGGCAGTTCGCCGCGTTTGTGAACGCTTGATAGAACCGCTCGCGACGGGGACGGACTTGGTTTCACCGCTGGACCGGCAGGAATTCTTCTTGCGGCTGGCTAGTTTGTCGCGAATGTCACGGTGAATTTATGAAGCGGGTTCAGCCGTCGAGCACGAGCTTCAGAGCGTGCAGAGTTGAGGATCTTCAACGAGTTATCGCTTTATCAGTCGAGTCGAAACTCGTTGTTTGACGCGTGTTTGGAGGGATATTTTTTTATTTTCACGAGACGATTCGGTTCTTTGATGGTTTGTATCGGTAGAATTGTAGAATTGTAGGTGGGAGTATAGTTTTAAATTTGGAGATTGCACTGTGAGATTGAAGCGTGAAACTTGTTTTCTTAGAGAGGTTGAAATGAAAGTTTGTATCATACAATAAAGAGAACGTGAAATTTATAAAATTTCTTTGAAAAATTGAAAAATTTGGTTATTTCAATCACATTGGTATATCTGTAGTATGTTTAACCGTTTTAGCGCCACGCAGCGCGATCGCGCTGTTCGCGTACTGTGGCGCTAAAATGAGCCGCGATGTTTGGTCATGATCGTTAATTCGCAACGTATAAATTACATCTTGAATTGGAAAATCAAAACCTGTTTTATAGAATGTTATCACATAAACAAAACGTAAAACACGAATATTTATAATGTTAATATGATGTGTCTGATATGACTGATGGAATGAACCGCAAGCGCAAATAAATGGACGAAGCGCTATCGCGCTGCATGGCACAATCGAACACGGATTTTTAAAAACCCCTGGCACTAAAATCGAACACGGTTAAAATAAGTTTGCACGTTATCGTACGGTGAATCGTTCAAAAATAGATAAAATTTACGAATTTACGAGCGTGCCAATTGTCAATTTTTGGAATTGAAATTCTCACAATGCCACAAGGAGGTAATTACCCAACTATGAAACTACTGTGAATTATCAGTCACTATGAACTTTGGTTCATTGCGAGGCAACTATAATTGATTCAGCAATCAAAGAAAAGCGAATAAACAATATTGCAATCTTTAGCGGAGCCACCAAGTTTTAAAAAAATGTTACACGAGCGGAGGTTAACAATTTTTCTCTCGACGCTTTCCACCTGCGTCTCGGTACCTGCGTCTCTCCCCGCATTGCGAGCAGCGAGAGCGTCGCTGAAATTCCTCGCACGACACGGACTTACGAGTTTTACCGATTGGTATTCCCCGTTCGAGCGGTTCCGCGAACGCAAGAACAGCTCGAAGAAAAAGAAGAATCCGAATCAGACGATGGAAAGGAGAGGGTGCGAGAGGGTGTTTGGGGATGGGGAACGGCAGTGACGGGGATGAGAGGTACGTTCGAGAAAAGGGGGAGGAACGAAACGAGGAGGAATTCGCAGATAAGCGCGAACATTTCGTTCCCGATCGACGGCCGTAAACTTCGGAATAGTTGTCGGAATAATTAGCCTGACTCTTTCGCCGGAAGCTGGGGGTGCTGGTAGACGGTGGGGGGAGGGGGAGGGGGAGGGGGAGGGAGCCCGGAGGTTGTCGGTTCACGCTGTTGGAAAACCGGGACGCGTAGCGGCGATTCGGGGATCGGTGGAAGGTGCGGGGGATAAGCATTGAAATAGCTCGTCGGGCGCGAGCCATTTAATTTCGTCCGGCGAAGATCTAATTACTTCCGATAGTTTGTTAATTTCATTCGACTACTTTGCTGCCATTAAATAATTATTACCGGGGATGGGGAGGCCGAATGGGACGGCGAGCTCGCGGGAATGCCAGCTGACAACGACTGGGAATTGGAATGGAATGGCGGCTAGGAATGTGGAAGCACGGCGCGCGTGTGTCGAGCGAGATTCGTTTACGCGGGCTCTGTCGATCGGTATCGCGCGCGAATAATTGGACGTTGCAAATGCAGTTCCATCGAGAGGTCGATATTTCCGCCAATTTTTTTTACTGTTTACTAATTCAAGTTGATGAAGAAATTGTGCCGAGTTTTTTACCTACTTTGTTGAAGTTTTACATTTATTTTTGCAAATTTGTTGTTTCTGTGCTAAATGTTTATTTTCTAGTTCGCAGTCTGTACAAACTTTTATTTATAGTTTCGATCGTTTTAACATCTCAACGACGAGCAGACACATTATCGTAAACCCAGACTATACACGTGTTTCATATTTTTCATATATAAATATGTTTCATCTGCCTCCAACGGAGTTCACTACAAGATCAGACAATTTTATCTTGCGGCATTTGCCCAAAATATTCGACGATCGCATTTCCCAAAGTACTCGTTGCACTTTTATCTGCTTTAATAACGTCGAACGCGCATCGAAGCTGCGGTTCGTAATTTTGGAGCTTCTCGTATCAAAGAGCACGCGCACGCGAAAGAGAGAGAGAGAGAGAGAGAGACACCGCGCAGAGCCGCGCCGTTATATCTATATCGAGTTATAATAGCCCTCGTGTTAAATCGCATGAGAGCCAAATCGCTTGGAACTAACGTCGAGTATCTCCTTTCTTCTCTCTCTTTCTCTGTCTATCCGTCTATCTCGTTATTCTGCTCGGGACATGCATATTCTTCCCTTCACGTACACAGGTACGCGGATGTAGACCGAGAAAGAGGAGGAGAGGGATGGAGGGATGGAGGGAGGGAGAGCCGCTCTAGGAAAACTACATTGCTATCCTTAGGACGTACTTTCGTACTTTCGTTAGGAATTATGCATTCAACCGGCATCGCCAACTTTTTTCGCCCTTCTCTCCTCGCCCAGCCGTCCCTTTTTTTTTATTCCCTTTCGTACCATTAATTGGGACCGCTCGGGAGACGACTGTCTGATCTTCCCGATTCGATGCAGGAGACAGAACGTTGAACGACGGACCAGGCTTCTTTTTTTTCGACAGACCCGCACGTTATTTTTGCAAGTTCCGCATTTAACAGATAGATACCGCCTTTATTTAGCTTCGATTGTTCTATTCGGTAATGTGCTCTCTCTCTCTCTCTCTCTCTCTCTCTCTCTCTCGTCTGTCCGTGGAAATTGCAAGGGAGTCGCTGGTAATTATTTCGTAATTTCTAGGGTCTCCAGGTTTGCGGCTTTCTTCCGGTAGCTCTCGAAATTATGCCCTTTTGTTCCGATAGCTTCTCGCGATTTAGGTGTTGATGAACGCTCCGACGTTTCCGAACAAGAACCGCGAGAGCTGTCTTGTTAAACGACGGTGCGTTAGATTCTTGCTCGATTTCGCAGATTTGTGAAATTATTGTGGAATTGAGCGAATAAAAATGCTGTTCGGTAATGCTTGCAAGTCGTCAGTTTTAAATTTGAAGTTGGTCGATCGTTACGCAGATTGACGTTTCGTTAGAAAAACATTTAGTAGAGTTTCGGCGCAAATCGGGTAACGTTGCACTCGAGTTTTCTTTAAAGAGCTGTAATCTTCTAAGAGATAGTTTGCCATTGGTTTGAAAAATATTAAATTAGGAGAAAAATCTGTCAACCACAACTGACTAAAAATTTTTGGTGAAATTATCATAGCACTTTGTTACAGCGGTCAAAAATTTATCGAACTGTTACGTGATTGACATTATTTTACTAAGAATTTCGTTACTTCTCGAATTTTTGTTTTCTTCAATATTCTAAGTTTGTGCGATACTGAGAGATGATTATCGGCAAGTCTATCGTTTCTTTGTCAAATTTTTTTAGAATTCAATGCGTGGTGTTTGCTTAAGATTTCGTTATCGACATATTGTCACCAATTAACAAGGAAATCGAAAAGAAATTTTCTAGCTTTCAAATCGACGTTTGTGATTTCTGATTTTGGACTCGTCCGATCTGCGACTAGGTTAGTGGACATCAGGGGGCTTCGCTGACCCATATATGCATCGGGGAACTGTAAACGCGTTAATCCAAATTATCACGGGTCGTTTACAACCTAACGATGTCAGTTGAAGATTAATATACCGTGGCCAGAAGCAGGAATGGTTTATCAAGTTCAAAACAACAAATATCATACATTTCGTGTTTTATGAAATTTCGTAGGGAGCAAGAGCATGTCTAATATTTATATTCGATTGTCTTTAAATACGTCAAAATAGTTGCACAGTTAATATTTGTCGACTATTTGACATTTAACAATGTAATAAAATGTAAAGTCGACTAATGTTAAATGTTTAAAAGTATGGAAAAAATGCATGTTTAATGTAGCTTTAATAGTATGAAATTGATCAGTGATTGGACGTTGGTTTAATAATATAAATTTTTCATAATTTACAAAAAGAAAGTTAATTTTTTACAAGTTAATTTTTACTTTCTTTTCTAAATTTTTAATTTAGAAATATATTGCTGTGTACGTTTTGTTCGAAAATTTTGTTAGAATAAGTGTCCTTTCGGGAGGAAGAGAAACTTTTTTAGTTGCTGTTTATTATTATATATTATATTAAATTATACAACGATTAAGTTATTGTCGATAAATGCATAAAAATTTGCAACCCTTGTTTTTTGATTTATTAAACGTATAATATTTATTATATTCGCACACTTCTAATTCTAAATCTAATCACTCGCTTTACACTTTGGCGAACTATTATTATTTGTGTAATAATTTATTTCATTCTGTTTGCCATATTTTATCAAAGTATCCATATTTTATCCATATTTTACCAAGAGACAATTTCTTTATTCTCAACGCGACAACTCGAATGAAAGAATTAAAAGGTTCACTGCATTATTTGTCAGAAGACGGGACAAAGGGAAGTGACGTATTATTAGAGAAAAATTGGCTCGAGATCAGTCGATTCGAAGCGAATTCGCTTTCTTCCGTCTCCTTGAATTGCAATCGAAAGAAATTTCTCTTTGAGGAATTGTACGCAGTTCCACGTTCAGGTTGCGAGGGCGAGGGGAGATAAGTAGAATTTACGAAGAAATTTTGCGGCATCGAGCGAGAAGCCACTTTATCGTAGTTTGTTGCGCTCGTATTAACTTCTGTCTTTAAAGTTTCCCTTCACTTAACGTAATTTACCTGCGTTTCACAGGCGAGTCCGACTGGTTTATTTTTATTCGACGGTTTCGCCGTGCGGTGTAGCATTCTCGTGGCAAGTGTTTGCCTTTTGAAAAGTTAAGGGGATTCGGGTTGAATTGACGAAGTTGAAAGGTTATGCACTTTTCTCGCAAATCACTTACTGCTCTGTCGATATTTAAAAGTGCATTTACACGCCTCTTCTTTTCTTCTCTCGCAATTGTGCCAGTTTGGATAAATTTGTAATTATTTAAGATAAGTTTGATAAGTTTGATAAGCTTGATCAATCACGGACGTCAAATTTTTTTATTTAAAATACAAGAAGAAGGGTTTTTTTTATCGTTCAAAAAAATATTATGATTTGTATAATGTAATAAGTCAAAAATCTACCTGCAATCATAGTAAAACTTCACCAAACAAAACCTAGTTTGATTGTAATTATAATAATAATGAGGACAAAGGAGCACGTTTTGTACATTTTAATTTATTCGTGATCGTGTAATAGATTCCCTGATTCTTTTTATTTATTTCTGCGTTTTCAAACTCTAACATTTTCAAAATCTATATAACTTTAACTAATAAATTAAAGTCTGTAAGATCTGTTTCAAATTTTTCTTTTCTTTTTGTTTTTTGAGATATTGAAAATTTTTACATCTACGTGAACTTTCGTCGTTATTACGTATACTCGCGCATTTAATAGACGAAACAAGTTCTATTTGTCCAGTTATATTCTGAATCGAGGTGTTACGGTATGTCTGTAATTTTAATTTAATCGTACGACCGGATCAGGATCTTTTTCTATAATTTGTTCTTTTACGTGCGGGTATTTTGATACAGATTAAACATTCTTCCTCGCATTCTCGACGTGCCGTTTTAAATTGCTTTCAAGACTTTGATAACAATTGGTAGAAATTGCTGGTAAGCTCTCGACTTCCAGAAAATATACGGCCGCTGGATGTTAGATCGCTCAACTGAAAGTCTTTTATTCACTTCGATACACCTTTTTTCCTTCCACCGTATTTATGTTATTTACGATATCTGTTTTTATTTTATTAACAGGATATCTTCTCACTTTATACTTGTATTGTCAAATGTAATAGTTAATTTAGTATTTTATGTAGTTAAAGGAAAGTAATAATAACGAAAGAAAAGGAAACATCTGAATTGATAATATTTTTGTGGATTAATATTAAACATTATACAAATTTGAAAACATAAATAATTTAAAAATCATTCAATGAATGTAAGAAATAATCATGTATCGTGACGTATTATTATTATCAATCAAACATCAAAGTTTGATTTGTCTTTTTCTCTAGATATTAAAATAAATCACGAATTACTATCTTTATTAAAAATGATTATTTTTAAATATTCCGCAGTTCTTCCATGCTGTTCCAATATATATATTGAATTCTGCTGCAGTTTAATCATATATTCCGTCACGAATGAATTAATTAAATTGATCAAGTGCTACAAGAGAAACACGATACATTTTCTTTATTAAGATTATTTGATGTTAAATATTATTCATTCATCTTAGCATTACGATTCTTTGAATCTTCACCTGATCAATAATTAATTAATCAATTGCCACTTAACAGACATTTCGAAAAATAATTATTTTCCATTACAAAAGACCATTCTTTCCATGAAAAAAAAAAAAACAAATAAAAAATAAAAAGTCAGGTCCCAGACACCACGTTCGTCATGGGCGACGCGTCGAACGTGCTAGTTACATGGGCCAAGAATCCAAAGCCCGAGTCGCAGGGTCAAAGGCGACTAGGTATTCGAGCCGGTTACCCAGGCATTCCGGTTTGCTCGAAGGTAATACGCCGCGAGATTCTGCCTCAAACTCCCACTCGCCAAAAGCAGAGAGTGATGGAGAGAGAGAGAGAGAGAGAGACTGAGCGCGCAAGATAGACAAAGACAGACAAGTAGATAGATAGAGAGAGAAACACAGAGTTGGGCGAATGGGGGGGGGGAGAGAAGAGAACATGCGAGAGAGAAGCACAGGCACGCGGGGAGGTAATCCTTGAAAGGATTCACGGGGTTAGAAAACACTCCGCGAAACGTACCAGCCACGACGTGGCTTGCTTTCGTGCAAGGATTTGACTTCGGGATTAAACGACCGCCCCTGAATTCGCGCAGCTCCCTCGTAAATTGCGCCAAAGAATTCGATATTAACGGTAGCTAGAGAGCCTGACCCGGGGTACGACGGGCACGAGAGGAGGGGGGACGTGGAAACGGGGGGAAGGGGGATGAGAGAATCAGTGGTTGGGGGATAGGGGATGGCTGTTGGTAGCCAGGGATGGTTGCGCGCTAGGGTTGGATAGGCTGTTCCTCGGGAGCGGCAGCGGCGCACAGTAGGAGGCTAGGTATTAATGCTGCGTTCACCTCAGACGCCAACCGAGCTGACAAAGCTCGCTCTGCAGTCTAGCGAGCTCGAGGTATTTCAACAAGGAGGATATCGGGGCATCGAGGTTTCGGGGTGTACGAACACGCGCGCTACCTACCGAGCCAAACCGTGCCAACTCGCGCGCTTTCTGCTCGCAGGCAACAAGGAGCTCCGCAGGTTGCTGGCTACGTCGTTACGGGATCTAAGACAAATTCGCTCGAACGCTTCGGAATGCCAGCCGTCATTCTGACGAAACGATGCCTCTCGCTGACCGACCATTATCTAGCTACGAATTAGGTCGATTCTCGGAGAGCTGCCATGTTCCATAGTTGCAGTTTCACGCTTGGTGACTCGTCGAAAGTTGATTGAACACGTAGGATGTCGGAAAAAGGGAGTGTTTGGTTTGGTCGTGGTAATTTGAGTGTCCTCGTTGTGTTAATACTTTACTTTTCGTACGAATTGCTTTTGTTTTTTATAAAGTAATTTTTAAAAATGATCTTCACATGAGATTTCTAGTTTTAAATAGGTATGAATAAGAACTAACTTTTATGCTGGTCTTTTTTTCCTGTACGAATAAAATACACATTAATTATGATATTAAATTATAAAAAGAAGTTTAGTTTTATGAATGGAAAAGACTAATTGCCGAACAAAATGATTGTAGACTAAAAATTGTCATTGTCACTGGTATATTTTGATGTGTATTTATATATATATATATACATACATTCACGAGTCAGAAGAATAAATTTTGTTTAATACGTCCACTGATATATTTGTTCGATGTATGGATTCATAGGATTGAGTTGACATTAAAATTACTGGCTACGTAGTAAATCTTCGGTTCATTGGTAAATTACTAATTTTGGCATAGTTCATAATTTTACAAAATCATTTATGTTCATATTTGAGATTGAAAAAGTTTCGTCAAAGGTTCAATTCGCGTTTTAAAAACTGCCGTTTCAAAAATCTTCGATATTTCAATTTTCCATTACATTTTCCTCCCGTGCATTTTCAAGCATCGTAGAACACTCGCCCGACCAACTCGTTCCGTTGAAATCGTAAAACTTCAGCTTCATCACTTAATTAATCCCATTCACAGCAACTCGCCGAGCCATCAAGGAAATTCCGTGAAAAAAAAAAAAAAAAAAGAAAATACTTTCGTTCGACAAAAAATAAAAGAAAAAAAAAAAAGAAAGAAAAGAGTTTCTATCAGCAATCAAACAAACTCCCCAGACCGAAGTTACGCGTGAAAATTACGTCCGGCTTTCGTCTTAATTTCAATCGCTCATCGATTACTTCCGCGGATTTCTTCGCGGTTGGATCGCGTAAGTGCCGCGCCCCGCCGTTCGTCGAATCGATAAAGGTTTATCGCCGTGGGCCGCGGTCGGGGGGAGGGGGGGGGGGGGGAGACGGAAAATAGAAAGACCTAGAGAAGGAGAGAGAGAGCGGATCCTCGTACTCGGCGAGAGAGAGATTATTGAAATTTTCATTATCGTCCACAACGAAGTCGATCGCCTTTCCGCGCGTCCCCCTCCCTGCCCCCTTTCTCTCCCCTCTCCCACCCTGCGATATGAAATATCGGGGATACGTGGCCCGGACAGCAGCCAGCCGGAAGTAGTCGGCGGAATATTCGACGCCCGGCCGCGCCGCCTACAATTTCGTCGGATGATCGTAAGAAGTGACGTCAGCGTTTATCAAATCTTTCAAAGGTTTTCGGGGCCGGAGAGAGTCGGTGTTTCCGGGTCGTCGGATCGCTAAGCTGAATTCCACCCTTCTGCTCCCCTACCTCCTTGTCCTTGTCCTCCCTGGTTTCCTCTCGTTCTTCCTTTCACGACCGTCGCGTCTTACCTCCCCTCCCCCCTCCTCCCGCCGGTCGCCCATACTCGTTCCATATCTGCTTTATCCTCTTTGGTTTTTCCTGCGGGCCGTCCGCTCTTTTTCTCCCCCCCCGGTCGTTTTCTCGGAAATTGGATAGTTGCTTCCAATTCCGCGCGGAACCGCGAAGAGGAAGCGGAGACCGGCATTCCTTTGTTTCTACCACTTTGTCTTCGCTTCCCCCCCTCCTCGTCGAAACTTCTCTCCGCGCCCGGCGCTGTTACTCCCTCTTCCTTCTCATCTTCCTCCTCTTTTCGACGTACGCGATTACGCCGTATATATACGCGCACCGTCGTCCCCCCTTTTTAATCGGTTCGATTTTTCGTTCGGCTCGATGGTTCCGGGCCATCGACGGCGACGCGACTGTACGACGAAGCGCGACGCCGGCGTTTGTGTTACGTTAGATCGCGCTTCAACTTTTATGTTGATTGATTGCCGCGTTGATACGGTGGGCTGATTGATCGCGTTCCGATACAAACGACGGGAATCGGCGAGGCTAATAGGCGCCGATCGTTGGCGCTCCGAGCGTGGAAAGCGGAAAATAACGATCGAGAAATGTTTTTCACTGTGAGAATGTGTAGCGCGAGGGTAACTTTCGACGATTATTCGCCACGAGGCGATATTTTATGTAAACTATCGTGTGCGAGTAATTGAATCGCTCGGTAAAGCAATTTCATTGGGAGCTCGATGTTATTTTTGTTACGATCGACGAACGTTTCTCTGCATTTTCAAGATTCACATTCAAGATTTCATATTTTTAATAAGTAGCTGACGCTTCGTAAAATCGGAAACAGGTGTCTCAATCGTTTCAAAATTTCATCGTATCAAACACGTAGTTGACTTATTTTGATATTTGTTTGTACTTCAGATCTTAAAAAAATGGATCGTTTGTTTTATTTTGTGAGAGGAAAACACAGTAATGCAGTGTATACAAAGTGTGTCATAAAAGAACCATCAATGTATACGTGTACGATATATAACATACATATGTTAAGAATTAAGAAAACTTATTGTACGTATACACAAGCAAAACTTACTACACACGTCCTTTGATAACGAAGAAAATTCGTTACAACCCTCCAAATTTATTACTCTTAATATTTATTTTTTGCTATAACATACAATACATTGTATGAACTCGATAATGAGTCTCCATTCAGTAGCCAGAAAACTAGAAAAAAAAAAACTGTCGTGCCAGCAATGCTTCCTCCGCGACGCGAGGCACGAGGAAAACTCGATCGTGTACTCCTCGCAGCTCGTGAATTCCATTAATTCGGCCGGCGATGTTGCGCCACGAGCAGACTTCAAAGCCGCGATAAATTCTCCTTTCGACGAAAATTCGATACGCGAGTCAGGCGTCCGCGAGCAGTTTCTTTCTCTCGCGGACGCCCTGTCCGGAAGAGGAGGAGACCGACCGTCTCGATTCGACTTTTCGGTTCACGTAACATTCGCCTCGGATGCTCCGTCATATTTCACGCGTTCGCCGTGCCCCTCCGAGTCCGCCGAGTGATCCCGCTTAAAATTCCAGCGCCGCCCGCGTAATTAGTTTAACTCCGTTCGGGGAATTTATTAAGAAAAGAAGAAGTTGGAGAGTGAGACATATTCCCGACTTCCAACCCCGGCTACGTGCCCAGAGATTTACTGCGAGACCTTTGCACGGCGTTAGCGTGGCCGGAATTGTTGGGTCGAGATTTTTCAAGTTCGAAAGTTTCGCCATGTCGATCTAGAGATGTGTGTGTGTGTGCTTATGTACGTGAAGATCTTTTCTTCCTTGTCGCCGACGTGGTTCTATCATTCTTGTTTAGAGTACCGATGTTAGTCTACCGATGCCATTATTTCTCTGTTTTGTAAAATATTTTTTTTTTATTTAATTTAGTCGTTAGATTGTATTAATTTATTTAATAGACCAACAGCTTGAAAGACTGTCAACATTTCATTTATGAATTAGTATTTTCATAGTACGTAATTTGTAACGTTATCACAATATACGTGCACATCTCATTTATAATTTTGTTCAGTCGATTTACATTATTAAATTCTTAATTGTACATTGTTTCCAATTCATTGTGGCTATGAAAGAAATTTTCACTAATGTTTTTCAAACATATTTGTCTTTACGTGTGATAATTTTGAATATTTACGTATCATTGTCACAGCGTAATTTCAGCCAAATTTAAAATTTTCTAGATCTTTGCTCCTTCTAGATAAAAATTACACGTATCAAGATAAATCAAACACTTGATAACAAAGCTAGAAATTTTACAAGAAAGACAAGTTACACTGCACTCGAATGTTACTCGAAATGAAAGTATTTTGCCAGTAATAACATCAGTATTGATGAATATTATTGATAAACATATTGCAGTAAACGTGTTCTCTTTGAAGCGGAGCGGAAGAGCGAATGAAAAGTAAGATAAGGGAATTATTGTTATCAGAATTTGATACGAAACCGGATAAACGTGAAATCAAATTAAATCTGACGCTCTAGGGCGTCATGAATTTCTGTTTTAATATCGATACGAAGGCGGAATCTCTCCCGCGAGAACAATGATCGAGATCATTTACTGTGGTAATATTACCGGCAATATTGCCGGAGGAATATTAGTTCACGGACGATTTATTACAGGGCGCGTGGAAAAGGCAATGTCAAGAGAAAGGCAACACCCTCTTTGAAATAACACAAAAGTATTGTCTCCCTTTGCCTTCGATCCGTGTTATCGGAGGTTTTCAATTCTGCTGATATTGAACTCGTCGTTCAGTTAGCATAATTATTCTTCCTTCTTCGTGTCGTTGTATTTTATCAAAGTTGGATCTACAGTTTCATAGAAAACTATAATTATATTCTATACATAATTGAAAATGGATCTATGTGTAACATAGCTGTATATTAATTAATTCTCTATAGAAGCATATTAATTAATTCTGTAGTGTAGTGTTTAATTGATTCTATTTAACTATAATTTGCAAATAATTTTATTTCGTGTCAAAAAAATTCAAATAATGAAGATGTCTTTCAGAAAAATTTGAATTTTTGTTCTATTATTATAATTAGGCATTTTTAATTTTAACATCAACTGCTGTTTCTTACGTACCACTAAAAATTTAGGTATTGCAAGAATATCAAAATCTCATTACTCGCTATTATGAACATTCCTTTTACTTTCTTATATTATATTAAGAATATTCTTTTGATTTTCACTGCTGGAAATACAAATTTACTTTCTAAACATTTTTTCAAATTTATCGTTAAAAACCTTTTCTAAAAACCTCCGATATAAGAATTTCTCATTTCTAAAGTTGAAGTATAATTCTCTATGAATCTAGGATGATGAAACTAAAATAAAAATTGCTAGAAAAATAAACTAAATCGCGTGGCATTAACTCTACTGTTTCTTCTTCTGTTTCATCGCGTTCAATCTCGTCAGATGTCTTTTCTTTTCTGCAGTACATATTCTATTTAGAAGAACCGTGTCAGAAGATTGTTAAATTATATCGAATATTGTTCAAACATATTTGAAGTATATTTTAAGTATATATTTTAGCAATATCGATTTGAAAGTTGTAAAATATCAAGTATAAATATTACGCATGACATATGTATATTTTAATAATATCTATTGAAATATAACGTCCATCGGGTCATTAGTCATGACTTGAGAACACTAGAGGAATTAAAGTATCACGCGAAAAAGTTACATTTCGTATCTTTTTCGTAAAAGTCACACGACTAATAATGATAATCCCAAGAAATCCACAGAAAATGATATACAGCGCCAGACGAAAGAGAGTTTGAAGAATGCAACACCTTTCTAGAAAACAGTCAGTTACATTTTAATTTATAAATAATTTAATAAATTTCGCGACATCGTCGGTGTGAATTTTCTTTCACCCGCCGCTGCATATCGCGTTGAGCGAAATTTGCTGGATCAATTTCGACGAAAATAAAATAAAATAAAACGATCAATTTTATCCGCGTAATAACAGCCAAAGTAGGAAAAGCTTGGCAGTTTAAAGGTCGTAATCGCAACGAATTAAGAACCGTCGTCAGACAGCGTTCTCGCTTCACCCCTCCCTTTCCCCTCTCGGGTTTGATCAAGTGCTCGCGTGCACCGTCTCGTTCTTAATTCATCCGCGAAATCAGCGGCGATTAAGTCGCGACGATATTGCCGCACGCGTCCTCCTCCGCGAGAGGCGGCGGGGTAGGTAATTGCGCGCTCGAGGGAAGCACCGATGCAACGCTTCTTGACTCTAAACGGATCGGTTTCCGGTGCCGGCCCTCTTCTTAAGATACGTTTCTCCTAAGTACTCGGTTAAATCCTCGTGATCTTAAATTTAAGTGCTGTGCCGGGAGTTGTTAAGCCGCGCTTTATAGGATCCCACGGCTTCACGGGGGACGTCGTTTATCGTTGCCGAGTCGGGGGGTAGAAGAACGAACGCTCTCTCTCGGAGTCCCGCTGCCCCGGAGGAGAACACTGACGGGAACGCGGCCAAAGGGAACCGAGGAGAGACGACGACGAGGAGGAAGCGTAATCTCGTGAAAATATCACTTGGCCGCGCTGCAATTTCGCAATCAGCCCGCTAATGCTCAAAGAATCGTCCGTTGATTGTGCGATCTTCTTTATCGAGCCGAGTCCGAGCGCCGCCATCTTGTCTCCTCTCTTCGTTCCTCGGCCTTCGTTCCAAAGATTCCGGTTTCAAGGATTGTTTACCCGCCGTTACGGACTTTGTTCGGTGAACTCGAGATCGATCTTCCGCCAGTCAGATTTGTTCTTAATCCTCTCCGATTGAGTTCAGCAGTTGGTTCGCAGTAGAAGAGTCTCTACTTGCTGCGACAAATTGGGAAATCGATGCATAGGCAGGAGTGGGTTTCTCTGTGTGTGCTGAAAATTTGTCTGGATCCTTGGATTGCGATGGCAATGTCGCAAGGGATCTTTCAAATATTTGGAGTGTTGATCTATTGACGCTTTCGTTTATGATATTCAGTGGCTCAAACACCTTTATAGAAGCTTTTTACGAACGTATCAAAATTATAAAACATTTTGATATTTCACGAGGCTCGACTATCGTGACTGTACTGGGTCAAGTTTCAAACAAATCTAAATTACGAGATGTTTAATGATCGGTATATATTTATTTCGCCGAAAGGATAAGAGTATTTAATTTAAATCAAAACATTTGTGTCAAATCACCATCCAGTGTAGTCTTCTTTGATAGAAATTAAGTTAAATTATTAAGCTTAAGATTTTAGAACGTGAAACAGTTTTGGCATAATTTTGGCAAGGACGATTAATCGTAGTTCTACTTCCTTTTTACTACTGCTCGTATTATTTTTATAGAATAATCCGCGTTATCGTTTAAGTCGCGTCACGCCACAATATGCATATTCATGAAGTAAATTTAAATTTAAAGGCACAGGTGGTTGTTTGAAAGCGCGTAGAAACGCATATTCCGCGCACTTAAGAAATAATCTGACTCTTTTTTTTCGTAAATTACTTCGAAAACTGTCATTAAGGGAAAGTATACTTGTTGAAATATACGACTTGCTCCGAGAACTTTTCTATGCCTCCTTTAAATACTAATGTAACGAGAAAAGTCTTTGACGTAAAAATTATCGCAAGTTGAAGTAGAAGTTACTCTTAATCCTTTAATACACAAATCAATGAGAACACTTTAATCTCTTTTTGGTTTTTCTAATGAAAGAATTGTTTATCTTTTGCACAAAATTTGTGAGTAAAATTTTTTTAGGTAAAACTATAAATAAAATAACGTGAAATAGACGTACGAAAACCCTTAATCGTGAATTTATATCTAAACCAAATACTCTTTGACAATTTATTTGAAAGAATCATGAAAAATAAATATACATATATTTTACGATTGAAAAGAAATTATATTATAACTATTTACGTGTTTCGTAGAAACTGTGTTACGTGAAATAGTTCTCAAGAGTCGATTATTCTAAAGCATTTCATTCATATAGTCTTTACTCTTTGATGCTCCCGAAAGATTACGTTAAAATAGATAGATAAATGTATTGTATGACTTTCATTGTGGTAATTTAACAGTCGCGTGTTGCAAACTTGCGTGAAATTCTGTATCGAGTTTCTGCCAAGATAACTTGATTAGAAAAATTCTTCTCTTTTTTTTTCCAAAATTGATATCTGATATATGCAATGCTTTTGGACAAAGAAACGAAGAAAACGTTTCCAATAAATCTGCTTCTTTCTCTTGGATGAAATGTTAAAAATACAAAAAGAAACTCTATTCTCTCCTTTTTTTTTTGGAATATTTTAAAATGCTAGATTTTGACATGATATTTAATTACAATGAAAGAATATCAATTTTTACGATATCTATCTATTTATTTATATTCTAACTTAACGATACTTTAAAGAATTTCTTTATACAAACAGTTCTTTATTACTTGTAAGTAGACTGCGAATTTTTATTGTTTTATGGAAAAGTTTAATGTATGTGTAAAAGTGCGTAGAATGCGCGTTATGAATGAAAATGTATAAAATATTCAACAGATTAAATAAATCTCTATAATTTGTATAAAAATTTACAGTCTACTTACTAAGTACAATTTGAATTTAATAAATTAAATCATTATGTACCTCTATTTTAATTAATTACTAAATTATTGTAATTACACATTACATTATTATTATGAAATTTATCTTTCTTTCTGTGTGTTTACAATATTCTAAAAAATTATTTTACGTCATTTAATAAAAGATTTAATAAAAATGACGCAAGTAACTTAAATCCGAGTATAAAGGATTAAACTAAGACAAGGGTATATATCGATTAATCAGTTGGAGTTAGTATTAATTCACATTTGTCGTGATTTACACTAATTCATTACACTGTACAGAATTCTTCAATTCATAAAGGATCGTACGATTAATAAGCTCTCTCACTACTATCGTTTACAACTTTTAATCCACAGAGAATTACGAAATATTTATTCTATGTAAAATAGACTTTCTCTGCTACTCGTATCTCACAAACTTTGTTAAAAGAAAAGAAAAAAAATTTCATAGTTGTATATATCCCAAATTCATAACGTAGCTTCAAGTGGTACGAAGGAACCAGAGCTCATTGAAGCCAAACAAGCTCGAAGCAGGGATCACCGATGGAAACAGCGAGAATAACCGCGCGTGCGGATTAAGAATCTCATTTTCCAGATACTCCGTGTGGTACGCGGTTGAAAGAGAGACGAGAGAGAGAGAGAGAGTCGGGATCGTTCGTGTGCACACACACACACTGGGTATGGAGCACTTGGTTCCGAGGGATGCGTTTGCTCTTTACGTTCACGGTTCTCACTTACCCTTCATTATCGCGGCCGGTCCTGCCGCTCTCGCTCTCGGGATTCGGAGGCGCGAAATGCAAAATGGGGCGTTTTATCAAAAGCGAAATTCGCCCGGAGACTGAAATTTGTCCAACGTAGCGGAAGCCCGGGATTATTCCGGGGACTTCCATTCTCTCTCTCTCTCTCTCTCTCTCTCTCTCTCTCTCTCCCCGACGTGGCAGTGCCACTCGTTTCCTCGCGCGTTTCTCCGGTTAACTCTGTCCTCTTCCACCGCCGCCACACCCGCTCCCTCTTCCTCCTCCTCCTCTTCCTTTTTCTTCTTCTCCTCCTCCATCACCTTCTTACCTCCGTCTCTTTTCTAAAAAAGGGTAACAAAGTGTTAAAGTTTTAATCCGGGAAGGAGCGAGCCGCGTGCACGAGCAGCGGCGGGTAACTGCTCGGAGAGGGAGAGGCAGAGATATTCTCGAGCATTGCTCGAAGAAGGAGCAAAGGGGGGGGGGAGGAGAGGGTGGCGTAGAAGGGACAAAAGAAGCTAGTCTCTGAAAGAGAGAAAGAGGAGAAAGAAAGGAGCATGGAACGACGAAAGGAGTAAAGACGGCCGGAAGAGGGAAGAAGGATGCGAGCAAGACTCGGGGAGAAGCCCAGGAGTCTCGGGGTTGGGGGGCTCGCCGAGCGCAGAAAAGTCTTTGTAATCGCAGTTTTCTACTTTTTCCAAGAGTCCGGGTGGTTTGGGGCGTGCTTCAGCAGTAGCGGCGAGGTGAGTCTAGATTCCGACTGGATGGGGTAGATGGAGCGACGAGGAGCGAGCAAACGCGAGAGGGGAATGGGGCAGAAGGGGTGGATAGTGGCGATGGCGATGGTGGTGCGGGCTGAAGCTCGGCCAAGGGAGGGAAAGCCCGGTAATGGTAAGGGTAGATGGGTTGGTGCAAGGGTGTGCTTGAACAGGGATTTACGGAATTTATCACTTGAATTCCCTGTAAAGGATTAACAGACATTCCCTCGCTCTCTCCTCTCTGTTGTAGAGAGACGCACAGGGTGCACTGGGTTACACGTACCAGCTACTTACTACTTGCGGCGACGATGGCGCTGCCTGCCGGATCCGCAACCATCCTCCTCTCCTTACTCCACCCACGCGCGCGCGCGCGCGCGCTTGTGTATATGTGTGTGTTTGTGTGTGTATGTGTATGTGTGCACGCACCCTTTCTGATAATCCCTTTCCCCCGTTCTGTATAAATGCTCGCCCGGAATTGTTTTTTCACAGGGTTGATCTAGCCCCTGGCGACGTTTTACGCGAGCACCTTTCCTCGGGATCCCTCCTCCTCCCGCTTTTTTCTCGTCTCTTCTTCCTTTTCGCTTCGTGGCGGATGTTTGATAGGTCGTATCGAGGGTATAAAGGGGACTCAAGGGTGAAAAGAGAGGTGCGTCGTGCATGGAAGATACTACTGCGGGCTTTTGTCGATGGTTTGAGAGGATTCTTGCAACGGATAAGTATAACTGGATCTTCTTCGCGATCAGTCTGGTGCAACGTTGCGGGTTATCTGCGTGGATACCTTCAACGGCGTTTAATTGGCCTCGATTGCTTATTATTTGATAAATAATTATTTACGTCTGTCACTCTTTCAGTTATTTGTTTGTAAAGACGATGCGATTTCATTTGTTTCACGAGCTTCAAGGAGCAATGCGAATCCTTTATAAATATTTTAAACGTATCATTCTTTGACAGACGTAACAAAGCAGAACTACAATTGATTGTGACAAGCACTGGATCTTTAAAATTGTGCTTATAACTGGCGGTATCGTAGAGACGTTCATGAGTAAACTGCGGTATAAAATGAACGTACCTTGATTTGTTATTCCGAAGAATTTAATATAAAGAAATGTAAAGATTAAAATGTCAGGATTGTTCAATTTTAGAAATTGTCGATTGCAAGAGGATAAAACTTGTTGTCAGAGTGCAAGAAAGTTTAAGAGGGATATTACTCTAAAATTTAATAGATCCCATCTCTAGTAGAATTCAAGAATCGTACAAGATAAAAGGTTTAAGCGCTAGAAACTATTTTTCGCACTTCTCGATAATTTCACAAAGCGACTGTTCATTTTATTATGACACGGCCAACTAAATACACGCACTGCAATTTAAAACGTTTTTTTAAATTAAAGAAAAGAAACGTAGTTTTGCGATTTGAACGCCCGCCGTTCATTGAATAAAAATTCGCCCGAGATTTACGCGCTGCACAGTTTCAAAAACGAGTTACGAGGGGATCGAGAGGCGTTCGCAATTTCTCCGGTGAATGGACGATCGGTAGATATCGCGCAGCTGTGTCGGAGAGGAGTATCGTGACGTATGGGAATATTTCGGGATGTCGCCGGTCGACATGGCCGAGATCCCTCGCCGGGTCCTCAAAGGCGAGTATTTGCCACCGGTTGAATTTTCTCGGGGGCCAACCCTTCGTGCCGCTTGAAACTTTACGAGCTTCGAATTGTCCGATAGAATTCTGCCGCGCGGGCTTGCCCAACGAAGGGTTTGCCCGACCCAAGATTTTTCTTTACGATCCCGTGGAATTACGGACGACGAATGGCCGTGATTTCGTACGATCTGACCTAACCATTTTTTAATCCTCTTTTCTCCCATTCTCCCGACCGGTCCGACGGGGGGGAAATTCTTTTGACCTGTCGTTGTTGCAGTTGCAGCTAATCCTCGCAAAGCTTTCCGAATCTGGACAAATACGTACTTTTGCTCGATTCGATCGAGCTCAATATTTTTTAGCCAATTACGCGAAAGAGTTTTTTTTAAATAAGGATGAAAAGCAAATGTTTTTACACGGATTATAAATTTGATAAATGTTAAAATTATTGTTCAATATTTCACAACAATACTGAATCATTATATTGATGTAATAATTTAATATCGTTTAATTATTATGAAGGGAGTTCGCAAGTGAAACAACGGATACAAATTCTAGTTTAACGTGCAATTTCTAAATTTAGCGTAATTTCAAGAACTATTAACTATCTTTAATTAAAATTGAATGTTTAAATCTGAAATGTTTTATCTCACAATCTCTCGGATTAATTTCTGAATTCTAGAATCTAGGAACGAGAGACTGCTGCAAAGCAGATAGCAAGTAATTGCATGTATCATCTAGCGTTGAATAGAATTTGTTAATAGAGAAACTGGATCTAAACGAAGATTTCTGTTTCCTTCTTCGTAATTAAATAACTGAAAAAATTGTAGTGAGTGGATAACGTTGTTATTACAATCGATGGAAGTTTATTTCAAATATTTTCTGAATATTTTCTATTTCCATGTATGAAATTTTTATATAGAAGCTTGACATTATCGAGTGACACTTCAACTAATTTTATATATAATTAAAAATATTATATATTTTGTTCCTGAAATTTTCTGAATCATAGTCACAGTATTCACGAACCATAGATACCACAATATTCATCATCAAACCACGGTACTATAGTATAATAACAATGTGCCTCAGACAATACTATAATACAATAATAATAATAATATAATAATACATGGTGTAACATAATAATTCTCTTAAGATGAGAATCCAAAAATACTGAATTTTATTCAAAAATTATTTAATAAAATTTAAGGGATAAATCCATAATCTCCGAAATAATTCTACAGAGCCTACAATTCTGTACAATCGAAGCTCCGCGAAGAACGAAATTCCATTGACGCTCGAAAATAATCATCGAAATTGTAGCGTTTCGTGTCACAAAAAAGAAAAGAACCCGAATCGTCCGTTTCCCTTTTTCCCCTATTATTTTTTCATTTTGCCTGACGCTACCAGGGTAACTCAAGCGAAGGGTACGGTATCGAAACCTTCGTTTTTAATTTGCCGACGGCTAGATGGCGTATATACTTGCGTCTGGTTATCGTTTGCCTTTTTTCCACCAACATCCGGTGCCTCTCGCTGGACAGGAGAACCGCTGCTTATTTGCACGGACATTTTGATCGATGTTCTCTTTTCCAGCAATTTGCTTTCATAATATTTTCGCTGCGAAAACACACCTGTGTGGGGGTAAATATCGGCAAGTCGGCTCTCTTCCTCCGCCCTTGTCCTCTATTTTTCCTCGCGGCACTTTTTCGGGGAGGCCGGTATCAACCGATGACACTCGACGACCGAGGATGACTCGCGGCAAAAGCAAACCGATCTCTCTATTTTATCCCTCTGTCGTTGACGTAAATGTAAATACGGATATATTCGAGGAGCCATCGAGAAATAGCACGTGCTCTCGGTGCTATAGTACCGACGAGGAGAAGGAAGAGAGACGGAGACCAAACTTACGCTACGTCTCAATGAGGGCAGATAAATGAAAAATGTTTATACACGAATAAAAGTCTTGGGACAAGTATTATATTTCGAAACATAAAAAATTAAGTCTTTCACAATTGATAAAAATAACGGTACTTGTAATTTTTTATTATATTATATATATATATTTTTATTTCCATATGGCATTGTCCATATTAATTGCTATTATATTATATTATATATGTATTTTCATTTCCATATGGCATTGTCCATATTAATTGCTATTATACGGAAAAAAGATCCTCCTTGAGATCCACACTTGAGACCAACTGGGATTTGCGGGAGATTCGATTGTAAATTTTCTAAAAAAGTCGCTTATATTAATTTTCTAAAAAAGTCGCTTACTACACGCGATAAATGCAAGGGACGTGTGACAATCTCTAATCATAAACTGACTCCGAAGCACGTCCACGTCACAAATAGCACGCGCCGCTGGTCTTAATAAAAAGTTTGACCCTTTTCGATCTTTCTGGACACCCCGTATGTGTATAAACAGCTAATAAAACACGAAGGGTTCCAGGCTACCATCCTCGCGTTTCCCTCCTTTCTTTTCCTCGATCTTCGTCGCGCCTCGGGTGAAAATTCGATCGGGGAAAATATGGCGCGCGACAGGTGCGAGGAACAACGACGCTCCTCGATGGTTTTCGGAACCGAAGGAGACAGAAGGACTAGTGTAGTCTAGGATGGGTGGACGCCTCTGGATGGGTCGCTGCTTCATCTTTCTCTCGAGAGTATAAACCCATCGATGTAAGCGCACGCGTCTGAAGCTCGTTTGCGTTTTTCAAAATTTCGTTCTCTCGGGGAGCTGCGAACAGGATTGTTCGGTCGATGCGCGCGGAATGCCCGAAAATGGCATGGCGGGTTGATAAAGAGAACCAACTCGACGCGGTCGAATTTCTGCGATTCCACGATCCTAAGTTTTTCTCTAAGAATTTAAAACTGCTCGTTTTAAACGAATATCGCGAAGTTGTTACCACCTTGTCGCAACATTTACTTTGCTATTCTCCTCATTTTTTTTTTTTCATTCGGTCTTCATTTCTTTAGATATCTTTCTTTGCGATGGTTTATTTATACAAAGCGTGGAATATGTAAAAGATCGTACATTGTTACATTGAACGTTGAATATTTAAGAACTATATATCTATCGAAATATAATATTCATTTCGGGTTAATTATAAATTATTATTAATTATAAACTCGAGAAAAGTAGTATCTCTTATTTTTTTGTTTTTTATTATATTTGGTACTGCAGTATTTTTTGACGCGAAATTAATAATGTATGTTCGGAATTGAAATTTGAAGTATTCGATCTGTAATATCTGTAAATCAGATCGTCTATAATATCTGTACAATATTTTAAATAAAAAAAGAAACTTTTTTAATGCACCGAATGAGAAAACAGCAACAGAAAGAAGTGAAACGTGAAGCGATATATGATAACTCGTGCTTTTTCACTTCACGGTAGTTTAATAAAACGACTATAGTATTTTGGCATTTAAACGAGAAGAGTCGCATGAAAGGAAACAGTTGAGAATGGATTTCACTAATTCGCGAGCTTTTATTTTTCGGAAAATTTCTGTTCAAAACGTGGATTATATCTTGTTGTCTCTGTAACCTTTTTTTTTCTTTTTTCTTTTTTTTTTGTTCTACGTTAATCGACAACCAATAGAAATCGAAACGGAGCACGTAAATCCACTTTTTCCCCTGTGAAATAACGCCGTTTCGCGTTGTGTGGTGGAACGAATTTAGTGGTTCCATTTGGAGTTTACCGTTTCTAATTCTCATTTTAGTTGAGCGAGACTTCAGTTTGATACCGCGCGAATTCAAAGAATCTTCTAACGAAAAAGACAAGATTCTTAAAAACGTACTTGAATGTTAATGAAATTGACTTTTATTTGATGTTCTCTCTATATTATATAAATATTTCTAATTTCGTAGTTTGATATTTAAAACGTTTCTATTATGCAAAGTGCAAAGCTGCATATAAATATAAATAGAAAAAGTATACTTTCAAATACGGCTATCATCTTCTTAAACGTGCATGCGTCTCTTTCGATATACTATATTCAAACAAATATGCTGGCCATTATATCGCGAAATGAATGTGACAAATTCACATAAAAATCGAGTTCAAGAAGCAAGAAGAATTGAACGACATTACCAAAAATTCTAATTCTAAATCATCTCACTCCCTCGCGCAGCAGAGGTCACTGACCAAGACAGCAACCGATTACACGAACCAAACGCAATCAGAAAAAAATCTTTTTCCACGTTTTTTACATCCACGGTGTGGATGAGTCCTCTCGAAGAGACGATTTTTCAGAAAGTCGAAGATCTTTCTTGCGCACGCAAAGCGGCGCAGGGAGAGACGGAGTAATCAGAATGTGAACAACTCGCATCGACTACAAATTCCGGCTTTCTTCCGGCGTCGTCTTTCCACACGCGTGATACCAGCCAGACACGGAGGATATTTCTTAGGTTGGGTGCTGGCGTTCGCACGTTGGAGGCTGCTGCTTCCTTGGAAGGGGGTAGCTAGGGCGGTCGTGTACGTGTTCGAAAGCGAGGATGACGAAGGCGGGGAGGGTGGGTGGGGGTTGGTAAGGGCGCATCGTGCACGGCACGGCAATTCAGACTCGAAAGCTTCCAAACATCTTCAATATAAGTTAGGCAACTGTACTTAGGTTACCTTCGTAACCAGGGCCGCATACGAAACAGTCCACGAATAGTTGGCAGGCATTCCCTTATTGCGAATATCAAGTAACTCGCAGCCAGCCCCCTCTATCGTCGCGCCTTAAATTAACTCTCAAATTAGGTAGACGATAACGAGGCTGCACGGCGCTAGGCGCTCGCGCACCCCCGAAACCAGGTCGAAGATGTGCCGTGGATCGAATCCTTCACCTGAATTAGGGGGGACGAGTTCCGCTCTGCCAGAGGACCTTCCTGGCGATCGTTTTCGACGAATATTTCGAGGATACTCTGTATTTTTCCGGCGAAATTGCGGGGGCGTAATCTGCGGGGGAAAATTGAAAAATAAAAAGAGGATGAAATTATGTGAAGTTTGTAGATAAATATTGAACGTAGACTGATATATATGTGTATATACGTAGCAGCAGATTCGATGTTTGATCACTCGAAAATTCTGAAGCAGTAAAGTAATGTCGGCGGAAGAATTAATTCAATGGATTAACAATTCATTTGGCGAGATGCAGAAATTCACAATATAACAAATTTCAAATGTAAAGTTCACATCAGTGCGTAAAGTGATTATTTTCAAGATTTTCAACGATCCTCGCACATTAAAGAATATTTAAATTAATATTTTTTAATATAAGCCACGTTCAATATTTTCGACAACTTTGTAACTTTGCACAATATATTTTTCTTAATTTCACTTGTAAATTATGCTTCAACAATTTTGTAGAAAAAAAAGGGAAAGTTGGGAAAATTCCGTGTTAGAAAATAAATGTAACTGTACGAAAGAAAAGTAATTTTCCACAGCGAAGAAGCTGTTTTAGCTCTTACACGTTTTAGAAACAAAGCTGCGTGCGCGGAAGAAAGTAATTATTGTCTTGAGTTCAAGATTGGGGACTAATTTCTTACTCCAATATCGGGTAAGATGGTTTGAATACCGAGATAGATACTGTTCTATTGATTCAGCAAATATAATCCTGGTATGTGAACGAGACTTTGATGTTTAGCGTAAGATTCAGTTCAAGCACTTGAGACAATGTGTCTGGTTCTCGTTAGCACAAGATTATCCTCGTACAGCACGAGTAAAATGTCTAACAAAACTGACAAAGTATCTTAAGAACAAATTTTGCTCGGCCTGTTTTCTTGATTGCTCCTTGCGAATCAATTAGCATTTTTCAACGCAGCTATTGGTCCACTTTGCTTCAATCGTTATTTTAGGAGTAAATACGATATCTGTTAGTGATAACGAAATATTTTGTTACAAAATACTTTTGATAATTTTTTTAATGAAAAAAGTAACTAACGAAGTAAATATTTTTGGTTGAAGAACATAGATATAGATACGAATAAAAACTATAGTAATTTCTCAATGAGTGATCTATGACTTTTAACAGAGAAAAAAAACTTACTAAAATAAATAAATCACGAGACGAATAATCATTTTTAATCTTCGCGAAAGAAGAATAATATCTCTTTCAAAAAATAAAGTATGACACATACACGCAAATAATCATGAAAAATTAATTAGAACGCTGATGTGGACTGTTCTATTTGTTAATTACAACGTACATGGATGAAGGCAGATAATTATGTGTAACATGTTACTATGTCGAAATACTGCATAGATGATGTACCGTGCGACGAGTTCATTAAGTTTGATGACCAAACCATTGCTAACGAATCGATTTAATCATCGTAATATCACTCTCACGCTGCACAGTCATCATCGCTCCGAAGAGTGATATCAACGTGCATTATGCTCGATCTCGTATGCATCGCGAATTATATCGCCGTTATGTTGGAATCGTTTTAAAGCCTGCGAAGAACCTGTTATTGAGCTGTTGCCACAGTCGTGTATCGCGTTAATTCCATGTGTCTGACGAACTCAATGTCTGTTTCTATTATTATGACGAAATCACTGTTGCATTATTGATTGGGCGATCTAAAGGCACATACACACAGGTAATCAAAGCTACCGTAATTAATTAAATTGTTGGTTCAGTTGAGCACGAGGTAAACTTTAAATTAAACGTTTCACACGTATATCGTTTGCAAAAATCTTCGTTTTTTGTTGTAAGTAGATTGTAATATCACACCTATGCAAATTCATACTTTTGTCATCGCAATTGACCCTGAAATTACCAAAATTCTCAAAATGACCAATTTTTAATTATTTTTCTTAGGTAAGATTAACTCCCCTTGTGTTTGCTTCCAAAAGTATCTCAAATTGATTTTAATTCATTTCAAAAACGTATTCATGTTCCTTCTTTTAAAATATTACACATTTAATTCAAATAATTCTACGTAATCTTTAGAATAATTTATCTAGTTTAATTATTATTTAGTTCATATTTGAAGTTAATAGGTTTTTTTTTTTTCATTAAGCATTCTTCATAATTTCAAATCTGCTTTTACACTTTACAACAATTTATAATTTATTTATTATACAATAAATAACCAATATATTATAATACAATTGCCTTTTCTTCGATGCATTGATTCGGTGACTCTGCATTGAATATTCAAATGCAAATCGTTACATTTATGAAACACGTTGTGGATTGTAAAAAAAAAACAATATATTCTTTTTGATTTTCAACTAAAAACTAGTCGAGATGAAAACATCTCGACATGAAAATTTGATAATTGAAAGTTCGAAGAACTTGAATAATTGTTAAACTTCCTTCAACTTCCTTCACAATACTCAATGATCCAAAAAACAATTTCTTACTGGAGTAATCTTAAAGCAAAATTAATCGCAGATTTATCCTAAAGGGCATCTAATAATTTCTATTTCTCGATTGAATGTCGGTCAAAGTTCAAAACGTGATAATTGGACACTTTAAAAAAAACGATGACATTTCATGTAACATCGACCTGATTCGAATTTAATCCTAAATCATAGGTACGTTCGATATTGCGTTATTTTGTTTCAACATCGCCCCGCTATTAATTATTGTTCAAATTCGATGTAGCCGACACATACATATTTCAGCGCGCAAGCGTATTTCGAATATCTGTAATACGGCGCGTGTAACGTAATGACTTTCGGTCGTGAAGCGAATTTGGGTTAGCAAACCGTTTCCATGCGATCGCAAACAAATACTAAATTCAATTGTACAAATTCGAGGATCAATAGACCAGGATTTTCCGCTATGGATAACAGAACAGGAGAACCAAGCCGCGAGATTAGACCTGTAAAAATTTGATTTGGAACGCGAAGTAAATTTTTTTGCAGTGTGACTTGTATGGATTATATTTTTCGTCCTTTTTTTATAGTATCATTTGTATGGATCATAGAAAAGTCAATGAAAAGTCTGACGATAGTCTTTAATTTGTAGCTTTTCATCGGAAATTGGGAACAATGTTACACTCTGTTTGGACAATTTGATTTTTAAGAGGAATCTTGCGTTTTTTCATTGAGATACATTAATTTTTTTTCATTACAAAAGCTCAGATTCTCGTTCAAAGTACATAGTGTTATGTTAATAAAACAAATGTGCAACTGCAAACTAGAAAATTAAGTATCATTGATTATACTAATGTTAACAAAAAATACTTGAAAGAATTATATATAACTTTGGCAACTTCAAAAATGTAAAAATATTCACTAATGTAATAATTTGAACAATCTAACAATCTAACAGAAATTATTTGTGCATTCTAAATGGCATTATTAGAGAAATAGTCAAATATTTTCCAGGATATTACAGTAAAGTTGAATTGATTCCAATATTTAATACCAAAGGTATATACACAAATTGAAAACACTTTTTTAATCTAATTAATAAAATAACGATGTATTTTCTCTTTGACTATGAAATTTTCGTTTTTTTTTTCTTTTTTTTGGTAGTCATTGAAGTCATTGAATGTCCTAATAAAAGCGCGCAGCATCTTAAACTTACTCTGTAATGTATAAAAATATTTCAAAAATAAAGCATGTGCAAAGAAAATAAAACGCACACAACGCACATCTACACGTCAAGAAGCACTGAAAAAACATGCTTTGGTATTGACGTATTAGCGCAATATATAAATAAAAGAAATACATACAACGTCAACACAAGTATTGAAAAACCACACTTAATATTAGCACGTTATTTTTTTTCAATATGTAAAAATATTTGAAAAAAGGGGAGCATTGTGTCAATACTTTCTCAACCCGCAGTACATACAAGCGAGGAAAAAGCAGAGATCGCGGTGCAGACCATCTGGCGTCGATATATTTTCAGAATCTGCTGCCGGAGAAGCTGGTAAAGTTCGCGCGGACCATAACGTAGCCCAAACTGTTCGCAATGACAGTGCGTGGTTTCGCGGATAATTATAATAGTTTACACTTTAGCGAGCCAGACTGTGTCACGACGACTGTACTCCCGCCTTTCCGACCCTCTCCCTTTCGACTTGCACGCGCACCAGCGCAAGCACTAGACGCTAGTAGAACCCTGCAACCGCCATTGCTGTATACTCACATTTGCACAGCTCTGTAAATACACATTATAATGACAGGAGACCGCCACTGTATTGTCCTCGCCCTCTCGACGAATCCTCGCGTCCAACGATTTTGAAACGTGTATTTTTCTCGTTCGACGAAACGAAGAGGATAACGCACGGCCGCGCAGTTTGTCTGTTGAAAACGGAAAAGGTTTGAGATCGGCGAGCGCGAGGAACGGCGATGACAACGCTGCCAACGCGGCGCAATAATTTCCCGACCACGCTTTAGGAGCAACTATGATAGCTCGCTAACTGTAAAATATTAATGCGTCGGTGAACTGGGATTTCTGCAGCGTCGTCGTGTCAAAGCTGCGGCTAAAAGCTTCTGCGGGACCGTTTCTGTTTATTTCCGGGTGATTAATTGGCGCGAAGACGCGGCTTCTTCCCATTCGTCGATTTACGTTCGTTGTCGCGTTTTAGTTGGTGTATTGTGAGAAATAAAAGTAGAGGGCAGAACGACAGACTACGTTTTTCTTTTGTTTGGTGGGTTTTATGATCGGATGGATACTAGTTAGGATCTAATATTCGCGATTTCATTTATCCATATTTGATCGTGATTTGCGAAGAATTTATTTATCACAAGGAGAATTTGTATCAGTAAATAGTCGCGAAGTTTAAGGAAAAATTACAATTTTAGAATTGATTATCTCCATATGTGTGTGACAAACTAATAAAATTATGTTGTAATAAAAAAATATACGTAGATACATATAGTAGGATTTGCTAACGGCTACTGAATTTTGATGTCCATGGAACCAATTCTCCGTAAATCTGTAATTACAGAGAAAAAATAATTGTAAGGAGACTGTAACATAATATTTTTGCAGAGTGTAGAAATTAATTTTTTGTATCGTCGATAGAAAGCAGTTATGATATCTATTTCGATCCTTGAAACAGTTATGAACGATCGATATTCTTAATAGCTGTTCCCGAAATTTTTATTCACGTTGATTTCGATTATAATCCTTTATACATAACATACTGGTCTGCATATCCATTAGGTCCATTTAAACTTTCAATTTAAAACCTTTTTCACAATTTCAACTACGTAACTTAGTTGGACATGTTTAAATGGGTTAATAATTCATCATCTCAAGTAGAATGAATCTGTATATGGTCAAGCACTTGAAGGCAGAGTGAGTCCGTATGTAGTCGGTCACTCGCAAGTAGAATGAGCCAAGGTCCGTACAGACACACGTCGGTAGTACGAGCCCGCATGCGTCAGTCACCCGCAAGTAGAACGAATGTGTATATTGTCAGTCACTCACAAATAGAACGAACCAGTATGTGGTCAGACAGCCGCAAATAAAATGAATCTATATGTGGTACACGTTTTGTTTCGCGATACTTCGTGATATCACGTTGATGTCGTTGAGGATTTGAATTTGTCAAATAACGTGATATTTTCGAAAATACAATGAGAACGTAATTGATGTTTTGATCGATGAAGGAGACGAAAACGATTTAGCAATTTTTGAGATGTTAAAGGGAACAGAATTTGCGGTTACCACAATTAGACGTGTTGTTCAGTGTTCATACACTTTCTTCGACTTGTCATTTTCTGAAAATCGTTTTCGAAATTTAGAAAAGAGGAAAATAGAAAACTAGAGAGAGCAAGATTCAGAAATGCAGAACCTACGACCGATATGAGGATCAATATAGGACCTAAATATAACGATCCTAGGATCGATATGTACAGAAATTTCGATTCTTCGTGATAGTTATTTAGAATATCGATCCTTCAGGATTCTGTTTCAACCAGAATCGCAATGTAACAGTTTTTAACAGTAATTTTCCTGCTCCGAGCTCCGCGTAGAGCCAAATTGAAGGATGAATAATACATTTTAAACCTTTTCGCGTATTTTAATTCAATCGTTGGTCTGCACTCGCATTAAATTTCGACACGTAATTAACAATACAGTCGACAAACTGCTAATAAATATTTCAGGACATTCGTGCTCGAACAAAATACGCGCAAAATACGCTCACGGCGATGTAATGGAAGCGCGTTTTTCTTGAAAAACTAAACTCGAGTACGAATTTCCTCTTCCACAGCAGAGTCTGTAGTTTTTACAAAAATTGTACGTAACGTTAACGTGAAAACAAAAAACAAAAAACAAAAAAAAAAAAGAAAAAAACAAAAAAAGGAAAACAAAGAAACAAAAAATCCTCAATAAATTCCATAGCTATCGCGGGCGTCGAATAAACCATAACGGCATAAAGCAGAATAGAAGAAAAATCCCCTGAAACGAAGGGAAACACCGTCCTGCAAAGAGTTTCGAAAATATCCTGTTAAAAGTGGTAGAGGGCAAAGTTCTATTTTCTATGCCAGGTCAAAAGCGAGGCAAACAAGATTTCATCGCGGCAGTGCTTTTTCCTCCCCCGCGGAATCGCCCTTCGAGGATTTCCTTTTTTTTTTTTCTAATTTTTTCCTTTTTCTTTTCCCTCCCCTCCTTCAGCCTCTCGCGAATCACGAAGAATTAAGACGTCTGCCGGTACAACGTAATTACAAAAGTTTTACGTCGGCCGACCGACGTAATATCGCTCCGCGGCGTCCCGCTCCGCGGCGAGTAATCGGATTAACATAAATAAGCCGTTACCAATTCGTGGTTTACAGTTATTGCGACATTATGCCCCAATAAAATCGTTGCCGCTGATTCGGTTACCCGCGTTTCTCGCCGCCTCGGAAAAGTATAACATTCCCGGGGCTTATCTCTCCAGATACACGGAGTTGCACACGCTTGGGCCCGAGTCAAGAATATTTAATGGAGCGTGGAGCAGCGTCGAGAATCGCAAATAAATTTCGCCGCGAGTTTATCGTCTGTGAAAATATACCTTCGATTCCTCTCAATTTCACGGAACCCTCGGGGAGATTTCCCGTTCCCCTTTCTTTCTGCTTCTTTTCGTCTCTCTCTTTCTCTTCCGCTCGTAGTTTTTAATTTGAAAAGATCTTTTTTTCTCTTTTTCTCTCTCTTTTTTTTTTTTTTTTTTTTAAACAGCTCTTTTTTCCAATCGTGGATTCTTTGTAACTTTGGTACAGTGGTTGGCTGGTTTGTTTTTTTTTTTTTTGTTTTTAGAATTCAGCCGGTTTCTCCTCCTCTACGTTTTCCCTTTTTTTCTCTCTTTCGCTTTTTCCGCAGCGAGCCTCACGCGCCGAGCTTTTTCCACGTGGCTTGTCCCAGAATCGACACGAGGCAACGCCGTTGTTCATTGCATCATGAGATTGATTTTACGGCGTCGCGTCGAACTTGGTAACGTTTTGATGCGCCGTGACAGAGCGGAGAAGTTTCAAAGTCAAGCGCGTTATTTTAAATGGAAAGTTGCCGTTGTCCTCGTTTGCGGCAAGGTGAAAGTAAAGCGAGGAACGTGGAATATTCCTGGGATATTTTGCCGTCGTTTGTCGAACGAACGATAAATTTCGTAACCTGTTACGAAAGTCTGTGTTGGCGTTGAGTTTCCAACTTGCGACGCGGAGAAAACTCTCCCGTTGAAAACTGACGCGTCTCGTTAATTGTTGAAAAAAATTTCTCGATGAAGAGAATAAATATAAATACAAACTTGTATTTTGGAATAGATTATTACCGCCAATATGATGAAGAATATAATACTTGGTAGGTTATCATTACTAACACTTGCAATATCGTAAAGTTCTTTTTGTCTGAGTTCCTTTTGTGTTCTTTTTCTTTTTCATGGTACTCTTTGTGATGTTGTTTTAAGTCAGTAAAACTAGAATGTCAAACAAATTAGTCACTGCCCTCTTAAAAAAGATTTGAAAAGGAAATTTATAAAATATCAGTCATTTTGAATTATTGGTCCTTGATAATATCAACTTGATACACCAACTATACTCTTATTGTTATATATAATACAATGTGTTATATATAATTATTATGCGTGTAATATATTTCTATGTTGTTGTATTCAAAATTATATTTAATTATCTCTGAAATTACACAGTCAAATAATTACATTTAGAAGTACAATTATATAAGTAAATATGAAAATTATATTTAAATTGTATTACAATGGATGACAGACAACACTGATGTGTCACGTCGACTGACAACCGACAATGTAAAGTTATGCATGCCGCGTCGAGTTGTCAAGTCTGTATATTTCTTTTCTTTTTAATATCACTTTCTTCCACTACAACGATTCAGTCATACTCACTTTTATTCACTCAAACCTCTAAGAAAGAGAAAAAGAAAAAAACATATAAGAAATTCGCATTTCCAATTTTCAAAAGAAAAAGCAAAGTCAGTGTACCAAAGACTGAGTAGAAAAAGACTTACGCGTCAGCCGGCTCTAGCGACAAACAAACCTAGAGCAAAAGGGAATCGGGGGTGGGAAAAAATCGAGAGCGAGGTACAAACAGAACCGATTGAAGAGAGAGAGAGAGAGAGGGGAGACAAAAGTTACGCGGTATTCCGTCGATTCCGTCGGGAAGCCACGTCGCTTCTATTCATCTCCATCGAGTTTTTTCTTCGCCTGGAAGAAGCGCGTGCCAGGAGGAGGCCAGGCGGCGAGCGAAACTGTCCACGGCGACCAACAATCGGTTCCAAACGGAGAACCGGTTTCTTAGCGGATTCGTACGCGTGGCGTGTCCTAACCTAACCGAACACACAATGCTCGGTCCGTTTCCTCCTCGCGGAAACTTGTTGTCGTCGATCGGTCTCCTCGCGTGCGCGCTCCTCGCGGCCGAGATCCCGGCAAAACATCGCCGCGTCTCGCTAAGCCTGGCGACGTCTACGCCCCGGCGAGTTTTCTGTTTTCCCCGGAACTACTTTCCCGGAAGAGTTTCTTGTCTCATTTTTCCCCGCGACCGCGCCGCCCCGACTCCTTTTCCCCCCTTTCTTCTGGCCGCGTTCTCGCTTCCGCGTCGCCATCCTCCGGGGCCAAAGTTGTTCAATTCCGGGGCCGCGGAATATGACGCGAAACGCAGCTCGGCCACGTACCGTGACGCTATCGCTCACAAGCGCCGAGACACTCTCTGGTCGATCTTCTCCGACAGTTTGCGAATTTTTACCGGAAAGTTAAAACGACGAATCGCCGTTGTTATCAGTGGAACTATCTAGGGCTAAGGCGTCCGAATTTTCAGAAGGAAAACTATAAAATACGACTGCACGCGAGCTTTTGTTCGTGTATTTCCCGAAAAATCACCTACTTTTTATCTTTTGTGTTATGCCTGACAAAATTTTTGAATTAGTCATTCTGACTATCTAGTGTTTTTTATTCGTGCTTTTTTTTATAAATTTTTTGGTTACGAAACAATTTGTTGAGAGTTGTACGAATGTAAAACAAGGAGAATGAAATTGAGGAGTAGTACTTAAATTAATTATTTTTTATTTTGGATCACGGGTTACACGATACGCGTTGTTTCGTTGTAATTAATAATGTGTTACGTGTTATATATGAATTTATGGCCTATTATTTTCATAATCCAGTTTTACAATCGCCAGTTGTATCATTACACGTAGGTTCTCAGAAATCAATTTGACTAGATTATAATATTCCATTATAACAAAGTACACGTGCCATTCTATTATAATCTGACAATAGAACTAGTACTCTATTATGCGATGAGCAAAATCATTGTATAATTTAGTGTGATTCTATAATTAACTCTTTATACACGAGTACATTCTCGTTCCTTCTAAACGCGAAAGAATATCAAAACCAAATACCTAGTCTAGTCATTGGTAGACTACTGATTCACGTAATTTTATATTTTTATAGGCATGATTAAAGAAAGAGAAATTTATCTACAAAATATCGTACAGATTCTTTGCTTTAAAGAATCTTCGATCATCTTGTATAATTTTTATAATTTTAAATTTCCCAAATAAACGTCACTAACAAGAAAACCTGACTTCAAAATACAAATATAAACCAATTTTCATATTATAAGATAATAGATATGATACAAATTTATTAATTTTTTGCTGTGTTATGTTTAAGATCTCAATCGAAAGTTTCTTTTCTTTTATTACACTCCAATATAGAAAATATACAATCACATTTACGTCATCAGACTAAAGACCTCAAATAAGGTCGATAGCGAGCGATTTTCCTGATTAAACTTTGATCCCTCGACTTGGTATCTTCTCTTCAGTGTTATACAACTGAGATGATAAGGAATTGAAATTTTGTCAGTCTCCAATTTAAACAACGAAAATTTCAATAAAATTCGAAGCGAGAGAGAAAATGTATAATATTCACACTTCTCTATAAAATTCTCTACTCTTACTTAGTTCATCGACCACGGATGATATTTAAAAGATTGAAAGTACGTCTTGTCAGAAAGAAGCACATATCCGCGTACTTTTGAGCGGTAGTGTACCACCCTATGAAAGAGCACAGAAATGCTTTTTACCCTCGACTTCCTGTCGACTTTCTTTCTTCTCCTCTCCTATTTTCCTATTTCTTCCTTCTCCCTTGTTCTTTGCTTTTTCTCTTCTTCTTCTTCTTCTTCTTCTTCTTCTTCTTCGAACATCCGCTGAATGTTGACTAGTTTCTCCTTGGTATTTCGAATGCGAGTCGCGTGGTCGTTGACGCGAGAAACTCGACGCGGAAAACCACAAGCAGAAAGCGCCTGGTGTGACTGGTGTAAAGTTGAACGCGCGGGGCGGATTCTGTTTCCGCGCGGTCACGGCCCTCCTTTTGTTGCGAAGTAGCGCTCGCGCGCGTCTCTCGTGGAAACTGCTTGGGCTCCGCTTGATGGGTTTATTGTTCGCCACGGCGCGACGAGAACCGGTGGAGAACTAGCGAAATTTTCGTCGTTTCGTCTTCACCGGCGTGCGCGCGGCTCGCTGTTTCTTCTCGAGGTTTTCCAGGTGTGTTACGCTTAGGTGGATCTCGTTTTGTATCCTCGCGAGCTAGCTTGGGCAAGATGAAAGGGTGAATTAACCGTTCGAATGATCGCGTTTCTCGTTGCCTACGTTGAAACGTACCATTCAACTGACCTGGCGGATCCAACTCGTGTACTTGAAGTACACGGTGGCAAAATGTTTTTCAAATATTTTACACAACGCGCGTTATTTATAGTGTTGATCAATTTTTGTAGTTGGATTCTGTGGGAAAATATTTTCAAAGTATTTTATATGACACGTATTATCAGTATATATATTAATGTACATAGCAGTATTACAATATAATATAATAATATTATTGTAATATTATTAATAGAAATTTTTTCTAGTGGCCGTTCAAATTTTATGAACCAATACATGTTGATCTTTTTTCTCGATTAAAAATTTTCTTAATTTATTTTATTCTTTCTTTCTTGATTTATATTTTCTTCTTTCTTCTTTTCAGAAAATTTTTTCATTTTTTTACGATATACAATCTGTTACAATTTCTTTTGTCGATATTATACTCACTTAAAAAAGAAAACAGCAATAAATAAAGTATTGCAATGTTATCTAATTAACATTGTATGTATATAGGTCGAACAATTTCTACAGTTATACATATAACAGCATGACACCATTTTTACTAGTTTTTGATACATCTGGTTTGCATGGACGAGTGCGAATTATCGCCAAAGGTCGTTCAGTCTGCATGTCGTCACCGATCCGCGATTTCTCGGGGAATGTTTATGGAATGTTTATCCACGTGCTTCGAACGTCAGAACCTCTCACGGGCTGTCGTAGGTGGCTGGCTTAGCGAACTTCCATTTCGCGAAACTTGCCAAGTCTTGCAGCGACAGAAACCGTGTTAGGGACGGAAAGAGGCGAAGGACAACAGGAGGGAACTTAGGAGACGGTGCAGCCGGCAGTTCCGCACGCCGTGCTTCGGAAACTTACTTTTCCTCTTTCGTCCTCGCCCGCGACCGAAGAAATAGAACTTGGATTAAAAACTATTAAACCATTAAGCGTGACAATGTGTGTCCGTGTGTTGAAAATGAAGTATATATTTAAAACTGTGTACGGGGTGTCCTAAATTTAAATGTCGAAACTTTGGGGGCGTTGCAGAGGATCGACAAACTGAAAAGAAAAACAGTCCTTTTTGCTTCATTTTGAAGAAGAGAAAGAAAGAGTTTTATTCTGTTGTTTAGCTATCCTGTATAGTAGAAATATATTGTTATACGTTGTTTTGTGGACACGTATATTCTTTATTATATATATATATATATATATATATATATACATTACTTGTTATTAGAAATATATCAAGTTATTATAGAATTTACAATTTATAACATATTAATTTATAATTTATAAATTAATATATTAAGTTATAATAAAATTATTGAGATCTATAATAAATAGTATTAATTTATATATAATATATTAATCTATAATTGATCTATAATATATTAATTTATATATAGTTCTCAATAATTTTATTATAACTTAATATATCAAGTTATTATTATTATAAAATTATTGAGAATTATACACAGCACATTACACTTTTGGAAGTTTTACACATTTCTACGCGTATTTTATATTGTATTTTGCACACGCTTGCACTTTGAAATGTCGCATAAATCCGTAAAAATTCACAGACCAATAACAAATTTTACTTCGTATTGTCTGTCTGTCGCAAACTCATTGCAACGTCACACAATGTAAAAAGAATCGAAACTTCTTTCGAATTACACGGTAAAACCATGATAAAATTGGACGAAAAGTGGGACGAATATCAACGAAATTCGAGGGAATTTATCACCAAACGGGAGAGTAAATATCGTAACGGAAACGAGCAGACAAATCTCGCATCGCGGAAGCATCGTCGCACGGAACGATCGAGCCTGAACGCTCTCGCGATACTCGGCACGCTTTGCCAAATTACGCGAACGCAGAATGCAATAAAACGTTCGATCGCGGCGAGCAGAATTAACATTGGATTATTATCAAAACCCGTAATTAGACAGCGGGAAATTGCGCGGGTGACGTCGCAGCTGCGCGTGCCAATAAATTGTTGAAAAAAAAAAAAGGGAGAAAAAAGAGAAAAAAGAGGAGAGTTTCGTCCGGTGACGGACGCCGTGCATGTGCAAATGCACACATTTCAACGAATATGCCTCGCGCATTGGCGTGTGTACACAGTTAACGAGTCTGGATTTGTGCAATTACGAGTTCTGTACGTCCGGCAATTTGATCGCGCGCGGATCGTCCAAATTACCCCCGAAATGGCAGCGCAGAACTAACCAGCTAATTTACATATAAATCGCGAAACGTCCTGGATACGACCGCATCTTTTGCAGTTTGCGTGCGGTTTATTTGAACGTTCAGACGCGGATTTGTTGTCTTCGCTGGCGCGATTGGCAAATATTTTTCGAACAATATTAACCACTTGCGCTTCGGCGGTGGTCGGCTAACAATTTAGTCTTTAGCTCGGTGCTGTCACCGGTTCGCTGACTGATATGTTTTTTTGCCTGCGAGTGTATAATGTGTCGCGATAAAACCGCTAGGTAGGTAATGGTGAAATTATTCTTTATTTCAGAAAATACAATTCATTGAAATTTGATTTAGAAAACTGTTAATATAAAAATCGTTGAAATTTATTCCAAACGCAGTCACTCTGTCATTTTAATTCTGGAATAATAGTCCATCCTTCGTGATAATTTTTGTAGTGTAGATCAATAAATCTAGACCGATCATTATTACGTTGAATAGAAGGAGGTTTAAAATTTCTTTGAAACAAGAAAAGGGTAAAGGGATAAACCTTTCTAGGATTTTTGTAAATTCGTTCCAAATCGCAATTCAACATTATTTTATTTTTCTTTTTTTCTTTTTTTTTTTCGTTACGAAGGTTGATATTTGTAACATACTTTATCCGTATAATACAGAGAAATACTTGTTTACTACACCTTCTATATGGATGTATTTCATATTTGATATTCATATTTATTCGTTAATTAATGCGAAGTTCCACTCGGTGCAAAATATGAAAGAATGATGATGATGTTTGTCATACAGAGTAGAGACATAAAGAGTTAAGAAAATAACAGTCGTATTTGCTCCAAAATATACTTCAAATAATTTCACTCAAAGTTTACTTACTTTAATTTTATTGTCTGAAATTATTGATATAATGATCTGTACGAGAAACATATTTTCTCTAATTTTAATG
The DNA here is from genome assembly GCA_030673865.1 of Melipona bicolor. Classification (NCBI taxonomy): domain Eukaryota; kingdom Metazoa; phylum Arthropoda; class Insecta; order Hymenoptera; family Apidae; genus Melipona; species Melipona bicolor. Next base: position 1,476,055 of record JAHYIQ010000005.1, read on the forward strand.
TTATATATGTTATAATTATTTGTGCGAGTAGCGTATTTTCAATTTAACACGAATAATTTGAATTCCACAAGTAATTATTATGTACTTTGTACAAACTATCAATTCTGCAAACTATAATTCTACAAATAATTGCTTATATTTATTATATACAGATATATCTACAAAAGTAAGTCTTCCTTCAAACCGTGCGAAACTTAGTACAATCCATCCGCATCGTGACGCGTAATTTTGTAGATATATCTGAAAAACACGCTGAACGGTCGAGGTGGAAATCGATATTGACGTGACGTCTGTTTCGAAAAGGATCCTTTATTTTCGTGCCTTCTGATCGGTTCGATGAGAAAGTAGCAATTCCGTTCTTTTTGGACGTTGATGGAGCGCGCGAGGAGGTCAGTGGGACTTGAGTCGCACGATTGCTTGGTTTGATGGATTGGCAGAGGTGTTGCGATTGTTTTTCTAATGGCTTTCCTCTCGATGCTTTTTCCCTTTCGTTTGGAAACGTCACGCGTTCCATAATTCGAGGACGCAAGAAAGAGAGAAATTAATTCCCCTTTTGTCCATTAGGATTAGGATAAACGTCGGCCACTTTTTCTTTTTCCAATAATCTCCGTTTGTCACGTCGTCTACTGGGTCTTCTATCTACTGACTCGAGCTTCTTCGTCAGAGTTACTGTATTTTGTGCAATCTTTGATAGAATTAAGTTTTTTCAATATTCTGCTTTTTTTTTTTTTAATAACTTACATTGTCTCGTTGAAATTGCATTTATGCTTTTAAATCTAGTTACTTGATAAAAATGACAATGCGCGTCTTTTTGATTTGCAAAGGAATTCGACGAATCTGGTATCACTTTGATGATCTGATTTGAAGATTTTAATTGAAAAAAGGCGATTCATTTTTATTTTACAAAGGTTTTTAATAGCGAGTGCACTGCAGTGACAGATCTAGACGAATCTAGCATGGTAGCTTAGGCAAATCACAGTTGGTAACTTTTAACAATTGCACAACGCAAGAGTCGTTTCATAAATCGATGAGATAAAGATTAGACAGAGTCCGTACGTTTGATCGATGTTTAACGAATCAGCCCTGAACTGATTCGCCAGTAAAGTATTCCGCGAAATGCGTACGATCATCGCGCGCGTGTGTTGGAAACACGAGCCCGCACGGTTGAGAAAACCTGCGAAAATATAACATTACGGATGGATCTAGGACGTGAGCAAGGAAGTGGCTCTAGAAATAAGTGTTTAACCTCGATCCTTGCCATATCCGACTATTCTAAATCCAGCATGCAAGCGGAGTAGATAGCTGATAGGAGATAGCAGATAGCGGAGTGCAGCCTTGCATGCATTCACCTGCGACGGGGCATTCGAGGCAAGGAGAAACGAGACAGACGCTCGATGTAGCTTGAATGGACACGAAATAGGTCGAGTCGATGTTACCTACGCGAGTCATTTCAAGGAGAAAGATTTGCAATCTTTTTCCGATGCCCGCCTGCCTCTCCATCGAACTCGTTCGGAAGCTTCGAGTTATGCCCGCGTGTATCGTTTCCTCGATCAAACGACGTACCGCGTAATATCCCGAATTTCATTCTTTTTTTTTTTAAAGCAATCTTTGCTCCTAGAAAATTGTGAGTTAATTAATTAAATGCAGATGAGTACACATCGAACTTGTTTGTGATGTCATAACGGAGATCGGTAACAGATTCTCTACAGAAGCGCAAGTCACAAATGTGAAGGTTTGGAAAAAGCTGCTATAATTGGTCGGTGTATGTTTCTACAAGTTCTAATATCTAATCGCGTAATCTGAATCTAAAGTCGAAAGTCTGAAAATAAAATTTAAAAAATAGAATAGAGGAGCGCTACACTTTGGATATTTGTTTCGTCGATATCTCGATTGTTTCGAGTTAAATAAATGGAATTTAATCGAACATGCTGAAAGATATAAATATGGAGATTTCTGCGATTGTTGTCATTAATGATAAAGTAATCTCCACTATCGGACGACGTATATAATAATTAAATGCGGATTTTGATGCGTTCGTCTGAAATTCTAGAACGCGCAAAAGTGAAAAATATATTATAAAAACTATATATCAAAACTATATATCAGAACTATATATCAAAACTATATATCATATAATACATTATAAAAACTATACATCAAAACTATATATTATATAATATATTATAAAAACTATATATCATATAATATGTTATAAAAGCTATATATCAAAATTATATATCATATAATATATTATAAAACTATATATCAAAACTATACATTAAAACTATATATTCTATAATATATTATAAAAGCTATATATCATATAATATATTATAAAAGCTATATATCAAAACTATATATCATATAATATATTATAAAAACTGTATATCAAAACTATATATCATATAATATATTATAAAAGCTATATATCAAAACTATATATCAAAACTATATATAAAGACTACATATAAAAACTATGTATCATATAATATATTATAAAAACTATATATTATATAATATATTATAAAAGCTATATATCAAAACTATATATCATATAATATATTATAAAAACTATATATTATATAATATATTATAAAAGCTATATATCAAAACTATATATCAAAATTATATATTATATAATATATTATAAAAACTATATATCATACTATAATAACAGACGAATATAAATTTTCTCTGAGGTTTTTTCTCCCCATTATATTCTCAGAAATGTTAATAATTAATAATTATTTTCCACTTTGAAACTAAATTACTCTCAAACTCGCCGCGCAACAGAAAAAGAAGCCGCGCTTCCGGTCCTTTTCGAGAAATAGGTTAGGTTTTAGAAAGCGGGGGGGGGGGGGGCAGAAAAGAAGTCGGAAAGGATGCGAGTAGAAGAAAATTAGACGAGGCTATTGAGAGAGGCTAAAGTCGGCGGGAGGTCGTGATCCGAAAAACATTGGTTCGATCCCCGTCGTTTAAGGTTGGAAGTTTGGCAATGGCCCGGGCTTAAATTGAGCTTTACATTATTTTGAGGTGAAACGGGGCCGCATTGGGAGCTGCAAGCTTGTTTCGGCTAGATTGCCCGGCTTTAGGACGATGGAAATACCAAGAGAGAGAGAGAGAGAGAGTATACCGATGTCGATTGCTGTTTCCGCGATAGGACGAACGAAAAGCATCCGGCTGCATCTGAAATACGATTGCAGATTGGATTAAAGACAAGACTTTTCTTGTAGAATCGCCATTACACGGGTATCTCCCCCCGTTGGAAATAGACTAACGGATTTACCTTTATCGATACGACGAACAAACGCTATGACTCTAACGTGGATCTGTTTTCTTTGCTCTGTTGCAGGTACGTCTGTGAAGTTTCGCTTCCTATTGGTCGATTTTCGCCGATGGTATGTGTATTTCAGATGTATACGCGCGTCGTTTATGTCGTCCAACTGCGGAGGAGAGCAATGTCTGTACCTCGTTCGACTCGTTAAATGATTATTTTATATGGATTATTATATTCAATCCATGCAATTGTTAGATCGCAGATGATGGACACGTTAAATTATTACTTTGTATGGATTAAATTATAATACCCGGTGCCATTGCGATTTTAAAGTTGCAAAGACTTACAAATACACGGTGTTGTACAAAAAAGTATTTATTATAAATGTTTATGAAAACTTTTTTTTTTTATCCAAAGTCCATTTGTTTAAGTAGGTTTATAAAAATACGAATACGCGAATGAATCTCTATCAGTTACTTGTAGTTTTAAATTTAGTAACTTAAAATGACTTAAAAAACAACTTTTTAATAACTTTTAAGAGAATTACACGAGGAACAATGTCTTTTATAAAAGTAAAAGTTAAATTTTCGTGGAATTAGTTATCAGTATTTTAAGAAAAATATTATTTTTCTTATTTGTCTTCAGTATTTGTATAAAGTCAGGGAGTATCTACATCACCAATATAATAACATTATAATTTTTCTTTTAATATTACGACTTAGGAAATGAAATTTTTGCAACTTTCGAAAGTTACAAAAAGACTCGTTTCATACTCTTTCGCAATTGCTTTCCTCCACAGCTGGATAGCCTTGGTGTATTTTTACAAACAAAGATAAAAATACTACATTTGTTTTAATTGACGTGGTACACGCATTTAAGCTTTTATTATGACCTGTAACGTATATAATTGGTCTTTCTACAGTATGATTTTATCATTCGCAGTGATTGATCGTAGTTTGTAAAATGATCTTTATCACTCGCAATAATTCATCCGCCAACAGAGTTGAAATTTCGACGTTTCGAATGAAAATTTACGTTGAACTCGCACGGAACTGGCTAACAAACGAAATTAGCGCGGGGAAAAGTTTTCGCGTCGCATTTAAAAGTAATATCAGTGGCCTTTATATTAAATTATGAGAGATTCGTTCGTTACTATTTCACCGAGTAATTAGGAAATTGCTACGTTCCGTAAGATTTATCGTCTTCCTGACCGTCGGTGCTCGGGGAAACGTTTCACGCGTTTCTAATGCGCCCTGAAGAAATAGATAGATAAATTCGTTAAAAATTTTACACAATCGCGAATTTGACAATTATAGTGGGAGTATACGTTTCACGCGAGTTACATTGCGATTAAACGATACTTTTTTTCTTTTCCAAAGAGAAAGCATTCAGATTATTTTCACGAAAATAATTTCTCTTCCCAAACAAAGATCGTATTTTGCGAGAATGGAACGACTGTCGTTCGTGTGCATATCAAACGATATTTTTCGAGAGAAAATATTTTTAAAGGAAAAATGTTCGTCATATTTTTTATATACTTTATTCTTTTTCTGTTTCAAATCTCGCACTTCACATCGAGACATTTCAAATTTCAAGAATATAATGAATTAGAATAATTCGATCGATCACTCTTAATATTTTCATCTTGTTCTTGTTACTCGCAAAGTTCGAATCGATGCTTGTCGAAGGGATATTATTTCGCGATTTGTTCGCTAACGCGAAACAGGGGAATAAAAATGCGTTTAAGGTGCTCGATAATGCTCACCCACATCTTAGGACTCCGATAGACTTAATAGCGGACTTAGTGACGGACTTACGTCGCTTGTCACGCGAAATCCTGAATTACTATTCAACTCTCGGCTTCAATAAGCTTGATTGATGGATCGATGCCTCGAGCCAATGAAAATCTCTTACATCCTCGTTGTTCCATGTGAAAAACTCTCCGAGTCCCTTTCGCCTGATGCATTTTAAACGATTTGCACTAAAGACCCGTCGCATTTGTCAGGCGCGGACTGAATTGTCACGTACAATGCATATCTCGTTATAGTTTCGTTGCCTGCGAAATAGAACAATTGCTTTCAATTAGAATAATTCAGTCTTCCCTTCTTTTTCACTGTTTCAATTTTATCTCAGTTTTTTACTGCTTCAATTGTCGTGCTTCACGTGGTCAAGTTTATTCAAAAACCCTACATGTGAGAGACAGTAATTTTTTTTATTAATATTACACATTCAGTGGATTTTCATGCGTTCGTTTAGAAATTTACAAAAGGTGCTCGTAATGTATGGTACAAAGTGCAGAAGTTTCTTTGATATTCGGCACGTAAAGCAATTTTCTCTGAAGAATCTGTTATTCTGACAAAATAAATTTGCACAAAAATCCGGTAGAAAAGTCCAGTCAGATCAGAAGAACCGTATAACAGAAATAAACAAATACGTTGTTCAGATCGGATAGTCCGTGATTTGTCAAACGAAATTGCTCGAATTTACCAAGAAGAAGCAAACAAAGTGCAAACTGGCGGGGCAGTTTGGCGAGTTTTAAAATTAACGTAATGCAACAGCTACTCGGAATTGCGATTTCCACTCACGGTGGCTGCCAGGAACCCCAGCCCTGCGCGAGTCAACCGCACCCGCGATCCGTGGATAACGATCTTGGAAAAAAACCTAGACCGCGCGATCGAGCGATGTATCTACCGTCGATCGCTGGCCAAACCGCGAGAATCAACCGGCGAGGTGAAAAATTCGGGGGAACGACGGACACGACGACGGTGCTTTCTTCTCGGTTAATACGGCGGTCATGGATAGCGCCGAGGACGATCGTTGATGGCGGAGGCGAAACGAGCGAGTCGGAGGGCGGTGGCCTGCGGTCGCTGGCATTAGGGATTTTAGGGAGGCTTTACGGGACGACGGGGGGAGGGAGGGAGAGAGGGGCGAAAGAGGGTGGAGGAGACCAGCGCGGGATTTTGGTCGGGGTCGGACCGAGCTTGCACTGTTCACGGCGATTAATTCATTGCCGCTTACCGCATCCCACCGCAAACCGCCTTTTGCCCCATTCGACCCTCTCGCGTCCTCGTCTTTGACCTCTTCCCACTTCCGTTGTCTCGCTTATCGTCCGCCATCTCGCGTCCTTTTTCTCCGAGCGGACTCGTGTTGCTTTGCCTAATCGCGCGGAATCGGGCCCCCCTCCCTATTCACCCCCTCGGATCGATGCTTGTCCGATCTTTGACGGGACGTCGTTGTTCGACATCTGCACGATTTCGGGCCGGTTCGTTCGTTTCTGTCGGCAAACGCTTTCAGCGGTCGGACTTGATGGACTGCGGTTGAGCGTTCTGTCAGCGACGTTGCTTTTCTTTCGTCACGGGTTGGTCATTGAATTAAGGTTGGTTTGTACCCGAGGACTGTGGAGGAAGTGTACAGAGGATACAGAAGTACGTTTTCGGTTTTTCTTTTTCTTTTTTTCTGCAGGGAAGCAATTTTAAAAATCAGTCGATCTTTGCAGTGTCATTTTCAGATCGTTGCATTCGGATCGGTATCGTTTTTTCGAGCCAGATTCCGTGTTTTTCTAACAATTCCGTTGTTAAAGTCTGTTGTTTGTCGATTGATCTCGTGTTACGTATTGTTGGTTATTTTGCAGTTGAATGTAATAATTTTAACTTGTACTTTTTTTTTTTTTTTTTTGAAGTTTTGAGCAGTTTTTGAAACAGTTTATCGTCGATTGATTTCAGAGTTACATCGTTCTTTTCTTTTTTGGTTTTGGAATTGAATTTATTTAGTCGAAACTTGTACTTTTTTAACAGTTTTGAAATTCAGTTTGCTACCCCCATTGATTTCGTGCTGTGGGAATCGTACTATTTTTCGGTTTTGGGGGGGAAATTTAATACAGTGATTTAATTTGAAGGAAAACAGTTTTGAAATTCAGTTTGTGAATTGATTTCGTGTCATCAAATTTATATTGTTTCTTCGTCTTGGAGCTATACACCTGTTTTTCCGTCTTCTTAAATACAATCAAATTATTCCTCGTTGTGTTAAAATACTGCTTGTCTTAGACTTTACTTTTGGCTACTATAAAGCTCCATTAATATACAAGTTTTTTTAAAAAATTTCCATGCTGATTATAATTTATATTGTATTAACACGTCAACTACTATGAAAGTCACATAAATGTTCCAATAAATATTTAAAAATGAGTGAAATAAAATAAATATCATCGGCAAAACTAGACAAACAACTAGATAATGCTATAACAATTTCAACTATGAGAAACTAGATAATGGATAAAAGAAGAAAGTACTAAATAATAAATAAAATAATGAAAATTAGGCTCTCGTCGTACTGAAATATTCTGTTCCTTGGAGAGAACGTATAAATTTCACGTGACGATCAAAATATTCATATTGTCGCATTTAGTAGTTTCTGAATTTTTTGTTTCAGTCGCAAGATCATCCGTACAATTTTATTATTTTATATAATGTTATCGTACTCTGTTAACTGACCGGAAATTGGTTTTAGACACGTTTAATATTCATGCGCGAACGTGCAATGCTCTTGCTAAAATACGTAAATATTGTAGTTGCAATATTCATATTCGCATATGAATATTCGGCATTGAACAATCGTTCCGATTCGAAAGTTATCACACATCGCGGCGCGCGAATATCCGCTTGTTTCGCGGTATGCAAACTTGAAAGACTTCCGTAAAAGGCATGTCGACGTCGAAAAACCGCAAACAGCGATGTAGATGCCACACTCGATGAATAATTCCATAGATTTATTTGACGGCGAATGTTTACCATTACTTGACGAATATTCATTCATGTTACGCGATCATAGATCACTGACTCTCATTCAACGTGCACAGCTATTACTAAAATCGTCAGAAAGAAAAAAAATTGATCTTGACTGAAAATCTAAGAATCGATGTAGCATCTAACAAACTGTTGTCTAAAAATGTTGTACGTAAATTAAATTACACGTGAATCAATCTCTAATACAATATAAACCATGATAACATTATTGTTACGCGGATGAAACGTGAAACAACGTACGATAAAATGAAATAATAAGAGCGGCATTTGGTTTCTCCGGCCGTTTATGCGAATCTTTGCCGCGAATGCAAATATACCGCGCGACGCTCCTTTTCGTATACAATACCAAAGCCTTATTGCGAAAAATTTGAATAGTAATGTCTTCGAGAAAACAAGCCAACAAAATGGAATTCGTAATTAAATGCCTTCTATTGCCAAATTATACGAACGTAGGCAATGAATTACCACGACGGGCATTGTTCTTTTATATATTTTCCAATTACTTGATATTTATCGTTCTTAATGTCATCAGTATTAGTTTTTAATTCGTTGGTAATTAATTTTTAACATTTCAATGTTATGTGTCCAATCGTCGACTATATTTATGCGACATAATGTTTATCAATCAATCATTTCTTTTACACAGCGTTTCTGTATTGTAATTACACGAATAAATAGTATAATAGTACAATACACAAAAGTACACCTGTTAAAACATTTTACAGTCGAGAAAGATCCTTTTCTTTTAAGTTAGTTTGCCCGAAATATTAATTTTCAATTTTGTCGCAACGAGCTTTTGAAATCTCTTATCACGCGGACGAAAAGTCAACAGCGCAACTCGCGCGTCGTCATTTTACTCATCGATACTCGAGAATCGAGTCAGAGCTCTCCGGAATAGCGTATCTCCGATATACCGCGGATTGTCGTCGTGCTTTTAAGACTGGAGAGAGGAAAAGGAGGACTTGTACACGTATCCCGGCTGGAAACAGTCCGAGATCGATGCGCGCTTACGATTGCGTAAGGGCAACCCGGCGGGAATTTGAAATGCAAAGCGGAAATGCGAGGCACCACGCGGGATTTTCTGCGGTCGTGGCAACGATATGGCCGCTCTCCCTCCCTCCCTCGCGAGGGCCGTTAGGTATTTTTCAGCCGTCGTTTTGGAAATCGCTCGCCTTTCCCCCGCAATCCTATCGTTCCGCGACTTTGACAGAGAGCCCTCGTTTTCTCCAAAGCTCGAAAATCGTCCAGCTCTTTCGAGCTTTGGACACGTTCGCGAATCGACATTAGCGCGCCATTTATGCTGTATTCAGTGGACATATTAATTTCGTCTTTCGATCTGCATCCTTTGACGGTGGAAGTAACGCGCGATGCATGGAGATTTTTTTTTTCAATTTATGTTAATGCTAATTAAATCTTGATGTTTGTATCCGACGTGGGGAAAGATCGACGTTGATTTTTAAATTCATTAATTAATTAATCGGGAACTGTTTATTCTGTAAAATTTAAGAGTACAAAAATTCTATAAAACGTATAATAATGTTCGTAAAAATCTGTGAAATATACAAAATTGAGTATTTATTGCAATATCTTGCAAGTGATATTTACGAATCTTTATTTACCTTTCATTTCTTTAACTACGTTTACAAGGATATAAAAATGTATATACATTCGCAGTCTATTAATTTTTGCAATTTAAGTTAGATTATTTAAAAAGGTAAAATAAAATGGAAACACTTGGCATTATGTAAATTGTACAAATTATAGAATAAGCGTTGCACCTGATTTTCTGAGTTACCCCCGCTAAAATCACTTTCACGTGATAAAAATGTTGTAAGTGCGCGATTTATCACGATCGCAGTAACAGAAATCACCACTATTACCAATTCGCAGCCCTCCCCCAAACGAAATCCTGCATTCATAGAATCTAGACGTTGATCGACAACGGTTATCGATGGCGGCAACTCTGGCAGAATCTTTGTCTCAAAGTTCCCGTTCGAGTCGAATACGTTCGTCTCGTATTGAAACTCGATTTACAGCCGTGAACGGCGAACGTGTTTTATAACGCTATATACGATACATCCGTGTCAGACGCATTATCCGGGCTAGAAGTTGTTGATGGCGCTACGATGGCGTTCGATCGCGGAACGCGGCGTGACCAAATCAAAAGAGAGGGATTTCCGGTAATTTCCGTAGCCTAAAACCAGTTTCCGTGAACGAAGAGGGGGGACGGAGAGGGTGGCAGATATCATGGAAAAGCGACAGCCGGCGAAGACGTGATTCCCTCTCCCCCCAAGTCTCTGATTTCTATGAACCGTGATTTATCGCGTTTCAAGAACCCCTTTCCGACAGTTTAACGATGCCGCGATTCGAGCGCAGGAAACTGGATTCGCTTCGAAATATCGATCTCTGTTTCTCTCTCTCTCTCTTGCTCTTGCTCTCTCTTCTGCATCTGCACGAGTAACGTGCTCTTTGCTCGCGGAGCGTCGGAGACTTTCTCCCGCGTGCCCCCTTAATACGAACTCGCGAGCGCGGCACTCGATTCGCTTCTTTGAATAAACCTGTTTCAGTCGGTCGTTCGACCGGTGATTTATGAACGCTGATAATTATCATCGCGTTGACGCATGAGTCGTGCACAATCTCCGTGTGTTTCGTTGTTTGATAAATTTGTTCGCCACGGTTGGGGCTGATGTTGGTTTGAGTTGATTGATCTTTCGGCAGGAATGTGTTCCTTAAACAATTAGGTGAAATCGTTCTGCTCGTTTGAGCACCTAATTTCATCTTAAAAGTTTCGAATTTCGTACTTGTTACACGTTATGGGACACTGTTGGTCTTTATTGTAAATGAAGAAAAAGTTAGATGATGCGTCAAGAGTGAGAAAATATTACAGAAGGCAAAATTAATCGTGTTTCTCGTTGGAACTTCTGACAAGGCTTTTGTAGTTGAAAATGAATTAACGTTCAAGCATACGCGTACACGTATGTGAAAGCTCGAAGCTTTAAAGCCTTTAAAATTTCTCAAGTTCGTCAATTTATTTCTCGTTGAAACGAACTGAATTAAATTGAAATAAAAATAAAATCAGATTAACGTCTTTGACATTATTGCCCCGGGGATAAACTGAAAAAATAATTACAATTAAATTAAATTCAATTAAAAGGGCTAGGTATTAACTGTTTTCTTTAATTAACATTTCATTTCTGGTATATTAATACCTTTGGAAGTTTCTTTTATTTCATTCAATACTTGCTCACAATGAGAAATCTCGACAGAGGAATGAAAATTTTATAGAAGAGAATTAATTTTATCAGAAAATGACGAGGAATTGATATGTAAGCAAAGAATAAAAAAAAAAAAAAATTAAAACAAATCAACTAAATTCTTTTTTCTATGAATTAATAAAATAGAAATGTATCAGAGTTCATAAAGAATTTCTAACGTTGGGATACGTATTATTAGCTATTAATTACTGTTTTAATTGTGGCCCGTTGTTGATCACTGATGTATTTACGTAGTTAATTGCTTATTATTAAAAGTTAATTAAATTTGGCTTACATGAGTGCGGTGATCAAACAAATGTAAATGATTATTGCAGATGATATGATTGCAGGTATAGAGTGATTGAGTCCATTTGCAGAATTCGCATTTACATTCGAGTTCATTCGATCGCGAAGAGCGAGCGCGGCTATGCAAATCTGTGCTTTAATAATTTGAAGTAATATTTTGTTCTTATTACAGCGTAGAACATTGGCGGTTGAATTTCTGCAATAATTAATTGGAATTCTATCTGACATTAGTGAGTTAATAATATTATTATAAATTGCACTTGTTCGGTTACTTTTATATTAGCATTTAATTGATTTAGCGGGAAGAATAATTCAAATTTAATATAAATTTTTCGCACGAGTAAATTTCAGTACGATATTGTACGATTAGAAAGAGATAAAATATGTTAACGTATCAACTTAATTTTATATTTTTCAGCCATTCGAAATTTAATATAATTATTTTAATTTCATTAAAAAATATATTTGATTTTCATTGGAAAATTACTTGCCTACTTTTCACACATTTTTCGAAAAGTTTATTAAATTTAAATTGATATACTTAGGTGTACTTCAAATATTTAATATGTAATTTTACTTTTACGAAGATGAACTTAGAAAATTAAATCTTGATAGGAAATTATTTTATTTATTAAATATTATATTTTTATATATTATTGTATATATATTATCTTTCATATATTTTCACGTATTATACTTTTGCATATTCAAATTTTTTCCACAGATACGCAAATACTTTCATAAATTAATTGCCACATTTGCCGTGTAATCGTTGACAACGTATTTCTTTCGAAAACGATTCGATTCGCTTAATATCCGACGAGATGACGAATCTTGCGTGATCGTGGTGTTAATAATCCCACAAAGCCCTACTAAATTGCCTTACTGAGTGGTCATTGGGAACATTAAATGGCATCTCCATCCGTAAGCACCGACATTTGCAAGCATCATTGATCGTTAATCATGCATCTCGCTTGCGCGAGCACTAATTCGGACAAGCCTGTCGAACCTAGTGCCTATTGTTACCGATTTAGTCAAAAGATTATCGCGGTTGTTATTTCCGTTCGTGTGTTTTCATTGACAAAGTGAATTTTTACAAAAAAAAAGTAGAATAAACCGAATTTGTTAATTCTTTTACTTGCAATTAAAATTCTAATTTGAAGTTATAACGCGGTCAGTCAATGTAGTAGATAATAAATTTAAATAATGTCTAAATCCATAGACAAAAATTAATTAATTTCAATTAAATTGGTTTCAGTCTTCCCACATTTGAATACCATAGAATCTATTTAAAAAATAAGTGAAAAACCTGAGGATTATACAAATTGGATATTACTTGATGAGATTATCTTCACCAATATTAACAATTTAAATAAACGATACAAAATGTCTGTCAGAATTTCAAACAAAGCGATAGTAACTTATCGTGGATAAATACGAGCCACCCAATATTCTTATTTTAAACTACTTAAAATAAACGAAAACGGGCTTTCAAACGAATAAAATTCGTAGAAAATCAATCGATTAATTCATTCGCCGCCAAGTGTTGAAATAAACACGGGAAACAAACGCAAAGGAAAAAATTGAAAACGTTGAATGTCGATCGATCCGACGAGCATCCACGCAGCGATTAATCGCATTTTAGCCGTGAAAACCGGAGGGAGGAGGAAAAAGTGAAGGAAAGAAGAAAAGATCTCTGTTCGACAAATATAGTCCAGCGAAATTAAAATCATTCGGCTTTCAAAGAGTCCTTGTTGCTTAGGGGGGGTGGAGAAACAGGTGAGAGGGGCGGACGTGGTCTGCCTATTCGCGTTCGTCACAGTCGCGTTTCGCAATTTCGTTGATCTCTGCGGCAGTGTATCGCGGCGAGATCCGGTCGTTCTCGCGAACGGCTGTCCGTAATTCACGCGAAATATCGACAGGACGGCTCGCAGACCGGCTCAATTCCCCGAAAAACCTGGCCGCGCCAGGGGATGAAACCGGAAGGCGACGTTGAAACGCGCTCGTTCGACCGATAATCGACGCCCGCGCGCGCAATAATTGGCGAATTGGCGTTAATCGAATGGTGTTTACGAGCCGCGGTGCGCTCGCACGCTGATTTCATAAAGATGATCCCGATAATCGGCTGCGGCAATGAGACGCGGTCCTCGATTGTTGTTAACTTCCCTTTTTATCACTGAAAGTGATTTTAGCTCTTCAGGTGCAACGCTGATGCAACGAAAATTAGCGATTGGTTGATTTGGGTCACGTGATTCGTGAGAGGGCGTGGCGTAGACCTCGAGTGGGAGTGGCGTTGTCTGGTACTGAGCGATCGCGTCTGTAATTTGTTTTCTATCGATTCAAATGTTTGCTTATCGATAAAATTTTATGGCAAAAAAGTCGTCTTCGTTTTCTAGTCGGAAAAGCACTTACGAAAAAGCAAATAATTTTAAAACATACTCCCCTCGAAGTCATTCAAATTTATCCGACACATTTTTCACTGTGAGCAATAATAATAATGTAAATCAGATATATATTTCTTAATTCATTCAAAAAAAAAGAAAACGTGTCTTTCTTCTTCATGGCTTGTCACAAATTCCACTAGCTATTCTCCTCTCACAATCAGTTTCCCTTAACAACGACGTCGTGGGTACCTCGGTCAATCGTGCGTCACGAGTTACGTACACTTGGAAACAGTCGCAGTTTTTCACCCTTTTGCAAGCGGCCCCAATAAAAACCGTGGTCGAACCCCGCGTCGGTGGCAGGTTGACAAAGGCTTTTGTGAACGTGGTCCTTTAAGCGGCCGCATTGTTGACTTTCGTCGTCGAGCTTGACGGAACAGCGACCAACCCGCCGCGTAATCAGTCCGATGATAATGGATTAATTAATCACTGACACGGCGACCGAGCGATTCGAGACCGATACCGAAAGTCGGCCAGCTTGCTCTCTCAAGACCCCTGATATCTCCTCTAAATTTATCTTTCGCACCCTCGCCGATTTGATCTCGCTCTCGAATCTGGAGTTCTGAAGTTTGGAATTTTTGCGAATTTTTCTCTTTAAGACAAGTCTTTAAAACATTCAGATGGGTCAATAAATTTGTTTGATTAGGTTTATTAAACGTTGATTAGGAGTATTGGGTTTATTAAATGTTTTATTATTTAAGATATCTTTCATTAAAGGATGAACGTGTAGATATTATATTACATTATTCGAAATACATTCTTCTGATTACAGTGAGTGCAAGTTACTTTTATAAATTGAAATTTTCTAATGTAGGAATTTTGAAAATTTTTGATGTAGAATAGATTTATTCTGAGGATAAACCTAACGTTGAATAGTTGGTGTAAATAATTTTAAACAATTGTTCAAGTATTCCCAGCATGCTACTAATCCAGTTTGAAAGTTTGAAAGTTTTAGTTGTAATACGTGACCAAGTTTTTAAATTAAAATATCCTTTACTTAAATTTGTAATGTAATTTGTTATTCATATTCAAGAGCAGAAAAAATAATTTTTACAATTTTAGTGTGATTTGACGAGAAACATTTTAATAAAGGTTCGAAGAGAGTGGAAGATTAAAAATACACTTTATCAGCTGTCATTGTTATTTACAATTGTTTTTTTAGTTATGTTGCAAACTAAGTAATAAATGGCATCATATTTTAAAATTGTTTGCCAGAGTATAATAATCGTGTCTCCATGTTTTCGTATGTTGTATCGTGGACTTTTACGCAAATTTATATTTTTTACAAGCACATTTAAAGAAATAGAATTTAAATACTTACTTTTATTTTTAATTTATTATACATATATATATATATATTTTTGTGTATTACGTGTATCCTGTACGTAAATTTTTGTACGTTAAAATTTCCTGCAAAAGCACCTCCTGTTTTATTCATAAGTAGAGTGCGGATGTTGGTGCATTTTTAGGAAAATTTAAAGGTAGAAAAATCTACAGGATGCGTATAATATGCAAAAACATGTAAAGTACCTGAGGTGGAACAATTGTGATATTTAATATACGAAATAAATTTCTATTTAAATTCTATTCTTCTAGTCACACTTTCGTAGAAATGTGAAATACAATTCTATTCGCTAGTTTCAAGCATCATTCGAAATTATAAAATACAAAAACATTGTTATTTGGCCATAAATTTAAAAGTTATTAATAATAATATCAATAATAATAATCATACCAATCAAAATAACAAATCAATAAATAATAATCATAATTATCAATTTATTTTTAATATATTATATATTATTATATTTAATATATTAACGTAATAAGTTATTACGTTTTAACAAAACCTTGTTTCCCAACTTACCCCGTACTTTGATCGAGTTAGAGAAATAAAGTTGAAATTAGTCATCAGTTTCTTACTGTTTATCAACGAAGAGAAAATTACGAATCGAGTAAACTCAAACAGTTTGATCATTTTTGAACAAATGAAACGATGATCGCTGCAACGACGTAATAACCAGAATTTTATAACGTCGTTAGACCACATTATCTTTTTGAAAAACCATTCGACAATTAATAAGCGGGAGAACGGAGCCAACGAATTCATTCATTTGATCCAATAGTAATTGATGAAGGAGACGGTGATCGATGTTTCTTCTTTGGGTGATTAATGGCTGGTCTACCGTAACGCTTGATCTCATTAGCTAGCCGGGAACCGATTATAAATGTTTTTGCTCCCTCTCTTTCCGATCCGCCATTGATGCAGATTCTTCCATGTAGTTTAACGTTTGCACGAGTTTGTTACGAATAACGAGACCTGAAACTTCCTTCTTTTTACTTTTTTTGCAGTTTGAATCTGAGGAAAAATCACGTGATTAATACTTTGACTCTAGTTCTCCGATACATGGAAATTTCGTGAATGATTTAAGCAAATGTTATCCAAAGTAAAAATATAAAAGACAACGATTTTATATCTAGGTGAAAGATCATTTTTGTCTCGTTTTTTATTCTAGTTTAACATTTTTGAATAAAATAATACATCACCTGAATATTAACGCTCATTTGAATATTGGATATTGTATTTTGCATACATTTGAATACAACTGGGCGTATATATATATATATATATTGGGAACGATAAAGCTGAATTATTTTAAGAATTAAATTACGTTTGCCCTTTGAATTATTCTCATTTCAATTATTTTCAATAACAAGCGTATAAGCCTTAATTTTGGTTGTAATTGTACAAACAATTTTAGTAGAATGCCAGCGAACGTTTTTTAGGTCATGGCTGTGATTTATTATCAACCTCAGAAATCTATGATACATAGAACCACGATGTTTCGTCAAATCAATCCAAACTTTTTTCTCAGTACAATAAATGTTCCCTATTTCCGAAAAAATAAAAGTATCCTACTCGTACGAAAGAACATAGGATAAAAGTTCCAGTGAATATCTACACTCTGTTCTACAGGGTGTTTAAGAAAACTTCAAGCAGTGTGTAGTACTTGTCAAAAGAAGAATAAAGTCTTAATAAGAATACCTTCCAAAAAACCATCAGTTACTAGATTTCTTCTATCTTAGACCTCTGATAACAGTATGGATAGATCACAGTATCAACACAACGCGTTGATCTGCATTTATAAGAAGACGTCTCATAAATAATTATCGTCTCGTTCGAAAATCATTATTTTTGATACTACACGCTGTCCAACTGCCCAGTTTCTATACAGTCTGCGCAACAGTGTTCCCTTCAAAGGAACAGAAAAGACGGTGTTGAAAAATTGCTTTCGCAGTCGCAGTTGGACAGTTTCGCTCTCGGCCTCGGCGTCGTCTCGTGTCTAATTGAACGATAGCCCAGTAGTCGCCCAGGTAGTCAAGGTGAAAGTCGGTGCGCGGATTCCCCGAAGCCGAGTTTCTCCTTCTCGGAAGGGAGATGTCGAACCTAGGGACTCGGCCCGTACTCTTGAGGTGGTCAATGCGGTGAATGCACATTGAACAGCATGCATTTAACTGCGACGCTTCAGCGAGACGCGCGGGAGGCAAGTGGATTTCTGGAGATAGATCCTGCGGAGTGGACGGCTGAGCGCCGCCACAACACCGCAAGGCTCAACTTGGATAGTCGCGCGGGGATTTGGGGTTTAACGTTGGTCGGGTTGCACCAACAAGCCTCGGTACCTTATCTCGAAATCGCTACCCCGAGCCTGTACCTCGGGCATCCCGAAGGACCGGCAAACAGTTGCCCGGGTTCACCGCGATTAACGACGGCTTATAAAACGAACCGCCGCTTGTAAAATTAGGCGGGGAAAGTGCAGCCGGTTGCGGCCACCCACCCATCCTCCTCAACCGGAAATCCGATTCGTCGTTGACCGATAGAACCGTCGCCAATTGCCGCTCGAGTCGTTTACTCCCGATTTTCGGCGATTCGATCTTCTCTGAGAAATCACGGTTGTGACGGTGTTTGGATTTCTTTCGGAAATTGTGTTGTTTCTTCTGGTATTCTGCTGTGTAGACAAGTTGACGCAGTATTGTCATAGTTTCATTCCTGATTGGTGTTTTTGCTGTCCTCCTCCTAGGTTAAAATTCTATTGATAATTCGTTTTTCAACATGTTCACTTTGTCTTTTTAATAAAGGTCTGTTAATCCTTTGAAATCTTGCTTGAAATCTTCAAAGATCCGAAAGTTTAATGTTGAATGAAGGATATGTAATACATGAAAAATTTGGATTCACCTTGATATCAATATATTATACTCTTTGGAGCTCTAATAAGTAAACTAATTGTTTTAGTTTGTTGATTTTTGGATCAGATGTACAATACTCTTATACTTGAGTGCTCAGAGAGTTAAGAAATAATGACTGAGAACATTTGAAATTGAATAAAACAATTTCTATCAGTTGTCAAATTTATTTTTGTCAGAAGATTCTTTACAATTCGCAAATAATAATTTTGTCGAGATTTAACATAAAATTCAAATTTATTCTTTCTTTTTAAAGTATCTTTTTATATTTTATATTATCATGAATCGTTTTAACAGCGAAGATAAAACTAAGTTATTTGCAATTCCAATAAAGTTTTTCGAAATATAATTTCTCCAATAATAACGAAGTTTACATTATTACTTATATTCTTCAAAAATTATGTAGAGTAAAAAATATAATGGTATGTATAATAAATGTAATTTTAAAATTTTTACTTCAAATTTAGTCTTGACAAATAGGATAGGATTAACAAAACAGAATCAAAGTTTCGTAGAATTTGGTCATGTTACTCTTTCATTGCGAGACGTACTTCAGTTATACATTTAGAAAGATTATTGCTCCACATATTTGTTTGTTACAATATTAATGAATTAATTGTTTTTTAATACATTAAGACACTATATTCTAATTAGTGTGATACAAGTTCTATTTATTTAATGTACAATACAATATACAATATAATCTTTTGCATGAGCAGCAGTAAATAAAATAATGGTGAAGCTTCAAATATTCAGATACATTAGTTTTACATAAAGTATGTAATATAATATCTAAAATGGAAAAAATTTGCTCATCATTTGAATTTCGCCATTATTCAATGCATCATATTTGATGTACATTGAATGAACAAAATTCACGATTCTGCTGACTAGAATTTTATTAAATAAGAAAACTCATTCAATGATTTCTCAAATACCATTAACAAGAGTATGTTATTACTTAAACGTTATTTCAATAGCTGTTCGTTGAATAGGTACTTCTGTATCACAGGGCAAAGAGATTTTAAGTAGCCTCAACCGTAAATAATAATGTTTCAATGTGCAACTCATGTGTAAAACTCCATCATTGGAACCGGAGCAAGTCTGCTTCGTGGAATGAAAAAATTTATCCCTTTCGCTGTTCAAAAAAGAATCTCTTCAAGCTTATTTATGTAATTTGTAAACAGAATCAGCCACGGTTAACGAAATCCACATGCCCGTGTACGTATTCGTGAAAAAAACGTCGCCGTTTGGTGAAAAGAGTTCTGTCAAATGTGCTGCTTTTGCAATAATTAAACAGAATTCAACAAATACAACAAAGCTTGCAAAGCAGCTTCGCTTCGGTGCACACGTGTCACAGTTTATTTTTTCACTATCCAGGCCAAAATGTTTGCTTTTACATACTGGTTTCAATGATTATAACGCTGAGAAACGTAACGTTACCTTTCTCGAAGAATTGAAGTACATGAAATTCATGAAATTATGAAAAGATTCTTACTGGAATGTTGGAAATTTCATCTACCTTGTTACTGGAAATACACGCGTTAGCAAGCGATATAACGAGATAATGAGGATGGTGTATCGGATATTAGGAAAGAAGAGATGATTGTTTAAATGGAAATTGCATTATATATATATTAAAAAAATATATATTATTATATATATAAATATTAAAAACTTTAATTTTGAAAAACTGACAGATGTCAGATGCGAACAATTCTCAAAATAAATTCTTCATCTACCCGGTGTCTTCAAAATCCTCGCTCCACGAGGTGCGAATCCATCCGCATCGGCAATTGATCGTCGCTCTACAAACCTCGATCGAGAGTTTAGAAGAGTCACGCGATTCGTTTTGACAGTTTCGCCACCGTGGCCGGAAGAAACGCGATTAATCGCCGTAGTCCGGATCGCGCGGCGGCCGACACGCAGCCTGCGCAAATATTGTCCTTTCGCCCGGCAGTTTTCCACAGTCTTTGACGTGCGTGCAGTCGTGATTCCGTGATTCGACACGGCCGAACGAACAGCTGATTAAACAGCACGCGCGATTAAACAACGGCACGTTTCCCTTCGCGGAGTAATTAAAGAGAGCTCCGCCGAGATCCGTTCGAGAGCAACGTTCAAACAAACTTCCTGTCCTTCCCGAGGTCCAAGAAGGAGGAACAACCCTCTAGTTACGTCTTCTCTCGCCGTTAAGACGCACACGTCTCTTCTTTTTCCTCTCTTTCACCTATCGTCCCTTTCGTTGTGATTCACGCCCGGTTCCAATGTTTTTCCTTTTTCCTTTTCTCCCCTCACTGTCACGTTCGCTGTTCCTACAGGGCTGGCTCGCACGCTAGCCAGAGCCAAGTTGGATTAGATAAGTTTGCCGTTTAGCCAGGCCCTCTCGATGCGATGGGTTCGTTCGGCTTAGTCGATTCCAGGCTCTGCCCGAGTCTCTGCCTCGCTCGACGTCGTTTCCGTTTTGTTTGGTTTGCCCGGGTTCGTTGGAACGTTGGAAGTCTTTGGTCGTCCCTAAAGCGGCGCTCAAGTGCTTCCTGACTACCATTGCCCTTCCAGTTCGCGCCAGCTACCAGTTCGCTCCGTGGTCCTCCACCCTTCCACCCACTTTCTTCGCCGTGGTCCTCCCAGCCTCTCACCCCTCTCCTTTGTCTACGCTCGTCTCGCACCGCTCGGTCCTTTTCCCGCTGGAAACTTTCGGCTTGACGAATCTCCGGTTCCCACAATACGCCAGATTCAATTTCCGTCGATACCCGGCTACCGTGGCCCCATTGTGCAGCTTACGCTCGTCCGAAGCTCGGCCTCCCACACCCCCGATACTCCCCGATCGCGGGGAATTGACCGCGCGGAGGGCGTGAAACGAGCTTCCCGCCGCCTCGCCTCGTCTCGCCTCGTCTCGCCTCTTCACCGCTTCGACGTTTCGTTTAACTTTGCATTCGGGATCTCCGGGAAAAACCGTTTGATCCTTGCCTCGCGAGATTGAACCCGATCCTCGGTGACTTCTGTTGACCGATTCGACCGGCCGCGTCGGAGGGCGGAAACGGGAAGGAGCGCAGTTTGGGATCTTTGGGAAAAACGGTGATACGGGTAATACGGGAATCAATGGACTGCGGATTTCACGTATCTGCACGGGTAAAAGTGTCTTATAAAGCGTGTAATACGTGTGTAGAACGAGTGTGTCCAAAATATAATACTTGTAACAACTTGTGTATCACTCTGTATAACATTTTAGGGGAAACAAATCTTTGGTTAGGTTTCAATTTTTGAATTGTATATTTAAAAAAAATCCGTAGTTTAA
This sequence comes from Melipona bicolor, assembly GCA_030673865.1. Lineage (NCBI taxonomy): Eukaryota > Metazoa > Arthropoda > Insecta > Hymenoptera > Apidae > Melipona > Melipona bicolor. The sequence goes on from JAHYIQ010000005.1 coordinate 1,497,672, forward strand.
TAACTAGTAATTTATTTAAATATTTGAGCTACAATGTATATCAAATTAAGAATCATTGAAGAAGTTTGTCACTGACAAAAGTCCAAGACATTGGATATATTATAAATATTAAATAATGAATGATTCTTAATTTTTGTTACAGTTACACATATTTTACTCTCAATGTGTCGGATATTGTAGCGAAAGTATTTCGTAATTAATTCTATATTCTGGATATCGTAGAAAGTTTGCCATCGATTTTAGCGGGGCCTCTTCAGGTGCAACGCTGATGCAACGAAAATTAGCGATTGGTTGATTTGGGTCACGTGATTCGCGAGGGGGCGTAGGGTAGACTTCGAGTAGGAGTGGCGTTGTCTGGTAAAAGGTCGTCTTCATTTCCTAGTCAGAACAGTTGCTTCAGTGAAACGAATCGTACTGGGATACAAGTCGTGCAGATTTTTCTACTTTATTATGTATTCGTCAATTTGTCTGTTTTATTAATTGACGATGAAGTATATCTTTCTTAAAAATTGAATTTTTACAATGAATATTTTGACCATTTTTAATTCAGAAAAGTTGGCAGTGTGTGAATATTTTCTCCCATGAGTATTTAGAAAATTAGGTCACCTTTAAATTTTTTAAATTCTTTCATTTTCGGAGCAAGCACGTGTTCCATATTATGCACCGTTCATAATCATTTCATTTCATTTCATTAAATTTTTTCTAGCTACTACCATTTTCAAGCTATAGCTTGCCCTAGTTGTGTGTATTGTATTATAGGTTATTACTATATATAATATCTACTTCGTATAATTTTCATATAAATTCAAATTAACTTTTCTAAGTACAAATATCAGGATAATATTTTTGTTTTCGCAAGCTAGATAAAATCTACATTGTATTAATGAAATTTTCTTAAATTATTGCTTTATATTTTTGAATTTTAAATGAGATGAGATATTTTGTAGTTTTCGTTTTTTTAAAATTTAATATTAATTCAGATTGAAATTTAAAGCAGACGAGAGTACAGAATTTTCCCTTTCGTCGTAGATTTTTAACATTGTTTTTGCAAAATTTTAAAATAGTTGAAAGAGATGTCTAGTTTAAGAACTTGTTTCATTGACAATTGAAACATTCGAGTAATAATGAATTCAAAATGTCCTGTGATGAATGATTATCTTTTTTATAATAATTTTTTATTTTAATATGACATGTCCTGAAAAATTAATTTCTCTTTTCATTGCATAGAAAATATAAATTATTATTTAAATATAAATACAAATATATTTCTTTGTGACAGCATTAAACTTAAAACCTTACTAAATTATTTGCAACTATTATAGTTAGAAATCAAATTCGTTGCAAATTTCCGCATGGTGGTAGTGTCTGTAAATTAATTAAAAACACTAAAAATACTCGACCACGCATTTCTAGTACGCAAGTGTTCCAATATTTTATTTCTGACATTTCGAATGACTTGATCGAACGACAAAACAATTGCCTACTTATTTTTCCAACAACACAAATGCGACTATTTTCGGTACAATATTAGAGAACTGCAACATCGGTAGCATTCTCTTTTCGTCCTATATTCCCAACGAAACGAGCATTATCGATTCGTCGCGGCTCCGTATCTCCAAAACAAAAGGAAAGAAGGGAAGACACCGTGTCGGTTCACAGACGGAAGGCTCTACTTCACGATAAAATATTCAAGTTCCGTCGTCTTTAACGCGATGACGAATCAAGACGGTGGTTTACACGAAAACGGAAGAAAGAAGACGCCGGCGAGGAGTACTCGAACGAGGGAAACCACTTTTGGAATATTGCCGATATCGGAATCGATGCGTTTAAGAGAATCCTATTCACCGCGTCTAGCTGAATCTGTGCCTAGTCACGGAAGGAAGAACAATGTAAATAGCGATCGGAAGCTCCAGCTTGCTGCTAGCCATCTCGAATACCATTAGCTCCGAGAACTTCACCACTCATGCTGTAATAAATATTTTCGTCATCTTTGGTAATAAATTCGGACACCGTCGTGAAATCTGTACGAATGCCTGAAAATCAAACGAAGGAGTGAGACATTGCAGAAGACAAGATGAGAAACATCTCCTCTCTTTCCTGATGACTATTTTCTCAGTAGGAGCATACGCAATTCACGATGCTGTAAAGCAGAGGTGGCTAACTGGCGGCTCGCGGATTTTTACCCCCACTTTTCTGATCTCTAGCGCTATCCCTTCTCCTGGCATCTCTCCCCACTTGCTTGGTGAGAAAATAGAATCTGCTCTGTGCGGTCAATATATTTTATACAGATTCTACGAGTGTAATCAAACAATCCTTATTAAATACAGTGAGACGTCGTTAAAAACATTTTTACAATTTACATTGAACTTTCCAACTTGAGCAAAAATGTTACAATGGCCCGGATATCCTCTCATTGAGGAAAATCAAACGAAAATCCACAAAACAGTTAACGATTACTGCCAAGAAAATTTCTTTTAGCGGATTTAAAAGAATTATAATGGCTCGATTAAGGACACATCAGAATAACCCATGACGTCTAATCAAGAAGACCTGTCTTTTGCAATAGACATCAAGAATCTGTCGCGCTGCACCAAAGTCTTCGGTATTAATCATCTTCCATCTTCAGACTCGTGACATTTCCATCCAACGTGTTTCTTCGCGCTCAAAGTTTCGTTCGTAAGAAGGAGTGCTTAACCGTACGTAAAGCGTCGCCTTTTTCACACGGGCTCGAGCCCGTTAGATAATGGAATCAGGAAGAACGAGTGGGCCGTATGAGAAGGTAGTAGCAAGGGATGTCGCGACTCCCGCGCAATAACGGCGCCTCGGCACCGTGAAGCACGTGCAATTTGCAAAGGAACGAAAGGGAAACGGCTGTTCATCGGACGGAAGAATGTTTCTGTATGCTAACTAATCCCCGCGTGCTGGATCCCGTGAAGATGTCGACTTAATTTCCCGGTCCCTCGAGTAATTTGTTCCGGATAGCACCGGGCATTAAGTGGATGTACATAGAACCATCTACTAGGCCCCATGATGGTATCCCCTTTTCTGCACTGTACGTACCTCCTCCGCCAAGGACCTCGTTCTTTCTTCCTTCCTCTTTCCTTCGTTCTTATCTCACCCCCCCCCGTTTCGTACGTACGCGTACTTGTACATATTCTCCAGGCCTATGAAAGTGTGAGACAAAGGACGGCCAGGAGTAATTTTACGGAGGTCGAGCAACCCACCGTCCATGACTCCCCCCACTCTTCTCTTTCTTGCCATCATGTCGTCGATTTGCCTTCATCGTTCTCCGTCTCTGTCATCTTTTTTTTCTGTGTAGAAAAGTACTTTTAAAGAGGTATATTGACATCGCAGCTTACAACTCGCATATCTGATAATAATTAATAATTATTTCAAGCTACTTAGAATTATTCGAGAGAAATAAAACACCAAACAGCTTCGCAACAGACGCCCATTACCGATAAGTTAAAATTCGCTCGAATCTCGTGATAACGGAGTCCCCGAAAAACCGTAATAATAATATTTCTCCCTTAAATTGAAAAGTCAAGATAAAAGTTGCAAACAGAAAGTAATAAACGTTGCCGCGGATGAATTTATCAACCCTGCAATATCCTTTAAACGCACCGGCACCGGTCGCCAATTAATTAAGCCGAAAAGTTGCAACGTGCGTTCCGTCCCCCCTACCCCCCACCCACCCCACCCGACGTTCTCCATCCCCCCGCCGACATTTTTTACATTTGTTTTCGAAATGACCAATTCAATCCCGTAGATTCGCGTAGCCCCGATATATCAATTACAGGTTTATTCGTTTATTTATCCGCACTCGCGCTTCTCTATTGATTTATATTTAGCGGTTTAAAGCGACGAGCGTAAACAGGAGGATAAATAACGCGGTCGAAATCGCGGAGGCCTCGACGCGCCCGACAGCTATATTTACAGTATAATGAATATCGTTTTTAAATGCATATTTCGTTACAGTAAACGAATATTTTTCATCGCCGCGGCGCGGTATCTCTGCGGAGTCGTATCCGGCCAGCCGGACGCGATTTAATGAACCAGATTTCCTCGTTTCGCTTTGCAAAGATTAAATTCGCTGATTTTGTCGATAAATTTTCCGTTCGGCCGATTAGGGGGGGAGGGGGGTTCGACGGGGGGCCGCCGCGACTGGACAATTTGTAAAATTGTCGGTGAAGCGCGACGCATTTTCAAATGGCATTTTCAGACAGCCGTTTTTCTTACTGTCGGTCGATTTAAAAATTTTCAGCGTTGTGCTTTTTTCGCTGGGAAGCTGGAATATAAACGACCCCTCTTCACTCTAAAAAAGTTTACTTAGCTAATATTTGTTCAGTATCATAACTCGGTTAAAAATGTTTGGAAAATAACATGAGAAAGCATCAAAAGGAAACAGAGGTGCAAGGAATAGTATCGAAAGAATGTGTATTAATTTTCCAAAAAAAGAAAATTTGATCCAGGATATTTACAAGAATATGCCTCGAATTTTAGTGTTCAAACTTCATCAATCTATTACCAACTTTCTTAATGTGTTAGTGTAAGTAATAAAAATATTATTATAGAACACACTGGCAAAGTTTGAACATCCTGTACAAAGAATTATTAGGCTTCATTAATTCTAAACATATAGAAAAATAACAGTGAACAAGAAACAGCGAGTGAAACCAAAGTTAAATCGTCAAGCTGCTATTTACTCGAAATAATCACCCAGCCGTAAGCAGCCTAGTCTGCTCGCAAGCCACAAGACACACGTGGAACTCATCGAAAGTAAACGAGAACCATAAGCGAACCGAAAGCGGGATGGCAGAGTCAGAAGCAGTCAAAGACCCTTATCAGGCTCGCACTTGTTAATTAGCTTTACGACGAAGGGCGATGCGACGGAAGAAGCAATCCAGGCAGGAGGAATGCAAAGCCATTCGTTCCGCTGGAACGCGTTTATTGGCAGACTGGCAGTTAAACCGCGCGTGGCTTGCTTTGCCATGGTGTACGTACATAGGTAATAATAAAAAAAGAGAAAAATAGAAGCCTGACCACGATTCTAAATAGCCAGATCGGTAATAACCGGCCGCAAAACTAATTTCTCGCAGGGGAGATGACGTTGCACGCCAAACAGTCGAGGGGAGATCTTCCAGCTAGCTCGTTTCTCCTAGTGTATGGTGAAAAGAGAAGGTTTGTGCTTTCCCTCTGGCAATTAGGCTTCCTTTTATCGCTTCTAGCGCCCTGTACCGTTGGTATACGATCAATTATTTCTTCGTAATTGCGTGTTCTGACTGCTGATGTGAGAATGTTCGTAGGATGTTTGGTTTATTCCCTAGCAATTAGAACTCGGTTGGGTGTATCTCTGATGGGGCATAAATCTTTAGGACGAAATTATTTGATTCGTCATTTTCAAGAGAGTGATATATACTTTTAAATTATAATGGATGTACACGTTGATTTTTACGTGTCCAGAGTCTGACACCTATGTTGTACTTTGAATTTAGATATCGCACCTAAATTAGTTTTGTTTTCTGATACTTTGCTACATGCATGATCTACGTTCGCCCAAAAGTCATAAAACAAGTACTGAAGAAATAATACTTTGATATTGTAAATAACAATTTGACACATATAATATATAAACTATTGTATTAGTAAAGTATGTGTGCATTTTATGAATTTTATTTTCGAAAAAAGATGTTCAATATTAAAAATAGAAATTGTACCAAGACTTCTGATGGGGAACGTACAAGCAAGCACTCGTGTAACTTAATTATTAAATTTCTTTTATACAATATTATTAAATTTTATTTCAATAGACCATGAAAATACGAAATAATAATAAATAACATTGTCACGTCTGTTATTGATTAATAGTATTTTGAATTTCTTTGAATTTCATGCTACAGTGATATATTATCATTCTCGAGTAATACGTATTTCAAAATGTACATATATTGAGTTTATTATTGATTCATAACTGACATATGATTTTCTATTACGCGACATAGATAATTTCACATGTGAACTGCTAACTCGAAATTCAATTTCGAGTTACTGCCATGCCAAGGGATGTGTCAAAGCAGTAGTTCATTATGCGTAGGTTTGGTAATCTCAGGGGTACGTAACAAAATTCTCTATAAATTTGTGCTGTAAAAGCTGATCCTTTAATTAGCCATAGTTTCTCTGTTATTTTCAGTTTAGCACTCGAAGTTTCAGTCGGTTATAAAACATGAAACTCTCAAAAAATGAAACATAAAATAGATTAAATCAAAATTGTCCAAAAAAATGTACGAGTAAATTAAATCCAGCAGTGAAAATATCTACAATAGAAGTATACAAAATTGATGTTATATTATTTTGTACAGATGAAGATAGTGACAGAAAATTGCTAAATTATTTTTAATTTTGTAGTTATACTGTAGTTTATTTTTTTAAACATCGGTATAGTTGTGTCATAATATTTTCTGACTCATGGTGATTGCAATTTTTGGACACGTATGGCATATGATCTGCTGCTCATTAAATTCTGATGAATTTTCCTTTATTTCATACAATCATTTATCATTTTTCCAATAGAAATCTGGAATTCTGATAATTTTAATTTTATAAATTTATTAAAAAGTTCTTTAAAAGGTTCTATTATTTGTATCAAGTAGCATTAGTAATCAAACCCAAGAAGACAATTATTACAATTCTTGCATAACTAAATTGCGGATTTTTGTGCATTTATAAAAGCTACATAAATATACAGAATGCACATTGTACACCAAAATGTATAAAATATCAAAAATTGTAAAAATAGAACATCTAGTGGAGCAAATAATAAAAATATTTAAAACGTTAAAGGTAGTATATGTAAAGTATCAAACATTTGCAGTTTATACTTTATAAGTCATTTTTTCCAAAATGAAGCTCAGTAGTTTCATTCAATCGAACTGTCTTCTTTTCTCAGTTATTTTTAATAAAACTTGCATAAAAATCCTTAATCGGAAATATAAATTTTGTAAATAATTGTTAGTAATTTCATTCAATCAAACTATTCTTCTTCTCTAATTACTTAAAAAGAAGAAAAAAAAAAAAAGGAAACAGAAATTCACAGAAAAATTCGCAATCTATACGCAAGTGTCCCGTTTCGAATCTCCAAACACAAAGTTCTCCTCTCCAAAACTCAACGGTCCCATTTAATCAAACAGTTTTGCCCGAGTTTTTGCCCTCTCGCCTTCGCGGCGCGAGGAGAGAAACACAGTGTAACCCCGGAAGACACCGGGTTGCCGGTGTTCTGTTTACCAGAACTTGACGAGAAGTTGGCCAAGGTGCACGCCGGAAGGAATTATTAGTTTGATCGGAGCGAGGGTGGCGAGCGCCGAAAACAGGAAGATCGGTGTAAGACGAAGTGATTACGAATGCGTATTTTCAGAACGGCTCGGCGGTTCTTGCATATTAACACAACGGCTGGCGTGGAAGGAACGTTAATAATCACTTAACGGGCTTTAAAGTTGCATCGGCCGGAGTCGGCGGAGCTTAGTTTCGTTCGAGATTTATGGCCGTGCAGTTTCGAGAACGCCCCCCATCCCTCTATGGTTCTGTCTCTATGTATGTATGTATGCATGTACGTTCCACACCGTACATTCGGCGGGGAAATGCCTCTCGCTGTTCCCTCGCCAGGCCACGCGTCGTAACATTCATCGGGATTACTACTGCCTAAGCCGCGGCGTGTGCACGCCGACCGAGAAAAGTGGCGGCCCCTCGTTAATTCGGAAATTACCGCGTCGTTGCCTGTCGTCGCGACGCGAAATTCTTTCCTCTCGTGTTTGCCTTTATCAGCGTGACCTTGGCTTTCGCGCTGCAACTTTAATTCGGGTTTATGTTAAGTTAGGTATCGGAATAATCAGGTTGAGATCGAGCTTTCAAGTTTGAGTTCTGGTTGATTTCTCTTGAAGTAAAAATTTTTCTTACTCTGCACACTTCTTTTGAACATGAATAGGTATTTGATAACGTTAAAACAATGATCTGTAGATTTTACGAAAGTGGTTCCTTTTTCTTATGGTATATACATATATACTCGAGATAGTTTTTGTTTCATTAAATTTCGTCTGAGTATTTGATTTTTTATTTTATCGTAATTAATAATAACGCGGTTAATATATTAGAATTATGAATAATTTTTTTAGCTTCGACAGTGAAAAGAAACACACGTAATCGCGTGAATATTAATCTATATTTTATCTGTCTAATAGTAAATTATCATTTAACTTGCACGTGTAATACATTTATAAGCAGATGACACGAGATATAAGATTCATATTATAAATATGTATAAAATCTTATACACATCACGTTTGCAGAAATGCATATCATAAAAAACGAATATTTCAGAAAATTGAATTATTATATTTAATAAGAACAATTGATGTAGCATAATTTCAGAATAGATGATCGTTACCAATATTGGTGAAGAATTATCTAGAATAAAAGCTAATATATCAATGTATTAAACATTGCATAATGTCACACAAAACTATGAAAATATTTCTCAATTAACTTTATAAGATTTTATTCAACTGCCTCTAAATTTTTGTAAGATGTAACAAACATATCAGACATTAAATTTTTGTAAAATATAACAAGCACACCAAACTCGTCTTGTCTTTTGATAGGAAATTAGTATCGATCTAATTCGTTTAATGAAGCTTTATATAAATTGGAAAACTGTCGTCAAATATTTAAAAAAAGAATCGCGACCGTGACAGACACGACCAGTCATTTGTCGTCGTGTTGGTTTCATTCTCATCTCGTTTGCAATGTTGCACATCACGTCATCTCAGAATTTTTTCAAGTTTCATAATAAGCATATGGAATGCGCGAGAGTGATGGAATATTTTAAATCGCGCATACATATTTCACGTCTAATACGCTGCTGAGACTAACGAAAAGAGACGCGCACGAAATGGAATTTTCAAAGATGTAAAAGGGCAACTTTTTTTTTTTTTTAAATTCAGAAGTTTCCTTCTTTTTTTTTTTTAATTAACGACAGTGTCGAATAATTTGTCGAATAAATTTTAAATGTTACGTGTCGTTAATTCTTAATGTTTACGACGTGCGAAATGTATTCAGCGTGTTGGAATATAGAATACGATAGACGCTCGTAGAAAATGACAAGACGACGCTTTCCGGTATTAGAAAATAAATGCAGAATTATGAAATATTCATAAAATTTTTAAATACGTGTGTATACATGAATATCCTTTCAGAGAGCCTCGAGCTAAGTCAAACGTGGCCTAGAAACCACTTTTCAGAGTGAGAGTAATAAGCATCTAATAAAAGAGCCACGCGAGGCCACGTTATTGCATTATTATTAAGAGAAATATGAAGCCAGAGCTGATAACCTTTGCAGATCAACCTTGTTTTCTCAATAATTTCAATTAATTTTTTATTTCATCTGTACGAATATTTTTATAAATAAACGAACGTAGATAGAATGTAAGCACGAAGCAGTCAATGTGTTCTTATTAAGGAAGCATAAATTAATTCATCCTACTGTTGTCGAGTATTATTATTTTGAAAACAAATTTTTATTTATTACATTTAAAAAATATAGTAATAAAAGACTGTTATGTAGAAAATTTAGATGTAGAATTCATGAAAGAATTCATTATATTTTGTAGAAGACGAGTCCAATAATTTGTAGAAGACGAGTGAAACGTTGAAAGTATTTATAATATCAAATATTTAGTTGAAAATATATGTATTCTTGTTAGTAATAACAACAAAGACAAATATATTTCAGCCGATTAATTAATTATTTTTCGCAAATCTATCCGCCATCAATGTATTTGTACAATAGATCTACCAATATCGTTACAATCCTCTTACGAAATTTCGATACTTCATCCTGCATTATCAAACTACTGTTTCATTGATGAAATTATTAATATATTCGCAAACTGATTTAACTTCGATACTCCAAGGGTCAAATAGACTCGCGATAGTCCATACTGAGCTAATGTATAATTTATGTATAATGGCTAATATATTTAATATATAAATTACAATCTGTTCTCTTCGTGAAACCGTTCACCTTGCAATTACTATGTATATATCTATAATATATACTATATATAATAATTTATCGAGTAATTATAAATCATATTCTTTTCAACTGCGCTTTCAAATACGCTAAACATCTTCGAGTCCAAATGCCAAATTTAAATAAATCCCGAATTAAATTCAAATTCAATTGAAATTTAAAAAATTAAATTAATTCCAAATTTAAATGAATAACTCGACATAATGTGTTTCTATAATTTTACAATATCAGCTAAAAATTCTATTTTATACTTATTTTTAATGTAACGTTTCACTGTAATTTCTGCACTTTTTTTTATTATTACCACACTGTAAACGTGTTCATTCAAACATACCAATACACACTAGGCAACAAAGTCATTATTGATGTCAGAAGTATACACTGATATAGAATATAGTGTATCTAAATTTTTGGCTACGTTATATACAATTAACACGTCCAATACTAAGACACTGAACTGAAACAATTTCGCAAAGTATCATCTTGCTGTTGTTTCAAAACTCAGCGAAGAACGAGTGCAGAGTATCGAAAGAAAGTATCGTCACGGTTTCTTGCGTTTGCACGTACGCGGGATGATGCATCGCGGGTCGAGTTAGATAAACGTTGCATTTGCATCTAAAAGAGCCTGCCGGTAATTTATATGAAAATGCGAAATGAAACGGCGTTTCACATTGGCGGACTCTTTCTCCCTTCTGCCTTTCGCTCTCTTCTCAAGTGCCGTTGACTATTCCTCCTCCCTTCGTTTGTCGTTCTTCCTTCAGTTTCTCCACCTTCCTTCGGGTTCGGCGCTCTTTCTGGGGTTCTGGCCTCCGTCTTCGCTCGCCGTTTACCGTCTGCACGAACCGCAGTACAAACGCAACGGCCAGAATCAATTTTCTCCCTTCATCGGAGAAATTGGAAGGTTACTACAAATATTTGGCCAGACGCATTAAAGGCACGCAATGTACCGTGGAAAAACCGTAGGCTATTTACGATCGATTATCTTCGATCAATATTTTGCCGCGAAATTGGACACCGGTTGCCCTATAGAACGAGTTTTCCGGTGAAATACTTTTCGCGCCAGCCCTGCTCCTTCGGATTATTCGATTTGGGAAAATGTATGCGATTTTCTTGCTTTCTTCGATTTCTGGGGACGGAGAGATGTTGCGATTTTTATCTTTTTCTGGTAACGATCGTGTCGTTAATTTGTCTGAGTATATTCGTTGTTTTCGTTTTAATTGGTATTAAAAAATATTTATAAAATATGGAACCTTTACTAGTACAATTTTGTTTATTTACAGGGGAAGAAAAGTTGTTAGTTAGTTGAAAAGCTGAAGCTAGTTGAGAAGTGATAATTGTTGTAAATTAATTATTTGGTATAAACAGTATACGAAATACAATTTTTGAAAATGCAGACATACGAATATGTAATTTTCAAGTTACACGATGTTACAGAGGGTTAATAAGTAAAATAAACAGTCTTGGTAGTTTTTTCTCTAGTATCAGCATGTGCAATCAATCGATAGAAAATTTTAATAGTTAATATTCAATATTAGTTGCAGTCAATGTATGACCATTTTGATTTTTAAATATAGAAGCAAGTCACGAGTGATATTCAGTATTCTTGTGATTATTTCTCTTTATCATATATTAAAGAGAAGAAGTGACTCTAGGTGCTTGAAGAAATTTTTCAAATTTGTAATATTTGTGCTAATTCAATTTATTTATATATAATTAATTAGCTATATAGCCAAGCAACATATCATATAAATAATTAATTAATTAATAATCATACTATTATATATAATTTATTTATATTTTTTACAAATAATCGTGGGTGTTTTCACAGAAATATAGCACATCTTATTTTTTATATTATTTTTAAAATTGATGTGGCTTCTAGAAATAACAGAAATTGAATTTGATATCACAGCCACCCAAGGCTAGACAGTGCTTTCGATAAAAAATCATTTAAAATACACAAATATAGTTGTTATTAGAGTGAATTGTAATATTAAGAATAAATTAAAGAAAAATCAGACTTGTGTTTTAGAGATAAATTTAACATTTAATGAATACTTTCTTTATTGAACGAAATTTCATAGGACTGCAATTACAAGAAAACATTTTTTAAGTGAACGATATGTGTAATTTATTGTTGGATCACGATCAGATCAGAATTGATTGACCATGTCGAGTGTATGTGTGGTGAAAAGTATGGAAAGGTAACGTCTATGCAAAGGACACTTCTTGCGAATGTTGAAGCCAGCGATAGAGACAGTAGAGTGAACTTGTAATAGAACTATTCTGAACTTTGCTTAGAAGCTAGACTTTGATTAGAACTATCTTGAACTTGGTACAGAACTGATGTAAACTTTAGAATGTACTTGGAGTTTAACTAGAACTGACTGGACTCGAAAATATATACGAACGAAGTTCGTTCTGTGTATACTAGATGTTAATAACATGCCCGGATTATACGTTTGCTCTGTGTCTTGTTCTTACTTGATAATAAACTTCGTATATATCGTCTTCTTGCACTAATTCAGTCCTCTGGATGTTTTTTTTAATAAATCAGGTGTTCTTAATGTGTCGAACATTGTAATTGTGGAATGTAGAATATGGAATTCTAATTACATATTATATAATATTAGAATATATATATATATATAATTTGGACTCTATTATTCTATATATCCACTAAAAATAAATCTGCTTTCGTTTTTTAAATTAAAATATTCAAACTAGGTTTGTTCAATTTCAGTATTCATGAAACTATCTTTATTTAATTATATACAAATTATGTATATAGCATAAAGTTGTATAGTTTGAATGTATAGATATAGATATATTGGACTCTATTATTTTGCGACTTTTATTTTACAAAGACTTATCAACTCATCTCAATTATAGAGTTATTAAAGCTATAATTTCATTCTGAATTTATCTACTCACTATTAAATAAAGCAAATAAAATATATCCACTAAAAATAAATCTGCTTCTTTTTTTTAAATTAAAATATTCAAACTAGGTTTGTTTAATTTCAATATTCATGAAACTATCTTTATTTATGCTAGATACATAAATTATATATAAATATATAGTTTGAATATATATATATATATATATTGGACTCTATTATTTTGCGACTTTTATTTTACAACGACTTATCAACTCATCTCAATTATAGAGTTATTAAAGCTATAGTTTCATTCTGAATTGATCTATTCACTATAAATAAATAAAGCAAATAAAATGTATCCACTAAAAATAAATCCGCTTCTTTTTTTTAAATTAAAATATTCAAACCAGGTTTGTTCAATTTCAATTTATTTATGCTACGTACATAAATTAGGAAAAGAAATCGTTTTCAATTTGAGAATACTAAAGCAGATCGAAACAGCAGTGCTTAAATAAATACGAAATATAAAATTCGGTATATTTCGCGGGAGTAAAAAAAGTACGCGTACATTAAACGCGGTCGGTTTACGTGCAATTGCGGTGAATTCGATCGATTCGTTGGATACTATTTGATCGAAATGGCGGATTTTCTCTTAGCCTCCAGGAGAAGCGATAACTTGCGGTTATGTTATCGGAATTGCAGTTTAACGTGCAACCACCGCAGCAATCGGCCGCTGGTAATGGAAAATATGATGCAATACGTTCAGTGCTATCTTCGTCCTTATCGAATCACGGCTCTTTTTTTTTTTTTTTTTCCACCTCCCGCCCATTTATATTTACACACATTGCAAATTGCGATTCCATTATATTGCCGCGAGAACCAATTTCACTCGCTTTTAACCGGGCCATCGTGCGAACGATTTTCTGAAAACGCCTGGACTTTGGTATTCTTATCTACTACCCTATCGAACGGAAGTGAACGAAACCAAACGTGTGTTTGTCGATGTCCCGTTGTTCGTTCGATGCTTAAATTTTTCGAGGATTCTGACCAGAACGTTTTTCTCGTAATTTATTTCAGGAGCTCGATAGATTTCACGAAAGGGAGTAATTTAAAGGGGCAAATATTCCGTGAAATTATTAAATAGAATTTATAACGGAACGGAAATGATTTTGTACCTACGTTCTTATTAAATTAATTTCGCTTTTCCTTTTTTTTTTTTTTTTTTTTTTTTAATTTTCTGTAAGCTTCTTACTCGGATTCGACGTTTATTCATTTTTAATCGCGTTGAAATATACGCTATTGAAATGTTTTTGATATTCACGAACGGGTAAAATTAATATTTATATTGAAATTATTTACGCGGTAATTTGCACGGATTTTTATACCAACTCGTACTTCGGACGATGTATAATAGTTGAAAAGGGTGGAAAATTGCTTTACACGTTTCAGATATTCTTTCATATAACGTGCGTTCTGCGCAATATTTTCTGAAATATTTTATAAAAATGCATAGAAATCAACGTAATCGGTCTAATCGTAAATATGCGATTATAATATTTTTATGTATTACTTTTTCCTTTAAAGGTGTCGCTCACTTTTGAAATAGTAACTGCATTCTTGTAACTTCAAAATTAATTCTGATAAATTTCTTAAACAAATTTCAAAGATTGACCGCAAATTTTGTTTGTGTTTTCGATTGAACAATTAGAGTTTCGTTTCAATACATTTCACTTTAGAAATCAATACGAAAATATTAAAACCGAATGTTGAAAACTCGTGTGTAGTGGAATATCTTTCTTTTTATAAATATTCGAACGTTTTCGTTGCGTCAGCCAGTCGCGTTTTGGTTGTTTCGAAATTTGGTCTTGTATGTCTTCCATCACGGAAGAAGTGATATTTCTCACGAGGTGTTTCTTCACATTTTTCAAGTGCTTTCACACGTGGATTTCTGTTTTCAGAAGAGGAAACTTCGCTATTTCGATTATTTCCAGAATACCGATCTTACGTTCTCAGGCTCGATGTCAAAAATTTTACCGATTTACGCTCTTTGACGTTTTCAAATACACAGTTTGGAATTTTAACTTTGTACGATATAAATATTTTTTTATACAGAATGTTTTACATTTTTGAAGGACATGTATAACGTATACATATAAATATATGCCTCAATAAATATGAGCGCGATTAAAAGTTAAATAATTCGACATTAGGCGATTTCCAGGTTGCCGGAAATATCGTGCGCGATGCACGAGCGTAGGCTCCTTATTGCAATCCGCGCAAAGATATTTATTAATATCCGGTAATAACAACAACAGAGGAAATTAGGTCGCCGTTCATCATGCTGCTTGTTTAGCCGCATTGAAAAGCATTCGCGATCGCTGTTGAAACGCGATGCGAACAGACGTGAAATAGGAGTTCGTCCGTAATTCCTACCGATAGCAGCGTAACAAACTGTAAATTACTTCATCCTGTTACTTTAATATAACACGCCAGGCCGGATATAAATTTCGTAAATGTCGCTTCACCCGTGGGCTTTATCGCCGACGTAATATATGTCTCGTTATCACCGCCGATGCGACGTAATTTCAATGCAAATTGCTTTTGTTTCGGTATATATACGCGGCAGAGCCTAAGGGCTCGTGAAACGTTCGATGCCGCGAGAACTCATAAAGCCGCCGCGAAATTTTTTCACCGTCCACTTGGAAGTCTTCTGTGCCATTATCCCCGAGGTTAATGTGTCACTACAGTCTCTTCGCGAAATTATCAGTCAGACTATATATTTTTGTTAGATAACGAAAGTTGCGTGCGTTTGTGATAAAGCGTACATTTTCTTGCTGTTTGAGAGTGCAAAAACATACTTGCAAAAAATATTCAAAGTGTAATGTAACATGTTATAATTTTTAATAGATGCAACAAATTCCCGTTTACGTTCATAAAAATGTAATATTGGATAAAAGCGTACATTTTACGATTTATTTGTTCTTGCTATTTGGGGGGTGCAAAAACATACTTGCAAAAAGTATTCAAAGTGTAACGTAACATGTTATAATTTTTAATAGATGCAACTAATGTAGTGTATTATTGTATATTACATGTAGTAAATTACTGTATAATAGTGTCATTCAAGCAACGGAACGTTCGAACATCAAACAATAGATATAATTAGCACTGGGTTATTATAGTTATCCAAACAATAGGTGTTCGCACACGAAATTTCAATCTCTGTTTCTCAGCCACCCGGTGGCACGGCAGTCGTGGCTTAACGCAATTCCATCTGCAATCAGAAACCGCGTCCGTTTCATCCACTTTTACCAAACTGCCAACTCTCCCGTTCGTGCTCTCGCCGTGCGAGCACCGGTAGAAAATCACGGGCTAATCGCGTTCGGAGTGATTACCGCGAGTGGAGATGATGGCAAAACAGCTGATAATTAGAGAAAGCCCGGTCGTTTCTAAACGCGGTCGGGGTAGTTGGCGCATAACGGCGCGGTTAGGACGCGAGGCTCTAAGCGTAATTGAAGTCCCTTGTAGGGGCGCACGGCTGACAAAACAGATCCGGCGGAATCGTGGAGAGGTGGCTGGCGTGCTCGAGAGAGAGAGAGAGAGAGAGAGAGAGAGAAATGACCGTCTATTACCCAGAGGCACTGTGTTCGGTCGAACGAGACTTTGATAAAGCGTTTAACTAAGCGACTAAGCGGATGTAAATCTATGCAGATTGCCTGCTGACAAAAATCGCGGCGCGCCCCCGGTTGCTTCGACTGTCTTTGCTCCTCCGCTTCTGCCCCCTCCCCCCGCCGGCGGATGCCACTTAAAGGACACCCCTGGGACGAATTAGGTCGCTAATGGCGCCCTGGCGCGATGTCCACCCGGCCTCGCCACCCTGAATACTACCGGTTGTTCAACGACGTGTCTCCGACTACGATCCGCCGTTTCGAAAGCACTCGGCGCTCTTGTCTTCTGCAGAACTTCTGCTCTAAATCGCGCGCCAGATGGCCAAGGATTCTCTCTCTCTCTCTCTCAGCCCCGGTAAAAACCCGTTCCACCTTGGGAAGTTATTTCAGACTTTAGACTTTGGGGTTTGATAGGGTTTGCGACGAGCTTCGTGCGATTGTTTAAAATGTTGTTCAAGTATGTTTAACGAGTCGCGTGGAAAGAGACATTGTCTCTTTGTCTTTGTTATTTAAATGAGAATATTTTAAAATAATAACTAAAATTCATTTAAAAAGAAAAATTGTACAAGGTAAATTGCTCAATTTTTAGCGTGTAAAATTGCGATTTCTCGAAAGGATATTTAATTTAATTTTTGTTTCAACGAACATAGAAACACGTTTCTAATTTGTTTATGTAAGTTTTCTTGTTTCCTGTTCGTAAGAAGGACACGAAAGTTTCAGTTTTGTCAATAATACTGTTTAATGTCCAATTAATCAAGTTATTATTAATTTTTAATAACGTCGACGTCTGCTATTAATTATTAATAACGTTTACTTTATTTCAATTTTTTCATTTTTCAAAAGAACAACTGCGTTGAATAATAATACAGAACAACATTAGTCCGATATGACAATAATTCTCAAATGATTTGCAAACATATTCTCTTAGTACTATGCAAAATACATTCCTAATTCATAATGTTGAAATAAAACTGTCTTCTCGATAGCTTCAATTTTAGCTCCTAATCAAAACTCGTCTCTCTTTTTCTCGTTTGTCATTCTATATAAAAATCCAAAATTTAGTGGCATTAAAGAAAAAAAAAAGAAAAGGAGAATCTACCGCTCAAACAGTAATAATTCTCGATCCGAACGAATAGAGTCAGATGTCACTTCCATTTGCCTGACTGTCAAGGGAAACCGTGCGCTCGCCTCTCTGCACTTCAATTCGGAAAACAAAATACCGGTCGTAGATGGTCAGTTACTCACGGGACAAAGGTCCGAGGTGATCGTTTAACCGGTGGCCGTTCCGAAGAGGAAAAAGGGTAGTGCATCCTCGAAATAAAACGACTAACGGCTAACCCAACTCGACGACTCATTCGAATCTGTTCGTATCGGACAGATAGAGATAGAGATAGAGATAGAGGAGAAAAGGGAGAAAGAACGGGGCGCAGAGTTAGAGCAACAAAACCAGTGCATTGTAAATCTATGTAGATTGCTCGCTCTTTCTGTACCAGCGGCGTGCAGTCGAACCCATAGCATCGTTTTCATTTCCCTTTTCCTTTTCATCTCTATCTTTCACCGTCTTCTCTGTCATTCTCCCAGGAATTCCTTTCTCTTTTGTTCATTTGCACTTCGTGCGCTGGTTCTTCAGAAAATTCTCTCTCTCTCTCTCTCTCTCTTTTCCATTTTTTCTTTATTTTTATCGAGATTTTTTCGTCATTTTTCAGCGACTTGAATTTAACTCGCGTTGTTTGTGTTGTATTTTACCGTGTGATTTAGAGAAAATTGTGAATTTTTATGCGTTTGTTGATAAAATTTCCAAATTTCCACAATATTTATTGTAACGTGTAGTAGGTGAAACGAATTTCTATTCAGGCTTCGTGTTTGCAAATAATCATCAAACTGCAGATTTTTATGCCATTCCGTATATTTTTAACGAAAAAGTACGATTTAATTGCAGATTTGTTTCTAAAATTTCTAAAACTTAGTCTTCTAAATACTTTAGGTATTTAGGTATTTTTAATTTCGTATAAATAAAAATCTACTTGCAATTTCGTTATTATATCCGATACATCTGAAATAATGCACGAAATGTATATATTCTCGCGATGTAAAATTCTGTACGTGAGAGTTGAATGAAAGCCAACTTTGTTTCTCTTTTAAAATTATAGGAATTATGATACATCTCCAGTGCATTAATTATGCACTCATTCGACATTTTCTTTTTATAAAAAGTAATTAATTCATATACGTCAAAAAATTATTGATTTTGGAGATATTTTAATAACACAAGCATATTTAAACACTGTTATGCGTGTTTTCTCGTCTTTTATCGTATTTATTACAAAATTGTACAAACTTGAAACCAAGGTGTTGAAACTGAAATGAAGTAAATCAACCCTATATATGAGACACCCTATATATCAATTGGAAACCCATACAAAAATCTCTGAAAAATGAACAAACGAGTTGTACAAAGTTCGATGCATCGTTCAAACGTGTCTTACGCTAAATTAAGTCTGTGTATCTTTAATTAGTTATATTATAACACGATTATTCTCCTGATCGTTGCATTTGCTGGTGACACGTCAACGCCAACGCATGCGGATGACAGTGTCGCTCCGTTTTCGTTTTCAACGAACAATGCATCGTCAGTTTGTCTATTGTTCCGTGTTGAACCGATGATATGCGTTGGTTGACGTTCGTGAAAGGGAACGTTTAGATTTTCGAGCAGCTGTCTAATGCTTGTTTGCGCTTGTTCGGCGAAGTTTCAAGCGATGCGCGATACGCGTAGACGAATTTTTCCGAATTTTGTAGCAAACAACGATGATAACCAGACCGCGGATTTTTATAGAATATTTTTCTTTCTCTTTTTCTCAGAACGTGGAAATATTCCCGAAAGATTCCATCGTTCAAGGTTTCGATTTCAATTCTTTTCGGTTAATTCATTTACACTATCGAATTTATGTAATATTTTTTTAAGACACTCGTGATTTTTTTTTTAAATTCCGTAATTTCATGAAATTTCAAAGAAAATTGATCTTGTTGGGTCATAATGGGCTAAGTCTCACCACATGTGACGAGTAATCGAAGACGACTTTTTTGCCATAAAATTGAATCGATAGAAAACAAATTACAGTACAGCGATCGCTCAGTACCAGACAACGCCACTCCTACTCGAGGTCTACGCCACGCCCCCTCGCGAATCACGTGACCCAAATCAACCAATCGCTAATTTTCGTTGCATCAGCGTTGCACCTGAAGAAGCCCCCTAAAATCACTTTCAGTGATAATAATGTACAATTGCAATACCTAACAAGCAAAATAATTTCCTATCAAACAATTACCTAACAGGCAAAATAATCTTCGTAGAAATGTAAAATTGTGTAATTTACTACTAATAGTAAAGTAGTGAGTAAATACGTATCTGAAAAAATTATGACGCGGCAATAACGATCACTGCAAGCGATCGATTCTTCGACGCACGAACACTAACGAGCGTGCGTGACGTAAAAATAAGTCACAGGCAAAGATTGCCAAGCGATCGTTGAAGACACGCCGCAGTTGGGATCGCTCCGTTACGACGACGACGACGACGTTGCTTCATTAATAAAAGCGATTGTCGAGCGACGGAGAGCGAGAGGGCCGGATCGTAGAACAGAAGCGAAGAAGGCGAAGAAGAGGTCGAGCACTCGGCCGGGCTAGTCCACAAATAAACGAGAAGGACGCGATCTAACCGGTAATAACGTGCAAGTAGGTTAATCCATCATTGATATAGGTGGAAGGTATATTAATGGGTGGCCACTCCCGATGGAGGTAAGAAACGATCGTAATGAAGTAAGTGGCGCGATGGGAGGTGACTACGGGAATCATTAATCACGGATTACTATCCTATCCTATCCTCTCTCCACGTTCTCGCCTTACATCCGACGATGGAGAATAATATGCTCTACGAGATATTTGTCCGTCCCTTCCGGCAATTTTACTCTCTTCTCTTAATTAACCGGTTCGCGGTTTTACGCTCGGCCTAGATCCGCCGCGGGGATAAGCGAAGCGATCTCTCGTGCTTGTGGCACAAATGGTCTAGAGTCTAGTTCTCTCCTCGTTCCCGCTCCGGAGTCCAAGATTCGGCTCTTCCCTCTTTCGAGTGTCCCGTCGGAAATTTCGTTCGCCGCGAAGACGAACCATTAAGTCGATTAAATGGGCTGAAACCTTTTCAAACTTTTGCTCGGTTGTACAAGTTGGTTCGGCTTTTTCCCTTTTCTTTTTATTTTATTTTTCAAGTTCTCGTGCGTCGTTACTTTCGATCCAGCGGACACGGGGGATTTTAGTTTGCCGCGAGCGATGGACTCGCTTCTTCTTTTTTCTCGCTGTTCTCTTTTTCTTCTTTTTCTTTCGTGAATGGTAATTATTATAATCTAATTATGAATTGTAAATGATATTTGGTATATTTCTGCCGCACCGTCTGGTCGATTTTAATTTGTTTTTATTTTTCTAACAACGAAGTACTCATAGATTGTGAAAATGAAACCTCAATTTTCTTGTGTTTGAACAGTTTTCGTTTCTCTCTTTCGGGAGACTAAATTAATCGAAAAATTGTTGCAATTAAATAATTGTCACTTTATTCTAGTTCTAGTTGATTTTGCTTTTCGTTGGCTCGCCATCTTACTTTTTATATTAAAAATCTAACTGTTTTCCAAATCTTATTTGACAATAATTCTCGATAGAAACATGTTATAATTGGATTTCACAAAAAGTTAGTACTCGACTACTAACGTTGTAAAAAAAAGAAAAGATTCTAAAGACAAAAATAAAAATATCGCGTCGACGATGCTATTGCCACCCAGAGTATCTGGCGAAAGAACTCGCCTTCCAAAAATAAATTACGCCGTAATCGAGTCGGCTGATAATAAACCGAATTGGAGCACGCGTACGTGGGAATCGCTCGGCGGGATCGTTGCGGAGGAAGCGAAATTTCTCGCTTGTCTTTCAACGGGCGCGGGCACGCCGAGCGGATAAATTCGATTGCCCGACGTTGGCTAACTCGCTAGAACGGCAATCTCATTAACGCGAGGATCCTTAAGGATTGCTAACGAACCCGAGGGCGGTGGTACGTGCGAGCGCAGCGATGCCGATTTTACGCGGCTTCTTCGCGGACAATTCGCCTGGATTGTGTATCGATGCAGATGAATTTCTCTTTCGTCGGGGAATGCGAATGTTTGCGTAATGGCGTTACCGCAGCTCGAAGTGCCGGCAGCAGCCACGAACAGTCTCGTGGAGTTCTCCGGGTGTGCCTAGGATGCAATTCGGGGCTGGGAAACTCCATCAATCAGTCGCGGCGGAGACGGTTTAAAAGCAGTCACTTTCCCAACCGACACGTTGCCGGTCACGGATCTTCGATTCCCTCTCCACTCGCGCAATCGGCGCTCGTGGATAGCGATGGGCTCGAGTCGCGTTCGCACCGAGTTTGAACTAGTCATTCAGAGTTGCCTCAACCATCTGGGTCTGTTTTGTTGACTTTGGAAAAATCTGAAAACGTTTCGAGATGCTATTCGTTGAAGTCTCTGTTATATTATTAATAACATTATAAATAGCAAAAGTAAAATGCGAGTCGATGAAATTTGCCCGTGGAAAGTTAGAAATTCATACAGCTTAGCAAAGTAGATTTAAAACACGGGAGCCAAATTTTAAGCACGTCGATCGACGTGGAGCTGGAGTTTCCAGCGAGTTTCCTGAGTTCGAAAGTTTCGTAACTTATGAAAAATCTGAGAAGTAGATTCTCGCGAGTTTTCGAATTTAGAAAGGAAGCGCGGCGAAACTTGCTACTTTTCCGAACTTCTAAATGTGCGTGCGGAAGGAAAGCGCGGAAATATTGAACTGGGCTGGGAAACGAAAAAATTCCGGACGTACCTGACGTAATACTGAAAATATCAGGGAACTCGTAACAGTTTCGGGAATCGTCAGAGTTTCGTAGGAACAGAAGATAAAACCGGGAAGTACCGCGAGTTCGAAGATAACTTCGTGTGAAGATAATTTTGTGTTTCGATCCAATAGTTTGAATATGTAGATAACATGAATCTATGAAAGGCCGAGAAATTGTTACATCTCTTATACATTCAATTTCTTGTAATTTTGGGAATGTTGAAAAAATATTAAATAAATTCTTGGAACTCTATACAGTTTTGTTAATAAATAAAATTTGATAGTGCAAATTGATTGAAAAAAAAATTGTAAATTCTTGCACGACATTAATTCTCAATCCTCTGAATAATATATATATATATATATTGTCTATAATGTCATGTAACTTTCAGATCAATATTCTATCAGTCTGATTTTATTTTTAATCACAATCTGGCGAAAATTCTATTTTCTCTCCTTGTCAAGGAGATTTTTACTCAGAGGAGATTTTTACATAGAGTATCGTCAGAGTAAATCTTCTTTTTCTGAAATTTTTGTCGTCATTTTGTGCCACGAACTGGTTGCAAGTTTTGTAATTTCTTCATTACACGTAAAAATAATTTGAGCTATAGAAAAATTCGATCAATGTTTAATATATCTTGCGTTTCGCAAAAATTTCACGTTGCTTGATATTACTTTAGTTTCTCCCAAGCGTCTGAATGTTTATAAATATTTCGGTTTAAAAATATAGAAAGCATTGGTGAGATTGTGTCGAGATTTTTTACGCATTAAAGCTAGAATATAGAAAGCCAACATTTTTGTCGAGGAGCCGTGTAAAGGAAAGTTGCAAAGGAAAAAAGGAAAAGGGAAAAAATGTTCACATAAAATTTTCGTGCTATTGTATTTCACGTGTGTATATCTCCAGTGTCCGAACATTTTACTGAAACGAAAAGAGAAATAAAAGGAAAACAAATGAAAACCGTGTTGCCTGCATTACCTACATTACGTAAAATTTGATAAAGCGTAATAACGTACGTAACCTTGTAGTATTTCATATTCTTATCGCAGAGACGAATACCGCTTTTCCAAAATGTTGCACATACAAACAGTTGGTTACGGTATTCCTGACGTTTCAATATTTTACTGAATTTTATGTCTCGTAATCTGCTGTGAAATTCAGTAGCACGAAGTATATCTAAAACATGAACAACAACAGCGAGCAAAATGATATTAATTATTATATTAATTAATTAGTAATATTTCTGAAATTATTATCATCCAACAAGTTTTTTTCAATAACGAATGTTCACATAAAATTTGAAAGGGCAGAGACGTTATAGGTAAATTGGAAAGATTAATTGTTGATGATGGGAGCAAATTAAATAAATGTTTCACGTAATGAAATGATCAGTCATTTTGGAAATGTGTATTCGACTTTTTCAATCGATTATTTATTACCTCTCCCAATTTCCCGGTAATGGGAATTCCTTTTTTTCTAATTTAATCAATTCTTTTTTATAATTTACATGATTCTCAATTTTATAATTTATTTTTTTTTTTTTCAAATTTAATACTTCGTGTCATTTATTCTTTCGATATTATGCATTTATTTAGAATAGTTGCAACAGTAGTTTTAAGATTAACGAAAGAAAAAAGGCGAAAAAACAATATAAAATACTTTAACGTCAGTTTGAACCTTGTATTTCCAAATATGTTACATGGCATTTTACAGGAACAATTTATGTTATAAGGTGTACTTTAAATAAACTCTTAATTTGCATTATGAATTAGTTTAGAGAATACGTAACATAAATTATGTACATTCGTTGTAACATTAATATTTCGCCTTACAATTTAATTTCGAGGTTTCCAACTAAAACGTTCTGTTATTTAAAATAATTTTGTTTAACAGTCTGTACAGCAAAATAATTTGCATTGCTCTAATGTGAATGTAAAATGTAGTTTATTGGTACATGTAGAAAAGATATTGTATCTTATTGACATCTTGAAGACATTTCGGAATCAATTAATTCATGGATCTTCTCTTTTTCGTTATTTGCAAGCATGAAATCATCAATATCAATAATGCATCTGGTATCTTTTAATTTTATATTAATTACATCACGATTGAGAATATACAATAGACTATAGATGATCTTAATTCTGATTATTAAATATAGATTATTCAATTTTCTATGAATGTTAATTGATTATAATAAAATAACAGAGTGTAATGTTAATATTGTGTAAAAATTATTATATAGTAATATAATATTATTACAATATTATATTACTGTATATAGTAATATAGTAATATAATATTATTACAATATTATATTACTGTATATAGTAATATAGTAATATAATATTATTACAATATTATATTACTATATATAGTAATATAGTAATATAATATTATTACAATGTAATACTTTAAATATAAAATATGCATAAGAAATATAAAATTCTCTGCTTTCAGTTTGTGCAATAGATTAAACTTTTCTCGACAGATCAAAAAATTTCCTTCGTTCGACGAAGAACTAACAGCAACAAAGATTGTAGCTGCAAGTATAAAAATTTGAAGGTACAAAGTATCAATTTTAAAAAAGTTACGAGTACAAGTACGTGGAAACTTAAAAATCCGAACGGAATTAGTTTGATTTCGACAATTTTCCAATAACGGGGAATACTCTCGAAACGAATCGATCAATTCACGGGACGATATTGCCCGAGAGAAGTTGGAGTCGAACGTCGATCGACGCCATTCCTAACAGATGCCTCGCACGATTCACCTATCACCTTCCTCATTTCTTGGTTGTTGCGGAAGTTCCCGCGAGAAAACGCACCGCTGGCGAGAATATGGGAAAGACGAACCAATATCGGCTCCCTGACGCTGACGTATACACCTGCATCTGCAAAATTTAGACGCGCCTCGTGGCTTCCCTTCGATTAAATGTTCGAATAACTTTTCTTTTCTTTTTTTTCTCTTTTTTTCTTTTTTTTTTTTTTTTTGCGTGTCGCGGCTCGACGGTTGACGAGCGTGCGAGCAAAATTAGGCAGGCTTAACACGAGTTCATTGCAGAAGTGGCAAGTATCAGAGAATACTTGTGTTTCTCTCTCTCTCTCTTTCTCATATTTGCATTGTCAATTATCGAATTTTGAATGATGCGAGGGGAGATTCAATTTGGGTGGCTCTGATGGCTTTTATTATCAAAAGAGAACATTTGTCAAAAATTCGTCGACAAAGGCAGTGTTGTAGGGTGTAGGCAGTGTTATGTTACTGATTTAAAAAACTTAAGGAAATTAAAAGAACTTAGAAAAACTAACGTGGTATTTAGGAATTTTTAACATTTTATATATATTTAAAAATTCCCATATATACTCGTCAAATTTCACGCAAACGTTCTTTACTTCTGTAACGTTCTGTAACAGAAAGAGAAGAAAGAAGGACGTGAAACATTTGACGACAAACAGAAACGGGGAGCAATATTGGTTTCCTGGGGATTCCTGGTTTCGATCCGTGTTATTGCCTGTACGTAACTCGGTACGAAAGCTGCGAAAAAGTGAACGAAATAGAGCGGAGCGAGGCGCGAGAAGAAACGGGGAACGTTGCGAGACTAACGCGCGTATATAATATTTCGTCGAAATTGCTCGGTATCTGATTTACCGCGGAGTCGTTTAAATTTGCGCGGCCCAGTTCGTTCTTTTGAAAATTTGTATCGCTCTTATCAGTTTTCCGCCGCGCGCGCGGCTTCGTCGCGAGATTATCGATTGATGTGTTTAAACATGAGGGTGCCGCGTTTGAACGCGTTTGAAAACACAATGTTTTATATTTCCTATCAGGAGTGGAAGAGTGGGGGGGGGGGGGGAGTGGGGGAGGGACTTTGCTTTTTTTATGCTGCGTTGAAACGTGTAATTGCTTCGTGAATTCGTGATGGTTCGAATTAATTATTGAACGGGGGCTCGGAATGACTCGGAGCCTTTAATTCCTGCTTGCAGCCGGGATCCTTTTTAATTTCGCGATCGATGAAAAGAGCCGCTCGAAAAGTGTTTCGATACGTTGGTTGAAAAATGCATCGACACGTGCTTGTAGTGTTATCGCACTTTTTCCTTTTTTTTCCCCTTTTTTTTTTATTTTTTTTAATAGATCCATTAGCATGCTTTCCGTATCGGGTGTACTGTAAAGTTAATTAAATCGCGCCAATTTGTTCTTCTGGCTGAGGTGAAAAAGGTGTGCAAACGTACGCGCGAAAATATTTCACAAAAGTTTCAATGCAAATACAATAGCAGGATTTTTCTTGTGTTCGTCTAACTTGTATATTGCACCTAGTTCAATAATTAATTAATTTTTTAACTTTGTAATTACATTAGAAAGAGGAAGATTTTCCGATTCGAAATAATGTTTTTTATTTGTAATTTGTAATTTGTTCCTGCAGCGACGATAGCAAACATTGTGATTGAAATTAAATTAATTTAAAAATTCTTTTCTATCGGAAAGAAAAAAGAAATTAAAATAAATAAAATATGTAAAACATCGATGGACCTTCTTTATTCGAAAAAATAACACTTTTTAATGATCGTCGAAGTAGATGGAGTGCAAGAATTTCAAACAACTGGAACACCTTTGAAGTTAGAAAATTCCTTGGTTTTCTTCCGATTCTCGTTCAAAATCCTTCCTTCGCGCCAGTGCGTTTCAAAATTCAAAAACGGAGCAACCTAAATCCGACCTAGCAGCGCGATTTCGCGGGAATCTCACGTACGATCGATTCGTCATCGCCGAGCGCCGTGTCACTTTGTATCAGCGAAACGACGATTCTCGTGGAAAAGAGTCGTCGCTCGTTTGTCATTTCTTCGACGAGAGCGACAGCCGCGTCGCTGGCTTCGTTTGACAGCCGGCGATGTGTAACACTCGCGGCGACCGCGTAATTATGAAAGTGTGTGCATCTCCCTCTCCTCCCCTTCCCTTTCGCTTGGAATTGCTTTCCGGTCAAATTGTCCGCGAATCCGCGTAAACGCGTCGTGCGTCGACGAAACGTCGACGGCGGGCTCGGTGCCCTCGGTTGCGATATGTTCATTATGCGTGGCCGCCATTGGCCACTCGCACGTGCAGCGATATGTAATTGCTTTTGTTGCGGTTAGAGCGGATAGAGCTCTATCGTGCTCACGTACAACTCGGCGAGCTGGTCGTGGTCGCTTTAATTTCGTCTTTCAGCGATTGGCGACTCCCGCGATTGGGATTTTGACTTACGACCGCCGGCGACGGGAAGATCGATCCCTCCTTCGGGAATCCGCTCGAGTTTCAACCCTCCGAGTCCGCCCCTTGTGTCAATTTGACGCGTTTCTCTTGTAATAAAATGTCGCGTTACGCTACACTGTGACGTGCAACCTGTAATAACAACATCCTCGATATCTTCCAACGTGTAACGCGTATTTTCGATATTTTTGGCAGAGTTGCAGGTAATATTCGTTTTCGAGTTGACAGCCGGTAGATTGCTTCTTGATTATATCGTTACTCTATCGCTGGACACTTTTTTTCTTGGATCAACGTGTAAAATAAATTTTTATAAATTTTCGTGTTACAGTTGTGCATAGACAAAAATAAGAAATCGATAGCATTAGACGAAATTAAAGAAATTTCGCGATATGAAATTGATTTATATTCTTGTAATTGAATAACGAATTGTAGTATATTATATTCGTTTGCATCGAGCCAACATTCAATTTTTCAAATAACGTCACATTGTATCGAATCGATCAACCCCATCGACGCAAAATGTAGCTGTAATTTCGAGAAGGAAAATTTAAATCATATTTTTGTTTGATATACCCAGAGAGTTGACCAATTAAAAAATTTAAGAAAACGTAAACTATTTGTGCTTTAGAGAATTCGACATTTCTTTCAATAATAACACGCAAAAAATTTTAGTAGAAATTTTCAGAAATTTATGTAATCTTTGCTTCATGAATGCTGAAGCGTATAATATTAATTAACTATTTTTTCGAGAGTAACAATTAACAAGTCCACGATAACAACAGTATTCTTTTTGTATAATAATTTATGAAAAGAAAAGCGAAAGAGGTAAAAGTGAAGATAAATAAGCTTGTTTAATTAAACTTTTACGAATAAAACTTTCCTTACGATTCTGTCTTATAAAAAATATCTCCTCTGGAAAGTAGGAATGCGCGCACATACAAAAATCAATGTTCCAAGAAGAAAACTCTCTACTATAGGAAGATTTTTCTCCATTGAAATTTATTTTTGTTAAGAAATTTCTTACATCTTTGTTATCTTTTACTTCGTACTACAACGATCCTGATTAATCAAACCAGACTGTATGCCAATTTATATATTTAACGCTTTGAGAAGATCGAATCATTGTAACATCATAAATTGTATAAATAATTGCAGCTATAAATCATAAATTAGGCAATGAATGTTATACAGAGTACAATATCTCGCACAGTTGAAAATAACACTGTAAATAAATGTTTCTTAAATGTTATTTAATTAAAGAGTTACAAAAATTAAAACGAAAACCTATTTCGTAAAATTTATCTTTAACTGGAGCTGAGATTAGAATATCTTTGTCATAAAATCGTTCTTGTCTGAGAGGAACTTATTTTTGGAATTTCAGACAAAAATTATTACAATCTCAGAATGTGATGAAAACACATTAATACATTAATAAAAAAAATTTAAGTTGAGTCAAGTGAGAGAAAATCTTCTTCGTAAAATTGTTTCCAAGCAGGAATCTATTTTCAAATTGAAGCGCGAACATTCTCCAAAAAGAAACAGCTGAATATTATAATATTTTATAGACTTTTGTTCATCTTTGCATTTTGAGAATTTCTGCAAATGAAATTCACAGGCTATTGATGATTATAGACGGTGAAACTGTCAGGAGGATAGTTACTGCATCTATGAATGATGCTGGCCCATTAAAATACCTCTGCATCCGAGATTATGGTTCTTCATATTCATCGCTCATTTACCGGTTCGTAAAGTTCAATAATTAGCAGAACGATCGAGTAATGCTAATGAACTAGGTGCAAAATGACGAGTAAGATTATATTCCTCACGTTTAGCAATATCGACAGATTGCAATTACGTTACTAACACAACTACGCAATAAAGCAAATGTTTTCAGTAGCCAAATATTGAAGATGTTCAACAATTACTACGTCTGTTTTCAGAGCTCATGTTTGCCTAAAATCTAAAAATTTTGAGCAATGTTGTCAAATTACACTCTGTTCTATATTTTGGTTTGTTACTTGTACAGCAGATATAACTATAATCTAATAAACTTCAATTGACGTTTCACAAGACCAATAAAAAGAAAGGTAGCTAAACGTTTTACGAATCTCGCGACAGTGGCCATAGTTTCACGCAAATAACTGAAAAGTATATATAAAGACCACGCGTTCGTTCTCCTCTACGGTGTCTTTTAACAGTGTCCTAAGAAAATTGCTCGGAAGAAAATGTAAAGGTACCCGAACACGCGGCAATTTAATTATAATAAATTTTCCCTAAGCACTTCAATTATAATTATCTTTCCTCGCTGTGTAAACTGTTTAGGAATTTCCCTGCCTATTTCTGAAATCTTTCTCTCGTGCGTGTTACTAAATTTCTTCGAAGCTAAAAGAAATTAGACAAGTGTTAATCATTTCCCGTAATCGATACATTTGTAGTATATCTGTGTACTGTGTATTAAACTGCATTGCTATAGTAATATTGCGCAATATTCTTATAACTATTTTCTAATTGACTTTAACTAATGTTCATAATGATACAAATTCATAAATAAAAAATTACTAAAAGATAGCGTGTGACAGTTGTCTAAACACTATATTGAACGCCTCTTTTCTATCATTTTAGGCTAATTTTACTGTATGAAAATATACATCTATATATATGTAATTCATCTTAATCAGAAAACACACGTTTCAAATTATTATTTTTCTTCTCCCATTCGTTGTTTCGAGACAAATGAACATAATTTATGTGTCACGTGTGTATCGTGTAAACGAGTACATTCTGCCTCCATTAATGATATTTTCAATAAAATTCAACAATTTCACAGAGCGTAGAAACTATATCACACGTTATGTTAATAATAAATTCATTTCAATATATTGTACCGATATACATTAATTTAAACGTACTGTGTTAACACGCACTGCGAGTTAATATCGCGCAATTCCGCGATTAAAAAGTCACTTGCTCGCCAGGAAAATTTGTAATATCGCGATAACAAGGTTATTCCCAAGGATGTTCTGAACATGTGCGCGCACCACATTTCGTGCTCAACGAGGCAATTACAAAGATGACAGTAATCACGTTTCCATTTATTTCCCGGCCGTTTCTCTGAAACGTCAGAAAGAGCGGAAGGAGAGCAACGTCTTTGCAACTGCGTGAAATTTAATTATCATGTACAAAACGGGAACGCGATGTTCCTTTGCGAACTTTCGCGAACCACGCCACCAACAGGTGACTGTGCAGTCTGCGTAGGTTTCTTCTTCTTCGTCTTCTTCCGTATTCACGTGTGCGCCTCGCAGACACGTCTTTCCCTCGCTAACCTCGAGTCTTCTCCCCTTTATCACTCCCGTCTCTTTCACCAACTTCCTGCCCTCACTTTGGAATTAGCACTAGACCCGAGTCAAGGATCGACGAACATCAATTTAATTTATTTCGCGCGCAACTCTTTGCGCCGGCCAGGTCTCTCTGAATCTTCTTCTCAAAAGATTTCGAGAGATCTCGGGACATCTCGCTAAACATCTGCCCGCGTGTATCTCTTGGAAATCTGTCTTCCTCTATGTTGGAAGCAACGCTTGTTTCATTCGATTTGAGATTCAACGCGAGATGTTGTAATTTACGTCTAGATCGCGGGATTTTATCCGTTTTTCCATTTTTTTTTTTTTTTTTTTGCGAGTATAACAATATGGAAATGAAGAAATTAGTGTATAACTGAGTTGATAATAAATTTAGAATATAAATAGATTTTTAGAATTTTAGAATTTTGGAATGGAACTAAAATTCTGAACTGAATTTAGAATATAACTGAAAGTTTATAGTTATAAACTTAGAAAAATTTAGAATGTAAATAGATTTTAGAATTTTAGAATGGAACCAAAATTCTGAACTGAATTTAGAATATAACTGAAAGTTTATAGTTGTAAACTTAGAAAAATTTAGAATATAAATAAAAGTTTATAAATATAACTAAAAATTAAAATTTAGAATATAACTAAAAAAGTTGTAGCTACAACTGAATTGGATATTTAGAATATAAATAAAAAAAAAGTGATGTAGGGATTTGCTTGGTACGTTAAATGTCGTAGCATTCCATTTTGAATATTTTATATATTTTCGTATATATCGCGTGCATTAAATCTCCCACAAATGCGTAAAAATCTGCTGGTCTGTTCACGATAAAATAGGTGCGCGTTGATTTGTTGTACAAACTGCAATAAAGATATTTATCCAAGCTTTCGTTTGAATTTAAATTCACGTGCGCATGAAGTACGTTTACTGCGTTTGTGTGTTTCGCAGTTATTGTTAGTTTAATATTTCGTTAGATCCTGCACATTTTTCAAGATGCGTGTTTATCTTCTACCTCTTCCTGCTGAGATACTGCAGCGTTAATTATTCATTTGCGAAATTTGTACGTACAACACATTTCTACTATGTTATGATTGAGATAGCAGTGCACGGATATGATAGAAAATAAAACACAAATTAATCATTAATTTTATTATATTAATATAATATAAATTAAATTTAATATTTAATAAATGCATGCTAAAATTTAAATCTTCTGCGTTTCAGTTTTCCTTCAAAATCGTCACGAACTTTTCGGACAATCCAATATATCACAACTAGCAATTTTGTTATTATATATCACACGTTAATTAAATACAAAACGTGTAACCTGATTTTTGGCCTTGTGCAAATATTTGCACACGTTGCCAATTATGATTGTTGGATATAAATTTGTCGAATATCGGGATTTTTAACGAAGATCAAACGTTTATTTAAAAAAAACAAAGGATTTTTTTAGCGGAGAATAGGAATGAAATTTGTGCTTGTTAATATGAATTAGAACAAAGATATTTATCGGAGCTTCTGTGGACAGTACATCGTGTATTATGTATAGGTACTGTCTTGTGTATAATGTAGTACGTCATTAATTATACATTATATTATATCGTAGCGCTTAGTATGCGGATGGACGGTTTGCTTAATTTATGATAGAAGAGTATATAAATTTCACTGAATTTTATAATTAATCAATAGCTGGGAACAATGCCTAACATCCTTCTGCAAAGTAACACAATTATAAATCAAAATTTTATGATTTGTGCTTTAGAGAACACTTTATCGATCGTTCATTTTTACTAATTACATTAAAAAGTAATTCTTCTAGAAAGTTTCTCATCCATGTATCTATCGTGTGTTTATACAACATTTGCACAAGTGTGGTTCTTTTCTTAAAATATCATTTACTTCATAAATTCTGTTTAATTTAACTGTTTAATTTGTTGAAATGTACCACGTGTATATGTTCGTGAAAGAATTTAGTATCATAATATTATATTTTATAAAAATTGCAAATTTTCACATAGCCGATCGATGGTAATACCTTTTATAATAACTGATTGTAATTTACAGTCATTTTTTGCTTCGATGTCAAATAAAGTTTTCCTCCAATTTTTAGAATCTTCGTTACAGAACAATATTGTATAATAATACTATATAATATTATATAATAATAAATTATATAATATATAATGTATAATACTATATATATAATATATATTTTATATATATTATAATATAATAATATATATGATATATAATACTATATAATAATACGTCATAATATTTAACTAACATTAATACACAAGCTATTTAACACGTTCAACAAATTTAACACTTGGTACATAATTCTAAAGTGCACAAACAAAATCCCCCCCTCGCGATATCGAATAATTTCTCAAGTTCATTTCGCCAATTCCCCCAACGGGATCGTTCCGATTCGATTCGATCATTTTTCATCGAATCAGTCGAATATTTTCGTACTCGTATCGCGCGCGCCTTCGCTCATCACTGGGAGCGTAATATTTTATCCGCGGTTCCACACCATCGATCATACGACGAGTACAAGTGTATCGAATCAGCAACTCTCTCTCTCTCGCGAGTTCAAGCCGCGTTTCTCGCGTTCATTCTAGGAACATCCTACGCCAGGCGTTTTTATCGCGTTGTTGAACGCGCGAAGGATGAGCCTCTCGGCGAGGACGGAAGGCTAACAAACAGAGAGATCCGCTCGGTTCTCTCCGCGAGCCGGAACGTCTGGGTGCGCGTGGTTCGCATCCGCGACGGCATCTCGTCGACGGATCAGCCGCATAAGCTATAAAACTTGCAGATAAATCTGTCTTCCGTCGGACGACGAGGCGGAGGCGGTGGCGGGGAAATCGCACGACAAGAATCAACGCGAGAAAGAAAAGTGGAGAGAAGAGCGGATCAGCGGATGAAAAATTCGGCGGACGCAGCCAAGAACAAAATAAAAAAGCGTCGTTGAGAAGGGCGTGAGGCAATTGGAAGGAAACGGGGCGATGGAGAAAAGAGACGGGTTAAAAGAGAGAAAGAGGAGAGACAGAGGGAGAAGAGGTTGCCGCGAGTTGTCAATTCCGCAGATTTCTTTGCCGGGACGCTGGAGTCTAGTCTCTCGGAGTCTGGTCCGAGGGCAAAGACGGAGCGCGGTTGGCGCTGCGATGGGCGATAGTATCGGCAGAGAGGCGTACAGAGGGATAGAAACGGCGAAGGGGTGACGAAGGCGCGATATAGATTGCAGATAGCCGGAGACGAAAGGAAAAGAGGAACTCCCCGGGTAAGAAAACCACAATAAATCTATCGGCGGGACACTCCTATGGCTCCCAGGAATAGAGAGGATTTTGGCTATCTTACATCTATTGTAGGAGCCCCGGATGGTGCCGCTGGCCGCGGCCCATCGCCCATTGTGAACACGATCCTTAATTCCATCGAAAACTTATCACGAGGTTGAAGAGAAAGAGTCGCGCCACGCGGACTACGTGTGTAACGGAGGGGCCGAGGGGGGCAGCCGGGGGCCCCCCCACAGTGGATAAAGTACGTGACGTCCCTAAAAGCTATTTCTGCTTTCCGAGAGGGTCGTTCCGTTTAATCAGATCGCGGAATTTCCGTCCAAGCGACGCCGCCATCGCCACGATCTCGCTTCTTTCGAACTCGTTCTTTTCTCCGTGATAATCGCCGAATCTGTCCTCCTCGGAATGACCTCGCCGACAAAGTCCGACGCTATCTTCAGGCGGCGACCCGGCCACGTGTTTCGGGCTTCATATCGTACGTTGCTGCTCGATGCGTTACTGCGCATTTTATATACTTGATATTGTTTTTTTTCTTTTTATTGAATTTTTTCCATTCATTGATTCATCCATGGACGAGAAAGTTTGGATTGCGTTCGTAATCTTCTTTTTTGATCGAAGCGAAGAAGTTACTGGGATGTTGATGCATTGATATTGTTTTAATAGAATGGTGTGTTTTTTTTTTATACACTCTTCCTTTTCTTTGGAATTTCGTTTTGATTTATCCAGGGACGAGAAATTTTAGATTGCATCCATATTTCCTTTGTAATCGTATGGAAATTATTGGATTATTATTGTTGATGTATTGATATTGTTTCCACGAGAATGGTGTTTTTATTCCATTTTGATGCACTCTTTTTTTTCTTTGGAATTTTGTTACTTCGTTTCCATTCGTTGTTTAATCCGCGAAAGATTTTACGTTGTTTCATTTTTCACTCCTATTGAGGTTTTATGCAACTTCGTAACCGAGGTGGAAATTTATTTTCATTACTAGATATTGTGATAGTAGCCATTTTGTTCCTTTATATTAATTGATTACTTATTGTCAAAAATCTATAAATTATGTATCAGAAGAGGAATTTAAACTAACATTAGTGAATAACATATGAATGGTTCAACAGAAATCATTGCTTGATACGTGTAAGCAAATATTATAGTCTATTAATATCACGTGAATGTTAATGCGTTCTACACGAAGTCATTATTGCCAGCTGCGTTGTTACAATTCGCTATTGAAATTTATTGAATTTACTAAATTTACTAAATCAAAAAGAGAAGGAAACAGAGGTATTCAGTTGAACTAAATAAATTTTGAATAAATCATTACGCGTTAATTTGCATTTTTTTTCATTCTCCAATCTTCCAGTCTATTTCATCCTACGTCTGCCATTTTCACAAACTTGTTACTCTGTAGATGTCATTAACTTGAAGAAATTATTTGGAATTTTATTTCAACGGAACAGGACAGTTGGAAACTTTGTAAGATTCCTTTAAAGATCAATATTATTATTGCATGGAAAAATATTACACAAGTTTGGATTGTTTCAGCAATATATATTTAGAATGAAAACTTAAAATCTTTATTGTTCTAAGATGCAATAATGTATTGTGGGTACTAGTTTTTTTTTTATTTTTTAAATCTAATTTTAAATCTAATTTTCTTCTTCGTTATTGTTGCAAGCCAAACATTTTCAAAACAATAATTAAAGAATTATTCTTTTTGTTCCAAAATAATAATTTAACAAGTTCACACAAGTAACGTAAGCTGTGTCATATTTTTAAAAGAAAAAAAAAAAATTAAAAACAAGAAAATTTAAATAATACAGAATTTGTATAATCAAGCAACACAAAAAACCTATGTTACTTATTAAAAGACGAACGAAAATAAAAATTCTATCGGTAGCACTGCAATTTGACATAAAATTCGTGTAGAAATACCAGTTGGGATACATTGTAACCCACGTTATAAAACAGTTGTTTAAAAAAGAATTTCATAATACCTCCTCTCACTTTTTCGAAACGAATTCCGATTAATACGTGCCGAGCGACAATTCAGCAAACAAGGAACGCTTTATTTCGTGCCCGGATTTCCTCGTGCTGCTCGGTCGATTCGAGATTTTCCGTTAGCGAGTCTCCATAGCGCAGTTTGCACTATGGATACCACGGAGCTGGGCC
The DNA here is from genome assembly GCA_030673865.1 of Melipona bicolor. NCBI lineage: Eukaryota > Metazoa > Arthropoda > Insecta > Hymenoptera > Apidae > Melipona > Melipona bicolor. The sequence goes on from JAHYIQ010000005.1 coordinate 1,534,256, forward strand.
CCGGTATCCTTGCTTTGCATGATATACGGTAGAAGTTATCAGAAGTCTGGATATTGGAATTTTAATATACGTTACAATCGACCAGCCCGTTCCACTGTCGCTACTGCCGCCATCCTGATTCTTCTCCGTCCTGCCGCCGCGACCCAGTATTCACGATCTTCCGGCTCCGAATCCGCGCGGAACTTCCTTCCGGTCTTTCGAAAAACGAGATCCCCCCGCCGCTGGCAACCTATATATTTCGTACGCGCGTATTCGATTTCGAAAGTCAATAGCTAGTACGAATCGTCGCGTTGCTTACTTTGTTTCGCGTATTCTATGAAATCCAAACTGCGGACTGCGCTGGAACGACGTTGAGTGAATGAAGTTGGACGCAAAGATTTTTGGTACACACTGTAAACGTATGTTGGTTAAAGAAATGACGATCTTTTGTCATTCGAATGAAACACTTGGACTATAGTTATTTAAATTGTTTATACTTTGTTTAAATCGTCTATATTTTGAATGGCAATTGTTTAAATTATTTAATTTGAAGTCGTTTTGCTTGGTTTGATGTTAGTTTGATCGAAGCAATCGTGCATTAATTTACTTTTACTCAAATTATTTTCATTATATTTTGTTTTATATTTTGTGCTTGTTTCTCTAAATAACTTTTCGAGTAGTTTCCAATTCTGTTGTATAAACATTGTTCACTGTGCCAAAAATGCCAAATTGCTCACAATTCCTCACGTGTCATGCTGAGACGCATTCAAGAATAAATGTATCACATGACAAAGAACGACGAATTAAAAATTTCGTTTGTTCTTGTTTTTAACAAGAAAATATCGAAAAGTATCATCACGCGTTTACTGAGAGCATTCCATTTCAAGATAAATTTTAAAGAGCACGCTGCAGTATTTATGGCAGTTTACCGTGCACAACCTTTCTCAAATAAACTTCTTTTTCATCGCGTTTCTAAAACGTTCGAACGACAGTTTAAGCGTTAAACTTGCGAATAGTTCTCGGTTTAAAATTTCAATTTAAACAGCAACTGCTAACGTTTGCTTTCGCATAACGAGTGTATTCGTCAAACACGGTTAACAAATTAAATCACATCTTTGTTGACCTAGCTCGAACAAACATTGAATAATCGAATAACAACTAGATTGCATATTTGTATGCTTGAACGTGCAAAATGCACAATGTACATTAGTATATAAAATATCTAAAGATGTATTCGATGTTTAACGCAACTATTCAAATTTGGGTATTATATAGGAAGATGTAGACTTTACAAATTTTGATGTAGATACATTATTTCTATGCGTGTATAAGTTTCATTCGTGTTCATAAAAATACGAAAATGCACGAGAACTCTTAGTTTTAATAATTAACCAACGCTGAAGAATCTCAAAACCCAAATTTACTAATTTTTTTTTCAAAATCCGGCAATATCAAATACTTTATATTATAAAACACACAATTGCAATTAAAACGTTTTGTTATCTACCGTTCTAACAAACTTCTGTCAACATCCATGTTCGACATTAGTGTGATCATTTATATTCATACATCAGTCTATATAATTTACACAACTATACATTATCCTATTACATCTATGTTCGACATCTGCATAATTGATATACCTAGTTGTTGTCAAAAATAAATAAAAAATTGCGCCTTTCGAACGGGAGTGTATTTCAGAGTACCCAATCAATCCTCGTGGCCAACAGCGGCCAATCCTCCCATAAAGGAGGTGAAGTCGCTGAGACTGTTGACGAGATATATATCGGCATTCAGGCACGAACTACTCAGTTTAGGAAAGTGAATTTGCCGCTCGACGAAACGGGACGAAAGACACTTTCCGGCGGCCGGTTTTTGGCCAGCGAGACGCGTATGTCGCTCGTTTCCGCGTGGTTGTTACCATATGGGCGTCGCGGGCCGCCATACAATGGGACGCCATTAATCCAGCGTTGGCTTTTCGTTCGAACGCGACTCCGTTCTGGGCGTGGATAAGTCCTTTGCTAAGCAGTTTTCAACTGTTCCGCAACGTTCGCCCAGGGTCACCGGGGGCGATTTATGGCTGATTTTACGAAACAGCTCGCGACCAGGCGCTGAACGATAAAGAGTCGAGGGAAGTTTCCGACCCCGCTCTCTATGGCGCGCCATAAATATCTGGCCTGTTCCAGCTTTGTTACGCCGGTTACACGGCGGAGTATTCCGCTGTCTTTCGGGGATAGAACCGCGCGCGCTGTTTCGTTTGAATAATTAAGACAAGACGAATCGGGCCCGCGAAGCCGAGAGCAATTCGCTGGGGAGGTATTATGAGGATAATCGAAACAGACGGGATCGGCGGAGGCGCGCAGGTAGACGCAGGCGCTTATTTGCGCCTGGCCCGTGGCGTTTAATTTGAACGTCGTTTGCACGGATTTGTCGGTCGCGTTGATTCTCGATCGAACCATTGATTTTTTTTTATCACTGAAAGTGATTTTAGCGGGGGTAACTCTTCAGGTGCAACGCTGATGCAACGAAAATTAGCGATTGGTTGATTTGGGTCACGTGATTCGCGAGGGGGCGTGGGGTAGACCTGGAGTAGGAGTGGCGTTGTCCGGCACTGAGCGATCGCGCCTATAATTTGTTTTCTATCGATTCAAATGTTTGCGCATCAATAAAATTTTATGGCAAAAAAGTCGTCTTCATTCAGTGAGACGAATCATACTGGGGTACAAGTCGTGCAGTTTTTTTTTTTTTTTGAATGCATTTGTTATTTGTTATTCATATTATCTTCTTTCTAACAGTTTTTTTCTGGAAAATCAAATGTAAGGAAGTTGAGAAATTAATCTTTAATTAATGTCGCTGTGATATTAACAATATCATAAAATATAATATTACGCGAACTGATTTTCTAGCAAGGTTCTATTTTTTTAATCGTACTCTCAAAAAAAAAAAAACACGAAGTCGACACATTTTTCATTACCATCGATCATTTCGTTCAGTCGCCAAGCGTACAAAGTAGTGTTTCGAACAGTAAGTTCATCCGCGATACAGTCTCTTTCCGTCAACAATTACGAGAACGAAGCAAATTTAAAATATTTTCAGCGGCCGTCAAGCTCGTCCATCGAGGGAGCGGAAAAGGTCGAGAGTGGAAAAGTCTTTGGGACGGTTGGGAATTTTCGAGAGCGCGAGCCACAGGGAGCGAATTTTCTATTTATCGAAAAGGAGGGTGGTTTATTTCGGCTATAAATCAATTGTTCATGCATGCGATGCATCGGAATGGCTCGATATGCATTCGGTATGCATAAAACGGTCCAGGGCAGCTCTCGCGCGTCCCAAACCCCATTTCCACCGGCGTGGCACACCTCTTCCGCTCGCTTCCGTTCCCCACCTTCCATTTCAATCCCTGCCCTGCCTTGTTATATTGCGACTCCTGCATGAAGCCACGGCACCCACGTGCTCGTGCAAACTGACACGACGCATCCGCGATATTTCGTCTTCCGGCACGAATCTCGCGTCGACGAACGACCAACGTTTCAATTCTTCAGGTAAACGACGATGACGATGGCTGATGATTCGGACTTTTTGATACTTTTCGTGACTAGTTAGTCAGATCATACGTTGTATGATCACACTGCTGGTTTCGTTCGAGCGTATATTTCTAAAAATCTAGCATGATGTGGATATTGAATGGAGAAAAATTTCACTTTTATTAAAATCTTCACGGAACAAATTTTGTGCACCTTTCTCAGTTTGCATACAAAAGTGACCAATCATTCTTTAAAAGAAAAACTTACATTTTTTCTACCCGCTATACGATGCAATAAAAAAAAAGTATGGTTGTATGAATAAAACATCAATGATCTTTTTTAAACTCAGTTATTGGTCTTTCGATACCATTCATATCAGGCGAAAAATATTTTTTGCATCATTACAATTAAAAAATATTTAAGCGACCTTACTTAAACGATCTACCCTCTATAATTGTGGAACTAATGACATAATGATGAAGAGATATTATGTAAATGTTTGAAATTTCCTTTCCAAAATACTTTAATTCCAATACTGAAAATTAGAATTTGGTAATATTAATTAGTGAAAATACTTTAATTCCAATACTGAAAATTAGGACTTGGTAATATTAATTAGTGAAAATACTTTAATTCCACTACTGAAAATTAGAATTTGGTAATATTAATTAGTGAAAATACTTTAATTCCAATACTGAAAATTAGGACTTGGTGATATTAATTAGTGAAAATACTTTAATTCCAATACTGAAAATTAGGACTCAGTAATATTAATTAGTGAAAATACTTTAATTCTACTACTGAAAATTAGAATTTGGTAATATTAATTAGTGAAAATACTTTAATTCCACTACTGAAAATTAGAATTTGGTAACATTAATTAGTGAAAATACTTTAATTCTACTACTGAAAATTAGGATTTGGTAATATTAATTAGTGAAAATACTTTAATTCTACTACTGAAAATTAGAATTTGGTAATATTAATTAGTGAAAAAAAGATTGCAACATTTATCCTTAATCGTGCGGAACTCTACACCGACGCAAAATGACGATTCGAGGAATGCAACAAAATGTGTAAGAATCATTCCACAATTTGTAAACTCGTGATTTTAATAATCTGATTAACATTGAAAACATATGCACAAAGCTGATAGTATTTTGTCCATTGATAATTTTACAACGAAATAACACGTAAAGGTCGCAATAGCTTCGTCGCAGTTTTTACAGTACGATTTTATACTTTATATGCTCGCGATATAAATTCATTTTGTACTCTAACTCCATTTTATAATTGAAAATAAATATGATTGTTATTGCACGGATAATCGTATAAAGTCGTTATGTTGTAAAATATAATACGGGAATAAATATAATATGCGTGTTTCGCTTTTTTAGACGGTCGCGCAGACAACATGAAATTGATGAAAACATTGCACGTAGTAATTTCATTTATTATTCCGTGTGCACATTGAAATAAAAGACCTCGTTACTGGAAAGCTACGTAAAAAGTATTTGCACGTACGTCTGTATTATGAATCACTTTATTCGTCAGTTTCCAGATTTTATCTTTCTCCGTATCTCTATATTTTCCACGGCCAGATTAAAGTGTTGTCAGATAATACGATATTTAGTGTGTTTATTGTTTAATCCGCCCGTTTGCGTTGACAGTATATAAAAATATACGAATTAATAAGAAACTGGCAGTCAGAAAGAAGCACTGTTTAATATCTTTTTGCAATAAATACATTTTGGATGGATACAAATCTATCGATACGAATCTACAATTTATCTTTTTGCATAGATGTGATTGAGTGGAATTAATATTACTTAAGTATACTTGTATTTAATAAGTATAATATATTTATTAAGTATATTATGAGTATACTATGAGTATAATATATTTATTAAGTGTACTATAAGTATAATATATTTATTAAGTGTACTATGAGTATAATATATTTATTAAGTATACTATAAGTATAATATATTTATTAAGTGTACTATAAGTATAATATATTTATTAAGTGTACTATAAGTATAATATATTTATTAAGTGTACTATGAGTATAATATATTTATTAAGTATACTATAAGTATAATATATTTATTAAGTATACTATAAGTATAATATATTTATTAAGTATACTATAAGTATAATATATTTATTAAGTGTACTATGAGTATAATATATTTATTAAGTGTACTATGAGTATAATATATTTATTAAGTGTACTATGAGTATAATATATTTATTAAGTATACTATAAGTATAATATATTTATTAAGTATACTATAAGTATAATATATTTATTAAGTGTACTATAAGTATACTATAAGTATAATATATTTATTAAGTATACCATACTAGTATTTAAAATCGAAGTATTAAGCGATTTTGAGTATTATCAACTGTAGTGCAATAATGCTTTTTGTAGTTATTTTGTATCTAAAATTAAAATATGACGATGCTTGTTTGCTATTTTTCCTTCCTCAGAACGAATTTCGAATGCAACATCATGAATGAATGATACAAACTAACGAAACAAAGAGAGAGAAAGAGAAAGAAAAAGTGAACTTTATAAGTAACAGTCACACTCTCCTACGATCACTGATAAATCATTCAAAGTTGCGCATCGACGTCTAAAAATAAATCTCATCGTGTCGCGATGCTCCGCGACAACCAATAAATCGTTCTGAATCTGTCTATTTTGCAGTTTCCCATCTGAATTGCATTTCATCAAAATCCTTCGTGCGACAATACGCGAAAGACGAAATAATAACGCAGCGTCATTTTTCTCAAAACGACCTTTAACATCTTTCTTCAATTCAGTCAGTCAATATTAATCGTATTAACAGTATCGCGAAACTGTAATGAATCAACAAAAAAAAAAAAAAAAAAGAAGAAAGAAAAGAAAAAGAAAAAGACGGTGAACTTTTTGCTTAATCCTCCCAAATCGATTCACTTCCGCCCCCTCGCTGCAAAAGTGCAGATAGGTAGGCGCGATACGAGATGGATGTCCGGTCAGTGTGTTCTCGATGATCATTTATCACGGGGAAGCGAGAGGGACTCGCCGACGTGCGCCGGTAGATCATTTTAACATTTGATCGTCCACGTGTTCTGTCAACGTCGCTTCAATTCCTCCAATCGCTGCCGCCTTCATCCTCCAGAAGAAGACACAGCGGCTAGCTAGCAATAAGGGGGGTTAGAGGGGGGGGGGGATCGATATTTTTATAAGACCCGTGTCAGAGCGACGTGAATTATGGCGATAATAACGGGCACGTAGAGATAGGAATAAGCTGCGCGTCCTGCCCGCTGAGGGACGTGTATAAATCAGCCGAACGAATCGGCCACTGGGCCACGGTTATAGATCATTTTGCTTACAATAAGCAAACTGGATTCCCGATACGCCGCGCGTCTATATATATACATATGTGTCTGGAATTGCGACTCGCCTCTCTTTCACTTCAGCCCGCGTTTGCAAAAATGTACCTACGCTCGAAGAAGCCAAATTATTGAGATTCTCGAGAACAGATTTGGATTACGAAGGATTTTACAATAAAATTACTTGCGAATTTTGATACAAAGGCGATTCATTTAATTCATTTTATACACACTATAATGCAATTTCAACAAAATTATAGTGCAATATAAACGCAAAATATAATGCAATTTCAAATATTTCTTTTTTTCTCCGCATATATGCGAGCACATGCTTGCACGAACATAAAATATATCGTCTGGTTGACGAATTAATTGTCACGTTACGCAGTAGCTGTGATACTTGCGACGCTTGCGAACGGGAGTACACGTACACCGTGCATGTTAATGCACGACATCGCCGACCTCGAACAATAGCCAGCCTTAATGGCGAGTAGTATGTAATTGCCTGTCGGCCGTCTTTGTCGCTTGTCCGCGGAATAATAGAAGCGAATTCATCGCGTTCCAGTCGCCGATTCTTGCCTCGGCGTGTCGTCGGTTGACCCAATTAACGTTATCAATCCGACGGAATTCGACGACGGGACATCGAGGCCGACATCGAGGCCGAGGGATCGACGGCAGCGACTTTTTCATCGGGGCTGGTGCCGAGGTGCGTTCCGACGAGAGACGCCCCGGAAGATAAAAACCCTCGGAAACACGCGTTTTATTGCATTCCGACGAACTGGAGCGTGGGCGGATTGATTGATTCCCGCGCCGAATCTGAAGTTCAATCTGCGCGATAGTTGCTCCCGCTCTCCTCGATGTTCCGCGACGTTTCCCGTTGGATGTTGATCGCTTTGTTTCGAAAACGCTCGAGACGGGGGGGTATTGAGGGATTTGGGTTTCGAAACTCGGCGAGATCGGGGAATGTATGGGCTTTTGGGAAAAAATGCGGTTGTTCGAAGAATAGCGCGGTTGGTTTCAAAGGTTTGATAGCGAGAAGGATATGGAGGTGAAACGAACGTTTCACTGTAGATTTTGCAGGAGCAGGTTGTTGAACTTTCAGGTTTTGCAATTTCCGCAATATTTGTTTCAGTTGGATAGTACTTGATCAAAAGTATTTTTGAAACTTTTCACTGAAGAAAGAAATAATGTGACACGGTGATAACGTGAATAATGAGTGATAAATTTAATTGATGAATTAATGATGATATGGATTAATAATTAATAACTGATTAAACATTGTGACATAAACAATAATTGAAATGTTAACAGTCGAATGATGAAATGAATGATAAAATATCTTTTATCTCATTTCAGATATATATATATATATAACAGAGAATTTAATTGACTGAATGAACAATAGAGAATTAATCACTTTCCAGATTTGGATAACAAATAGTTTATGCACAATTGGGATTGTCTTCGTCGCGTCTTATGTGAGTCAATTTCATACATGATATGCATTGTATCCACTTTGCATACTAAGAATCCATGCGCTGTAACAACCTGCCCGAGGGCAATTCATTATTTGAAAATATCTCCGTAGTAAAATTTGTATCATACGAACGAAATAAGAGAACGCGGTTCTCATTACTCAACGAGTCAATGAAAAATCAAACTGATCCAGCGTACAAAGTTTTATATATTTATAGAATTCTTATTTTCTCTCCATAAAATTACAAATGATGACGAATGAATGACGAGTGCTGTCATAGTAAACAAATTTTATAATCTTAATTACACTATACATAGTGTCGAGATAATTTCACCGTATCAGCTTGCTTTATCAATCTCTCTTGTGTATTTTGAAGGCTATTGCAAAATATATATGTAATAGCACTTTAAAATATATTTAAAGATGTAACATTACAAAAATATATGTTAAATGTATAATATATTATAATATATATAATATAATATTTTATTTTATGGTATTACGAAATTAAATATTGGATAGAAAACATAAAACGAATGACATTAGAAATTACTAAATTAATACCACCTATTATGAGGAATTCAAAAATACTAGCAGTCGCAAAAATACATATTCGAAGTACAGAAATGAAAAATTACAAACGTAGAACGAGATAAAAAAATGAATATCCAAACAGCGTAGTAAACACTGTTTATATCGACAATATTTTAAACTACTTCATTCGCACATTTTGAACCTGTTATTTTCTCGAGTACTATACGAGAACAAAACATCTCGCGTCACGATAATAAACTCTGCTCCTCGTTCCCGATTTTCCCATCGAAATAAACAAGAAAAAAAAAGAAAAAACGCGACTATCGTGCTTCCGACGAGAGAATCGAAAATGTCGACTTCGGGCCGGCAATTGGACTACGGTGTGGCGTGGATTTCCGCGTGGAATTTCCGCAGCGTCTGAAGCGAGTCCGCCCGGACACCGAAAGAAACTGGAAGCTCATTCGGCCCGTGTCATTAATTACAGCGAATTCCCGGGGAACAATTTCAATGAAACTGTTCGGGCATATTTTAGCGAAGCGCCGGAAACGGACGAACATACGAGGAAGCGGGTTTTCCGGCGAAACGTTTCGTTTAATTCTCGGCTCGCAAATTTACGAGCGCCGCAAATATTTATCGACGACGCTTGTCAAAGATTTGCGCGAGTAATATCCACCGTCGTTCACGTATCGAAGAACTGAATGATTTTCTCTGATTGACCGAGTTCTGAACGAGAACTACGCTTACGCTGTTTATACATGGGAGCAAATTTTGTATGTAATGATCTTAATATCGAAAGAAATATTAATAGCAATGCTTTTAATTTAAATGTTTATGTCGTTGAATGTATTGCCCTGAATCAAAAGTGGCTAACTGGCGGCTCGCGGACCCTAGCGCTATCCCCTCCACTGCATCGACATCTCGCCGTGCGTGACAGAGTGGGGAAATTTCAATCTAGTGGAGAGATCGATGCAGTGGGCGGCGCTAGTAGCGACCAGGAAAGTGGGGGAAAGAGCTCGTGGGCCGCCAGTTAGCCACCTGTGCTTTAGAGCATGGTGAATTACATATATGCTCCTGCTGAGAAATTAGTCAGAAAATAATGCCAATTTTACCATCTTCTCTGACTCTCTGAGCGCTCTACTATGCATTACTAGAAACTCAATGTCCGTACATACTCAAAATTAAAAGAAAATTCATACAATTTTGTCGAAATGACCCACGCTCCGTTAAGTTTTACTGGGTTGTAGAAAATATTCGTTGCAGTATTCAGGAGATGAAACGAGTTTCCGCTTAGAATTTATTCTTCTAGTTCCGCCCCGGAAAAATATGGACCAACTTGCGAAAGCATCTTCATCGTGGATTTTAATGGGACTTTGGGAAACAACGGGGAAAGTAATGAAAAAGGGTGACCTCGTAGAAAGATAAAATATATGTACAAAGAGAGAAAAATATTAATTGTTAATATTTTCCAATCGAAATCTATTAAAAATTTAATTTAATTCGTTTTCTCCGACTTGAAGTTCAATCTGCGATTGAATCGTTACTTTTTTCCCTCTGGAAAGACAACGCTATAAATTCCATCGTCCTCGAAGCCGTCACTTCTAATTTACTGAGAATCGGGATTTACCTGTTACTTGTTTAACGAAACGCACCGCGCCGCACCCTTCCCCCCGCGGTTTTTCAATTACATTCTAATACAGAACCGCCTGATTCTGTAAATACATCGTTCCAAATAGAATAGTCAGAATGGGACACGTTCAATGGACGATTTAAACGTATCTCAGCCGCTACATTTTCGCAATCAGCGCGCGTTTCACCAGAACCTTTTCAATAGAACTGTTCAAACATATCGTACAGGCGACATTTCAAGCTATCCATGAACTTTCGGGGCTCGCGTTTCACTTTCCCGAGCAGCCTTCCACTCTCACGTGGATTTTAGCCAGTGAGAATTTCCACGGCACGACGAACACACCGCCGTACATTTTTGCGACTAACAACGTGTGTCTTTGTGACAGAGTAAACGTTTGCGTATGACGAAACACACGTGCCAGCGTGATCCCCCGTGATCGAAGCATTCTAGAAACCGTCGCTGCTGCAATTCCCGACAAAGGGAGGGTAATCGATTGTAATTGTTTCAACTTGCTTGAATTCTCGACTGCTTGTGCGGGATAATTGTCACCTTAACGCGCATTTCGTTCTTTAAACTGTTTTTTATTACCTTGCGTAAGTAAATAAATTTCCAATCTAGTTTGAAACATAATGTTTCAAACGTAACGTCAAACAGAGCAAGACAGTCTATTTATTTTGTCACTAGCATTTTTAATCGCATAATAAAGACAATTTTTTAACATTGGAACAGATCACACCTGTTAATACAATAGAATTTCAAATTTTCTGTTTTTCACAATTGCTTAAAAGCTACTGATGTTTTCGACAAATTTAATATTGTTCTAGACAACGTGATTGACATAGTTGCGTAAGTTCATTCATTTTAATTGTTAAAACACAGTGTTAAATAAAATAAAGAACTTTCAGAGGAATAATAAGACGTACGTGAGCTTTTAAATAATTTCTAGCGAGAAAGTTACACGTACGTCTCACCTTGCGATCATTTGCCAATTCTCTGCTCGCGAAAACTCTACGAGAGGAAAAGTTTTTTCCTCGCAAAATTTGCACGTTCGCTTCGCGGTATTATATAAATTCAAATAATCATAGAAACGGAGAAAGAAAAGAAAGAGAGAGAGAGAGAGAGAGAGAGAGAGAGAGAGAGGGAAAGTATAAAGTTTCGAAAATCGATTTTCCACCGCGTGTCTGTACAATTGAATGGCATTTCGATGGAGAACAGCCGGGACGGAAGTGCCTTTCGTTTCGAGCATTCCTAACAAATAACCGGGCCCGACTGCCGCCACGCTCGATAGCGTTTTAATTATAAATTCGTGGATTATTAGCTGGAAACTTTTTTTCTTTTTTTCTTTTTTTTTTTTCCTCCCCCAGCAACTCTCTCGTCGCGCAACTTTTCGCCCGGCGAACTTCCGCTCCCGCTGCACCGCGTAAACATAATTGTGCGGAAATTTTGATCGTCCACCGGGGCCCTATCGATACTCGTTCGAGCCACTTTCGTCGGCGGGTTTTTAACGAAATAACTGGGGGAAAATGACGAATCGCGATTCGATACGATCAATATTCTCCTCGATATGAAATCGTCGTGGAAAATTGCGACGCGGGTGCGGATAAATTAGATTTTAATGGAAATCGGTTTTAAAAATTGCGACGCCCTCGGACGAGAGCGAAGTTAATTAATTTTTGTATATATTAAATGATTAATGCCACGAGTGTCGAGTTCTCTTTGGTTTCTGTACGTGTTGAAGTAACAACGCTGGATGGAAAGGAATATCATTTGAAAATGTATCTAGGAATTAAAGTCGTGTTTTTATGTAGGGAAATTTTTACGTTTCAAACTGCTATGTATAGGAGTTTAGGTTAGGTTTAGGTTAAGTTTAGGTTAGGTTTAGGTTTAGGTTAGGTTTACGTTTCAAACTGCTATGTATAGGGGTTTAGGTTAGGTTTAGGGTAGGTTAGGTTTAGGTTAGGTTTACACTTCAAACTGCTATGTACAGGGGTTTAGGTTAGGTTTAGGTTAGGTTTAGGTTGATGAATGAAACACAATCATAGCGATGAATTTTTAAACAGTTGCTCAACTTGCAACAATTTTTCTCTTTGTAAGAAGAGCGTTCAAAACAAAAGACCGTAATTTGCGTTATATAAAAATTGGTAATCATTTTCATAAAAATTTCATCAACACATTTAAAAACCGTTTAACGTGCTATTTAAACAAAAGGTATGTTTACATTATTGAACGTCCTTTTTAGAAAGGAAGCAAACATTTTTTCAGTACAAAATTCCAACTCTTCAGATATTTTTTCCCATAAAACCATCTTTCTTCGAAACATTGGAATCGATGAGAAATTAAATAAGAACTACTATTAAAACATTTATACCTTTGCGAGATAAATGAATCAAATCACAAATTCACAAGTGGAATCCAGAGTTCATTCGATCAAGTACCGACTGAAATTTGGCATCTTGCTTTTAAAAGGAGTAGCTTCGTTGCTAATTAGCTAGAGACGAGCGAATCTCTGTGATTTACACGCGCCAACGAAAAATCGCGACTGTCGTCGAATTCGCGAGAATTACGCGGAATTCCCGAGCTCGCGCGCACACAAAGGCGTACGCGCCTGCAGCCGCGTTTGCGAGCGCGTACGAGGCATTTAATGGCTGGTGTTCGTTAGCAAGTGGAGCTCGACGAGAGGAGAGAGCACTTGCCACGGGATCCTTCAATCCGTAGAAAAGCTCGTCGCCGCTGTTAGCGACACAAAAACGCCGATTGCCGTCGAAGCTCCGCGCGGAGGACAAGCTCGCTCGCTTCGTTTCCATCGTTGCTCTCAGCCGATTATCTTGCGCGTTGCGTTGCTAAACTATGCCTGAACTTTACGATTTTCCACCTCGATGACGCTTTTACGTCGCCCACTACCGAGCACTAAAATATATTTACACCGATCGGTGACCTACGGAATTTTATGCATTTCAAAAATTTTAAGGTGTTGATGGTATATCTGAAGTCACTATGGTACTTTAGTTGTAATTTTTAACTGGAAAGGTGAATCTTCACCGGCTTTCTATTTTTTTATAAAAGTAAGCTACAAATTTAACTAAATATGTAATTTAAATGTATAAATTTAAATCTAACTAAATATGTAATTTAAATGTATGAGAATATAAAAATTCATGGTCTGCAGATTTATTGGGAGGATTTGAGAAATTTTGATCCAAGATGTGGAGAAACGTCATTTTATTTCTCAAAATAGTTGCCCTTATTTTGAGGTAAATTGTCCCAGTGACCATTTTATTGGAAAATGTAAATATTACGATAAATTTATTGAAAAATTGTAACGAATTTTACTTCATTTTGTATTACATAATCAGGAAGAAATCTATCTATCGTTTCTTCCATAGACAGAATAAAGAATAATACAGAGATATAGAAAAGCATCATTTTACGTTTCAAAATGGTCACTTTGATGAATGATCCAATCCTGTTAGAATGTAAAAAATCTCAAATTTTGTATTTTTCTCTTACAATTTGAAGAATATGTTTCTATTGTCAACAACTAATAAAAAAATTTTTTTCTGAAATGATATACATGTAAGTAACAAAGGATTTATATTCAAAATGACACCAAAAACTTCAAAATCATAATTCTGAAATCATATTCATCACATTGTATCACAAATAAATTGTTTTACAATTTTCATTCTACATTGTATTATCTGTAAGGTAAATTTTTATTACAATAAAATATATACAATCGTACAATAAATCGTTACTACAACGAAGAAACGTTCGTCGAATGCACGATAAAAGATCATTTCGCGTTTTCCGATATTCAAATATCTCGACTATGTAAGTTTCATTAAATTTCTCTTTCAATACACTGTCCCTACACATAAATTGCAAAATTCGTTTACCTTTGCAGGATGAATTACGATTTCGATAATTCTGCCGCTTCTGCTGCAGTTCACGTAAAATAATGTTTTCCGTTTCATTCATTCAAGAATCGATTATTCGTTTTATCCTTTATTCGCGTGTGTGCAGTATTCCATGGTCTTTCATCAACGGAATTTTCTTTTTTTCTTTTTTTCATTTTTATTTCCCGAGAATATTGCAGAATATTCGATTTATATTTTATTTCTAGCGTTTCTATTTTTTGTTTAGTTTTTTGCTGCGTTTGTTTCTTATTTCGTTGTAGCTGCATTCGGTGGAAATATTTTGCCGCGAATAGACGAGGACCCCGTTAAAGCGAAATTTCGATTAACCGAAATTCTATTATTCGATTTTCTACTATCCGAATCCTCCATTATTCGATGGGTAAATACGCCGTGTTTGTTCAACGTTTCTATCCCGAATACGCTTTTTTACGCTTTGTTCAAGAGCCAATTTTTTTTTAAATTGGACCGTTACATGGCTCGGTGAAACTCTTTCGAAAGTCACTCTTTTTTACCGCGTTTCATTTACCGTTTGCTCGGTTAATAATATTATCCGGACGATGCCTGCTTCGCCAAGAAGACTACTGCTTTATTTTCTAAACAAATTGTTATAATTGAAATTCGATGTTACGTGAATTAACAGCTTGTTTTGGAAAAGATTCATTTACTTCTTTAATATTTCTGTCGCCGATTTTTAATTTTGTATTCTATTTTGAAGTTTCCGCGTTGAAATTTTATTTTTTTTCTATTTTGTCGCGACAAGAGTGTAGATATTTTTGCAGCTGCAGAAAATTTTAATATACAGTGTAAACTATAATTTACAATTTATGTTTCGAAGCTCAATATGAAAACATATAGAAAATATACGTGCAAGTGTAGCAATATCCAAAATATTTAGTAAGACAACTTTCTGCTGAGGCTTTATTTTTCTAATTGTAGTCTCAAATAATATAATATAACTTCGTAAAGATATCCGCGACTTAATTATGACTTTACTTAAATACTTCAATTTTCTTTTTCATAAAATTACAGAGTCTAGCTGAAAGAAATAACAACGATAAAACTATTAAACGAATCCTTCTGAGTTTCTTCTTCATTAAAAGCAGACTCCTACGATGCAAATCAAATAAAAAAAATAGTTTTTGTATTAGCACAATATTGGCCTCCAATGGATTATTGCAATTTCTTCCTGTTAATAAAGCTTTTAAAATACCAAAGTTTGAGAAGAAAACTCGTAAAATGAAGTGAAAAATAAATCTTGGCTTCGGCACGCTAGTTCAGAAAATCGTTATTAAAATATTGAATTGTTAATTTCTGAAATTTATATAATTTATAAATTTATATCATTGGTATTTTAAATAAATGTAAGATCGTCGATACGAGAAAAGACGAATATTTCGCGGTTCAAAAACTCCTTCATCCAAGCATTCGCGATTCTCTCATTCGTTAATTCGAATGTTGAAGAGGTGTGGTATTAAATTTTCTACCTATCCGAAAGGCATGTACTTTCGTACGATTACAATGAAACGTAGAAATGTATCACGGAACATTTCATTTGCAAACACGGCTACGCACCGATACTTTTACGCCCTGTATTTGAAGAATAAATTACGTTATTTGCAGCTGTGAACACAGAACGCAGGCACGCCTTCAACGTGCTGCTAATTTATATTCCGTTGTTTACAAATATGCAGTTCTGTTAAATTTATACAAATCTGCGTAATTACCAAAATTAATTACCCGTATTTATAATATAAACGACGTTCACTGTAACCCTTTTAATGCTTGAGCGAAAAGTGTCGAGCCAGTTGATGTAGTTTGGTAAAGTTTGTTGAAAAATGCAGCTTTGAGTGGTAACTAAAAAATTGAAAAGGAATCTTTGTATGTCAATTCTTTACATGCTCACTAATGTTATTAAAAATATACAAATCTAATATCAGTCAGAAAATATACTGAAAAAAGATAATGATATATTTTTCTTTGGTTTTCTTTAGACTTTTGATGTACTGTGTTTGTATGATTTATTGCAATATGTTATATTATGTAAATCTTCGACAAAACTAGTAACTTTTCTAGGACTGTCTGTATTATCTTCAAACGAACTGTTAACATGGATTGAAAAATAAATAAATAATTCTATTACCTAAAAGTGAAAATCTGCCATTTACTAGATCGAGTTTGTGTTCGTTTGAGCGATGGTTTGTGTTCGTTTGAACGATGGTTCGATTACTCTTCTTTGATTGGAGATTGTTTGGAAAGCTTGTTACATTCTGCAGTCAGAAAAGTGTGTCTTTCAATGAATTTTGAATTTTACTTTTTTTCTAAATATCAATCTATCCTTCTTCGCGATAACGCAAGAATCTACGCTTCACAAATTACTGTACAAAATTCTCCCTCACTCTTCCTATTCTGCAAAAGATTTTCACCTCTTCGAAAAAGGTATTTCTTTCCCTTATATTAGATAATCCGATAGTTGGAAGAATATCGCGGATGCCTATTTCGATCAAGATCGAAGCCGCCGCAAACTGCTCGAAAATTCGACACGACCCAAGCATAGAACGTGACACACGATCAGATAGAACGACGTACCGTCCTTGACATTTTTCCTCGCAACCAACGAATATGGCACGTCATTAAGGAAAGGAAAGGCAAAATACATCAACAGCCGAGAAAAACTCCCTTTCAATCCAGTTAATAGAACGCGTTGCCGTGGAACGTATAAAAATCCAGTTTCCGCTTACCTATCGCCGCCGCTTCCTCTCGAACGCGAATTCATTTCCTGGCCGCGATATTAATTCGTTCGAGGCCGCGTCTAGCGTAAACCGTAGAATTGCCGGTGGTTGGGAATATAAGTGCGGTCGAAGGAGACGCGGCAAGGAGCGTAGATTACAATGGAGCTGCGTATAATGAGTTTTCTTCCTGGCCATTGTTTTGCGCCGAGTAATTTTGTCGTCGGCTCGGAGAACGAAAAACGCGAAATTGCCTGTACGCCGGCCTCGCTGAAACTGGAAAACCCACCTGCCAAGCCCCGCTAGATCGTACCTAATGAGTAATGCGGGTAATCACCATTATTTTTAAATCTCATTAACACCTTCGTTTATGCGTCGTGCTTCGCCTACCACGGCGTGGAACACGCGTGAGCTCGGTTTCTTTTTTCTCGGCACATTACGAACGACGACGACGTGTGTACAAGCCCCGCTCAAGAAAATCGAGGTGAGATCGAACGACGCTTTGTTCGATGAAAAATCATTAAAACTGTTGGTATATTAATATCTATGTCGATGCTGTATAACAAAATGACTTATTTTAGAATCTTTAGACTCTACTTGTTCACTGCAACAAACAAATATGTGCATTTATTTTATATGTAAAATCATACATGTACATACTTTGTATGTCTGAATACGAAATATGTATTTAAAATAAGGAAATGTAGGTATTTATTATATTTAAATTTTATACATTGACATTATATTTAAATGATATAATAATTCATAAATTTTTTATAAGTTCAAATTTTAAATGTTTTATAAATTTTTTATAAGTACACATTGTGTGAACTTGTAAAAAAAAATATTATAAAAATATTATATACATTATAAAATATTATAAAAATATTATATATATTATAAAATATTATAAAATATTATAAAAAAAAATATTATATGGAAAATAATAATATTTCGCGTTTGTTACATAATGTCATTCGTTCATAATGTCATTTATTATAGAGTATGATATATTAAAATGCTCGTTTATGATTGAAGAAATATTCATGGTTTATAGAAAATGGCTGATTAATTCGAGTTAATTATCGAGTTACACGGAGCAGTGAAATGCATCTGATCTATAATATGCAAATCTCTCCATTTCTCTGTCTTAGTTTTTTGTATCTTGATCCTCAATCTTTATCGCTTCTGAACACTTCTTTCTTCACCCTCTTTCACATTGTCACATTGTTCCTTTTATCTTTTATAATCTTCTTTCCTTCGTTTTCGAATACTCTTTGCATTTAATGCATCTCTCACGGTTTTCTTACTTTGCGCTTTTCTCTTATTCCCCCCCTTTATTCCGTACATTCTGCAACTGCTTTTCACCCGTGTAACATTATTGCCATTCCCGTCACGCACGTTCGACCCGCGTGCCGCCTTTTGTCCCCTTTCTTTTCGTATTTATCCCCGAGATTGTATCGCGCTGCCTTTTTTTTCCTTTCTTTTTTTAATTTCCCCATTGTAATTTGTCGGTTGCATTTATTCCTTCTCCTACTTTCCCGTTTAATCTCACTTTTCTTCCCACCCCTCTCCACAATCCCGCCTCTCTGTTTTCTTTTAATTTTCTCCCGCTCGTTTATTTTCTTTTCTTACACGTTCTTACTTCGTCTAATTCCCCCTCTTAAATCTTTTATTTACAATCTTCCACTGATAATTCTCCACCGCTTTCATTCTCCCCTGCTTTTTATTTGTTCTGTCTGTTTACCAATTTTTGCTTTTTAATTCTCGCGCAACGGAACGCTTCCTCCTCTTTTCCTTTTTCCACGTCCGTTTTCCGCTCTCTTCTCCGGTAACTCACTTTTTACACCTAATATTTCTTCTTCCTCGCTTTCTTCCTCTGCTCAGCGCTTCCCCTGGCTGAAATGCCGCGTGTTTTCGCAATTTTCCCCGCTCGGTTTTCTGTCTCTCTCCCTCGCTCGCTCGTTCTCCTCGCCCTATATTTTTTATTTCTTCTCGTTATCACCTCAACGAGATGTTTCATTGACTTGGTCTCACTGAATAAAGGCTCAGTGTCAGACAACGCCCCCTCGCGAATCACGTGACCCAAATCAACCAATCGCTAATTTTCGTTGCATCAGCGTTGCAACTGAAGAGGTCCGATTTTCTGGGTTACCCCTGCTAAAATCAGTGATAAAATTATCAAATCGAGTGACCGAAGTTGTACTAAATAAAGGGGGATCCACTATTAACGTTGAGAAAGACTAGAAAATTTCATTGTGTTTAATTATGAAGACTACTTCTGTTTTCTTTGTCAGTGTCTCATAACTTTGTTCAAGTGAAATTCTATCATTTTTGCTTAAGTTAAGAAATTTGTTGAAATATTCGTTTAATTTATAGAAATGTTAATTAAAATTACACAACTTTGATTTGTACGTGGTATCGTTCACAACAAATATAATGAAACCTTTCAAGATGTCCACCAGTGTATGATCTGTGAAAGTCACACGTCGATCGAGAGATCGACGCTGGATTATACCTTCAACTCATAAAATAAACAGACTTGAAATCATCGGGTGTCGTTTTAGTTTAGACAATATTGGTTAACTAAAAAGTTGTTCAAATTTCATCTCTTCGGGATTTATTGGTCTAATTTTTGACAAAGTCTCCGATGCTGGTAGGTCTTTGATCTAAATTTGATCGATTGACGTTGTATCTGCTGTTTTCGTGGTGATTTTGTTTATCATTTTGCTGAATCGTCGAGTGTCGTTAACAAACGCTATGAATACACAGTTTCGTGCATGGCTCGATGACGAGGAGGGACTTCGCGTTGCTCTAACGCGGCCAGCTACCGATATTAAACGTGTAAATCTCGGTAATGAGTGGCCCGGCGATAAAAGCCGCGGACGCGTTGATTGGTAATTCTCGAATTACCGCTGCGAAATTGAATGTGGAAATAACCGGGTGAAAAACTTGCGTTTCGTTTATTAGAATCGAGCTGGACGGCCGAGCGGTTTCCTGGCTTCGATTGGATTTTCGGTTACGAGCCGCGCTGCATCTTGGCACCCGCCCGGGCGCGTTCATTCCGCGCGGCAATTCGTAATTTTTAATTAAAATTCCTTCACGCCCGATTCCGCGCTTCGCGAGATATCTATATGGAAATGCGTGTAAACGCGAAGTGTGTACGCAATTGAGCGTCAACGATGATACTGCGGATTTCTCGTGCATTTGTGGGAAATTTCTGAATGCAGAATATCGCACAGAGTACACATAATACCACGTGATATCTAAGGTGTGGTACTTTACTTTCCACGTTATCAATTAATAAAATATTTCTTACCCAAAGTTTGAACTTTTTAACTAAATCCTCGAAAATATGGATTTACATAAAAATACGCAGTCGACTGATAATTTTCGAAATGTCGCAACACGTGTATCAGTTTATTGAATATTTTTGTCAGTCTTGTTATTGTTCCTTTCTTTTTCTCTTCTTTTGTTCATCCTATGTATAGTTTATAAAATACTTGCATTGAAATATATAAACTGATATTAATAATTTTGAGAATATTACAATCATTTTTTTTTTAATTGAGCCAAGTTATGCTGAAAGCTATGTCCTCGATAAACTGAAATAGAGTGAACTTAGTTTGAAGATTTTAATTAGAAAAAAAGAAAAATAATAATACAAGGGAAATAGCTTTACTTCTGTTTTTTGTTTATGTTTATTTTATTTTTTATTTAACTAATTTCTTAATAGTGAGTAAAACAGAATTAATATTTTAAATTTTCTTTTCATCGAGCAATTTCAGTTTCGACTATCAAAATTAAGATTAAAACTTAGATTATAATTCAAACAGTTCTATAATTGATAATTTTAAAAATTGTATGATCCAAAGATTTGTAAATTTCTACAAAATAAAGATCACAAAATTATGGGAAATTACTGAAATTGAGGTTCATACTCTGCTTAACTAATTTTCTGTCATTTCATAAGGTTGAGCATAAGTTTTAACATAATTTGGTATAATTGGATTTTATTTTATATTCATTTTCTCGCTTATTTGATATATGAAATAGAAAAGTAGTACACTGATGTCTAAAAATGTAAAATAAAATATAAGAAATAGTGAAATGTAAATTATATCGATAATCATGCATTTGATTATTAAATAATGTATTGCAACAAAAGAACAGCGTTAACATAGTACAATATTATAGCAGTAACGCAAAACAGTGAAAACTAAATTGAAGTAAATTATGCTGTCACAATCCAGCCCAACAGAACAAATATTCTTATATTTGTTTCCCAGCCAGAACTGAAAACGTAATTAGCTTTTCTGAACCTTTATATATCTCCGCTATAAAAGTTACATTTTGCCGGAGAGAAGGTACACCGTAATTGCGTTTCCTTCGAAACGCAGCGCTGAGGAATTTTTTGTTTTCGTCTGAAAACACGCGCAAAATTTGACGAATTTAACAACTAACGACTTAACGTTTTGGTAATAAATGTATCGCGATAGAAACTGAATCAAATTACAGTTAGGAAAAAAGGGAAACGAGTCTGACAGGCTGTTGTAATTTACCATATTCTAGCATTCGTTCCCGTTTTTGGGCTGCAGTTGAGAAAAAGTAATTAGTTCTCGCGAACGTTTATACACTGCAGTGCGCTTCCTCTATAAAAATTACATTTTCCCGGGAGAAGAAGAAGAAGAAAAAAAAAAGAAAAAAAGGTACGGCACAAATTACGTTTCCTTTGAAACGCGGCAATACGCTTTTAGAATTCTTTGTTTTCTTCTGACGCGCAAGATTTTAACGATTGTTTTTTGTTTTTATTTTGTTTGCTTTCCGGCAGGCCGAGAGAAACGTCACATAAAACGTCACATAAAACATGGAAAACTTGCATTCGTCGAGAGGCCGTTGAATGCAATTTTATCGAAAACTGCGACGCCTGTCGAAAAATCTTGCATAGAACAGTTGTTTAGCTTTCGCGATACACGCGGGCAAACCGTGTTTTTGTTGCTCGATGGACGCACTACGAATGTTTTATTCTGTTTAATTGAATTATGTACGGTTTCATTGCCCGCCCGTTATAAATCGCACCTGATGTTCACTCACTTTCAACCCGTGTGTGTGACGAGATAAAAATTTTCCAACGAAAATAAGGATTTCCTTTTTTCGCGGTAAATGCGTATCCTACGTTCGGTTGTGAAATTCAATTTTATTTCATTTGTTAATTAAGCGCATGTATAATAATTACTATATTTAGTAATTATACGTGTGTATCGTGATTTATATTTAATTATATTTAATTTATAATTGTATTCTTTTTCGATCCTTTGATTGTTAAATACAATCTTACTGCGTAATGAGATAATTTCTAATGATTTGTGTTATTTCAAACCTTTGCTAAACTCGTAACATTAATTAAATCGTTTAGTTGATTATAAAATTAAAGAAATAAGTTGGATCGAAACTTGATATCAAACGCAGATTTGAACTATGAAAATTTTTAAAGAAATTGTCCTGTTTTGAAGAGAATAGTGTATTTAACTCGTCATTAGATTATTATTTTCTTTTAATATTATTTTGTAGTATTGGAAAATTTGCAGATATATATGTCTCAAAAATAATATTTTATAATATTGGAAAATAAGTACTTCGCAGATATATATGTCTCAAAAATATTATTTTGTAATATTGGAAAATAAGTACTTTGCAGATATATGTGTCTCAAAAATATTATTTTGTAATATTGGAAAATCAGTACTTTGCAGATATATGTATATCTCAAAAATATTATTTTGTAATATTGGAAAATTTGCAGATATATATGTCTCAAAAATATTATTTTGTAATATTGGAAAATAAGTACTTTGCAGATATATTTCCAATATAATAAAAATTGATTTAAAACATGTTAAAAATTAGTTTGAGAGAATTGCTCTTATAAATAAGAGATACTTTAATTAATACATCAGTTTATGTCTCATTGCTTCGTTATTTTTTTTCTTTTAGAAAAATTAAAGAAAAATTGTTTCCGCCTGTTGCAAAACGCTAAAAAAAGAAATCAAAATGTTAGTTATGATCAAAAGATCGAAGGATATAGCACACTAGGCAAACAAAGAAGAATTTCGCAATGTTGATTGAAATAAGATCGAAATCAAATCAGCCGTGACATCCTAGAATTATCACAGCGAATGAGATTGCTCTCTGCATCTGCGAACTTGTCGCACCCCTTATTTCCACGCTTATTTCCACGATGCTCTCCCTCGAATCGGCACGAATCGGCGAGTCACGTACGCTCCAACATCCCGATGGATTTGTCTGTTTCTCGTCGGAGAACCGGGAGAGCGCGGTGTTGTTACGGCGTTGTTGCAGAGTGGGGTTCTTCCGGGTTTGGCAGTCGTTTCTCGTGTTCGGCAGATGACAGGGCGGCGGGCAAGGCGGCACCTAAATCGGGGCTAAAATTCGAGCAGGGTTCAAGGCGCAAGTGAGGGGGTGAGAGCAAGCGAGCAGGGCAAGTAACAGGGATCAGCGTAAATGCAAGAGCCGCGCCGGTAGCTTTATCCGGTTAATTAACCGGCGGGAATTGCTGGCTTCTACGATACGCATGAATTTACTGCCAATTTCCAGCAATATTCTCAATTAGGATTGAACGCGTCGGCGCAAATTGTTACGGCCTCCGTCGACTCAATCAGCAGTCGATCACTCTGTGCTGCGAAATTCACGCGCTTCGTCTCTGCTCGCGCGCGCGCGCGCGCCAACCCATTTCGATTAATAAATCCTGGATAGCCGGGCCTCCTGGTCCTCCTCCTATCGGCCAGGACATCTGATTCCCTTTATGACATGCTGAATTTACTCGCTGACAAACTGTGTTTATCTTGCCTGTAGGCAGTGCGGTCGTGCGTGAAGAGGAGACCAATTCGCCGCGGGTTCCTTTCAAACAGACCTGTTCTAGAACCTGTTCCGCGTCGAACATTCCGTGAATATACGATATACGCGCATACGATCGATTACTACTTTAATGCATTAATAGACATAACAGATAGTGTACGTGTAATATAGATAGTGTACATTACAAATTGCACTACTTGTACCCGAATACGATTCGTCTCACTGAAAGGCTCAGAAGCAACTGTTCCGACTAGGAATGAAGACGACTTTTTTGCCATAAAATTTTATTGATACGCAAACATTTGAATCGATACAAAACAAATTACAGGTGCGATCGCTCAGTACCAGACAACGCCACTCCTACTCGAGGTCTACTCCACGCCCCCTCATGAATCACGTGACCCAAATCAACCAATCGGTAATTTTCGTTGCATCAGCGTTGCACCTGAAGAGGTTACCCCCGCTAAAATCACTTTCAGTGATAATATGATGATACATTAGCACAACATTAATTTTATATTAATTTTGTATATTCATATCTGCTACAGTCAACTTAAATTCAAAACAGAAACTACATATTTGTAAAAATTCACTCGTTAAACACGTGATACAAATGAATAGTGTGTTCGTTAATAATATTCGATTTTGAATAGAACGTTGAATAACATATTTAACGATTGAATTGTAAATTGTTCGGTAGGACCGAATGAACTCCAGTGGTCGACATTCGATTTTGAGAATTCCTCGAGTTTTGTGCGTTCGCGCGCGAATCAGCGTGCCTGTTCGACCAAAAGTCGCGCCAGTTAAACGGAATTTTTCTTTATATCTCCCGGTGATTCGTCGAGAATCGGACATTTTCGCGAATTTCAAAGTTCCGAGGAGTCTCGAAATATTCGAGAACCCCGGGATATCTCAGGGAACGCGAAATATCTCGGGTAACCTGAAATATCCGAGGGAACCCGAAATTCTCAAGAGACTCGAAGTATCTCGGGGAACCTGCAGTATCACCGGGAATATCCTGAAATTCGCGGAAACTCGAGATCATCGAATTACGAAACCGATTACGATTACCGTTCCGATCCGGATTCTTCATATTTTTGGATTCTCGCGCGCCTTGCGTATTTTCCAGTGTTACGCCAGCTAGGTCGATCAAATCGCCCCATTGTGCGTCGCGGTTTCCTAACGATTACCAAGAACTGAAAGATGTGCTCTGTGTTCTTATTCCAGTTGATTGATCAACACCAGAGCCACCAAAATGGTCAAAATGGCCAATTCATGCTGTTTGTTAGAGATTTTATACATCTAAAACAGCGTATTTTTTCGCGATTTGAATCGTTTTTCGTAAAATGTATAAATAAAAGCTCGTATCTGTTATTCTATTTCTTTTACTTCTTTACTGATATCTAAATGGAAATTTTATCTTTCAGTCGTCGGTTATTTTAGTGTTGTGACGTAATGTGATTTGCTTGTGTCGCGAGAACCTTCGTTTCTGACCTTTTTTAATTTGTTAAAACAATGCGTTATCATTGTGATAAGTTAGAGAGATGTGCATTATTGTATATTAACTCTAGAATAACTAAACTTGTGTCTAGAAGATACAAATATTTTGGAAATAATGTTGATCTCTGGATAGGAATATAATTGGATGGATCTATTAATCTTAATTATTATCGTTTAAATTGCAATAATTTTTATGTAGAATATTTCGATACCTATTAAAGACTGATTGTGTCAACAACTGATTGTCAAAACAACGAAAGCTTGGTAACAACGTATTGTAGCTTTCTTACGCTTTGTACAATTAACCCATTAACAAGCTAATGACTCGTCTTAATACTACTTAACAATATAATAATACTTCAGGTTCTTTAAATTTCGTAAAATTGTTATTTGCCCAAAGAAAAAGATATTGCACGAATCTTTGGAATTCGCTTTCACAAACCAGAATTTTTTTTAAAATAACTGATTGAAACTTGAATTGCAACTAAAGTGTTGCGTTGACGTATAACAATCATATATAATACTTATATATGATATACAAGTGTGATACTTACATGTATTGTCACACAGACAAGAATAATAATCGATCAGCGTGTACGCATGGATAAAAACGGCAAAGACGAAGAAGCAGAGCGGAAAAGTTGTCGATACGACTGACGGACCTGTAATATACAGAAACGTCGCAAATACTAAAAATTGCAACTCGGTAAAAAGCTCTAAGTGGAAAGTTTGCAAGCGCCTTGGTCGACACGGCTGAGTGCCCATCTCGACGACGTCCAACGTTACTGCCAGAGAGCGAGAGAGAAAGAGAAAGAGAAGAAGAGAGAGAGAGAGAGAGAGAGAAAGAGTATACAGCCGCAACCCCCTTATTTCACCAGGGACCGACAAAACCGGGATAAATATAAACAACTCAACTTCCGAGACCGACCATGCCGCTCTCTGTGACATAATTTAATATACACGTGAAAGTTTCGCGCTTAGCCAACGACGCCAGAGATTTGTATTTAGGTTAGTATCTGCGAAAACTTCGCCGCGGACGACTTCCAGAAACTACGTCCGCCTTTCCGCCATCTTACTCTCATTGTCTGTCGCGACACCCAAGCAAGCTCGAGGCACGTTCTCACTTGCTTGCTCGTTGCAGGTGTGAAGATGTTTGGAAATTTGGAATTTTCGAGGTGTTGCGGAATTTTTGCAGACGGAGTAAATCGTGCCGATAGTGGAAATTGCGAATCAATGAATTGGTATTGATGATGAATTTGAGTTAAATAGATTTAAGAGATTTATCTGTGTATTCATGGGGTGACTTAAGTCTGTGCTTGAACAATTCCATTCATGTCGGGATAAAATGTGTTATATTCTATTATATTATATTATAATATTATATTATAATTGTCACTTGTTTTGGGAAAATTATATTATAATATATTATGAAATATATATATATTATAAAATTGTCACTTGTTTTGGAAAAATTACATTATAATATATTATGAAATATATATATATTATAAAATTGTCACTTGTTTTGGAAAAATTATATTATAATATATTATGAAATATATATATATGATAAAATTGTCACTTGTTTTGGAAAAATTATATTATAATATATTGTGAAATATATATATATGATAAAATTGTCACTTGTTTTGGAAAAATTTCAGAAGTAGAAATAGATTGTTTTTTATATATCTATATATATATATTTATTTCAATCTTTAATTAGTGTCATCGAGCATTAAGAATCAGAATAGGTTTTACGTTGCTCAATTTTGGAATTTTCAATTTGATTTAATTATATTCTAATTTTTGTACGATTATCTTTCAAATATCACTAAAATTAGTGCAGTAACGAGAGCTCGAATTAATTGCACCCATCTTTTCGTTGCTATTCAGATTCTCGTTGGGTATAACGGGAATTATCACCCAAGTCTGAAAGCCGAATTTTCATTCAGCAGACGTTGCTGGCACTTTTATTGTTGGCAAAGGGATTATATCGTTCAAACTGCTATAGAGTTTCGGAGGCAACTTTGGCGAACTGTCGACCCAACGTGTAATCTTCGCTGTCCTGTGCTCCTCGATAAAGAACGTAAGGATTCGCGGATTAAAAGCATAAACTTCGTAATCCTTTGAACATTGCACGATTGCTGGTGAAGCGAGAATTAAACGAGAATTGAACGAGAATCAAAAGGAGGTCGCCTCTCTTACGAATGAAAAGAGTCTCGTTACTATTGCTTTTTTTTAGTCATAAAGAAGTTTCAAATTCATTTCATCCAAAGAAAGAATTACGCATATTTCGTTGAAGAAGTGTAGTAGCTGTTACATAGCTACGTTTCCAGCTAGTATTCGTCTTTATAAACTGAAGCTGGAAACAATGTATTAAATTTAAAAATTACAGTGTCTCTAGTAGAAAATATAAATCCATATTTTAAAAAAGATTTATACGTATTACGAATTCAGCGAGAAACTAAAATTTGTTATAAATATACAAAATTACCAATTTGATAAAATTTTATAAAAATTCTTTATTAGTAAATGTGTAATTCTCCATTTTTACCAATAATGTTTTTACAAATATAATATATAACCATGTAGCGATCGTATAGTTTCGATTATATTTGCATTACGTGGATAATTTAATTTCAAAGTGTTTTATTTTAATCACAAGTTTAAACAGAACTTAAACCTAAATCTGATAATTTTCAAAGGATTGTCTACAGTATCAACAATTCTGAATAATCGTGTCAATTTAATGATTATACATTGTAACACTTGGTGTAATTGTTATTACTGCGATCACGATTGACAATATGAATTGCTACAACTGCAACGATCGTCATGAAACCTCTCTACCAAAATATCGAGCTGTGAGAACGCAGAACCCAGCTAAAATTCAGTTCCGGGGATATGCACGTGTGTGCAACGCTTTACATATTTCTGTCGGGGAAGTTGCCTCTGAACGAAAAATTTGATCAATTCGAATCGTTTTTCAAGGGGTGGTGTGGCCGTAGCACGGGGGAAATGATGTTCGAGGGTACGTTACCGCGCGTAAAGAGAAAGAACGTGAACGTGCTATTGCCGAGGGGGGCGTGCTGGCTCGGGCTGGCCGTTGTTACATTTACTTCGACGAGCGTAACGTAAACAGGCCGCAAGAAAAATAGCTCGCAATTAGAGGGAGGGCTGGGAACGGGCAACCTGGCCCCGATCTCGCGCTCTTCCCAAGTAGAACAACATGAAAGTTCCCCGTATGGAGGCCGTAGCCTCGAGCCACGTAGCTTTACTCGGCCTGTCCGGCTCGAATAAATTTAATCACGATAAGATCGCTCGGTCTTTTATTATTAGTGAAAAGATACACGGGAATTTTAACGAGGCGTCCCGCCGAAAAATACTTCCGCTTAAATTTGTCGCCTGCCCCAATGACTTTTCCTCCCCTTTTTCCTCCTTTTCTGTGTTTCTTTTCTCACTCTCTTTTCTCCCCTCTGCTTCTGCGTCTCCTTTCTATTGTACTCTCTCTTTCTCTGTCTCTCGCGCAGATTCTGTCTTTCTTCTTTTATTTCGCCTGCTTTTTCGGCCAGCTGGCAAATGGAACCTGCAAATCTCCAGGCATTTGTAACACGTGCGAGCGACAGTGAATTGTACGTGCATCGTTCATGCATATGTATTTGCATAATGGACGAGTGTGTTGCAAAACTATATCTAACTGCGACACGTGTACGGATCGTAAAAAGAGGATTGTTCAAGATGATCGTCGGTTCTTTTCTTTTTTTATCACTGAAAGTGATTTTAACGGGGGTAACCCAGAAAATCGGGCCTCTTTAGGTGCAACGCTGATGCAACGAAAATTAGCGATTGGTTGATTTGAGTCACGTGATTCATGAGGGGGCGTGGAGTAGACCTCGAGTGGGAGTGGCGTTGTCTGGTACTGAGCGATCGCGTCTGAAATTTGTTTTCTATCGATTCTTTGTAGTTCATATAGATAATATATGAATGATTGTTTCTTATACATGTGAGAATCAGTATACTTTATTACCATGTTGATTTACAAGATATTGTACAAGATATTAATTATTTTAATTTTGGAAGATCGGTAATTTTATTGCTCAAATGTGTTGATATCATTTACCACAAAAAAGAAAAAACGAGAAAAATAGATGCGAGCAAAAAAATATAATAATACATTAAACCATTTAACGTGGTTTTGTCTCTGTCTGATCAATAAAAATTGTCAGAAAGATGAGGACTGTCGCCCAATTACTGTACAATTAAATAAATAAATATTATCGCAATCAAACACCGAAAATTAATGTCTTTCTTCACACATGGATGGAATATTTCATTCGTAAGTAGCAAATAGAGAAGAAATTTACTGGAAAAGGAAGACAAACTTCGAAATGAATTTCCCTCCAAAAAATGGACCAATAAAATTAATCGTTATTTAAAATTTAGTTAGCCAAAAAGTTACTGATCTGGTTTTTTATCGATCGTAACGGTCCCATATCAATTATTTCAGAGAAAATTCCAGAGTTAAACCCAGTAATGCACGCGGTAAATGTATACCTACGGTGAAACGTTTGTCGCGCGAAATATGGTATCAGTTTTCGAAAAATATCCGGAGCCGGCCTCCCGAATATCCCGAAATTGCTGCGCTGCGTAGCGGCGCGATTTTTTCGCTAACAAATGACGTTGCATTTCGCGCTTTTAATTTGCGCAGCGTCGATCGGGCGCAAAGATAGCGGGCGCAAAACTAGATATGGACGCGATTTAAAGCCGCATTTCGCTGGCTCGCGTATTTATTTCCGCGTTCGCAGCAATCTGCTCTTTCGATCGTAACAAATTTAATACGCGAGAACTGTCGCGAAAGCTTCACGCGCGATTGCAGCGGATACAATGCGAATATATATATCTTCTCTCTCTCTATATATATATATATATAAAAATAGAAAGAAAAAAGAAAACATCCGCGCCTCCAATAAAGTGCTAACGACACGCGTGACGATTTTAATTAATGCTCAATTAGCCGAATAATGCCGCGCTTTTATCGGAGCTTCGGAGACGTATAATCGCGCGAACTTAATAACCGCGCTGTTTCTCGATCGTAAAGAACCTTTGATCGTGGATTTGAGTACAAATAACGAAGGGGAGTTAATTCGCAAGTGTGGGGATATTTTTCTACGGAAGGTGCGTGTAAAGTATAATAGCAGAAACATTGGTAATTCGGTTAACAAGTTAATTCACATTTTCCAGCGAGCGAATCAAGTGGTGATAATCTCGTTTCGTTGATGGTTTATGTGTAGGTATTATTATACGAATATCTCTCTGACTTATTCCAATTAGCAGATCCAGGTCAAGTAATTCTGATTGGTAAATGCTGGAATTAGGTATATGACGATTAAACTTTAAAACGTGATCATTTTGAGTTTATTCCCCTGAAGATTTTCTTTGTATTTAAAGCAGAGTTATTTTGCTACTGTTTCATTTAACTTTTATCGCCATTCAATAAATAGGTAGATAATGATGCATGAATGTAAAACGACAATTTCACGTAAACAGAGATATTCTTTCTTCCTTTTTTACTATTAAACACAATTCTCTGTGTACTTTTTAATTATTTTTCCATCTTTTATAAGATAATAAAATGTACTGTTGTTTATCATAGTTTATTTCATTATTTTAAACACTATAAATTTGTTTCACCCACACACACACACTCTCATTTGTGTTTTTCTATAATATTTCAAATATTATAATAAAAATTATTTTATTTAAATTATTTTATAATAAAAATTATATACTTCAATTATTATAATAAAAATATAATATTTCAAATATTATTATTATTATTAATTTTGCCATCATTTTCTACAAAATTCGACAAAATGTTGAAATTCTCGAAAGAGGTCATTGCAAGAAAATTCGTGCCAATTCTTTGCACTTACTTTATTAACTTTCTCGATCGTAAAGAACTTTTGATCGTGGATTTGAGTACAAATAACGAAGGGGAGTTAATTCGTAAGTGTGAGGATATTTTTCTACGGAAGGTGCGTGTAAAGTATAATAGCAGAAACATTGATAATCCGGACGACCGTGAGGTATATCGTCTGAATGTTCTTCGAATGATTCCACCCAGGGACGAAGTTCAGAGGGAGAATACCAAAGAAAGCAGGGCCGAGAAGGAAAGAAAGGGACAAGCAGAGAAAGGAAGAATCTTTAAATTAATGATCCTACGTGCTTAAACGACGCTAAAGAAAAATGATGTTGCCCCTTTCCTTTTGTAGCCACTTCTTCGCTCGTTACACCTCTTAGCCTGATGGAGACGAAAGGACGAGCCTTCCGGTGGAGTAAAATGACGAAAATAGTTAAAAGAAAAGAAAAGGAAGGGAAAAAAGGGAAGAAAGGAAGGTGCGCGAACAGTGAAAGACAAGGGAAATAAGAGAAAGAGAAAAAAAAAAGAAAAGAATTGCCAACGTCCTTTCTTTTTTTTTCATCTTGCTTGAGACCCTGAGCTGCGACCCTCGCGCGAGTACACGCGAGAGAAAAAGTTTATTTAAACGAGTTATTTCATCGAGATAAGGCTGGAAACAAAGACGTCCTGGCTGTTAAGGAGGGACCAAACGCATACAATTACCGAGGTCAGAAGGTGCGAGGCGACGTTGAGACGTGAAAATAGTCAGGGTTGCTCTTATCGTTCACCCCTTGGTATTAGAAGACAGTGGAAGTTTAGTCGCTCGAGGTAACGAAAAATCGCCGGCAGAATGCGCCTTTTACCCCCTCTGTCCCTCTCTCCTTGTTTCTCGTTTCTTTCTTCCTTCGCTTTTGATCTCGCGACGGCCAACTTTAAATTGTAGCATGGTTCGTTTTATCACCCCTCGTAACCGTTGAAGAAGTGTCCGTGACGTGCGCAAACGTGATCCTCGTTCTCTCGGTGCCTCTTTTTATTTACCTTGGCCGCGAGTAACACTCGCTCCAGGCACCACGTCCCGACAGGGAATCCGTAAATCGTCGGGGCTGAGAATTCGTCACGGGCCCCATTTCGCGGTCGAGAACTACGTGAAGAATCTCGTGGAAGTGCGTTTTTACAGCGCCATCGAGACGGAAGCGCGAAAAATACAAAGAAAAAAAAACTGCACGGCTCGTACCCCAGTACGATTCGTCTCACTGAAAGGCCCAGAAGCAACTGTTTTGACTAGGAAATAAAGACGACTTTTTTGCTATAAAATTTTATTGATATGCAAAGAAAACAAATTACAGGCACGATCGCTCAGTACCAGACAACGCCACTCCTACTCGAGATCTACGCCACGCCCCCTCGCGAATCACGCGACCCAAATCAACCAATCGCTAATTTTCGTTGCATTAATGTTACACTTGAAGAAGCCCGATTTTCTGGGTTACCCTCGCTAAAATCACTTTCATTGATAAAAAAAAAAGATAGTGATATCCCTGTAAATGACATTGATCATTTTATTTATTAGTTTTCTCGTGGAGCTATTTCTCCCTTTCTTTATTTCGGCACTTTGAATCGTAGGCGCGTGATACTTATGTTTGTTTAGAAACGCATTTTTGGCGTTTGGAACAAGCTTATGTTTGTTCTTAAATCTGTGTCTTGAAACAAGATTACATTTCTAATATCATGTTAATTAGTAGGCTGTTATAGAAACTAGATTATCTGATGAATAAACATGTTTCGTAACTGGCCAAAATTAGTGGCATGTAAGTTTTCTCCAAATGTAGGAAAATCGTGGATTCAATTGTATTTAGTCATTTGAAATTTGCGCACACTGTTCTTAAATTCCTTTTTTCCATTTGCATCTTATTAGAGGTATTATTATTTACTATTTTAAGAAAAAAATTTTACAAGCGACGAATAGAAGAAATTGTAAATAATAAATTACAAGAACTTTGTAAGTAATAAATCTGTCGATTAATTTCCTCCTCTAATCTCAGCTACGTTTAAAAATTTACTCGATCTAAAGTGAGAGATTGTAATATTAAAATATACGTCGTTTTGAAAACATGTACTAGAATATAAAGATCAGTTTCTTTTGTAATAATTATTTAAAGAAATATACGTATATTTTTTTTCATATAAAGTAGCGCAATATTCACGAAGGTAGTGAAATACGCAACTTCCATAAATACATGCAGTTCATATCTATATATAATTACAAAGAGAGGAAAAACTTGTGTAATCAGATTCGTTGAAGCGTAATTAAGATTCATGGTGGAGGAGGAGAGTCTTGGTATTTGCAGAGATTGCGTTTCCAGAACTTCAGTGGTAGTGGTCAAAGTCGACGAATAATTAACGCAGCCGCAGTAGTACAGATACGTGATGTTTCAAACCTTGAATCAAATAGCAGTGTAAATGAAATTTTAAGTACACTTGTTATTAATATAATAGAACATTTGTCCAATTCATGGACGTTTAATACCCTCTATTTTGTATCTATTACTCGATAACTATTATCGATTGCTGTCAATATACCGAAGCGGTATAATATTGATTAAATTAAATATTTCTGGTACTTTCAATTTTCGTGCAATGTATCGAAGCAGTGTAAAGTTATAATATTTATTTCTAATGTTTGTGAGAATTTCAATTTTTATATTCATTATCAGAAGCTTCATTTGCATATTTACGCAAACAAATGTATAAATCGGACTGCATGGTCCGGTTTATTATTTATTATTATAATAACGCATACATAAAATAGTATTATTTTTATGGCATTTTTAAACGCAAATAATGTCATGAAGTTTATTTTGTTGGACATAGAAAAGTATTCTGTACATTTGATTTTATATTGTATATTGTTACTTCAAATTCAAATATCGTATCACTTATTTTCAGATATTTACGTTAATACATTTTTCTTGAGTTTTTGTTATAAAAATCATACAATGAAAATATGTATAATATAATAGAAATGTTCTTAAATTTGTTAAATCCATTTAATCCTAATATACTTTTTAATATCATGTATTGTATCTTTTCGGCGTGAGAATTTCTTTTCAAAGTCAACATATTCCGATAATTCTGACAAATATGAAATTCAAAGAGGACAAGAATTACGAAATGGAATTAAGAAAAAATAAACCGCGTGAAATAAAGAGGAAGGAATAATTTCAAATACCCAGTGGTAGACAAAATGCATCGACGTCGCGTTCAGAAAACAATAGACAGGGCGGAACAAAAAGCAGCCGATTCTGTTTCACGCCTAATGCGTTACAAATTCATTTACAATGCGAGGAATCGATTCGCATTGTTCCTTTGTAACGAAATTCGTTAATACGGGCGAACAGCAAATACTTAAAATATTGCCTTCAGCCTCGCGGCACCCTGGAAACAGGTCGAAAGCGGGCTGCGACACAAAAGAACAGGGATATCAGCGTTGCAGCCGGGGCGCAAGCAATAGACAAAAGGACGAAACGTCGACGTCACGGACGTAATGTGTTCGGTACATCGCGGCGGGTACAAACGCTGCGTTTTGACGCATCGGATCGTATCGCGACTCCGCGGGAACCGTTCTATTTCACAGCGTTAACTTTACGCATAGCAAATCGGCTTTGTGCGCAACTTCTGCAAACACGCAGCAACCGCAGGGGGGGACTTGTCAAAATGCTTTCGTTCGTACGTGCGCGAACAAATTTGCACGATCCTTCAACGATGCTAACGCTGATAGAGCTGCGGCTTTACAGAATTGCAATCAACTTTTCTACGCTGTTGCTGGCTGCTGCTGCGAATGATACTTGTTGAACCTTGTTGCGGTTCGCCGCAAATAGCATTCGCGACAGCTGCCTCTCTGTGCTCGTCAGAATTGTCCTCGTCTTTCTTCATTTTTTATCGTCAATTGTCGGGCAGATTAATACGAAAGAAAGCACCGTCGGTTCGAATAATGCTAGAACTATCGACGACTGA
Organism: Melipona bicolor; assembly: GCA_030673865.1. NCBI lineage: Eukaryota > Metazoa > Arthropoda > Insecta > Hymenoptera > Apidae > Melipona > Melipona bicolor. The sequence goes on from JAHYIQ010000005.1 coordinate 1,569,710, forward strand.
AAGCACGAAACTTCCTTCAAAGACGTTAAAAGAGACATACAAACTTTGTAATACAACAGGATACACAAGCTTTTATTTATGTATTTCACGAGGAATCATTCGAGTGTCCAAAAATAACGAAAATATTCAAATGGTCCATTTTGACCATTTTGGCAGTTCCAATATTAACTCATTGATGCATTTCGTAATTTCGTTAATTATTTGTGAGATTGTACGATATAAAGTTTCAAAGGAAATCCAAACGATATTCCTGTTTATGTGCTACATGTTGCAAGAAGATGGACGTAAAAATGAAAAGTCTTTACTACAAATGATTGACCTTAAGATTTACGTTGATAGAACACTTTTGATTGTGTTTGACATATGTATCATCCACGTAATAATTCGTAATAAGTTCGATCAGAAAAATATGCATACTCGAAGGAAAGTTCACTGGAGTCAGCGACTTTTGCAATAAAATTAATCTCCTGACAAACATGTTTACCGAAACAGTAGAACCTCGATTGATCGAGTAGATCGTTAACTTGTGAAACTGGCGAAAATGTTCCCGAAATTCGTGTTGTTGTTAGAGAAGTTGCAGTGGATGTAGAACCAGTAAATGGATCTTGCTGGGACATTTTGACTGTTTTCAGCATGAATCGTGTCGCTACAAAGTTTGTTTCTCGTACCTTGACAGAAGTAAAACACGATAAGAATCTCGAAAGAGGTTTCAGCAAGAGTAGAAAGCAACCTAGATTTCTTCAATAACATGACTGGCGACGAAAATTGGATTGATAGTAATAAATCGTACTATCTGACATATTTACCAAAACCGAAAAATTTTTCACACTGTTTTTGAAACGAAATCACACAGGAAAAACTTTGTTGTTTTTTAACAATGCAGATAAAGATTCGAATAATTATTTTTATATATATATATATTATATTGATTATTTTTATATTTTAAATATAATAATACTAATGCCAATATTATGTTAAATATTATAATTAGTAATTATTATTTTATATATATAATGCACAAATTATTAACTTTTATTCGTTATTAAGTAATAAAATAATTAGTATTAATTTCGTAATGTTTATTTTAACTTGTATCTCCAGAAAAATGATAGTTAGGTATTTTAAAAGTTCTTCTTCGTTCTGATTTCTACTTCATTTATACTGAAGTTATTTGTTGAAGTATTCTTTGTCAATCGATCATGTAAGATTTTTATGTAGCAACGTTTAGCAGTTATGTAAGTTAGTGAGCTTGAACTTTGGTTTAAACTTTGTAAAAATGAATTATAGATGCTGGATTTAGAACAGTGCATTATCCCACATTTTTTAACAAAAAGATCACCCTCATTTCTCACCAGCTGTAACTTTTTACGATTTCTTTTTATTCCGATCAAATACCTTACGAAACAAAAAATAATATCATAAAGTGATCCAAAAAAATTTTTAAAAGTGGAAAAGGTATTAAGAAACATGATACAAATGATAATTATTGAAATAAATTATTTTGAAGACAACTGTTTCAATTGTAATAGAATTAGAGTTGGATTTAACTAGGCTCAGAATTAGACTAATTTAGCGCCTTTTGTTAGATGAACTTGCCATTTATTTATTGTGATCATTTGATAATTGTTCAAATTTTTCGAGTTTTCAATTTTCAGATTTTTCACGTCGAGATATTCTTGGTCGAATACATCTAAATTACTATTGAAAAATTTTTAATTGAAAATCGAAAAGAACACACATTTTAATAATCTACGTCGTGTTTTATGAATGTGACGATTCAAACAAAGACACCTAATTTCTACACACGCGTAAATAATTTTTTTCTTTTTAATATTTCGTTCTACCACAATTACATCAGTAACTTTATTGCTGCGTCATACGTTCTGATATTCCCAATTCGACTGATTCGTCTGGCAGTTTCTGTACTGAAGTAGTTGCCGCGCGAAACAACGTGCGCGAACGTTGTTCCATATTCAAGAGCATAGTATACAAAGTTACGATAACTTGCAGTTCGCGAGAGAATGGTAAGAGAGAAAGAGAGAGGAAAAGGAAGAGAACGATCAGTCTCGAGGGTGGTGAAAGCCGTTTGTTTTCTGTTTCTTTCGCACGAGCTTTGGAGAAGCGGCCGTTTCCGGAAGTTCTCAGGTCGTTTTAGTGCCACATGGCATAACATGGCGTTCGGGTTTACGAGGCCGGAAGAAAAGTTGGTTGTATTAGCGCGAGGATGTGAGTTGTGCGAATATTTTTGCTGGTGTAAGATCGAGCATTATAAAATGGAAAGCGAGTTTAAACATCGTTGCGTATCGTTGTTGCTTCTATGAACACTCTACAATGCGACTTACTTTTCTCGATATAAATATGTATAAGCATAATAAAAGTGAGCGTGAGCACTGCTCAAACACTCCTGCTTATATAAACCAATCGATGCGATGAAAATTTCGTTATTTTTGGTTTCATTCGTCCAAATGCATAGGCGTAAACAAATGATTTAACGAGCAATTGAATTCACGAGTTAATGAATTTACTTTGAATATTTGTTTGCACATTTGTAGGACTTTCAACGACAATAGTTTGTGTATATGTAGGTCTCTGTGTGTTTCTGTATTTCATTTTTATGCTAGGCACTTTCAGTAAAACAAATTGCTTTTACGAAATGAATTCCACTTGTATTCATGCTTCTTTCTTTTTTTTAAATTAATATATGTTGGTTTGGATCTAATTAAAAACTTGAAATTTCTTAAAAAAGAGATTTATTTAGTTGTTAATATTAATATTAATACTTAAGAAGTATTATTATTAATTAGCTGTTTTCTTTTCTGTTTCAGGTAATGTATAACTGAAACTAAAATTGTTAATGGATAAATACTCATCTATTCGAGTGTGGTATGTATTTATTATACAGTATAAATTCTTAGAACTTATATTCCAATGACAGGTTTAAGTAATTAATGTTCCATTCACTGAACTTGGAATACTTACAAGTAATAGCAATGAACAATATGATTAAAGACCTGATGAAAACAACTAATTCAAAGTCCCTACATAATATTGACTATAAAGGAGCTTGTTGAACACAAGGCGAATATTGATAAATTTAAATTTAACACGATGAAAAATTTAACACAGCACTTTGTTACCCCCATTCGTACTTTAGCGTACATTTATCGCGCTTCTTCAGTTCCAAATCCTTTCCAACCCTGTTGTATTAAATTCCATTTTCGTCCAATAGCATCTTCCTTTATCGTACCCTTATTTTTCCCTTGCTTAAATGTCAATTTCTTTCAAAACGTTCCATTCCCTCGTGAGTTTCTTTACCTTCATCCCTTTCTTTACTTTTTTCCTCCCCCAATTTCCTTTCCGTTTCTTTCTCTCTTCCACTCTATTCCTCTCTCCCAATTACAGAGGCACACGTACTACGTACGCACAGCAGATCGTTATTCTCTGACGGCCAGGCTTTTTGGGGGGAGGCGCTTACGCCTCATAGAATTTATACGGTCTTCCGCATCAGCACTTTAGGACATTTTGCAGATTAGGACATTTCGCGAGCGACGTAGCCGCCAAGGCGAAACGAAACAGCAGCTACTTTGGATTCATTAAAGAGACCCTTCCTACTTCGCCCACACACACACGCCGTTCCCCTTTGCCTTTTCGTTTCACGTGATATCAGGCCCCATCACGCCACCCCAATTTCCTTGGAGACCAATGAGGAGAGTTTGACTATGTAGAAACGTACCGAACGCTTCTCTCTACCCTTCATTTCTCTCCACGTTCGCTCGTCTATCACTTGTTAGCGCTGCCTTTTAGTTCGTTCTATTACAAATTTTCGTCGAATGGAGTGTTTGCATGGGTCTCGGAAGAATTTTATTTTCAACCCTCCGTGAAGCTATGTCGCGTTGAAATTGCGCAGACAGGGAAAAACTAATTATATTAGGAATGACTTTATTTGTATTTCGTTATATAATTTAGACTTGCCTTGTGCTTTGAGATATTGCAAGTATAGAATACACTATCTGTGCATAAAATTGAAATAGTTTTGTATAATATTACATATTAATATGATTCTGTATAATATTCTATATTTAATACCTATACAATAGAATACATTTGTGATTGAAGTACTATTCAGTATTATACTATTTAGTAATCATAATTCAAGTTGAAATAACAATTTATATAAAAGAGAAGAATTAAAAGCAAGAGATACTTTCGTCTTCACTTAAATTACAATTATTTTCCTGGTTTATTAAAAGATACACCTGTTGTTACCACTATTATTCTTATATTTGTCAGCAGAATTGGAGTGTGTAAATTTAGCAGACAAGAGTTAGACGGTGGAAAGGAAATCAAGTTGCAAATAGTGAATTAAAATTTTAATCAACACTTTTATGTGTGCACGACTGCAGTCTTGAAAAGGGCAACTGGGGGTTGTTCATAATAACAAGCATCCACTGCTAGCTCTTCTTCCTCGTAAAATGCATATTGGATATTTTTATGGTTGTAAGAGAAGTCTTTTGAGGGCGATTAGTTATTTTATCTCATTTCCGGTAAATTCAGCCACTTTGCTACCACGAAGAAAACAGAGAATAACTTTTACATTCAATTGAAATATTCAACATATTATAATTTAGATCCATCCAGATGTAAGTAAGATCCATCTATTTCTGATTTTTAATACTATAGTTGATTCTTTCATAAAAATTGGTAAACACTCTGATGTAATGTAGATTATTTGCATTGAAAGAAAGAAATAATATTAATTAATATTAAATAAATGATATTATAAAAGAATGGAAAGTACATCAAACTATTTCAATTTATTGGAATCATGTAGTAAAGTATCAGAAAAGAAATTATGAAATGCTTATTTTAAGAAAAAATAACAAGATGGAATTGAAAAGCTATTGTAATATAATTAAATAATTAAATATGCATATTTTTCGTATTTTGTTAGGATTTGATAAGACATTTCATTCTAATTAAATTTAAATAATTTCAAATTTTACTTACTCGAAAGAAAATTATTTTCAGCTGCAATAACGCTTGCATATATTATGTGCATACAAATATAATTTCTTGATTTATCTGTTATAAATAAAAAAATTTAATATTATAATAATTCTCAATTTAATTAAACTTAACACTAATTTGTTCGTAACATTGTGTAAAATATTTGTAATTTAACAAATTTACATAAGTTAAAGACAAATTAATAATTAGAATAAATTATTGAAGCATTATTATCATGTATTAAAAAGATCGATAACATTTGAATATTGCTTGAATGAAAATGGAACATGGCTTGAAATATAAGAGATTTATACATACATTTATACGCAAAGCAAACACACAATAATAACTTTCGTTCCTAACGAACGAAAAGTTAACAAAGGTTTTTTCCACCTGGCGAAATTGTCCATTTCCCCGTATACCAACTGAGTCAGTTCTGTTTTGCCTTCCGAGTTGTGTTGATTTCGTCACTACGCGGCGTCACGATTCGCGGCGTTTTAGTTTTTCCGTTAGTACTAACGGATCGCGTATCGTCGCATTTATAATTATCGCTAATTTTCGGTAAAACGATAAATTACATAAAATATGTAATCAGGATTTATTTCTTTGCTGTCCAGTATAAAATTCGTGCATGTTATTATGTGAGTAACCATTTTTCTTGCTTAGAAATACATATACGAATAATCGTATCGCTGTCGCGAACATTTGTAACGGTCATATTGGACAAAACAGCGTCTTGTGTGCGTAGTGTTTCAGCTTTGTGATTATGTACTTACATTTGTGTTGCTTTGAATACTTGAGAGGGGTTCGAAGATGCAGATTAGAGTACACCATCTGGAGATTATACAGAGGCAACGATGCAGCAAAGGTAAGAATATGAATTCACTTATTGTTGTACAGCGTCTGCCTTTTATTGGTTATATATATATGTATGTATGTATGTTTGTTATATTAATTCAAATTTATATTGACTTATTATATCATATTTCTTAATACATGCAATACTGGATAAAGAATTGAATATAAAATTGAGTATTATTGAACGAATATATTGAAATAATATATTATTTCAATATTGATACGAATATATTGAAATAATATATTATTTCAATATTGATACGAATATATTGAAATAAAATCATAGTCTGGTTTGATATTAATCATTAATTTAACTTTGTACTTATTGTCTTGACTTCATATGATGAACGATATTTGGAAATGTATTGTACGTAATAGGAAATATACAATAGGAATAAATTTTGTTCAAGTATGTATATATATATATACATCATTCTTGGGCAAAGTTAAATTTTGATGGCGTGATAGATGGCGCCGGTATAGTATTGTTTGAAAATTCTAGACAGATAAATGGCGCGTTAATTCAAATATGCCAAATATCGCTTATAGGTCTTGGGCTAGGTTAAATTTTGATGGCGTAATAGATGGCGCCAGTATAGTATTATTTGAAAATTCTAGACAGATAAATGGCGCGTTAATTCAAATATGCCAAATGTCGCTTATAAGTCTTTGGCTAGCGTAAATTTTGGTGGCGTAATAGATGGCGCTAGTATAGTATTATTTGAAAATTCTAAGGACAGACGAATGGCGCGTTAATTCAAATATGCCAAATATCACTTGTAGGTTGTAAATAAAATAAAATATATATAATGTTTATTCAAATGAATAATATGTGTAGGTACATAAGCAAATAATGTTAATTAAATATATACACAGATAAAAATTTTTTTTTCTACATTTCAAAAAAATGACAAAGGCATTGAACTATGTAAAAATAGAATTTTTTAATTAAATTAGATTTGTATATACAGAGTTGCTAGAGATTCATATACGTACAAAAATATTTTTACACAGATGTACGTGATAATACTTTAACATTGTCAATATAAAACATTATTTTTCGAAAATCAAGATAATCAGACTAAGCATTGAGATTATTTATTTTATTCTTTTTTAATGATATTTTACTACGTATCGCGCTATTTATTAAATACTATTTCCTAAATGTAAAATCTCTTGAATTTTGTTGCAAGAAACATATAATTTACTAGATGTCAAAGTAACCACAAAACATCGCTTCACATCGTAGACGCTATATAGAATATGATTGTTAATGGCTATTTAAGTTGCCTCGTATTTTATGGAGCGACATTTCCATAATCGTTTGCTTAGTACTCCCTCCTTGACGTCTATTTTCCCTTACAAGTACCGACTCTATTATTATTCACTGCTACCACTGTAATCATTCGACGTCCCGAATTAACATACTCCCGTCACTCATGCTATGCGACTGTTCAGTCGCCCGATAGAAAAATTGAAGCATGGTACGAACATAACTTGTCCATGGATATAAACTGCGTAACTCGTCTGTTATTATCGTTGTTCGCCGAGTGTTTTTGTACGGTGCACCGTAAAGCCGAGTTTATTACGCGCGCTAGCTCGACAAAACGTGACCACCCTGAAGTCACCGATATCAAAGCCCTTTATGTGTGGTGACGAACAAACGCAAGACCAGGGAAAATAGAGCAACGCGTAACTACGTGATTTCGAGAAGTATCGGGGCTGAAAGAGTTGTACCGTGAAAAATCTTCCACACATTTTTTACACATTTGCGACCGATTTGATTTTGGAAAGACTGTACCCAACGGCCGACAACACTTTTCCACTTGTGGTAGAATTAATAGCAACTAAACTTGTGTTGAAGTAAGACAATTGTACATGTTCGTATGTACATCATCTATACCTTGTGCATCACTGTATGTTAACAACCGTGCTTATAATGTATTTATATTTATTTTTATATTGATATTAAGCTTTAAGAATTTTATTCTACAACTAACTTTATTGATAGAATATAGATAGTTTTTTGAAGAAATAGAGTAATAATATTAGTCTCAGTCAATTTTTGCGTCATTAGCTACTGAGTAGAGATATTAAGTAATGCAACAATTGCGTCGTCGGTCTCAGTTCATATTGATTTTTCATTTCTTCAGTTAAAAATATATAAAAATCCGCAGTCTAGTCCTGACAAATGAAGATTGCTCGCTACAGGTTGTTACATTCAATGTGCGTCTGCGACAGTAGATCGTACCTTTTAAATGGAACATTTGCAGCTTTATACTTGATCGTCAACGACTTCTCGCAACACCGATTTTCGAACATCTTCAAACACTTGGCGCCGTGAATTACACGCGTACGAATTTCCGTCCAGCCGCGAGAAAAATCGATCGGTGTCGAGCAGACGCTCGTTTCTTAATTACTGGCTGAAGCGGAGCCGCGAAATTATAGCGGGTAAAAGGATGTCGGGGCAACCGGCAGATAACTATAAGGGATAGGGAAGGCTGGCGTTGAGGACGAAACGAGGCCCGACGGGTAGGAAACGTTGTCTTGGCTTGGCTGTTTCCTGGCTTTCCGTGTTATGCACCAACAGTTCAAGCTGCGTTTAATCAACTGAGCATCGCACCCCAATTGTGCGGCTGCCGGTTTCTGGTTTCGCCTGCACCGGCGTGACGTCTCCTAAACCGGCGGAGCTATGCATCCAAGATGGATTAAACTTTTGAGATATATGCCACTTGTTCCAAGGACGATATACGACCCTCCCCCCCCGAGTTGGGTGGGGGAGAATTAATTATGTTGGTTCCTCGTGCGATTTAGCCTGCTGGCTGGAAATGGCTCGCATTAGCGCGGCCATGCGTTTGATCGTTGATAGAGACCGCGTGTCGGTTTAGAAACCATTTCAACATTTACAAGCCTCTGCACAGGCTTTACGACCGAATTCGTTCGTTCGTTCGTTCGTTCGTTGTTGCCAGGCTCGTTGTTTCTTCGTGTTTTCGTAGTGGCTCGTTTAGTTGCGGTTAGATGTTTGTGCATGATGGATGTTGATCTAGGTTAGGTACATGCGCTCCATTTAGTCGAATGTTAATTAAAATGGAGTTGAAAAGAAGGTCAGATCTTTTCTGAAATTATGCCGACCACTTGACAGTGAAATGAAATTTGAGGTGTTCTTGATACTACGCAAATGACGAAGTTGAAAATATTATTTAATTAGTCGATTCGCACTTCTTCTCCTCTCGTGTTTTACTTTTTCGGTTTTAATTTATCATGAAATTAAAAATCACGTTACTACAAGGATCGAATTAATTTGGAATTTTTCTTGAATAGGAAGTACAGATTCTGTTGTTTGAATGTAATACTTTTTTATCAAGTACATACAGTTTATTTTTCCAATTACTAAAAGTTAGTCTTCTGACACGAATTTGTCATTCTTTACTCTGAAATAGAACTCCTAAACTTATTTTCAAACGACATTCTCATTGATAAGTTTCCACGTATGATATTCTGTTTCGAGATTTCTACAACACGAAGCAGTTTGATCTTGGTATCAAAATTTCAAGTATATGTAATCGAAGAGGAGGTCGAACCTTTCTTACGAACAAAAGTTTCTCGGTAAATCAAATTCAATGTCAGCCAACAAAGATGGGGAAGAAAGAAATTGGTCAACAGCAACGTTGAAACGGGCACGCCTAAATTCAATTTTAAAGATGGAAAACCTTGGAATTTCTCAAACTGGGTCCCTTTCAGATTTAAAATCGTTCGGTAGACGTGTTATTGAAAGCAGTAACAGTAAAGCCCCGGCGAATGTAGGTCGCTGTATAATGAATCTTATTCGAATGAAATCGGAATTTTATCACAATATATCACCGTGCTACGCAAATCTTTCGTAACTTTATCGACCGCATTTGGAGAACTATTTCTTAAAGCATCGTCGTTCGTTGTTCCCTCGTGTGTGTTATTTTCTGTCTTAATTCGTATTAACTGGCAGGAAAATGTGAAAACTTTGAGAAATGGTGAGAAAATCATAAATAGGAGACGTTTTTATAAAATTATGATATATGTCCTCTCAGATTATCTCAATATGTAACTAAAAATATGAAAACAAAATTGGTAATGATGATAAACTTATTTTTTCTTGATAAGAGCATAAGTTATGAACAGTTATGTTTAATTAAAATAGACAATAATTTTGTTTTTTTTTTTTTAATATAACGATATGTTTTATATATTTTCTGCGCTAGATACCAATCTTCCACCTCGCGAAACTAAAAATTCAACTTTCTACCTGCAAAATCGAAATTCAACTTTCGTTTAGTTACGTGAACGTTCACAAGCGAATTTAATACTCTTTTATTATTTTACGTGTGTAATTTTGCGGGTATTAAATTTTAGATATATTTGAAAATCGTGGCGATGGAAAATTCTGGAAATTCATAATGACGTAAATGTTTTCAGCAATGGACATCAGAGTCCTTTTTTACACTCCGAAAATTGCAAGTTTATAACACAGTTTTATCTATTAAGCGTACGAAAAAAAAGGAAATCAAAACATTATACAGAAATTAAATAATTGCAGACGTAACTTTAAATATAATTTTAAATTTACTTATTGAATGTTACATTAAGTATTTTATTCTTCATTTAATTTTTGCATATTTGAATTTTCTATAAATCCGCGGATGTTCCAGAAAAATACTCTATGCTTACATTTAAAACTAGCCTTCTTTCATGATTATATTATATAAAACTTATCGATGAATACCCGATTCGTTCTTTCGAGTGAATAGTATATTTGTCGAAGAAAGAATTTTTCTTTTATTCAAAAAGAAGATAAATCGATTAGAATTGAACATACAGTTTATTAAAAAAATATTTCACCAATGTTCACCGTATATCTCGTCAGATATCGGCTGTTAAAACCCTTTAGAGAATAATTTCACTATCGATTAAAGCGAAAACAAAATGCGTTTCTGATAATCTGCCATTTACAGTGGATGAGCATTCCGACCGGCCTCTCTCTCCTTTTTCGTTTTCGTAGCTCGTTACGTCTGTCCCATATTTCGTTCCATTTAACCACTATCCGCGTCCGTTCGTTTCTCGACCTCTGAATGCTCGATACGAAATTACGAGCCTCCGCTGTTCCCTTGCGCCTCCATCGCTATCAGTCACTATTTACACGACCGTTTCTCCTGCTATTTCGTTAACCACCCCTGGAATTCGCCCCTTTTCTTTTATTTCTTCGCCCTTATCTACTCCCCCCGTTCCCCCCTCTCTCTCCCTCTCTGTTACCCATTTTGCTTCGATTTCGCAGTTTTTTCTTTCTCTCCCCGTTCTTGGCCTCGTCGTCGTCGTCGTATCGTGAACGTCGGGAGACGGAAATTCCTTTTGCGGAAAAGACGACAGGCTCCCGGTGTACTCGAGCGTTTCCCTTAAATTACTGTAGAATTATCTGGGGGCCAGCTCGGGCCGCGAAAATGATTATTGTAGCAAGGGAAAAAGGGTTGTCCCTTCTAATGAGGGAGATGCTTCGTTTGTTCCGCCGCGGCTCAAACGAATAGACGGAGCGTGTTTCTTCCTGAGGAAAGGATTACGCGATTATTCTTTCTGACGGTGATCAACGGTTGGATTTTACTTGGGGAAATTTGGGTTGGGAGGCCACCAACGACGCTGTCGGTGTTTCGAAACGTACACTGGCCTTCGAAAGTACCCACATGTTCGATTATCTTCCTTTCTTCGATTTTATTCTTTTAGTTGTAGTTTCAGATTGTTGGACTAAAAATTTTTTAAACTAGAAGGAAAGAAATGTAAAATTTGTGTGATATCTTAAAGATTCAAAGATGCATCTGCAGAAATTAACGAGGGCTTGAAATTAATTTACGAGCAATGTTTATTAACATTAGACGATAGTAAAATTAGTTAGCAACACTGAAACTCGCCAGACAATTTCAATGTGATGCAAACTTTCATTCTAAATAACTATATAAAAACTTGCGACGAGAAAAAACGCACTTGATAGCGTATTAGTGAAACGATGTCTACGTGAATGGCAAACTTCATGAGGAAGTGTGATTTTAATAGTTTTAGACATTATGGTACTTGTTTGTAAAAACACCGTAAAATCTCGTACTATCGTTATTTTATAATAAATAAAAATATAAATTTATGTAAAAATCTTCAGTTCAATAATCATCATAATTTACATACATAGTATTGAACTGATTTTTGAAAATCAGTATGCATTAGTAAAATTGTGAATTAATGAGATACATTCTGCAGTATTTCAACGTGCAAAAATGTATAAAGTTATTTCATAGATCCTTATTTCGATTTCATAAAAGCATGAATTTATGTAAAAATTTACAATCTAATAACGATGTATCAGTGCTCTACCAGCGTTTATATTTTCTGAAGCAAAATCTTATTAACCCATGTGCACGTGAAATAAAACAAAGTTCGTTAAAGTTTCTACAATTTAACTTTCAACTTTTTTACGGAGCACATTGTTTGCCGTAGTTTAAAGCTTTGATTATATTTACCGTATCTAACAAACTCGTCGGTATTCGAGTAACCATCTCCGTTTTATCAAAACTTTTTAAATCGTTAACATCGGTGAATAGGGAACAAGTTTGACCAACGATGAAGAATGGATGGATTCAACGACCCACATTTTATAGCTCTTAGAATTTTAAATTTCCCTTACACTTTTAACTTTCGCGATACAATAAAACATCGCAGCCGATATTACCTAAAACGTATTTATACAAGCTGTTTCGAAACTTACAAGTACACCTTTCAATACACACACTGTCGTTGTATTTATTGTATATATAAATCAAGTAGATATTTTCGTAAATTTTGCAAGATTACTTTAAATAAAACATGTAGGTATCTAATAGTTAATATAAGACCATGGTACTTTTTCCATCAGACGTTAGGATATTATTCTTTTTCTCTCTAAGATAGAGTTTTTTTTTGCATTCCAAATAAAAAAATATAAAAAAGTAATAAAATTTCATTAATATTTCATGTGAATTCACAAATTTATTAAATGAAACCTCAAGTATTTTATATATAATCTACCTCTAATGGAGGTCAGGTTAATGAGGAACCTATTATTGTTTTATTTTATTATTTTGTATTATTATAATTTCCTAATTGAAAATCTCTGTAAATGTAACTGTAAATATAATTTAACTGAAATTATAAGCGATGAGCATAAAAAATATGAAGTGTTGCATTGAGCAGCCAATTTTTAATATATTTATCAAACATTTGCAGTTCATTGCACTAGTTATTTTACCACTGAAAGTGATTTTTGCGGGGGTAACCCAGAAAATCGGGCCTCAGGTGCAACGCTAATGCAACGAAAATTAGCGATTGGTTGATTTGGGTCACGTGATTCGCGAGGGACCGTGATGTAGACCTCGAGTAGGAGTGGCGTTGTCTAGTACTGAGCGATCGCGCCTGTAATTTGTTTTGTATCAATTCAAATGTTCAAATCTACTCGACAAAATCATCTTTCGTCGTAATTGCATCACTTTAATAATCAATATTAAGGATCGTCAAAGAGTATTCAGAATTTTTAATACCCGTATTTATAGAAAATTCCCTGCTATATATAGAAAATTCCTCGACGAAAATCACCGTTTGACGCAACGTGTAATCGTATCATCGTGATAACCAGTGTACCAAGGGTCAGGGACAGAGACACTGTCGGAGTCTCAATCACCGAAATCCACGTGCACAAAGAATACGACGTTCCTTTATTGCTGGCATCTCGAACGTTGCGTTGGCCGTTGTTCCAACGAGCGAATAGATGCGCCGATCTCGAACAAAAGGACGCGGCGGCAAAGTAGCCCGAAAAAAAGTTGGTCGCGGCCGTAGCCGGAGGAAGGGGGGCAGCGTGGAAAAAGTTTTTTTCTCCATTCTTACCGACGGGGGCGGCATAATTATAGATTTTTAATCAACCGATTGAAATGCAAATATCTACTGCAGAGGGTCGGTCTGCAGTGCTTTGCAAGGAAGGGAAAACGCGAACGTGGGGCGAAGGAAGCGCGAGGGGGGGATGGCGGTGAATGGAAAGAGAAATAGAGACAGAGAAAGGGAGAAAATGGGCGGCTGGGAGGGAGAGGGAGAGACGAGAGAAAGAGAAGGAGAAAGAGAGAGCGAGGGAGGGAGGAAGAGAAAGAGAAAGAGAAAGAGAAAGAGAGGAAGAGGCATGAAATCCGTAATGCCGGTATAAACTTTCCAGAGAGAGGAACGAAATCAATACTTCAATATCCGCAGTAACAGCAGCTGGAGTTAACAAGGGTCTGATTGAGCCGGAGTTTGCTGCTAAGTTAGCGTGTTTCAAGCTCCACGATCCAAGGAATCGAATTTGCGCGCGTTCATTTTTTGCTTGTTTGTCGCTTACTCTGGGCATCCTTCCTCTTACCCTAGACTTCCTCCCTCGCCCCCCATTTCTTTACGACGCCAATGTGCGCATTGTGCGCTGTGTTGCCGGCGATTTTCATCATCGGCCATTGTCTCTAGTCGCTTGATTTATTCTTTTTCCCTTTTTTTTTACTACTCCTTGGTCATTGAATTAGGATTACTCGTATCTTGTATGTTTTTTAATGGAATCGAAGAGCAATTTAATTGTATCCACTCTCTTCCACACTTACATTTCTCCGTTCAATGCAAAATAACATTTGAAGATTCAAACGGAGCATCCTCTCTTGTAACTAACACCCGTTCATTCTCAGTAGCCTCAAACACTCGTTGTGTACTATAATAATCTCGTCACAGTTCAATATAGCAATAAGTAACAACATATCACCTACATGTGTGATAGCTTAATCGTTTAATAATTAATTGAAAACTCGCAGTTAAGTTTTATCCAAGTTCTTGAATTTTACGAAAAAGAGCACGTGGAACGTGCTTGAAAATCCTCCAATTTTCCGATTCGAAAGCCGAGATCTAATGCCCTAAATCAAGAGATCTTTTCCATGTAGGATTTCCAGGGACGATTAAAAGCGTAGAAACGTTTCTCATAAAAGTGCGGCATAAATCTCGTGGAGGGAGGGGTTGAGGGGAACAAAGAACAGTGACGGTGAAAAGAATCAATTAAATATAACACGCTGCATGTAGCGCGTCGACGGACGGACGTGATTTGCACAGTCGGTCCGTACATTTTAATACGATGCAAATTCGAGCGTATCGTACGAATGATGCAGCATTTAGCTGGCGTTTAACTGCATACTTCGCGCACGTAATCTCCAAACAGTAGTTAACGATTTCTCCCCGGCTAACCCCGGGACCACTGTCATCGCACAATGACAAATTACACGGGAACGCGAATTTGCGCGCGTTCGCCGCTTTTGCAAATTCCACGTTCGCGCTGAACTCGTTATTCGCGTGCCCGCGACTTAAATCCGCGGCCACGTCGCTGCGCGCCGTTGACAGAAAGCGCAAACACACGAATCATTAGCCGTGTGCCTGTTTGCCGAGGATAAATAGGAGGAGAAGTAGCTGGTATTAGTATATAGCGTATATCTCGCGATTCTTGCGCTTGTGACAAAAATATTTGGACGAGAACAATATCATATTCTTCTCTTATTCACTATAGATGGATATAATATATAATATAGAGTAGATAATATTCTTCTCTTATATATAATATAGAGTAGATAATATTCTTCTCTTATATATAATATAGATATATCATATTCTTCTCTTATTGACTATAGATGGATATAATATATAATATAGAGTGGATAATATTCTTCTCTTATATATAATATAGATATATCATATTCTTCTCTTATTGACTATAGATGGATATAATATATAATACAGAGTAGATAATATTCTTCTCTTATGTATAATATAGATATATCGTATTCTTCTCTTATTGACTATAGATGGATATAATATATAATATAGATATATCATATTCTTCTCTTATTGACTATAGATGGATATAATATATAATATAGAGTAGATAATATTCTTCTCTTATATATAATATAGATATATCATATTCTTCTCTTATTGACTATAGATGGATATAATATATAATATAGAGTAGATAATATTCTTCTCTTATATATAATATAGATATATCATATTCTTCTCTTATTGACTATAGATGGATATAATATACAATATAGATATATAATATTCTTCTCTTATATATAATATAGATATATCATATTCTTCTCTTATTGACTATAGATGGATATAATATACAATATAGAGTAGATAATATTCTTCTCTTATATATAATATAGATATATAATATTCTTCTCTTATTGACTATAGATGGATATAATATACAATATAGAGTAGATAATATTCTTCTCTTATACATAATATAGATATATCATATTCTTCTCTTATTGACTATAGATGGATATAATATATAATATAGAGTAGATAATATTCTTCTGTTATATATAATATAGATACATCATATTCTTCTCTTATTGACTACAGCTGGATAATAAGAGAAGATAATATATAATATATAATATAGAGTAGATATATAAAGAGTAGAATTTTGATATATTTTTGTTCAGATTTCTAAAGACGTGTTTTCACAATATGTGTCAAGTTCAGTAAAATTGTTCCCCTTTTTCTGTTGCTTTTACTTCTTATGCACGCATACCTAATCTTTACAGTAACTTAAGTTTGAGAAGGAATTTAAAACTGTTAAAAATTAATTTAAAAATTATTTCCATCTCAATCTCTTTATTATCAAGCCCTGAAGTATGGAACACGATTATAGAAGTATTAAACGGTGTGATACAAGTAATAAATTCAAGTTGCGAAATTCGATGACCACTGTCCGTTTCGTTCTCAAGTTTGACAATCACGTTTAATTGCTCGTGTCGCTGACGAGTTGTTTGCGGATAGAGGAATTTAATCGCGCGCGGAATGCTTCTCCGCGCGGGCATGAACGACGGCTTATGAGCAGCGACAATAAAATGCAAAAGGGCTAAAAAAATCAAGCAACGACTGAAGGTCATTTTATTTGCATACTCGTCTCCTTTGTTGGATGTCCAGACCCGTGACATTATTTCCTGAAATGAACTAATTAAAAGTCTTTTATTGAAGTCAGGGAGAGGAATGACTTGATACGTTTATAAGAAGAAACAAACCTTTAATTGTGAAAAATATCGTCTTGCTGAAAGTTGATGTGTGGTTCAGTTAATTTGCTCAAATCAAATAAAACTTGTCGTTATGAGTTATAATTTCGCTGAAAGAGAAATCTTATTTGTTGTTACATATGAACGTACAGATTTGTAGCATTGCAGAATTTAAACGAGACGAGTCTTTAAAAATAAATTTTATTCAAATTTAATGGTATATTTCTATAACTTTATTGTTATATTTCTGTAATGGAAGTATTTTCATTCAAAGTATTTTATTTTTTTAAGAAATCAAGTCAGTCCATATCTGAAGGAAGTAAAAATTAGAATCTATAATGGATTTCTTTCTCTTATAATAAATATTTTTACTAATAGTTTAGTTAATAGTATGGAACAACATTTGTTAATTCTGTTTTGACGTAGTTGAAGAATGAAACCTGAATAAAGATTTGTAAAAATTTTACATTCATTATGAATATTTCTCTATCCCTCAATTTTTTTCCATAAATGAATAAGAATCCAAACTCTTCAAATGAAGATACAAATTCGATACAATATTCCTGGCTCTGTTAAATCTGTAAACATTGTTCGTGTAATCTTATTATCAGACTAATCTTGCGATATATCGTAGTATTTTGCATGGAACAATGTGAGACGTGTTTTCAAATACAAGGGAGAAAGATATAACCGTAAAATATTGAAGGCAATCTCGGGTTTTCATACTTTGAACAAACTTTCTTCTTTCACAAATATTCATCTCTTCTAACTTCGCATCAGCAAGCATATGCATGCATCTTGTTATATGACGGAGAAAATTCTTCAGCTAGACGCTTCTTAAACCGAAGACTGTTTCAGACTTGCATATGGGATAATGCCAATATTTGTGCTCTTAATTCCAAGTAATGTAGTAATAATGTTACGTAGAATCGAATACACTTAATTTTTAGTACTTTTATTTTCTTTTTGAGTAATAGGAATTTCTTGCAATATTGGAAATATTAAAATTTAAACATTGAAAGAGAAGCATAAGATAAATTTGTGTCATTAGTTCTGTTTAATGTATAATTAATTGTCAACAAGATTATGATTTTAAATTTTAACATGTATGTAGGTAATAAATAGATTGCATTTTTTAAAGAGAAATTTAAAGATACATAATTACACAGAATGCATATATAATACGATAAAATGTATAAAATATTCAAAGCACAATGCTTTTCACAACATTTGCTAAGAAAAACAATTTTCTATCTAGGTTCGATTTTTTTTATCATTCCCAAAACTATGATTTTGCATAAAAATTCGCACTCTAATAATAAATAATCTGAACAATTAAATAGTAGGTAGAATGAGTTGAATAAGTTAATAATCTTAACTATACTGTTATGTATCAATGTTGTTTTAATGTTGTTTTAATCGATTTGATAGTGATTTACTATGAATTTTGTTTTTGTAACACTATGATCGTTAGGAAATTTTAAAGATATGTTTCTTAGTTCTTTCGGTTTCATTCTACAATATGAAAAAATTTCAATAACCCGAAGCACTCATAGCGTTATGACAAATTACATTTTTAAACAGCAAAAATCTGTTTCACTGTTAATAGATACGGTGACTCTTTCACGTTGATAAACGAAGCTCTTTGCCTCTCTCCAATTAAAGCACCGACAAAGTTAAATACACGGAATCGAACGTTTCATTATTATTCAACGTCAGACGAAAAACAGAAGAATCGTCGTCCGTGGCGAAACATTAAAGCGCGAAACTAAATTGAGCTAACAGGGCGAAGCAGACACGTTGTATGCGTGATAAAACCACGCGAAAGATCCGTTCGTTATCGGGGCACCCGGTTCCGTAAAACGATCAGCGAAATTAAAATTTATCGCCCGATAAACTTCCCCCCTCCTACCCCTCGTCAATCACAATTCCTTCACTCCATCACGCTAACGCGTTTCCGGCTGTACGTATCGCATTCCGCGAGCATTTCTTCGTAACGTCCATTCAACGTTCGCCGTTTCGGTCCGATGTCTGTTTATTCCTCCCCCGCGAAAGTTTTTTTTTCTTCAGTCGGCCGAATCAATATCGAAGATTTCAGGCTGTGCGATTCCACTCGCGGCGCGAGGCTCCGGGGCCCGCTCCGAAGATAATAGGATTGCCAGCACACTTTCGGTGAGCTTAGCATCCTTCGACCCCGAAGAATTTTCCCTTGAATCCAGCTCCCTCTCCTCCGATCGTATTAATACAAATGCGCGAGTTGGCGCGGGCGAGATCGGGACGTACGGGAAAAGGTGCATCGGGGAGGATAAACGCGCGCGCCTGAGCCTGAGGAAATTGCATTCCCCGCATCAATCTCTGTCGTGGCTGGCTCGGCTGCCCGGCTTCTCCTCCGATCGGCCGGGAGACTGTGGAATTTTTCAATATACCTATTCGCCGCGGCGAATCAGCTACTCCCCCGGCTATTGTTTCACATAATTACGATCGGGCGGGGAAAATCGCAGTCCGCTCGTTTCCGCCGGGCTACCGCCAATCTTCGTTTCCGCGTTCGATTAGGAAATTAATGACCGAGGTGTTTTCTTTCTTCGTTCTTTCGTTTCTTTTCCTCTTTTTTTTCTTCTTCTTCTTTTGAGCTCGAATCGGTTCTCTTGTTTGAAATTGGATTACTTTTTTCGTCGGTGTGTGGAGAGCAGATTGAGGACTAAGAACAAGCCGTAGCTTGGGTGTAAGTAGATTGTGGGTTTTTAACCGTCAGTGTGATTTGTTATCGAGTTCCTTTGTGCTTGCAGAGTCTTTTGTTGACGACGAACAAAGGAAATTTAGAGATTCTTGTTAATCTCACGTTCTTCCTCACTAGCTTGGGTGAATTTTATTCGAGATAGAGATAAAAGACGAGTCGTTTCTACTGATTTATTATTTCTATCCGGTGATTAAATAATCTAGGTAAAAGGCACAACAAAGATGAAAAAGTATCAAGCAAATCTTCGGGATTTTCTTTCGCAACATTGAGAGATAAAATTTAATAACACAAATTGATCAAGTACGTTACTTTCCTCACTTTCCTCGTCATCGATCGCGAATCCAACGCGAAACAATTTACCCTATTATTTAGGACTTTTCAATCGTTCGTTTCTTTCGCCACGTCCAGTTCGTCCGAACAAAAATGGAAGATCCTTGGTGGCGCAGCGGAGAAGGGTCACAGTCCGTCATCGTCGTCCACGGATCCCATCCGGCCGAAGAATTAGCTCAAACGAGAAAGCTCTCGCTCCCGCGAGCGAGACGAAAGCGAGCGCGATCAGCCGCGAAATAAAATATGCAAATGGAAGTTGGCGGGATCGTCTCCGGCGGAGCGTGCGACGTGAAATCCGGCCGGCCGGATCGATAAGGAGGATCGCGGTTCAGAAATTAAAAGAACACACGGCTGGAGGATCGAGGAGGAAGAAACGACCATGGTGTGGAATGGCGACCGAGCTTGGGCAACATGGCGGAGAGGAGAGCTCACGAGTTCAATATCGGCGGGGGGTTTCGGTGCACGGACGCGACACGGAAACGTGGCCGAGCGCGATCACGTACGTGGATACGGTTGGTGTACGTTCTACACACGGTTGCTCTTATTGTAATGTGCCGCGGCGATTATTGAAGAGCGTAAACTGCTCTTGCACCGGAGTCACGGGAGTCACGAAGCACAGAGAAAGAGAGAGAGAGAGAGAGAGAGAGAGAGAGAGAGAGAGAGAGAGAGAGAGAGAAGCGAACCCGAGGGAGGTTAGTGTGTTTCCCCGGGGCAAAAGTTATTGGCTGCGTGTTTCTTCTTAACGCCGTCCAATACCAAAGTTAATATTGCCGGCAACAACTCCTTGAGCTCGCGGCCCTCTGGTCCGTGTGATTAGGCCAGCTTCGATCAACCCGCCGGAGTTTTCCCGAACCCATCAACCCCGGGATGAAAGTTTCGTGTAGGTGAACGGGACCCCGACGACCAGTCAGCTTCTCTCTAGCTTCCATCGGTATCAGGAAAATCTTCAGAGTTTCTATTTCTGCAGCCAGCGGTAGTTCTCCTCCGCCGCCGCCGCCGCCGCCGCCGCCGCGCTTCTAGCCGCCGGTTATTTTCCTTTCCGATTTCGCTGTATCCCCCACAGTTATTTCGAGCACGATCGAGTTGGTTATTGTCGAATGGTTATTGGTTATTTCCTTGAAGCGCGCGTCTCTCTGCGCTAACGTGGGAGTAACTAATTGCTCGAATATCTGCGACGTGGGTGACTCGTATGGCGGAGGGGAGAGTTCACGGATTCCACGCGACGCGCGAATATTTGCAACAAGTTTGCCAACTCGATTTTTTATTCCATGCGGCTGATATTTACGTCGTGCGTGTTGCTCGTAAATTACCACGCGAGAGAGGTTATCCCCCTTCTCCCTGTCCAGTTTTACAACCAGCGTCCCACCCCGTATATATCTTCTTCGCGAACGATCGCGAACGCCCCCGGTTGGCTATATGTCTTACGTGGCCGCGATAACGATATTTTCGTAGTTTCGGCAAAACATTCCTCCGGGACGACGAATACGCCGGCAGTTATAACGAGAAACCATAACCACTACCGCCACCCACCCCGAGAGAGAGAAAGAGAGAGAGAGAGAGAGAGATAGAGAACCACACTAGCTAGCGGTGCCTTATGCTGCGACTTACGCTAGGTACGTGCTTACGGCTTACCATTACGATCGCAGCTTAAGACGTGGCTAAGCTAAGTGCGGGAGAACCAGGCACGTTTATCAAGAAACAGTCCTTGCAACAGCTTGTTCCTAATAATCTCTCTAATTTATCAGCTCCGTACGTACGCCAGGATTTGAGGTTTCGGCTGTTTGGCGACTCGATAAATTGTCGCATTCCAAACTATTTTCACTCTCTCTCTCTCTCTCTCTCACACACTCTCCTCTCGCATGCTGTACAATTTATGTCGTTTTGCCAGGACGAACGACGCGGTCACGCCGACTGAGATTGCGTGGGAATTTATTTTACCCACGCTTCGTCGCCCGTCGAGTAATGCGAAAACTTTCCGTGGCTGGTGCTCGCGAGGAGGGCGATCGAGACACGGTTAAAAAATGTCAAAAGTTGCCTCTCGAAATCGTTCTCCCTCTGTCCGTGTTCTCCTTCGTTCCACTCGAGTCCTTCCCGAAATTTCGTCCGAGAGATTTACGACGAAACTTTTCCCGCCCGTCTCGCTGGACTGCGGATTTTCGTGCATTTTTAAATCTCCAGCGCGGCCGGAACCGAAGAGACAGAACCTAGAATTTCATACATCTTCGCAACCTCTGGCTTTTTCTGTAAAATGCGCAAAAATCGGCAATCTAGTTTGCGTTTATTCGCACGCGATGGTGTTTCAACTGTGAGTTTTGTCGAGCCGGAAGCAGTTAAAATTGACGTAACAGCTATTACAGACTTAACTATTAATTTTTTTATTATCCTTTTAGTAAAGTGCGAGTCTGAAGTTTTAACGAAAAATAGATTTTACTCTGAAAAGATATCGTTCTGTTAAAAATTTATGAAAAGTGTCTTTGTTTTTATTTTCAGAACAAAAATATACTCGACTAATGATCTCTTGGTAACTTGTGACACTTACTGATTCTGACTTTCACTTTAAATTGCCTTCAGGCGTCTTAAAATTTAGACTTCTTTCCAAATCTGGCTTTTGATACACGCTATATACTTAATCACGATCTGTAAATTATTCACGTGAAAATTACCTTATTTGATACTTGGTCTTCGAACGTGCAGCGCGCGCACTGTCTACGAGTAGATCTACCTCTCACGGGTAGCCTTTAGCTCCACTTTAAAAAAGATCGGTCGCATCAACTTCGTTTCCCCGCGAGCTGCAAAAACTGCAGAGACTTTTCAAAATTCAGCGCGGGCCGTCTCGGCGGGTAAAAAGTCGGCTCGTTAAACGGTACTCGGCGCGGGTAACGTCCTCCCGTAGCTACAGCCAGCTCATCGAATACTCGTGAGGATTCCGGCTGTCCCCCTTGAAGAATATCGCGAGTAGGTGCGCCGCGATAACGTGGAAAGAAAGGAATGGGTGGGAAACGTCTGGCGAGGAATGTCTCGCCTGAAGGAGAGAAACGGCGAACGAAGGAGGCGGAGGGAACTATCTAAACACGGCCGGAGAGTGTCTCGTGATGAATCACCTTGGCAGTCTCAGCCAGGCTCGGGCGAGGCTGGCTGGTCTCTCGGCAAAGACCAAAGACGACTGTGTGCGATCCCTCGGTCGGCGATCACTCGAATGCACTTCGAGGAGCTATCTGGCCGTGATAGCGATAACTCGCCACCCGGCAAGTGTGCGGCCAGGGGGAAAGAGAAGGACCCCGTTGCTGCGCCATTTAGGTGCTATATGGCTTCTCTTTTCCAGCTGCATCGGGGCCGGCGGGGGTAAAAGTTAGGTGCGGCTAGTTTCGCACGAACTTCCCGCACCCGACGTGGGATTCTTTTACGAGAGGGAGGCCGTTACCGGGGAGGGCGAATAATAGGTTGCTTTAGGGACACGTACGTCCGATGTTTGTTCCCAATTTGCCCCGCTCGTGGCAGGCCGCCGGTGTTGTAAACGACATAATTATTGTTATGGGCGGACTTGCGGCTTGCGGTGCCGCAGGAACGGCTATTTTTCGATCCCTTGGAAAAACTGCGATGGACAAACAGCGTTGTATATTTGCCGGAAGCGTAGGTAGCTTTGCGTAGGGCGGTCGATGCTATTTTGCAAGGCCTTTTCTAGAGCTCTGGATGGATCCTGCGTTCGGGGGTGAGTTGTTATTACGCGGCTTGAAAGGGGAGATGTTGCGCAAGATGGGGAATAACTGTAATTTTTTTTAATTAACTTTTTCTTTCTTTTTTAATTGACACTTGAAAATACCCGAAGGAACTTTAATTAAATTTGAATACTGTCGGACGGAAGTAGCAAATTTTCGTTGCATTTAGACCGCGGATTTTTGATCAAACTCGCGATTAGTTCATTTAGTAATGGACCAAGTGTAATTCATCTTATTGTTAGTGTCATGAATATCTTAATTTCATTGAAAAAAAGAAAAAATTATAGAACCCAGTTGGAAGACGTGATGGTGGAAAAATATTGAAAATGTTGAGAAATAAATATAGATAAATGGTAATATAGATTGAATTATCTTGAGCAGAGATTTATTTCGTCCATTAAACGACTATTGTATATTTTTCTATATTACCTGCATTTTCGCGCTTTTAAATTTCCCATAGATGAATTGAAATAGCTACGTACATTCAGTTAATAATTATAATTGTCTGCCTCAAGGAAAGAACGTGATAAACAACATTCAAATTCAACAATCAATCGCTAACCAATTCCACGTCACCACAATTGTCTTTTTACGTTTTGATCTTTGGAATAATCGAACTTTAGATTTGACTTTTGTCGGACGATAGTAATCAGCGCGGGAAGACCGACAGAGAAAAATGCGTAAAGGCTGCGTGTCGCGGGACAAAAGTTATATATTCGCCTTATTAGAAGTTTTCATTGAAATTGAAAAAGTTTTCGTCGCAGCGCAGAGAGCGTAGAGAGAGAGAGAGAGAGAGAGAGAGAGTGAAAATAGCGTGGCTATTCGCTAAGTTTAAATTGGTCGCATCTTCAAGCGTGGAAAGGGATCGTATTATCACGCAGCCGAGTCGATAGTTTCAAACGAAACGCGCGGGAAGATAAAACCGCGCGCTAGCAACAATAAGCGCGCAAATGAAGACGGAAAAGAAAGTTTATTCTCGCGGTGGAAACAATGGGTTTCAAGATTTTCGTACCGGGGACAGCTTTCGCCGTCCATTTAGAGCCCGGCGTTTCAAAGAGGACGAAATTAAAATTCATCGTCCGCTCTAATTGCGTTAACGTTTCGCAACTGCTCATCATCAGTTCGAAGTTTCGTAATTAATGAGCGTGTATATGTTCTTCTCTCTATGCGAGTCTCTTTTATTAGAAAGTGTCTGAATTTATACGATGTATTTTAGACATGTTTTATATGAATATTTTTATGAAGACGTGTTATTCTCGTTACGCAAACTATTTTTCTACGACGTGAAATAATTCCAAACATGGCGTTTCGTTCAAAAAAGTCTGTGTTACGTGAACTAGGCAATTTTAACGACGATAAACGAACGACGTTGCGTGACGATAGATATTTCGTAGAGTTACGAGTCGGAATAGTGATCAATAACGTAGAATCACAGAACGTCAAGATATTTTCACTCTCTCTCTTTCTCTCGCTGTTGTCAGTCAATTTAATCAACTCGAACGGAATGAACGAAATGCCTCGCCTTTGACTTTCGAGAGACTGAAAATTGAAACTGCACCAATGATTTATTCATTCAGCTTACCTCGCTGATCCTGTATCTCTTTTCACGGGCGGGCAGGTGCACAAAGCAAAGAGGGTACGTGGAAATAATGAGAATCCATGGAAAGGAGAAAGTTAATTAGTTACAGAACGAAAGGTTCCATTTTAAACAGAAGTTTTCCCCTGCTCTGCCTGTTCAGCAAATCTTATAATAATTTGCAAACGGCGCTAGTCGACTGTGCAACGAGTCGAAACTATATGTTACCTAACGCAACGACCGAGCGAACCATCGTTCATTTTATTTAAACGGTATATTTTATAGAAAAGCCAAGGGAATGTGTCTATCGAGCGACTGACAAATACGCATTGGTGAAAAAAAGGAAAAGTTTCAATGACGGCGACACGTAATGGAAGGGATAAGTTTGGAAACTGGGCGGGCAATTTATCAAAACGCACGTGATTTGTTGCGACACGGCCGTGTCAATTGTGATTCATTGCATCGAAATTCCAGGATTTTCGATTTTTAATACTCGATCAACTGGTAGGAAAAAATGTCTCGTGGTAAGGATTTCTCCTTCTGTTTGAGTATCTTATCAAACTGCGTATGATAAAGTTTAGTAATTAATTTACTGAGAATTCTTCTGTAAGAATTTATAAGAACGAGTGAGTTGAAAATGATTTTGTCTATCAAGTAACATATGACTAAGTTAAAAATTTTTCTGATATTTTAAGATTACATGAACTGGATATTTGTAATTTAATAATTTTCATAGATATAATTAATTCTATTTTATGTTATAACGAGACATATGATACTATAATAAGGATCAAAATATTTTTTATATTATTCAATGTATTTATTAGCTTAATATTATACGAAAATAAAAGATAATTCGCAGAAAATTATTCATCAAAAAGAGCGAAATATTAATTTCGTGCGTAATTAATAGTATTGTACATATACATTCGACTTGATAAAACATTAATATTGCGTAAATTTTATCTCGTAATATCTCGCGAGTTACGAATTAGTTTAATCGATATTTGTTCATTTATTACGTGTAATGTAAATAATACATTTCACGATATAGGAAATATTTATCTTACAACAAAATAACTTAATCTGAACAGCAACGTATTCGAGCAAATTTATTCGCATGGTAGAAATACAGTAACAATATGTGAACAACATCAGGATTTTCAAATTACACTAAAACTTGGCGATATCCTCCGCCGAAGAAATTTGAAACGATCGCAACAAATCGCACGAACGGTATAATTGGTTTTTGACCGATCTAAGCGATAGCAGTCCATTGAAATCGAGAGGAGGGAGAAACAGAGAGAAGAGCTGGCGTTCTCGGCGATCCTGAACGCCAGATACGTAGCCCGTATAAAATCGACCCCCGAGGATGGTTCTCGCGAACCGAAGGGGGATGTTGGACCATTCCGGACTGACGTACGAGTATTACCCCGCGGCATAATTGCCCCGTAACTCAGCCGACAACCCTCAGCGACTGTTCTAATAACGATGATACCGTTCCTCTTGCCCCGACCCGAGGCATTTTTAACTATCGTGAAATTTGGTTAGAGGAACCGCGCAACGCGTGGCCCTCGACCGTGCGCTCGCCCAAACGGGGAAGATGTCGAGGAGGAGCCTTCCTTCCTTCGTTCGATCGAATAAGTCTCGCGTCTTACGTGGTAAGACTTCTCTTCTTCTCTGAGCTGGGGGGACGAAAGCACGAACTTTCGGGGGGAGTAACCGCTTAATGGAAAGCGGAATAGCCCAAGTTCCGACCTTTTTGCCGAAATTATTACGGCGCCAAGTTCGCGGACACTTTTTTCCGGCACGCGTATCCCCCGCGAGCGAGCTGGCCGACTCGCGGGGAGGAAAATAACGATCGCTCCTCAGCCGCGCCGCTCTTTCGTCCTTTCTCCGATCCACTTCCCGACTCGGAACCGAGATTCTTTTCGCGATTCTTGTCCTGAAAACAGACGTTTCCCTGCCGCTTGCTGCCTTTTTCTTCCCTGTTCTGTCGTTTGCTGACCAACGGATACACTCGGTGTGGCGTAGTTTCGTAACTTTTTGTTTGACGCGGTTCAAGACGGACAGACCGGCAGTTGGCAGGATTTTGACTTTGATCAAACGGGAAAACAACGTTTCTGTCGTATGGAACCGAGCACGCTTGGAATAAAAAGTATTCGGAATAGTAATCGAATAGTGTTGAGAATTTATTTTATTTGGCGGTGATGCGCGCGAGTATACCAAAATCATTTCCAACGTACGAATGGGAATTATTCATTGAAATAATAATTGTTCAAGGCGTGTTCAATTCGGAAATTATTATCTGAAATAATGTTTCGTGCTTCGAAACTTGTATCGATTATTTCAAATATTATTTGCTTCAAAAGAGTATGGACAAAAGACAAATATTAAGTATTATTCCTGGGAAAAGTCTATCCTAGTGTTATTATATATATTAAGATACATACACGACTATTTCATGGACAGAATTTCATTCGTGATACAAAAAATAAACAATTAGAAATGATTTTACAAAAATAATATTCAAATGTCTGCTTGCCTGAGTGATAGAAGAGATGTTCACTTCAAATAACTATTTCAAGTTATCATGAAACATAATTGAAGAACATTTACTTATAAAATCAAATAATGCTTCAACAAAACAAAAGGAGTAATTATTTTAAATTAAACAAATTAAGTGAAAGACTACGTGGAAAGTAATCTTTATAAACATACCTATTTATATTTTATTTGAAATACTATATTATCCAGCACTAGTTATATCTAGAGAAGAATTGATTAAATTGTTTTCACGTAAATTCATATCTCCTAAGAATAAATGATAGAAAATATCAAATATTATAGAATGTTTTGGATTTTCTTGGATATTTTATAAATTTTTTCGTATTATGTTCATTATATACTAATTATCATATACTATATACTATATAATATAATACTATGTACTAATTATCATATTAAAATGCGTAAAAATCCCCAATTTAATACAACAACGGATCAATTTTTTTCACCGAAAATACTTGGTACAGCAATTTAAAACAATCATAAACGCTAAACAATTTTTAATACTACAAAGTTACGTCTTATTTGAAAAAGGATATTGTGACGTCAATCATACTATTACGTAATAAGTATTTTCACTTACATCTGCCCACGTAGTATCTTTATCTCAATGCTAACATGTTTCCGATTTTTTAATATAACGTTAACATATTCTTGAT
This sequence comes from Melipona bicolor, assembly GCA_030673865.1. Classification (NCBI taxonomy): domain Eukaryota; kingdom Metazoa; phylum Arthropoda; class Insecta; order Hymenoptera; family Apidae; genus Melipona; species Melipona bicolor. The sequence goes on from JAHYIQ010000005.1 coordinate 1,598,284, forward strand.
CGGTAACTTCTGAACGTTCGTTCGTTGGAAGAAAAATCGCGACAGTTTAATCGCTTCGTTTCTGTGTCGCAAAACTAGTTTGCAAACTCTTTTTGAGTTTCTCGATCGAGATAATCTCGAAAAAGGAAAGGGGAGGAAAAAAAGCACGAACAGCAACCCTGTTACTTCTGCTACCTCTCTACTTGGCCGCAGCTTTTGAAGTTCCGTCAATTTCCCGGGGAAAGTATTCTACCGGGACGGAATAGACGTATTAAGGACGAAAATTGAATCCGTTGCCGATCGAAGAGTTGGATAAATGGGCCGAAACGATCGTGGAATTGTCTTTTCTGGCGCATCGCGTCGATCGAGCTCCGGTAATCCGGGAATTTTCGGAAAACACACGACAACGCCATCGATCAGGGTCTAGTCGCATGTAACTGGGTCAATGGGCCTCTTCCACACTGTCCTGTTTTCCACTGTATTTCGGCCAATCTTCGAAAGTTGTTGCGAAAACTTTTACAAAGTGAAAATCACGATGTACTGTTCGTTTCCTCTCTCTCTCTCTCTCTCTGTCTTTCTCTCTTTCGTACGGTGCATCGATTTCGGAAAAATTCCGCGCACCACGCGATTGTTTTCGCTCGTGCAGTTTTATTTCGCGCGTTACGCAACTAGGTCAGTGGGTAATTTTACAGTCGGAGATTTTACGTTTTGCGCGTGCCGTGGGCGTATTTAAAATTATCTGGCGAAACATTTAGAATGTTCTCTGACAATTATAAATTAAACGAGGGGATTTTTATTTGTTGAAAGAGTGGTGAATTTTGCCGGAGTTTTAAGCTAGAATTCAGACATTTTGCGCGATGAACGAGGTATGTTTCTTCGATTTTCTCCCATTGAATTTTCCGCTGGAAACATGTTCGATTGAAAGTTGCAAAGTATAACCACAATGCTCCGTCAACTTTACCGTGTTTTTTCGATAATTTTTGACTCTGTTTTCGCAACATCGATTCAACCCAATTTCGTAAGTTTACAGAGAAAATGGAACAATAGTTAGCGACTATGTTTAGTGAACTTCGAGCACCTCTTCAATCGTTACAAGAGCGTTGATTCAGCCGTAAAAATTTTAGGATCGCAGGATAATTCTCCGACGATCCGTAATTAATTAATCGTTTCCACACCCGTTTACCATCCTTCTACCTCTCTGTTTATTCCGCGCCACTTTTGCTCTTCGAAACGATTTCGAAGAAAGGGGAACAGATAAACCACTGCGCGAAATCGACGCATACGAGACGCGAGACGAGATTTACAGAAGAAACGCAAGAGACACATTGGGGTATTAAATCGGCGTCACTTTTATCTATCCTCGATCTTCTCCTTCGCGGATCTACAGGGTGCAAATGCACATCTTGCATACCTATCGGCTCGATATCCGTTCGTCGTGAAAGTTGTAGTACGGAAAGAGACGGCGGGGATGGAAGGGTAGACGGACGAGAAGAGCGAAACGAAAGAAAAGAAAACTTTCATCGGCGGGAGGGGGTGGGAGAGAGAGTGGAGTGGCGGTAACTGCAAAAAAGGAACGTCACGTACGCGGCACCTGACTACCGCCAGGATATATCCAGAGCGCTGTCGTTGTCCCTCTTCCTCCGCCTCCTCCAGGAGTCGTTTCCACCCTATCGAGATCACCGGCGAAAGCACCGCCGCTAGTCGGCTAATTCCACTCGGGGCCCCCCCTGTGCCCCGCCGGCCACCCCCTTTTCCGTCCGTCTGCAAAGTATCTTGGTACGTGACGTCGTGGCAGACGTACAGACCGCGTTTCAGCAGGCGAGGCTGAAACGAGCGAGGACGACTTGGGAAAGATCTGCAGGGAGGACCGTTGGCTCTTTGCTACCTTCCTGGAATCTAACATCGACAACGGGAGACCCGTTGGACGCGGCCCAAAGTGTAACGAGCGGCTTCCAGCTGCCCCTCCTGCCCCCCTCCCCCCTCACCCCTCCACCCACCGTGAAGAAGAGAAAGCACGCGCGCTTTACCTTTTAGATATAACGTGGAACGCGGGGAAACCACTGCAGGGCCTTTCCCTCCGTCTCTTTGTGTTTCGCTTTGCCGAGTCAAAAGACTCGTTTAAGCTCCCTCGGCCTTGCGTTCCGATTCCTCGGGAGTAATTGTTCGAACATGGATCGAACGATCTTCGTGACGCTTTGAGCAAAAAGGAGGCTCTCGGAGGCTTTGCTTCTTCGACCATTATCCACGACCGAGGAACGTGACAAAATCGTCAAGTTTCCATTGCGGAGACAAATATACGACTTGATACCGGTTAACACCTTGGCTTATGTCATTTTGTTAGAGGAAAGTCGCTTTCTTTTGGAAGCTCGTATCTTAGCGCCACGCAGCGCGATCGCGCTGTTCGCGTACTGTGGTGAAATGTGTTTTATGGAAGCAAAACCTGTTTTATGGAATGTTATCACATAAACAAAACGTAAAACACGAATATTTATAATATTAATACGATGTGTCTGATATGACTGATGGAATGAAGCGCGAGCGCACCGAGCGGCATATCTGGACGAAAAAGGACGAAAAAAAGCAGCGTGATCGCGTCGATCGGCATTGCTCGCAAATAAATGAACGAAGCGCTATTAAAAACCCCTGGCACTAAAACGGTTAAAATATTTTGTGTCTATAGCTGTTCTGTTGCTGTAATTGTGACAAACGTATACATTTGGTGTTCTGTGATAGCATAACATCTGAACTGACGCTTATCCCGAAAGCTGTAATAGCAATGTAAGAAAAACAAAAGAATTTCAGAAGAGGAAACTTCTGAAATTGCTTCTTGCGAAAGTTAAGAAAAAATAGCGGTGAATATTATTTTTCCATAGATTGAGACTACGTATCATCAACTCTTGTACATGTTATACTTTGTTCTAGCAAACCCGCAGTGCACGTGGATGATCGCTTTAGATTTAAACGACGTCACACGTTAGGAAGATGTAATCAACAGAATTTCGTTGAGTACCGTTTGCTGTGACGCTTCAACGTAAATAAATTGTTGGTAGATGATGCGTGCAGAAAAAGTTTTCGGGGGCAAAGGGTTGAAACACGTTTCCATCTGCAGGTATGGCGCGTATTTTGCCGTAAATTTGGAAAACTCGCTGCACACTTTTTCGCAAAAGCCCTGGACAGCCTCGCACTCGTGAAATTGTTCAACCCCCGGCGACCAATCGCGGAAACAAACGCAGCTGCAGCCGACGGGGCTGGCGGGCTCTCTCTCCCAAGGACTCGCAGTCGTTTTAATGAATGTTGATTATAATTCGCCGCGTCGCGTCGCGTCGCGTCGCCTCGCGCAGCTGTCCTAAATAAAGTTCGTTATCGTCGCCGTTCTTCTGTAATATGAATGCCAATGAAAATGTAGAGGGTTGTCCTTGGCCCTTGGGTGTGGGCGGCCGGCTCTCTGGCTGTAACGACGTTACCCGGCGTTCAGAGACGAGGTTTATTCTCACCGGCGCGAAGGACGCGGTGGCCGAGGAAGCCGAGGTATCGCGAAGCTTCTCTGGTGTTTTATAAGCCTGATGAATGTGGATTAGACTTCTCAGGCGTCTCCTACTTCTCTCTCTTTCTCTTTCTCTCTCTTTCTCTCGGTCGCCCATTTTCTTCCTTCTCGTTTCCTTCCTTTCTTCTTCCCTCGCTCTTCGTTTTCAAAGCTTGTTACTCCTCTCTTCGATCTTCTTCCCCTCCCGTCTTTCTCCTTTTTATTTCATCCTCTTTGCCCGTCCGCGTTCATTTGACGCGGGACTCCTTCGAAATTATGCAGATCCAACATCCCCCGGTGCGCCGCCCGGGCGAGAAGCTAATTTTTGCGCTAACCAGCACGGCTTCGAAGATAAATGTCGGCGCTCCGTTTCAACGTCGAGGAAGAGGCTGATCGACGTCACTCCGTCCCGGGGTACTTGAGCACCGAACGTCGTCAGCCGTGTTCGGTTTTCCCTGAAACGGCACGCTTTCCGCGTGTAAACTCGCCTCGTAGTCGGTCGTTGCTCCGCGCGAAAGAAGCCGGACGGTTGTTTCCTCGAGGAAACCAACTTTGCTCTTCTTTCGTTGAAATTACGCTTCGAGCACTCCGCTTCGGGATATTTGATTTTCCAAGCTTCTTCTTCATTTTTTTTTTTTTTGCAAACGCACGGATATTCGTCCCCCGTAAAGAAAATAGAGCGAAATAAATTTTAACGCGAAAAGAGAGAGAGAGAGCGATTGTTATGTTTTAATATATTTCCTCGACCGAGTTCGACGCTGTTCGTTAAAATATTTATTTTATTTCCGATCCCTCCGCGCGTTCGATAAAACGAGAGCAGAGGCGGTCGGTTTGCGCGTGTGGATGTTGTTTTCCCGTCAGTCTTCTTACAATGATTGGAACTTGTGATCAACGTTCCTTTCACCGTTAATTCGAACAATTAGCAAGATCAATGTTCCTTCATGGATCCGTGAAGGATTCATGGAGAATGTTGAGTTTCAACCCATCTCAAAAAATTTATTTAATTTATTAATAAACATTATGTACTACCGCATGGAGAGCTAAGAAAAACTAGTTGCTGTAAATCACTTTTTGTCGAAAACCATCTGTGCCATGCAAATCTTCAGCTGAAGACTATAGTCATTGTAGCATCACGAGACTGAACTGTTCTATTTTGACAAAAGTATGTCGTCTTTGAACCCCCCGTACATAAAAAGTGAATGTAAAACTTGGAAAATTGTAAATAATTCGTTGAAGAAACGTAGCGAAGTAAAGAGCACGAAGAAAATGTCAAATTAAAGTCGATATTCTCGCTTTTTCTCGCGGATCCTTCGTTCCGATACGGTATAACACAGTAATGAAAGCAACACGGTTTTCCAATTTACGTGCAGACAACAGCGCCAGTCCACTAATTCGCGAAGAGGGGAATAATATCATTTTTAGACAGTTGCAGAGTGTTTCTCCTGTTCGCTCCGCGAACGAGCTCTTCCGAATGTCGTTTGCGCTCGAGGGTCTCGGAAAGCTCCCGGGAGGAAAAGACGTAAGACGCAGTTTTTCGAGTGGCGTGCCTCGCAAACTGCTCGACGATCGCAACGTAATTAGAGCGCGAGAGCCGGACGATCCTCGTTCTCTTCCTTTTCCTGCAAGGGAGAGGTTCGCCGGGGTTCTAATCTTTCTAGGAAATAACGAGCGAGCCGGATGGTATCCGGTCGGATGAAAAATGCTCCTTGAAACACGAAGTGGCCGACACCGGCAGATGCCGGTTAGAAACGGCTCTCCAGCCAGAAGACAGATGTCAAGCCGTTACGTGAGGTCCCGCTAACTACGTAATTACATCATTCCCGCTCGCTGGACCACTGTCTCCCTTTTGTCTTTCCATCTCTCGCATGGACCGCCGCTAAAATTACCAAATATCCATCCCGGGCCGCCTCCCGGAAAATGCTGACGGTGCCTCTCGCAGCGTGCGACGCGTCTTTTTCGGACGTGACACGCGGCTGCTCGGCCGCTCGCTATCTCGATAATTTATTTTTTAACGAGACAACTGCTTCTGCGAGAAGTCGGTTTTTAGCTATTTGAGAATTTTTTTTTTTTTTTGCTTTTCTTCTTCTTTCTTCTTTGGGAGGAGGAAGGATTTTCTACTCTGTTACACTTTTGCGCACCGGTGAAAAGAATTCCTTTTGTCAGAACGTAATAGGAAATTGAAGTATTAACTCTATTTATTTGTTGGACAGTTAGTAACAAACCAACTTTGTCTCCAATTTTGTTCTTCTTTCTTCCTCGACTTTGTTCCAAGTCCTCGACTTGCTGTTGGTTTCACAGACAGAATTATTTCAATGAACTTTATAACAGTTGATGCGAATGATGCATCCAAAGATGATGATGTTGCCAATTACTTTTGAAAAATATTATTTCAATTGGGCAGCGTGTTGTTTCTTTTCGTGTTGCTTATTAGATTAGAGCTGTCAATCTTTAATATGTATCTACGAATTTTGTTCATAATTGATGTGTGTGTGTGTGTGTAAGTATTTGGCTCAATTATGAGCAAAATACTTAGATACATATTAAAGATTATATGTATATAAAAGTAAATACACCCCTGAACAGAAAAATAGTACACTCTATATTTTTCTACATTATATCATAAGGTAGAGAGAATGCGTAGATCGTTATACATCAGTATGAGTATGGATTAGCCACGTGTTTATGTCGAATGTTGTTACCCAGAAACGCAATTTCTCAGAAATACAAAAACCAAAATGTAAACAGTGTCCGCAGTCATCAGCCGAACAAGTTCGAACAAGTCGAATATTTACGCTTCTTAGTCGTACGGGAGCTATCGGAAGCGTAACATTCGTGCGAAATACGGTCGGTTAAATGCGTATTAACATTCGTAAAAATGGCTCGTGGGAAGAAATCAAATTCAGCTGAGATACACGCGATATTGAAATTAAACGAAGAACATTATTCCGTGAGAAAAATAGCCAAAATACTCAACAGAAGTGATAAAGTGATAATGAGTTTAGTAAAAGATGCTGATAATTATGAAGAAAGAAAAAACTGCACGACTTGCAGACAACGCCACTCCTACTCGAGATCTACCCCACGCCCGCTCACGAATCACGTGACCCAAATCAACCAATCGCTAATTTTCGTTGCATCAGCGTTGCACCTGAAGAGGCCCGATTTTCTGAGTTACCTTCGCTAAAATCACTTTCAGTGATAAAAGTTGTGGATTACTGCAGTATCCAACAGCTCGGGATAAACGTGCTTTAATACGTATTACGTCAAATTCGACCTTGACTGCGAGAAAAAAAGCTGAATTTAAGATAAACGTGAGGAATGTTCGACGTATTTTAAACTGTGAACATCTGCAACGACGAAAATTGCAACAATAATCTTGGTCGAAGCAAGAGCATAAGCTGTGCTGTTTGCAATCTACAGAAAGACATGTTTGCAATAAGAAATGGCAAAGAGTAGTTTTTATCGATGAAAAGAGCTACGATTTAAATGAATCTGATGGAGACCTCCACTACTATTATCACAATCTACGAAAGGAGCAACACTTCTCAGTCGTCGATCAATGGGAGGTAGCGGTACAGTGATTTGGAGAGATAACTAAGGTGAGTCGGAAACGCTATCTATGAAAGAAAATTCAACGGTTATTAATAAACTGCGAATATTTATACCTACACTTGAGTATAGAAAACTGAAAGCTGCAGAAATCCATGAATTCTATAAAATATCCAAAACATACGTTGTATATTGCAATAAAATACACGTTGAATAAATTTCTGTTTAGATTCTAAATATTTCTCCAAGCAGAATTTGTTTCAGCAATTAGAAATCTTATAACAAACTCTGCGTATATTTCTCATACTTTGTACGTGAATCATAAACTTTCACGTCTTTCAGTTTTCTATAAATGTAATGAACATCCACAGTCCAGTGACAGGTTACACCTTGCCTCGTCTCGTCTCGTAGTCTTCCCCGTCAGCCCTAAGCATAATTCGCTTTGGCGAACCTGGGAAAAATCGATGATCGTAAGAGTTTGGACTCGCGTGAAAGCTCGTCAGGATGGTTGGTCAATTAACGTCGGAACACCACGCCGGCGCGTTAGCTCGCGACGACACGCTAAAAAGCTAGTTGCAGTCAAGTTATTACACGAACAAGGGACGGACGAATTACCAATTCACGTTGACCCGTGGTGGGATCTGCTCGCTACCCTTTTGCTCCTCGGGCGATGTTGGTTTTTACCGTGTTGTTGTCGACTTGGTTGTACGATCGAACAATTAAGTATGATTACTTGTCAGTGACTCATGCATACATGCATGAAATGGCTAAGAGCTGGTCGTATGATCATTAGCATAATGATTAGCATAATTAATGCCGCTGGGGGGTTAGTTTACCGCGTTATCGTCAATAATTAATGCTGACTTATCTCCGGCACGGTGATAATATAGCAGGCATTAGGTATAGCCTTAGGAGCATTAGGAAACCTGATTAGTTTCTGGCTTGGCGCGGAGCAACGCACGAAATAAGGCTTTTTCAAGCCTATTGGCTTTGCTCCCCCTTGCTTTTCCATTTTGCTCGAATTCCCTGGGAATGTTCGCATTAACCTCCGCCCTTTGTGTTAGTCGCTGCGCTTGTTTGTTAATATAGCTCTTAAACACGTTTGTTCGCCAATTATGTGATCATTACGTTTTGATTATGCGATAATTACGAATAATATGTCTCTCTGACTTGACGTGCAGCGTTTAGAATTGTCCATTGTGAACAGTACTGGTTTTTGTCTTTGATATCGAGTGTTTATCATGGACGATAAAATTTTTAAGACGCACGTGTGTTTTGTAACATTTATTTCCTTTGTTGTATAAAATATTATTTAATTTTGCCATTTTTTGAGACGAATACTTGTCACGTGTGGAAATCAGTGATTATATTTATACTAGACATCTTTTTATCAATATTGTACGTTGCATAAATCCATTTTACAAAGTTACAAATTATTTGCTTTTTAAATATATTATTATTATTATTTTGTTATTAAAACATCTATAAAAGCAAAAGAAATAGGGTAAAGTGACAAAAGATGTCTGGATCGTGTAACTTTGAACACAATAGGAGGATCAAGTGAAGTTAATGAACATTTACCAATTTTGTTTCTAATATCCTCGCAGATAATCCAGGATGCTTGGTAGATACAAAATTTTCATTACGTCAAATTTGTTTTGAGAATGTCGTATTTTAGTAATTCTCAGATAATGTTTTCCTAAAATATTATATAATAATACTATACTATACTATATATTATAATACTAGTAATAATTAACGTTTCATTTGATATTTTATATTGAGCACAAAGAGTTTCAAGTATAGCTTGGTTTGTTTTACACTATCTTCGCGAAATACGTATTAATCTTTGCTGTAGACATTTGATTCCTAGTCAGAGAATTTTTAATTGAAAATTTAATTACAAATATATCTCTGAGAATCTCTCTGAAAAGTAATTTTATCGTACGAGTTGAAGCTTTTTATTTTATTACTGTAATTTTTTTCTTAAGCCTTCAAAATGATCAGTTTATATATAATTTTTCATTACAAAATTTATTATTGATAAATTAACTATTTTCTATTTTCCTTCGTGAGTATTGTTGCTTTCTTCCTCCTTCATTATTAACCCTTTGCGCTCGACGACTTTTTCGGCCGGGGAGGTAGCAGGACGAGGCGATTTTTCCTAATATGTCGAGTGTCTTACATGGTACGATAAAATGATCTTACATATAAATTATGTTACAAAAACGTTATATTTCGATAGTTTATCTATATTTACACCTTTAAGAATATAACTTTACAAAAATTATAATCTGTAGTTTTGTTTCGTATGATAATTTATAAAACATTGACCAAGATGCATTCTTGGCTTATCTGGACATGTACCACAATAATAGGTCGTCTCATGTCTTCCACCTGGTTTGTTTCGACTAGAACAAACTTTGCAATCCTTCTTTGCGCCAGTAAGAATTACACGAAGCTTTCCGTTTAGACGAATTTCGTCAGAATTGGAGGTTGATCTTCAAGCTCGATCTCGTGGTTGTCAAAAATCTCCTCTCACCAAAATTTTTCGAAAGTGCAAATGTGTAAGTGGCTGTTCGTTTCTCTGCCTTTTTACTTGTTTGTAGAGAATGTACGAATTAATCAAACAAATTTCCAATCCCCAAAAAAATAATTTGCGCCACCACTTCAGGGACTTCCTCATAAAGCAGTGCGTTGGATTTCGTCTTGGACCGTATCAAAATAAAATTCGTCTTCACTAGAGCTGAGTGCACTTGTGAAATCCATTTTTGTCGGGGTTCAAACAAAATCATTCTATACAAATTCTTCTGATGCTTTCGCCACGATCGCCATTGTCAGAGTCACAGTCTTAGAAGAATCTTTCATTAATTTTATCTTATTTCTGTTATGATGTGTCATTTCACACTTCGTATGAAAGAACACCAATAGCTAAGGAACCTTTCCAAAAATCAATATTGCGTTTCTATCGGTTGGAGGTAACGAAATCTTATAAACATCGACTGTCGCCTCTCACTCGCCATTCGTCCTGCCGCGCGAAACGCCGTGGCGACCGAGAGTCGCCTCTCGTCCGCAAAGGGTTAAAATAAAAAATTTTAATTCTTAACTGGTGTCACTTGTCATTGGACACTGTAACAATTTACATTTTATTTTACTTAATTTTGGAATTTTCTGTTTCATTTAATTTTGTTGTAATTGAAATACCTTGTAATTAGGATTAAACGCTAAACTTTAGTAATCTAATATAATTCACTGCAATTATTTAACCCAACAATTATTATTATTTGAAGTCTTCAAAAACCAGTCAGTGTAATTCACTTCTTATTAAAGATAACTCATGTCATTCGTTCTTAAAACCGACACTGATAAGTGAGTTTTAAGTTACAATGATATAATCGTCACAACATCAAAACTGTTTCATCGACCAAAGATCTGAACAAGACGTATAATTTTAACGCACGGTATAATATTTCATTGAAAATGATTTTACACTGACTAGCTTCCGATCTCTCCATCCGAGGGCTAAATATGCAGCGAGCTACCATTTTTCTTTCAAAGAACAAAGAGAAGGCTTTAAGATTGATCGAGTTTGTAAACGTTTCATGGCAACAAGTCAATGGTAAATACTGACAGGAAACTTTCCCGAATCGTTTTTTTTCCTTTTTCTAATTAATTTCCATGCTGTTTCAACTGACGGCAGCGCTGACGTAACGTGAACGATACCTTTCTCGAAGCAACGACGGGAACTTGACTTCGGATGTTAATTGTTTCCCTACTCTGAATAATTATCTGACAGTTTACTGATGGATAATACCAGTTGTTCTCGAGTTCAATCGATTGACGTTGATGAACTAAATAGATTTATGGCCCACTTCCTTGAAATTCTCCCTTAGTTCCCTCTTTGTTTCTTAATTATACTTTCCTTCCTTGCATAAACGCAGTTCACTGCGTTTTCTTGTTTTCTTCGCTGTCAACGATTTATCAAAAATCCATTTATTCTCTTAATTTCCTTTTTCTTGGAAGTTCTTTCCACTAGGTTTTGTAATATATTCAAAGTTCAGTTTTCCCTCCTTTTTTTTTATTTAGCATAAAAAGAACTTATTTATCTTAAATATTATTGAACGTGTATTGCAATAATTAATATTGAAATTGAATTTTAAGTAAATTTAACCGAATTTCATTTTATTTCAAGAATTTTATTAGAATCTCTCTTGAAGGTTGCAAGAATTTTTCTTAATTTGTTGTGCATTACTTTTGAAGAACTTGGAACGACATTTAAAAAGAAAAAAGAATGAAATAAGAAAATAATTGCTATGTAACCTCCTTGAAATATAGTTTTCATTTCCTCATATGACGAATAGTTTACGATAATAATTTAAGGTGGCTATATAAATTCTTTAATAGTATTTAAAACTCTCAAGTTGCAGTTACTGAAAGAAAATATATTCGAAATTTTCTTAACGTCTGCATTTTGTATCAATTTTCGTTCCATACAAATATATGTAATTATGCGTCAAAGAGAAAATTAACCATCGGCAAATTAAAAGATTAGTGAATTGATAAAATGTATAAATTGCACAAACCTATTTATATCATCACTCGATAGAGAAAGCAATGCCGCTCGTTGCTCTATATTGGATCGTAAAGCGTTTTGAATTCTGGATAATGTATGTTATTCTCGTTCGCGGATAGAGAATGTGGGACATGACAGGACTTTTGTAGTCGGCGAAAATACGGGAAAAAGCGTGGCCCAGTTGACTCTTGTCCTAGTTCGCGGAAAACGTTCAAAATCTAAAAGCCTGTGTCGAAAAGTTCTAAACCGGCGACGCGACGCTCTGAATTTTCATTCACGGTAAACTATACCTATTCAGCGATTGTGTCACTAATAATAGCTCCGAAAGCAAACTCCGAGTGAATTTGTTTGCCGATAAAACTAATTTCATTTTACCATAAATTCGTTTTCTTTTTTCTTTTCTTATTGATAATCGCGATTATTCGTAATGACGTATTGGTAGATAGATAGATAATAAACGGCGAATAATAAAAAGATGATAAAAGTTGAATACGGTTAATAAGTATTTCAATGCTTTTACTAATAACAAACAGCTGATACTATATTATGGTTTCTGAAAATCCGGGATATTTACCTAAGTATTTTAATAAAGAATGCAGTTTACAAATATTTTAATATTTATTTTAGTATTTTAATATTATTTATTAAAGACCTTAAACATTTATGGCACTTGCTTAAGTATTGTAAAAAATTTTAGTATTTTAATATTTATTAAAGACATTAAACATTTATGGCACTTGCTTAGGTATTGTAAAAAATTTTAGTATTTTAATATTTATTAAAGACCTTAAAGATTGTAAAAAATTAAGTATTGTAAAAAATCCTAAACTATACTCATTAAAGATCCGAAATATTTATAGCACTTATTATTTATTTTATTTCTTGTAACACGTAAAGAATCCTAAACTACACTCATGGTATTTGTTTGAGTATTTTATTGAAGTTTTTAAACTGCATTCATAATATTTATTTAAGTATTTTTGATAAATAAGATAAATAAGTATCTTGTTTCTTATTTATTATATTCCCAAAATTTATTTTATTTATTATATTATATGGGCAAAAAATTCTTTATCGAAGAGTCCAAAAACCTAAAGATTATTTTTCCCAGAAACAAGGAATTAAACACTGCAATTGCTAGGATAATTACAATTACATCAGTTTTATTTCAAACCCGAGAAATTTACCTTTCGTTTATTCTCTCGTCATTCTCTTGGCAAATCAGCGAGATAGAAGTATTCCGCGAACAATTCCAAAGGCAACGGCATATTTAATAATTTATGATTCTCGAGCAGTGGACGAAAGAGTTATGAAAGTACAAACCAAGCATGGAACGAAATCCGGGTTATAATGATATTTCAAATTAAAACTGTATATTAAGGGAATCGCAGTGGATTTTCCAGGATCTGAATTAATCTGAATTAATAGGGAGGATTGATCGTTTGGATAGGGGAATTTCGAAATAGGGGAACGCTCGTCTTCCTTCAAAGTCGTTGTTTTATGCTAAAAGGGAATGATAGTGTCTAATAGTAAAAAATCAAATTTAACATGGATGTAACGTTTCTGTTGATTATTATTATTTCTGTTACTAAATTTTCTAAAATTTTTAAATAATTGTGTTTGGGAGTCACCTTCTTCTTATTTGTATTAATATTTTTTTAAATTAGTATACAGTACACATTAGATACATTAGTATACTTGATACTTTATTACATGTGAAATTTTCACATTCTCTTTAACATCCAGCTTTAATAGCACTTGATTTATTTTTTTTTGTTTGCATCATGGACTTGTGTATTCATAAACATTAGCACAGAGAACTCTAAATCTGAAAAGATTTACCTATTGCCGTTTGCTTAAATTTTTTATCAATAATCATGCGAATGTTCCTTTTCTCAGAATTATAAATAATTCCTCGGGTGAAAATATTTTCAGCGTTTATTTTCAAAAATAACTACAAAATTGCTAGAAAAGTATATTTAAAAAAGTGTAATAAATTAGACTCTGTTATAACTTGGCGAAGAGCTGGTTAAATGACCAGAAATTTAACAAATCCTCTATATTTTCTCGAATATTTTTCTCGCGGTAATTCTAGCATTCGAAATTCATAGCAGGTTTCAAAGGGTCTTTACAAAGCGGAGACTTTAATCTTCAGGACCGCGGTGGATTTATTCGCAAAAAAAAGAAAACATTTCATTTTTTCGTTTTTGCAAACATTTGAACGCTTTCGAACAGAAAGATCTCCTCTTTCCCATTAAAAAATGCTCCGTCAAAGTATCAAAACTCAGGACTATAGCACTCTAAAAAGAACCTAAGTTTCTTTTAATTCAATTTTCTTCTTTTTTTTTACCAAGATTGTAACAATTTGAAATATCGAGACAAGTTTTCGTCGAGTGTTTGAATACTTTGTACTTGACGATTGTAAAAATATAAACCAACTTTATGCGAAATACGTTACTTGGAATAATTATCTTTGGAGTTGTTGCCGCGCGTTCAAAGATTCATGATGCTCGCGAGAAAGAGAAAAGAAATTGGTGCAGCCGCGAAACGACTCGGTCGTTGCTTGTTTCGGGATAACGCGAAAGTTTTCAAAGCGGGAATATCATTCGCGCATTAAGACGCGGCTTGCTGTAATTTCCGCGATGGCGCAGACGCGTTCTTATTTGTCTCGTATTCCAAGAAGTTGCAAATGTTACAAATTCTCCGCGGATTTCAATATCGCCGCCGATGAAAATGTTTCGGGGCTTGAATACTTCATCATTGTATTATCATATTCAAATATCAACGCCCGAAATCCGGCGAACGCCTCGCTTCTCTCTTCTTTTTAATATCTATAATATTTATAACATCTGTTTTTTTAGTAATATTATCTGTAACACATTCTCCTCAAACTTAAATAGATAATTTATGTTGAGTCTAAATGTGTGTAGGTATTATTTGTTATTTTCGAATATGTTGTAACGCAGAAAGTATAATGGGTTTTTGAACTCAAAAGATCAAGCAAACTCACAAGATGAAGCAAACGTTTATGGTTAAGTATTAAATAAAATAGTAGTTTGATCGTTGAAGCCAACATATAGAAGAACGAGAATATATATTTCCACTTCTGATTACCATTAATAAATTGTTCATACATGTTTTATAAAGATACAAATAGAAAATTATTTTGTAAAGTTAGATTTTCGTGGAAAGATAATTTATATTATCACACTTGCTCATATTTGTTAGTCCATAATTTTCCATATGTTCGTTATAAAATTATACAAAGTTCATATTTTATCGTAAAATACACTTCGTATTTTATTTCAATATAAATATACTTTTTAATTTTATAAAATACTGTATTTATTAAAAATTCTGTTTACAAATTATGTTATGTAAAATCGAATTAACACAATGACACTATGCATTCTTTTCACGTTCGTTTCACGTCGATCGTTCAAATGTGAAATTTGGTTAATGAGTTATTTGATCAAGGTATTTGATTAAGAAATCCACGTATCTTAGAATTCAAAGAACTCGCGAATTCACTCAGTGTTTGCACCGAACTGTCCTGAATTTACCGGATATCTAGTTTGCATATCATTAATAGCTCCGAAAATGTCGAATTCTGTAGTAAATGGTGCAGATACTTCAAGGTATAAGAATAATTTTCCCTAATTTAATTCTGTGTTTGTCTCGATTACACAACAAAACAGATAATAGATTTTGTACGAAATCACAGTTGGTCCAACCAACACTTTCGTTTTTTGTTTGACACGCGTTTAGGTGATAAAAGGAAGGTTCTAAAAGGAAGAGAGACAACAACCCGTGATCGATAGATTTTAGATACGATGCAGATGGACACTCCACTATAAAAATTGTTTTACAACTTTTGAGAAGTAAATTTGATCACGCCGTTTAACCGTGCGATCACTTTATCTCTAGTTTTTTTTTTCTTTTTTCTTTTCGCGTTTGCCTCACTTTGCTTTATGGCTTATTACATATAGATAGAAGGTGCAAACTCGTGACATACGATCCCCGTTTACAGTACATTATTTACCAAAGAGGTACGTCAACGTTAGCAATATATTACCAATGATAACGTTCATAAAAATATGATGGAAATAGATTTATTAGATTCTATGTCATAATTTGTTTTTTTTTTGGAAGTAATTTTATTATAATCGGAATTTTATGATATTATTAATTCGCGATTGTCAATCAGTTTTATCAATTTTAAAGTAACTCGAATTACTTCACCGTTTGAATTACAGTGATATTTTTCAAATTCATAAAATTCTCTACTAAAAATTACTCTGTCTCACATTCTGATATTTCTGATTATGATCAGTTTTAATAAAGTGTAGTAAATATTTAAATTGAGATTCACGCGGGCATGGGTGCACAATTTAAGTCGAATCATAATTCTGTCATTGAGAAAAGAAAGAACCTGAAATGAGCAAAAGAACCGTCCCACGAAATAGTGAATCTCCTTTGTCGCACCAGCTTCATTGCTCCATAGAGCAATAGAGCTTCGCTCACACCTAGCTAGACGGATCCGAAACGCCTTCGTTCGACGCTGTTCGCTGCACCATGATGTGTACCATGTATTATCGTCGTCACCTGACGCGAGCAACCTGTTCCGACAAGGAAGCCACGAAGAAGAGGAGACCGGTGAGCGACAGGTGTGCCCGGCGGTGTGCTGAAGATTCGTGAGAGAAGAGGGAGGAGGACCACGTCCGATAGCAGAGGCGAGCGTAGCCGTGCCACGACGTCTCGCAGTAATTAGGCAAGCTAATCACCCTCGGGCATGTTATCTTAATGGCCGCCGTTATGCTGTGACATCACAACTACCTACCCCCTGTCCTACCGGTAGTTTAATTGCTCCGATAGGTTCCGTGCGCGCCATGCCTCCTCTGTACGAATATCGGGCCAGTGTCGATGGGCCACCAACAATGGAGACGGTTGGTGTACGCTCTCTTCCGTTCGCCGTATCAACTGTGAAAACGTCCTTGGAATCGGGGACGATTTAACCTCCACCAACTATCACTGGGGCGCTATCGACGCTTCCCAGTATATTGGATCTCTTTGCGAGATTAATCATTTCATTTACGTGTGCCTTCCTACGTGGAAATGAAATTTTGAAGCTCGTTTTGTCGATATTTTTGTCACTGAAAGTGATTTTAGCAGAGGTAACCCAGAAAATCGGGCCTCTTTAGGTGCAACGCTGATGCAACGAAAATTAGCGATTGGTTGATTTGGGTCACGTGATTCGCGAGGGGGCGTGGGCTAGACTTCGAGTAGGAATGGCGTTGTCTGGTACTGAATGATTTTGTATCGATTCAAATGTTTGCATATCGATAAACTTTTATGGCAAAAAAGTCGTCTTCGTTTCCTAGTGTTCAGAACAGTTGCTTCTGGACCTTTCAGTGAGACGAATCGTACTGGGGTACAAGTCGTGTAGTTTTTTCTTTTTTTATTGTTTTTAAATGTTACACGTGTGGATAACTAGACCGCGAATCTGCTTTTATGAGCACAATGTAGAGAAACGGAGAAGTGGGAATTTGTTGTGTCCGCTGGTAAATTTGCTTTCCACATTTTTACATCCCTAAATCCATCAATAAATTATGTATAAAGTACTCGTAATACAATTATACGTACATAAATTATATACAAATCTGCAGTTTATAGACGAGTGTAATAATTTGTATTAAATTATCGAAATTTATTTAATTGGTTTTGCATTTAATCTCTCCCTGATGGGGATTGGTAAAAAGTAGATCGTAGATTTTGATGCATTTATGTGAAATTTAAAAGGTACGAAAATCAATTTAAATGTATAAAATGTTTAAAGTAGAACAGTCGTCGTAAAATTTTCAGTTAGATTTTGTTTCTTTATTTGTATCAAACATTTCATTAAAGTTTCCAATCTGGTAGCAGAGTTTAGTGAAACAAACGATTCCAAAATTCAGCAACTTAATCCCAAATTAAATGATGACTTCCAATGAGTCACTTAGTTAAATTTACAGAAAACAATATTACTTGATTAAAACCGTTCCCTGTAAATCTTTTTTTCAAGTGATTTTCCATTTTAGTTTTTGTGCACTGAATTTCCTATAACTAGTTTGCTACTATAATTTTGACCGTATAATCAGTATTTCAAAAATATTTTCAACTGTCGTTCTCACAGTGAAATGCCTGAAAAAAAAAGAAGGAATTAACTTTGGTTCGTAGATTCCAGGAAGCGTAGCAAACAGGACTGAACAAAATTGGGTAGCAAGCAAGTATTAGAAAATACGATGACATGTAAAAGGTCAGAGGATATACTAGGAAATGACGAGAAAAGCCTGGTCCCTTGTGACCTCTGTTTTTATCTTCATCTTGCGAGAGAAGTCCTATAATTTCTCTCTTACATCTTATATTCGTATTTTTATTTTCTCCTTAACTTGATGTACACTTCTGATGGAACATGCTATATTTTTCTAGATGCTTCTTGGATGGATTTTATTTATCATCATCTAGGAAACAAAAATAATACATGAAATTTGTTTATTTGAAAACAAAAAGGATCTGTCGTCGATCTTATTTTTCTTTTTTAATAATAACTGAACGTGTGTACAATTTTATGAATGGGCTCGAAATTATTTCTTATCATACGTACAAATTATTCCAATTATTTCATTTTCAATTTTTATCTCACAACCAAGTAATTTATAAAAATACTCTAAACTGAACAAACGTTGCGAATATTCATCTTTCACGTTCATACATCTATGAAAGCACTCGAAGATTTACCACGTGTACATTGTATGTGTTGTATAAAACATTCTGGAATTTTAATAATGAGGTACAACTATTACTCACTGAAAATCTGAAACCAGTCTGGAAATATATGTATTAGCAGTTGCAAGATATTTATCGTAAACGTATGATTTAGTTAAAAATTAATCACGTGAGTAATAAGGTATAATAAGTATTAAAGATGATTCCACTGAATATTGATATAGTGGATTATGGCTGTGTCTGAATATTTTTGTAACCTTTGCGAAATATTAAATATCTCGTAATTTCTATTTTTACATTTGCTTCAAACTTGATCCAGAATGTTTCATATAATATATAATTGTAAAAATATCATAAAAACACTTCCATTCGTTTGAATTTGAGGCATTTAATTTCATTCGATCAAACATAGAACACAAAAGAACGACAACGAATTGACGATATTTTAATATTTAAAAGTATCGCGTGCGATAGCGCAACTTGAACAAAACAACAACGCGAAACTTTAAAATCACGTGTAGCAGATAATCCAGTTGCCACGTAATTGGAGATCAGGGCAAGGATCTGTAACAATTGAGGATAAATATCAAACACGAAATCCAAAAGACGAGAAACGAGCTCGCAATAAATTGTTTTAGCTCGTCCACTAAAAACTGTTTGCTTTTTCGTTGCTCCGAACGCATCTCTGCTGCTCGCCTCTCCTGCTACCGTCTTTCCCTAAATCAAACGAAACGCCGGAAAAAGGCAGAGATTGAGGACGACGGGACCGGACGACGCGGAGCGTTTCTTTCGCGGCGGGATAATTCCACGCGGTTGTTCTCGCGGGGGAGGGCAAGAAGCGATCCGCAAAACGATCCTCGCAAGAATGCAAATAACGAGGAGGGCCGTTATCCCAGGGCGTTCGTTGCATTAGCGAACGACGCTCGTTGCGCCCGGCGAAAGATAAATCGCCCGTAGTCCCGGGCCAAACGAGTACACGTGGGAAAGCAATTCCGTGTCTCCGCAGCCGGTGGCTGAAGGATACGCCGTGCCGGTTGTTCGGCCGCTCGTGTCGCCCGTTTTCTGGCTGCTGCCGCACTTAATCCCCTCCCTCCCCTCCGTCCAATTGAATTCCACCGGATTTTACAGGACATTAAGACGTATCCGTCGACACGTAAAAAACCGAGTCTCTGTTTGGCGAGAGCGAGACTCGGTTACACGTAAACGCAATTAACTCGAAAGCGGAGGAGGAAACCGGGTCGAACGTAACGTGCCAAGAGGGTTGACGATCCGCGATTACGACACTGGTCGGACAGAAGTCTCGGCTGGCGAAGAAGGAGGCTGGGTTCGCGAGGAATACTCTAATGAATATTCGTGTAATTGTCTAGTATCGTAGGTCTAGTACTCTTAAGTCATAATCTGTAGTTGTAGTTGTTACATCTTTAATTGCGTTTAATTATACTAGGTGTTCTGTTATGTTTGCTGATCGTAGGGACGCGTGAAAAGAAAGAAAGTATGAATGTGGCGAGAGAAGCGCAAAAGCGAAGAGAATCGAGCGAATGAGTTGTGACCGCGTAGATTGTTAATCTGTGTTTAATTAATCTATTGTTTAATCAGCAGCATTGTTACTGAATGAGCATTGTTTATATTTAATCTATACAATTGCTCGAATAATATTTATCATTGTCGTATCGTACGTGTAGAAAATGCGTTCCTCTGCCAGGAACTATTAAACCAAAATTACTTCATGAGACTGACCTTGTCAATGGTCATGAAACGCCTTATCTTCTTGATCACTTGATTCGGAAGAACACAAAGAGAGTTGATAGCCGATATAAGAGCCGACTATCAGTGAAACAACACACTACAATGCACCCTCACCAAATTCCCAAAGTATGATAACATTTGGAAGTTGTTTCTAATTCATTCATTGCGTTGTCTTACTATATTGAGACTTGTTATCGTAAAATACACCGTGCTTCTCATCACCTTTTATGCTCGAAGTTGAATTATCTAGGACTTCTCAAACTTCTCCACTTGACGACTCCCCTTTAGTCGAGCAAATATTTTCGCGACCCTGGGTACAGAGGTATACAAACTAGGAATACGAATTGAAACATTTGCTGATAATAATAAATCGCAAAGAAGATTTATTCGAAAATGATTGTTTGGTGTCAAACTGGTTTTGGATCGATCTTTGGTCGTTGTGCATCCAGGAATTTTTTAGTTTTGCTAAAATTTAGTTACGCGACTCTACGTGGCAGAAGAAAATCGGGGTGCAACGCTAATGCAACGAAAATTAGCGATTGGTTGATTTGGGTCACGTGATTCGTGAGGGGGCGTGGCGTAGACCTCGAGTAGGAGTGGCGTTGTCTGGTACTGAGCGATCGCGCCTGTAATTTGTTTTCTATCGATTCAAATGTTTGCATATCAACAAAATTTTACGTCTTTATTATTGTCATTAGATGAATTTTGGTAATATAGGGTGAATTCAGTATATCCAGGAAGAAGTATGACTCTTAAAGCTGCTATTGAGGATAGAAAAAAATTTTGTCCTTTTGAGTTTAAGAAACTCTGTCACGGTCATCGCGTAGTGGAATTTTTTAATAGAAGAGCGCGACATTTGAATGGGAATTGAACAGTCTTAATAATTATTTCTATATAATACACTAAAATTTGATAATGGATTCAGTTTAGTGAAAGAAAAAGAAAAGATTAAAAAAGTGTAATCTGAATGAAAGTTGACAGAGAGGAAATGAAGGAAACTTTTTTATCTTCATTTGTCTCTGTTTTGTATTAATAGTTGCAGAACGCTTCGAAATGAACGTCGTGTCAGATTGATCGATGTTACGTGCGATTACAATTTCAATTGCGTGAAAGTAATGTTTGCGAAAAGGATGCAAGTTCGGGCCGGGAGAGTCATTAAGGCGGATTTTCTTGAAGGGAGTGTTTACGAGTTAAGGTCGGGGAACGTGATCACAATGAATATTAATGCGGGCAAGTTTGAGCAGAATAGAAATATCGACGTCAGTCTCCGGCAACTGTGGGCTGATTTGAATTGAACCAACGCCGGCTAAAGCTTGAGGAATATAAATTGAGCAGTCCGAGAGTAGAAGCGTACACAGGAGGGGGATGGGGGAGGGGGATGTTTCTCGATATTCTGCGTCGCTGAAAATTTCACTGGGTACACGGTCGGAATCAGTATCGATCCGCCGCTGGATCCTTGACCGAACAGCAAACTGTAATCTTTGTAATTATATTTAAATAACCGAGAGCCAGCATCGTACACGCAATTTAAATTTCGTTGATTAAAATGGTCGATCGATAATCGATACAGCCTTGTGTGAAGTATTGTTGGAAATTACACAATTACATAATTAAAATGGTAGGTTTCTAATATTTATATAATAGTTTCTAATATTTTAGTCGTTACAATAGACTCTAATATTTATAATTGGTTCTACTATTTGAATAAAAATAAGTTGTGAATTAATTGTTTAACCAAGTTGTAACAATGACTTCTTTTATCGATGGATGTATTTTTAATACATTACATTGTTTCTCTCGAATGAAATTTGATATTATTAATGCTTTTAATAAAGTTTTAAATACAAAATTGCACAATACGAAGAAATATATTAAATATTAGAACTATAGCAGTATATATTGAATATAATATAATAATACATGACAGTATGTATATCAAAAGTAAAATAATTTGCAATGGAGATTCTAAATATTATAAGTGTGAATTTGCACGGAAATCCGCAGTATAGAAATCGATTACATTCGGATCTTTAAAGTCTAAAATTGCCTTGAACAAAAATCTGTTCATCTTTCTCTAGAAATATTCCGATCAACAGATTAAAAAATAATTATTGACGGTGAGGTTTGAAGTTTAAATAAAGGAAAGTCGCACAAAGGAAAATTCTTCTGAAACTTTCAAGCATTCAAAGTTAAATTAATTCTGACATTGATCACAATAAATAGTTCTCCGAGAGACTACGTACAGAGTAAAATATTTCTCTAAAATTTCAATCTACCTTCAATCTTTTAACATCGTTCCCTGCGAATTAGAAAAAGTTGGATAAAATTATGAAAATAAAAACGAGTGAGCGATCTCTATCATCTACATCGCGTAAAAATTCAAACATGTTTACAGATATCTCGCGAAGTAAACTCATTTGGTAGACACGGTTGACTTTCATTTTTCCTGAAAAATTGGAACTCGGTGGAAAAACCTTCGGCACACGAGTCGAACGTCGCGGCAAGTATGTAGTTCAAGGCTGAATTGATCGAGATCCAAAAATAGTACGCCAAGACAAACGATATAAAAGACGAGCACGCGTTTTGTTACCACTCGTTTCTTGCTTCGGCATAATGAACTCGAACGTATCTCGCTGCTGCTGCTGCTGCGCGAACGTAAACTGCATTACACCCGCATTGTGATGTAAATTTTTCAACGAGCAGCAGTTTTCAAAGAATTTCCGTTCCACTGGTGAATTTTCGGTGGCGCAATTTTCTTCACGCGATTTATTATCATTCGTGCGCATTGATTTTTACGCGTTGATTAGGAGGAACCGCGTTGATAAAACAGAGAGAAAGAGGAGTTAAACATTACTTGGATGAAATAATTACTTGTAAAAATATATAGAATGTCCATAAAGTCTGTTTACAATTTCAAAAATTTATTATACAGAGTTAAATGAAGAGACAGATAAGTGGAAATTATTACAAAATAAGACGTATATATTTAAGTATTTTTTTTTTATTTTGCCTCATTTAATACACCTCTATATGGGCATCATTAGTTGCACGAAGAATATCTGTTTCTAAATTGTTTCTAATTGTTCTTTTTTTAAATGTTTATACTCGATATTTTTAAATATTATTCAAATATCGTAACTAACTGGATTCTGTTTGTTTCAGGTAAGCTTTTGTTTCTTTCACTAACGTCGGACCGAAATTAGCGTGGAAATGATTGGAAAATGCGTGAGTACCGCCGTTTATTCTGATATAAAATGTAAAACATAGTACCATATTAATACCGTGAAAATGTTCGTAACTGCCGTAAATATCAGAAAATCTCGATCGATTTTCGATCGGTTTGCTCAAATTGCCGAAAAACCGAAGCCGCCTTTTCATCACGCGGCGACCGTTTCAGTCGATGAAAAGGAACGATCAATATTTACAGTCGCATATTGATAGTTGCAAAAATTCGTTCGCGGATCCGCGAGGTACCGCAGTTTCCAATGGTTAATCCCGGTTAATCGCGACCATTAATCCCCGCGTGATTGAAAATTTTAATTGCCGATAATATCGGTCTCGGTCGACGATATCAATTGCGCGTTGCGTCGTCAAAAATTGCCCCCTCGCGCCGTAACAAATTATCGGACGCAACGACTCGGAAACGCAGCTCCAACTATCGCGAGCCTCGTTTTAATCGGAATGAATAATTAACAAACTTTGGCAGGACGCGACGACAACGCGGTATCGTTGTTAAAACGCACGACGAATCGTAAATTTCCCTTCCGCGAATTGTTATCGAATCGGCCGCTCGAAAATTGATAGTCACGTCGGGAGAGCAGTTTCACGAGCGAGGAAACTACTTTTCTCGAAATAATCAGACGCTGAAACGTACGTCTTTCGATGTCGTCTGTTGTTCGTTTTAATTTTGACTTTGCGAGAAAAAGGGGGAGGCACCGAGGGAGGAGAAATAAAATTTCCGAAAAAAGGGAAGAAGAAAGGTGGAAAGTACGTCTTTTTCTGACACTGAGAGAAAAGTTACTACGGTTTTATTCCATGGAATTCCATGGTTTATTTTCTCTTTCTTTCTCTCTCTCTCTTTCTAATGCCCGCGATAACTCGAGTCGATGGGTGCCATTTTTCAGCGGCGTGACGCCACGGTGTCTCGCAATAATTCCGCGGAATTTAAACAGGAAGTTTTATTTTCGTTATTATACGCCGGCTGGAAGTCTGATTAAAACTGGACACTGGCCACCTCGTTTTATGAATATTAACAGCAGCCTTGGCAACCATGGCACGGTAACGCTCCGCGCGCCCGCGTCTATTGCCTTTTAATTGGGCTTCTTCGTCTCTGCGCAAGTTCTGAGACGTCTTCTCGTGTGACCGAAGGTAGAATGATGGAAATAAGGAAACAGGATCAAATAGCATTCGTGTGTTAATCTTGATCACTAGGTTGTAGGATCATTATTCGAAATTTTGAATTGAAAAATGTATAAAGTATGCAAAATATTGTTCTGCCAGGTATAAATTTTTTAAATGACACTGTCAAAAATATTAATCTACATAAAAGCTTCTATTTTCACAAGTTTTTAATGTCACATCAACTATCTATATCTTTTTTTAAATTAATCATTCGCATGGTTAGAATGAACAATTAATAGTGATTCGTTTAAAAATTGAGATTATAAATCGAGCTTTGTAATTTCTTGTTTGAAAATGTTGGAAATGTGTTTGATTGCATTTAGGAAAAAGAAATTGATATTAATTCGTCGCTTGCAGTATAGGATGAAATAGATTCTTCTCCGAGAAGTATGAACAAAACAATTTTTCACAATCCATCTTTATTCTCGAAATTATTCGGCGTAGAATGTAAGAAAATTGCAATTTAGAGGCTCGTACAAAAAATATACAAAAGTACTCGTGCAATTAATTCAATTAAAAGGCACTTATACAATTAAACTTTGTAGCGCGGAATGTTTCTTTTCGAATCACTGAAAAAAAACTCGAAAAGATATTGAGTACTTGCAATGTAAATACATTGTCATTAAAAAGTTGGTCGCGAATAATAAAGTTTTTAATTAAAGGCGGAATGAAATAACGGTCCTTAGCTGGAGGAAGGAACGTAAAAGAAGAAAATATCGATTACTTTTTGTTTTTTTTTTTTTGCTCGTTTCCTTTTTCTTCTTCTTGTTCTCGGCGAAATTGAAAATATCATTGCGGAGTGAAAATATGCAAAAACGTTGGAACGCTCTTCTCGCTGTAGTTGATACGAATGAAACTCTAGAAGTTTTCCCGCTTCCAATTAAGCATCGAGTAACGCTGCCGGGCATTTTCAATCATCGTTTCGGCCAATTACTACCGCCGATCATAAATCCATTTGTATCTCCTTCCATCGAATCGACGGAACGGGCAAAACAAAGACCAAATTCAATCCGACTGTCTCTATTTCAAGTCTCACCAGATGTAATAAAATTCACGCAGCGTTTTATTAGCTGTTGCGAGTTCGATTTGTTCCGTGTCCGTTTCGGAAAACGTATTTACGTTTGTGTATTTAGTATTTCCATCCATGAACGAAATTGGCTCGCTTAGTTTTCTTACGAACGCGGGAAGAATGCAAATACAGCGATGTCGTGTTTTAATTTTAATTTTAATAACGGTATAAAATATAGTACATTTGCGAGACAGATTCTTATCGAGATAGATTCAGAAACTGTGTATTTTAATTGTGAAATAAAATTATCCTTCGGTCAGAATCTTCTGTATTATATATTTTTGCACATTGTACATATTTCTTGCAATTTTCCCGTATTTTTGTATAAATACATAAAAATCTGCAGTCTACTCAATGCGTGTTCTCTAGTTCGTCCATTGTACAGACTGTCCCAAATTGTAGTGTCTGAACTTTGCTAATATGAGATAGAAGTGAAATTTCTGTGGAGTAGAAATAATAAAACTGTTTCAACTGCGTAAAGAACGAGTGACGTAATAGTGACCTAAACCGAAAAGGTCACGCCACTCGCGAGTAGGTAGGAGAGACACTGAAAAAAACGAAAATTCCACGATCCCCGTTCGTTGCAATCGGCTGCGTTTAATTTGAAAGAAAAAGATCGGCTGAAACCGGTTGAAAGCCAATCGGCAGCGACGTTGGAAGAGTTCGCGGGGTATCGCGATGCCGGTACGATACCGGCAATACACCCGGAGTCGGCTGGCTACCGATTCCCCCGTTTTATTAAAATTCAACGTCGTACAACGGGGGCCGCGTTCCCATTGCTCGAAGCGCAGCCGTTCATGTAATTGCAGAATGGATGCGCATTGACCGGGAATCCGACTTTTCAACGGAGCGTCGCCGCTTTCAATTAAGCGACCCGGGGCCCTCGGGGTCGAGCTTTTCGTAGCCCGGGACCAATTCTCATTTCGGCTAATTACCACCGACTACCGTGTATAAATTCGCGAAATTTTCGTTCGCCGTCTAGCTTCGGGAGAAAGCGGGGCCGGGGTGGGAATAGGGGGGATGGAACGAAACGAAAGGGAAGAATAAGGGGAAGAGAGAGAGAGAGAGAGAGAGAGAGAGAGAGTGAGGAAGAGAGGGAGGGAGGGAGTAGCGGAAGGCAAACAGCGACGAGATCCTTTCGATCGGCTTGATGAAGCTTTCTTCCCTTTCGTTCTTCGTTCTCTTCTACCTCGCTCGTTTCTCTTTTTCGTCCTCCGCGCCTCGTTTCTTCGGTCCTTCTCTCCCTCCTCTGGTATTTGTCTTTTATCATTAGCTCGTTTCTTCGTCCCGTTCTCTCTCGGCGCTCTCTGTATGAAGCGAGGTAATTTCGAGCGGTCGTAATCAATCCGCCGCTACTCCCTCCCCACCCGCGATCTCGCTTTTAAATATTTCTCTTTTCCTCGCCGCCCGGGCTCGATCGAACGTGTAAATTAGATATCCAAGTTCTTTTCGTTTTGGAAGGCCAATTTCAGCCCCTCTCTGGAGCTCGCGGGCCTGGATAATGGCATTTTCAGGGACGTTAGAGGCGTGCGGATCGTGCAAACTGCGCGGATTTGCAGGTGAATTGGCTTTTGATAATTAAAGAAGTATTCTCTTTTCTTTCCCTTTTTTTTTTTTTCTTTCGTGATACTTTCGTATTTAGGTTGAGATTTTGAACGATCTATTAATTATCATTGTCGTATTGTGTTTGAAAATTTAAATTTACGAAAATGTAAATTGCGTTATCTTTAACTATCTTCCAATCTTCCTTTTTTTTCTTATTAATATTCTTTAATACGAAACATTTATTTTTGAAACAAGAGCTCTGAAGAGCTCAGATCTTTTCATCTTATTCGTTTGGAAATGATCCAAGGAAAATCTCGGAAGCTCGGATACTTTGAAAAGCTATAAATCGTCGATAAAATTGGTCGCAAGCCCACAATATCCTGATCTCAATCTTCGTACAATTACACGTCCCGTACATCTGCGATCTGAAAATGTTATTTTCTGTACTTTGCTGCTTTATTGTGTTTCATCAATACCTAAAATATTTATAACAATTGTTAGTACATAGATGTGAAAATTAACATTTTTCTTTTGAACGAAGAAAATACTCAAAGTTACAGAGAACGAGATTATCTTCCAATTTTTGTTTTCTTATTAATTTTCAATGTTAACTTTCAACGTTGCAACGAGACGGTATGTCGTACGTTAGAATAGTTTCTAAAAAGTTTCTCTGAGATTATTAGAAATTTTCGGAAGCTCAGACAACGATAACTTTAATTTAATCCCCAAATCATGTCACAAACACACGGTATCGTGCTGTTAAATTTTCCAACTTTCAAATCTCTCATTGCTGTTCATAAATACCTGCAGCTAGAGTCCAAATTGCCAATGGATAGCTAAACTAAACCCCAAGTCATCGGTAAAAATAAAAACGTGTCGCGCTGTTAAATTTTCTCTTTAATTCTCCAGCTTTCCAACAGAAAGCTCACATTTTCTAATAAAAATAAAAATAAAAATTTTCTATTAAAAAGCTCGAATCCCTCGAACTACCGTTCGTGGGCACCTACATTTAGAGTCCAAATTGCCAATGAAGTCCGTTTGCAAGTGCACAATATCATGCTCCACTTGCTTCCTTAGCGATCGTTCAAATCCGAAAGTTCACCTGGAAAATCAAAGCCGGGGAGAGATTCGCTCGGTAAAAGGCAGAATGGTCGTTGGCTGATTTTCATGCTATTCATTCCGGGAAAGTTCTCCGGCAACGTTTCGCGGCTACGGAGAATCAGGCGGAGTGGAGGAGCCATTTCGAAAGCAGCTGATTCCCCCCTCCCTTCCCTCAAAGTTAAATCTTTCTCCTTTCCCTTTTTCCTTTCTTTTTTTCTTTACTTTTCCCTGACGCAGTTCTTTCGAGGCTATCCTTGGTGTCTTTCGCCCTACCTCCCTCCCTCCCCCTCGTTCCACCCTCGGTGCTATTTTAATGGCAGAAATAATGATTGAACATTACGGTAACGGTATTTAACTTCTGGCGGGCGCGCGCGCTCGCGCCGACCACCGCCATTACGAGCCAGCCGTTAGAGATGAGAAAAGTTGAAATGGGAAATGGAATTGGATGCATAACCCGGCTAAAGTGGGGGACGCAAGGAAAAGCTGAATCACCGCTGGCTCACTTTCCACCTTTTCCTCTTTCCTTCCCGCGTTCTTCCGATTCGCTCGCCCTCGCCCTCGCCGCTCTTGTCCGTCTCGTCCGTCACGGGCGTCTATCTCGGCCAGATCCATCTCGTGTCGTTTAGTCCTTCGACTCGAGCCGAGCACCGATTCACCGCATCGAGTGTTTACGCACTCGCGAGAAGCGAGATGGAGAAGCTATTCGGGTCGAATTAATTATTAGCTGAATTTGTATGTGTTCTCGATTGTTTCGTGAGTCTGCACGTAGAATTGTATCGAAAATTTTTTTTTTTTATTAAAGCTTCAGTTCTCGAGTGAAATTTGAGAATTCATCGAGTATTGAATTTGGCGAATTCTGGACGATTTTCAAGTAAATCAAATTTGAAAATTTATCGAGTCTTTTTGAATTTAGCTAATTACTGACGGGAAAAAATAATTGACGAGAGGTTGTTCCACGTGCAAAAACAAGTGAGAAGTCATAGAATAAAATTTTTCTGCAAGATGTTCCGCTTTCGAGTAAATCAAGTTTGAAAATTTATCGATTCTTCTTGAATTTGGCTGATTACTGACAGAAAAAAATAATTGACGAGAGGTCGTTCCACGTGCGAAAGCAAGTAAAAAGGCGTAGAATAAAATTTTTCTGAAAGATGTTCGGCTTTCGAGTAATCAAGTTTGAAAATTTATCGAGTCTTCTTGAATTTGGCTGATTACTGACAGAAAAAAATAATTGACGAGAGGTTGTTCCACGTGCGAAAGCAAGTAAAAAGGCGTAGAATAAAATTTTTCTGAAAGATGTTCGGCTTTCGAGTAAATCAAGTTTGAAAATTTGTCGAGTCTTCTTGAATTTGGCTAATTACAGACGGGAAAAAATATAATTGACAAGAGTTTGTTCCACGTGCGAAAGTAAATGAGAAAGCGTAAAGAAGAATAAAATTTTTCTGCGAGATGCTCCGCTTTCGAGTAATTCAAATCTGAAAATTTATCGAGCAGGAGGATTTCGCGAATCATTTACTCCTAATTACGCGATAACCTTGCGGGGCAAAAGAACTGGAAAATTAATTTACGAACGCACTGTTTAACGAAATAGTTGTCCGTTCGACCCGTTCGATTAAAGCTCGCAATTAGTAGCAAGCTGAAGCAGCTCGTCCTCGAGAGATTTTGCTTTCACGCCGTGTATTGTGGACTCGCGTCTCTGGATTATTCCTTTGAGGCAGTTTACGATGGAGCGCGGTTTACGAGTTTCATAAAATTAAAATTTTAGGAACTTGTTTTGAGACTCAAAAGGAACTTTTTATGAAACTTCGATGCAAAAAATTTTATGAAACTTAAACACGAGTTTTACGAGCGTCCATAAATTTCGGAGAATTAAACGGTTTTGAGTAAATGCGTGCAGGCTGTGTGCTCCGAAATTGCGAAACGGGACACGAGATCAGCAGATGATTCCACGTGCGCAAAATAAATCGAAAAGCAAGAATGGTATTTTTTTTTTCGTTTAATTCTGAGATTTTTTAGCTTATTGGAGGTTCAAAGAGAATAAATAATGTTACAATGTATCAAAATGCATTTGTTGCATATATTTTATTTACGTATTTTAAATTTTTTATATTTTATCAGCACTTTTACACGATAATTTCAATGAGCATTTAGAAAATTAACAAATGAACGAATGAAAAAACATTCAAGTTACAAAAATTAGAAATAATGAAGACTTTAATCACCATTTTTATTGTGCAAATTGATTTAATTATTTTAATCGCTTTGTTTCCCAATGTGCTTGGACAAACGAAGTGCGTATAATTTAAAACTACGACCAGATGGAACCACGCTTTAATTTGGAGCTTTCGATAACCTTTTTTCTCATACACATACGAATAAATTCTGAAAATTAATTTCTGAACGTAATTAAATATCCTTTTCATTCGTTGAGAATTTTATCAATTTACGACGACGCTTGTATCCATTTTTGCGTATTAGAAATTTCATTAAAAAAATTTAATCGATATACTTCGGCAAAAGTTACGAGATTTCGTAATAAATCGCGAGACGGTACGAAAGTTTCGAAAAATTACTCGAAAGAGCAAAATATCTTCTTCTCATTTTCTCTAACGTTTTATCATCCCTTGATAAACGTTGAATCTTTTTGTGAACTACGTGTTCCGAATTGTAGTTGCGTGATGATGGAATAACTGGATTTTATCAAGAGTCAAGATGGACAGAAAGAGGTTATTCAATTTTAACTTGGCGTAAAGTTCGTACTAGAACTACGTAACAAAATTAAATACAACATTTCTGAGATATTGTAACTACAAAGTATGTAAATGCCGCCGCTGTTGCAAAGTTAAATAATCGTGTTATCGAACTTGCCGCTCTCGAACGTTCGGGGGTTTATTTAAATTGTCTCGCGTAAGATTTTACTCTTGAAGTTTTTCAATCGTTGTCTCGAAACTCTGTTTGTAAATTCAGTAGTCAAACGTGATCGTGTAGTTTGTTCGTCGTCGCTTTGTACGATTCAGAGTGGAACATCTTACTATCTCGTCACCTAATTATTTATGTCGTACAAAATTCTTTTGTCATTCCAAAATATTTCTAGTAAATTTGGCGGTCAATACGTCAAACAATCATATATTCTCAAAACTATCGTTTGTATAATTTTTTAAACAATTAAAATTTAAAAATTTACTACTGATATCTATTTATATACTTTTCGTTTTGTCAGAGAAATATTTGTGGTGCTAGAATAAATAAATACTCAATAGATGAAATATTATACTCAATGAATAAAATAGAATATTATGATTTCAAATGCTTGATAAATAAATCTGGTATTTTTAAGCCATTAATGTTTGATTATAAACGATTGCAACTACTCATGTTTTAATTCATGTTGGATTACAAAAGTTTAGGATATTTAATTCAATTTTGTATTTGATAGAAAAATATTTGTGGTGCTGGAAAAAATAAATATTTAATAAATGAAATATTATACGGAATGAATAGAATAGAATATTATGATTTCAAATGCTTGATAAATAAAACTGGTATTTTTAAGCCATTAATGTTTGATTATAAACGATTGCAACTACTCATGTTTTAATTCATGTTGGATTACAAAAGTTAGATTACAGGATATTTAATTCAATTTTGTATTTGATATTCTCCAGAATTGAAAAATAAAATTGAATTGTGTAATATGTAACATAATGTATTGTATAATATATCATGAAATATATGTACAATATATTGTAATGTATTTTAATATACATTATTATAATATACAATATATTGTAATATATTTTAATATATATTATTATAATATACAATATATTGTAATATATTTTAATATATACAATATATTGTAATATATTTATTGTTACATACAATAAAAGATTTATCTATTTTCTTCTGTTATTCGCGAGTGACTTTATACATACGTACATAGAATAATTGATTACATTCGTTTCCTACTTCGATCAAATCTGTGCTTTTATTCGTATCGTTGTGTTCGCGAAACGACTGTCAATGTAATAAACGAGTGTTCGAATTCATCAAACTAGCATTCGTTCGGTATATATGCATCACTATACACATGTATACGTAACTTGCTGTCTTTTTGGTTCTCGTTTGATTGTTTATGTTTAATCGAATAGCTCCGAATGGATTGGTCAAAATCGAGGATAACATTCCAATTCATTTGCATAATTCCATTTCATTTTCCACATTTTCCCAGTTGTACGAGAATTGTTGGCCATTGGCTAAACGGGATGAGCTCCATTAAAATCTCAAACACACCTAATACACACGTGTGCACGCGACAGATATCTTTTCCCGCAAATATCGGTCGTCGTGTTCAAAGTATCGAGTCAAGTTTCGTCGAGGTTCATTACGGACCGCGGAATAAAAGGGACATATTGTTTCACGCGATTGCAATTATCGCGTAATTACAGAGCATATTCACTCAGAATTAACTCGGCGTTTTTCCTCTCCGCTACTACTTCTCCGTTCGTACCTCGCTGCTTAAACTTTTATCGATAATCCTGGCTGCTGTCTGTACCCTCTGGCTGGTACTACTTTTAAGTTTAACGAAGGTTAATTGAAAGTACTGACAGCCAAAGAAGAAGTGGAAGTAGAAGTAGAAGAAGTGGAAGAAAGTTATTTACTTGTTTCCTCCGCGAGATTTTTTCCTCGGCTATCTTGATTTCCAGTGAAGCCAATGTCGAGAAATATCAGATAAATTGGTAGTTTCTCATTCCTCTGTTTTCTATTCTGCTCTTTTCTCTTTTCTCTCGCGAAGAGACAACTGGACGGACAATTTGAACGCGACTTCATTGCAATTTCCTAAATTCCTCGAAGGCTCTGGGTAATTCATAACGAATTTTCTTCTTGAAGTAGCTTCTTTAAGAATAAACGCAAAAAACTGAAGCGAAGTGCTGCTCCATCGCAGTTTTCGTTACACTTGACGAGTAATTAAATTCTTTGTACATTATTCGTTTCATTATTACAAAGAATTAAGAAATTAAAATTAAATCGTGATGAAAATTGCAATTACACATTAAAATTGAAATTACACAAAAATTGAAGCGAAGTGCTGTTTCTTCGCAGTTTTCATTACACTTGAGGAGTAATTAAATTCTTTATACATTATTCGTTGTTAAAAAAAATTAAAAAATTAAAATTAAATCGTAGTGAAAATTGCAATTACACAAAAACTGAAGCGAAGTGCTGCTTCATCGCAGTTTTCGTTACACTTGACGAGTAATTAAATTCTTTGTACATTATTCGTTTCATTATTACGAAGAATTAAGAAATTAAAATTAAATCATGGTAAAAATTG
Source organism: Melipona bicolor (assembly GCA_030673865.1). Taxonomy (NCBI): domain Eukaryota; kingdom Metazoa; phylum Arthropoda; class Insecta; order Hymenoptera; family Apidae; genus Melipona; species Melipona bicolor. The sequence goes on from JAHYIQ010000005.1 coordinate 1,631,867, forward strand.
CAATTACACATTAAAATTGAAATTACACAAAAATTGAAGTTAAGTGCTGTTTCTTCACAATTTTTGTTACACTTGAGGAGTAATTAAATTCTTCATACATTATTCGTTTCATTATTACAAAGAATTAAGAAATTAAAATTAAATCGTGGTGAAAATTGCAATTACACATCAAGCGTAAACGTACGTATTTTCTTTCTTTTGTTACAATTTATAAAATTAGCAGGATTTCGTTTATTTCTCATGAAGAATAGTATACATAGTTTCTTTATTATCCAGAAATATTCGCTGTAACTATGTATGTAATTGATACGAGCAAGTTCAATTTAAAAGATTTATTGGCCACAGTGTTATTAAATCTTCGCTTTATGAAGTTTTACATCATTATTAGGATCCTGCGAGTATGCTAACTTCGTCGCTAAATAACTATGCGCGTTTAATTAATCGTTAGGGGTGACCGATCGTCATATTACTCGGCAAACTCTCGGGGAACTTCGCGGCAAGAACCTCCATCCATGGGAAACGCTTAATATATTGTTGCAAAAAACCATAATTGCGATTACGGTTGGCAAGAGCGGGTGGATAAATCGTACACGATATTTCATTCCTCAAATTTAGGTGGACAAACGTTCCGGGACGGCAATATGGAAAATTAAATGACAAGACTCGTTTACTCATTTGCTCATTTGTCGCGTCGAAGAAAATCTGTGTTACAGATCAATTTGAATATTCAGAAGTTTTTTTTTTCAGTAGAAATTTCATTATGTCAAATAGTTGAGAAAGAATTGTACGAACATACCTAAATTTATATACTTGTTAATTTTATTTTGGTAAATTGGTATGGTAAATGGTAAAAGTGACTAATTATAATTTTTATAATTTTTAATTTTTAATTATATTATATATTTATATTTTATTTTGTTTTATTTTTTATTTTAATTGTATTATATATTATATTATATTTATAATTTTTTTTTTATATTTTATGGTGAAACAGTGATTTTTCGTAAAATGTATGAGTCAAAAGTTCAGATTCAAGTAAAGATTCATGCCAAAACGATTTAATTTTGCAGTGTTATGCACATCCATAACGACGCATACAAATTTCGAGCATTCTTTAAATAACTGCTCAATTTAATTTAATTAGTTGGAATTAAACGCAAAGATCTGTTTGTTATTTAAACAAGTGCAAATCTAAAAAACCAGTTGCAATCAATTGTTATTTATAGATATTACAACGAATCGTTGTTTTTCGATTGCAGTGATTCTTCTTTCTAATTTCTAATATAACTATAACACTTATTGATGTACCCAAACCGATTGATTAAAATTAATTGCGATTTACAAACGCAGTTTGAACGTTTCTGAATCACCAGCAAAGATTTGTCCAACTCCGCGTTCGGATCGATCGATTTGACCGAACAGAAGGTTTCTCATCCATCACTGAGAGCAAGTTCGAGTTGCCTATGACGTCGCGCCGCATCGGTCGAGCGATTGTGACGCTTGTCACAGGGCGGAATGCAATCGTAAGGAGTTGCGATTAACGCGAGGAAAGAAGAAGCACGGTGGAAGTAATTAATCCTCGAAGTCCTCCTCAGGGCTAGATCTCCGCTCGTGAAGTTTCGACGAAACTTCCATTCACCGGAGTTCCTTAACGAGGCTTATACACGCTCCAGCCGGCCAACCCTTACAAATTCGCTTCACACGGTCTCGTATTAATTACATGCACGCGCCGCGGTGGATCATTAGCTGCTGATATCTTCAGACAGAGCCCTCCCCCCCCGTCTAGGAAACCCCTCGACCCGTACAATCGACCTGCGAAAGCTCCCCCGGGGATTAGTTCAAAGCCTCCGATCTCTGACCATTCTCTCCCTGTATTTGGTCCATTTTTGAGTTTACATTTTTTTGATTTATCTGATTTTTGGATTGGAGTACATTTTTTTTTTTTTTTTTGAGTTGATAATGCATTCGAGAATTTAGCAGAACCAAAAATAAATAATGAAGGGGGAGGAGAGTGAAACGTTTCTGACACACGATGGAATGATCTTCACTCGACCAGAAGAAGGAAAATGATAGATACTCAAAGTGAAATTCGATGTTAAAGAGAAACAACATTGGTTGTCAAATTGAGGATTCAAATCTTTTGAATTTTTATTTGTCGGGGACAGTTCGAAACTTTGATTTATGATAGTAACACTGTCGAATTAAAAATCGAATTATTACCTCTTTATCAGAAATTTCAGAATACAGTAGGAAATTTTTTTAATCGTTTTCGACAGTCTTTTCGAAACAAGAGAACATTTTTTTCAAGTTTGAAATATTCTTACAAAACTCTGTCATAAAATCGAAAAACGTCCATGTCTCGAAAAGGAAGAATTTCCTCCAATACAATTGTTTGTTCACTGGCAACGTGTACACTATTTAATACTAGAATTATCGATGGTTAAAATATAAAACTGGCACCAGAGGAATTAAAATACAAAAAATAGAAAGAAGTCCACGGTATAGTAAAGAACACAAGCTTTTATTTATTTTTATTTATAGACACATTTTTTAGTTTTTTAATTATTCGACAGAAAATATATTTCAAATATGTATGTTTTAGTCTTTTCTTTTTACAAAATTATAAATGAAACTTCCTGAGATAAAAACATGTCAAATGAATTAGAACGCGTACAAAATATTTTTATTGATTTCTTAAGAATTATTTTTATCATATTTTCATATTGTGTTGTATCTAATACGACAGACTTAGTCAACAGAGTGGACAATAAAACTTAATATTAATGGTATATTAACAACATGCATTCTGTGTTATCATAATTTTTACTTGCACGGTGAACAAGCTGATCTTATTCACATCGTGTTCGTGATAATATACGTTTAAAAATAGCTAAAGATATTTCAATATTTCAGTATTAATTAATTCAATTCATTAATTTTCGCTTTGATAATTAATAAATGTTTGAAAGACTGATGCTTCGGAATACATCTCGTGTCAACATTAACGAACGTTTCCAATATATATATTCGTAGATATTACTTCTCATTATAGACAATCGATAATTCATAACGTCTATCACGTATAATCAACACTGATAATTCAGTTTCTTGGGCATTAATATTCTCGGTTATTATAATATATAATATGAACAAGTTTCAAAGACTGAACAAATTAACATGTACGTTATTGCTGTGAATTTGAATGAATATACATGCATATGTATGTAGGAACATTGCTGTTTATTAATTCCTCGTTGAATCAACTTCTTAATTAATTCAACTTCTTGATTAATTCAACTTTATCTCCGCTTGTGTGAAAAATAAATAACGGCAGAGATTAGTTTAATTAGTTTATGAAAATTCAGTGATATCAATTTTACATGTAACGAGAGATTAATAACTGCTTGTCTGTTGGATAATGCGAATAAAATAAAATTATCTGCGTCAGATGTGTCAGATAAAATATCAGTGTCAAATAGAAATATCGCGAAACGATTTAGATAAGCAGTTTATGTGTGTCACTATGAATAAATGCATCGTACGATACGAGATACGAAACTGGGAAAGACGAATTAACTTGTCATTTGAATTATCGATGTTAAAGCTTAATCGTTCACACGGGATTCACAATACGTCGCTATACTCGTATTAAAAATACATTATCATTTCAAAATTTAAGAGGTCGTAATAGAAATGAGTCATGTGCAATGATTTGTCTTTTTTTTTTCGAAAGAGTAAAATTTAATTTTTTAAAATATTCGTTGTTATTATTGCATAAATATTACAGTGTTACGAAGAAGCTGTAAAATAGAAGTATGCATTTAATATAAAAATACGGTACAAAAATAGAGGTATGTTTATTTAAATATATGTTCGTCAAGCTTACAAAAATATTTAAGCTCTAACTAATATCATTAGGATTCATAAAACTTTAGATTTTTTGAATTATTTAATTTTGGAAATTTCTTAATTTGATCTAATTTTATTAATAATCTTCGTCAAAAGAAATATTAAATACAAAGTAAATTTTTTTTTTAGTATGATACAAACTTTTTTAGTATAATGCTAGATTTGCATTAAATATCTTATAGTTTTATTCTACCATTTTCAAATCTTCCCTGAAAAAAATGATTCAGCTCACAATCCAGAAAGATCATCCGCTTTAAAAAGATAATTTACCGAAATTATTCTTCTTGCCAGCGTGGCGACTGAAATTCTTTTACCGCGCCTTCCTCTTCTCGGATCGAAATTTCTCTTTGCGTCCCGACTCGCACAGTCGACCGACATTATTTTCCCGCATTAATTTTCCGTCACGTAGCCGTCATAGATTTTGCTAAGACCGGTTCGTGAGCAGCGAGACACGCTCGTAAATTCGTGAGAATGTCTCGCCGCTCTTGCGAGAACATCGCAGAACTGTTCGTACCGCGGCGTTTTATCGCCTCGGGGATGAGATAAGGGATAGCTGGAGATTATGTATCTCGCAGTTCCCAGGTACCCTCCTTCAGAAAATGTTGCCGTTCCTCGAAATCATTTTCCGCCGGTGTGCCAATTTACACGCGATGTTGCTCCCTGCTCCCGCGCGTTTAAAAACCCGTTGCTCGGGATTTCGTGATAAATATTTAACGTGCGCGTCAGCTCCCGTTCGTTGCGACTTTTACGATCCTTAGCCGATCATTTTGTCGAGTTAGAGTTTTTTTAGTATGACGATTATTTGTTGCTCCCTCTATCTCGTAATTTGATTGTATCTGTGTCGCAGCAAAGTATCAATCGCTCGACCACGTGTTCCGAATTAACTCGTTCTGAATTTTATGCGAAATGTTCTTTATCCCGAGCTAATTTCCCTCTTTTTCTTTTCAACTATAGTCGAACTTCAGTTCGTTTCAGACAAGATTTTCCCGCATTTCGAATTATAATTCTTCTTTCCGGTTGTAACATCCAAAGTTAAACGTTAACAGTTTATGAATGAAGGTCAGTCTTTAATGACAGAATGTTAATTTTATTAATAACGAACAAATTACAGTCAATGAACGCAGTTTAACAATGTAATTTAATTTTAAACGATTTAGCAATGCAATCTTATCTGACAAAGAGTCACAATTTCCAAAATTAACAAAGTTCTCCAGACTTTTGAACAGTGATACACATCCACCTGTTTGAAACATTGTAGAGTCGTCTTTCCAGTGAAATTGTCGAGCAATTTTTAACCAGATCATCGTGGCATCGCTATATTCGCGAAGTTTAACACCAAAAGTACCAAAAATTCACAATTTTTTATAGATTTACGACTTTTTCAGAATGTTTGCAAAATACGCGAAGAAAAGTTTATACATTTTATCACTGAAAGTGATTTTAGCGGGGGTAACCCAGAAAATCGGGCCTCTTCAAGTGCAACGCTGATGCAACGAAAATTAGCGATTGGTTGATGTGGGTCACGTGACTCGCGAGGGGGCGTGGGGTAGACCTCGAGTAGGAGTGGCGTTGTCTCTTACTGAGCGATCGCGCCTGTAATTTCTTTTGTATCGATTCAAAATCGATTTCCATATTAATAAAATTTTATGGCAAAAAAGTCGTCTTCTAGTCGGAACAGTTACTTCTGGGCCTTTCAGTGAGACGAATCGTACTAGGGTACAAGTCGTGCAGTTTTTTTTACTGTTTTGCGAGCTTCTTTCTCCACTCTAATTTCTCTGATGTCATTTTTACGGTTTAGCCGTCGGTCGTTCTAGCGTTGAGGGACAAATCCGCGCGATGACTCACGATGTCGATAAGTTGATCCTCGATACGTGCCAACATGCCTGGGCAAGTTTTCCTTACGTGGTGGGTTATTCGTTTTCAGCCACCGACCGGGCGTAGGGAGGGCAACTATCGAAACTTCCTGCAAATTTCTCAAGCCAATACGTAGCCTGCATATTGCCTGATATAACGATCCGTGTTTTCTCCAAGGATATTTTAACTCTCGAAAGTGGTTCGCGCTTTCCCGACCGAAAGTTCCGCGGGCAACTTTCGCGAAAAGAATTTCTACCTATCTGGGAGGGGCGATAGAAGCCGTGTCCCCTCGCCCACAGACATCCGACACGCACGTTTCGCTAACGCTATTAAATTTACAAGCTTTACGAGCATAGAGTTCATTTGGATTCTCATTTAAATTTTGACACCCACATCGGGGATCTGTGAGCTCTTTCAGTCGATCTGAAATTTTTATTATGCAAGGAGTATATAATCAAGAGTGCATTCGTTTTTAAATATATATTTATTTAATGTATTGTGATGCGTAATTTTTTTCGAATCTCGAATAAGTGAGGCAATTATTTTACTGTTGATTGATAAAATTATCTGTATACGATACTCTAATGCAAACTGAGCAATCAGAGGATTAATTCTTTAGGTATTTACAAGTAATCAGTATTTATTTCTTTTTTGTTTGTTTCATCAACTGTTACATTAATTTTTTATGGAAAGCACTTGAAAAAGTAAAAGAAATTATTTTTTAATTTTTATTAATCTCTGTCAGTGAACGTTTGAACGTGTATAAATAAGTTTAACTATTGGCTCGAAGAATGAAATGAAACAATCCATTCTTTCACTATTTCCTTTTTGCCAAAAACTTTTGTTCTCTTGGTATTCCACATAGACGTATATTGTTGTGATACATTGGAGAGTGAATTTATAACATATTTTTTTATTTTAATACATCTTTCTAGAATATACATATACAACACCAAATCTTTGGTAAAATGCAATATATAGTTCTTCCAACTATTAATACCAACAATAATTTCCTTGTCTGAGTATTTTAGTACATTGCGTGTGAGACACATTAACACCTCTGTTTAATGTTCATTATACAATATATATAGTAGATACAAATAAAAATAAAATAATAAAAACAATGAAAAATGAAATAGTACATAAAAATGATATTAAATGACAAGAAGAGCATACTCGTGATATATATTATAATAATGCGTACATATACGTGAATTAATTTATATGAAATTACTCGCTACTCCATTATTCTTCAATTTCGCACGAGTTCGATTGGTAGTCAGAGCATTAGTATCTTCAATCACCCGAAAACGAAACCGCCGATTACATATTGGCGGGCCTAATGGCACCTTGGGAGATTTTCCCTCCCCGAAGGAATTGGAGAAAGATTTTCGCAGCGATTTACAGGCATCGAACAGTCGTAAATTAGGGGCAAAGGATGGGCAAACGATAATCGCGAACGTCGTAAATCCCGCGAACCTCATTTCCCAGCCACTTATATCTGTCACCTAATACATTTCTCGTAGGCCATTAACGCGCTTCTGTGCGATTGTTGGCATACATTATCCAGTGGTGATGCATCTCTGGATGCTTCCCCTCAAACGGAGCAACGTGTAATCAGTGGAAATTGTTATTTCGTTTGATCTCGATATTTCGACTTTCGAGATTTTGAAAGTGGAAAATAATTTTGACGATACTGCGTGCAAAGTATTGATACTTTGCATCGTGCATTCATATATATAGAAAAGAGAAATATATTGGATGTTTTAAGGATCTCCAACAATTCAGTAGGTACAAAGTTTCTAAAATCTTGAAAATATTTTCTCGATGTTGCAAAATTTTTCCATAAAATATACGAATAATAAAGTACACATCTTGTGCACTTTGGTATACCTGTGGTAATTGCGTAGCAGATTTTGTTTGTTGCGATTCATTCATCATTTTCCTTAGATTTTTTGTAAATTTAATTAATAAATGAAGTAGTGTCTGCATAGTACTTAATATCCTTGTGACTCTTTAAACATTTGAAATTCCTAGCTGCATATAGACTTTCGTGGAAAATATTTTGTTCTTAACACCGTGCTTCTATTATCTTACTTGTCATTTTAGTAGAAGTGCAAAAAAGAACTTCGTCAAATTTATAACTTTTCTTTTTCGTTTCTTCTTGTGATAAAATATCGAGCAATTTCGTTTCGTGTAATTAAATTTCATTTGTTAGACAGAACAATATTAAACGATCGAAAGAGTGCTATCACTCTTGCAATTTGTGAATCCTTTTTATCACTGAAAGTGATTTTAGCGAGGGTAACTGAGAAAATTGGGCCAGGTGCAACGCTAATGCAACGAAAATTAGCGATTAGTTGATTTGGGTCACGTGATTCGCAAGAGGGCGTGGGGTAGACCTCGAGTAGGAGGGGCGTTGTCTGGTACTGAGTCAAATCAGTTTTTTCGTAATCCGAATTATTCGCAACAATAAGTTATCAATTATATTTTCATTCGTTTCAATTTTCAATTGAAATCTGTACTGATGAAACATCCGTTATATTTCTATTTTTCGCAGGATGTACTCTCGCCGTAATTTTATTTTCCAAAAGGGGAGTTTATAACGCCTAGGAACGTGAAAGCGTAACATCGTTAAATATTATATCCGTCCGAAAGTTAGCGCAATCTCCAACTAATTTTCCAACAGTCCAAGAAACTAATATTTTAACACGTTTCAGTAAATTTTCAGCTACGTCGGCGAACGCCGCGCAATGGTTTTGAAAAACTTTTATCTCGTCCAGTGTGTTGTTGCTCTTTTTGATATGTTGCCCCCTCCCCCTTTCCCGTTCCCTTTCTCCTGGGCGTTATCTCGCGCCGAGTTACGAAATTTCACGGCATTTCGCTCGCACGAAAAATAACGACACTGATAAAACAAACACCTTTAAACGCGAACCACCTAATTCTGCCGCTTAACCCGCCTGTTCCGCGGGTTTTAATTTATTACCGGACTTAAAATGGTTTACACTACGGGAAACGTAATTGCTATGAATTCCTCTTTTTTCTTTCTTTCTTTCCTTTTTACGGCTGCATCCTTTGAATTTTAATTCTTAACTCGCGATCTATGATTTCGTTACGATTGCTGTGAATTCGTGGCATTGCATTCGTTGTAACTTGAACATTACGTTCTCGTGTAAATGTTGGCGATTGCTTAAATTTAAATTTCTCAGATTTTTATACTTGAGTACTTTCGTCGAATTTCTTCAAATTCGAAGATAATTTGTTACATAGCTTTGTTAAAATTATTTTGTACTTTTGTTGTAATGAATATTTGTAACTTCTTGTAACTTTAATGTTAAATATTGTGTATGAACGTTAACAATTGTTGTCTAAATTTTTCAAATTTGGCTATTTTGTGTACTCTCATTCGAGTTCTAAAAAGAACTTTTAGTTCGTTGTAACTTTGTCTTAAATTTCAAATTTGTTCAAATTTGAATAATTTCGTTAAGATGACAGTAAATTTGTAGCTTTAAATGTTAAGTATCACACAAATGTGAATAATTGTTGTTCAAATTTTATAAATTCGGACAATTTATGGATTCGATCACAAGTTTAGTTTAACGATAAACACGTCGTTAGACAACAATCATCGTGTTCATCTAATTGTTGAGTATAATTGCTCGCTAAACTGAACGAAGCCTAAGTGCCTCGGATATGGACTAAATTGAGTGGAGATTGCTTCAAGTCTGATTGCTCCTAAGACCGACTTTGCAATTCGAATTGCTTCTAATCTCGAATAATTGTGTTTAATCATTGATCCATAATTACGGTCGTTAACTTGAATCATGATTTTTCGCAGCAGCATTCTTCTCAGCGATTTTCCTACATATAGTTCTTGAAATTTTTCGTTAAATTAATTAAACGATAAGGAAAATATTTTAAAATATACTTTAGCCTTTTCCCTTCATATTATATAAGGCTCAAAATAGAAAAAGAAATGTAAAATAAGGTAGAAAATGAATACATTGCTCTCACTGGTAGTCTAAACTACTCTGAATAACTATTTTTATAAAATTCCGTGGAACAATAATATTATAATAAATGTAATTTACAATATTATAATAATCAATTTCGTATATAATAATAATAATAATAATGATGATGATGATGATAATTTTACCGTGTCAATCTGCCACAATCACTCTTGACGAAAGACATACTTAAAGCACCTGAAAATGCAAACAGTTGTGAATCTTACATTAAAATTACAAGGAGATGCATGAAACATTTCTCGCGAACGTGGGCAAAATCGATCTCTAAGATCAACTTACGTTGATCAACTACTACCCTCTCCTCTTTGCAAGTACTTTAAGCACTTAGACAGACCACCTCTTCCATCCTTCTTTTTCATTACTTTCTACAGTATTCGAGAAAATTACCTACGATTTAAATAATCACTCTTCCCGAACGTGCGCTAATTGCAAAAGTAAACTTCTCCGCTTGAAAAAAAAAAAGCATCATTGAGATTCGCATCGATTGCCCGAGCATCAACGGTTCAACTGCGCTATTTATCGCGCCAGCCCTCGGTATTCGCAAATTCGAGTTTACAAACTCGATTTAAAGCGGCGAGGCTCTAATAGCCCATTCAGAAAAACCAGGAAAAAAAAAGAACGAGAGGAAAGGAAAGGGGGAATGAAAACTTGGGGGGCTGGAGCGGAGGCGGAGAGAAGAAAAGAACGAGAGGGGTGCAGATGTAGGGGAGAGTCGTGCTATGGATAGCAATCAGTCTAACTTTTCTTTTTTTTTTTCTTATATCTCGAGTTAGAATCGATAAAAATCACAACCTCAGAAAAATGTTTGCGCTATATAGTAATTTAATAATTAATAGTAAAAGTGTTTACTTACTTAATATACTAATTTAATAATAAATAATAATATAGGTATTGACTTAACTCAACGAAGGAAGGAAAATCATTTTCGTGATAAGAAAGACCGTCGTATTTTGCTATATTTTTTTATTTGTGCGTCCATTTTTATTATTGTGTAAGATACAGGTACTAACTCAACTCAGCGGAAGAAGAAAAATTATTTCTCTGATAATAAGGACCATTTCACTACATCATTTTATTTGTGTGTATTTGTGCGCTCATCTTTATTATTGTATTGGGTCAGAAATAACAAGAAGAAATCCCTCCAGTGGATTTCTCTTCAGCAATATATTATATCATGCTGTGTGACCAATTTTGTTTGGGTTTGACTACTTATTTTTTTTTATTTTTTCTTATTTATACATGTATGTGCAGGTTTATCAGATGAACATAACGTAATTTCAGTCAAATAAAAAATATTCAATCTCTACTCATCGACAATCTATTGGTTAGTATTAAATCACACTTCACAATCAGTGCTGAATGGACTTGTGAAAATATGTTATATGATGCTGTGTATTATACACTGCATTATTATATTATTCCAATTATATATAACAATAATAATAATAATATGTAATAATAATACTACTAATATAATAATAATAATAATAATATACTAATAATATTATTATATAGTATTATTAATATATAATATTATTAGTATATTAGTATACTAGCTATATTAATCTTATCATAATATTGTACAGTAATATTATACAATATTATACAATCCAGCACCTGATGGTAATTAATAAATTACAACAGTACAAAATCACTTACATATTCTGAGATAGTTCACTTCAAAGACAAATTTTTAATTGAACAAATAATATGGTAAATGAATATGCTACACAGATATATATTGTAACATTTATTTGCTCATTCAAACAAAATGGCAATATCAATTTTATATCAAACGACCGAGTCGATCGATCTTAAATTGTTCACAACCGCTTGTGCAAACACCGAGTTGAGACGATTTCTGACCATTCACGTTTGCTCGATCGATTCGTTCGTTTCGGCTATAGTCCCCTAATATAAATACAGGTTAGTGGGGTAATTTCGATGAAAGGTTGTTTCAACTCGGTCTACGTGGACGATTTTGAACGAGTAGAGCCTCGCAGAGTCGTTCAACGTTAGGAAAGTTTCCTAATGAAAACTAAATGCAGCTTGAACGAGGTTGCGCGAAGAAAAATCCTCGCGAACTGTCGTTGGAATTCAATCTGATCATTGAAAATACGCGCGCGTGTGTGTTTGCGCGTGTTTGTGTGTGCGGTCACACGAACAGCTGTCCGTGTCATCGCTGAACCGTCCACGAATCTTTCAAAATTTACATCGACGCATTAAATCATATTGAATTATGCGACATCACGTAATCCCGCTCGATCGTTCTGGGTCACCGTTACCATCGCGTTCCCGGCTGCGTTTGCATAAATGGAGCGTGAAATGAACGCGTTGCACGTGGTCGGTTTGGGAATGTTTCGGACGGAAAGGCATTAGAAAGCCGGAGTGCCTTGGTCTGGCATCGATCGCTCGTGGAATATTGCACGTGTACGGCTGTGCCGAACAAAAGTAAGCTTCTGGTACGAGCCGAGATAATAAAGAGCAATTATAAAGTGGAAATTGGCACGATCGCTGGCAATTTGGTTAATGAGGCACAGTCGAAGACGTTCCAAGTCGTCGGAATAAAATTACTATAGGTGGGAACTTTAACCGATATTTCGTCGAGTTTATTTTTATCTTAGCTTCACTTTGCTTCGTCGTATTTAGTCTTATTTACTCGTTATCGATGAAACTGTCGTGAAAATTGATCGAAGAATAACAAAACTCTCGATTGTGCTGCGTTGGAGCTAGTTGGAACCAATGATCTCGAAGCGGGGTGGATCTCTGCAGTGTGTATTATTATTTTTCTTAACGCAGTGGAACTTTTCCCTTTTTTATTTTACGGGTTATTATACGTTTAGGAAATACAGTTTTTTTTTTTTCATTTTATTTGATTATAGCATTTAAGCGTGACATCTGTCGAAATAGTGTTTAATATGCAAGGCCAAGTATATATACCACGATAATAAATCATTTTTCAATTTACGTAAAATTCTAAAAATTCGAGGAATTATATCACGAAATGGGAAGAGATGCACGAAACAAAAGCGTGTAACGCGCATAATGAAGTACACAAAAGTACAAAGTGCTAATAATTTACATGAAAACTGATAGCGTATGTAGTCTCTGAGGGAAATGTTCTGTTGGAACATTTCTGTTAATTGTTCCGCAGTGGAAAAGAAATTAAATCAAGCTCTCTGGACATGTGAAATCTCTTATCTCTCCGCGTGTCGAGCACAGCCCGATTTACGAGCAGAACGATAAGAGCGTTTCGTCGAGTTGCGATCGCAAAGGTTAATTTCAATTGGTATTTCGTAGACTTTGCAACAATGTGCAACAATAGAAATTTTTGTTCGAGCAATCATTTCAGTTCTAGCAATTCTATACATTTTGGAATTGTAATCAATTACAAATATTTTCTTTCTAACTCCTTTATTAGTTAATTTTTAGTTTTAGTTAATTTTAGTTTTAGTTTAGTTAGTTAATTTTAATTTTAGTTTAGTTAATTCAGTTAATTTTAGTTTTAATTTAGTTGATTTAGTTAATTTTAATTTTAGTTTAGTTAATTTAGTTAATTTCTAATCATATTAATTGTAGATAATTATATTGATTGTATTCTAATTACTATAATTATTTACATTTTTACGTCATCGTTGAAGTCTATCGATAATGAATGTGGACGAGCACAAGTATTAATTACAAGTATGATAAAATAATACACGTACGTTTGTATGTTCGATATTTGAAAGAACTTTTGTAATCTCGAACCTTTTGTAGCTACAGTAAATTAATGGAAATGTGTATTTCACGCGTTATAAAGTCTAAAACTCACGAAATCAAAAGTCACGACTCAAGGAAGGGGAAAGACGACGTTCGAACTTGATCACCTTCCAAATGAATTATCGACAGTGTGTTTTTAGTAACCAAAAAATTAATTTCAATGATCGCGAGACACGTGCGCGCCCAATAAAAATTAAACTGTAGCGAATCAATAAATTTTCGTTTCGACAAAGTTTCACTATCGAGAAGAAAAGAAAAAGAAGAGGAAGGAGAAGAAAAACACAATTCTTAAAACTCCGGTGTTATTGAAACTCAAATCTAATTTAACCCCGCGGAGAAGTTGAAAACCGCGACTGGATAAAAGTGATTTAATCAAGAGTTTTATGCCAGAATTAAAAGCGCTGGGTACACGCGAACGGCTACTACGGAACGTGGCAGAGGTTCCGGCGTTAAGGAAAAGAAAAGAACGAAACAGAACTTGTTACCTTGTAATTAAATTTTACAGCAATATCATCGCCCAAGAAGAGAAAAGCAGAGAGAGAGAGAGAGAGATGTTAAAGGATAGAATGCAAAACGTACTTAATGGGCCAACTAACGAATTAACGATTGAAGAAGCTGTTTTTATATTTGCGGTACAAACGCAATTAATTCGAGCTAATATTTTGAATACGAAATGAGAGTTAGTCGAGTGAAGCAGGGAGATGTTGTGCGAGTCTATCGCATTTATGATATCACTTATTTCAATTAACTTTTCAATTACTTTGAATAGTTTGTTCAAGCATCGTGCATTATAATTGCACGTGTACGTGAAACATTGTGCAATACAAATGTTTTACATTATATTGTTATGCATATAGAACGTGCTTGTAAAAGTTATGTCACTACACACACTTGCACGATGCACTAAATAAGTTTCTCGATTAAATTTCTATTTCTTTTTTTTGTTTTGTTTTATGTACAACCGAATGAAATGGGAAATGTACGTAATACGGGATGCATTAAAAAAATTTGTTAATTAAATTTGTTAATTAACTTTTCTTTTTCGCGCGGATAAAAGAATCGGAATACATGAAATTAAACGAATTATTTGAGAAACGTTTTCAAGGTTTACGCCGACAAATACTAACGTGCAAACGTAGGAGCGAAATCGTGTTATTTATCGTAAGACTGCGTTGCAACAAAATTGGATTACGCTGTGAAGTTTAATATAAAACGAGAAGTAAAAGTGACTCGAAGGGATGAAATTATTCTTTGTTGCAGGGTTGGTTCGTTGTAGACACGTGGAGAAAGATCCGTTTTCGCTTGAAAAGAATATTTTATTTGTTGAAAAATATTTCTATTTAAAACGGCACAATGCAAAGCCCCTCGTAGTAGATTGCAACGTACGTACATTCGTCCCGGTTTTTTCTGTTCGATGGTATTTTGAAAGATACCTGCTATTCGATCGTTTTGATAAAAATATTTCGCGACTGACGAATATTAATACTGTTGTTTGTATGAAATTTTGAATACATTTAAACAGTTTTACTGTGTTACTTTTGTCACTTGAAAGAGCAAAAGTAAGTAGGAAATTATTTTAACATATAATTTGAAATGTACGAATAAAACTACTAAAGTAATAAGAAGATATTATGTAAGTAAAATATAAAATAAAATATAATGTAAAATATAAAATAAAAGATATATTTAGATATCGTTGAATCTTGGAATATAGCTATAAACTATTTTTTTTTTTATTTGTTACATATATTTATTACGTGAAAACAAAATTTAAAACCAGCTTTTTACAGACGTAATTGCAATAAAAATTGAAACTGTCAATAAGATCGCGGGTTCTCCGGGCCGCGATTGATCGGTGGAAAAAGTTCTCGACGCAGCGAGGGAAGAGCGTAACGATTTCTGCCAAAGGATTTTCAACAAGAGTTGCAAGCAATCAGTGGCCCGAAGCCAAGTTTTCCTCTTTCTTCCTGTTTCGAGGAAAGTACGCCCTTTTCTTGAATTCAACGTCACGCGTAAACTCCTCTTTGCTTGCGTTTACTCGCTAAAAGTGGAACATTGTTGCTCTCCTGCACCTCCGTTCTCCCGTTACTCCCGCCACTCTGAACAACCGTATCACCAAAGATTTAAAAACACGAGGTTCGGTGAAAAAGTTGGTGCAATTTTTACTCTTTACCAAACGAATAAAAATTGCACGAACTTTTTTACCAAGTCAAAGTAATTCTCTGCTTGTCGATGTTTACGTTGTCCCCTTTAAAGCAGTCTCTATCAATTCGCGAGCAGCGAGAACAGAATAACCATTTCGAACGATCATTTTATAATTTACTCGAGATTTATTAATTTTAATTTTAATTTGAAATTCTGCGTACTACATACGTATGAGGTTTATTATAGTTGTACGATATTCTTTTAAACAAAAGGATTTTATACATAAATTCTTTTTGATAATTTGAAATTTTTAAATAATTATGTAAATAATGGCTCCGACCAGTGATCAACGTTCCTGTTCCTATAAATTTGTAATAAATAATCATATTAAAATTATGAGTGCGAATATATTGGAGTTATTAAAATAAAATGAACATGATCTGCAGAGTGAAAAATACGCTTTCGTTGTGCTTTTAATGTTTCAATTCGGTTGACTATTCAAATCAGAACGATGCGTTCGATCTGAGTGTAAACTGTGAAGTAGGTCAAAGACGACTGTAACAACGCCATGGAACGATAATTTTTCAGCAGCAGTAGCAGTTTCTGGGGCAAAAACTCTTTGCTCAAACCTCGCAATAACTTGTCATTGAGACAGTTAATATTTCCAATGAATTACACTTTCAGATCCAACAACTTTGCTCCAACTAGACTCATTCGTCTTGATCTTTCTTTCACGTTTCTCCGGATTAAGAACATTGCATTAATTTCTCATATTTTACGTTGCACGCGGGAGTCAATTCGTCTCCACTAGCCAACGTCTCGTGAAAGTAGCAGTAGAATTCTCAATAATTCCTCAGACAGAGATCATCCGTACGTTCGACGGATGTACGAATCTTGTTAAATACGACGTTTCGGATTAACACGGCGTCGAACGTTTCAAATACCCACGGATGCGCGTGTGTGTATATATGTGTGTGTGTGTGTGTGTGTGTGTGCGTTTTATTAATTCCAGAGGGCTCCTATATAAATATATAATATATATATATATATTCCTATATTATATTCCTTTATTATTATTAATATACATATATATTCCTATATATATTCCTTTATTATATTCATATATATATATATATATATATATTTCTGTGTCTTTTAATTCCAGAGGGCTTCTATATAAATATATATAATATATATAATATTCTTGTGTCTTTTAATTTCAGAGGGCTTCTATATAAATATATATAATATATATTATTATATTCCTTTATTATTAATATATATATATTTTATATTTTAATATACATATATATATATATATTCCTTTATTATATTCATATATATATATAATATTATATAGAATATATATATATTCCTGTGTCTTTTAATTCTAGAGGGCTTCTATATAAATATATATAATATATATAATATTCCTGTGTCTTTTAATTTCAGAGGGCTTCTATATAAATATATATAATATATATTTATATAGAATATAGGAATATATATATATATTCCTATATTATATTCCTTTATTATTAATATATATATATATATTATATTTTAATATACATATATATATTCCTTTATTATATTCATATATATATATATAATATTATATAGAATATATATATTCCTGTGTCTTTTAATTCCAGAGGGCTTCTATATAAATATATATAATATATAATATATATAATATATATAATAGTCCCGCGTCTCTTAATTCCAGAGGGCTTCTCGTTCGTAACGCGGCGTAATCCACTTACGTTCAGTGTCCCGATGAAAATTTAAACACAGCCGGCCGTAAAAACTGAATTTATACCCCGGTGCCGGAAATACAGCGTTACCGGAAGTTGGCTGATTTAACGGAGGCGAGCCAGCCTTTGTTCTTGCGCGAAAACTTGGGGGGTTCCTGCGAGATCTATATGTCCCCCGGTCTCTGCACGCCCACCCCCACGGCCGCCCCTCTCGGTCGCATGCACCGTTCGAACGGGCACTAAAATGTTTTAGTGCGCGTTCTCCGACGTGAAAGATGAATCGGGGGAATTTTTTAGAGGGCCTCACCTGCTCCCTGCCACGTCGGTAAATCACCCCCCGCCGTACCCTTTACTCTTTAAGTGCCAACCAACCTTTCCGATTCAATCGGAACTTTCGTTTCGGTTTCAAGCTTTTGTGCGTTTCGCGATTACGATTTCCTCGATCCGAGCCGTCATTTATTTCTCTACTTTGCTACGATTTGTTTCTGATGTTGGCGATGAAAGTGCTTTATAAAGCGTCGAGGATGGAGCTGTTTTCGCGTATTCGTATCGGCGATGTTTCACCTTTTCACTAGCCTTTACTAGCAGCGATTCGATCGATTTTTTAGTCGATTATTTGTTGGTAAAGGAAAGAATTAGTATTTAGTTAGTACTATTCGCTTCGGAATACTAAAATGTAGCACAAATATGAAGTACCGAAGTGTATAGAATGAATATAAATTGACTGAAATGTCACAGCTGGAATTCTCCGTTTTTTAATTCCATTATATTCTACAAACAAAACGCGGAATAAAATTTATAAACGATTGAGTTACAAAGTACAAAAATATTGTTGTTTCGATACTGTTTCAACAGAAATCTAGAGACAAGATGAGAACAATTCCAACGTAGAAATATCATAGATATAAATTGTACGAAATCACACTGAGAATTTTAGGTTCTTCAACTATGGATATAGTTGAGTAATTAGAGTAGAAATAATTGCACGAAAAATTTTGACCTACATGTCTAAAAAGGGTGAGAAAGTTTAAACGAGATGCCATGGGTACATTATAATTATTGCGTGAAAAGTCAAAAATGGACTAATTAAAAGTTATTTGAGAAAAATCAATAGTTGCGTTAATAAGTTCATGTTTCTACAATAAATAATACCGTGGCTTAATAGTAATTAGTATTTTTTTAATGCATATTCAACAGAGTGGCAGAGAGATGTCTTTCTTTTCTTTTTAAAATCAACTGACATACCATTGATAAATTTACGATTCCACAAAGAGCCAATAATTTTTAAATATTCCAGAAAGTAATATAAAAGTATCATTTTTTTTAAAGTCAAATGTAGAATTGCTTTCGCATGGAAAACACAAAACCTGTGACATCTTTCTCCTGTGACTTTCAATTAATTTTGCAGTTAAATGATATTTACCGATGCCTGCGTTTTGCAATAGCGTTACGTAAACATTAGCTTCATCATTCTACGTAGATTGTTACTTGCGAAACTTTCTGTGTGTTTATCAGTACATTAATTTCTATTACTATGTTACGCTATACTCGTCACTGCGTTACACTGCGTTATCTCGTATTGTTGCGTGCAATGTAACGATATTTTATTATCATTTGAACGTTGAATTTTATCCGTGCAATTTCATACTTTGTTCGAGAAGAAAGTTGCATAAATGTAATTATTAAAATCTTCAACAATGTATTTCAACTTGAAATGAATTTTTTAACAAATTCTTTTTTTCGCGATTTAATTCATTTTCATACTTCAAATTGTAATTTTAATAATGTGCAGGATTACAGATTTAAAATGCGCGTAATAAAATGAAACGTATTGTTTTTATTTTCATGTTTGTAACGTTGGAACATGGGGATAATATGAAACATTGAAAGAAAAAAAAAGGAGAAACGAAAAATAAAGTGCAAAAGAACATTATACGGGAAGGATTTTTCAAATATTAAAAATTACAATGAAACTGGCGATGCAACGATAATAAAATCCGATATTAATGAAATACAATGGAACTTGTAAAATTTCATTTTTACAGCGGATTAACGTTGCCGTGTAATTTTTAAGTTTACATTTATTGCCGTAAAATTTTATCTAGATATTGAATTGTACTAAATTCATTGCGTATAATAAAATTCTGCACGTTCAATTCGTTGAAACTTATTGGAAAGGAATCACACCAGGATCATTCTATAGAATTATTCTATAAATGCAACCATTAGAACGTGAATTAACGAGAAATCAAATAAATCCCAATACAATACTGTGTATTGTAACATTTGGATCTTCACTAAGAAAAATATTAAAAATATAAAAAAAAGAAATAAACAAAGGTACTCTGATACATAGAAAAAAGTAGCGAAATATTTGGATATCTGCAAAGCAAAATTCGATTGGAATTAAAATTCGAAGTGACAGACTGAAATGACACGATTGAAGATGACTCTAGAATTAGATGCAAACAACTTGTTAGCAATTACTCAAAAAGGAAGTCAATCAGAAGAGCCAAGTGAACTCGAAAATATTTGGATATACCTGGAGGGAGAGGAGAAGTTTAGTTACATCGACACGAGTATTATTTAGTCGGCGTTGCGATTGAAAGAAAAGAAAATTAATGAAAAATGGGGGGAGGGGGAGAAACAACTACGCGCAAAATGCCGCGAATACAAAGAGGGGCGGTAGAGGAGGGTGGGGGTGGTCTGGAAGAAGCTAACGTTAGGAGAAATGGAGGAGCAGAAAAAGCGTGGGGGAGGAGTGGGGGATGAAATTAATAACTGCTCGGTACGGCGCGAAAAACGAAGAAAGGGGGGCAAATGAAATCCACGGAAAGGAACGTTAAAGGGAGGAAAGAAAGAAAGAAAGAAAGAAAGAAACGAGGGTGGTGCGACGAGCATGTACCGTGGACGGGACGGTGAAACGCGTGCGGCAAGCAGCCGAACGAGCGAGCGAGCTGGCTGATGGTAAGCTTTGTCTTCGACGAACGGTAAATGGGGAAACGGTAACGTCGGAGGGACAACAATGGCTTATTGTGCGCAGCTGGCTACGTGCTTCGCTGGCGTCTCCGCTGATATACAACCGTGCTTGTTACGCGGCAATGTCCGAAGACAGAGCGGATCGCTTACCAAGGCTAAACTGGACTTCTCGACGCGAGAGTCCTAATTAGCATGTTACACTGTTAATCTTGGAGAACCGTGGCGACGGCTATAAGATGCTGCTCACGGTGCGTCGCTGCGGTTCTCCGTCATTGTCGATCCCGCCCCAGGCGCGCGCTGTCAGTCTTTCGAGTCTTAATCTGCCTCCATCCGTTGATTCTCTGTTTTTCTTATCGTTTGAAGAATTTTGGTTGAACACAAGCTTGAGACTTGCTTTGAGTTTGTATCGCTGATTTTTAATGAGAGATTTGCATTAATCTCTTGGAAAAATTTTTTTTTATTATTAACAAAGTATAGCCTTTTAGTATTTATTATGCACTTGACACATTGTCACTCTTTATCTGCTGTTTCTCGCTGTAGCCTTTGATCTTTCATATTTATTATTATTTATCGTTTAATTGCAGTGGAGTCGAACACAATGAAACTTACTTTCGGAGTTTGTATTGTTCATTTTTATAATATTTATAATAGATTTGTACTAGATTCTTAATCATTTTTTTTTTTTTTTTATTACTAATCAAGTATATTAAGATGTAGTGTATTATTGTTGATATTTAAAGTACCAATTTTAGAGTATAACAGGATTTTTATTGACAATTTAACCATGTTGGAATATAATTGCGAATAGAATTCCATTAATAATTTTCTTTGCTGCTTCTGTGATCATTGAATATTATATACATCGAGAATTAATTACATTGAATTAAGTGTCTATTTCTATCGTTTGTTGAATAGATATTTTGTTCGAGTTTACATACGTAGTTATACAGAAATTATAACTGCGATTTTCTGGCATAAAATTATATCTGCTGTTTTAATCACGCGTATCTTTTTATTTATAACGCGAATTCAATTCAATTCGAACAAAGAATGTTTGCAATATCCCTGCTTTGTTGCACTACATCCTTGAAATCTTCTTCGATTTATAAATCTTCGTAGATACCTAGTTTCCACAGGAGAACGTGTTGCAACGCTTTGAATGTAATTTGATTTATTATCGGAAGAGGTGAATAAAATGAAACTGAATGCAGGAGAGTTCGTGTCAGGAACCAAAGGAGGGATAATTAATCTTTTAAAAAAAATGCGCAGACACTGCGAAACGAAACAAAGAATAAAAACTTGGGAATAATAGTTTGCTGTCAGACATGGTCTATTTATAACGAAATAAGTTTCATGGAAATTTTCATGGCTGTGAAACACTGCATTTACCTCGATGTTTCTTCGTTCCATTCTTCGTCTACGTGTTTTCTGTAAACGCACAGGAATCCGCAATCTGATTGTTAACGCAGTACGATAAATAATTAGCATTTATTGTTGTTGCTTAAATTCTCAGTAATTGCTGCGCGCAAAAATTTCATTAATCAATCAAGTAATCAAACAGTAATCTGGCAAAGCATCCGTCATTGGATTGAAATCGTAAATAGAAACTGAGGCAATCTAGCCGAAGTAGTCGACTGCTGCGCAGTGACAACAGAACAACTCCCACAGTGCTGGGACCTTGATTACCATGCAACATGGTTAATCTTCGAGTCCTAGAACGGCCACGAACTAGAAACAATGCTCATCCTAAATCTCGCGATACACTGGATGGCTTAATGTTGCTTTGTCCGTCGAGACTTCGCGATTTCTATGCCGCTCCCCCGTAAACGTCCTTTCATTAATTGAAATGAGTCAGCCGGAATGCAACGGACGTTCCTCTCGTGTTGGTAATTTAAGGTGGAAATGGTCTTGAACATTCATGAGCAACAACAATCGCCGATTAACCCAGTTGACGCGACGTTTTATTTATTACTCTATTCGGTAAATCTACACTGTCAAATTCTGTTTCTTGAAAGGATTCGCCTCGATATTTCGATCACTTTCACCGTAGCTTTACAATTTTAGGAAATTTTAAGACATTGACGTAATGTAAAATTCATTGCTTGGTCTGGATTGTTGGTCTGGATTAATAAATGTTAATGCAATGCTACTCGAATTAAACGACAGAAATAGAGGAGATTAGGAGAAATAAGAATTTTGTAATTGATTAAGTTTGCACAAACAGTATTTCTTTTAAATATCAGCGTATTTGAAAAAGAACTTATATATCAATGCATAATTAAGTATGAATGAATTTCTGATACTCAATTTTATTTGGTTGATCACAAACAATCATAGATTGCGAGAGACATTTATTTTGTTGCCCAAAATACAAAGCCCAAGTCGTTGAATTCGTCATCGGTGTCCATTTAATAAAATATTCATTTCCACGTGGCCCTTCTGGAATAACAGCTACGCTTGCTACTCGCGTGCATCTTAAAATCCCGTTCCAATTTCAAGCACGCTCGATTAACTGTCAGGGTCATTCATTTATTCATAAGCGTCGCCCTAAAGAGAAACCTACGAATCGGAATTTTGAATGAAGCCTCGCCTTTGGTGTGCGCAATTAACAGCCTCGGTTATTACACCAGCTGTTATTGCACCAGACAAAAACGTCTTAACAGGTCGGAATTATTTCGCACGTGTCCCTCTCCTCGTCTCGCCGCGAGAACAACGCGGACACGGAGCTGTTATCGTTACGAAATATACGTCTGCCAGCCGGAATTTCAAATTCACCGACGTAATACAAATTTATGGGACACGGTGACAAAGCGATGATACATCAGCGCGCAATAGCCGTGACACGGATCCATATTCAGCGGTGGCTGAATGCTGGCTGTGCGTCGATGCCTCCGTCTCGACGGAGCGCGTTTCGTCCATCCGTCACCGTTGTCCCAGGGTCCTTGGGACAATTTGCGAATTAAATCGCGCGGGCTCTCCTGCGTCTTCAATTTTCCAGAGAGCTCGGTGATTAATCGCTGTCGTTACTCGCATACGCGTCGTGCTTAACCTCTTAACTGCGAACGACGAGTATATTCGTCACGAAGGAATGGCAATTTTTTTTTATCACTGAAAGTGATTGTAGCGGGGGTAACCCAGAAAATCAGGTGCAACGCTGATGCAACGAAAATTAGCGATTGGTTGATTTGGGTCACGTGATTCGCGAGAGGGCGTGGGGTAGACCCCGAGTAGGAGTGGCGTTGTCTGGTACTAGTTTAGGTCTTTCAGAGAAACGAATCGTACAAGTCGTGCAATTTTTTTGAATAACGACTTTTTTGTATTTGTGTACTTGTCATGCGAGAAAAGTAATTACAGTTTGTCGATCGAATCAAACTTTATTTCGCGAATTTTAGACATTTTGGAATACATATTTCGAGACTAGACTCGACTAGTCATTTTTATGTCGTTTCCAAGTTTTTTTTTTCTATTAATACTAATTCTATTATTATTAATACCATGAATGAAAAGCGTGCAATAAATTTTGAAATATGTATATTTCAACATGTTCTCTTTTAAAATATTTATATTAATAAGTTATCATTTTAGGCGGGAATTTTCTTAGAACAGATTAAACACTCGCAAAAGGGTCAAGGAATTCCAATCAATCGGAATTCTTCGAATTCTCGCCAAACAGAAAAAAAAAGACACTTGAACGTTTACAACGCAACCACGTTCGTTTCAAATGAAACAACAGCAATCTTATTCATACAGCGCGCGCTTCGTTTTCCACGAGTTTTCCCGCCTTTCACGCTTTCGTGTTTGCACGATCTTCGAAGGACGCCGCGATACATCGCGTTCAGAATCGCTGCGTAACAGAGGATTGTATCTGGCTGCTCTGGCACGGCACAATCGCACCAAGGGAATTCGATATCGATGCACCGGGCATATTGAAGATTGATGTTGTTTTTATACGAACATCCTCGTTGTATTGACGCCGGGCATTCATGATAGCGGCGCAATGATAGATCGTTGTAACGTGAATTCTGCTCATCATCGTGCTTTCATATCGGGGGCTCCAGACTCGCTTTTATGAAATCGTTACATCCTACTTACGCGGAATGGCATTATTGGCTGGGCAGTGCTTACTTTTCGCTTGACACGGGACTCCACCCTGTTATTTATCATCCGTGAAAATCCCCGCTTCCTACAAATTGATTCTCCGCTAACGAATCGCACGTGTGCGCGTGATTTTAAGTATGATATTTTCGGATTCTTTTTTTTTTTTTGGTGACAATTTTAGAGGGATAGACGGATTTTATTTGGGTAAAAATACTCGGGTCTGTTGCGTTGAATGGTACCTGATACTATTTTTCTACTGATTGCTGTTCATTTATTGAGAATAATAAATTTTAGTGTGTTTTTTTAAAATATTTTTTCAGCAATATAGTAAATGGTATATATATCATATATTAATAGTAAAATGGTATACATATATGTATATATAATAAATATATATAATAATAATAAGATGTTCATAGGAATTATATATTACATATAATATATAATAATGTATGATATATAATACAATATACAATAATATAAAAATAATAATAAAATATTCATAGCAATTATATATTATATATAATATATAATAATATGTAATATATAATACAATATACAATAATATACAATAATATACAATAATATACAATAATATATAATAATAATAAAATATTCATTGCAATAGTAAAAAAAAAAATGTTTTTAATGTTTCATAATTTCGATATCCTTTTAATAACTTGCATTTCAAAATAATGGACTGAAATAATTTTTATTCGGCCAACGAAGAGTAAGAAATTTGGAAAGAAATCTTGTTTTAGACATGCGTCGTGAAGTAGAACTTTGTATTCTCAACTTCGACAAAAAAAATTTACTCCAAATTTCTAAATATTTTGTAATACGTTGTCCGACATGTAACTTTAAATATTTTATAACATAGTCGAACTATTTGAATTAATTCTTAGTTGACAAAAATTTTGTCATCGAAGATATTTGCATCGTTACAAGTTTTTAAAAGTTACATGTAAATTCACTGTGTGATTTACACATTTATATTACATGTTGTCAATATTTTTATATTATAAATATATTTATATTTTATATGTCAGTTTTTTAATAATATTGCACATGCTCTTTCTTGTACAATCAAGAGAAAATAGTATCATTATTATTTATTTAAGCACGCTTAACAAGGACTCGAGAATTAATTAATCAACTGATTGATCAATTCATTACTCTGGCCAGAATATTTAACTCGATGTTGCAAACTAATTTTTCTGTCATTAAACATTACGAACTGGCACGGGCACGCAACCTTTCCCTTTCACGGTTTTTCCAATTTTTTGAAACGCAGACGAAAGTTACTAACAGAATTAATTTACGGATTATTTGTATTTTCATTGGAAATGGACTTCGCAATGCGACCTCGACGTCAGCGACGGGAAACACGACCATTCGGAGGGGAAAGCAAAATCGCGTAATTGCGATTCGAGTTGAAAATATTGTTCGGCACGGTCGGCCAGCGAGCAAAAAAAGAGAAAAAAAAAGGGAGGAAAAAAAATAACAAATTAATGAAACGGTAACTTTATATCGATGTTATCGTTTTGCTAGAGTTCCAAAGAGAAACAAACTAATGAAACACTGGAAAACTTTGTATCGATATCCGGCGGAGCCTGTAACGAAAAACAAATATCGAAACGGTGTAAGAACAAATGACAGAACAACGATCGTAAAGCGTAGAAATCTGTAATCGCATTGTTTATTGTTTAACTGACGGATGAATATCGAATTGAATATCGATTAATCGTTCACCTTGTTTTCACTTGCAGACGGCGCTTGCTCTCTCGTATTTTTAAGCTCGTTAATTCTTCGCGCGCTTATTAATATTTGCCAGAGGTCTAGGAGCTTGATACCGAATCAGGAGCATAAATTACGATAAATTA
This sequence comes from Melipona bicolor, assembly GCA_030673865.1. Taxonomy (NCBI): domain Eukaryota; kingdom Metazoa; phylum Arthropoda; class Insecta; order Hymenoptera; family Apidae; genus Melipona; species Melipona bicolor. Next base: position 1,658,285 of record JAHYIQ010000005.1, read on the forward strand.
GGAATACATTCATCCTTTGACGTATTTGTTCAATATATCGTAATATGTTTTACTCTTTGAGTCTCTAACAAAGGAACCAATTATTTTATTGCTCGTTATAAATATAAATACAATACTTTAGTAAGAATTAAACTCAAAGGATTAAAAATTCCTAAATTGATAATATTTGCAATATCATTTCTATCAAAATTTCATTCGAAATAAAATTGAAAGATAACAATTCGAAATAACGAGTCATTTCCACTAATTTGTTATTTCTATTTGAAAGTAAGTCATCTTGGAGTCAATTCATTGACAATAAAGAAAGAAACAATCTCAAAAGAAGGTGAAATTGACACGATAGAGTTGGAAACTACTTGAAAAATTATTTGAAGAGATAGATACAAAATGCAAAGCGAAATGACAAATTATTTTGTTCGATAATTAATGAAGCAATCGTTTTTCAAATATTTTGTTTGGAATAAATACTTAAAACTTAATCTTCCAATCTCGAAAATTGAAAATTACATATGGGTGTGATCGCGTTAAAAATACCAAAAATGCGAAATGATGTGTTTATAATAATTAGTTGGTTTTCAGATTGTTAATAGCAAAAATTAACCACAATTAATAGCAATACCTTGTTTCTTTTTTTGTTACAGGTAAGCGTCTGAAATAGTACCACGAACAATATTAAGGGTGAGTCAAGCAACTTTAATATAACTAGCTCGTCAAGGAGCAACGTTTCGTTTGCAATTTTTTCCACTTGGTTAACACTGTTAGACTCAATTAATGTTCTTAATATTATTATTATATTAACAATATTCTTAATAATATCGGAAAGAACGAATACGAAGGAAAATCCTTGGTTCTTTCACTCAAGTTTCGTAATTTGAAGTACCAAAATGTTAAAGTATATGAAAGATTATAGAACAAATTGTTTAATCATATTACCCTTTGACATTAAACTCGCTAGAAAAAATTCTTTGCAGTAACAGATTAAATCAACGTCAAAATGAGCGTTCGCTCGTGTCGACATCCCCACCCTTCATAAACTAAAAAGAAGAGAGAAAGAAAGGAGATACGTCAACCCATCGATTGTCCAAATTAACCGAATTATCCTGCGGATTCCTTCGCAGTCGAACGAGAACGAAAACAAAACTACGAAAGAAAAAAAAAGGAAAGAAAGAAAGAAAGAAAAAAGAGAAGAAACGTAGTGATCTCTGAGAGGGATGGATGGTGGTTGGCCGGGTGAAACAGCTCGTTCCACTTTAAAGAGTTTCCACGATAATCGCGGGGTCGTAGCATGCACGCCAGCAGCCCGGTCCTCCCGGTCTCTCTCTCCTTTCTTCTATTTATCTTATTTTTTGCCGAGCCACCGTCGTCCATCTCCGTTCCGAACGACTCCGAGCACACCGAGTGAGTAATTATTCAAACAAGTAGAGTTGCTGCGAACCACCGTGGCGTCGTTGTTATCGTCCCTTTCTCTCGTCGCCTCCTCCCCTCTTGGGCGACGTTGGCCCCGCTGCTGGAACGAAGGGTGAATTCGGTGAAACGGAACCACCCTTTGGTCCACGATGGCGCGGCTGGAGGATGAGGAGGAGGCGAAGGGGCGTCTGAGTTGTATATATAGGCAAACAGTCGCGCACACGTGATAAAGTTGGAGGGAAGTAAGTTACAGTTATACCGGCTAACCTCGCGAATGAAGAGTTATGCCGAGAGCTTCTCCCGCTCTCTCTCTCTCTCTCTCTCTGTCCCTCTTTCCCAACTTACCGACTGGCTCAGTAGGGATTAAAACACCCGCTAACACGCGGGAAGGGAGAGGAGGCCGCAGTAGTAACCCTGTTACCAGCAACGAAACCTGCCACTGGCTGCCGCGATAATAACGCACTGGCTAATTTCCCCGAGTCGCGCGTTGTTCACGCGCGATAATACGCCCGCGAGAGGGTGGAAGGGAGGGAGGGCGGTAGGGTGCCGCGCTTCCCATCGCAGAGACATCCCCGAGTTTCCGTCTTTCCGCGCCCGGCTTGCTTACCCCTCTTGGTTAAATGGAGCGTCTGTGAGAAGAACCGGTCCTCCCTTAAAGCGGCCGTTCTCGTTTTAACGCCGCGATTCCGCGAGACCACTGGGGTGACTCTAGTTGGATCTTTCTCCTCTTCTTCTTTTTTTTTTTTTATTTTTGGAGGACGTTGAGAGGAGGAGTCTTGGTTACAGAGTGAACGTAATTTCGCAAGTGTATTTAGATACGTGATTTACCTACGTAATTATGTAATTACATGTTATATTCATGTATAACGTTAATTCAGTACAAATTTGATCAATAAAAAATGTATATCTTTCGATACAACATCTCGATTGTACAATTTTAAATTCACAATTTAGATGGAACATTTGTTGAACTATCAACGACTAATGTATGATATTTGTAGTAAAGAAATTACAGTGTAAGGTACAGGGAAAAGTTAATAGCACAACGATGAACAGAAGCTTCTGTTAATATATTTTATTTAAAAATCACTCAGGTATCTATAAATATATAAAATTTTGACCACTTTAGTAGTGCTAGTATTAAATCTTTGCTATTTAAGTGTTGTCATTGGAAATTCTTCCAACGTTTCGACAAAATCGAATCATTTTTAACTTGCTGTTAGCAATTACTGACTGCGAATACCTTCAGTTGAAGTAGACGAATTTATAAAAGTATTTATAAAATTCACTCCAAATGAAAACGAATACTTGCGCTTTTATGTTTCAACCTTTTATGTTCCAATTTATTGCGTCCGTTCGCGAATTGCTCGAAAATAATTAAATGTTGCGAGCTGGTTAATGTGTCGCAGGCCGAGGAAATCTTGCCGAATAATCGCGCGTAATAACTGTGACCACTTGTTTGTCCAGCCATTATCCTTAATACGTACCTCAGATGAAATTCTAATCAAGAAACGTCGCTTAAAATTTAAATGCGCTTTACATAAATGAATACCCGCACACGTTCGTTTGAAGGACGGCTGACGATTGTTATGTTAATTTTTAATTAGAGTTTCGCTTTAATAGCCGAGTTTAATTTTCATTGGAACGGGTGAATTTGCATATATCTGCGACGTGGAGAACTCCTTGGACGCGGGAGAGACTTTAATGAAAAAATAATACTCTACGCGCAATAACACGCGATGAATTCGCAATTTCGCTTCGAACGTTCGCAACGCCATTCGAAAGCGGTTGACTGAGTCTTTAAAGCAGAAATGTCTCTTCCCTTTTTTCCTTTTTTGTCTCGAAATGTCGACTTTTTTCATCACCGAGAGTGATTTTAGCGGGGGTAACCCAGAAAATCGGGCCTCTTTGGGTGCAACGAAACGCTAATGCAACGAAAATTAGCGATTGGTTGATTTGGGTCACGTGACTCGTGAGAGGGCGTGGGGTAGGCCTCGAGTAGGAGTGGCGTTGTCTGGTACCGAGCGATCGCGCCTGTAATTTGTTTTCTATCGATTCAAATGTTGCATGTCAATAAAATTTCATGGCAAAAAAGTCTTCATTTCCTAGTCGGATTTGTGTTCGTTTCGCTGCCGCGTATTTTCAGATTAAGCGGTCGATGACCATCCGCCGTTTAATCTTTGAATCTTGGCGAGAATTCTCGACGGAACCCGTATAATTGCCAAACGATTCACGCGGAAGCGGGACAGATATCCCGCATAAATTCACCTGACAGGCCTGTTCCCTTAATGGACGCCAGCCTCGTCACTCCGCGAGATTCATTTCGATTCTCAAAAAGCCCGCGAAAGAAAAGAAGGAGAGAAACGGAAAAGAAGGGAAAACAATTAAGCGGGGGAGCCCGCTTTCGAATTGGCAACAAAAGTGATAAATGCCAGGGAGGATTCCATTTCTCTCCGCGCTCCTTCGAATGTACACCGATACGAAACCGGCCGACAGCATTACCATAAAGCATTAATATGCCAGAGCCCGCGGAGGAGGCTGTCTGCTGGAAAGCGGCGTCGGTGTCTGCCAGGATAGAAGAAACCGTTGGGGAAAAGGGGGAGAGCGAGACAGAGAGCGAGAAGAATCCTGGGAATCTCGCGAAGTGGGACCGAGAGGGACCGAGCGGGATAGCGTGCGGTTAAGACGGAGAGAGGCCAAAGACACATCCATCCGGCAGTTTTTCACGCTATCCGGATCCTCGATATCCGTTTCAGGCGAGCGTGTATCCTTCCAGCACGCGGCGATACAAATATATATATACGGCGGTGTCGCGTCTCCCGCGAGATGAAATGAATTTGTCAGGCGGCTCCTCCTCGGGAATATCGTTTCCTCCGCTTCCGCTCTGCTCCTCCTCCTCCTCCTCCTCCTCCTCCACCCACTCTTCCTCGGTAGCCCGCTTGTCGCGCGCGTCTTTTTTCGCTCGCCTGCGCGAGGATCGATCGGCCTTGATAGCGCCGCGTCCCGGCGAGGGATCAAAGAACGAATTCGATGATAGGGAAAAAGAGACGCTGGTGACCCGTTCTTCGATCGAGGGGACAAAGAGAAAGGAGGGTGAAGGCACCCTGATAGAACGAGAGAGAGAGAGAGAGAGAGATGAAAGGAGGTTAGAGGAGGGTGTGTTAAAGGAAAATGGCGACGCTGTCGGAGTTAACAGCGAAGAGGGAGAAAGGGACGAAAGAGGGGGCTGGGGGAGAAAGGGGGCCTAATTTTATACGATGCTTTTCGGATAGCGGCGCAAATTCTCGGCCGCGAAATCTGCTTTGGCCCGGGCAAACTTGCCGAGCAAAGAGAAACTCCTTTCCTATCCCACTTATCTGGATGAACGGTCTCTTTCTCCGTCGAAGGTCCGGCGTTTCCGCTTCGCTCTCTCCGTTGAGTAAAGGCTGGAGGATGGGATCGAGTATCTCGCAAGTAGGTCCGGGCCTTCGATCGTCGGATTTGAATCTTTTATAAGTATTTTCAAACGACGGCGGCGTTTCTAAAAGCGGGGAGGGCGGCTTCGAACGTTTCGCCAGCGGTTTCGGAAACGGAAACAATACGTTCGCGTTGTGAACTGACAATTACAAATGGGAAATCGAGCGCCTCGAATTTGCTATAGTTTTCAAATGTCTCGTTCGTGTCAAGAGGACTGAGAGATTGTCTGCAATCTAATTTTTGTTATTTTTTTATTCGTATTATTTAATCGTTCTGGAAATTCTCTGATTATAATGAAATATTATATATAATAATATAGAGAAATTATATATATATTATAATGAAATAGTACTAGTACTATTATTATTAGTTTTCGTTTTCCTATTTGTCCCTTGTTTTCTTCAATCTATTATTTTACCAAAATTGCTTCAAATATGCATAGACACTGATAATGAAGATAATACTGAAAAGCAATTGATGCAATGTTTTTTTAGTTTAGGAAATCCTCGATACAGACACATCGATGGTTCCTGTTTCAATACACGATTTTTCAACGAATCGCACAGTTGTAAATATTTTCACGACTTAATAAAATATACATCGAAACACAACAAAACGCACACTTGACTCGAACAAAATGGACACGCAAGCGTACTCATCGAAACGTTTTTACTTTAATCCGAATTTAAATTCATTGATAAATTAATATATTTGAATTATATTTAAATTCGAAACTTTCACGTCGAACGCGACTTGTGTAAAATGTACACATTAAAATATGTCAAACTTCCGTAAAAAAAAAAAAAAAAAAAGAATGAACGAACAAATATAACATTGTAACATTTTTACCATCGACTAGCATTCGAAACCAATCGTTCGAAAGTTTGATATCGAATTTAATTTGGATTCGTAAGTACATATTGAACTTGATCCCATCCTCGTTGTAAAGGGTGTCAGTGGCTGGGTCATGGCTGCTCGTTTATCTACCGCCGCTATCGCTATCCCGCTCGACGAACGAAAAGTAATTGCGCGAAATGGAAGAATCGAATCTGCCGGTTATGAGACTGCCGGGCCTCGACTCTTTCCCAAATTCAAATCCTCGATTCTTTCCGCAAATTCAATCCGCCGAATTATACGGCGCTCGTGTTTGGACGCCGCGTCGCCGGTCGCTCGACACAATTTCGCCATTAATGAGCGTGGCCAGATGCCTGGACGAGCCGATTAGGTCGCCGATCGGGTCGATCGTTTATCGCGGAGAACGAATAATTCCGGGCCTCCCGGCGAAATTCGTTGGGCGGACGAGGCCGATTTTTTTGAGGCGCGGACAAAGTGTTTTAAAGTTGCAGGCGTAGAATATTTTAATAGACTGATTTGTCGCCGTGCCAGCGGGTGAGTTCGATGGCGCGTTCGCTCCTCGATTTATACGGATTATTTTCTCCGCGCGGTTTTATGAAATAAAAATATCTTTCCCTTTTTTTTTTTTATTTTCCGCCCCCCGGCGGAAAAGATGAAAATGAAAATTCAGAGAATAAATTTTATCCGTTGTTGATTTTTATACCGAAATTCGAAACCATCGTTACAAACCAGATGCAATTGATACAGTTAAATAGGAATTTGCATCAATAATGATTCGTGAGATATATATTTCCTCTTTTTGGTCAAAGTTAAAAACAAATATAAATATCGGAGAAAGTTACAAAATGAATTATATCGTGTTCTGCGTTTTTCAGTTGCACTATTTTTTTTTTTGAAAATACAAATCTACCATTTTTGACGTGTTACCCTAATACTTTTTCACATGGAGTGACGAGAGGGTTTGATGTATGCGAAAAGTATCGCGACGATACTCCTGCAAAACAATATGAGTACGTGCAGTTTGACATTTTTTCCACCCGCGACTAGAAAGATCGATGCGGCTTGTAATAATTACGATAAAAAAAAAAAAAAAAAATTCGATAAAAACGATAGGGACAGATGTACACATCGCGATACAGTCGCGCGTTTCACTTACGTACGTAAATATCAGATGAAAAATTCAGAACAGCGTCGAACCATTAGTCGGGAGGTTTCATTTACAAACGGAAATGTGTATCTGACTGTCGCGTCAGTTTCAGCTTCTGACAGTCGTTCCTTCTTTTTATTTTCGACATTGACTTCGACGTTGGTGATAAATACGATTGGAATACGGCGTGATTTGCGTTGCCCGGTTTGCCTCCGTAATTATACAGATCCAATTATTAAAACGGCGGCTGTTTTGCATATTGAGCAGTTCCGTTCGTAATGTCGGGCCGCGTGTGCAATTGATCGTTGAAAGTTTAACGACAGTTTGACAAGCGAGATGTATAGGAGTCCGACAGTGCGCGGCTGATAACAAGCCGTTTGTTTAAGAATATGTTATCGGTTGTTCGCAACGTAGTTTCAACAATTGACGCGCGTACAACGTATTGTTGCGTTATTATTGCATTTAATTGACAGTGAGAAATAACATCGAAACTGAGGGACTATTATTATCGCAGACTCTTCTTCTATCCGGGACTATTTTTTGAAATGTTTGAACTGAAAATCAACGTTCTTAGATTTTTCCTTGAGTTTGAAGTAAAGCTTCGAGTAAATTATGAATATGTGTATTTTTCGGATCTTTATGTTACGATATTACACTTTAGTTTAGCTCATTATTTACTTTCATTCCTTATTATTACTCTTGTTTTTTTGATTTTAGAGAAATATAAATATTAATCGAAGAAACGTAGCAGAAATTAAAATATTTAATAGGATAGATATTTAAATCGCATTATTTACAATTAATTTATAAAAGTATTGTAAAATTATCTTTGTTTTAAGATTCTATATTTTTCTATTCCATTTGAGAATTTTGTTTAAGAAGAATTAATAATCTACTTAAGAATTTTCAATTACTACGATTATTTTTAATCGTCTCATTCTGCGTAAATAAATTGTTTAACTTTGATATTACAAAAGTTCTCGTTACAAGAGACAAATCGAAGAAGAATTTATATTTTTCTTATCATTTTGAGTGAATTAACACTGAAATAAGTACCTTGGTACTTGCGTAGAAAGAATTTAAAAACGCAGCGATTAGTTTACACAAGAAATTTGCAGCTTCATTTTAGAAAGTAAAAGTGACATTAAAATCATTAAAATATACGCGTCGTTCGACAATTTGCTTGACAAAATTTTTTCTGTTTTCTAAATACGTAACTTTAGATGCATTTTAAGTTCTTTAGAAAGCAATTTACTTCGAGTTACTTGAAACAAATAGAAAGGAAAGCAGTCGGCGAAAATCAGAGAAAAATATCGTGTTCGCAACGTTTTAGAATCCACAATATTTTTTCTCCCTCTTCCTACGAGCATTCGCTCGTTCGCTCGTTGTCGATCCTGCGAGTTCACGAATACCTTCCATTTCTCAAGTTCGAATTTCACCGCTCGATCGAGAGCTACGAATCTCGCGTTCTCGAGTTCTCTTTGCTCCGGACGTTTCATCGTTCCAATCAGCGAATCGATTACAAAGGAATGCTCAATGGATACGTGTACAAACGTACGACTTCGATCGTCCTTTCTCGTAAAACTGAGTAAATTCTGTGGAAATAAATCACGAAAACACATTTGAGTTGTACGTACAGTCACTTGCAGTTGACATTCGGTCGGAATAATATTACAGTTTTGTAAAAAAGAAAAATCGTACAACAGTGAGTCTGAGTCTGTTTTAAAGCTTCAAGTCTTTACTTTTGAAATTATCTTTCTTTTTTCCAAGATGTTTTCGTGTCATCTAGTGGAGGATGTTTCTTTTCGAAAATGCTACAAACTTTTTTCATGACTAATTTTACAACAGATTTGAAGATTGAAGCCTTCTTTTTGTTAAGATAAAAACTTGAATCTGAAACTTGTACGATACATCAGTTTATAAATTATCGAGATGACAAAAATTAAACATCAATGAATCATTGTAAAACCAACATTCTACAATGTCTAAAAAATTAGCTAATTCTGACCTAAATGAGAAACTTTTTTGTACTTTTTCAGTGACTTCCAGGTAAAAACCGACACACGTCTCTCTTTGAGTATCGTAAATAAATAAAACTTAGAAAATTACGAACGAAGCTTGTGAAATTATGAACTTTCAACGGAAGAAAATTAAAGTAAAATTATTGCAAAAACCAACAATTTGTCCAAGTATAAAAAAAAAAGGAAAAAATTTATCTTCATTTTCGTACTTCGAGCTGAACTCTTGAGACAAATTCTTCGAATCGCGTAGAAATCTTCTGTACTAGCGACTTGCAGTTGGAAGCAGAATCGTTCCGATGCATTTAACATCGGAACCGGGGAAACGCGCGCGAGTGGTTGGCGAGTCCGCAAGAATTCGAACGTCACAGAAATGGAAAACGATTGTTCGGGATACTCGGGCAAGTCCGCGAAATGGCGCATAAACTCTGCAGCTTGCCTCGCCGCTGGTTTTTACGATCGGCCGAGACACCTTTCGATAAATTCCTCCGATAAGCGACTTGGGGAGCATGCGGTTGTTGTTCCGATCTCCGTCGACAGGTCGTCCGAGATTACCATTTACGAGGGGACGCGCCATTAGGCCGGCAATCGGCCCTTTCGCGGATTTTCTCGCCAATCTGAACATCTTTTTCCTCCTCCTCGGTGATCGAGTTACTACAGGTTACGTAGGACAGCCTGAAGTGGCAAGTCGATGTTCAATTTTTATCACTGAAAGTGATTTTAGCGAGGGTAACCCAGAAAATCGGCGCCTCCTCAGGTGCAACGCTGATGCAACGAAAATTAGCGATTGGTTGATTTGGGTCACGTGATTCGCGAGAGGGCGTGGAGTAGACTTCGAGTGGGAGTGGCGTTGTCGCGCCTGTAATTTGTTTTCTATCGATTCAAATGTTTGCATATCGATAAAATTTTATGGTAAAAAAGTCGTCTTCATTTCCTAATCGGAACAGTTGCTTCTGGGCCTTTCAGTGAGACGAATCGTACTGGGGTATAAGTCGTGTAGTTTTTTTCTTTTCTTTTTGGTTGAACTTTAGCCGCGAACTTGTCCATTAATTGGGCTTAGAGAATGATCGATCGGAGAATTTTTGAGAAATTTTGTTTACTGACGTTGTATCAATCAATGTATTGGATATTAAGTAGTTCGGATAATCAATTATCGGATATTAAGTGATTGGCGAGTGAAACGCGCGTGGAATTTTTGCTGGTAGTTATTAATTTATAAAACTTTGGCGGTGCTTAATTAGAGAATTTTAGTGCTCTACGTGTGTATTTGGTTTTTTTTTTACCTTTGTTACATAATTCCTTTTTCGAATATTAATATCCATTTGTTGGATATTGAGTCATTGGGCATCAGGTGATTGATGAATGAAACGTTTGAGGAATTTTGTTTGTTAATGATTATTTATTAGAAAACTTTCTCTCGTGCTTTGCACGTGTATTTATCATATTCTGCGGGATTTTGTTACAAATTTTTTTGAGCTTGTCATTGATTCATAATAAAGTTTTTCTTTGTGAAAGAGAATGTTAAATTTTTACGAAAGAGTTGAAATCGTCTCATAAGTTATTTGTATTTATTAGATAGAAATGAATTCTATTTTTTTTTCTTTTTAAATCGAAGAAAGTATATTTCTTGTTTCTAACAAGTTGAAATTCAATTATTCAAAAGTTCAGAATAATCATTCAATTATTCAAAAAAATTATTCGTAATATTTAGATGCAGATTTTTGTAAAAAAAGAATTTGACAGTAACAATGAACAAACGTAAAATGTACTCAATAACGAGTTACTATCACCAGTATGATAAAGAGTATAATATTTGACAGATTGTTCACTTCCTTTGGTCCATTTTATATATTGTGTTTACAAAAAACAAAAATTCTCCTAATTACAATTAATTTGTCTTTGTTATTTCTTAATTCTTGCAAAAACAGTTCCAACTTTCTTTCATCGCACAGATTGTTACAGTCAATTGCTCCTCATTATCTTCTAATTTGATTAAAAGATTTACAATTCTCATCCAACTTTTAACTCTGTCAATGATATCAAGAAATGACTGAGATCATGCCTCAGTCAACAAATCCAGTATCTCAAGATCGTCACAAACATTCTTCAGAAATCACGCTTCAACTGACATTTCACTCGCAACTAATTGCGGCCGCTGCAGCAATTCTCTCAGTGTCGTCTTACCTCTGAAGGTAACGAAAGACACGCTTTTCAGTTCCTTCGACACTTTGCACGACCGAAAATCGCCGAGATCGCAACCGCATTCGTGTGCATACTGGCAGAACACGCTCGCCTGGCAAGACGATCGGTGCTCCTTGATAAAAATTCACGATCCCGTGAGAGTGTTCCCTCTAATCGGCCTCAGGTCGGCCAGCCGCCACGAAAATGGGACGAGACTGAGTGCGGTTAAGGCTGAGGACACGCGATGATTTAGTTGACACTTTCATTGGAAGCTGTGCAACAGCCGAGGAACGAAGATAAGTAGGCCACGAATGAAAGAAACCTGGCCAGGAGTGTGTACGTTCACCGACAAATAAAGTCGTTCGTGCACGGGGAATGCCCACTTGTGCCTAGCGATGGAATTAAGTATACACCAAGTGCTAACGGATAAATGTAAATAGAAAAACTGCAGTACGATTCGTCGCACTGAAAGACCTAGAAGCAACTGTTCTGACTAGGAAATGAAGACGGCTTTTTTTGCCAAAATTTTATTGATACGCAAACATTTGAATCGATTGAGAACAAATTACAGGCGCGATCGTTCAGTAACAGACAACGCCACTCCTACTCGAGGTCTACTCCACGCCCCCTCGCGAATCACGTGACCCAAATCAGCCAATCGCTAATTTTCGTTGCATTAGCGTTGCACCGAAGAGGATTTTTTGGATTAGCCCCGCTAAAGTCACTTTCAGTGATAACAATAACGTCCCAACTCGAGGAAACAGAATGAAACCCGAATCTTTTACAAGTATTTTAACAGGATTTAAGATCAAGACTACATGAAATATACTGAGATCTACATTAAATTTAATTACGAGTACGTTGAAAATTACTGATGCAGATATTTTACTATACTTGTTGTAAATGAGAGGCAAAAGATTATTAAATTAAGTTGATGAACCGTCATTGTGTGAAATTACAATCTCTCTTTTCATTCGAAATTATTATTTCTGAAGTAACTGAAAGTTAAATTACCAATTGCGTGGTGACTCCGATGAAATGTAGAAACAATTAGCCCACGTAACTTTTAACTTTGTCATTTCTTTGCGCTAAATGTTTATATAAAATTCTTATTACTGTTCAGTGAATCGAATAAATTATCATCCAGTGGTCTTTACTTTACAACCTTGATCAGCTCGTGATAATATATTCGAGCGAAGTTTCAGGGTTCGATTGTTACTTTCGAGAAAATGTCAAAGTACATGTTCAAAAATCATCCGAGTAGCTCTACAAGCACGTACAATCTTTGACTTGAGTATTGAGTAGCGATCAAATTCCGTGGAACGAACCTTTCATATCGGGTTTGACTCGGTTTCGCGAGTACTCGATCCCATCGCTACTTGTGCCTCGTGTGCCGGGGTTGATGAATTTGAGCACTGCCAGCTCTCTTGCACGCTTCGCTCGTTGCTTCGGATCGCTGTTCACGCAATCGCGAACAACAAGATGGACACTTTCGTCAAACATTTGCGACGGTTTCAACTAATTCCTTTTAGCATGTCTCGCGTCATACCTGGAATTTTAACCACAGATTCCAATTTGTACGTTTATCAAGCGCGTGATCGTCTCCTTCGGGAGATGAAATAGAAAAGAAGAATACCCTTCTTCCATAAGTGGGTATCTTTGGAGAAAAGATAAATAATTTCGATCGTGCTGTTTCGATCTTTTTCTAGCTTTTTTCCTTGGGTTGTTTTCAAGTTGAATCTCCAACTTGAACGTAAGTCAGTGTGGACTGAACAATTGAAGAGTACATTGTGGACGTCAAACATCAAATTTTTCAAGAGAGAGAAAAGTTCCAAATAAAAAGTTTGGAACAATGACAGAAGTTTTTGAATTTTTGCAAAATTTAGTTTGCTTTTATTGGTAAATATTAGAAATAAATTTGGAGTATAGATAAATTATCAACATTTGAAGTGTAGAGTTTAGCAAGTCATTAAATCCTTTGCAGTGATTTTTGAATTTGTTTAAAAATAACACAGATACTTTTTTTCGAATTACTTTCAGATACATTCTAAATTGTTCATTTTTCGTTAATTCCTACAACTATATCTTTTTATTATAAAGATTATAAAGTGTAATAAGATCTTTTCAATTAAATTTGTACATATTAGAGAATCTGTTGAGAGTAACAAATAATAGGAAAACTTGAATTAATAATCACGAGCTTTTTTTATCTGTAATAAATTTCCACGATGTTATATTATTTTTCTGCAGTTTGAAACCTCTGAATTAGTTTTTATAAAAAGTGCTTTGAGAAAACACAGAGAAAAATTGCTCATTAATCCATTTATTCTTACATTCTCTGAATCTAAAAATTTTTATTTACAAGTCAGTTATTCACTAAAATAAATTCACTCTTTCGATTAATTTCAAAAATGCATACGTGACAAGTTCACGTGCCTGAATTTTATTAAAATTCATAAGAAAATTCTACTCTAACGTTCGATTGATTTTTTTTTTTTGTTTGAAAAATCTAAAAACACGTTTCAAACGAATCTTCGTAATTCTTCTAACGTAAGCTGATGGGAATACGGCACACGGTCCAATGAGTGATTTGTGCACGAAACGATAAAAGTAATCTGTAAGGATCTCCCTTTGGCGCTGGTATCGCTAATGAAAATTGGCCACGAACGGTGCCCAATTACGCGAAGCGAGCAAACGCGCTCGTTAAAACGGCCTTCGTCTTAAAAATGTTCCATTGAACGTTTCTCGCATCGGAGGACCGTTTGGAGACACTTCCAATTCCGTAGGCTAGACGAAATAACGTGGCACGGTGAAGCACGAGATAATTATTCAGCTGAATCTGTCGAAGCATTTCTTGATTGAAATTAAATCTAGTTAGCTGCAATAGATAAAGTAATAAATTATAGCATTAACGATATTGACAACATTCTGCCGAACTTTTAAAAAATATTTAACAAATAGAATAGATGTAACGTATTTATAATAAATGATAATTACGCTAATAATATTGTACGCTGTGCAAAAAGCTATAAAGAGTATAATAAATTAATATACTCAAAGAGAAAAGTCACTATACTGAATGATTTAGATTACGATAGAAAAAAAATAATAGTAAAAGTTGAATTAAATTACTTTTAGCAACGCCAAATATTTCTATCGTGTATTTTCTCGTATATCTTAATCGTAATAGTAGTAGTGTATTAAAAATAATGTTTAGACCAACTTTCACATTACACGAGATGCTTCCTTTAATAACTCTGTCCTTTATATCCGTACGAAAATTATCTACAGCAATATAATTTTAATATTAATATTAATTTTATATTTTATTATAATGTCGTTTGTAATATAATTGCAGCAACAATATTTAAAATTAAAAAACAGTTGGTTCAATGGCTCAAGCTGCATATGTTCTTCACCGTACCACTCAAACATATTCAAACCAAAACACGTACCTGTTTTTCGTTCGCTGAATTCAATTTTCAACTCTCGTTGCCGGTATAACATGGCAAACACACACACACACACACACACACACACACACACACACACACACACACACACACACACACACACACACACACACACACACACACACACATATACACACACACGTACACCTGGAAACATGTATGCATCATTCGTCGCTCGCGGTAACGATCGAGCCAGCATCTTTAATTTCGAAGCCAGGGGTCAATAAATGGCACTCGTTCGCAGGTAACGGACCGAAGCTCAGCCGAGATGAATGCCGCCATTTATGCATCCTTGGGATAGTTGATTTAGCACAACAGAGACCCATAAAGCGGGTAATTAAGCGAAGATTAACTCGTGGATAGGGGGATAGCGAGAGTGCATCGACGGGGCCAAAAACCATCCCCTTGCAGCTTCTCCTGGTCTGGCCAGGTCTCCCAGTCTAGTCTCGCTACCCAGTTTCGAAATATCTAAACGCGGAGTCCAAAAGCAGAGAGAGAGAGAGAGCCAGCCGACACCCTCGTGGCACTGTGCCTTCGGTAGGCACGAAAGGGGATTTGAAGGATTCCCGTTAATGGGGTTACTCTGCCTCGCAGTTACGGGGTCGTAACGGCTTTCCAGTGGAGTCCGGCCTCGTCGAGACTCATCGATCCCTGAATTTCTCGCGTCTGCGAGATCCTCTTGATGAGATGCATTTCATTGGCACGTTGCGGATCGCGCGAATTCAGCCCGCTGTGGTAGCTGTTCGTTCTCCTTTTGAGCAACCGAATTTTGAGATTTCGTTCTCCCGTGATCCCCTCGGGAGCCACTTGATTTTGGCCTTTCGTTGAACGAACGGAACTCGCGATTGGAAGTGGAACAAAAGGAACAATTGATGAGAGATGTGAGAATGAGAATGTAGGTGGGTTGAAAATGTCGTGATCGAAGCGTAAGAAATTGAAGAACGATTCTTTTCGACGATGTTTCTTTGTGAGTTTTTTGTTTTGTTAATTTCAAAATCATCAGGTGCGGTCTGTGCGAGATCCCCGCTAAAAATGATTTCGATTATTACGTCTCCCAAGTACAATAGAATTAAATTTCTACCCGAATGAAATCAAAGGATGACCATTTACACTGATGGAATGTTTATTAACAATTTTATTGAAGCTTTCTGGCGGTCGTTAAAAACGTGTAAACGAGAAACCACGGAGTAAAGAAGAAGCGTGACACACAGGTACGCGCAATTCGTCCCGGTGCAATTCTTTCCCCGAGCGCGTAGCAGCCTCTTCTTCTTCTCGCGCGCAGCGACGTAGACACATAAATTTCTCTATCTCCGCGCTCATTACAATTTTATCTTTGCCCCGTTTGATTTATTCGAAAAGTTCAGTAAGTTTCACCATTGCGCCGACCGGGGAAGATTGCATTGTGCGGTGCAGCGGCGAGAGCAGCAAAGCGAGAGCAAGTTTCACTCGCGCGATATGCTCTAGCAACCTGAAGTTGCAGGAATATTTCGCCCTTTCTCTCTTTCTGTTTCTGTTTCTACAGGATGGTCCACTTAAGCGTGAAAAAAATACCTCTCTGTACTGAAATATTTTTTATTGTCGAAGAGATCTCATATTCTGCAACAGTTGTTTTTTCCAGAAGTTTTCACAGTCATCGATATTTTTTTTTTTTTTGCAAATAATTTTGTCGTATTGTGCTGTTTATGAAAAAATATGTAGCGTAATACGAGCTTAAACGAACCTTGAAAAATTAAGCTCTGTTACGTACACTGAAATATTCTACGTGTAAGTCATTACAATTTAGAGGTGGCTAACTGGCGCACGTAGCACTTGCCCCCACTTTTCTGACCGCTAGCGCTATCCCCTCCACTGTGTTCACAGTGTCGTAGCCACAATACTCGTATAAATTCTTTTCTTTATTGTAGATTTACGGTAAAGTTAAAAAAAGACGAGAAAAATAGAAAATTAAGACTAGAACTGACGATTTCTAACGCGTGTACCACAAATACAATTCAAAATACTTACGAATCATCGAAATTTAAAATTGGAAATTGAAATTAAATGAAAAAACGACGCCGAGTGTTTCCATTGTACGGAGAACGCTTCGCTCGCGAGAGAAAAAGATATTTGACGATCTCACGGAAAATGAACCGCCCTGTATATTACCTCTGATTTCACCTTCTCCTCTGCCTTTTCTGGCCGGCAGCTCTCTCGACCCGCCAATGGTCCACGGAATTTTCTTCCGCCAAGGGATTATTCCGGCGTCGTGAGAGAAAGAGAGAGAGAGAGTTTAATTAAAATTTAAAGTAAAGCGCGGTGTTTGTAAGCCATAAGTCGGACGATGCTCGTTAAGCGACACCGGTCGCGCCATTAATTATTGTTACAGGTGTTTGCCGTTAGTGATGCCAACTTAATTCCGCGATTCGTACGGAAATCGACGTAAATGATCGACGGTGCACGCGTGCGACCGATTTAATTTATGCAGAGCAACGGGGACAAAGAGAGAGAGAGAGAGAGAGAAATATCGTCCGCTCGCTAATTGAAACGGTAATGCGAATTTCATTCCGGCCGATCATTTTTTCAACGGGCGGGTTTCGACTAATTGGAACCGCCCATTGGCGGAGCGGGGCCTCGCGAATCGCCGAGATTAGTTTCCAAGTGGCCGCCGCCCGGATTTTTCCAGAAAATATACACTGTACACGCCGCGCGGTTCATCTCTCTCTCTCTCCTCGCTCTCGGATCGTTAGGAGTTTAATCCGTAATTCATCGCCTCCGTCCGCTTACTCGCCCCGTGAGTCGCCAAATTGCACGTCGGCGATGCTGTTGAGCCTCGGAACTTTGCCGGGGTGTCGGAGGTTTTTAAAAATGATAGAGGGGAAATTTGCAGGATCAACTTTCGTTTTTTTTTTTTCTCTTTTTATAGTAATGGAAGAATTAATTTTGTGGGTAAGTGAATTGTGGTTGGAGGTGTACATTCGATTTAAATCTTCGAGGCCGTAATTTCATGTTTGGAACGATTTCTAAAAGTTACTTGGTTCTTTGAGTAATGCGCAACGTGAGTGTATCACGAGAAATGATTTTTCAATTATGCGCTCAAATATATATTTTCGAGAGAAAGATTTGTCAAGTTGAAGGGTCAAAGACGAAGTGTAAGCGCGTTTTTAAAAAAACTGCGCGACTTGTACCCCAGTACGATTCGTCTCAATGCCACTCCTACTCGAGGTCTACGCCACGCCCCCTCGCGTATCACGTGACTCAAATCAACCAATCACTAATTTTCGTTGCATCAGCGTTGCACCTGAAGAGACCCGATTTTCTGGCTTACCCCCGCTAAAATCACTTTCAGTGATGAGATTATTAATACAGTAAGAGGAAGAATATTTTGAACGTGACTAAGCATCACTCTTGATAAAAAAAAAAAGAACCTTATTTTCACCTAGTCAACGCGTATTTACTCAAGATGACACGACGAAACATATTATTTTAATAAATTTAAAATTTACATTGCGATAAGTGAAGTTTGTTAATTTCGAATCTTCAAACTCGAAGAGAAGAGCGTAATTGGTATTAATTAGTGCCAGATACTAACAACGCGTAAACGTTGGGTCATGTACCGTTATTTCGCGCGTTGTTTCGAGAAGCAACGAAACAGCACTCAAAGGTCGAAACACGACGAATGTTCGGGGATCGTGCGGACCGTAAACGGGAGAGCAGTTGAACGAATGTTACGTCGGACCGACACGTCATCTTTAACGATGCTAACAGTCGTAAAAGCATGTCACTGTTACTTTCCACCTGGGCGCAGGAACGGCGAAACAATCCCCGGCTCCCATCCTCGTGTCCGAGATGTGCTTCTCGGCTACTCTGCCAGAGCACAATACGTCGTGAAATATGAATGCACGAGGCGCGGAAAGAGGGTTGGTTCTCGACGCTCGACGAGAGTGGCTCGCGGATCGTCGTCCCTATTAATTATTAGAACGAAACCAGGGGTGTTGATCCACCGAGCATCCGTCGTTGGTTGCACGATTAGACTTGACACGTTCGCGCTAATTGCTCGCACTCTTCGAACGTTAACGCTTTCTTGTTCTGTTTCAGGTAAGATGATAAGATTTACGAGCTTCTCTTTCGTTTGCTGAAAAATGGAAAGGAAAAGTGAGTACTGTATTTTCTTCTTTTTGCAATTTTAGATTTATTGTTTCTTCTTGAAAAACTACTCTTTCTTTTATTGGTTGATATTCAACCTCTTGTATTTTGGGAAATCTTTAACTACAATATTATTTGACTAATACTTTGGAGCAGTAGTTGGAGAATGATTTGTTCTCAATTATAATTCAAAATTAAAGTTCATTCTTTTCTAATCGCGAGTGTGAATCGATATAAATGGAAAGAGCTATTTTATTTCTTCATTCTGCATTCGTTGCATGTTAACGAGAGCAAGTCGAACTGAAACGACAAACTTTGACACGTGACAGAAATAAGTAACTTCGTTCAAGGTAATTTCAAAATAATATTCGAAACGATGGTGGATTACAATTTCAGTTGGCTTCAAACTTGCAAATGTGTAATTGCAAGTGCGACGTCGCATCGTGTGTTAAACATGATATAACACGATTCGGAGAAGAGCAAGATAAAATCCATCTCGACGTTTTGTGAAAAAAAATGGCTTTGAAAGTTACAAAGTTAAATATTTTTTACGCGCGGCGAAGTTTCCTTTTCCCATGGTTGCGCGTGGTATTTCAAAGTTTCACGTTTCTCCTCCGTAATTTCGTTATTGCAACGTCGCATTAATGATATAACACTTTTTGCCCGCTTTCGGAACGGATTATCGGGGCGAATAATATTTTATTACACATTACGTATTTTATTGGAAATAATATTTCATTTTATTTCATCGCGGAACGAAATGCGTTAATTTAATCATTTCTTAGCGAATGATTAATTAATTTGGTCGGAAGATATCCACCGAGTTAATCCGATTGCATTTCAATTTTCAAAAACTCCCGCCTTTTTTATCGAAATAGCGAGTCTTTCAACTTTTCTTACTTGTTTTAAAGCGAAGCTTTCCATGCTTCTATCTGTACCGGAAGAAATTATTACTGCACTATCATGCTCACGCATTTGAACAATCGTACAATATATATAAAATACAATTTGAATGAATTCTCTTAATAAATAACAGAATAAATATTTTAATAAATACAGAATTAATATCAGTCGTGTATGAGAATAAAGCAGTAATTAAAGATTAATGATCTTTAATAAAAAGTAATAATTAAAGTTTAAGACTGGAGATTGGTCAATTAATTATGCAGAGATACGGTTGATCAGGGGACTTTTAATACTTATTCATGATTTTCCAAAATATTGGAATATTACAATATATGTAAAAATATCAGTAACAAAAAATTATCAGTGATACAGACACGTTTCTCGTCTCAAATTAAATTTAGGTATTTGATCACGGTTGCAGCAAGATGGAGAAAATTAACGATTGATAGTGGAACCAAAATATCAACTTTTTAGTGAAATCACGCTAGGTATTCTATATAACAGTTTGCTTATTGCGCAAAATTTAATATAATACACAATATTATACTATTACATATACACTACTACTCATTCAGTGACAAACCACAACGCTCGAGGGTGTTGATATCACGCACGATTAATCAACAGCCGGACACGAAATTCTTTTTGAAGCAAAGTCGCAAAGGGACAGGCGTCGAAGCGACGCGTTAATCCACGCGAAATGATCCACCGATGTGGTAATCGACTTACGACGATTTACTTTTTCGCCGGATCCGGCGCGCGATCAATCGCTTCGCGGCCCTGCGCGTAATTACAGTTTCCAATCGTCTAGTCAAACGCTGAAGCGCTCGTTTATGAGGGGAACGAGATGGTTAAACAGTCTGGTAGAATCGAAGTGCCGCTGATTGGAACACCAGGCTCGAAACCGGCAGCCGAATTTCCTACGATTCTACTCGCGGAAGTTTCGATCCGTCGTCGCCTGAACGTTAATTCGCCGGGCGGGTGAGACGCTTCGAAAGCGTGGGTGTCGTCTGCCTGACGTCGTCGTTCCTGAAGCTGAAAATAAAGCGACCGTCGAATTTCGCGCCGTCGAGAGACAGAGAGAGAGAGAGAGAGAGAGAAAGAGAGTTGAAAGCGCGCCGCGCTTAATCCCGAAACGCTTTTGAATTCCACTTGCTTCGCTTCGCTTTGCCTCGCGTCTCTTTGCCCCCTCTTTGTCTTTCTTCTCTCTCTCTCTCTCTATCTCTCTTTTTTCCTTTGCTTTCAATTTTGCTTTTAGTCTGACACGTAGCGTCAGTGTTGCGTTCTACGAACAACGGTCTTCGTACGCTGCATCGAATGTTTGTTCGTTTCTTACGGGCGACAGATCCGATCCGTGCGTGTGCGTTTGATCAAGAGATTCGGACGAGAGGTGAAAGACGCGGGGAACATGTTCATTCGCAGACGCGCCGGTGTCGAAATTCTTCTTCTTGGGATTTATTAACCTCTTAGCTGCGAATGACGAGCGTACAAAAAAAGTGCCATTTCCTCGCGCGAGAAAAGTAATTACAATTTGTTACTTAATTACTGAATTAAGTTAATTTGTTTTTTTTGTGGGAAAGAAGACATGTTTGTAAATTTTAGACGTTTCAGAATATTTTGAGAAATTTGCTTATAATTTAATTCAATTTAAATGACACTTTCAAAAGTGACACCTAAGAAGTTAAACTACAAGCTAAAATAATGGACACGTTTTGTATCATTTGCCAATTTTCATAGAAATTTAGCTTCAACATATGCAAACATCTGTTCACATAGGACAAACGTATATGTCCCAGTATCATTTCTCGCGATTCTGAAACGTATTTGACACATTTTGGAAAAAGATGGTCTTTAGATTACATTGTACTTGGTACAATAAAGTTCTTTGAAATACTTTTAATAATATTTAAATTTCTTTTACTTCAAACTGTGTTTCAGATTTCTTTTTAAATTTCTGATGGGATATCTAGAAATTTGTGTTTCAAAACAATCGACGATATTTTACTATTACTTTCAGTGATCATTCAAATAGTAAATTAATACCCTAAAAAGTAAGGACTGTATGATATTAATTTTATTGCAAATAATGAAACCAGAATAGTAATTAAAAATGTTAATGAGTATATGTACCATTCATACAACCTCGTATTTATTTTATTCAATTTATTCATTTCGAGTTTTCAAACGTTATTAAATGTCGTACTCTGTTCCCCGTGCGACGTATAATATTTGCCGAAGCACTGTCAAATAATCAAATACACATCTGCAAATTTTCCTTTTATTTTTTTGGAATTTGCAATGTTTGACTACGAGCTTTATTTAGTTAATGATAAACGACTCGATGCTGGGTAAAACGTGCACACACATGTCATGTAAAGAGTAAAAGCAATTTTATTAGTTTATTTCTGTCAGAAGTGTTGTAATTTTTGTTGGCGCCGACGAAATATTTGTCGACGTTTTAATTTTAGTCGCAATGGGTCTTCCATTCTCGTTGCGTCGGAATAATCATGATTTGTTAGAAAATAATGAAAAATTTTATAATGATTTAACTATTTATTATAAAAAACAAGTGATTCAACAATGAATCAACCATATAAACGTTTAAGCTATTAGTTTATTAACGATTACGAATCGCTCTATTTAACATTAATTTTCTTTTCTTCTAAACGTTTTTTCGTGCATCTTTTATCCACAGTTCATTTCTCTTATTTCAATTCTTTAGTTTCAAAAAGCTTGTACTTCAGTTGTACAAGATTCATGCATTCACGACGGAAAAACAATTTTTAATTCCTTAACTCTATCGTTTAATCAAATAACGCAATTTCCTCCGAAATCCTAGCAACACGTTATGAATTTTAAACGATAATACCTCGTACGCAAACAGAAGCACGCTTCCTCAAACAGGCAGCGTGTTTCCTCAAACATCACTCTCGGCAATCACTTCCACAGAGTTTCCACGATTCTTCCATAAAACGAAAACACTCTCTCTCGTTCTCAAACCGGAGACCCGGTTTCCAAGAAATCCGGCCGAAGCGAGCTGCATCTGCTCTGTTTCCTACCCCCTAACAAAGCAGATTGTCACGGTGCGAAAACCAACACTGAATGAGTCTTGGAGCAGCGAGTTATTCGACGAATAATCAGCTCTGGCGGAACCCTCGTCGACCAAAACCGATTGAAGTCGACAATCTCGTCCGACGTAACAGTAACTGTACCGATGTTCTCCGGTACACGAAGAGAGAGAGAGAGAGACAGAGAGTCGATGAGAGACCTTGTCTGAGAATGGCTGATCCGATCCTGGCACATCCTTGTCCCGGTAGGACAGTAATTGTCGCTCGTTCTTGAAATACCCGCGTCAGATATTGCGTGCTCCAACAATAGAAGCACAATAGGAGAAGGGTGTCAGGCCGTGGAGAATAGTCCAAGGTATCCCCATCTTCATCTATCCGTCTGTACATTTACGCCTGTAATTCTCTTTCTCCGTTCCTTGCACATCCCGATTAACGGGCGGGAGAGTTTGGGCTTCGTTATCCTGTCTATCTTGCCGCTTGTGTTTCTCTGTCCCTGCCACTGACGTTTGTCTTCCTTTGTTTTCCAACCGGGACTCCCGTTAGCTTGCCCGAAACGGAGCGGGTGGAAAATTGAAAAATGACTCGCTCCCCAACCGACTGCTGCTACCGTTGTGTGCTCCGTCGCTGTGTGACTTCAGGCGCAGCCATTTTTAATCTCTCCTAACAGCAATGTGCGTAAGAGTACACCGTTGCCCAAGTTTTCATCGTGGCAGGAATTGTTAATTTTAGGCGTTTCTTCGATCTTTAGCAAAAGTATTTGTTTGCTACTGCGCAGTGATATTTACGCAGAACACAAAATTAGCGATATAAAGTTTGGGTGAAATAATTTTTACGCGTGAAAAACAGCATTCGCCGGTCGGTATGTGTCTACCCAGAGAACAGACGGATAACAGTTCGGTTTGTAACTAATACTACCTCGCTGATACTTTTGTTTTTCATTGTTAAAATGTAATAAAATGTAACCTGTCACCATATTTCGAGAATGTCGCGTTTCACGTGTTGTAGATCTTTTTTTTTTTTTTTTTCATTTTTCACTGTTAACATTTAATACAGCAATTACGGATTTGAGAGTGTCACATTTCATCTATTATACATCGTTAAAAAAACATCAAGTAATCTGTTCAGTTATTAGTAATAATTACCAGTTCCCAGTCATTACTCAGTTGGAACAAACAACTGTAATTGACCGATAGCCTTTCGAATAAAATTGCACCGAACGGAAACAAATCCATTGTTATTTCTTACAACTCTTGTTACAATTTTTTAACAAAGTACTTTCGAAGCTGCGCTCATATTTTTCCCTTATTTTTGCTCGTAGAATATGCTGGTATCGTTTCGCGAAAAAATACATCCTTGTATTTTTATTCCTGCAATGATGGTTTATTTTTGTTGTACAATGTTACAAATAGTTTTACAGAAATTTATTACACGCACACATTTATACTTGTAAAACTTCAAAAAAAAAAATAATAATAATAGTAACAATTCGAGCTGCATCGTTAATTACACGACAATGTTTATAGAGTACACTGAAATTACTTTGCAAAACTAGAGACCCTATAAAATAGCTTCAAAAAGATTTATTGCGTGATACATTCGAGTGTACAATATTACACGCGCGCAATTAATTTTATTATCAGTTGCAGTATTAAAGGTACTGCAAATAGTCTTTAGAGAGACTTACAATTTTACATCTGTGTTAAATTCCGTAAGAACGATTCAGGCTGCGCGGGGTTAATTACACGCCGGCGCACGATTCCGATAGAACGTGAATAATTCGACAGATTACAGAGCCGATTTCTGAAGGGCGTCTTACGTGGCGACAGGTTCGGCACGCAGTCCCACACATTTGCGTTGGTAATCTGTCGGGGTCGCGTAGCAAGTGCCGGTACCAGCATATTTAGACCTTTGATTAGAACTGGCTTGGCACGTCAATTTGCCGTTCCCGACCTCCCAATACAATCGTACCGGTTTATCAACTGTTAATTTTGGAGATAAGTGGCCTCGAAATCTCCCCGGCACGGGGATTCCACTCGAGCTCGTCCCTCGAATATTAATGTGTTTTAATTAGTTTCATTGCTCCTTGTATAACCGAGGACGGTGTTTGCCGCCGTTATCGATATCAATCTCGATTGTTTGATACCGGTACGTTTCCGCAGCTTACCGCTTGTTTGCCAAATAACCTGCTTCGGATTGACGTTCTGCGCCATTCGTTCCAAGGAATAACCTGCGTGACCTTTGGAATTCGTTCGATAACGAACGAATTACACACGATTAAGCGAGTTTTAGGCGGAAACGAAATGAAATTCTCTCAATGAACATCTAACAAAGCGATGGTAAGTTTAAATAACACACAGTGACTCGGAAAAGCGATCGATCCAGTCCAATCAATTGGTCAGAGGAGAGTATTTCTATGAATTTAATTCTTTGGCAAACTTCGTGGTAGTTTGAGCAAATACAGCGTACAGTGTATAAAATTATATTTCGTCAATTTCGTTCTAATTAAAAATACAAAAGCATTCGTATAAAATAGTAGTATCTAAAATAAATAAATATTATATATTATAAAATAAATATTATATTATATTATATTGTATTATTATATAATAATTATTATAAAATAAATAAATATTATATAGTATAAATTAGTAGTATCTAAAAGATAAGTATCTATTACTATATAATACTATAAAAAATAATACAAGAGAAGATGAATATGTACATTACTAGTAAATACCACACTATTCATGATCACGATCAAATAAAATAGTCTAGTGCGAGAAAAGATCCATTGCTAAATATCTCTGTTGCTAGCAAATGTCACAGTATTCACAATCATAGTCGCACAAATATCCATCGCTAGCATGACACATTACTGGTATTGTTACGTAATATCGTGACATTTAATTAAAAGCATCTGTGCACCAGGGTATTTGGATAACGAGAGGAGACTCCATTGTATCATTTGATCAGTTTCTAACGAGAACGGCGGGTAGGGAGGTTCCCCGCGTTTTACGCGCCGATCGTGGAAAGTTCAATGGGCACGAGTTTAATCGCACGGCGGGGAGAATTTGAGGCGAGGCAGGGGGGTGAGGCAGTTTGCTCAAGACGCGGGTCGGGGGTGAAGGAGGAGGAGGAGGGGGAGGGGGGTGTGCCTAATTACAAGACAAAGGAGCAAATGCTATAGATTAGCTCATTAGTAGAACGCTTGTCTCGTAATACTATTAATTCGTCCTGTGGCAACGCCTATCGCGTGTACCTCGCCGAGAGGAGGCTGCTCGGGGAATCTCGTCTTGCAAAGGCTAACATCAGACACCGACGACGGCATCCCGCTTTCACGGGGTAATTCGATAGATAATCGAATTCTGCATATTTTCGGGCCGGCGATTTTCAAACGTAAAAGCTTCTTATTCCACCGGGTAATTGGAAACCGCTTTCCGCCACCGCTGCCTTTCAATCATTCGCTGCCGGTTAATTAAGCAACGACAGGGGACAGGCGAGATAATTGATCGCCAAGACCGCGGTTTGCTTATTATCGTTTGCTCATTATCCCTCTGGGCTCGATCGCTCTTGTTTCTCGTATTTTTCTCGTCGTTGAAAGTCGCAGGAGTCGGGGGAGTTTGATGGAATTCTTGCGAAATGAAATATCCAAATTGTAATTGAACAAACGAAGCATCGTTCTTTGGACAACACTCGTTAGGTTATTTGTGTCCGCTGTTCTGCCGTACGTGTGTCACGACAGATCGAACAGACATTCGACTTTAAAAATCGGGAATAATCGCGTCGAGTAACATTGCGTCGTGGAGACGTTATTTCAATAACGCGTACGTCCACGTCAAGGTATTTCTGGACGCGAGACTCGCGCACAGAGCCGCTCCACTCGCTCGTCCATAGAAAATCGACAGTGTAATAGAAATTTTTTGTTTCCCTCCGATCGACTGCGAGGAGAGATTGCCCGTTCGTTAAAAACGAACGACGGATCTGCGATGTTTCGCGCGAAACGAGCGACGTTGATATCTAACGTTGCTAATTAATTCTCAAGTGTTCGAGAAAGTGGCAAAATCGTGTCGCGCGTTGAATTCAAATTGAAATTAAACGCGAACGCGTCGAATTGAATTCGCTTCTTTTGCAAACGGCGGGAAGCACGGCACGTTATATCGTTCGACTGCCACGTCATTTTATGCAAATTCGCGTTTTTATGATGAAAAACAAGAGAGCCGCGGCAGAAAATTGTTTCAATCGTTAGAAAGCACGTGGCGAAAGCCGCTTTTGCAAATTAAAAATTCACGGTCCGCTTGTCCGTAATTTTCGTTTGAACTCGTTGAGAACCAATCGGTTAGTATTATCAAATCTTGTTCTTCGATGTTGGAGCTAGGAACTTGCAAAAATTCTCCTAACATCTCTTCGTCATTACGTCGTCTACGCAGATTTTATAATTTTTTAAAATTTCAGAAAGGAATCGGAGTGATATTGTACAATTAGTGAGAGTAATTACAGTTGTAGATTAAAAAATAAGAAGGAATAAAATTTTTTCAATTCGTTTTCGAGAAAACCAAGTTTGGAGGAGTGTATTTAAATCAGACCAATAAGATTCTATCCACGAGAATAATTTTCACAACACTCTTCAAAATTTAACTTCGAGTAGATACACATCTATTAAACCTAGTTTGCCTAAATTTTATTCCACGTTTTTTCGCTTCTTTTCGCAGATAAAACAACCTTAGAGCAGGCGAGAATTAGCCAAATTCAAGTGTATTTAATAAATTATTGTATATTAATATATTAATAAAATCCATATTTAATAAATTATTATACATTACATATTAATGAAATCCAAACTCGAGTCTCTCGAAAACGAAGCTTCGAGCGAAAAAGTTTCATCCCTCCCTTTTCACGTACAGTGGAGGATCAATCTGGAGGAACCACTCCTGTTTGCAACGTCATTGTCAACAGTGACAAAGATTTAGGATTTAAGAGTATTTAACACTAGGTTTACGGGACCCGTCAATTTGACGGGTTTCGAACTTTGAAATGAAACACGCAAAAAAACCATAGCATTAATCTTAACTAATTTGTATCGTAAATTTATAATTTCATTAAAAGAAGTTATATACACAATTATTATTTTCTTAAGCTTTCTAAATTTTGAAATTTTTATGTGGTATACCTATCTCTACGAAACCCGTCAAATTGACGGGCTAGCAGATTACGTAAACAATGCTTATATATTTGCTTCATTTGTAACATTATACCTCCAATAGTAAATATAAGAGTGAACGAAAAGTCTGAGATGCCTCAAACTCATTGTATCTCAATAGCGGCTCGATAATATGACATAAAGTAAAATGTTTGAAATGGTGCCCTTCAACGAAATCGCTTACCAGAGAGATCCCCGCGTCATTCGAAACTCAAAGCAAGTGGCAGACCAAATGTCGTGCCGAAAAGATATTTGGTTCATGTTTGGTTCAATATAACAACACACAAGCAATTTTCAAAGCCGGCGATAGCCGGCGATAGCCGACGTTAGGCTACGGTATGGTTTGAGTTTCGTATGTTGTGAGTATTGGTTTTCAACGATATACGAAGATATCTCGAAGGCACGAGCTGGTCTTCAGTATAGTTGTTGCAGTGACAGTGGTAAGAACATTTTTCGAAGATAGTGTGCAAAAGTTCCGGTTATTGTAGTCTCCGCTTATCGTAAGTATTTACAATAGGGTAATTGAATTTGGACACAGTATTTTTTACTTTCGCCGATCACCCTTTTCTAGCAATCATGAGTAGAAACAGGAGATATAATAAGAAATTGACCAAAATTATCAACATCAATGAGGATTGTTCTGAGGGTAGCTCCGAAGAAGATCAATATGAATTAGGTGAAAGTGAAGATTCTAGTGAATATTCTGAATCCACTGAAACTGGAGAAATGGAAGGATCTTCGGATAGTGAAGAGGAAAACTTCGTCAATATGCGTCGTAAAAATTACTTATAGTTCTAACACCGAGGATGAAAGGACGAGTATTCCAAATACATCCCGAGATGTAATGGAAAATATTGAAATTGCAGCTGACGGGACACAGTGGGTGAAACTGCAAGCAGGAAAATCTGCCGCCTGTTCATATGATATTCAAGGATATCGCAGGGCCTACTGGTTACGCAAAAAGAAATATTATGTCGGGTTGTGTAACTAGTGCTTTTGAATTGATAATTGACACTCATATGAAACATATAAAAGAATGCACCGAAACCGAGGCACGTCGAGTTTTGAAAAACGACTGGACAATCACAGTCTCCGAATTACGTAGTTTTCTGGCAGTACTATTTGTCCGGGGAGCGTACGGAACAAGAGCATTGAAAGTATCTTACCTATGGTCAAAAAAATGGGGACCTTCTTTTTTCCGAGACACAATGCCCAGAGATAGGTTTATAGAAATTCTGAGGTTTATACGTTTTGACAAAAGAAGCGAACGATCCGAAAGGTTACAAACCGATAAATTTCCACTGATATCTGAAACATGGAACATGGAAAATGTGTTCCAGAAACTATTACTTTTTATAATAAAACAAAGTTTGGTGTCGACGTCGCAGACCAGATGGCACGCAAATATAGCGTGAAAGCGGGGTGTTTCCGATGGCCCCTTCAAGTTTTTTATAATATTTTAGATTTGGCAGTGATAAACGCATGGATATTGTATAAAGAATGTACCGGATCGAAAATATCGAGAAAAAAGTTCATATTTTGCTTAGCCGAGGAATTAGCTGGAGAAAACAAGGAGAACCATCGTCAAAGTTCAGACGTTTCAGTTCTGTCACCGTCAACATCAGGAGTCCGAAAAAGTTGCCAAGTGGGCTACTGTAATAAAAATAAAAGCAGTAATTGCTGTATGTATTGCAAGAAGATCGTATGCGGAAAATGCACAAAAGAAATTCAAATCATATGTAAAAAATGTGCTCAATAAAAATGATTACCGTGTAGTGTTAATATGAGTGTTATTATTTCCGTGATATCTTAAAAAAAAAATTTTGACTTATTTATATTTTATTTTTACGTGAAACCTTATATTGTTCAACTCAGACTTAGTTTGAATAAATTGATTTTTTAAAGTAAATACGTATTTTCACATACCCGTCAATTTGACGGGTGCTCGTAGAGATAGGTATATAAGAAACGCCCGTAAACCTAGTGTTAAAACTGCGCTGGAGCATACGTGTCACGGTAGGTCGGCCATAGTCGCGCAATCGCCCGTACCAGGGCCGGCGATCGATGGTCCTCTCGTGTGTCCTTGAGTGAAATTCCAGCGAGGAACCCTTTCTCGTTGCCCGTTGCGAATTCACCGGCCGCCGGCCATTACCGGGGATCTCTCTCTCTCTCTCTCGCTTCTGGCTCGCCGGAAGGCACCAGGAATTCCAGCATCACTTTCAATTTGTTGCAATTGTTGGAAGCGAAGTCCGGATACGCTCGCATCCCTAACGACTTTTACCGGGCGGAACGATCGCGCCCTTAGAACTCGCGCGGGCGCACGCGTACACGCGAAACAAACGAGACGGACCAAAGCAAACCTGTTCCACGTTGTTGCTCGAGTAATGCCGTACAATTAGTCAGTGGTTGATGTACTTGCCCGGTTTAGTATTATTGCTCCCCTTGCACAATATCCGCGCCACTCCTTCCGCGTAGCTTCCCTTCTGCCGATATTGCGTTACGCGAGGCATCCGCAACTACCGAGCCGTGCAGCCGAATGCAAACACGCTCTGGATTATGACCGATTAAATTCCGCTACTCGCCCTCTCTTCCTGTCTTCCTCTTTGTCTGTACTTTTTATTTCCGTCACTTTGGAAGATGGTCGCCGTGTGTCGAACACGAAGAGAAATTAGAACTTGGAATTGGTACTAAGTGGTTCTAATTGATATTTTGTAAGTTTTCCACGTCGTTTGTTGAGACGAATCTGTTCATTTTTAATCTGTTGTCGTCTTTGTTGTTTAAATTAACCCTTTGCCTTGCCTGATCTTTTGAGTCTTCGGTAAACAGTAGTTGTTACAGGATGTTGCGTCGTGTCAGATGTGAGGCATTGTATGTAACATATTGATTAATCTCCAGTGTTTGAGGAAGATTCAAACTCACATTTCATATAGCTGCGACTTTCTTTTTCTTTTAAGCTACATTTTCGAGAAAATAGTATTCTCTTTCTCGCTTGCTGTGTAATGTAATGTCGTCTTCGGAAAGAATGAACTTAGGACCAAGTGAACTGTTGTACGATTTAATTTTATGAAATTTTAAATTTCAATTTTCAATTTACCAAGAATTTTTCATCGTCATTGGTTCAGTCGTACTCACTACGTTACATGAATTAATTTTTCTTACAAAAATGTTGCAATTTAAAGTCGTTTGAAGTTGAAACTCTCTCCGATGATGTTCAAGAATGTCTCAGATATATAATAATACTAAGAATTTTTCATCATTTTGTCATTGGTTCAATTATACTTCTCATTGTTCTCAACTGTATGAATATTTTTGTTAGCGAGAATGTTGCAATTTGAAGTCATTCGAAACTTTTCAATATTCAACAGAGTATTTCAGATGTGTACCTAAGAATTTTATTTCTCACTTCCATTCGTTCAATTATGCTCGTCACTTAACGTTATAGATACACCTTACGAAAATGTATCGCAACTTGAAATTGACATTCTCGAAACTGCTCGATGTTCGAGAGGAATATTTCTGAGATTCGAATTACGAATATTTCTCTCGAATATTACCGAGAGATTCAATTACTTATCGAGCTATTTCATTTAAGAGTTAGTACAGCTTTAATCTATAACATAACTTAACAATAAGCACACTAAATATATTCAAGCAGAATATAGCTTATGCTGTAACTAGATTCGCAGTATTTATTAAACTTGAAGAAAACGACGTTACTTGCGAGTATTCTTAATAGACAGTCTGCAGCTGTTTCTTACGCTGCTTTTTCTTTTTCGTTTTTGTTTCTTTTTATCACTGAAAGTGATTTTAGCGGAGGTAACCCAGAAAATCGGGCCTCCTCAGGTGCAACGCTAATGCAACGAAAATTAACGATTGGTTGATTCGGGTCACGTGATTCGCGAGGGGCCGTGGCGTAGACTTCGAGTAGGAGTGGCGTTGTCTACTGAACTATCGCGCCTGTAATTTGTTTTGCATCGATTCAAATGTTTGAATATCAATAAAATTTTATGGCAAAAAGGTCGTCTTCATTTCCTAGTTGGAACAGTTGCTTCTGGGCCTTTCAGTGAGACGAATCGTACTGAAGTACAAGTTAATAATTTTTTTAAATAATTTAATAAGAAACTTTTAGAGTATTTCAGATGTGTATCTAAGAATTTTATTTCTCACTTCCATTCGTTCAATTATGCTCGTCACTTAACGTTATAGATACATCTTACGAAAATGTATCGCAACTCGAAGTTGACATTCTCGAAACTGCTCGATGTTCGAGAGGAATATTTCGGAGATTCGAATTACGAATATTTCTCTCGAATATTACCGAGAGATTCAATTACTTATCGAGCTCGTTCGAGGACGGCTAGAATACACGTGATACAAACGTTTAGCAAGTTCGTTACAGTTAATATTAATGATATTTCTTTCCGCGCTGGCTCACTTCCTCCGTTATTACCTCGTCGAAGGAGCTCCTCCACAGCCATCGGAATGCGTCTCTCCGGCAAGTTCTATCGGTTTATGAACGATTAAATTTCATCAAATATCCATTACAGGATGTAATTATGCCGTGGAAAGCACTCCAGTTATCTAATATCCCCCTTTGAAAACGTCATTTCATTAAATTATCGATAAAACTTGGAGGGTTGAACTCCACCGTCGTGCGACATGCTCCGCGTCACCTTGGAATTTTCTCGCTGAACATTTTTTTCTTTTTTTCTTCCTTTTTTTTTTTTTTCATTACGAGAAGGATCGGTTACAGCGAGCGATCGAATGTTTGAACGTATGACGGTCGCGTGAAATTAAAAAGTGTTTCGAATAGTTGGGTGGAGTAAATAGAAATGGAATGACGTTTCGTTTGACGTTGAGCTCTGCGTATTTGCGAGATCAAATTGTAAATGTGGTTAAATGTTCGGATATTTAAAGGCCTGGCAAATTGCAAACGGTTGTACGTAGTATTACAATGTGTAACACAACTGTGATCGATTAATCTTAGTATCAGATTTTAATAACGATGATGAGTTATTGATCGATCGATTGTGAATTTTAATTTTTTGGCACCTTATGTTTGAATTGAAGTGATGTTTGAGATCTAAAATTAATTCATCTAAATTGAACCTTTTTTAAATGTATGTCTTTGTCATTTCCTGTACATAATTCACGGTACATGATATAACCAAATATAGAGTGTCCTATCTTTTTGTCCCGGGATGTAATGTAAACCAACACAATGAATATACTTATTTGACGTATAACATACTTATCAACAACGTATAGGTGAGAAACAAATATTAAGTACATACATACGTGTGCACGTTCAAGCATAATTAAGCGACTTTATCTGACGTTTGTTGCACGTCAAGACAATGTAAATGTCTTATAAAGATATTTACATTGTCTTGCAAAGATGTTTGCATCATCTCTGCATGGAATAACGTGAAACAAAGTCGCTTAATTACGCTTGATCGTGCACACAGAACGGACCATTTGTTTCACGGACCATTCCTTTCACAAGTATTACGGATATCCACAAGTAATGTCTTATTTCCATACTGTACAAAATTTTATTTCATTTAAGAGTTAGTACAGTTTTGATCTATAACATAACTTAACAATAAGCACACTAAATATATTCAACCAGAATATAGGTTATGTTGTAACAAGTTAAATTACTATCATTAGATTCGCAGTGTTTATTAAATTTGAAGAAAACGACGTTACTTGCGAGTATTCCTAATAGACAGTCTGCAGCTGTTTCTTTTTCGTTTTTGTTTCTTTTTAACACTGAAAGTGATTTTAGCGGCGGTAACCCAGAAAATCAGGCCTCTTCAGGTGCAACGCTAATGCAACGAAAATTAGCGATTGGTTGATTCGGGTCACGTGATTCGCGAGGGGGCGTGGCGTAGACCTCGAGTAGGAGTGGCGTTGTCTGCTACTGAGCGATCGCGCCTGTAATTTGTTTTGCATATCAATAAAATTTTATGGCAAAAAGGTTGTCTTCATTTCCTAGTCGGAACAGTTGCTTCTGGGCCTTTCAGTGAGACGAATCGTACTGAAGTACAAGTCGTGCAGTTTTTTTTTTTAACGCGGACATTAAAAACGTCGTTAGACCGTTCTCAAACGGAGCGGAGAACGGTCGGCTGAGAATGTAATTAAGTGCAGCGGCAAGATTTAGTGGCGTTGCCTCGCGGCTCCTCGAGAAGCCAGGCCGCTCGAGTGTCCTTTCGAGGGCCCGGCTTATGAATTTAGCGAAGCACGCGCGATCATAGGAATTGTTTCGTAGCAACACTCGCACGACTTTCATTTTCTTGGTCGACGAGAATTTATCGGGGTGCTCGCTACAGTCTCGCCGGTGTATCCAGAACGAGAGAGAAAGAAAGAGAGAGAGAGAGAGCGTCGACTCAGTCGCCTCGTTAGCCGGTGTCTGTCAGAACTTGCCGACGCTGATGTTAAACCTCCCGTCGTCCCAATTTGCAGAAACAAACGACCCATTCGGTCACGTAAGTCCCCCTTGCTGGAAATCGCGCCGTTTTTCTACCTCGTTTCGAGCTTAATGCCCGCGCGCACGCCGATCTCGAGAGCGAGCTCTCCCGCGAGTAAAATTAAGAACACTTCCCTCTCGATTGATGTCGAAGGGAAGTTTTATCAATGTGACTGAAGTGGCTGGAACATTCTGAACAATTGAGCGAGGAAGATAAGGAAAGGATGTGTACAGTGTGTCCGGGGAATTTAGCGTTCAAACTTTGCTCCATTATGAAGGCCATAACTGTTCCAGTGACAGTGAAAAAATGTAGATAATATGGATCTATACTCTCACTATGTATATACTCGTAGAAAAGGATCGTGTAGACCTAGTTACGATTTAAACTTTAAAATGCGAAGCCTTTACTTCGATAGTCGTGAGTTTGTTTCCTTAAAGAGAGAATTTTATTTTTCATCGAGTAACTACTGAAAAATTTTGTCTAAAATTGTAAAAATTCAAACATTGTTTCCTCGAAACTTGATTAATTTCTTTCATTCTAATGAATGTTAGTTTCTTCTTCTTTGTTCTCTGAAAGTAAACAAATTTGCACACCTTCCGGCGTTCGCGTTCAAACGATAATGCTTTCACGCTCGAAGGACATAAATTTCGCAACTTTCGACGGAGCATCGAATTAGTTTGGCGATAAAAGATAGCGATCGCGCCGGTGTTTGCCCGATCGTGCTAGTTAATTCTCGCGAGAATTTTAAGGGCACTCCTCGGGTCTTAACTCGCTGCTTTGCATTTAGTAGCGAAAGCTACATTCCTCCGTTTTATAGCTGCGGAGCAGTGGAAATTGCAAATTCGAGTGGTTCATCGCGATGCAGCAGCCTGTCGTTCCCATGGTTAACGAGGCTAATTGACGACTCACTTTTGTCGTTTCGTGGCCCGTTTTAATCCTTCTTTTAGCACCATCGGTTCACACGAAATGTGGAACAATTTTTGTCGAACAATCGAGTCTTATTTAATCTTATTTATGATGATACAGAATTTTTATAAATATGTAACGCGACTGTTGAAAAATATTGAGACGTCTGTTCGAGCAAATCACGAATGTGATAAATTAACGTTTTAGTTGACAGATCGAGGTATATTTGTGAAATATTTCTATAGAAAGAGAGAGAGAGAGAAGAAGAAGAAGTCAGGTTATAAATTATCAAACTAAAATCTGTGGAAAGAAATTCAGGCTATCTTAGAACGTGTGATGAATAATCGACGTTGTCATTAAGAAATATGACTACAATCCGACGCCGGACCATCCGCGGATATTACAAATTTATCTCACAGGTGTAATAATATTTTTCGCTGCGAAAGTTACAACGTATGTTTGCTCCTTGAATATACGGCTGGCCGTATATCATTTCGCTCTCCTCGGTCGAATCTAAATATCAGAAATCGACAGGGTAGTAAGAATCTTCCTTTATCGTCTCGAGATTTTTCGAATATCGTTTCTCGCCTGTCGCAAATTAATCGAAAGTTTTACGAGTATGTAAGGTAAAAAATATTTCTAAACGAGAAAGGAAAACAAAAATTCGTACGTAATTCGAAAATTATTCATGAATTTAATATTATGATTACGATACAAAGAGTCTCGACTCTTGAAGTTAGTTTCACCTCTCGAGATCTGTAATCGACTGTTCTGTTGGATTCCACGGAATCCAAGGATACACGTTTATCTTGTCTATCAGCAATCGTCGTTCGATTTAAAATCGACGACTGAATGGCACTTCTCCATTTTTACAAGCGTTTGTAGCTCCTTTAGACAAAGAGGGATGCGAGTGAATCTTCTTCTTGCATCGTGAAAGAATAATGATTTTTGTACTCCAACTAAGCAGTCTGCTTAATAATTAGTTAATGCTCTGATTGACGGAGAAAATCAATTGGTCGTTCGACAGATCAGTGATGTTCAAACGGCCTGTTGCCATTCGGTTCTCCCTGAAGATTTCTCCCTGTTGAAAGGATCGCGCGCCACCTCGGCGCGAGTCGAGGCGTTTTCCATAAATAAAGCGCTTGTATCAGCACTTACGGGGGCAGGGGCATGAATCACGAACCGCGAAAGGAAGCCACCCTCTTCCCCCCCGAAAAGAAGAAGGGCCCCGTTATCATTCACCGGGCGTAACAAATATCCAATCTCGGCGGTAAGAAATACGAGTGGGAGTCTGACGCGGGACGAATCTACGAGTCGCAAGTTTATCGCGGCCACGCGGCCGGAGCCCGGCGCTCTCTCGTGCTTCGAAAGTTGTAACACATGCCAGTTTTCCGGGGGGAGGATGGGGAGGCATCGGGAAGTCAGCGACGTGCTGAGCTTGGGTCATAAATCGCGAAAGAAATTCCGAAAGTGTCGCAGTTACTGGCAGTCGTTGTTGAGCTTTGCGAGGGCCAACCTCGAGTCCACCCTCCCCCTGTCTCCCCCCGGATATTTCCAAGGAAATTCGGCGCTGCGTTCGATATCGAGATATCCACCGCGACAGCCGGCCTCCTTTTCCAGATGCTGCTCTCGCGATCGCGAGATTGATAAACGTTGGATGAACTGCGATTTTTCTGGCAGCGTGTCTTTAACGTACTAAACGTTACGGGCACTTTGTGATTTTCACTGTTCCTGTTACACAGGGTGACCCATTTCAATCTGTGAATGCAGTTATATGTATGTATTTTTTTTTTTTTTTTTTTTTTTTTGAGAACGTAGTAATTTGGTACAATTTAGTTTATCTCTAGACGTGTAGCAGATATAATGTGAAGGCCGTTACTATTTTTTCAAGTATAATTATGTAATTTTCTTTTACGTCAGTTGACGCAGCAAGACATTTTCTGTAAAAAGGTATATCGAAAAACTACAAATTTAGGAGATACTGTAACTTCATTAATTGACTAATTTTATTAAGTCTATCGTATGAATGACGAGAAAGGATAAGCGCAGTATTCTTGTCTTTTATGTATAGATTTTATGAGAAATATCTCTCAAACTAATAGGTTTTACATGTAGATAGTATTTTTTTGAAATCGGTGTTAATTAAACAACTGTTAGTGCATTTCTCTCTCGAACAATCAGCTATCAGATTACAGAACAAATTTGCAGTTTAAAATGAAATTTGGTTACATTTTAAGATACACATACATATCTATCCATTAAAAAAAAAAAAACACAATTATCTTTTGGCCGATTCAATAAATTGTTTCAGAATTAATTTCAATCTTATAGTGCATTTAAAGATTACTCTGAGAATTTCTGTTACTTTATATTTTTGATACAAAATAACCTGTCCTTGTAACTAGTATGTACAAGTTTTATTTTCCGAGAAAGTAATTCTTAAAGAAACCATAAATCTCGAGTTTCGAAAAAGATTCATGATCTCTGTAACGAGTTGCTTTCGTTATATTATCACTGAAAGTGATTTTAGTGGGAATAACGCAGAAAACAGGGCCTCTAGGGCCTTAGGTGCAACGCTAATGCAACGAAAATTAGCGATTGGTTGATTTAGGTCACGTGATTCGCGAGGGGGCGTGGGGTAGACCTCGAATAGGAGTGGCGTTGTCTGGTAGATCTACTGAGCGATCGCGCTTGTAATTTGTTTTCTATCGATTCAAATGTTTGCATATCGATAAAATTTTATGTCAAAAAAGTCGTCTTCATTTGCTAGTCAGAACAGTTGCTTTCTGGGCCTTTCAGTCAGACGAATCGTACTAGGGCACAAGTCGTGCAGTTTTTTTAAATGTACGTTTCTCGAGCAATTAAAGTAAGTAAGAAAGGCGTTGGTACGGGAAATAAGAAATTCTTTGCCCGGGCAGATTTCAATTAATTGGTCCATTAGTTAATTGGGATGACCATTTATTTCGGCACTCGGGTACCTCGAAGGAGAAACTAATCGTGAAAATAATCAGGTTATCATTCTTTCATTCGGAGCGGTACTACACTCTTTGGTACCAGCAACTATTAAGTAAGTTAATTAAATTAAAGCAAGGAAAAGCAGCTCTTTGTCTCCGTTAAATGTTGGACACTAATTTCGTTCAACTGTAGTCAGTCAAGGGAATAGGAATAAAACGTATCCAACAAGTAGCTTAACAGACTATTCATTTCTACTGTCCTAATGTACACGGTTCCTGAATATTTTCTCATTTGCATTTATTTCTTGCTACTGTATTTTCTATTATATTATAAGATAGAATTACTTAATTATCTGTTATTATTATATTATGTTATAATTAATTAGGTATACATATACGATACGTGAAATGAATATACATATCTTTTAATATAATTTATCTTATGTCTTACAATAGTGTGCACATATATGTATAAATATACATATTTTATGACAATTAATTTTTCTATTATAACAGATAATTCGTTGTAGTTTTAGTTTATTTCGAAGTCAATTATTTATGATTATTTTTACGTTGATTTCTTTTATGTTAATTATTTATTTTCCAAGTGATAAACTGTATTACAAGTTACATTTGTAATGTAACGTTTTGTCGTAAAATTTCTTTTAATTAAAACAATTCAATTTTTTACACGTGTAATAAGGAATGTTTAAATTTGTTAATTGCACGATCATTATACTACACGACCATAATTTGACGAAATCAACTTTGGAAATTTATATTTCGAATTTACGAACGTGTATGAAGCATAAACGAAGAGATAAAGATATACAGAATTTTGTAAAATTTTATATTTTCATCAGAAGATTTAAGATTTTTTAAAGTAATGCAAGTAAAACTATATGTATGCTTCAATATCTTTTAAACAAAATATTGTAATAACAAATAAATAATGCTTGAAATATTTAGAAAATATGTAAAATCGAAACTACAATATTTAAAAAAAATAAATAAAACGAGGCACGAAACAGTATAATGAGAAAATCAAAGAATTGTGTTCGGTTTTGTATCAAAACCAAATTATAAAACCGTAACCTATTAAAATAATTTAAAATAATTCACTCACGTATATTTTTTCGCAATGAAATTCTCAGAGAAGAGTAGATGAACCACATTTTGTACTCTATATATGTCATCGCAAAATAAATATTTATTCACAAGATGCAAGAACCATTGTAATGAAATATCTACTAGAAGAAATTTAAAGAGAGAGAGAGAGAGAGAGATCCAGCTTAAGCTTCCGGAACCTAGAGACGAGAGAAGAAGGAGAAAAGTTATCGCATAGCTCGCATAGCTCGACAGTGCATAGAGAATCGTGGGAGCAGAGCAACGCGCACAAAATAATTAGCTTGCGAATAATTCGCGAGCATCTCTACGGAGCGGAAAGTGTTGCCGGCGTGAAAATTAAAATTATTCGGCTAAATACGCTTCGTTGAAGTAAACGCGCCGGGTTACTCGAAATCTGTTTGACTCGAACAGTTCCCACCGGTTGTAACATCGTGGATTGCACCGTATTACTTATTAATTTCGTATTATTCCCCGTGATACTTTTACTGTGATTTCGTTTCGGGTTTAAAGCGAGACTTTAAATTAAAATTCAATTTGTTTTCAGAATTATGCAAACGTAATGTAATTTGTTTAATTCGTTCGATATACGAGACGTGATTAAAAAGTTTCTGCAATTTTCGTTCGTTCGGAAAAGTGTGTTTTTATTTCTTGACATTTACGTTTTGTAAAGCAATATTTGTTGATCGTAAGATATTTGTGCCAACGTTTCTTCAAAATATTTCTGAAATACATAGATATATAATTTTCAACGTTAGATCTCAGAGTTTGAGAATTTTTCCTTAACACTTCGATTATCACACTTGCGGGACGAAATATTTAAATTTGATAAGATATTATACGTCTTCCATTTTATAGCATTATTTGTTTACTTGTGTCAAAATCATTCTAAAATATTTATAAAAACTAAAATGCTGGTAACCCGTCAACATGTTAACGATTGTAAGTCATTGTCCCTTTTTTTTGAAAAGAGAAAATAATTGCAAGATGCAATATGGTTATTTTTATTCAAAAATTTTCGAGACAGCAGCGACATATGAACTGGTCAATCATTATAATAAAAATTATAAGTAGAAAAAGAAAGCCGTCAAATTCACAATATTACAATTCAATCAATTGAGCGGCAAATCGAAGGTATAAATACAATATAATATAAAACAATCATCTTTCGGTCAAAAAATTGAAAATTAGTGAAAGATAAATTGTCACTATCTTGAATAAATTGATTTTTATATCCAGCGAGCCTCGTTAAAACCGAACAACCCCACTCTTGACACTCGTTAAAATCGGACAACGTCAGCTTCCAAATTCGATTCCTATAAATCCAATTTAATTAAATTTATTTATCTGAACCTTTTATATCTCGTTCAGAAAAATCACTCGTTCGAAAACAATCCAATAAGATTAATTAAGAAGATCGTGTACGTACATTCGAAAGAGTGATTGAGATCAGGAACGTAAATTGGCAGAGTGCAAACACGCTCATTCGCTGGCAGCGGATCTAAATCGAGGGAACAGTCGACGAACGCCGATAAACAGCGCGCCGAAACACCAGAGATCGGGGCGCGTTCGAGTCGGCCATTTTGCACGTCTCTCACGCGCGATTTCGTCGCCCTCGCAAAATTAATTTTCGAGCCTGGTGATTACATGCTAACACGCGCGCCAAGCAAATGTTAGTTACCAAAGTTGAACGCGATCGACTTAATTAAACAGAATTGGCCACGGTTCGCGGCGTAACTTGTTTCCGCTACGCCCGTTACTACAGCGGCAGCGCGCACTTTTCACAACGAACGCTTTTCCGCGAGCTGATGCAACTGTGAATGCTACTTTAACCAGGGATAGGATCGAGTACCACGTAGGTATAATAACATCGAACCTTTCAGTCGTTGGATTCGAATCTTTCCAGTAATAAGTCCAATGGTGTTTTTTATGTAACTCGCGAAAATATCTCAACACTTATGTATACATGAATTACTTTGAAATTTCACTGATGTTCAGTATTTGTCGTGTATATTATATTTTATAATAACGCTATATATATGTACATATATATTATATTTTGTAATATTATATATAATATACAATATGTAATATATAAAATATATGATATATTTTATAATATATATATACATAATATATAAAATATATATTATATTTTATAACATAATATAACATATTTTATATTTTATAATATAATATAACATATTTTATAAGTATATTTTATATTTTATAATATATATATATATATATATATATATATATAATATATATTATATTTTATAACATAATATAACATATTTTATATTTTATAATATAATATAACATATTTTATAAGTATATTTTATATTTTATAATATATATATATATATATATATATATATATAATATATATTATATTTTATAACATAATATAACATATTTTATATTTTATAATATAATATAACATATTTTATAAGTATATTTTATAATATTCTATAATATATATATATAATATTTTATAATATATATAATATATAAAATATATTATATATTTTATAATATAACATATAATATATATTATATTTTATAATATATATATATAATATAACATATTTTATAATATATATAATATATAAAATATACTATATATTTTATAATATAACATGTAATATATATATTATATTTTATAGTATACATATAATATAAAATATATACTACATTTCATAATATATTATATTTTATAATAACGCAATATATAATATAATGTAATATAATATAATAATACAACACGCATCGTATTACCTAAATAATACCTAAATTTATCGTATTTATCGTGCACAATTTATAATTTACGTTCGTCGCGCCATTTTTATTTCACGCTTGAAACGCAGCACTTGCAAGATTTCTGATTTTCCTCAGAGAGGGAGATGCACGTAGGTGTTGGACTCGATCCCGTCCCTAATTCCGATTGATCGCTCCCTCGAAGGTCGATTCCTGGTCTCACGTATACTACGTACGTGTACGTCAGGGGAGGGTCGTCGCGACGCGTCGCGGCCCGAGCCAAACTAACGAGACTGTTTTCGCGACCCAGTTTCCACGATTTATACGGACACTTTGCAAATTTCCGCGAAAGTCGACGCGGAAGCAGCTCGTGCATCCGGGGGCTGAGAATGATTCTCGAGCGGGGGTTAGAGAGCACGGCGCACGACGGATAAGACGAGATCGTGGCGTCTTTTTGATGATATAGGGAGGGTTTTCGCCGTCTCATCCTACAATCTTGTTGTTATGAGGAATTATTTGCTTGCGCGACCGTGGAGCGAGCGGTGAATTTATTTTTGTTTGCCTCCGTATTGTTACCGGCGGCGCGGACGCCCTCCCGTCTCTCTCGCTGAATTTATCGTTCGCGTTGTCGCCTTCTGTTTTCTGCCTGCTTAGAAAAATGTGCTTCTTGAACCACGCGAATGATTAATTGGCCGTTGAGATAAACGGCGCGAGTTCGGACAGTGGAATTTCTTGCTTTTTTTTTTTTCCAAGATTTGATACGACATTAGGCGGAAGTAACTTTGCGTAGTTGAACTGAAGAAGATTCTTCGCGGAGATCGTTATTTATCCTCCTGTGAAATATACCGTGGCTATGCAAGGGAAACATATTTACGTATTTAATCAACATAATTTTGGAGCTGAACAAGGTTTTTCGCCAAAATCGTTATTTATGGGAAATATAATATAGCAATGGAATTTTAATTAATATATTTTTTGTAATCACCAAGTGACGAGAGTACAGGTGGAAATTAAAGTACGCGCGTTTCTCTGTTTTTAATTTTTTCAAGTTTCGTTTGAATCAATCACTTCGTCAGAATATTTTTAAATTTTAGTTCTTTGTCTTTGCACATTGCGAGAAGAATTGATTCTACTGCGGGTTAAGTGTAAAATATCTTGTCGTGATTGTTAATTAATATTCACTGCTGAAAGTATGTTGTTTTAGCCTCATTATATAAAATTTATGTAATATCATTTATATTATAAATGACGAGAAATTTAGTTGACAGAGTAATTAATCACTTTCCAGGGTCGAGTAACAATATTAATGCATATATAATTAAGAATAACTTTGTCGCATCTCGCGAGAGTAAGTGTACACTGTCGAAAACCCATGCGCTGCACCAACATCAGGAAATCGTTTTTAGTTTCTCGTAGAAATTTTCTAGATAAACAGCGAGAGATTTTATGTTTTACTTCGTAGGTGTGCGACATTTTTAAAAGTTTCAGTGCCTTCCTCAAAATATCCGAATAAAAGCTTGCGTTCTTTGTTGTATTTTAAAGTTTTAACAAACTATTTTTTATATTTTAATGATTC
The DNA here is from genome assembly GCA_030673865.1 of Melipona bicolor. Taxonomy (NCBI): domain Eukaryota; kingdom Metazoa; phylum Arthropoda; class Insecta; order Hymenoptera; family Apidae; genus Melipona; species Melipona bicolor. Next base: position 1,701,909 of record JAHYIQ010000005.1, read on the forward strand.
CTTAATATAAATTTTAATTTTTGATAAGTGTCAATTCAAAAAATTACGAAACTCTCTCTCAGTTTTGAAGACCAAGAAAATAACCATTTACTACTTTCTAACGTTGCTTTTTGCCCGTGTAATTTAAAAACTGAAAAACTTTCTTCACTATGTTTATTAAATTATATATATATATATATATAAGTGTGATAGCTTGGAACTTTTATTACTTTCGCGACTGCTTTTATAATAAAACAACCACGTAACGTGGATCTAAAATAATTAAACGAGAGCCAAACTGGACAATTATTTATTAAAAGATTTTTGTAAATTTTTTTAAGTTTTCATAAATTTTTTAATTTCATTACATGGTACAAGATTAATATTCAATTTTCAAGCAAGTTCTTACTTGTATATAAGTTGCTTTGTCGAGAGAAAATGACGCAAGTGATGGCAAAATTCTGAGGTAAATTGAAAAAGAAAATAATTATTTTTCTGTGCTTCTCAATTTATCGTTTATGAAATTGATCGTTGCCTCTGAACGGCTTATTTATTATTTTATAAAACGTCAGTATATAATATTGCCACGATGACGCTATTTTAATAATATTATAACAATTTCCATAATACCTGTGTAAATTAATTAACCCGTTACTTAACTTTTTGAGTTATTAAATAACGAAAAAAAAGAAAAAAGGGACGAAACGATACTTTGTTCGATTCACTTTATTTTCAGATTTTTCCCCAGCAACGGTTTTTAGGTTTTTTCGCTCTTTGAAAGGGGCGAAAATGCAAACACTTGTATACCGTGTCGATCGATCTTTTGATTGATTTATGATTCGCGCTTTTTTCTATATCGTATCCAAAAAAATGCAATATCTCGCACTCGCCTTTAAGCGTTTTACGTCAATCATTTTTTCGCCAGTTTCTTTCCCTATCAAACTTCAAACGGTGCGCAGATTGTTGACTTTTTTGAATCGTTATTTCGCGACCTTCGGCCATAAGTCATTTTTTCGAACGACTTGCATTTATTTGTTGTAAAGAATGTTGCATTGTTGCAGATGAACGAAAATGCACGAAATAGGAAAATGATAAACACAAGTTTTCGTTTGTGTGTTTTATGAGAAATCATTCAAGTATCTGAAAAATAAAATAAATAACGTTTTAAATCTAGAAAATTTACAGGTAAGGTTACAAATTGATCATTTTGTGGTAAAAACGATTGTTGAAGAATACACAGAATACAAATTAGTTTTACTGCTTTTCATGTCACTGAAAATGGCAATTATTTTATTAAATTGTAATTATTACTTTGATTAAATTATTTCATTAAATTCTTCTATTACTCTATTAAATTCTGCAAACACAACGTGAAATTACACGTTTAAAAAATTGTACCTCCTCTGCAAGATTTAAAAATAAATATTAATGTACTTCGTATGATAACTTCACTATAGAATAAAAATTATCTCATTTCAACCAAAGATATCAAAGCATCTTTCTTTTTACGAAGAACGTAATATTTCATTAATAATATCCTTCTTCCAAATTATTCAAATGTACATATGAAATTTATCTGTCATTAAATCACGTAAGATTTGAATTATGTTGGTTACTTTTTCTATTGGTCACTATGTAGTATATTTAATCTACAATTAATCTATATGTATATATTTTTTTTTAACAAATGTAACAAAAATAATGAAAATATCATCCTCCACTTAATTAACTGCAAATAAGTGTGATATTTGTAACACTGTATTATCATAAAATGCCAGAACTAATTAAATCTCAAAAATACTTTAGAACTTCGTTTAAGAACAATACTCCCACGAGATATCCAAATTTATCAAATTTATTAATCGAAAGATTAAATACCTGACAAACGAATATCCTCGAAAAGGCGTTCGATTTTGAAAAAAACCGACTTACCGATCTGCGTGCAAACGAGCAAACGAGTTGACCCCCCGCCCCATTGTCCCGAAACGCAGGAGATATCACCTGAAAGGAGATGTCTGACAAATGTACATAGTTGCGCGATGCTCACGCACGATTGCAGCTGCTGCGTCAAAGAGTGTGCATCGTTGCCCGCTGCACGCCGCGTGTAACTCGGCCCCGCGTGCACACACACGGCCGCGAATATACGAGCTCCGCACCACTTCTGGCAAAGTGCGGCCAGAGGAGGGTGGGAATCGGTGGTTTATAGCGAAAGTTTGCGGCATCGACGGCACGAATTCTTTACACACGGGTAGCCGCGCTGGCTGTTCCCTCCTTCCCGCCCGTTAACCACCGATTTCGAAAGCTGCGCTCGTCCCTCTCTCGTGAGCTGCGGCAGCGAGAAACTCCGCGAGAGCCGCCCGTGAAAGATGATCGCCGAATTTTCCGAACCGCGACCGGAAGCAACGGAATGCTAATTTTATTGGGAAGCAGCGAGCGGCGAGGATACGGCACGATAGGGGTGGCTGTGCGAGGTCGCTGTACGCTCGCTCGCGTTGCGATATCGAACCCCGCTCGGTTTTGTTGACGATTTTCGAGAATCTTCTCGTGTTTTGCCAACAATTCGGAAACGCGTCGTTATCGGTGATTCGACGAATGGGATCGAATAAACGGGGTTGAGTTTCGATGGCTCGGTTTGGCAAGTTTTGTGGAATTAAAGGACGTCTGGTCAACGATTTCAAGAGAATTCAAGAAATTATATTCCTCGGTATGAACCTGTCTAGTACACAAATTATTCCAAAAATCTCCAAGATTCTCTAATGATGTTATATTTGTTATTTCTCGCGGAAAGAGAAATTTTTAAAAGAAACTTCAGTTTTATCGCGTACTATACTAGTACAACATCGAACTTTGATTGACTAGCGAATCAAGTATCTTTTCTTAACAAATCCAACAAACCGCAAAGAAATAGCAAAGTGAGAAAATAGCAATTATGATAATGTAACTTGGAAGAGAAGCTACATTTCCTTCAGTAACAAAGTGATGGCAAGGCAACGAACAATCAAGTACTCGTTTACTCGCGATGTAAAAATTGACACTCATTTTTCATTAATATAAAACGAAACGAAAGCGCAAACGAAAAACTGCACGACTTGTACCTCAGTACAATGAAGACGACTTTTTTGCCATAAAATTTTATTGATGTGCAAACATTTGAATCGATAGAAAACAAATTACAGGCGTGATCGCTCAGTAGCAGACAACGCCACTCCTACTAGAGGTCTACCCCACGCCCCCTCACGAATCACGTGACCAGAATCAACCAATCGCTAATTTTCGTTGCATCAGCGTTGCACCTAAAGAGGCCCGATTTTCTGGGTTACCCCGCTAAAATCATTGTCAGTGATAATAAGTCTCCGTTTCTGTAATAAACTCATTTTGCTAATTTTGGACTTGCGCCATTCGTCGATTACACAGTCGCACATTTTTTCCATTGAAACATTCCTACACACATACACACACGCGCACACACACGAGAAAGAAGAAAATGGACGTTTAACTACGTTCGCAGGTTAGAATCGTAGATAAGAAGCTGCAGAATCGGAATTCGGTGGGAAATCGAAGTTGAGAACGAGAGAAGTCGGCCTCGTGAAAATGCTATTAAGGTATCCCCCGATCCGTCGTTGATGACTTAAGCGAATCACACGGCCCGTAGAAGTCTCCGGCGGATAAACGTAACCGGTTGCAGTGGCTATGTACAAGCCGGTAAATGAGAACAGGGGCCACCGGCTATATTGGCTTTGTGAAGAATCGCTCTCCAATGAAAGCGTTAACGAACCACGTTCGTTCCTTCTCGTTCTGCTCAACTGCTCCATTTTCCGATGCTTTTCCCTCCATCCCCCTACCTTGTCCCCCCGCCTCGCCATTCCAGCGACTCTCCCAGCAAAAACCGGTCAGAATTTCTCTCTCTCTCTCTCTCTCTCTCTTTCTCTGCTCCGGTTCGACCACCAGGGCAACCGTATATCCCTTCCGAGAGAGACCATTTTATTTCCTGCATGCGAAGGAACCCGGCCAACACGCGCATTAATCGAATTTGGACGAAATTAAGAGCGTCGTTAATAATGCATTCGGTGTGGGAATTTCCGCATTTCCCCATTCCTCCATTTCCGTTTCTCGATGGACTCGCGATGCTGTTATCGCAGGTATCGTACTTCCATGTACTTTTCTCTTCTCTTCTTTTTCTTTCTTTCTTTTTTTTATTTCGTCCATTGTCGTTATCGGTGATTTTATCTCGAGTAGAGATGAATCTTTTTTTTATAGTTAAATTATGCTTATAATTTTTCAGCGAGTTCGTATTATAATAGTAGATTGGCTGTTATCGTCTTTCATGCGGTAAATAATAAAAATTGTCTTATCGTCAGCCTCTTTTTCAGTTTCATTGTCCATTCGTTATTTCCGGTGATTTCGGGATTTTTACCGGGAGAGTAAAATATTGGCAATTTAACTTAAACGAAGTCAATACTATCAACGAATAACCTCTTTGGTTTAAAATTTAACCAGGAGAATGTACAAACGTAAAATTTCCAGAATGAAATGCTCATTTGCTGATTCCAGACAAAACTAGTATCTACCCAAATTCTTTAATTATCAGTTACATCAATTACATTAATTGTATCATTGTGATTTATTATATTTCAACATATTACAAATATGTAATATTTATTATGCTTTTTTGATTATATGTATTTACAGAAACATTTGCATGATGTGAATGTAATATTATCACTCGCGCCTCTTCAGGTGCAACGCTAATGCAACGAAAATTAGCGATTGGTTGATTTGGGTCACGTGACTCAAGGGGCGAGGGGGCGTGGCGTAGACTTCGAGTAGGAGTGGCGTTGTCTGGTACTGAGCGATCGCGCCTGTAATTTGTTTTCTATCGAATGTTTGCATATAAATAAAATTTTATGGCAAAAAAGTCGTCTTCATTTCCTAATCAAAACAGTTGCTTCTGGGCCTTTCAGTGAGACGAATCGTATTAGGATACAAGTCGTACAGTCTTTTATATACCTGTTATAACAGTAATAATAAATTAACAAACAAAATCCCAGTCGAAAGACCAACTTCTCTTACACGTTCGAAAAGTTTCGGTGCGAGGAAACGTTGCATTTGGTTGTCGGTTCGAAAAGCTCGAAAACCACGAATTTTTGTACGCGAGGAAGGGCACTCGCGTTACCACTGCGACAGGTTGCTCTGTGAAAAAATATTAGCCGCGCGATATTCTATTCGAGAACGACGGTGTTGCATGATCGACGCGTGGAAACGCGGGACTTTTTCTCTTCCACATTTTTTTTCTTTTTTTTTTTTTTTTTTTTTGTTTTCGCTCGGGCGAAACGTTTTCACGTGACGCGTGGGAACGCGACGACGTAACCTCTCGTACGATGGCGTGTCCGCGTTATTGTTGCGAGGCCGTTCCCCCGTAACCGGAGATAACACGCACACGCGTGTTCGCTATTACGCCTGCTGTGCTGTTAACAAAGAAGCCATTCGTTACGGTTAATTGGTGTACGGTAATTAATAGCCTCGGCCCGGTGATACCGGCTGAAATTAATTTTCCCCCGTGACAGTTAGCGAATCGGTAATTTCTGTTCCGTGCGATGATCTTCAATTCGAAGTCATCGAGCTCGTTCGCGCGTGTGATTCGATTGAACGAGCGAACAAACGTTTCGAAACGGTCTCGCCAGACGAGCTTCTTTCTCTTTATTCTTCCGTTCTTTTTTTTTTTTCTTTTTTGGAGTATATCATATTATACGTTTGAAGCAAGTTGACGTTTAATTTTTGCTCGAATTTATTGGAAGTAAAGAGAGAGGGAAACGTATAAAGTAAATTCGAAAATTTGACGAAATCAGAACTTGCCTTTCGGTAGAGTAGATTAACGTAGGCGTGTATATTTTGTATGTTTATAGATTGCAGTCAGTAGTAATTTCATTTGGCATGGAAATTAGTTCGTCGTCTTTGTTTGAATTTTGAAGTATAAATCGTCACGTTTATGAAACAATTATTGTCGGTGTCAATTATTAAAAGAAACAATATATTCTCTTTTGTATATTCAATTCCAACGGTGATTCAGACGAATCAAAGATATCTATGAAAATTTGAATATTGAAAATTCGAAGAACGTGAATAGAAATTCTCTTCGAATGCAAATTGAAACTACGATTTAAAAAGTAACTTCCTAATGGAACGAACCCAACAAGGAGAAAGCAACAGACAAATGACAAATTTATATTAAAAATTCATTTCTACATAAGTCTGAATCTTTCTAAATTTCTAAATCCTGAATTCGCTCGAGTGAGCAGCAAATTATTGTAGAAAGATCTACATCAGAGTGGACTAACTGGCGGCCCGTCACGTCGAGTGGAGGGGATGGCGCTAGCGATCAGAAAAGTGGGGGCAAGAGCCCGTGGGCCGCCAGTTGACCACTTCCGATCTAAATTCCCGCGATGGACATCAAACAAGTGACAAATAAATAAAAAAAAACGAACAAATAAACATCACAAATTTATAACAAATAAAAATGACAGATGTATCCAAAAATGGCGTCAGATTCAACGGTACTACCAACTTCTAAATCCTTCCAATTCGCTCGAGCGAACGCCAATTTATTGCAGAAAGATCCACATCCCCGAAGAAACGTGCAATTTCCCGCAATATATATTCAAGCTGATAATCAAGCGTCAGACGTTTTCGGAAAGAGGCGAGGCAAGTTCCTGCGCCTCCTGCGAGAGGCGGGCGAGAGAGACTCGGCAACTTCCGGCTGCGCGGCGACTTGAGTAACAAAGCAAGTTGGAGCGTGAAGCGTTAATTAAATTAGACGAAGCGTAGCTAAATCCAATCGGCCGTGGCAATTGCTTAAAATTCGTCCGAGACTGTTCCAAATACACTCTCGATAAACTATGGATTCTCATTTTCCAGCAAAGAGAGGCGAGAAAAGAGAAAGAGGGAAGCAGAGAGAGAGAGAGAGAGAGAGAGAGGCGTTCTTGTAATAGCGGAACGTTAAACTCCGAACAGATAAAGCCGGCGCTAAACTTTCCAATGTTCTTCGTTAAAGAAACGGAAACGGCGCGGCGCGCGTCTGGTTAAAAACTTTTTACGGCCATTGTAGATCCAGTTCCTACGACTGTACGTGACGTTCTCGCGCGGGCTGGCTTTCGAAGTTCGACTCTTTACGAGAGACCGTAGCCGGAGTATTTCCGCGAGCTCGCGCCGGGCGCAACACCCGACCCGTGATTGCGTCGATCGTTTCTCGATTGATCAATCAGGATGTCCATTCAACCGCACTGCCTCCGTTTTCCGCGCGCCGTCCTCGCGAGTCATAACTCGCCGCTCTCGCCGAGCCTTTCTCCAATGTTTTCTCGCCGATATTTTTGCGCGATTCGGTCTTGAATCCACGAGACTGTTCGTCGCTTAAGCACGACGAGTTGGTTGCACGAGTTTGTTAGCTCGCACTTGGAATTCTTGGTTTAAGCACGACGAGTTGGTGGAGGCGAAGGTGAAAAATTATTTGATGAGATTTTACCTCAGCGAATCTTTTCTACAGCGTATTCAGATGAATGGTTTGGGAATGTTGCAGCGCGAGTATTTGAAAGTATTTAAAAACGTTGGAATCTTTTCTGTAATTGTAAAGTCGCTGATTTCAAATCAGGCGCGACAATAGTTTATTTATATATCATTTGCATATATTTCCCATTGTACAGAGAAATTACAATTGAATGCCAATTTATAATAAATTTCTACCGCTGTATACAAATTCCAAGTACAAATTATAGTTGAAATTTCATAAAACCATAAAGTACACACATAAGTGGGGAAAACGCGAAATATTCTTTATTGTCACAGTTTTGATATTGAAAAGTAAGATTTAACAATACAACGTGGATTGATTGAAAAGATTGATTGCGAATGAAATCTCGCTACTATAATTTCTTACTAAAAGAAATATTCTTTTCGTAAAAGAATTTTGCACAGAACCGAACACACTTAAAATACTATTACGCACTTAATTAATAGCGTATTCAGTCTCCACGAGACGCGTGTCTTAACAACTCTGAAAGCCCAAGTCGACAAATTCGACAAATACGGAGGTCTTCACCCATCTCCTAACCAATAGTCACTCGAGATTCAAAAAATATCCACATAAACCACAAAAAAAAAAATATAAATTTGCGCAATAATCCGCAGTCTACGTATATTGCTACGGTTTGATGTAGCAAGTTTCTTCAGGAAAGATTCCTCGAGATCCTTTCCCCTGTCTCTCTTTCTCTCTTCAGAAAGTAACACGTCGAATGCAACCATAATCGTGCACGATATCGATGCGAGAGAGAGGGAGGAAGGGGGGTCACGTTATTGGAATCTATACTCCGTAGCAACACGGCGTGTATGTTACGTCAAATACGCGTTGCGTCCCGATGCAGAACCGACTCCGGCCGTAACATTATTCATAAGTGGAGGACTATGCACACTTCATAAACATGAGCCATAGTCCCGCTCGCGTTTCCTCGCTCCTCCGCGTCGTTCGCTTCGCTGCCGCTTCGAAATGTCCGTAATATCGACGAAGCGGCAATAGAACGAACGACAAGGGGAGGATGAGCAAACCGTGAGGGGGAGGGGCGAAGAGAGGACGAGTGATAGCGAGGAGATCGATGATAACGCCGAGCGCGACTGCTGACTGCTCCAGGCGATACTGATAGACGGACAATAGGAAAATCAAGGGCGTCCATTGTGCGCCGCGTTTCGAGATTTTATAGTCGATCGCCATATGTGTGTGTGTGTGTGTGTGTATGTGTGTATACGTAACGAGGACTGTCTTTAAGTTCCGCGTTCGCGAGAGAAATCTACACGTCGGCTGAACCGTGTGCCGTTTCGAGAGGAAATAATTATCGACTTGACGAGGGAAATGTAAAGAATGGCCGGCGAATCTCCGGTGTAGTTTCAGTTGTTTCTCCGAAGCGATGGATTCTTCCCTTTCGATCCTTTATTTCCTGACGAACGGCGCATATCATTTTAACGCGACGACGATCACTCACACTGTGCAGCGTGTAAATTCATCTCACTTGCGAATCGCTGGAATTTGAGGGGGCCGCGAGAATTTGATTTGCGCAGTACTACGTCTTACTTCTTTTATTTATTTTATCACTGAAAGTGATTTCAGCGGGGTAACCTGGGAAATCGGGCCTCTTCAGGTGCAACGCTGATGCAACGAAAATTAGCGATTGGTTGATTTGAGTCACGTGATTCGCAAGGGGGCGTGGATACCTCGAGTAGGAGTGGCGTTGTCTGGTACCAAGCGCGTGTAATTTGTTTTCTATCGATTCAAATGTTTGCATATTGATAAAATTTTATGGCAAAAAAGTCGTCTTCATTTGCTAGACAGAACAGTTCTAGGTCTTTCAGTGAGACGAATCCTACTAGGGTACAAGTGCAATTTTTTCGATATATTTTTCCAATGTCATATAATGGATGTTGTAACTACTATCTTTTGATTTTTCAATTTATTCTTCTAGTCTAAATTTTTCACGTGAAGGTTCTTATTCGTAAAATATTGCACAATATGTAAGTTTGAATTAGATACCGTATAATTGGTAGTTTGAACAAAATTCAAAGGGAAATTATATATTTTTTGTAATATAATATTTTTATGCTTATTTAGCACGTATTTTTTTCATCTTGTTTACATTTCCTTGAAAAAATACACGTTCGAGTACAAAAAGAGAAACGGTAACTAATTGCAGTAATACTATGGTACAGTATACGTTTTCTAATTAAACAGACGTTTTTTAAACAGATCTTTCTGACATGTGACATTGAAATTGAAAATAATATTACAGACGATGTGTAATTAAATTGAATATTAAATACATTAAGTACAGAAGAGAAACAATTATGTATATGTATACATATATATATGTGTTTGTGTGTGTGTATACACTATATAAGTGAACGTACATATCTCTATTATTCGATACACGTTTTTTCCAAAACAAAAAGAGGCATAAAAGAAGGTAACATGAATAAGACATTTCACTTGAAAAATTCAAATCAAGTGACATAAGCATTTACGCGATGCCTAAAAGGAAAGCAACGTTTCGCTTCAAAAATCTCGGGAACGTACGTCAGAAGAAGACACTCCGTTGATATTTTACATGGCAGCATGATATTTTCCCGAAAAGCCATTTCAAGAGAGCTTTTCATACACCTCATGTATGAATTTTTAACGTTGCCGAAACGAGAAAGAAAGTTACGAGGCCATACGTATTATTCTAGCCGTCGTGGAAAATCTAATAAGCAATGACAATGAAAATTAATCGAGTTGCGTAACTATCTTCCCCCCTCCCCTCCTCACCCTCTCTCGTTCGTGTTTTATACACATCGTGTGAAAAAGAAATCCAATAAGCAATAACTGTTAGACACTATTTTTCACCGGTTCACCTTCTCTTTGAAGCACGTGTTGGTCTGCGTTTATTGCAACGTGTAACGCCATAAACGCGTAGACCTGATCTTTCAAATTGTGTACTGTGTTGATAATAAGCAATGAGTGAAAGAAAAGAAAATATTCCCAACTCTTTGATATATAAAATTTTACTTTTTTCTTCTCGCAGAACGATGCCAAACATTAAAAGCGAAATAAAATTTGTAAACTTAACTCTTTGCACTCCGAATTTTAATTACTTTTCAATTTTTTTTTATTTAACTTGTAATTTAAAAATATCGAGTCACACTCGACAAAGGAGTGGATAGGGTTAAGTAATAAATGTTAAGTTTATAAAAGAATGTATACAATTGACACCGTTGTATGAAAATTTCTACAAAATATACACGGAGAAAGTAAACTATGGACACAATTACAATTACAATCAGAAATATGATAATTTTAATAATTAATGATTGTTAAATTAATCATAACCTTTGATCACGATGATTTTGATTACTTCCTTCATTAATCAGTGATTACTAGTTATTTGATTATCGGAAATCGTGATTAATATCCTGACTGCACGTTAATCATAATCATTAATCGTTGATCAAATCACGTTTCGCTCAATTCTCCGTCGACCGACAACTCACGTACGCAGCTCAAGCTGCAACGCGTGAAACTATAAACTTCATCGCTAATAACGCAACCCTTTGCCAAGTATTTTCCCATTGTACCATTCCCGTATCTTCGTCTCTTAACACTCTTCAACCGTGCCATTGCGTTTTATTAAATTTAATAAATTAAATAAATTAATAAAATTAAGTAAAAAAACTGCACGAAAGGCCCAGAAGCAACTGTTTTGACTACGAAACGAAGACGACTTTCTTGCCATAAAATTTTATTGATGTGCAAACATTTGAATCGATACAAAATCGCTCAGTACCAGACAACGCCACTCCTACTCAAGGTCTACCCCACGCCCCCTCGTGAATCACGTGACCCAAATCAACGAATCGCTAATTTTCGTTGCATCAGCGTTGCACCTGAAGAGGCCCGATTTCCTGGGTTATCCCCGCTAAAATCACTTTTAATGATAATGAAATAATAAAATTAATAATAAAATTAAATTTATTAAATTCACGACTAGCCGTCACGCTAGCCAGATTTTTAAATCTACATATATCAGTTGCGCGCGCGTTCACGCTATGTACGAGGCCATCGGACACGCGATATATTTCCCATGTGGTTCACGGCGAAAGCGTTCACTCTTGGCACTCGCGCGTCCCAAGAAAAAAAAGTTATTTAACGACACCATCAACTCTTGAATTAAGTAGCGTCGACTGCTATTTTCTCCTCCCCTCCTCTTTTCTTTCCGCTTGTTCCGTCAATTTTTTTTTTCTTTATTCTCGGTATCTCTCGCGCTTCTTGCGAAAATCGAGCATTTAACGCGGAGACGAAGAACGTTTTCTTGAAAGTTGGGACAGCAAAAAGAAGAAGTGGTGTTGTATAAGAGGGATTCAAATTGATCCTCTTGCGAATGTTGTTTTTCAATTTGACAAATTTCTCCTGCAAGTGAGAAAGAGTTAAGTAAGTTCCCTCTTCGGAAATAACAAGAGCGGACGTGATTAACTTGATCGGACGCGTACTTGATTTTAAATTAAGTTTAATTAAGTTTCGATGAGAACGATGTTGTTCGTAATTCATCTAATAAAGGAGTCCAGTACTGTGGATATTTGTTACTGTATTCATTCGTTTCGTTCACCTATAATATAACAATATACAATATATATTACATATATATTACATATATATACGCATTTGGATTTTTTTATGAATATTATATATTTACAAAGTAGTTACAAACATAACAACACTCAACGTGCTTCGTAAACTTGAATAATTTTACCACAAACATATCTGATCAATCAAAAATTCCAATTTATAATCTAGATGTATCTTGCTGACATTTTAATATTACAACAAATCTCGTAGAAATATAGAAATTTCCTCGTATCCTCTCGAATGGTACAATTTCCGATGGAACTTTCATTTCGAAGTGAAATGCTTCTTCCACGGATGTGCGTTTCAGAGCATGCAAAGTGGGCCCATAAAATGGCGTATTAACGTATCTGCGGCACGTATTTCCCGCGTACACGTAAGATTTGTGTTAAGGGGGTGTAAGAATTGGGTTCAGGCGATTTGGGAATGAATTGTCGAGGACATTACGGGGAGAATTGTTGGCGCAAACCAGCGGCAGGCGTTTCTCAAAATTATAGCCGCGGCATACGGGCCGTGTAACCCAGCCGCGTGAAGAGTTCAAATAAATTTCGCTGGCTTAAGCGAAATCCCACCGAAGAAAGTAATTCGTGTAAGGTAGCTAGCTAGCTGCTCCGTCTACGCCACTGTATCTGCCGCGTTTGCCTCTCGAAATCCCCAAAAAACTGTGTATCGACCACTCGAATGATCGGAAGTGTGTACTTTATATTACATAAACTGTCGAGGGATTTGACGCCCGAACTTTTCCACTCTGCTCCATGGTTAAAAATAAGATTCGACTATCATGTAGCAAATGATGTATAAAATCCTTTAATCTCGTTTTGAAATTGTAAGAAAAATATGGAACGTGAAATTGTTTTGTCATTTGCTTTTATTGATGCAAACGTTACTGGCGTGTTCTATAGTTAAAAACAAGGATAATAATCGGATAATAATTTTGTAATAAATGATAATAAATGCTTCATTTTCGAAGTGTCGTCTTTATTAATGCAGAGTCGCTGTTGAATTTATTTGTTGTAGACAATAATTTGATCGTTATTTGCAAATGATCACTGAAAGTGATTTTAGCGGGGGTAACCCAGAAAATCGGGCCGCTTCAGGTGCAACGCTGATGCAACGAAAATTAGCGATTGGTTGATTTGGGTCACGTGATTCGCGAGGGGGCGTGGCGTAGACCTCGAGTAGGAGTGGCATTGTCTGGTACTGAGCGATCGCGCCTGTAATTTGTTTTCTATCGATTCAAATTTTTGCATATCGATAAAATTTTATGGCAATTTTAAGGTTGCCTTCATTTCCTAATCAGAATAGTTGCTTCTGGGCCTTTCAGTGAGACGAATCGCACTGGGGTACGAGTCGTGCAGTTTTTTCTGTACTACGTATGTACCGTTTTATCCTCTATCAGTCTAAGATGAAGAATATTGAAATATTTATTGCATTTGATATTTTTGTCGCAATCTTTTAACCTCGTAAAGTATCTATGGACTCTTTGCTGAATTTGATTTAAATATACTGAACAGAGTAATGGACGTGAGAATATTTCATCATCTACGTACAGAAATAAACCACAAATGTAGAATAACAATTTTTCGCTCAAGAAAATAGATTTTGAACATGTTTTATTGCGAACTGACCTGGTATAAGCGTACTTCACGGATCTTTTAATTCAATTTCCTCGGAAACGAAAATATGAGAAAATGTTATTCTACATTTTACTGTCGCCCGTGGAATAATCTCGCCTGTTGATTATTTACATCAAATTATTCCTTTCTTTTGGTTTATTTTTGCACGTGGAATCAACTTATTCCCGACAGTCTGTATACTTGTTTGTCGAAATTCATCGAATTCGTATAAATTAATCTCTCACTTGCCGCACCGATTGATATTGGAAGACAGGTGTAATAAATTCAAGTACATTCGTACATTGACCGATTTTAAGTGCAGTGGCTCGTGAAATTATTTTAGTACTTAATTTTAACACATATATAGGAAGCTTGTTGCGAAGAATTTCGATGATGCAACGAAACGCGATTCATTCTCATAGAAACTCAAATAGGCGAGAAATTATTGCGCGTGAAACAATGCTAATTTTTAAGCCTCTCGCTAATGTGATTAATGAGTTGGAAATCCGAGCTCTGGAAATTGGAATAATTGGAATCGAAATTGAACGAATTTTGCTGTTACAGCGTGCACAATATAGATTTCGGGGTTTGAATAATGGGCTTCAATAGAACATTAATACGTTGAGGGTATTGTTTGATAACAATGGGAAGTCATTTCCATAGGTACTATAAATTTGCACGTATCCATTATAGTGGCCGCTAATAAAACATAGGAATATCATTATACGCGCGCAATCGCGTTTATAGTTATAGTTCTGCAACATTGTGAATCAAAGTGGGACAATTACACGTAACGAAGGCAAAAATCAGCAATGTAAAGTAATAAACTACGTAATGAAATAATAAAGGGAAATGAGTCAGTAATTGATATTTATAGCGAGAAACTGATCAGATAATTCTCCCCTTTCCTTTTTTTTTAGCTGAGTATTATTTTTGGTTTTCAGTTTCTAATAATAAATTTATTTATTTACTTTTCGGTTTATACCTTTTCATAAATACGTATTTCGCCAGAGGGATTGAACGGCTTTTATCGTTAACTATAACGAACTGTAGCTTCGTTAGAAGCTATGTTCTTAAGCGAAAATTTTTGAGAATGTTTTCTTAAAAGTACTCTTAATTAAGAAGTTTATCTTCAAAGTTTTCGTTTAACTAATCATTTATTATTGCTTTTTAAAGTTCCTTCGCCAGCACCATTTTTTTCTCTTCGTGCAGTGTTTGGTTATTCCGTGCAAAGTTTGAGATTGAATTTTAAGTTTAAACCTAGCCGAGTCGAACTAGGATTCAAATAATCCAGTTTCACTTTACGAGCGATTCTTCTTGATAATTTCACATTGAATTCATATTGAAAATGATAGAAATGACGCTGTATTTTTTCTTTCTTTGTTTTGGTTTAGAGTTAAGAATTATTTATTATTATTGTATTCAAAGATAGTTCTTTATGTTCCTTTAAATTGCATATTTATTCACAATTTTGCTACACTGTGGATTGAAACGTAACTGCACAGAATTTAATAAAAACAAGAGTATTATTAAATTAAAGTCAATTATTAAATTAAATATTTCCGAACGTAATAATAAATTAATAGAATAATAGAAACAGTTCTCTTTCTACTTGAGTCGAAATCACTCAATTAAATGAATTATTTCTGCAACAAAGTTGCAACAGCATAATCTCGATACCGTATTTGTTATCGTTCGCACGTTTATTTCGAAGACACGTTGGATTGAAATTTGAACAGCGAAACGTGCATGGGTATCGCGAATTTGAACTAAATTGAAGAGCGATCCACGCCAGGGGAGAGTTCCATGGGAGTACAACGTTTCAATATACTTCTGGTGAGCGAATTTAAAGTTAGTGACAGTGAGCACCTGCTGGCTTTTATGAAGTTACTTTTGCGACGTGATTGCTCGCGCCGTAAGTTCAAAAAGACAATTTTCCAGACGCCATACGCGCTGCTTATTCGTAATCGAAAATATCAGAATTTTCAATGAAACTGGAATAGAATGGGGAATGTAACAAGGTCAGAAATAAGAAATAAGAACTTATATTGGATATTGTTGAACTACTCGTTTGAACAGTTTATTCTATGATATAATAATGTTAATTTAGGAATAATACATGTGTTATGAAGACACAATATTTTTATACACTTTTTAATTTATACACTTGTATATTTTATACATTTTTTAATTCATATTTCTCTTTAGTATTACTGTATTACTATATTATTTTAATATTACCATATTATTACTCTATTATTACTATGCTATTTATACTATATTTTAATATTACTAATATATTATTACTATGTTATACTATATTACTATATTATTTTAATATTACACTCTTTAATATTATCGTCACATCTCCCTCTGCGTCCGAAGCAACAACAAAAGAGAAGCAGACAAGCTTAATTTCTGAATTTTTTTAAAGTACACAGAAATTTATTGCCACGTAATTATTTATTAGATATCTTTACAAAAAAATATTCGGAAAACGATTGTCTCATTTCATCTCGAAATAATCCTGCACCAATTAATTTGAAATTTATTTTATAGAATACTTTAAATGCAAAAGTATCGAAATCATTCGTCACTTCACGTAATTATTATCACTGAAAGTGATTTTAGCGGGGGTAACCCAAAAAATCGAGCCTCTTCAGCAACGCTAATGCAACGAAAATTAGCGATTGGTTGATTTGGGTCACGTGATTCACGAGGGGGCGTGGAGTAGGAGTGGCGTTGTCTGCCATTGAGCGATCGCGTTTGTAATTCTTTTTGTATCGATTCAAATGTTTGCGTATCAATAAAATTTTACGGCAAAAATGTCGTCTCTATTTCCCAGTCAGAACAGTTGCTTCTGTGCCTTTCAGTGAGACGAATCGTACTGGAATACAAGTCGTGCAGTTTTTTACTTTTTAGTTTACTTGTTCCAAATAAAATTTGCCCGAGCTTCAAGTACCTACGTGTCCCCTTAACAACGTACAACCTTTTCCTTGTTCGAATTCGTTGTACGAATCGTTGTCTAACCGAGAGTACAGAGGATCTGTTTTCGTCTGCGTGACAAAATTTGCAACGTCGGGAGAAGTGCATCCTCGAAGAGATGCACGCCAGATATGCACGGCGCAGCGAGATGAACCGGGAAATATAAATAAAATCAACGCGACCCGACGCTGAAGCGTTTTGCTCTTAAGCGAAGTGAAACTTCACGACTGTCGAGAAGAGCCGGCTCTTCTCGAGAGGTATTTTGTTAGTTTATCGGGATAAAAATGCACCGGCGACGCGGCGCGATTTGTTCTCTTCGGCGAGGCTCGAGCCGCTTGGAATTGTCGAAGAATTTAAAATACGGGATTGAAAGAAGTTCTCTTCCGCGAGGTGCAAAAAGAGGATTGTTCCGTTTGATGAATGGAAAGGTATTTTCTCCGCGGGACTTTTACTTTTGCGTTGTGAACGCAGACCTGGGCAAGTTAATGCCGAAAGTTCTGCGGACGGGAAGTGACTTTGTCTTTTTGTCATTCCGAATGCGAGATCTCAAGCTCTGTGTTTGATTTATCGACTTTGACATGTTGAAAGTAGCATTGTAGAGTACTTCTCGAAGTTTGATCTCTACAATGAGAGTATTGTTTGTTTTAACAACGCACGTTATAAAAAATATATTGCGTTTTATAGCAATATTTGATCAATATTCAACTTCGTACGTATATTTTTATATATTATTGTAATATATGATATATATGGTATATTTAGTGTAGGTTGTTTCGCTTGCTGTTGCAACGAGTTTCATATGAAACATTTTTCTCTGTAGCGAATAATTTAAGAGAAAATAGCGTGGATAGTTTCATATGAAAAATCCTATATCTGTACATATATATATAAATTTATATATAATACGGTCGGTTAAATGCGCATTAACATTCGTAAAAATGGCTCGTGGGAAGAAATCAAATTCAGCTGAGATACACGCGATATTGAAATTAAGCGAAGAACATTATTCCGTGACAAAAATAGTCAAAATACTCAAGTGAGAAGTGATAAAGTGATAATGAATTTAGTAAAAGATCCTGATAATTATGAAGAAAGAAAAAACTGCACGACTTGCAAACAACGCCACTCCTACTCGAGGCCTACGCCACGCCTTCCTCGCGAATCACGTGACCCAAATCAACCAATCGCTAATTTTCGTTGCATCAGCGTTGCACCTGAAGAGGCCCGATTGTCCCCGCTAAAATCACTTTCAGTGATAAAAGTTGTGGATTACCGCAGTGTCCAACAGCTCGGGATAAACGCGCTTTAATATTTATTCGACGTATTTTAAACTGTGAGCATCTGCAACGACGAAAATTGCAAAATCTTAGTTCAAGCAAGAGCATAAGCTGTGCCGTTTGCAATCTGCGGAAAAACGTGTTTATACGAATAAGAAATTACGTATTTATCGATGAAATGAGCTACAATTCAGACGGATCTGATGGCCTAGACTATTATTATCGTGATCTACGAAAGGAGCAACGACTTCCGAGTTGTCGACCATTGGGAGGTAGCGGCACAATGATTTGGGAAGATATCGATTACTAAGGTAAGATGGAAACCCTTAACAAACTATAAATATAAATCTTTGCCTCAAAGAATAACTATGGTTATTAAATGCAAGGTTATACTAGGCATTGAGCAATTATCATTCTCCATTGTTTTTCACCAAATGCGATATCATTTTGCCCCGTTAAATATCACCATATTTCTATTTTTTCTTCTTTAATAACACAAAATGTATTGCGAAAAGTTTAATTTATGTTATTCATACACGTTAACAAAATTTTATATCATTTGCATACAAAAAAGAAATTTAATAATTTCTAGAGTGTGCAATCTCTTTTATTCGTGGGTGTATTAATGGGAAATTTTAAAATATGAAGTTACGAAAAATGCGCGTAATATGAGAAAATGCACAAAATATTTAAAGTATAATGTTTTCTACAATATCTAGTACGTAAAACAGTTTTCTACCAATGTAGTATACTTTCAAAGGTGTAAATTTATATATCGCAATTTAGTCGTAATTGTAGTCAGTTTCCAGACTGGAATTGTCGATTTTGTAAAAAAAGTTCGAAATGTACGTTAGATATTTGTCGAACGAACGTCGATTTAACGGTATCGTAGAATTCCAAGTGCGGAAGCACATTGGTGAAATTTGCTTGCCATTGAATTTCGACTTCAATCTATCATTTTCACAGCCATCCCAGTTTTATCGCCGCTCAGTAAAAATATTCTCGCGCCAAACGGTGCCAAAGAGCAGATAAATCAAACAAAATTGTCGGGCGAGTCGCGTTAACTTCCTCGTTGCTACGAGTCACCTTTCAACGTGATCTCACAAAGAGAAATCGAGATCGCGAAGTATGTACGAGCATGTCTTTCATTTACGAGTTCGGAAGGCACGAACAATTCGTACTATTCTTCTCTTCGGTTCAGGAGATCGGCATTTGTGGCACGAGTAATCGCACAACAAGTCGCAACGCGTAATCAATAACGTAACAAAAGCTGGTTGCCGCAATTACATAGAAACAGAAGTCGGCCATCCGCTAACAAGACGACGTATCCGCGCGTCGCGCGTTTTTCCTCGCTGTCGGTTGTTGGTTTCGCTTGGGCGCGGCGGCCCAATACAAAGAACGATTGTACAATGCTAATACCAACGGGAGCAAACACGTGCATTGGGAATCATAAGTGATTTCCCGCGGGATGACGCGGCATCATCGTTCGCATTCCGATTCTCCGGCGGGGAAGACGAGGAGAGAACTAGGACAGGCGGTGAGTGGAGGATGAGATATGTCCTAGTTGTGGATAGACGGAGAAAAATAGCCGAGAGAGACGTCAGAAGCTCGCGAAACGACAACGTTGACCCCCCATGGGAGTATGAATGTACGAGGCTCGATGTAGACGAAAGACGACACGCGAAACTTTGTTTGACCGAAGGCACGTTACTCGACTCGGCGTATTCCCTTTCGACGATCTCGTGATATTCGATCGGCTACGGTTAGCTACCGTATCCTTAATGATGCATTTCAAACTACCCTGCGACGTATCCTTCGATTGATATCCCTGGCAGAATTTATTCTTTAAAAATAAAGTAGCGCGGTTTGTTTGTGCGAGAGCGACCTTTCCACGTACAAATCCACATAAATTTGTTGAATTTTAGACAGTCAAAGACTTGGAGGCATTTCAAACTATCCTTCGACGTATCCTCGATACGCAGTAGAAGAGTTAATTGTTTGAAAGTTTGTCGCGTGAAAGTGCTTGCAGACTTAGTGTACGTAATTTTTGCACGCGTAATCTGTATAAATTTGTTAAATTTTGGACAGTTGAAGGCGAGGGAGCATTTCAAACGACGTCCTATCCTCGGAAATATAAATTTTTAGGCGTTTAAACGCAGGGAGGAAAATTTTGAATGTTCTCTAGGCACTAATTTCTTTGTCCATTGAAATTTTAGAAATATTGATGATTTCCCAGAAAATCAGACTTCTTCAGGTGCAACGCTAATGCAACGAAAATTAGCGATTGGTTGATTTGGGTCACGTGATTCGTGAGGGGGCGTGGCGTAGACCTCGAGTAGGAGTGGCGTCTGGTACTGAGCGATTTTGTATCGATTCAAATGTGCACATATCAATAATTTGATGGCAAATAGGTCGTCTTCATTTCCTAGTCGGAACAGTTGCTTCTGGGCCTTTCAGTGAAACGAATCGTACTGGAGTACAAGTCGTGCAGTTTTTTTTTCTTATGTTTTATACATCGCACGTGTCTTGCATTTGTTTGTTTGTTCTTTTTCTTTTAAATACGTAGATCGTTCCACGGAACTATTTCAATATTTGCTATTCATAACTGGAAATTTGCATACGTACATACATATCTATCGAATTTCAAATAGCTGAAAGAAAATCAGGATTTTAAATATTTTGTAGACACTAAGTTTCACAAATTCCGGAGGAAAATGGTGATGTTTCCAAAATAATTTGTTTGTTGAAAAATTTGTTATACTTGTTTCGGGAAAAAATCACGAATTTACTATATTAGTCACTAGTCTAAGATTTATATGTTAAAAAACACTTTCAGTATTTTAAAATCAGTTTAATTTTACATAATGATTTTATTGGAGTCAATATTTAATATATTCAAACTTGACAGAGTTCTATTACGTATGTATTGTAATATTTAAAATTTTTTAAATTTACAATTGAAATCATTGGCAATCAAATCAACAGATGTCGTGATTATATGAATATTAGTAAATTGTTAAACCAGTTTGAAAATGTACACTTACTTATTACGAGTAGTTATCTCAAATGTGTATAGCAACTATCGAAAATGTTTTGACAGTGCGTTTTGACAGGACGAGACATGATAGAATTTTGAGTTAGCTTCGTATATACATTTTTCACATACAACTGTTGTGAACAATGTTTGAAGTTCGAACTGACACGTGGAGTGAAATATAGAGCGAAGGGGAAATTGAAAACTAAAGTTCAAGCTAAAACTGTGGTTTGGAGTTTTCATAGAAATGTGCGTTTTATTAAACAGGAAAAAAAAGCTACTTGGAACTTTAAAACGAACGCTACGACGAGTAACTGGAAAATAGACGATACACTAAAATTTGACGTAGAAATAAAGAAAATACTTTGAATAGTTAAAATTTATAAAATATCTCCATCTCTTATTACGTTTATATTGACATACCAAGATGTGTAAAATATAATTATGTTAAGTAAATATCGTACAATTTGTGATTGCACAATTACTAACAAAATGTAAAATAATATTCTAATTTCGGTGAATTTCATTCTAATTTGTTAAATTTCATTGCTGAAAAAATAGATATTAAATATCTATTAAATTTCTATTAACTACCAATAAGCTATTCTTATCGCAAATTTTCACTATAGCGTACATTTAATGTAAGTGGTATCGTGTTGCACATTTATCAACATCATAGTAGCTATTAATATTAACGCATCGGTTCTTTCATGAAGTTCGAGCTCCTCTCGCACCCTCCGTTAAAAGGGAAAAGTTCCGGCATTTTCCGTGGAAGAGAAAAGTGTGTCTTTGTCGTTTGCAGAGGATTTTCTGATGCGTCGATACATTATGTAGTTTATGGTAGAAAAAGGCGGTTTCCAGTTTTCCGCAGACCGAACTTTCCCCATTTTGTATTATGAATTAATAAACGACACGTGAGAAGATACCCTAGAGGTAAGGAGGAATAGGTCGAGAATTTTTCGGGGAAACAGGTTTTCAGAGATAATTTACATTTATTTGTTCGAATTAATCGTAATCGTTCATATTACGATAATATTTGACATTAAAATTTCTTAGGAACTAATGAAGAAATACGTACTTCTAATATATATACAGGGTGAGTCATATAATTTGTCTGCTTCGAATAAATTCGAAAGTGTATGCTTCACAGAAAAAAAAAAATATCTTATATACTGCTCAAAAATCTTGGACTTATTACTTTTAATATTCAATATTTGTCGTAGATTTTTCAATTGCGTGTCTATTTTACAATATAATCAGTACATTGTAAGTTTATAGATTTTTCAAGTATCGTTTAATATTTTTGATTTTCAGCTTTAAAACAAATGTAGTACGTGTAAAATTTCGAAGCTAAGGGTGCAAGTAGCAAGACCATGAGTACCATTTTATAAATGTCTCGCATAGAAATTATATTAGACGATAAATAATTATAACAATAATAACAATATTAGACAATCGAAGAGATTGGAACAAGTTAAATTTAATATTTCCTTATTAAATTTAATTGCAGGAAGATGCAGAATTGCATTTTGTTTAAAAAATTTAATGTTACCTCGATCAATTTAGAAACTCGCTTCGACACTGTGCAATTCTTCTACAATATTTATTATAATATTCTATTCTATTTATATAATATTCTATAATATTTTCTATAATTCTACACACGCTGTTTTCTCGTTCCCTCCAAGATCATCACTTCGGATGAACAAGTTACGCGACGTCGTAAAAAAAAGAAAAGCAAGTTTTAGTCATAAAAATTTTTAAACTGCGGTGCAACATTGTTCTAAACAAAACAGAAGAACCTCACCCTCTAGAAAAAGAGCGTGAAAACATCGTAAAAAAATAGGGGGCCCACCCACTAAACGGGTCTCCCGAATCGTTCGAAATTCTTTCGCGTCTGTTTGATCAAACCGAAATGCTAAATTCCTCGCGTTTATCTCATGGGAAAAGCGGGGGTCGGTTTTTATTATTTCCGAATCGATCGTGCAACTTTAGGGGAAAGCCCCCTTGGCCCCATTAGAAATTCCCAGTTAAACGTTGGAAAGACGCAGAGCGATGTGCCCCCTGTTCCCCTTCTTTATCAAAGGCTATTCGGCGAACAATTTCCTTGGGGCGAGCGCGCCTCCCACCGGAACGGAATTCGATTTTAATGCCCAAAGATGGAAAGGAAATTTCGTATTATTTATATGCAGGCTGACAACGTGTGATACACGGAGCGTATCCCGCAGCCTCCCGGCGCGACAACGTATCCGCGAGCACGTACTTGGTGCCCCCCGCCCCCCGCCCCCTC
Organism: Melipona bicolor; assembly: GCA_030673865.1. NCBI lineage: Eukaryota > Metazoa > Arthropoda > Insecta > Hymenoptera > Apidae > Melipona > Melipona bicolor. The sequence continues at coordinate 1,725,280 of JAHYIQ010000005.1, forward strand.
CTCCATCATGGCAGCGGCATTCGAAATTCATGGAATTTCACGCGGACCGTGTTAGGCGAAGATTGGACAGAACCTCGATGCCATAAGTTCCGCTCTGCTTGCGCTTCTTTATGAATACTTTAGAGCGTTACCGCGTTTCTAACCGATATTTAGATGCAAGCCGTTTCCGTTGTCGTCTTTAACCATCCCCCCTCGCCACCACTGGCCACCGGGGACAGCGTGCCCACCGTTTTTATTTATCTCGCCGATGATGAAACGTCGCAACTGCTCCCTTTTTTAGTTGCGACCGTTCTGTCTAGTGTTTTCTTCCTGTTTTATTTTTTTCATCGTCCAGGCTGTTGCTTGGACATTTTTCACGGTTGTCATCTTTCGAGTGGAGCCAGAAATGGTGCAATTTGTTTCTCCAGTTTGCAATGCGCTTTGTAAATTGGAGAATCGTAGGTTTAGATGTAAATACGATGATGTTCTGTTTGTTGAATAGGAATGGGATATTTTGTGTCGGTAGTATATTTTCTATTCAGTGTGCTTGTTTATAAAAGAAATTGTATATTAATGTAATTGTATAATGTTTGTAGTGCATATTGGTATAGTTCAGTTCAAAATTATTACGATGCACGGGTAACATGTTTCAAATTGAACGTAAAGACAACGTGTTAATAATTTTGTTAAAAAGTGTTGCATATGCAAAGTCTATTAGTTACTATATATCAACAGATAATTTTTTGTAGATGAGTTTTATCTATACATAATGATATAATCTATACATAATAATAGTCAAATACAATAAAATGTAAATATCCGAGCAATCATACGAACGCAAATTAATTTAAAAATAAAACTTAATCTTTAATAAAACTTAATTAAAGTTTCGTAATTACAAAAATTGTGAATGCTGTGAATAAAATATTCATTTATTCGAAGAAATTACCACTTTTTCTCAAATCTTGTCCTACAATGCGAGAGAAAGTTCCGATCGTATAAAAAAGTTTGAGAAAATTTCAATTTTCACCTAGGAGCAACGTTGTAACTCATCTTGACCAAACAGTGTCACTCGCGCACGTGCGTGCCGCCTTTCGTTTCGTACGCGAGTATCGGCACGTCTCCTCCCCGTTGATTTAAAATGCATCCAAACCACCGTCAGCGCGTCCGGTGCCATAATTGACCGTCAGAACCACAGTGCATTATTAACCCTCCCCTCGCACGCGACGAACCGTCCATCGGCTCGGGGAACACCCTTGCGCGTCGGCCATTATTAATTTAAAGCTCGTCCGAGCGATCAGCCTCGCGAAACTTAGCATTCAGAGCGCGGCAGTGATACACCGGCGTCGCCGCCATTTCAAGAAACGATCAACGACAGCTGATGGTTGTTCCCGAAACCGATTCCCCCAGGGAAATTCCGCGCGCGTCGATGGCGCGCCAGCGCCATCCATTGTCGATCCCATAGGATCGGCCGTTCGTTCGACGAGGAAACGACGACGATATCGGACGTCATCCGCGGTGGCCAGGTCGCGGAATAAACGCCGATCATCGCGTTTTAATTAAACCTTTGTTATCTGCCGGCGAGAACTTTGTCATTGGGTAATTATTCCGGCCTTGGGGAGGACTACTTACTCTGCTGGTGCTCGTTGTGGTGCGCCAGAGTGGACCACTCGAAACCAAACCCACGCCACTCTGAACCACCCTGGTGTGGTTCGGCTCGAGGAACGAGTCGCTGTCAAAGAAACCGCTTTCCGTCTCTGTTTTTCTCTTTCTTTCTTTCTTTTTTTCTTTTTTTCTCGCCCGGTTACTTTGCCACCGACTCTCTCTCTCTCTCTCTCTCTCTTTCTTTTTCATTCGGTTCGTTGTTCTTCTCTCGTTTCGCGTCGCCCTCCTCGCCACGCAATCGACGAACTTTAAATTGGCAGAGCGCGGGTCTTTCGAGGGTGTTAATATCGTCCCGGGGGAGCTGCTGTTTCCTCCTCGAAGGAGGAGATGGAGGAGGAGGAGGAGGAGGAAGTGAGGGTCCGTGGGCTGTGACGGACGTGAAAACAATTTGGAAGGGCCGCGTTCGATTTTCCCTTGGAATTCGACGACGCGGTTTTTCCCGCGTTTTTCCCGGACGTACGACGAAACAGGTGGAGCTCGGGGAGCACTGGGCGGAGTTTGTAAATGAATTTCTTGCGTAACCCCGATCTTTTTGCGGTGGTTTTGTGATTGATGGTTGTTTGGTATTGCGCGGATCTCTCTCCCTGGGAGAAGTTGGGCTATTGTTGAAGATGAGTTTGAGATGAGTGGCGAATTAATTCGAGAAAGAATTGAAATTGATCGATGTCCGTTGACTGGATCGTCTCGTCCATTCCTTCAACTTAATTTCCTTGTTCTTTGATGTTCAGTTGACACAATGCTAAAAATATATTTGAAATATAAATGGCAAATTTATTTGTTGATATCCAAGATAAATATGAAATTTGCAGATTCTTTTATTGACAGTAAATAGACCAAACTTCTGTACTTTAATTTCTATAGTAATTTTAATTTCTATAGTAATTTAATTTTTTAATTTTGTCTTGTTACGATTGTATTTCAAAACCAAGAATCTCTATACGCATTTTCGAAAAAGTCGATTTGCGACTCTGACATATTTTCGAATTATACATGTTAGGAAAATATCGAAAATATATGTTGTGTATTAAAAAATATAGTATGTGTATTGAAATGTATTATTGTACAAGAAGAACGAGTCTAATTGAAACAGGGGATAGACGAGGGTTAATTACTGTGCAACATTACAGACGAAATATCTCGTTACGTAATGTTGTTTATCGTACGCTTTGAGTGAGATATTCTATAATGCAGTATCATTTGTGTGATACTTCGAAAGAGATATTGTACATATCTGGTATGTCCTTCCATTAGAACCTGGAATATCTTATCCAACGAATTTAATAAATGTAAATCTGTAAGACATCACGTTTTCAAATCAACGCCATCAAACAACAAATTTGTGAAACATCGCGAAAGACATTAGCACAATTTAATGAAGAGAATATTCTATTTTTCTTTTTCTTCTTTGATAAATAATTTTTTGGAGAAAGGGGTGTACATAAATTTGAGAAACGAAAAGAGATTTGCACATGAAGAGAATATTCTGTTTTATATCACTAAAAGATATCGGGCCTCTTCAGGTGCAACGCTAATGCAACGAAAATTAGCGATTGGTTGATTTGGGTCACGTGATTCGCGAGGGGGCGTGGGGTAGACCTCGAGTAGGAGTGACGTTGTCTGGTACTGAGCGATGTAATTTGTTTTCTATCGATTCAAATGTTTGCATATCAATGAAATTTTATGGCAAAAATGTCTTCATTTCCTAGTCGGAACAGTTGCTTCTGGGCCTTTCAGTGAGACGAATCATACTGGGGTACAAGTCGTGCAGTTTTTTTTATAAACAAATGGTTTTCTTTTTCTGCAATATGAAATAATTCTCTGGTAAACGGAGAAAGGGATACAGCTAAATTAAAATTGTTAATCAATAGAGAGACACTTGTAATAATTAAATTTAGATTAATGTGAAATCAGGTGTTAAATTTTGGAAATTGATATTTGTATGTATCATTTCTCTGAAAATTATGACTTATGCTCGTTAAAACTTGCACTTTTTCATTTCGTCCGTAAATGTTGACCGTACGTACGTGAACGACATTTTAAGAAGTTGAATAGAAATTTCTGCAATGGCGGAATTTTAATTGGGTTGGATTTAATTTTTGCAAACGTAAATAGTATTCTCGACGACTAATTACGTAACAAAACCTTACTGCGTCGAAAAAAATTGACGACTGATCTACGTCTCTCCGTAAAACGAATGTCAAGTTTCTCCCAAGAATAAAAACAGTCATTGTTAATTAATTTGAATGCAAAATTTTCGAATTGCCTCAGATAACGGCAGTGCATGACATATTTAACATAAATGCATACGAAATTATTTCGTCTCGTAACTACATTTCCTACTTATTAATTAACTTCAAATTGCGGCTGCGCTTTATTATTTTCCCTCTCTGTTAATAAAATTATAATTTTTATCATTATTGCACACTTCATTGCGCAGAACGAGTAATATATTTTATTTTGCGTCTCGTAGCAAAGCACAGTCGTGTAATTGAGGCAGTTCAAGAATTTTGTACTAAATTAATCAATAATGATTTTTTTTTTCATTATGCTCGTATTATTTTTCACTTTTTAAGTATTATTTTTTTTTCTTTTTTAACAAATTATAACTATCATTTAACACGAGTTAAAGATTATTCGACACTAGAACTACCAAAGTGATCAAAGTGTTCAATTTATCATTTTGGTTGGAAATTTTCAGGAATCTAAATGATCTTTCGTAAATTGTATTAAATAAGAGCTTGCATATTCTATTATAGTATAAAGTTTTTTTTTATTTTCTATTTTTTTTTCTTACCTACGCCTCGGTTCTAGCGTTAATTACAAAACGCCAACATTTGTAAAAAACATTAGAAATTGTTAAATCAGTCACTTTGTAACTTCTCGTGCTTGCGAACGTCGAAATTTATTCGTGACTCGCCACAACGAGATTCCACGCCCGAAACTTACCAATTACGAGATTACTCGAATTCTCGGTTACTCCGAAAAATAACGACGCGAGACCGTCGAGGAAACGCAGGAGCGCAAAGAAAACACGTTTATCGCGAGGAAGGAAGACGGCAAACAACTATCAAACCGCACGCTGGTCCTTTCACGCTGGCCCACGTTTATGGAATAATTAATATCGTCTCGGAGGAGCCGGAAGATCTGTGCAATGCAAATACCTGCCTTTGATGAACGCAGCGACAACATCGTCACACAGGAATATTCGCTATTACACTAATGGAATATCAAGAATGTGATAGGTTACACGAGCAAAGAGATCGACGATCGATTAGCCTGTATACGCTTGATGAAATTGATCAAAACGATAACATAACGGGTATACAGAGAGGGAGAGAAAGAGAAAGAGAGAGAGAGAGAGAGGGTGAGGAGGGAGAAGAAGAAGAGAAACAGAGAGAGAACGATAATACACGTCACGCTTCGTTTACCTCTTTTTGAACCAGCTCGGAATTAAACGTACGTGCACATCCTGAAAAGCTTAATTACATTTTATCTGCAACCTGGATTTTGATGAAATATTTTACTCGGCACAAAGTCGTACCTCGCAGTCGTTTGTGCTGATATTACGTTTCCTGTTGGCCAAATTGTTGGAAAAAATCGCAGCGCGTGGAGGTTAAAAAGTGTGTGGTTCGAAAAGTTCGTCTTTTCCGGCGAATTTTCGTCACACGATCGGGTTTTGTTCTTTGACGAACGAAGACGAAGAATCGACACGATACAATCGGTGAAAATAGAGCTTCTTAATTGCTACGTACCTGCTGAAGAAAGTCACGTTCCTTTTATTTTATTGCGTACACAAAAATTTGATATTGCGTAAAGTATGACGATCGAGATGAGTTTTTACAGATTCAGTCGAACCTCGGTAGAGATTTGTCACATTCTTTAGCACTGTAGCAGAGATTTAATTTCTTTCTGCTATTAGAGAATATTTATCAAATTTCTGTCTTTTTTTTTCAGAGAGATACAGTTAATTGGAGAAAGCGTAAATGTAAAATATAAGAGAATGCAAAGTGACCAATAATGTATCAAAGTATAGACTGCAGTTTGCGACGAGGATTAAAAGTAACGAGTAGTTTAGGATACTAGAATGAATATTTTAATATTAAGTTAAATGATTTAATAAGTATTTAATAAATGTTGTAATACTTTACCAATGTTTTGCGAATTTTGTACATTTTTCAAAGTTGTTATTTTAATTTAATTTTGTATATTTTCTGTATGGCTTTGCACATTAGCGCAATTTTTCGTAAACGCATGATTTTTTAAAATTTTTAAACGACACTACTTGTGTTTATTTGATGCTAGAAACGGGAACACTTTCCCGATAAATTTGCCAATTATTTTCCAGGGTGAAACCGATTTCTCATTTTTCCGACACTCGCATCGGTCGCTGTTTGAACTATATAATTATTCTGTCGCGTACCTGGCAGTTTTCAAGGAGTCACGCGACGATGACAAGTTGTCTAATGCCCCGTACAGCCAAGTCGAACTCTGTTGGAACTTTCTACTTACAGGGTTGACCAAACTTCCCATAGGGAAGCGACTACTTTCTACCTTTTTCTCCTCCTTCCGAGGAATCCCGTGCGCTTAGCGATAAGAATCCTCAAGGATCTCTCTCTGGGAAGAGAATTCGAATTTTTGGAAATTTCGAAAATGACGGAAATTAGGGGATAATATAATCGCGATGTAATAGCTGATGGAATAATTACAGACAGCGCAATGTACATCAATGCTGAATTGACAAAGCTTGGATCAATTTCAGTATTACATTGTTACATTTCATTAGTTACTGTTCCATCAAAATATATCAACAATTTTATCTTTTAAATACATTTAACTATTACGCGGAGACAAAAGATCTTTTCAGTCAGGTTTTTATTAATACTCTTTTGAATGTTCAATCCGTACTAGAGTACATCGAATAATTTTATAATCGATGATAAAAGAGGTAATTCAAAGAGGATAACGTCTCGTAATATACGGTGTAACATAATACCTCATAACACATCATAATGTATCAAAAAAATATATGTTCAAAGACGAATGCATTCTTAATTTATTGCACGAAACTCGCTCGGTATTAAGACTCATATTTTGGAAATTTTGAGCACCGGGAAAGGGTTAAAATTTTCAACACTTGCGTCAATCTCTGTTGAATAAGAATTGACAAATACCAATTGTTAAGAATCGTTTATTGTTTTAAAAAAAAAAGAGAAAAGTCTGAGTGAACTAGTTGTACTATTCGCAGTTTCTAAGTTACGATTTCAATATATATATTGAATATAATATAATATAATATAATTATTATATATATAATATATATTGAATATATATATATTCAATATGTATTATATATATATTTATTTATATATTTATATAGATATATATAAATTTCAAATCAAACCCAGCAGCGCTCGAATTTTGTAATTAAATTGCAGATTTTTACGCCCATTTATGGGAAATCTGAAATTTGAGAAACGAACGAAATGTGTATCTGAAATTCGTACATCTTCAAATTACAAATGATTTACAAATGAATTCGTACAAATTCGTCCAACACGTTTATAATTGACTCGCTCTCTCCAATTTTCATCGCCTGTCTGAGCGATATTCCAGCACTTTAAAGATTTCCTCTTCCGTTTTTGTCAACGTTACAGTAAATTTTTAAACGAAACGACCCTCGGTTGTGTTTAAACAAACCTACAAATTCATTCGGAACGGCTCTATTTCGTCGCGCAATGCCAGATTGTTTGATACACGTTGCTTTATCGCGATACGCACGCGAACGTTTCTCACGTTGCTACTTTGTATTCCCCGTGCGTTCGCGTAATTACTGGACAACGTTTTAATATAATATTATCGACGTTTATGGGGGAGAACTGACGAGGCTCATTGTGATCTCGAGCGTTTCATTTTAAGTTTCGCTTTTACAGCCACGGTAATTGTTCATTCTCTGCGTTATCATTTTATATCGCGTAACACAAACATATATGTGTATATGCACGCACGCGCGTTCGTGTGTGAATTCGTGTATAAAATTAAACCGACTCGTTGGCGATAATATTCCAGGGAGATTTATCGTACAAGCCACGTTTTAAGGGAAAGTTTGTTTGTTAAAATTGATGCGATCAGTCACCGTGTTGCGAGTTTGAAATCTAATCGGAATCTGTTTTCCGTATCGCGTGTTTGAATCGTTTTCAGTCAAGTGGTTCTACTTTCATTTACAATTTTTCAAATTTGCAAAAATATGAAGAACCGATTATATTTTAATATAATATAATTATATTATATTAAAATATAATATACTAAATATAATTAAAATATAATATAATTAATATAATAAATATAATTAAAATATAATATAATTAATATAATAAATATAATTAAAATATAATATAATTAATATAATAAATATAATTAAAATATAATATAATAAATATAATTATATTTTAATATGATATAATTTAATAATAATTACGATTAACATATAATTAATATTGCGTCGATGTATGAAATTTTAATTTAAATGATCAGAATATGGCCTAAAATGGTCGTCAAGCAATTAAACTTAAATTATCACGTAAAATTGTAATTACAAATGCACAAAATAATAACATAAACGGTATAATAAAATAATTGTATAATTATCTAAATAAACATTTAAAGATATCGTTACATCATAAATATAATGATCTAAATAATAATATATTCTATTCCACGCGTGTCATATCGATGTTAGTGTCGCACCGAAGGTTCGTCTTTTTCAAAGCTAGATTTTCGAGGAAGCTGAAAATTACATGCAGCCTCCGGGGAAATGCGCTACATCAAATAAAATCAAAGTTTCCTTCTGTCTCTTTGCTCGCGAAACGTTCCAACGCGCACAACTGGTGGTGTCTAACTGGTTACTTTCAATTATTCGCGTCGCGTGGCCTCGTAAAACTCCCCAGAGAAACACGCTAGAATAGCTCAAGGAAAAAAGAAAAAAAGAAAAAAGGTAAGCGAAAGAGGGACTCTCATAAACGCGACAGTGGTAAGCGCCGGGCTGTCTGCAATCCTCGATAATTCCTGATTACAGACGACAAGGAGGGGTCCGGTTGGCCAGCTACGCGATTTAAAAGTAATTATGGCTGCCTTATTTATGTCGCCTCCGGGTATCGGCTTCGAGTCGCACTATTTCATGGGGATTTAGGGCGGGCAATTAACAGATAAAATCTCCCGCTATTTTTCTGCTGGCGAGCGGAGTCTCACTTCCTGTGGGGATGTCCAGCCAGTACACGCCGGCAACAATTTATACAACGTTAAACAGCCCTGCTTAAGCCCTTCTCCCCTCTCCGTTTCGTTCGCCGTTCTCCTTTTTTTCCCCTCCCTGGTCCTCCCCTCGTCCCTGGCACGCTTTGTTGATCCTTCTTGATTTATCTGCGATTTTAATTCTCCTTTGCGTTACTTCCGCGGAGAGAGCCTGGCTGGCTGGCCAGCTCTTTTTGCCCGCGGTGCTTACGGGGTTTCTCTTTTTCCGGTGTTTATTAAGAACGGTTGAGTCGAGGTGTCTTTAGTCCGCGAAGCGACGAGATTTATCGCTGCTGAATGTTCGGAACGAACGAAACGGGATGGGTTTTTTAGGTTTGGGTTGGTGGGAGCAACCAAATGTTGGGCCTCGCACAGGGAGAGTCAGTGGAAGCGAGCAGTTTCGAGGTGTTTCTTTCATCGAATTGGTGTCAGAAGAAATTCTAATTGGGAATCGAGCAAATAGAAACAAATCTTGGATAAATTCATTTGACAGCGTAATAAAGATTGACTTTGAAATGGTTATCGATAAAATTTGATCAAAGTTGAATATCACTGTCTCAGTGCGACGGTGATCTTTGAGGAATGCTGTCTACTTCGTTGAGGTTCTCTCGTTTGGCCTTTTACAGCCGTCGGAGAGACATTAAAATTGATTGTAGGTTTTTTGACTAGCGTGTATACAATTGTTACGTGAGTCTGGGAGATGGGTGCGAGGTGTCTCCGCGTCTAGACTCGAATTGACTGACTGATGGTTTATGGTAGAATGAGTGTGCCTCGTGCTAGGAGACTGACCTTTTATAGGAGCGAATGTGTCTACGTGACTTCTTGGTGCCAGCCAAGAAGCCCTTTGTTTGCCGATCTTACCCTTAAAGAAACGTTCCAGATGCTGACTCTGCCTCTCAGGGTAAGACAGAGGTCCCTCAGATAGGAGAATGCCATGGCATCTGGAACTTCTCAGCAGGGTAGCCTATTCTAGGAACTTAGCCTGAGTCTCGAGATGGGTTATTCTGCGCCAGAACAATCTCTATTAATATTTCTATGCTTTTTTTAATAACTCAAAATGTATTGAGAAAAAAGTTCAATTCAAATAGTTATACATATTGATGAAAAGGAAGAATGCACATAAGAGAGATTTTGCATCATTCGACAAAAAGATATTGAACAATATTTATGCTGTCTTACGCGTACATTTGAAATTTCACTTCACACACTGAAGAGTTACAAAGTTTCAATTTGTTCCGCAACTGGAGAAATGATTCAATCATTCAGACTTTCCCTATTCAACGAGCAACGCGATTAATGCAACGTTGAGCAGCGGCTCGCCTAAGCCGCTTCCCTTGCCTTTTGTCCGTCGAGGCAACCGGCTTCTTCCTTTCGATTTAACGTTTTCTCTTCGCCTCTAATTATACGTACTCGCGATTGAAGACCACCGGCGAGTGGCACGGATCAAGAACCATCCCTGCCGCGTATTCTCTTCTCCTTCTTCTTCTTCTTCGACCGAGCAGGCAAGAAGAAGATCAACAAGATCGGAGATCCTCTCTGGTAGAAGCCCGCACGAAACGACACCGTTGGAGGTAGTATAGCTCGTTGCCGCTCGAGTGTTTCATTTTCGAGGCGCGGAAATAGCCCACGGATATTTCTCGAGGATCGCGCAAATGCAAAAATAGCGGGTTGAACGTCTCCGGGAATTCTTGCGGCGTGTTCCGCGCTGCCTTCGCTGTTTCAACGAACACGTTGCTTCGGAACGCGCTGTCTGTTCTCGTTAAATGACGGGGAATTATCTCCGCTGGTTGAAAATAAATCCCGCGCGATGCGAGGCGTGTGCGTTCAGATTACGATTGTTATTTGGACTGTTAGACACGATGAGGGATTTGTGAGGCGTTTGGCGAGTGCCTGAGATTTCCACGGGATTTGTAGCTTGTTGTTTTCGTTGTTGCCGGCTCGTTCCTCGGGAAACGTGTTGCAGTCGTGACATCGATCTTGCGAGAGTTGTCGAATAATATTTTCTGCGTACGTGATAGTCACTAAGACCACTGTAACCTGTAAACTAATTATCAGAATGTCAAATTTTGACGTGTATCGTTTGAAGGATGCTACTATCTAGAAATCATATGGGTCTGTCAACAGTGTTGCTATATGTGTATCAGACAAAAGACTTATTGAGTGATGTGTTATGTATGATACTGTAATTTTTGCACATTGCATTAATTTTGTCGGAGCTTTGCTGCAAATGCATAAAAATCTGCAGTCTACCAGTAGAGTATTTGTTGACGATTCAACACAAAATCAAAATCTTTAGTAAAGTATACCTTCATAACAAAATTTTGGTTTAAAATTGATCATTTAATTAAAATTTCGCGCCTCTGTGATACGTTATAAAGAAATTGGCAGTTTTGAAATACATTTCATTATCTTTTTAACTTAACGACAAATTAATTCCAACGTTGTACAATATCGCTGATGAATTTTAATACAAAGTATCGCGCACGTGACATCTTTTTATACCTTCTTACACTGTTTCGTACATTATGCAGAATTTTCTAAAAGGCGAAATTTCCCTTTCGTAATGCGTTTTTTTTCGTCGTTAGATTACACGAGCTTTCCTCTCACATAATCCGCTTTATTATTGATTTATGTTTTAACAGCGTTATCACTGAGAGTGTTTCGAAACTCATAATGCATTCACTTTGAGTATGGGGTAAGGAGACGATATAATCGTCAGTTAATAGTATCTAATATCTTTGAAGCGATAAGTACCTTGTTCAGACATTGTGTTAGTTTATCAATTAATAGAATTGCTATTATTATTATTAGTGTATCAGAAATATTGTTTTTTACTACGAGCATAATATTTAACACGAGCATCCCCCAGCTATACACGAATATACTTTTCTTTTTGAATTATCAAATGTGATTGCAATGATGAACTTATGTCAAACATTACGAGTCATAATTTAATGTTTAAAATAATTTTAGATCCCTCACGATCGTCTTACGATTTTCTTTTCAATACCTTCTTAGGTAAAGATTGATCATTGTAATTGTAGCATCGTGTTAAATGTCAAATTTAATTCAAAGAATGGAAAATTTCAGAATTTAAGTCAGTTTCAAGTCGAGATCGTAACTCGTTGCATGAATAAAAAATAATTAGTAATCTAGAAAATCATTTCTAGTGATCTATCAATTGTAAATTGCGAGATACACTTGACATCAGTAAGAGAAATTAATAAAATCGAATAATTCGCGTAATATTTGGAGAAATTGAATTTTTCAATCATGGAAATATATATGATAAATGGATAATGTAACAAACGATAACAAATGATCATTAATAAGTATATGAGTATATATAGGCAAATAAATATCGCAAACGAAGTCGATCGATATTCATTCATCCGTGTCAGTAATCAGAGATAATCAAAGTTCTCAATTTGTCAAAAATTCATTTGATGATTCACTTTTCAAAAATTCATTTCAGAAATTTTTAAATAAAAATTTCTAAAATTTCCGAAATGATTTCACATCTGCGTGCTCCTTCTTCGTGGAACGCTATCGCTACATGATTTAACTAGGTCTAAACAAGGTCTCCCGTTTGCTTTCTTGATCGATCAACTTGGCTCGGGTTACACGTTTTATGCAGCTTCCAGCAAGGAATGTTAAAGATAACGGGCTCCGCTAAATTTCAGCCGCGCTCTAACACAGGCGGAACATCTGCCGTCTTTAAGAAATCTAATATCTCGGCGAAACGTGTTATCAGTTTTTCTCGATCGATATCATCTCCCTGTTGCGAGTCATTGAGGATTATGACAGTTTTGGAATTTTTTAAACGAAATACCGCTTAACTTTAGTACTCCAATATAAATTTTTTTTGGTCATCTATAGTGGTACTGATTAAGGAAAAATCCACTATTGTGCAACGTACTCTAGGAATTTGCAATTGGTTGCTTTGAATCTCTGGAAATTGGACGTGGTTGTTTGTTATTACAAAAATAGAACTATGGTTGGAAAGAAATTATTCTTTATTTTTGCATTATAATTGTCGAATTTATTAATTAAAAAGACATAAATTTCTCCTTCGTTATATCTCATACTCATCTAGTTTATTAAATATATTAATATTTAATAGTTGCCTTTAAATCAACGTTATTTAAATTTGATAAGTTACTTGATTTTCAACAATACGGTGTACTAATTTAAATTAAATAAATTAATTGTTTATATGTGTTTGATAACAATTTAAACAGCTAAAGATAATTTTCTGTCATTTATGTAATATACCACATACACATGATAAATTTATAATAATATAATTATATTATTATCTAAATTAAATATATATAAAGTTAAATATAAATTAAAAATATAAAAATTAAATATATTACATAAATTTAATATAATTATATTATTATAGTATAGTATATAATTATAGTGTATAATAGTATAGTATATAATTATAATTATACTTATAATATAGTATTATCACATATAATTATATTATTATATAAATTAATAATAATATAGATTTATATTATTAATGATAAGTGTAACTTGTATAATTTAAAAGAAAAATTTTCATTGTTTGAATTTGATGATCCAGAACACTTAACTACAAGATTATTATTTATCAGGGTTATTTTCTTTATTAAAATTTGCTGTAAAACATTGTATTATCAAAAGAAATGCTTAATCGTAAGAAAGCATCAACCTCCTTCTATCAATAATGGAAAGTAATTTTTATTTAAAAAGAGGATGCATATTTTAGTGGAGTCTGTCGTTCAAACGTGTAAGCGTCAACATCATTTGCATTTTCGATGGTTCGCTGTTGATACGTCCACGTTGCGTTTTGCAGCGAAGAGCACGTGTCAGGATTGTCATTGTGCAAATGAATTAATATTTTAGTTATATCCTGTGTCCCATCGAAACGAATGCTTCCGATTAGAATTCTCTGCGTACGTACAATAATCAGGATAACTTTAATGGATCGATGACGTGGAATAATTCTCTCGGAGAATTAATATAAATGACTATGTTGCTGACGTATAGTTTGTTTATTATTTGTTTATTATCTTATTTTACAATATGAAAAATATTTCTCTTTATTTATCCACATTTGTACAATTAATTATCAATTCTTATCATTTTACTGACGACGAATTTCCTTTTTCTGTTTCAGGTAAGGCTCTATCTTTCACTTAAGGTTCAGATGCAGATAGTAAGTACTATTGCTAGTACAAATATTTTAAATCTTGCAATATTTGTAATTTGAAATTTGTATTTTAACATTACAATAATCATAATATTATATTATAAATTTATATAATATAATATCAATATAATATTATAATTATTATGTTAATATTAATTAATTTATATAATATAATATTATATTATAATATTATAATAAATTGTGCAATATATAAAATTGTATGTAATATATAATATACACAATATTTTTTTAAAATCGATCGCGAAAGATTCCTCGTAGATCCAACGAGATGACGCTACTCCGAACGATCGAGAACGTTCGCGAATGTAAATGATTTTGCGGAAGTTGTCCGACTCCGTATTGATCAACGACATTTCAAAAATGAAATCATCGGCGAATTTTCCGATGCAAATGCGTGTGCCCGGTGCACACAGGGTCAACAAACACTCGTTGATTACATATGCGTGCAACGCGACGCAATAATTGTGAGTAGGAATTAATAATTAATTCACCAGACAGCAGCGCGATAGTAATATGACAAACGGCTGAATTTGTCATGCGATCGAAATTGTTATCCGGTTAACGAACGCGATTTACAATTAAATATTATAATGCCGGGCTTGTTTTTAATAATTGATTCGACGATTGGCCGCGCAAATAAATATTCGCCGGAGCCAGTCGCCGTCGGTTTATCGATTGTTCTCGCGATGTTGACAGGAACTGTGCCTGCTCACTCGCGGTTTCCGTTTCGTTCGCTTTTCGTTCTTTTAATTCGTAATTTGCAACGAATACCGTGAAAAGCAGTTGTTCATTCAACAGCTTGATTGAATGAAAGAAGCTTTGCCGTTGATTTGAAGTAAGGAGGAGGAACGTACAGCGATGTTTTTTCTCTCTTCTTTTGCGTATGTGCATTGATTGGAAGAAACTTCAGTTTTATTTCCTTGACTTAATATTAAATACAGTTTCACGTAATTTTTTTAGATTAATGCTTCGAATATTGTAGGTTCACCTTTGTAAATAGGGATGCAGTGAGTGATAAAAATTTTATTGAGTTAGAAAAATTTTATTCGTATTCAACCCTTAAATATTATTCGTGTTTCTTTTTTTTCATCCAAATGTTCAACGTTATTAATTTATGTTCATTCCTCTTTCCCTTTCTATCTTATTTTATATTTTTTCTCGATGTTTTCCAAGTCATTTGCTATTGTTCAGTTATACTTGAAATTATATTCTTTATTATACAAAATAAATATATATATATATGTATGTACAAGTGCTAAATAAAAATCAAATTCAATTGTTTTTATATTGTATGTCAAATATTAAATTGAAGACTAAGTTGTATATTAAATATATGGAATTAAAAAGGAAAGAAATGTATTAAATACATTATATATAAAATAAAGACAATTGAATTTGATTTTTATTTAACACTTGTACGTGTACAATAATATTAATATATTACTGATATCCCTGAGATCTTCTGCATTAGCCATAATAAATTCCATAAATGTATATTAAAGACTTTAACTTTTTTAAATACTACAATATTTTTGTCGTAAAGTCGACTTAAAAATACACTTGTCATATTTCTTCTCTGCGATCGTCGCATCTAAATACACATGCACGTGCGAATCGATGAAACATAATTCGCACGATATTATTCACTCTTCAACGCTTTATACCACCGGTCGAATATCCGACGCGCGAAATTTCCAGCCAGAGTTAGAGATAAAGCAAGAAGGGGAGGAAAAAGTAGCTAAAACGATATCGTCGTCCGCTATAGTCGTTTCCCATTTCGCGGTTTCGCCTAGGTACCGAGGTATCCCGCGGTGGCTTCAGAATCACGAAATTTCGTGCCCCCGGGTCTCAATTATGGAACAAACGCCTTCCCCCTTCGAAACTGTCGGTGTAAACAGCGATTTTCTAGCTGGCTGTACACAGAATTAAAAGCACTCTTGAGGACTCGTTCGAACGAGGCAGCTGTTAGCTTGCCATTTCAGGAACGCCAATATTTGCGCGCTTATCGTTTCCTTCGAGTATCTTCTTTTTTCTTTCTCTCTCTCTCTCTCTCTCTTTCGCTGTCTTTCTTTTTCGTCCAACACGGCGAGGTTATCGGCGATATGTATCGAGACGAGGCCTGCCGGGCCGACATTTTCATTTAAATTTGTATCGAAAACGAGTGACAGTACGTACACAGAAGACGAGAGAGAGAGAGAGAGAGAGAGAGTTCGGTATCAAGATCCCTTTCTCGCTCGACGTTCAAGGAGAATGAATAATCAATCCATTCCCCGGTTGCTGCCCCAGAGAAAGCAGTTTATCGAGCGATTCAAAACGGAAATCCGTTTATGCGAGGATAGTTCTGCCGAATCACAGGGTTAATTTTACCGCAAATATTTGTCCTGTTGATTTTATTAACTATTCGCGCGGTTAGTCTCGCGAGGGATTCGCTGAGAGCACGAGAGATTATCGGAGAATCTTGAGAATCGTGTTATTTTTATCACTGAAAGTGATTTTAGCGGGGGTAACTCAGAAAAACGACGCTAATGCAACGAAAATTAGCGATTGGTCGATTTGGGTCACGTGATTCGTAAGGGGGCGTGGTGTAGACCTCGAGTAGGAGTGGCGTTGTCTAGTACCGAGAAATTTTATGGCTAAAAGGTCGTCTTCATTTCCTAGTCGGAACAGTTGCTTCTGGGTTTTTCAGTGAGACATACTGGGCTACAAGTCGTGTAGTTTTTGTAGTATTCGCAGTATTCCTCATTACTCTAGAGTCAGTCGTGCTGTGGGACTGTACGAGAATTTTTCTTTTACAACACGAATAATATAGCGCAACATACTTGGGATAATTATTGTCAAGCCAACTTTTATTCTCCATGTTTCATCAAATGGTACAATTTAAAAAAAAAAAAGAATAAGTAACATACGATTTAAAAGAAAAACGCATATTGCTGGTATGCATGTAACAAAAGTTTTTTTTTTTATTTCATAGAAATTTAGCAAAAGAAATAAGTTCTAATTAGTCAAGAATCTAATTTAATTCTTAAACGCGGGGAAAATTTCCTGCATTTGACGAAAACAGTATCTTCCGCTCGTTAGGAATCGTCTCGCGTTACACGCGAGTCTGCCGCACTGCAAAAATTTGAGATATTTAATCTTCCCTTGCAGCGAGAAAATTATAAAGTTTCTGCACTGAGAATTACAAAATTTTCTTCCAACGAGAATCGTAAAATTCCTAATTTCCCCGATCTCAGAGAATCTAGTCGAGTCCAGCTAAAAATCCCCCAGAATCAAGCTGTGTCAAACCCAGCGTTAATATCGCCAACGTGATTTCTTTTTGCGACGCGAGCGTTCCAAGCCTTCGACAACGACCAAGAACGGAAGATTGATACCGGATAATGTAGCGGATTTTCTTGCGGCGATCTGCGCTTGGCGTGTCGGTGACACTTGTCCAGCTTGCTCGCGACGAAACTAGGATACAAAAATCGAGACAACGTATAACGTCGGGACGTGTGTGTGGTGTCTTGACGTTGCACGAAGCCAGCTTGCGCGCTTCTTTCTCCCCCGTTTTACAAATAGATGTCAATGCCAGTGTCTGCGATCCTCTCTCTCTCTCTCCTTTGTCCCAGGGAATCATGGTAATTGCCAGTCGAAATGACCGAGCCATTCCGCCGAGTCTCGTCGCTGAAATCGACGCCCATCACCGCTGGTTAGGCATCCGGCCAACCGGGGGTTCAACGAACTGGCCGCGGAGCCCGGATCGTTTTCACCAAACGATCCCTCGTTTTCGTTCCGATTCCGCGGGATCATCCCGCCAGCATCGTTTCGCTCTCACGGATCGCGTGATCCCCTTTCCCGCGTTTCAACTAGTATCGATCTCGTTCTGCGACACACGTACCTCTCTGCGTTTCGTAGCGACGAATTCGCCGCCGGTTCGCGAGTCGTTTCTTGCTCGTTCGTCGATCGAAAAATGTCGACGGGGGGAAGTAAGTTTCGTTGATAATTGGATTTTAGTTTCCCGGAGTAATTCCCTCGCTGGTGACTATTTTCGACGTTGGACTCGGATTTGTTGAAGATTATTCGTGGAGAGTGTTGGATCGTTTGTGGAAAATTCGAAACGCACGCAGTTTTGGGAGAAAAATATATAAAATATATTCGAAGTATGTTATTTAATACGTAAAACAATCTTGCACCGAGATTCTGTTTCTCTGGCTAATTAATTTGATTAATTTATTTCTATACAAGGTCTCACTGTGTAGAAACAGTGCTATAAACTCTTGACTGATATCATTGAACATCATTGAAGATCATAGCAATTTAGGATTTATGCACTTTCGAAATTCTTCACTTCATTCAATTTTGTCTCAATCAAAGAGAACGTAGAGTACGAAAGAAAGTCAGACTTAAATTTTTAAATCTACCACCGTCACGTGTAACAAATGCAATCAAATTTTTACAATTTTACAATTACCACTGAATATGCCAACTCGACGAATATTTCCATTATAAAGGCACTTTACCCTGAAGAATCGTTCTGCCAGATCGTTGCGATTTCGAACGCGAATTGTCGCCTTGGAACTGTTTGTAACGTGTATCGTGCCGAGTAACCATAAAGTGGTAGTCAATTAATCAGATTATTGCGAAAATCGGTGCTTTCGTGGCAAGTGCTCGAAACTTGTTTCATTGTTGCGCCGCCTCCGAATGCGCAAAAGCGGTGCACGCCGAGAACTTGCTGTGCATAACGCGGTGTATGCAGCCGAGCGCATTTACCGAAGGTCCTCTAAGTTAGCCAATAAGTGGCGAAACGTTTTCATACCGACGGGATATTCAAAAGCGTTTCCAATTAAAACTTTTAAACAGTTTTCGTGCGGGCCCCTGGCCCTTCCAGCCCTGCTAAAAACTCTACTTTTTCCTTCGCCGACTTTTTGATACAATTTATGACACTTAATAATTGATCGTCGTCCCTGTTGCGACGAACTATGGATCTTACGAATACTGTAAGTATTTCGCGGAACTTTGGGATGGGAAAACGAAATGGCGAATTTAGCGTCGGAAGTTTCTACCGTAACTTTTTTTTTTTTATTTTTAGTCACGTTTCAATCAATGAATCTGTGATTGATAAATTTTTAAAAGTAGATACTCTCGAAAACGAAAGTTTTAATGGAAAAAATGTTTTTTTTTGGGTATATTTCTGCACGTAGAATCACCTCCCAATCGGTTGATCACGAGTCGCGTCTAAAATTTTCGCAATGATTACTTGGTTAGAAAATACATTTGTTCATCTGCAAATCTGTTTCAATTATAGTGTTTCTTTTCGAAGACACTGGATACAATTTTAAAATTGTTTAAAAATTAAAAATATTCGTAAGAAAATTTTAGAATATCTCCTCTTATTTAAAATTACAAATTATTCAATTACTGTTAATAAGAAATTACTACTACTAATAATAATAATTGGTGTCATATTTTAAGAAATATTTTATCACTGAAAGTGAAAATCGGGTCTCTTTAGGTGCAACGCTAATGCAACGTAAATTAGCGATTGGTTGATTTGGGTCACGTGATTCGCGAGGGGGCGTGGCCTACACCTCGAGTAGGAGTGGCGTTGTCTGGTACTGAGCGATCGCGCCTGTAATTTGTTTTGTTCTATCGATTCAAATGTTTGCAATAAATGTCAATAAAATTTTATGGCAAAAAAGTCGTCTTCATTTCCTAGTCGAAACAGTTGCTTCTGGGCTTTTCAGTGAGACGAATCGTACTGGGGTACGAGTCGTGCAGTTTTTTGATTATATTAAGACGAGGCAACAGAAGCAAAGCAGAGAGAAATGAAATAGAAATCAAGTTAAGTTGAGAAGATATTATTCCTTTGTCATTTTCCTCTGTAAAATATACTTTTGCCATTTAAAGTTAACGCTACGTTGTTTACGTATTAGTATTACTTTAAATATATCTTGTTATCCAATATTACTTGGAACTGCACAATCTTGGTATTTCCTCTTTGTTCTCTACTTAATGACTGGTCTCACGAGAAGAAAATTTCGAAAATCTAGTTCAAATAGCACTCTCGTTACTGGGATCCTTTGAAAGAACAATGTTAACAACGATGTGCTACTTCAGCTGCGAATGGACTCGGTTTAAATCGGTTTAAACTCATAAGCGAAAATAGCTTCAATTTTCGTGCTTGCTCGTTGTATCGTTGCAAAGAGGATACTGAAGAACACGGTTTCAAATAAAAGACAGATAGGAAGCAAAATTATACGAAGAGAGAAATTTATTCGCATATATATTTCTAATCATTATCAACGAATTAATAATTAATAATTTTTCAGTGATAATAAATAATCGTTACATTTCGTGAAATATTCTTTATAGTTCCCATACATTCTTAGGCTGAACCTAATTCTAAATTAATAATTAAATATATATCTAATTTCAAATTAATAATTGCACTACACGTTGATGTCAATATATTTAAAGTTGCACGTAATCCTTTGTTCCTAATATTGCGAAGGAAAATTTATTTCAACTTGCCAATTCGGTACAAATTAAGCACAAACTCCATTCGCAACGTCAAACAAAAATCGCAAGTTCACTTAAGAGTTGAATTCAATCTCCAGTATTATTAGTCAGTCACTTCTCTCGCATTTATATATTTTCAAAGAGAATAATCGTTCTCCCATTTCCTGTCACAATTTGGTCTCGTTTCAGAGCCAGTTAAACTTCTTTCATATTGTAACGCGATTGCATCGATTCTGGAAGTAATTTTCTGAACTCGCAGTCAGCATCCTCGCTTTTCTCGGATTCCGCCAGTTTTTTCTTTCTTTTTTTTTTTCTTCTTCTTCTTTCTCAGACCCGAGGAAAACTGTTGCGGCAGACGAGCTCGACTTCTTGGCTATTTCTTCACACATCGGGGATGAATGTGTTTCAATTAGCGGCTGTGAAACTTCGTTATCGAATCCTGCAGAGCATTCAGCGTTCTCCTGATCCTCGGATTCCCATTTCGGAATCTCGGGAACCAATATCGAGAGGGTTTCCTTATTTTAACTACGTTCTTGCCACGAACTTTGTCGATATCCCCGATAATCTTTGCGGCACACACTCCTTTATTGAATTCCAGACGGGAAATCAGAACGTAGGCTGTCTCGATGAATTATTGCATTTCGAACGTTGATGATATTCCTGTCCTGGAATATTTATACGAGTCAATTCATCGAAATAAAATAATCCCGACACGAGGTTCGCGTAATAGAAACGCATACGAAATAGAAAGTAAAATGAAGAATTCTTTAAAAATTCAGAGAAAAATCATTCGTTCTTTCGAAATGAATTAACGCGGCATCGAATTAAATGAATATATAAATGAAAAAGAAATTAAATAATAGAAAATAATGCCTAAGCTTCGAAAAAAACTGTATATACGTACGAAAGAAACATCTTTCTTTTCTTTTCGAAAGAAACATTTTATATACACTCGCGTAATTATACAAAATATCATTGCATATTTGTACAAAATATTATAGATCGCAGTGAAATTAATTACACTCGATGAAATTTTTTTCTGTATTTCATTGAACTCACTTGAATGACATACTCTGTACCATTTCTACGCTTTAGTCGTCCATTCGCTGAGTTTCTGAATTTTCTTTCTTTGTTTGTTTCTTTTATTGAAAAAGAAAAATTGCAGTTCCAAGCGTAGCTATCGTATTGTATCTCTCGTCCCTTGATTTCAAATCGATGAATAACAGGATGAGAGAAGCGTTCGAGAAAAGACCATTACTCTGCACGCGCAACAAAGCTTCTCCGAGGGTTGTGATTAATAATGGCAACATGATGCTCTCGTACGGTCGACTGGAAAGTCAAAAAGTCCCTCCGGTTTTCGTCTCCCTCTCGTAATTCGCGAAGGGACGCCACGCTACGTCATCGGCATCGTGAATGCGTTAATTTTGCATTCGTCAAATTATTAACGGCGTCGTTGCTCCTCCGTTGCTTGCAAGCGTGCGCGCGTTTTATCGATCCTGTATTATGCGAAGGCAATTCGCATATTTATGTACCTGTGTACACTATCGCTCGTAAGTATCTGGACACTTTGCTTGATTTGTAGCGAACGGTATGTGTACGTTTGCGAAGCGTGTATAGTCGCGCACATTCGCTGATAAATTTTTAAATGCTCGAACCTGACAATGTGGAAATTAATTAATTTGCTGGCGAAAACTAGATCGATATTAAAATGCAGACAATATCTTTTATATTTGTTTGGAACAAGGTGGTGAATAAAATTCATTCCGATTGAAACTATAATGGTAGCAATACAGACAGATTTATTTCTGTCCCGATTTATTCATATTTTCCGATAAACAAATATAAAAAATATCCTCGTTTTTATCACTGAAAGAAAGTAACTCAGAAAATCGGGCCTCTTCAGGTGCAACGCTGATGCAACGAAAATTAGCGATTGGTTGATTTGGGTCACGTGATTCGCGAGGGGGCGTGGTAGACCTCGAGTAGGAGTGGCGTTGTCTGGTACTGAGCGATCGCGCCTGTAATTTCTTTTCTATCGATTCAAATGTTTGCATATCAACAAAATTTCATGGCAAAAGGTCGTCTTTGTTTCCTAGTCGGAACAGTTGCTTCTGGGCCTTTCAATGAGACGAATCGTACTGGGGTACAGATCGTGCAGTTTTTCATAATCTGTATTTTAACTAATAAGTTAACGAAGTGTCTAAATAAAATACTTCAAATCATTATTTTTCTGTGATCACTCTGAACGAAGTATACCTCGTGATTACGTATACTCGTATAATGTATAGTATTACACAATATACATAGTAATGTTATAACATTGTATATATTATTCAATGTAAGAGTATTAAATATTTAAACTTTGACAAATGTATAAAATGTATACAAGCGCAAAGTTAACAGTGAACGACGATGATTTTGCAGCAAAAATTCATTCCGCTGGAAAGCAAACGCTCGGACAGTTTCGAATGAACGATGGCGCGGGCGCGAATTAAGGCGAACGATCAAAGAATACAAAAACGACGTGCGCGGTACGTGGGATCGATGATAAAATGACGAGCACGCGAGTCATTCGTTCGTGACAGGGATGTAATCGTGGCTATTTCGGTGCGCGTATTGGGATTTATTCGATTGTTAATTATTCGAAGGTGATTAATGAAATATAGCGGCTATTGGTTACGGTTGTCATCGAAGGAATGCCAATGATTAAATAAACGTTCGTTCCGGCGTGTCTCGCGGTGATACGCCCGATGAAATTGCACGAAACTTATATTAATAAAAAGGTTAGCGTTCGTAATCGGATCTTTTGATCAGCCGGTTTCGCCGGGAATTTAAACAATTATGGTATTTCGCTTATAAGCAAATGAACATGATATAACGGGTTAGTGATGAAATACGCGTTGGTTATACGTTCAATAAATTACTGCATTTTTTGTAAATCAATTCTTAACCTCTGCGTATTGTAATAAATTTTTGCATAAATCAATCAGCTAACTTATTAATTGACTGAATGAGAAATGTATTTAATCTCATGTTTTTTTTAACACGTCATGTCTTTCTTTTTTATTAATTGAAATTATCATTTAGCGAGGCATTGACTGAAATTTGAAATTTGAAATTTAAATAAATTTCGATGATGAACGAAATTCGACAAGTTACTGTAATTTGTTAGATAAATAATATCTGCTGTAACATTCATATTAACTCTCTGTAAGGCAGTTAAAAAAATGATTGACAATTTCTCAAAAATTTGGTCACATTTTTCGATTGTGTCTTCGTTAGAGCACAAGTAAGCATACGTACATTTACCAAAAACTATTCGTGTCTCTGCAATGATCTTTCACAAGAATACATTGTACGTAAGTAAAAATAGTAAAAACGACAGTAATGAGAATTGCTTATAATATATCCTGCAAAACAAGAGATATGTAGATATATTCACCAGCAAAAGATCAACCCTTTGAACTCGATTAGTTTTCAATGTTGTTGCACGCCCACTTGCATTTAATTTAAGGTGAATCAACGTTTCTTTATTTATTTATCATTATTGTTATCGTATAATTTGCTTTTTATAATTTCTCGAAGCGCGACGATTTTTAAAAAAATTTCCAGATTTTTGTAGCAAATCTGTACTGTCACCTACAGCCTGTCACTACGAGTTCAGAGTTATTATTATTGAATAATAAACGTACATTTATTATATTCTAGAATTATATTCCCGAAAAATATACAATTTACACAAATTTATCATACGTTGACACTCTTAAAATTCGGAAGCATCAGCTCTCGCAGCTTCGTTCCCAACATATTTTTTCAACGCGTCGCAACTCACGCGTCTGGCACTTACGCGGCAGATAAATTGACACGCGAGGCCGTTCTCGGGAGTTCCGTGGCAATTTCCATTTCTCCGAACTACCGGTTGCCGGTTTCCTATTTTCCACGTGTCTACGTCTTCCTCCCTCCCCCGTTGCGCCTATCGCGCCATTTAATTCTATTTCGCACACTCCGGAGCAACGCCGGTACGTACGAAGGCTCGTTATCGCGCGGCCGCGATTTCACCCAGCTCGCGGAATTGCATTCGTGGTTGGTTGCCCGCCAACGCGAGAACGACGCTCGAATCTTCGCGTACGGCGCGGCGACTCGTTTCCAATGTCGTCATCGTCGTCGTCGTCCCTCGATATGGAACAGGCACGGAGATGGGAAAACTGCGAGGTGGCGATCTCTCCCGAGGTCAAACGGCACTCCCGCGAATTAGCCGTTCGACAAGGGATTTTGTCGGCGATGTGTTTCGCGTCGCGGCAGCGGCGGAATCTGCACCGCCACCTGCACGGCTGCCCTTTTTCCTCGAATTACCTTTTTGATTTACAGCGAACCGCGCAGCCAGCCGTTTTCCCATTTGCATGCAGATGCCACGGCCAGCGTAATTGCACGTGGCGTGCTTATACGGCGGCCAACGCCAGACGTCCGGGCTTCGTCTTTCAAATCCCTCTTCGTTCATCGCTCACGATTCATTCTCTCGTTTTGTTTTATTTCTTTTTTTTTTCTTTCTTCTTTTTTCTTCTTCTTCTCACGAAAATACGCACGTACTTGGCCGGAATCGGCCCGGAGGGGGATAACTTTTATTGGCACGTCCTGACGGAACGAAACCGCGAGGCCGGCTGGCGCGCGGTGCTGCGTGCCGCCGCCGAACCGGAGGCACCCGCGATTATTGCCCGACACCCGGGGGGCATTTCGTTTTTACGCCGGACAGGATTCAGAATTGGCTGCAGCTCTGGCGTTCGATCTCGCGGCGTAATGGCAAACGCGGAAGTTGGCCGGCGATTTATGGCGGTTCGGGCTACGGACACCTTGACGGGGGCTCGTCTCTGCTCCGCAGCTAATTTCGAGTGAACGATGGCGCGTACATTTGGAAGTTAGTTGGAGCAGTTATTGAAGGGATCGATACTTTTGCCGGAGCGGATGCGTTAAGCAAGCTGAATGCACGCCGCTCGGTGTGTCAGCGAACGTGGAAAGAGTTCACGCGCCTGTGTTGCATCGTGTTTGCGCATGGTTTGTAAATGGAAATTTGTTTCGACCGGGTAGAGGCTCGCGTTGATCTGCATTTTGTTATTCGTATACGTTGTGTTATGAGTACGTGATTGCGTACGCTCGCGGAAAGTATCATAGTTTCTGATTTTAACAAAACGAGTCACCGATGGAGTATTTAGGTACGATGATGAAGTAAAATGACGTAAAATGTTTCAAATGTTATTTCTAGTGAGTGAAAAATCATACATAGAAAGTTTTATACATAGAAAGAAAGGTTGGCTTTGTGCCATTTTATTAATACAAATTGTTGTAATCTCTATTGCAGAATTTATGACTATTTATTTATTTTTGGCTTTAGCTCCATCGCACCTCGAAACGAGAAGTAATATACACGTTCAAATGAATCACGGACGAGTGTATTTCGTCTGTTGTTAACCTGAAATTTATAACAATAAACGAAAATGTTGCATTTCGTTTGAAAATTCGAATCCACTAGAAACAAAGCGACTGATACTTGTTTTTAGTTCACGCAGAAGAAATCAATTAGGACACCGGAGGATATTTATTGCCGGCGATAAATACAAGACTGTCTATTGGTAATTTTAATCCATTGCGACTGCTTCTCGCGATTCTCGGGTCCCTCGAAGACACACGCGCGATCTTCATCGGGTTTCGATAAATTTCGCCGACAAAACAATCTCCCCCCTCTCCTCCAAATGCAACACACGCGCCCCTGCAAATATCGAGTGGCTTTATTAGCCCGCGCCGCTGATTCGCGCAACGCGTAAGAACAGAAGCGCGAGCGCGCGGGGGTTGCCTCGCCGAGGGAATCGTCCCAGCCTCGGTGGTCCCGATCCGAACGCGCGCCGGAAGAACAACGATGCCCGCTGTAACGGAAATTGCGCGAGGCGCGCGCCGCGTGCTTCGGAACGCAATTATCAGAACCGGCCAAGGGGGGCGGGCGAGGAGGGAGAGGTCGAAGGGGTGGGCGCGCGCCGACTATATTTTCACGGAGGGTTCCGCGCGCCGCATTAGCCCGCTTCGCAATAATTATTATTTATCGGCCGGCCATTATATTAGCCTGGCCACGTTAACGCGCCCGGTCCCCCCTCCCTCCCCCTTCGCCGGGTTTCTCGCGAATCCAATTGATTTCTGGAATTTATCGCGCGGCAGATTTTCCCTTTTGTCCGGGGCGCCGGGGCCGAGTCCCCGCGGACCCCGCGCGGGAAACGCCCCCCCGCCATTACCTGTAAATAATAAATTTCCTACAGAATAATAAATCAGCACCGGTTGACCGGTTTACACGCGAGCGCGAACAGCAGCAGCCGCTGCGATCGCCATCGCCAATGGTGATGGTGGTGGTGGTGTGTTTCTGTCGGGCATTGCCAGCCGCTGCAATGACGCGGACGAGCGACTTCTCCTCGAGCGTTCGATTTAATGAAATTCCACTACCATCGAACGCCAGCTCGCCGATACGCATCGTGTGTGTGTGTGTGTGTGTTTCTTTTTTGCGGAGGTTTTGTTGGTGAGAGTTTTCGTTAACTTCGGAACGGGGGAAATGATTTTGAACGTTTTTCGTTGTATTTGGAGAGTTTGTTGAAATTTTATACACGAGTGACTAGTTGGTTCGTCTTTTGAATATTACAAGCATCGCGGTATGAAAATGGACACCATATCGTGTAAAAGTTGCATTTCATTTGGTTACGTGTATGTATGAAAATCTGCGATCTAATTGTAACTTTAGTTAGTAGCCAGCTCTCGATGTTTTATGCATCTTTGCACGTCAGACGGGTAATTTAAAGTTCTTCATACGTGTATAAATACCTGCCGTGTGCAGCCACTCTTTTTATTATTGCTCTGCACACTTGTCGAATCAATATTCAATTAATATTTAAAATGCTTTTAATTATGCGTAAGATGAAATGGATTTTGTTATGTCATTTGTTCGATTTTCTTTCCTGATATTTTTATCAATAATGAATTATAAGAATAATGGTTATGAGCTACCTAGATATCACTTCTGATTAAATATTTCGAGAATTTTATTTATATTTTATTGTATTTGTTGCACGTTGGCTGTCTTTTTCAAATATAATAGTATAATAACATTGATATGCACGATTGCAATCAAAAATAAAAGCTACCAAACATGCTTGCAATCAAAATCGCAAAATATGTAATTTATTAAAAAAAGAAAAAAAAAGTAACGAGTGTAAAATATACGTACTATAATATTATATTACTACGACGTAACACGTACATTTAAAAACAATTGACCCAACGACACAACGAGATACAAGATAAATGAAAAACTGCACGACTTGTGCCTCAGTACGATTCGTCTCACTGAAAGGCCCAGAACGGCAAACATTTGAATCGATAGAAAACAAATTACAGGCGCGATCGCTCAGTACCAGACAACGCCACTCCTACTCGAAGCCTACCCCACGCCCCCTCACGAATCACGTGACCCAAATCAACCAATCGCTAATTTTCGTTGCATCAGCGTTGCACCTGAAGGGCCCGATTTTCTGGATTACTTTCAGTAATAATAATTACTCGAACAGAATGGCACCTCTCCCATCTTCCGAATCATATTACGATCAACGGAGAAGAAACATCTTCTTACGTGCGATTCTTCCCCGACGCCAAAGTACGAAACAATTACTCCAATATCGCGAGAGCGAAGAAAAACAGGGAATCCCGGGTAGTTCTCGCGGCAGCTACCTCCCCGAACGCAAGTAAAACACAATTAACAGCGGCGCATCGGCTGGCGTAATTAGCCCTTGGATGACGGGGGCTGGGGTAGGTCGTGGCGTCGTCGGCGGCGGTAGCAGCCGGCGTCGCGGCGCAACACGCGCTGAATTTAACGAACCGTGCGTCGGGCAATAAAGTTTCGTCGGGCAGGAACGGAATAACAAGTTCGTCGTCTCGCGTACGGGGCCAGAAAATCCCGGGCCCCGCGCGCTAATATCTTCTGGCTCTAGGAGGACTGTCGTTCCGTTTCGCCCAAAAACGGGAGCGTCCAGCGTTCGTAAATCGCGGCTGGTCGCGTAACGAAGTACTCACCGTTGTTTCGCAGCGTGGTGGCGTAAGGAGCTCGCATATTCAAGCTTGCGCGCCCGGGGGGTGACGTGCTCGAAAGATAATTAAAATGTCTTGGCTTGCCGTGCGGCAGGCACGAGTTATGGCACGAACTTGCCACGCGGGCGAACTATCCGGCGACCGCGTTCTTCCTGCGAGCTGCGAGCTCGTGAACCTGTCGTGTAGGTTTTGTGCCTGAGCAGTTTGCGTCGATCGTGGAAGGACCACGTTCGAGGAGATGATTTATTTCCAGCTGAACTGTGTACAATTTGTCGAATTCTTTTCTTCACAAACTCGCGAAATACGTATAAATGTCGAACTTGCGAGGTCTTCCGAAACTTTCAGTATGAAATATGAATATCTTTGTCGCGAATCTGCTTGATACGGTTACGATTATCCGAAGCTAGTCGATCGTTTTCACATATTGGGTGGTTAATTGATTTTCAAATTTTCAAATATTCTTTTTCTTTTTAAGATAATAATTAACGTAGGCTCGCGAATTAGCGATCGAGAAACATATGGAAGGTAATAATCTCGAGTCCGGTGGAATTTCTGGTCAGAGCCGAAAACAGTCATAAACAGTGCTTTGCCGAATAGTGCAAACAATTACAATTAGCGTATTGAATGGCTAACAATGCCAGAGATATAGTACTCTTGTATGAATCGTGCAATTGATTATTTTGCGTGAATATTTATTTGTAAATTTGTGAATTTATCGTAAGTTAGATTAATTAATTTCAATTTGACAGTGGTTTTAAAGTTTAAAATATTGAGGAATTATGTGAACAGAGCATTTGGGAAATGATTGCTTAAGGGTTGCCTAAGAGGGCTCGTTTATGGCACCAAAATTTTAAATACCAAACGTGAATAATATCATAAATTAAAAGTATATTCATCTTTAAATGTATTTGCTCGACATATCGTAGTATGTTGTCTGTCTTGAACTTATTAATAAACTAATCTTAACATTAACGTGATTTATTTTATTTTGATTCGACGTTACCTTGAAACAAATTTGCGTTAATTCATTCGTACAAGCGAATGGTTTTCCTCTGAATTATTTCATTATTTGGTTATCAAATAAAATAATATTTAATTTCACTTTGTGTTTGCACAAATAATTTCTCAAATAGTCTTTGGTTTTATTGTATATACATGCCCTTGTGCTGGGGTTATTTGTTGTTTTATTTCAATTAATTGATTCAAATAAAAGATTGCTTGGATTTTGCGTTTCTTTTTCAAACAAAAATACGCATTATTTTAATTGTTATTTCTCCCTCTCTAAATAGAATTTAATCAATTTATTCAGTATAATACTATGCTTAATCAAGTTGTCGAAAGGAAAGATCTCTTATTTTATATCGTTTTCTCCGTCGATTTTCTAATTTTATTAACATTATTCTTAATTTATTTTAATTTTATTAACATTACTCTTATTTCTAATTTTATTAACATTATTATTATTAGTTTCTTTCGTTTGATGAATATATTTTAACCCCTTGTGTTTTTTTTTTATCATATTTTTGTGCGTACAGTTAAAGAAATAAAACTTACTGAAAATTATTGAACTCTCTCTTATTAAACATTACAACAATTTTCGTTATTATTTTTGCGCATTTATTACTTGTATTATTTTTGCATTCTTAAATTTAAAGACGAATTTCAATGAAAACGAATTTCAAATCATTATGCTAGCATTCGATTCATTTCCTTAAAAAAGAAAGAAAAAAAAAGAAACCATTATTTTCTTCAATCACAATTCAAAATCTAAAGAGTCGAAAGATTAAGATTCTTTCATCAACCAAACATCAGTCGCTCGATGAGAAAAACAATCTGAAAAACAACTGAAAATATCGGAGGGAGGATGTCGTACGTGCGCGAGAAAGAATCGATCGCTGTACAAGCGAATTCCGGCTCTGTCAGTGAAAATTCATCGAGACGCGATCGAGATTCGCTTGGAAACGGGCTGATCGCGATATCGCGCGACGGGATCGTTTGTAAAATCTGCGGGGTGTCTCTCAAACGCTTCGCGACAATGTCAAACAGAGACGGTAGGCGGCGAGATAAAGGCGGAGAGGGAGGAAGAGGACGGCGAGAAGGGGGTGAATTACGAATTCAGAAATTCAGCTCGCTGCTTGGGATGCTGCAATTCTGGCAGCGTGGCGAGTTAACGAACTGTAAATTCGCGAAGTTCGCGCGTATCCTTTCGACGGCGCGTGGCTGCAGGTAAGATGGCAGGGCAAGATGAAGGTGCACGCGCGCGGACTAGCGAGCGCTAGCTGGAAATCGGGGCACGATCGTCAAGGCCTGAAAACCGATGAATAGAAAATTGATGACGCGTTCGAATTGACGTTTAAATATTTGAGCGCACTGCCGTTTGTCGTTTCACCGACTTGGGTTTTCATTTCGGAGGACACGTCGGAGTTCATGCGCTTGCCGTTGTTGAACGTGATCCCGTTCGAACGATTGTTAGAATCTCGAATCGGCGAAGTTTCCCCGATTTGAATTGTTGAATGCCTCCGTGGTATTGATTTAATAACGTGCTTAATCAAATTATTTCTGGCCAAAGTGACGGATTAATTGCGACGCGGTGGTGTTTCGCTGACGGAAGGGAAAGCGAGCGGAAAGAATCGGAATTCATCACTCACCGATGTTTAAATCGTGTAAATTTGTTTTATAAATATTTTTTGGAGAGTAATTAATATATGCTCGTTCGAGAAATATATAGTAAATATATTAAAAACATAACGTTTCCATCGCAGCGAGAAAAAAAAAAAAATAGAAGAACTTTGTAAAACGTAAAATGGAATACAAAAGCTTTTATTTATACATTTCACGAGAAATCATTGGAGTTTCCAAAAATACACTGTTCTAGGTCTTTCTGACAAAAATTATAGATTGGTCACTTTGATCGTTTTGGTAGTTCTAGTGTTAATATTCTAATGGAACATGATCGTCATGATTATATTGGTAAAATTTTATACCCATTTGGAAATGTATATAAAACATAGGTTTGTAGCATGCTATATAGTACGTGTACCGACACGTATGTACCGATTGTGAGTTGGAATCAGCAAGTTTGACGATACTTTTTTTTTATAGCTTTCCACATTTTTCTCACAATCGATTATTTCTACAACAAAACAGCGATTTGTCGAAACGATACCACGAATTTAAATAAACTGTTACAGCAATACTCGCACTTGTACAATTGTTAATTTTATTAATATTGTTATTAATTATTAGTCAAAAATAGATATATAGCACGACAGATACTACATAATTACAAGATATTACACTTAATATCAACATTGACGATCGACGATCTTTAAATTATCATGTCCAATAACAAGAAGCATTGTCACGTACAAAGAATGCAAAATATTAAAAAATATAAAATATAAAATGCAAAATGAAATACGATTTTTCGAAGAGTTGAAACGGCAATTCATTTTCGTAAATATTCAAGTGTTGCACGTAGATGGTACGTTGCTGGAGAAACCGGATGCACTTTCCTTAAGGTAAATAAGCCACTTTGCATCCGATATCTGCGCAAGATTGCCAGCTTAAATTAAGATTCTGCTCGGGATAAAATTTATTCGTAATTACGCGAGTCGTGGAGTGTAGCGTGACGAGGCGCTCTGTTGGAACTTGCAACAACGTGAAATGACGAGCATTAATAACGAAGTAGTAACAAAACGAGTATAAAATGGGGGATAGTCCGGTATGCAAGATGCAGTTGCAGTTATCTATGCGGGGCGGAACTACGACTACGGAACTTCCGTTTCCCAAGAAATTCTGTGGCAAACGGGCTGCCCGCTTTTCCGCGGTATTGTTTAGATGCCGCGCGGAAAGTTCCTATGCAAATTTCGAATTTGAATTCCCTACGATATATTAATAAAGTTTATATTAAACGCTCGGAGCCGCGTGCGTGGGGCCATCGCATTCAAGAATCCAGGTAGACTGGTGCTATTTCTGTCTGTTTGATGTTTTTTCATGGAAAACGAAGTCGCGTACACAACGAGTAAAGTTGTCACGTTGATACGTTTTTTTTTTTTTATCACTGAAAGTGATTTTAGCGGGGGTAACCCAGAAAATTGGGCCTCTTCAGGTGCAACGCTGATGCAACGAAAATTAGCGATTGGTTGATTTGGGTCACGTGATTCGCGAGGGGGCGTGGGGTAGACCTACTTGTTAGATTTTCATAAGTACATAAAAATCAGCATATTTTATATATGTATATACACACGTGTATCTATCGTTGTATATATACGTTATATTAATTAAATTATAGTAATTTTTTTATTTATTTATTTGTACTGTGTCATTTTACATTACACATCATTCAATTAAAAGAGTTATTTTTCTTCCATAAAACTGTTCTTCAACTCCTCGATATATATGAATTATTAATTTTTAATTCCATGTATATATACGTATATATCTATCGTTATATCAGTCAAATTATATATGTTTATTTATTTATTTGTATTGCATTATTTTACATTGCGTATCATTCAATTAAAAAAAAAGGATGATGTTTCTTTCGTAAAACTGTTCTTCAACTGTTCCCCGATGCACGCAAACTTCAATTCAATTTCGAGTAATTCTGTTTGTGCAATTTGTCCATTAGTCCTCTTTGATTAATCACCGGTGGGCATGATAATCCCCGTAGGAATTGAATTTCAAAGTTTGGAAAGCAAAGTCGAGAAATTTATATTGAATTAAGACTATTCTGTGGAAAAGATCGGCTGACAAAGAACGGGCGAGAGGGGGATGGTAGGTGGAAAAGCCAAGAGCGGGGGAAGAGGGGTAAGTTTCAAGCCCGAAGAGTCGGAGGTAACGAGTTTCAGACGTTCAATTTTAGAGACGTCTCAAATATTGATCGTAAACAAGTAATTTGTACAGAGAGAGGACGTTTCCCTTGAAATGAAACGAAAGGGTCTCAATTTTCATGTTGTTCGAGACGCGACTCGGGGCGTGTATTTACCCCCCCGAGAAAACCGTTTCTTATTCTTCTCATCGTTCCCGAAGAGATCTTTGACAGTGACGGATGCACTCCGAATATCAGGCGTCTGTGTTCTATCGTGAAAAATCTCCGGGAAAAACGGAAGAAAAAACGAAGGGAAAGGAAAGAGAGAAAAAATGTCACCGGTCTTCGGTGGAGAAACTGAGGGAAATATAGGGGGACGTGCAAAAAGAGCGCACGAGTCATTCGTTACGTTGATGCACTTTAATCGCGAACGTACTCTCAATTTGCACCGTTTCCAGTACCTGTTCCAGTTCCCTGAAACTTGTTTAACCTTTTGTCGTGCTTCAACAATTACTCTTTGATCAACGTAACATTTCTGCCTGCCTTCGTTCGCCGCGCGTAGCCTCAAGAAAGGTTTTTCCAATTATTGTCACACGGGTTTAACGGTTTTCATAGTCGTTCGTCGTTTCTTCCTCTCAACTAAACGCACGTGGTTGTTTTGTAGTACATTAGACTGTCTTCACGTTGATTACTTTCTAATGGAATTAGCTTGATTAGAGTTAAATTTCTTCGACATGAAGGGAGAGAAAAATCTTCGACAGAATATCTCGCAGATGTAGAGAAAGAGTTGCAAAGGATAATGATAAATGATGTTTAATTTGATGTCCCATTGTTAAAATGTAGAAAGTTGAAGGAGACGACGTTTTTGCCATAAAATTTTATTGATACGCAAACATTTGAATCGACACAAAACAAATTACAGGCGCGATCGCTCAGTACCAGGCAACGCCACGCCTACTCGAGGTCTACCCCACGCCCCCTCGCGAACCACGTGACCCATTTAAACCAATCGCTAATTTTCGTTGCACCTGAAGAGGCCCGATTTTCTGGGTTACCCCCGCTAAAATCACTTTGAGTGATGATATTTAAATGAAGAAGCTTACATAAATTAAATTATAATAATTATAGTAGATTATAATACAGCTACGAATAAATTTAAATCAACTTGATTAGTATTCGATTTATTATCAAAGCACGTAGAACGAAAGAGAATATTTCCATTTATTAAACATCTTACTTGTTGGAAGCACATTTAAACTTGTTTGTTGCAAACCAATCGTTTGAAATCATGACTTGTTATTTGCACAACGAAGTTTGCAAATTAGAACGAAACAAATTCAACTGCTGTTTTCAATTTTCAACATCACATCTCGCAACAAATGTTTAACTAGTGCGGTTCCCGGATTCAGTGTCGATCGGCTTTAACGGTAACAGTATTCGATTCGTGCACGTGAAATGAAACAGGTCGTTAAATTTCAAATTTAGTCAAAAATTAACAACCGACGATTGACAGTTCATTCCATCGACCCGTCAAACAATTAACGTATGTACGTGATTGGTAATTGTTCGGCCGATCGATCGATCGAGTCAGTCGCCGATTAACTGTGTCGGCGATTAACGTCTTCTCGTCCAAAGTCGATCGAATCGTCGAGCGAACAATCCACGTGTAATCCTTGATCGTCCATCGACGAGCGCAAGGGAAAAAAGAGGTAGCCGAGTAGTCGTTAAGCGGCATTTGCGAAGATCGATTCTGCCGCGCCGGTGGGAGATTAGAGGCCGTTGGCTGGTGGCTGGAAGTTGCCCGAAGGACATTGTCGAGTTACCGGTTCATGCAGAATTTCCACAACAGACCGGGTTAACGAGCTGTGAACTCGTGAACACACCTTGGAAGTGTTACGAGGTGGGTGCCGGGGAACGCCGGGTAGGAAGTGAACCTCCGTGGTAAATTGCGCGTGTATAATGATAATGGCGAGAGACAAGGAATCCATCTGCGGTGACGCGTCTCTTCTGCGAGTGTCAGCCCGTTAATAGGCGATTCGTGATTGCGAATTGGGAGTGCCGCAGGGCCCCGGAGCGTGCGAAAGTTGTCGCTCGAAACGCGCTGCGACCGCGCGATCCTGCCGATCGGTGATTACCAACATTGTTTCTTCTCTTGTCTGTTACATCTATTTATTTCCCTAATTCTACGATTCTGAGAGTCAGAATCTTCTTCAGATGTCTGAAGATTTTATAGCTAAACTACGGTACGTTTTGCTCGTTTTGAGTTCGTCTTTTGGAGTTTGAATAAAGTATGAAAACTTTTTTCTTGGTTCGTTGGAACAAACAGTTGAATTTCGATGCTCGTCGATAAGTGCAAACTAAGATAGATGACTAAAGAAACATATGTACATACAGTGTTCAAGAATACAAAAATAAATAAAGCACAATACGGAATTAATATATATATATATATATTGCAATTTTTGTTTGACTTTTAAAGAGAAAAGACTGTAAAAAGAAGTAGTAGTTGGTGAGAAATTTGCGTGTTTGTGTGTGTTTGCGGATCGTCAGAGAATGGATCTTCAATATAAATATGTGATTTTAAAGTTTTAATCCTTTAATTTTTGTTTAATATTACTTCAATATCATAGAATTAGGCTAAAAATTGTAATAAACCGAATTTTTCGTTTAATTTAGATATAATTAGATATAATTATATAGAGATATAATTATATACAGTTATTCAACAAAATTATCATTTGAAAGACAGTAATTTTTGATGAAAAAAATTGTTTCGTACAAATTTTACGCTTCGTGTGATTGGTTCTATAATAAATACTAACAATATGTGTAATAGTAGGAAATGAATGCTATTCGTAATTATTCGAACAATTTGAAAAATCGATAACCATCGCTCGATTAATTTCACTTCATGGTAGATACAATTACAATCACTTTGCAAGAACCACGACATTAATTATTCCAATGAAGTATCAATTGTATTAACAGATATCGTGAAACAATTACTCTTATCACGAAGGTTTCTATCAGTTCGATAGTCTCGGTTAATACATGATATTACATTTGTATACTGTATTCCATGATTGTAATTTTACAAAGTTATACGTTACATTTCTATTTCAAATTTAAATTTAAATTTAATGTCAAAAATAAATCAAATTTAAAGTGATGTATTTACAAGAATTTGTTCTTTCTCTTTCAGGTAAGACATTTGTCTGAACGTTAACAATAAAGTCCAAGCACGATTGACATAATCAGAGCGTGGTGAGTACTTTTTTATGTCAAATCAAATTTTTAACATTCAAGTTGAATTTATTTCTTTTCTCATATACTCCCTTTTAAAATATTATTAACGTAATTACCTTGCGATCGATTGATTTGGGGAACGTTCCTCTGACAATTTCGCTTTATATTTCCCAACGAGATTTTCATTTTGAATCGGTATGCTGCCGAATTTTAGCGAAAATTTTACATCACTGTAGTATCCATTGGAATTTTCGAAACTCTTGAAATTCTGAACTCGTAAAGAGCGGAGAGTCGCGTGACGTAAAAGACCGATTAACCCTGCTACGATCGTTGAATTTTTATACCTCGATCTTACCTCTCGTTTTTAGTGAAACAAAATAAGAACGAGAAGTTTCAAAGAGAAACTCAACGTAAAATTCAAACTCTTAACGCTGAACGTAAAATTCAGAACGACGAGAAATAGTGCATATTAATGAGACCTTTTTTACGCAGAATGGTATCTGTTATCATTAAAAAAATATTACCGAATCAACAGAAATTCTTCTAGCAATTTACCTATCAAAGTATTAAATTTACAATTAATATTAATTACATTTCCAACTTTACATTTCGATCGTTCCTTTTTCCATCTTTTGGAAAGTTCTTCGTTTAATATGTACATAATGAACGAGCACGATGATATAATGTATATTTATAAGGCTGGAACTACTGGAATAATCGAATTGACTAATTCATAACATTTTTCATGGAAATTTTACAACGATGAATTTCTAGAGACTGTGAATTTTTGTGCATTTATGTGAGATTTAAATACAAGACTATATAATATTAATGATATCTAAAGTATAGTAGTTATAAATAAAGCGAATGTTTACTTAAGTTTCGTTTCTTCACTTTTGTCCATAAAAATCAAATTTAATCAATAAATAAAAACTTGTATTCTTCGTTACATTACAAGCTATCCATCGTTTCTTGTGTTTTAATTTCTATGATACAAATTTTATACTTTGGTTAAAAACTCGGTAGTTCCGTTATTAACAGTAGAGTGATTAACCAACAAGATTCACCAAACCCTAATAAAAGCCATGAACTCTCAAGTGGTATCGCGAGATCACAGACATGTAATTACAATAATTTCTATTAAGTTCTAAAGATATTTTATATTTTGTACAAATCAAATTAAAAATTCTAAGATCGAGTGGTGTGGAATCTAAATTTTCGTGGCTTCAAGTATCCAGTGATATCAGTTTGGGATTAAACCAAATTCTCAACAATGGAATATAGATTCTACCAATAATATGAATAAACCTATCTTTACCCTATCTTTGTAAAAACAAAGTTAAATTCTAATTCAACTCTAAAAGAAAAAAAAAAAGAAAAAAGAAACAGTGTTACGTGATCGTCTCCGCGATGACAAGTAAAATAGAAATGTTTGAAAAACGATTTCGTTAAGAGCGTGAAATGCGTATTGCATCGAAACGGAATTGAACAGAGATAAATTTCATTTAACTGCGCGCGTTCCCCGGGTGTCGGGATCGAACGTGACAACAGAGAGACGTTTCCAACTGCGTTGGAAACCAGGCGGTATTTTAAATTCGCCAAATTGATGATGTCGTGAAAGTTTTAATTATAGCCCACCGATTACATTATTCCTATTGGGGGCGGGTTTACACGGGGCACGTGATTAAAAGTGCGTGCCCGGCCTGTGTGAACATTTTTGGCGCTAACGAGTTGAATTTTCGCAAAAATACCGGCCGACAAAAATCATTTGGTTAATTATTACTCTCTAGCTTCGAGGTAATTTCGTCCAACTTTTGAATCTTTTCTTTTTTCTTTTTTACTTTCTGTAACATTTCTGCAGTCGTTGGATTTCTACGTTCTTTTTCGCATCGCTTCGATCATTTCATGATGTACTTAAAATCATTTCACGTCTCCTTTTATGTAAAGAATAATTTTCTCGAGAATGTTAAAGTAATAACTTATATATTTAATTATTTTAATTAATTTTGTTTGTTTGATTATATATATATACATACATGTATATAGTAATAATATACAGTATATATAGTATGACTTTTATTAAGTATAAATTAAACCTCTTATATTTGAATTAACAAAGAAATAAAACTTTCATTTCAAAAATGTTTAGTTAATTGAATTTTCTGATAATAGAACCATTTTTATGATTGTTACTGTTGTATATATTCAAATGCAAATTTGAGGGAATTTTCAGCTTATGATTTATCTTTCTTTCTTTTTAGCATTGGTAATTCTAAAGAGTCGCACTCGCAGAAATCTTAGTCTGAGACATTTCATTTTCATTTGCTATTTCGAGTTATATCCACGATATCTTCGTCACACATAATCGTTTGTGTTTAATTTAATATTAATCCAATCTTGCATCTCTTGTTTCGGTAAACTCTAGTCTTTCCAAGTTGTGAAATTTACAACATACGTGAAGTTTTAAAAATGACTGCGCGACTATTCTTCCCTTGATAAAACTTTAGTCAATAAAAGAGTTTAGTTATTACATCGCAATGATCAAATTATGACATGAATTGACGCTTTTATATCGAAAAGCAATACGTTCAATTTATCACGTTCGCATTTCAAAGACTCATTAATCCCTCAAACATTATAATACTTTTCAGCTTCTCCAGTAATGCAAACGATATTTCTTCCAAAACGCAAAAATAGGGAAGCGATAGATTACACGTCGGAAATTGTTCCGTTTTGGGTATCAATTCTCACTGCACTCTTCCTTCCTCACCCTTAATAATCCACGACTCGAAAAAGAAAAAACATTGTTCGTTCGAGAGTGATAAAATTTGTCGCAAACGCGACGACTGAAATAAGCCGAAAGTCAATCGCATCGGCAGCTCTCGGCATATATATGTATACACGAGCTCGGCCATCAAGGGATTAACAATTATCATCCATACTTTTGTCGCTAATCCTATTAACAATTATCGAACGTTCCTACTCGAAATCGTCCAACGAACAATGCACGGTCCGCTCTCGCAGCTCCACAATCAGATAAACTTGTCACTGTCCAATCGAATACAGTGGTTTCTCTTTTTTAAAAGAGAAAGAGAGAGAGAGAGAGAGAGAGAGAGGGAGAGGTTACCTTTGGAGGACCGGTGCCGGGCCAGAATTGCGCGGATCGATCCCGGTTCGATCGGCAGGTGCATCCTGGCTGATTTATCGCTCGCCTTATCGCCTCCGGCTACGGGCCTTCGATACCAGTGATCGTTTCCTATATTTTACAGCGGGCCGTGATTTATCGTCCGTTTCGCGAGTTCCCTGCTGCAATTATCAGTAACTCGGTCCCGCCGGGCCGAGAGATTAGAAGCCGATCTCGTCGGCCGGCTCGCGCGCGCTATTTTATCAGGCTTTGACCGACCGATTTACCCTGCTTTGTTTATTGCGCGTCCCGCAGGAACTCCCGATGAAAACGACGAGCCGAGTCGGTTTCGCGTTCAGCCCCCGATATCGTTCCGAATTCGGCCAACTTTCATTTCGACTCCTCGTCGACGCCCGAGGTTCGCTCGAACTCACTGCTCGGTTTATTGATTTCGAATTGGATCTCGCAATGAATGGTTAGGATGTTAGGATATTAGAATCGTAGTAGGTGTGAAGTTGGATTAGAAATGAAGTTTCGCGACGATTAAGTTATATTGCATTCGGTTAGTAAGAAGTTTGGAGATTGAGATCTGGCCGAGGAGTAAAATTTTGTGACGTCGAATTTGATAGGT
The DNA here is from genome assembly GCA_030673865.1 of Melipona bicolor. Lineage (NCBI taxonomy): Eukaryota > Metazoa > Arthropoda > Insecta > Hymenoptera > Apidae > Melipona > Melipona bicolor. The sequence goes on from JAHYIQ010000005.1 coordinate 1,765,856, forward strand.
TGGATTGGGAATAAAATTATGTGATCGTGGTGAAATTAGCGGGAAATATGGAAACTGGCAGATTGAATTTTGGGTAAGTTGGATTAGGAATAAAATTCTGTGATTGTAGATTGTTAGAACTAGCGAGAAATTTGGAGAATGGTAGTAAATATGCTTCTCAAAAAAATTGTTTCATTGCACAATGATAGTCTTTGGGCTATTAAAATCTGATTGAGTAATTACTAAATCTCACTTTGGGATTTGAACTCATCTTTAAGGTGAATCGAAATTGCTTTTCGTAAATATTGTACAAGACGATTTTGAGAAAGTTATTGAAGAAAGTATTGCTCGGAGATAACAATTAAATTCTTAGATAAGCGTTTGGAGTAATAACTTATTGTTAACGAAATTTAATCTTTTCGAAATATTAGGAATAATGTTAAGCGTAATATTATTAGGTAAAACATTGATAAAACATGTTGTGCAAATTTTGCAACTAATTTTGGACTAACAAAAGTGTAGATTTGACATTTTCTTGTGACAAGAAACAAATTGATCTGACGATTTTTTTTTATGGATTATGATTAAGAGATGAAATAGTCAAAAATGAATGAATTGAAATTTTAAAATCGATTGAAGGATTTCTACTAATAATAAGACAGAAATAATATTGGATATTGCGTAAAAAACATCGTGTTTTTATACCATTTCACTGGTGTATTCGTAATAATGACAAGATATATTACTTCTTTTTTCTTTAAAGAAAATTTTCCTCACTTTTTCCCTAAGCAATATTATATCTGACATTTTTCGGAGTTATACTATGTTTATACCCCGAGAGAGATGAAATTTATACTACAAGCGAATTTTTTTGTTATTTGTTTCACCGTGTCCCATTGCATTCGTGCTACGATATCGAATGTAGCAAATGCATTTTTTTTATTTTTATTCCATTTTTCAGGCACGTATTTATTATTTTTTTGCATTACTCCTCTTGTTCTTGGAACGAAAGTAACAAAAAATTAGACAAAGAAAACTTATGCGTGTTAATAATACAAATTTCTCAACGAGTTCAAAACACTGTTACTAAACTAAAAATACTTAGAGAAATGAAATATTGAAACACAGAAACGAGTAGAATTACGCGTTAAGTTGTAATTAACTATTCTGCATTTCAAATTTCGTGTGAAAATTTCTGAATTAAAGTTAACAAAAATTCAAACTCAATTACGCTACACGCTTTAATTGCCAATTGTAACTTTAATGTAAAGCTACTCCGGTGACCATTCGCATACTTATAAATATAAAATATAAAAAGAAAATTAGTAGACTAGCTCTTAGCGGAAGAATTAGTCTCCGATAATTCTCGATCGTATTAATTATTCGATATTTCTGATAATTACATTGGATGAAAATAAATCAAATTTCATGCAGTAACTTTTTTAATAAAAATCTCACTTCGCTGTACTATACGCTGCGGCGTTTCATACACTTTTTCAGCACCTTGGAATTTCCCCACGAACGCACAGTCTAGCAATGACAAACGCGAAAGAAAAATATCGAGGTCGCGCGCATTCTCTTCGCGAGCAAAGTAATAATTCCGGTCCCAGTGGCTCTGGGTACACCGCCGAGAATTTCGTTCTAATATTTCGTTGCAGTATTTGTGTCACCCTTGGCCGAATAATTTCTAAACTGCCGGATAATGCGGATTTACGCGAGGCTGCTGATCTCGCCGCGTGCAACATCGCCAACAATCGGCGCGTACTTTTACGTTTGATTCGCGCGTTCGCTTTGTCACGTCATCGTCGTGTAATCTTCTTGGATTATGCGGTGGCACGGTGGCGCTTTATATTTTGCCTGGCCAATATATCACAAACGGCGCAGCAACACGCTAATTAGCTGCCGGCCATGATTAACCCGACAATTAAATTATAACCTGCTTGGTTCAAATTAGAATTCACGTTCACAATCGGACTCGCGTCGTGGTGTAATAAACGAAGCGTTAGTTCTGCGGTCGCTGTTTTGTCCGTATTCCTTGGATCTCTCTCCAGGGTGCTGTAAGTTCCAATTGACTTCTACATTATATTAAATCGCGCTACTTTCGGAGCGCGATGTAACATTTACCGGTTAGTAGCGTTGAATTAATGGTTGGAGTTGGGAGATTTTTGTACGGTAACGACCGAAGATTCATTGCGACAGTGTGATACTTGTTAAACTTGTTGGTTTGTTCGAAACTAAATTGTCCATTTCCTTTGAATCTCTCTGTAGGGTACTGTACCATATTGCGATGTATTTCTATATTTATTCTCAGATGATATAATGTTCAGTGGTCAGTGAAGTGAAGCTAATATTCGAAAATATTTGTACAGTGGAACTAACACGCGTATAATGTATGTTGTATAATGTATATTGTATAATGTTAAATATTGTTAAATATTGGTTCATTCAAAACTGGATTATCCGTTTGAATATCTCTCTATAGGATACATTGCAATCTATTTCTATATTTATTTGTGACGTAAAACTAATATTCCAAGGTACAACATTTTTGTACAATAAAACTGACATGTGTATAATATTTGTCAAACATTGGATCGTTGAAAACCAGATTATCCATATTTCTCGAATCTTTCTCTAGAGTACTGTGGATTTCAATGCATTTAAATACGGCCTTAACGTTCGATATTCCGTATAGGCGCATCATAAATTTCAGCGTTTAACTGAATAGAATAAATGTATTTGTTTTTGATAGAACTGACTTTTGATAGCATATATAGTATAGATTATCATGTCTCAGAATAATATTTTTAAATGTATAATACTACTTGCATAATTTCCTACTTGGATCCCGTTTTTTAAATTACATTTAAATTAATTAAATTTGTTTATTATTTATTACGATTTATTTACTTATTATTTATTAAAATTTATTTATTATTAACATACAATAATAGCTCAAAATGTATCAATTCTAAACCAATATATATATACATAAACCTAACCTAAATCTAACCTAACCTAACCTAAACCTAACCTAAACCAATATATACATATATATAAACCTAACCTAAATCTAACCTAACCTGACCTAAACCTAACCTAAACCAATATATATATATATAAACCTAACCTAAATCTAACCTAACCTAACTTAAACCTAACCTAAACCAATATATATATATATAAACCTAACCTACACCTAACCTAACCTAACCTAACCTAAACCTAACCTAAACCAATATATATATATATATACATATATACATATTTCTTATATTTAATATATAAACATCTGCAATTATACTCAAGGCTTAATATCACATTCAAGGTTTGATATCATACGATTAAAAACTCGGCCATTTCAACCTACAAAGTTACTTAACTTAACTCGATCTTCCGCGCAACCGAATATTTAATATCTCGCAAAACAAGGTATGTTTCTAATCCTTCCTTTTTTTTAAAGAAGCAAATATTCGGAATATTGTTAAACGTTCAAGCGTTTATTAAGCGGTTGTCGGCTGAGAGAATTCGGTTAATTGAGACTCGCGGCTCGTACGTAGAAAAGTACATTCCTCCCATTTCTAACCTAGCGGGTAGACTGTACGTCGGGGGAGAAGGAGAGAGGCATCCTTCCGCAGAATTCGCAAATACCGTGTCGCTAAACGCAGCTGTTGCAACTATAACTGGCTACACCGCCTACATCATGTGTGCCACTTGTTCAAACGCTCGCGTTCGCTCGGTATACAAATATACTTAACTGCGTGGTATTATCTGAAGTAAACGCGGTGTATAATCAGACGACGAAATTGTCTTGCTATTTGCCACTTCGGGGAATCGAATCGGGCGCCGTATACGTGCAATAAACTGCATTTCTCCGGGAGCTCTCGCCAAGAGCGGTTAGGCGAAGAGGAAGAACTTTGTTACGTTGTATTCAACTTATCTTTTGATATTTGCTCGAATTTGTTTGAATATTTAAATGTATCATACGATTGAAATAAATGAATAAAATAATTAATTCCATTATGTAATTTTTCTTCAATAAAATATAAATGTATATATAGAATTATAGAATTTTCTATAGTTCTATTATATTATATGGAAGTTAAGTTATTTAATTTTATATAGTTCTATTATATTATATGGAAATTAAATAATATAATTTATATATAATTTTAATATATTAAATTTATATAATTTATATAATATAATTAAAATATATAATTTCCTATAGTTCTATTATATTATATGGAAGTTAAATTATATAATTTTCTATAGTTCTATTACATTATAACACAAGTTAAATAATATTAATTTATGGAAGTTAAATTATGTAACTTTCTATAGTTCTATTGTATTATATAGAAGTTAAATTATATAATTTTCTATAGTTCTATTATATTATATAGAAGTTAAATTATATAATTTTCTATAGTTCTATTATATTATATAGAAGTTAAATTATATAATTTTCTATAGTTCTATTATATTATATGGAAGTTAAATATTACAATTTATGGAAGTTAAATTATATAATTTTCTATAGTTCTATTATATTACATGGAAGTTAAATTATATAATTTTCTATAGTTCTATCATATTATACGGAAGTTAAATATTACAATTTATGGAAGTTAAATTATATAATTTTCTATAGTTCTATTATATTACGTGGAAGTTAAATTATATAATTTTCTATAGTTCTGTTATATTATATGGAAGTTCATATTTACCAAGTGACAATAATCTGAAAAGTTGATAATAACCTGCGATTATAAACTTGAAAAGAAGATAGAAGGAAACAGACTGAAAATATTTATGCAAATTCTCCGAATTTTCTGAATCGCAATATACAAAACTGTAAATTTCGCATGTTCGTTTTATTCGCTAAAAATTTTATTCTACAAAAAGCATTTTATTTCGGGTATTTTGTATATTTTCGCTTATTGTGTATATTCTCTCTATTCCGTTGTATTCTTCACGGTCTAGATGAACGATACAATTAAATTCATGGAGCTTCGTTTTTCACTGATTGACTACACTATCGAAAATTGATTTTCACTCGATGAAGTTATTTCGTGCCATTTTTTCGTGCTGCACTTTTTGCTTGACAATTTTTACACTTTTGACTGGAGAAAAATTAATTCTTTTGTGAGCTCCAAAAAACGTGAATTTTTTCTGCGAATGAAATTTAGTCTCAGCAACTTAGTCTCAGTTTTTTCAACTTGTCCTTTGATACCAGATCGACACAATGGTTAATAATTACTGAAGAGACGAATAGTTAAACTTGTAAATTCTTTCATTGACAATAAATGGATTAAAGTTGTATTCAATATGCTATATAATATAAAATATATAATATTATTATTATTATTATTATCATTATTATTATATGCTATATTATATAATATTCGAACAAATCTTGTCCTCAGGTATAAGCATTCAATTTTATATCTTATCTTCTCTGATTTTGTGCAGCATCATGATCTTTCTTCTGGATTTCAATTTGTTACAACTGTAAATATCGCATTTTTCAAAAAGTTAGTGTACTGATGTACGATCGTGGGATAATAATTAGAAGGTAATGTATTGTCTTGCGAGGGCTTTCGAGTTTTGCAAAATTCGCAAAACTCTTTACTGTCAAAAACGTCAAAAATATATGCTGTATCTATTTCTGCACCGACTTGCAAAATACCTACGACAGGAGAGTTACCAAGAGACTTTCTCGAACATGAATTTATTTTAATTTATTCAAATAAATAAATCGATTTCTTTTGCGCTCGATTTAGAGAAATAGAAACATAATCAAAATTGCGCAATAACTCGCGAGGCACGTAACTTACATAACTATAACGCGTGTCGAATTGACAAAAAGAACGAACGGGGGTTAATAAACGATAGACGTTCTGTCGACCTTCCTCTCGCAGTCGTCGCGTAATTTCCGTCGCGAAACGCAATTCGGAGAAGCAACGAGCGCAAGATGAAAGATCTACATGAAAATTTTTCCGTCAGATTCAGCCGAGAATGCGAGGAATGGAAGGAACGAATTGAAGAGCAGCCAGAGGTATTACTTGCGGGAGAAGGGGGTTGAATTCAGGCTATTTCTTTTAACTGTTACCTTTAATAAGCGAATTGTAAATAACTCTGTAGGCGCGATCGGTATTGAACGTTGCTGATATAATTGCTTCAGCTTGCGTCATCCGTTCCAAGAACAGTTGAAGCTTGTTTCGTTATTATTAGACTGCAGATTTTTACCCTTCTGTTTGGAGAAAATGCAAATTGTATGAAAAAATGTGTAAAGTATAATATTGCTTGTAATATTTAATATATGTTTGTAGGTATTTTTATAAATTTTTACATGTAAATTATTAAATATTATTAAATGTTTTATATATATATATAATTTTATATAATATATTATGTATAATAATATTTAATATACATATAAAAATTATATATTTATAATTTTATATAATATATTATATATAATTATATAAAAAAATAATATATATATATAATATATAATAATATATATATAAAAAATACTATTAAACATTAAAATAATTTTATGTTTAATAGTGTTTTTTAATTATCTTCCTAAATATAAAATTGCACAAATATCCGTAGCCTAGTTATCATTAACGACAATAGAATTTTTCATTCTATTAGCATGAGGAGTTTGGTATACATATATAAAAACATTTGCTATTAATTAATTTAGCACTGGAAAGATGAAATGTATGAAAGCAGAGTGAGTTTCAGATTTTGCAATTATCGAAGATAGATAATTATAGTTTTGGATAAAGTTAATGTTGACTTCTATGGACACAGAAACATCGTTATGTATCTATAATACGTGGGAAATTTTCGATGAAATTTTCTTCTGCCTTCCACCGTTTCAAAGCCGCAGTTTGTTCTAGTTGCGTGAAACATTCTGTACATGTACGCGTGTTACAAAACTTTAAGGAATGCGGCAGGATATTTCTCAAACGGGAGACGAAGAGAACGTTCAGCTCCGCTTCTCGGTAATTTCAGTAAACCGCCGGAACTGAAACTCAAATAAATCATATGGAAATTGCCTTTTCAAACGTCGACGTTCTTCTGTCTTTCCGAAAATGTGATTTTATTATCGTGAGTGGCTTGCTTATCGTCGCGAATCTTTCAATTCTAAAACCTGTGTCATTCACTTCTTTCAATCGAAATTTGATCGAATTACTAAAATTACAAACGAATCAGATACAAATTACACTTTTCCTAAATTCGTATCATATTAGTCCTAGAACTACTGACGATTAAAGCATGGAGCTTTAACATCAGTGATGTTAAAGTAAAGAAATAAGAAAGCGTAGCAATGCAGTAACACAAGTTTAACCCCATCAGGCATGAATTTTTAATTTCAGTTGTAAGAAAAAACATTTAATTTAATTTAATTTTATTTTTGGTAAATGAAGGAAATTACATATAAAAAGATTAGGTTCACATTTCAGAATTTCAAAAAATAACTATTTTATAGGACGTAATATTATCTATGGGACGTAGATTAACTGTTCGTGAGGAGGTTAGATCTTTAAAAATGTTTTACGTCTGTAAAATACCTAACAAAAATTATAAACTGATCAGCATTTTCTGACACTTTTACCAACAAATCGTAAATCTCCTCTAAAACAAGAAAAGGAAAAAGGAAAACGATCTCAATGTGATCTCAACAACTACTCCCTTGTCGCCGCGAACTTCCAAAGTCTAGGTATCATTTCTATCACTCTTCCTCGACCTGCTTTTTCAACCCATCCTGCGAAACAGCTCTTTCTCTCTGTCATGTGCATCGATCGCCACGGAGCATCTTCGCGATTTCGCGCAAACCGTCGAATGAATTCTCCCGCGAAGAAACGCGTTCCCGCGGCTATTTTCTCCGCTCCGCGATGGCGGAGGGGCGAGCGACGGCGGCACGTGCTGCAAAATGCAACTGGGAAAAGCAACGAATGCCAGCGGGACGGTTCATATGGAAATTCTTTCCGGAGGTGGCTCTGGCGGGCCAGAAGTTGGACGGCCGGCGGGGGGAAGGGGAGCAGGCATTATCTATGTAAAGGGGTGGAGAGGTCGTTATGGAATTGTGGCGCGCGGCTGGTTCGTCCCTGCCGTTCCTCCATGGCCAGAGAGAATGTTAGTGCCTCCGAGCCACCACCAGCCATCCTCCTCCAACCCTCTTTCCCGCTCTCGCACCCTATGACCGAGCCTCTACCAGCCACTCTTTCACCGGGGGTTGCTTTAAAGTATATCTGGGTGGTGCAGTGGCGTGATGCCGTGATCAGCAGGGCGGACTTATCTATGGGAGTCCAGCGGTGCTCATTTTGGGACTTTGGCTTCAGAATGAAGAAGAAACGCGGCATTAAAGGAGAAAAATAGAACATCGGTGTGTTAATGTCAAGAAAAAACTGCACGACTTGTACCCCAGTACGATTCGTCTCACTGAAAGGCCCAGAAATGACAGGTGCGATCGCTTCTACTGGAGGTCTATTCCACGCCCTCTCATGACCCAATCAACCAATCGCTAATTTTCGTTGCATCAGCGTTGCACCTGAATAGGCCCGATTTTCTTTTCCCGAGGTTACCCCCGCTAAAATCACTGTCAGTGATAAAATAGTAGTATAAATCGAAAAGAATTGTAAATAAAATATCGCATCAACGCAACGTAATTAATCCCTAATTGGTTGAAACCAATGCGCATCAAAAAGAGGAAATTGGTGCATTTTCATCGAGGAACGCGAGCTCCAATCGCTGATCAAATTCACGTAAAACGTGAACACGTCGTGAATTATCAATCGGACGCTTCTCAAAGAATATTGTCCGCACTCTACTTTCACCCTGTTCTCGCTCGAAAAGCGACGTTTCACCGAGGAAAGGGAAAAATTACCACTCGCGGAAATCGTTTCTTTCACCTATTCTGGCACTTCTCCATCACGCTTGACGCGCGATGCATTCATCGCCTACGGAAAACACGTGAGGTATCGATCCTCTCGGAACTGCTGTTGGTGTCTAGCTACCGATATATTAAACCGAGCTTTCTTTCTTTCGGACAATGACGAAAGAAAGATTGCGGTTGTCACTCTGTCGTTTAGCCACCGAGGCACGGTGTTTCGCGTTAACCAAATTGCACAGGTCATTCCCTAGTTTTCGTAGAGGTGTTTTCTCTGTTTAGGTGTTTACGCGTTTGGTACACCTAAGTATATACCGCGAGGAAGGAGATACCGCCGGGAACAGCAGTCGAATAAAGTTTCCGTCTACTTTATGTCGCCGCATTGGTTTTATATCCTCGTGTGCACTCGCCGGGCAAATATTGAAACGTACGAGTTAGCGAGACTTGCCAAGTTATCACCTATTTCACCGGCTCATTCGCGTTTGGCTGGCTCGCGACTTTTGGCAACCGGCCCTGCCCTCGAAAATACAAGGGGCGGCGCAAAATTTCGATGCCCGGTCGGTCTTGGATATCCCCCCCCCTCCCCCGGAACGTATCGATGCCTTTACTTATCTGTAACCGTCTATCGTAGACATTTGGCACTGTTGTGCACGGTACTCGTGGCATCGATACGTACGCGAACAGTAACGTACACCATGTTTCTCGTTTTATAATATTAAGTTATATTCGAAACGCTTGAGGTTTGCTTCGGTCGTGCATTTATGCTATTTGTATTTATGCTAAAAGGAATTTGCACGTTGCTGCATAACATGGTTATGGGAATTTAAACAATAGTTATATTTACGATGAAAGAATTTCACATATATGTAATTTTATGTGTAAAATTCCTATATGTACATTATGGGCGTGATATAAAATAATGTCGTTTCTTTTTTTCAAATTTAAAATATATTTAATTAATATTTTACTTTAATACCCTCATGATTTATCATCGTATATATATGAATTCCTATGTGTATATTATGGGTGTGATATAAAATAATGAGGGTATCCATAAGTAATGTCGTTTTCTTTTAAAATTTAATGAATATTTAATTAATATTTTACTTCAATATCACCCTCGTGATTTATCATCGTACATATATGAGTTTCATACATATATATTATGGGTGTGGTATAAAATAATGGGAGTAATGTCATTTTTTTCAGAATTATTCTCATTTTATAAAAAGGGGTTAAAGATTTTACTCTTTAGTAAAATAAAATTTCGTACAGTATCAAAAAACGACATTACTTACGAGTACCCCTGTTATTTTAAAATTTCGTTAATGTTATAATGAAAGAACGACTTCGACTGGAAATATATATTGATCCATGTTTATTAATCTATATAATATTATCATTATGATAACTTCATTACTCGTAAAATGTAGTTAAAAATTATATATAGTTGAAATTTTTTACGTTTTATGTAAGATACATCAGAAACCTTTAATTAAATCTTCAAATTCACCAAATTTCCCATTTTTTACATCGAGTTACGTCCGAACGTAACGACGTCAGAGAAAAATTCGTTTCCTAATCGAGAAGCATGGATTTCGCGAAAATGTGTCAACGCAGATAACAATATATATTTGTTATTATATAAATTAACGTCAACGAACGCTTGCCAATGCTGGTAACTTTTATTTGTCGTCCGCGGGTTCATCAGCAACGGTGACAGCATTTTATTTGACGACAAATACGATTCGCCAGGCATTTTGGCCGCGCGCAACGTTTCCCGTTGCATCAGAGGGTTGGGATTTGTTCAGGCTGTTTGGAGCCGGGTGAAAATTCTTGACATCACCAGCCACGGGAAATTCCGCTCGAACTGACGCTGAATCCTATCGTGGAAATATTTTCTGCACTGCTTGACGAGCATCTCGGCGGCAACGTCTTTATATGGTTGAAAAGATTGCGAATTATTTCGATTGCTTCCCGATGCTTCTTCCCGAAGCATCCCGCCGCCGAATGGTTTGTGTTTCTCGCTGAAAATTTTGTATATACGTGCCGCGACGACGGCGGGTATATCGTGTATTATCTTACGCTCTCGAAGAATCTTTCCAAGGTTCAAAGGGGAAATATTGAATTCTTTATCGGAAGAATCCTGCTTATTTCTGCCTTATTTACTTTACATGAGAAATGTCTTACGTTTAAAGTAAATATACTATCACCGAAAGTGATTATAGCGGGAGTAATCCAGAAAATCGGGCCTCTTCAGGTGCAACGTTGATGCAACGAAAATTAGCGATTGGTTGATTTGGGTCACGTGATTCGCGAGGGGGCGTGAGCTAGACCTCGAGTGGGAGTGGCGTTGTCTAGTACTGAGCGATCGCGCCTGTAATTTGTTTTGTATCGATTCAAATGTTTGCATATCGATAAAATTTTATGGCAAAAAAGCCGTCTTCATTTCCTAGTTGGAACAATTGCTTCTGGGCCTTTCAGTGAGACGAATCGTACTGGGATACAAGTCGTGCAGTTTTTCTAAGTCCGTCGTTTCGTTGTTTTGTTTGTTCGCGATGCAGTTTCATTTGTTGCAGGACGAACGAAATAGAAAGTATCTGTGTCCCTTTTGTTTCGCTTCAGCAGAACGTCGATAAAAATGAATAATACTGAGTATGATAATAAGTTATGTATAATACAATAGTGTTTTTAAATTAATCTTTGATCGATATTGTTGGGTCAGTTTAAATTTGAACTTTAATTATTATAAATATTTTATATTTTACGTGACAGAAAACGTTACCGATGATCTTATATTATAAAAATTAACATGTTCCACTGCAAAGTTTTCTTTTCTAAGTAACATAAATTGTCGCGAGTAAATCAAATGAATTTTATATAACAAAATTGTTGAAAGTATTACTAGTCATCTACCACCCAGCGATACTTTTTGAAAGTTAATATTTAAATACTTGAAAAAAACCAGTGGGTTTTTCTATTTTATTTCTCTGCTACTTTATTTTATTTATTCGTCAGAAGATAAATAAAATATAAACTGAAAAAGCATTCAAGAATTAAATTTCTAGATGAATATTAAAATACCTGGTACATGCGTATAGTAACAAAAAAAAAAAAAAAAAGAACACAGGGAATATGTGGAATTTTAAAATTAAAGTACAAAATGAATGAATTTTCATTTAATGAGCAACAAGAACAGATGGAATTTGTAAATTTATGATTAAAATTTCATTCATAGTGTTGAATCATTCAAAGTATTAATATTAATCTATTAGTCTTATGGTTTGAATTTTTTCATTCTTCAAATAACGGGATAAATAATATTGTAATAGCATTACCTCGTGTTTACTCTGTGTAAATGTCAAAAATTCTTACACGAGATCTATTGAAATGCTTTCTTGAGGCATGCAAGATGTGCATTTCTTTGCTCGTTACAATATATAATTCAGTTAGAATTTTATTTAACGTATAAATGCAGGATTCAAGTTAATTTAAAATGCGTAACTTTTCGTTCAAAATTCGAACATTGGAACAAATAATTGAATCCAGTATTGTAGACACTTGTATCCTTCTTACATTCGACGCTTTCTTGTCCATGTCTTTTTCAATTTCTCAACAAATCGCACGAAAATATCGCGACACGCGCGTGGATTGCAGGAACGGGAGAATAATTCCTGGGTTTCCACGGCGATATCGGATTTCACAAACGTATCGAGGTCCATATCGAGGTTATCTAGGTGCCGCGACGCGATCAGAAATTGCACTCGAATCGATCGATCGTTGGAGCGATCGCTGCTAGCGAACGATCTTCAGGTCGAAGAAATAATCGCCTCTAATGGGGGATAATGAATCCAGAATCGAGTATTGCGGGAGCCTACCATAATCTATCGCAGTGAGAAAGGAGGATGAAGTGAGATAGAAATTAAGAAAGAAAAAAAACTGCACGACTTGTACTCTAGTACGATTCGTCTCACCGAAAGGCCCAGAAGCAACTGTTCCGACTAGGAAATGAAGACGACTTTTTTGCTATAAAATTTTATTGATACGCAAACATTTGAATCGATAGAAAACAAATTACAGGCGTTCGCTCAGTACCGGACAACGCCACTCCTACTCGACGTCTACTCCACGCCCCCTCGCGAGTCACGTGACCCAAATCAACCAATCGCTAATTTTCGTTGCATTAGCGTTGCACCAGATTTTCCGTCACCCCCGCTAAAATCACTTTCAGTAATAAAATGGGCGAGAGAGAGAGAGAGAGAGAGAGAGAGAGAGAGAGAGAGAGAGAGAGAGAAATAACAACTCGGCAATTGTTGAGAATGACAAAAAGAACGCTCCTCTTTGTTCGTTTTTCTCTTTGCATTTTTATATGCTCAGTGTGCATACGTGTAACGCACGACAAACAATCGTGAAAATAACGCACTGCTTGTAAACCGTTAATTAAAACGTGCGAATTTATTAATTAAAGCGTGCATTTTGCGACCGCGCTTTTACGTACGTAGGTGGATTTACGATCTGCCAGTTTGTAGGCTAATGCCGGATTCTGTTCGATGGTAGTGGTAATCGAAAGATAAATAAGCGAGGCAATGTTTCTTGTTCCTTGCACAGGATGGATAATTTTCTCTTTGCAACAATCACTCGAAACTCACTGTACAATTTTTCTTTATTCGTTATTGGAGCGAGGTTCTTGAATTTTCGTCGGAAATTTCAATAAAATGGTTAAGAAAAAGAGAGAGAAATTGCACGATAAGTTTGATCATTCATAAGATTGAAAAGAAATCTTCAAAACTATCTTGAAGACTACAGTGGGTCAGAGTTACATGCGATCTATGTAACTTGATCTCCTTTGTTTTTGAATATATGGAAAAACTTTGGCGTTAAACAATTGTTTAGTAAAAAGGGAGCCGTAATATGATAGTAATAATTTTTTTGCAAACGGAGAAGTTCAAAGTCATTTCAAGCTCACATCTATCTTTTCAAGTGATACATCTGTACTATCCATTAATCGATGCAACTCAACATTTTCTACAAGAAGCTGTTACCTGTATCTGTAACATAACCTATATGTGCGAGAGATACTCGATGTGATCAAGTTTTGTGGTCCACCCTGTATATGTATGTCTGTGAGAAGAAGATCGATTCTATGTGACTTATTTGAAAATTGAATGAAAATATAGTATTGTTAATATAAAATTAATTCTAACCGAAGAATATTGTCATATATATGTTAAAATATCTATATTTAGAGTAGATAATTATTCTCATACGATGACGAGATATACTGTCACTTTTATAGTGTAGTGATGATAGAGTGTCACATGTTTATATGACGAAATAATATATCGTAGGATTTATTGCCTGGTGGTTAAACCACATAATTATCGTCACTATTGTATCAGTAATGGACGTACACTGTTTATCAAAGTTTAGAAGATTTTATTATGATCTCGACAAAAATAGTTCCTTAAATAAACAAAACTATATTTTCAGATGCTGAAACTGTCATTGATTATATTTAATTTTAGAATTATTTAAAAACGAATCAGTACGATATTTATATTGGATAGAAAAATTTATTTTATTGAAGAAAATGGTGCTACGAATTTCTATACACTCTGTGTATATATTCTTTTTACTGAGAAATCGCATCTTTGTTGTTACAGTGCAAAGGAATCAGAATTTCACAATTGAATACTCATTCTGTAAATCCTACGCTATTTTTGTACTTTCAAAAAATTGCGGATTTTTCTGCACGTTATAGTTCATATTATAGAGAATATAATAAAATAATAGGGTCTCGATAGAACATCGACTACGATCAAATATTCTGCACACTTTTCTCATACGCGACATCTCGCAGTCTCGCGCTCTTAAATTTTCTCCAAAGTCACATACACCAAGTATAGACTTGCGTATTTTCCCTGACAAAGAAATTTTGTCCTCCATCCACTGTATTAAATTTCAACGTCATCTATCCATCATCCGCCTGCAATAATTCAGAAAATATCCCTGATCTTCGCGTCTCCTTCGATTATTGGATATAGTTCACGTTGAAACGAGACGAGAGAGCGAAAAGGGCGAAAGGATCATGAGACTTGTTAGCTTCGGTGTGTATGTGTATGTTTGTACATATATATTTATCGTGAGTGTACCTTTATGTATGTGAGTGTGAGTGTAGTCTGTGGTGTGTATGTGTTTCGTTTTCTGGACGGTTTCGGATAGACATTCATCGAGAAGGTATCTGAGAATCTGAAAGAAAAGAATAGAAAGTTGAGATTAGCGAAGACGAGAGAGAGAAAAGGACGAAAGGATCCTGAGACTTCATAGCTTCGGTGTGTATGTGTATGTTTGTACATATATATTTATTGTGAGTGTACCTTTATGTATGTGAGTGTGAGTGTACTCTGTGATGTGTATGTGTTTCGTTTTCTGGACGGTTTCAGATAGACATTCATCGAGAAGGTATCTGAGAATCTGAAAGAAAAGAATAGAAAGTTGAGATTAGCGAAGACGAGAGAGAGAAAAGGACGAAAGGATCCTGAGACTTCATAGCTTCGGTGTGTATGTGTATGTTTGTACATATATATTTATTGTGAGTGTACCTTTATGTATGTGAGTGTAGTCTGTGGTGTATGTGTTTCGTTTTCTGGACGGTTTCGGATAGACATTCATCGAGAAGGTATTTGAGGATCTGAGAGAAAAGAATAGAAAGTTGAGATCAGCGAAGAGAGCGAGAGAGTGAGGGATCTAAAGCTTTGCTGTTTTGTGTCTAATTGCGTTTGCTCAGTATATATATATTTTAATATTACTTCGTCCCTTGTTCCATTCGCACATATAACTGGTAACGGGGGCCTTGGATTATTTAGCGCGGAATGGACATCTTCTGGCTTGGTAGGTAATGTTAATATGTTCTCCGGCGCTCGCCGCGTCGGAGACAATGGCGGAGATTGTGTTGAATGCAGTAATCAGAGGGCAGACCGTGTCCTGGGGGACTCTGCCTCGGTGCGCTCGTTCCTCTCTTCGCGTTGATCCTGCAGGAACAGGATCCGGCTGCTTCCTTCCGCTTAACGCCTTCTTCTCCCTCCCCTTCTTCACCTTTTGCTCCTCTTTCCCTCGTCGTATTTCCCTAGACGTGCGTTCAACCTCCTTGAAACGGTTTCTTTTCGGCTCGCTCGGGCGATCTTTGTTTAAATTCAGAAGACCCCCGCGTTTTTCCTTTTTTCGAGTGGGGGGCACTGTTGTTTCCTTCCACCATGATTCTCCGTTTGTATCCTGAAGGGCACCATCGAATTTATTTCCTCCGGTTTCTCTCTTTTGCGTGATAAATCGCGTTTTTTTCAGGTAATTCCACGTCCACCTTCCGTAGCTCGGAATTTTTAGTGTTTCACGTGTTCCTTTTTTTTTTTAGTAAGATTAAAGGATTTCAATGAAACTTAATTGCAAGTTCTATTCGCCACTGAACTATCACCAAAGTACAAAATTTTTAGCGTTTCTTTTTAGTAAGATTGAAGGATTTGAATGGAAGTTAATTGCAAGTTTTATTATGGCCACTGAACTATTACCAGAGTATAAAAATTTATACTTATTACAGAAGTTGAGTGCAAGGAATAGGGAAAAGTTTATAGTGCAATGTAATGTAATACATATTATAATGATACAATATATGTACAACATATGATAATACAATGTATTAATATGTTAACAGAGTTTTTATTACAAAGTATATTATGAATAATGTATTTGTAAAGCATATTTTATATTTATTGTATTGAATCATAGTGTATTTTTTATATTTTATTATAATATAAATATAATTATTTGCATTGTACAGTGCATATCATGCATACAATTTATACTTTTATATCGTGTAATCTATATTGTATTTATTGTACATAATTTATAATTTATATTTATCGTACAAGTGTGATAACTTATAAAGCATATTTTATATTTATTGTACTGAATCATATTGTATTTTTTGTATTCATTATATTTTTTGTATTTATCGTAAATATAATTATTTGCATTGTACAGTGCATATCATGCATACAATTTATACTTTTATATCGTGTAATCTATATTGTAAATATTGTATTTATTGTGCATAATTTATAATTTATATTTATCGCACGAGTGTGATACTTGTCCTAAGATTTCTGAGCGGGAGTGTACGTTTGAAAATTATTGCAGCAACAATTTTGAAGTGTTGAAATACTTGTGCCAACACAACAGGTATTAAATATACTTACCTACAAAGAGTTAAATACACACGAAACCAAGATCCTCTAGTGTATGCCAGACCTGTGTATGGTCAAAATAATAAATTAATAAAATAAAATAATAATAATCACGAAAGTCTAACATATGAAAACAATCTTGCAGCTCTCTCACTGCATTGGCCGTGATTAATCTCGCAACTCGGTTATTGAAATAATCAGCCTTTCGCGATACAGCCGCCTTTGCCAATCGATTTTCCCTTTTTTCTTCTTCTTCTTCTTTTTTTTTCCCCTCTCCCCTTCCCCATTATAAGAGCCAGTAAATCAAGAACGTATCATAACGGTGATTTACGTCGTTCATTACGGCCGCTCTAACATAACGCGAAGGTAGTAAATCTTAGCTGCGACTCGCCGTAACTGGCCGCAATTGATGGCCGTGCAGATCTTGTTAGTGACAAGTGAAATCTCGACGACCTATCGATGCCGTTCTTGTATCCTTGTCCGTAATTGAATCTTCTCTCCCCGGAGAGAGGGGCTGCACGCCTGAATACTAATTATCGGGCTGAATGTCATTTACTTAGGATAGGCAAGCCGATTATCCTTCGATTAATCGCGACGTTAGCAGAAACGCGTGTTGCAGATGAAGGAATCGCCGACGATCGTGCGGTAAACGATAATTGGGAATAGTTTGGGGGCGGCGAGCGGTGATAATGCACCGTGAATTCGACTCGTGTTTGCGTTCAACTGGGTTTTTCAACCCTTCTTTGCTCTTCTCGACTCTGTTGTTTCTGTTTCTAATTTCTAAAAGGAAAATTAGAGAATTAGTTAATTAGCTAGGTCGCTGTTGATTCGAATAATGTAGAAAACAAATTTGTAATGTTGAATGATAATTAAGAAAAAGATTGTTATTTCTTAAATCATTCGGCATTTTTTAATCCCTTGGTGCCTGAAATTATTACCAAAAGTCTGCTAAATACAGAGCATATAGTGAATTAAAAGTACATTTATCACGTATTGCAATGTGTCATACTCTTTGTGTTATACTCGTTTTAAGCACTGTGTAATTGCTTGCTAGATATATTCCAAGATAAAAATATTTAGATTCCTATTTTTCTAGAAAATATCCTATTGCAGGTTTTCAGTTTTGCAAAATGAATTTTCACTTCAACAACAATTTCAATTCAACTTGTTCAACATTTATTCGTTTATAATTAAAAATAAGTGTTGTTGTAATTTCACTTCTAACTTTATGGATTAATTTTTAAAAAATTCTTAGGACAAGTACTATATTTTGTAAAAATGAAATTACTTATATTTATATTAATTTATAAATATTTGTAGAAATAAAATAACACACTAAGGAATCTGTTAATATATTAATTATCGTACCATACACGCAAGCTGAAGTAATTTGCAACGTTGAAAATCAACTGTACGAATTTCATACTATATCTCTCTTTCTTACATGCAGGTATTAGATTATGGACAATGTGTTAAGCAATGTGAGTAATGTCTTTCTTTAGTAGGAAATAGGTGTATAACGAGGCAAAGTTAGGACCTCCAGAGATCAAGGATCGTCGTAACTATAATAACAGGGGAACCGGAACGAGGAGGCTGCAAAAGGGAACTGCTATCAATTTCCTATATCACTAGTAATTTGTGCAGGGTAAAGTTCTCTTCGTTATATTAGGAAATATGAAACCGATAATACGGAGACGTTACGTGCAATTACCTTATGCAAATAGCAATGTAAATTACACGGGATAATTACAATAATAATTATAACGTTATTTCTATGATTTTTTCTTGCCTGCTTTAATAATGTAAATTCGTTGAGCGTAATTGACTCGCAATCCTATTTTGAATCGTTTACTTTTAAAAAAACAGATATTTATTTATGTCAATATTTAGAATAAATATTTGCTAGAGTCTTTGTAACTCTATTTTGAATAATTTATTTTAAAATAATAATTTCAAAAAAGTTATTTTAGTTTTAAACTCTTGTTTGTCATGGACGTGTCGAAATAAATTATCGTCAGTCAGTTTTAACGATTAACGAACGACGTTTCTCTCCTTCTTACGTACCATCTCGAGTACTCGAAGCGAAACTGGTGTAAAGGAACGTGTCGTAACTGAATTTTATTAAATAAAAGTCCCCGTAAAGGGAAACAGTAAAAGTAGCCATTTCGAATTCTACTACACGACAAGAAAAAAAAAGAGAGAGAGAAAAAAATCATTCGTTTCCTTCATGCGCTAATAAAAATTCTCGTAACCCCCTTGGCAGTATATTTTATCTTGCGAGCTGGGATCTCTAGTTGTCTTTGCTATCATGCTCGTGCTTCTTTTACTGCTGGTGTATATTTATCAATATCGTCTTTATCCCATCCTTCTGTTCAACTTACTTTTTACACCGTTTTACTTTCAGCCTATTTTTACGCCGCGCTTTTTTCTTCTCATTGTGAATAAATACATCGTAACGCTCTGCAGCGTTTTTCTCTTCGCGTCTTGTCCGCGATTCTCTCGTTCAAAGAAAAATCTAGCCCGTTCCACTCGTGTCGTAACATAAAATTTATTGCGTAATTAGCTGATTGAAGGTTCATTGCAATTTTAATAAAGGATTCATTTTTTTATCGTTTGATAAAATTGTCGCAATTTTGGAAGGTTCCGTTTAATTTGCTGTTATTGTGTTTATTATTTATTTTTATGTATTTGCTTATTTTGTATATTATCTATTTTTATGTATTTATTTATTTGTTTCATTTATTATTTATTTCTATTCATTCGTTCATTTATTTTTAGTCATTTGTTTATTATTTTCATTTATTTATATTATATATATTATATATATTTATATTTATATTATATTATATATTATATATCTGTTTATTATTTTCATTTATTTATTTTTATTAACTGTAAGAAATTTTACAATGACTGGGGAGAATTCTATTTTGGAAATAGCTGAGAAAAATTTCAATTCCACTTTATTTCCAAAGGAAATAAAGGATGAGGTTTTTATTCTTCGACGTCTGGTTATATATTGACCTATACTACTGACTAGTGACTGGAAGTAAATGTCTATTCTGAGTAAGATAGCGTAGCATTATTTTTTAATGGACGGTGATAAAGTGGTTTTATCAAAGGTCGGGAATCCTATTTACATAAAGTAGGTAACTGTCATACGTTATAATTTCTAAAGCCCCTACGGTCTTATCTCCTTACATGAGAGTTTTTCGAAGGATCTCCGCGTTAGATTAGACTAAAATATATCGTACAATATTATACGTTCTCACCGTGAATATTTAGGTTCTCAACCATTTCTTATCTCACAAAACTTTTGACAAACAGATTTATACACGAAAGATGTATGAAAAATGTTAAACAAAAACTCTGACAAAGTTCATTTAGAAAAAAATCGTATGAAAAGATATAATAATTTTTTACACATTGACTGTTCATGAAACGAATATTTTTTGCAATAAATTCTCTTCAGATTTGGGTACTATAATGTTTGAGAAATTATTGCACTATGTACTTGTTTATACAAATATTGTTAAATTAATTCTTTCCAAACATTTACTCTTAGTTGAACATACAAATTTTATTTATCTAGTGCTCGTTGCTTTCTTGTATAATATTCAAAATTATTTACCAGTTGCATTGAATTATGCGGTAAAACAAGTACCGAGATGATAGATTACATTTTCAGAAATTAAAATTGTGTTTAACGAGAGCAATGAATAAAATGAAACACGAGATAGATTACTGTTAATATGACAAAGAATATACGCATTTAATAGATTATTAACATTCATAGCGTTTCTATTGTACACTTTCTTTCGTTCACCATTGCATACAATTTACATATTTCAATTACGTAAAATCAACATAAACGTAAAATCGTGTTTTGGTCATGTTTCTTTCAATTAAAATAATAATTCACAGTAAATTCATATTAAGGAATAACCAATTTATCATTATTATAAACATTAATACGATTCACTCCAAATATAAAATTCTCACAACTTCCCAACTTTAAACTGAACTCTCTCCATCTCAGTGCAAACTCAGATAAACGTACAACAATCCACTCCAAACTTCCACAAACTCGCGTACTGCCTGACTCGACGTGACAATCAGTGGCAAATTTCCGAAACGAGCGCTGAAATTCGCGAGTTTTACATTCTGGCTGGTCATCGGCGGAGGATCGATGGATCGAGGTAATTAACGAGCGTCATCGACGGACAAATGAAAGCACGTGGGGGTGGGAAGTATTCGGTTCACCGAGGTATCTCGTAATCTTCTCGCGCAATTAACGCGAACGGCGAGAATGGACGACGTTCTCGTTGCGGAGGCTCAGGTGAAACGAAACGGGGATATTTACGATGTAACAAACTAAGCAGACGGGGGCCAGCCAGCCCAGCGGTGTGCAGAGACGCACCGGGGCCTCGCGGCGTACGTGCCATTGTCGTTGCCGTTCTCGGAACGTCGGCGGGTGGCGAGGTGGTGTGTGCGTGCGTGGGTGTGTGGTAACGAGAACAGCCTTCGGGGAGCTGTTGCCGCCCCTCGAGGCTGCCAGTGCGACTTTATTGCAGCAATAAGAGTTATCACCCGGTGATAACTGCCTCCATAACTCCCCCTCGCTCTCCCCCCGTTCGCGATGAATACATTCCCCCCACCCGCTGTCCCCTTTTGTCCTCCGTCGTCGGAGGCTTCCGCTCTCGTTGCAGTTATCTGCGAACCTTATCCACCGTGTAACCACCGTGCTCTCCGTCGTGTCGCACGTTTTTTCGGCCGTTTGTCCCCCCGTTTCGACGTGCCTTCGAACATGTTTGGCGAAGTTTGACGCGGAGCAGCGCGCGATGGACGAGACCCCCATTGATATTCGGACCGTTATTTCTTGCACTTGAAGATCGAAGTCTTCTTTCACTGCAAACTTGCCGTGTGATTTTCTTTTTGTTTTAATTTATCGATTATTTACGATTATTTGTGATTTCTTGGTTTCTGTAAGCTTAATAATCAAAGTTGAATAAAATGCCAAAAAAAAGGAAAAGAAATGATGGATCAGATTTTCGGAGATCGTTGTAAAAAAAAGGTCTCTATCTTCAAATCTGTACTGTAGATTCAGTCACGGGAAAATTTGTTCGATGTTTTTACATACTGTGAGAATTTACAGTATTTTCGAGAAGAAAAGTATCTTCACTTATCCACTTGTTTGCACGTGAACTGAAATGAACGCATTTTACAGGCTTCAAATCTTGAAATGAGTCTAGGTTTATTATTTTACAAAATTTTAATAGTTTAAATGTTAATGGATTTAAATATTAAAATACCGGGATCACTGTACATACTTATAACGAAGATTAGGGTCTGTACAAATTTTTTCGTACTTCTTAGTAACACTCGTGTAATTTTTGTCAGATTATTAAAATTAAATTCGATTTTATTTCTCTCTGGTAGGAACTTATAAAATTCTAAAATTAAATAATTTATCGTTAAATTATCATGTTTCTAATAAATAATAAATGTAATGATACTAGCTAAGGATTGATATTAAGATACACAAATATAAAAATATATTCCATTTGTACGTAGCAATTTTTGATTCCATTTAATTCATTCGCTTGAAATCATATACAAATGTTAAAAGAAAAATATAATGCATGAGTCAATCGTGACTTTTTTCCAAAAATAATATAGTATAGTATTAATAGTCCAAAAATTAAGAAGTTATTTAAAGAATCCAGACATTCAGTATAATAATAAAAGTCCCTTATATTCATAAATTTTTCATTGTTGCAATCAGATGTTTTTCAAGCTTAAAGTCGTTCATTTTAAATGGAATCATTCTCAGAATAGTGTAGTATCTCCAAAGATTAAGAAGTTATTTAAAGTATCCATACATCAAATATAACAATGGAAATCTTTTATAATCCTCATAGAACTTTTATTGTTGCAATCAGATGCTTTCCAGGTTTAAAACATTTTAGGTGATAAAAAATTTCTCAACGTATGATCAACCGCAGTTAATGGATTTCCATTTTTGATTGGCCTCTTTGATCACTAAATTCGATAACCACTGACTTTTTTCTCAAAAAAAGAAAGAGATTAAAAATAAAAATTGTTGAGAAGCACGTAAACAAGCAAAAGAATTTATTATTTATTATTAATATTTATTATTAAGAAAATATTTATTATTAAGAAAGAAATTTATTGTTAATATATTTTTGAATCAGAAATCTTGGATCACCGGGAAAGAAAGGTTCAAAAACCTCGTAAATTTCATTGCCAAATTTAGCAAGGCTGAAATATTAATCGACTTGAATTTTGATGAAAGGGGTGATGGGTGTGTTTGGATAATGACAAGTGCGTTTAGGTGGTTGCTCGGAGTGAAACTGGTTTTCCGTTGGAGAAGGTGAAAATCGGCGAAGTTAAAATGGGAATAGGATATTGGAATTGGAAAAATATTCGGTTCTGCTGTTGATTGTAAGGTAGATTTAAAATCGATGGGAAAGGAGGGAGGGAAGCAATATCAGAGAGAGTGGCGCTCGGTTAGAAAACTCGACGTAGCAAGGAAACCGCGAGATTTGCGATACATAAATTGGCAAATGTAAAAATTAGAAAATTTCAGTGTAGTTGGTTATTTACAGACTATTGGAAAATCATTTGTTTTCGTCACTTTCTATCAAGACAGTTTGTATCCAGATAAAATCAGAAATTCATATTGCACAAAACAATATAACACGTCGATTTGTCTTTATGATGGATTGGAATTAAGCAAATTAAGTCTGAAAGCAACTTCACTCTGTAATATTTCACTGTTCATTGTAGTGTTTTGCGTCAATTAAATAAAATTTAGACTTTATCACTTTTTCCCTTTTTTAATACGAAAAGAGGGAATTTCAATATTTTTAAATGAGAATATGAAAATAGGTTTGATATTCAGTGAGAAAATTCGTTACTATCGGTATTGATAGACTGTGAATTTAGAAAATATTTTGAAAAGGACTCGATGGTGAAATTTTTCGCATTTAAATAAATTGTTCGGAAATGGTTGTTTTTATAATTGATCTAAAAAGATTTATCTAGCATCAATGTTAATCTAAAATTGATGTCAAATATATTTTAGTTCTAAATTTTAGCATTTTCTTATTTTATGATAACAAAATTGAACTTTCAGTTATGAATAGTTATTCAGTCTTCAACTCATCCCATTT
Organism: Melipona bicolor; assembly: GCA_030673865.1. Taxonomy (NCBI): domain Eukaryota; kingdom Metazoa; phylum Arthropoda; class Insecta; order Hymenoptera; family Apidae; genus Melipona; species Melipona bicolor. The sequence goes on from JAHYIQ010000005.1 coordinate 1,790,179, forward strand.
AATAAAAAAAATTGCCAACTTGCATGAAAAATTATTGGTCCCTTTGCAATTCATATCCCATATTTTGTTAATATATTTTTCTCTCTGATTTTCTCCATACATTTCATTCTTCTAAAATATAACGTGAAACTATACACATTATTACTTACATTAATTATAATAAAATTAATTATAATCAAAATTGTGTAATAAAGTTAAATTAACTATATGAAATATAATTTCAGAAATGTTCTTTTGAAGTACAACTTGTACTCTTAAAACAATATTTTACTTAAAAAAAAAGTACGAAAGACGAATGAATTCGAAAATCGGTTTAATTTCTGACAAAAGCACGATATTCCAACGCCACCGAAAAAGATCCGATTAATCGAGAAATATCTGCAAGTCTTGGCGTTTTTTGAATTTCAGCTTAGAATTCTGGAGAGCATCCATCCCCCGTTACGAATGATTAAAAGGACGTTTCAACAGTGTTGAAAGATCCCGTGGAATTTTTATAAAATAGCCGAGCTATAAATTTCTAGGCAATTTTTTACACGCCTAATGGGACTGTGTCTTACTTTGAAAAATTACGTGATAACGTAGTCCCTGTAGGTGAAGAGAAAATAAAGCCTCTGATAAATGACGCTGAAGCGCGGAAAAATGCTTCGTTTAAAATTAAAATTTCATACGGCGGACGTTCGTATGTAAAACGTTGGTAACTAACGTGGTTTTCGGGGTTGAAACGAGTTATTCATACCTGTCTGGCTGTAATAATAATTTCAAGGAGAAAGCTCTCGTAATGTACCATCCTATCAGTTTTTGTGTTCGTTACTTCAAGTTTTGGCAGAAATTTTTCACGTATTTTAATTAAACAGTTTGTTTTGAAGAGTACTTCAATGTTCGAGGAATTAGAATGTCATATCACGTCGAAAAGAAAAAATTTCTTCTGGCTTTATTTTCATTCAAGAGGAAAGTCGTGTTAAATATCATTCACTTGTTGATTTTTATTATCATTTATTTAGGCTGATAATTTAATATAATAACTGAAGTTAAAGATAATCGCCAAATGAAACTTAAACTTAATATGTTAATTTTCTTAACACTAGTAGCACGAACAAAATTCTTCCTTAATCATATAATAAAATCAACGATAAGTGTTTCTGAAAAATATTTCTGATAAATATAAAAAATGATTACTTTCAAATTTAATATTTATTATTTATCACTATGCACTTGCAAACCTGATCTGTAACATCTACATTGAATTCAACACTCGTAAATTCCAATTTCGTCCAATTCCACTAGTCTGTCAACTGGAATCGAAGAACCATTCCATCCCTGCGAATGAATCCAGCCAAATTCTGATGCGTTGGAATCTCCATCGACGCGTGTCGTTCTTAAATTTTAAGAAAAAAATCCTTTCTCTCTCTTTATCATACTCCTCGTGAGAAACAATGAATATTTCACCGGTTCCTATTTGTCCACCCAGCCTTGGACCCGCTTATCCCTCGGCTATTCAACGCGGAGCAACCGTTCGATCTTGTCTGAAAACTGTTACCTTTATCCTCTCCTCCCGCCCCCCTCGTTGTTGTTGCAACACGTATCTTGACTTACTTCCGGGACAGGTCACAGCTGACTGGTTCTCACATTCCGGCGCAGAGGAGGATTCGCCCGGAGAACTGTCCCAGCCGGCTCTCGTCGGCTTTGCCCCTCGTTGCTTCGACAGCCCTCGGACTCCGAGCAACGTTCCGACTTTAATTAACTTTTTCGGCAAATGTCGCTTTAATTAATGGCCCGCTTTATTTTCTTTCTTGCCAAAGCAAGAGACAGGGGGAGAAGGGGGAGAAAGAGAGACGAGTTGGATATGACTTTCGAAAAAAAATTGATTGACGAGAGGGAGCTGCAAGATGAAACAGTGTCAAGGGTAGGGGCACGCGAGGGGCACGAGATTAAGAAAAAGCTCGTCGTTGTCGCGAAATGAAAAATAAAACGATTCGCACGATGCGATGAGACGGTGATGACTCTCTCCGTGTTGGATGATGTTGACGCGTGTTTGAACTAGTGAGAAGTCAGGCAATTATTTGAATCGTAAATGCATCATGCAGAATTTAGATCTGTAGCGAAGTTATAAATTTGTATAAGTTGTGATTCTGTATAGTTGTATAGTTTGAGGCAAATTTGAAAATGTATTTACAGAATTTACGAGACTTTTGCCAATACTTCGAGTGTTTGAAATTGTCATAAATGTCAAAGTCAAAAATTGATCGAGGAACGTGTAATGAATTATAAATAAGTATACATATGTATTCCTCTATACTGTATATATGTTTTGTTGAAATGATAAAAGTCTACGACACAATGTGAACAATTGTGTGAAATTAACGATAAAGATAATCTTATTGAATATGTCGAGTGTAATGAATAATCTTCCTTCTTCTTTCTGAATATTTCCATAATCTCTGAAAAGTGCAGTTTTCAAGTATAATATTTGAATAATGATCTTGTTTGATTCGGCGTTGTCTTGAAATAATTATTCCGTCATTGTACAAACAATTGTCTCATGTTTGCACAAACAATTTCTGATTCTATTGTGCAAACCTCCCCTAGTATATTATTATTTATTTGAATGAATCTTCATTTGACTTGGACGTGAGATATAAAAATAATAAATTAACAAAAGCGATTCGTCATTTTAAATTGTTAATGTTGCATATGTAATATATTTGCATACTTACTGCCGTTTCTATTTCAAACCAATATTTCACGTACTTGTCCCTCGATAAAATTACGCTGAAAAATACAATAATAGAAACAGTATTTTTTTTTTTGTTGCTGTAAATTTCAAACGTTTTTTCCCGAGACTGATTTCGCTGGGTTTTCAAAGAAAACGCCGTATTTTTGCTGCCTCTTCCGTTAACCAGGAAACATACGTTACCGATTCGGTGATTTACAATGATTTTACAGTAGATTTACATCGTCGGTCGATTGGCACAAGTGGAAAACGAATTTCTCTCTCCCTCTCTCTTTCTCTCTGTGCGAACCAATTGTTACACAGGCTGCGTCACGTGAATTTACGATCTTTGCAAATTGAACGGAACTGCGCGTTTCCTCTCGAATTTGGATAAAAGTGTGCACGGTTGCACGATGGAGAGGGGGAAAAAAAGGATTTAACTTCGGGCGTTAATCTCTTTTCGTTGTTTCTCGTTCGGTGATTATTTTTATTTATTCGCCAGTTTTGTTATTATTATTATTTCACAACCGGTGTTTTTTTCCAGTATTAAAAAAGGATGCGCGTGACCGTGATACGCGATATTGAAGGGAAAATGATAAACTCGGATGTTGGCGGAGACTACTACTCGAAAAATTCATGGCGAAATTGATAAAGGAGTGCGGAAATGAATGCAGTTGATAAACTGCGAAACAATTTACAACTGTAGTAAAAATTTTTGTCGTCGGCAAAGGGATAGTTTTTGAGGGGATTGTCGCCGGATAACGAAGCTATTGCAAAACAGATTTGCAAAACTCGAATGTGAATGAATCTGACGAGTTTAATAATTTTTCGTACTACGTTAGAATAGAATTATATTGCGCAACAAAGAAATATTACGGACAGTAAATATATTACGAATATAGCGTGGTATTACAATTAAATATTACGTTGCTGTAATTATGGAAATAAATTTTGTATAAATTCTCGAATGTTAGCTCGCGCACAAAAGAATGATCGATTACTCGCGATTTCGAAACGAATAATGCTGAACGTGAAACTATTGTGAAACAAATTAGCCGTCGCGTTATTAAAAATTATGACGTTATGAATTCATTTTATGTTGTACTTTACTCTCTTCGCGATATGTATTCTTAGCGACGAAATGAAAATAAGTTTTAAACTCCAAACATCGAACTCTAAATTATTATAATCGTCAATGGCTCAATGATGTGCTCATGAGTATGAAGAGTGTACGCAAACTTTTAATAACTAAAAATATAGGAAAAATTAGAAGTTCTATTTCAATTGCTTCGCCGTGAATTCCGCCGTTTGCCGAAGAACTGTCCCGGCTCTATGATTCTTTTAGTGGAGCGAGTCGTCGTTGATAAAAACCTGAGAATCCCCGGAGCGGGAAAGAATACGCCGTGATATCGTTAAATGAAAGTTTAATCTAATTAACGAAGTTTCGCTAGAGGCGTGACTCTATGGGATAAGTGGTTGTATCGATTTCGCTATGATTGCTGCGCTATTGATTTCCAATTTCGTTAGCGAGTACGCTTGGCAACGAAATCGGCGCGGTTCCTATTGAAACGATAAATTTCAAGTCGCGTGTATGGAGGAGGCATTGAATGACGCGGGTACATACGTGTTTCCGTGCTGTAATGCGACGGGTAAATTAATGAGGGCGATATTTGAAGAAATTCGGACTGACAAAAGTAACGGGGCCACGTGAGAAAAAACGTGAATCTGGAACGGGGCTCAAAATTGCTAGAATAGAAAATCTTAGAGATGTGACAATTGCATCGAATAAATATTTAGTTTATTATAATTTTATTTTATTATCACTGAAAGTGATTTTAGCGGGGGTAACCCAGAAAATCGGGCCTCTTCAGGTGCAACGCTGATGCAACGAAAATTAGCGATTGGTTGATTTGGGTCACGTGATTCGCGAGGGGGCGTGGCGTAGACCTCGAGTGGGAGTGGCGTTGTCTGTTACTGAGCGATCGCGCTTGTATTTTTTTATTATATGTATTATATTATAATTTATTTTGTTATAAGTCTTCGATGGTGACGGGAGTGTTAGATTCAAAGTTCATAATTTATAATTTCATTCCTTTCTTTCGTTTCTCGATAAATGTAATAAATAACCTTTATGTTTTAGTTTTACTTTATATTTGTACATGGAATGAAATAGTTTTTTTCCTTTGGTGTAATTTTATTCGAAATTTATTTTAAGAATTGAAACACTATATAGTATAATATCATACGATACTCGCTCTCGAGCCGCGAGCGACGCCGAAGTCACGTTTTACTTATTTTGATAATATTTCAACATCACCCCATTATCACGTGTTATATTGAATTGAATTTTTAGAATATCCGATCAGCGGGAAAAATGTTACTTCTCCGTCGAACGAATTTTCCAAGTTGTACGTTTGAAATAGAAGTTATCTATTGAATAAAATAAAAATTAATTAATTAAACAAAGTAGTAACACTAAATACTGATGTAACAGCACAAGTAAAAATAAATAATAGTAAAACAAAAGTTTTCTGACTTTTTAGTTTCTTTTTGCATTGAATTAAAAGTCTTCCCGCGACGAACTTTTATAAGATATTAATTTTTCCCTCAATTTTACGCTGAAAAATATGAGAATTGCCCGCAGCTAAAAAACTTATGTAAATAATCATACTTCTGTATTATTCTGAATATTATTCTATCCACTATGTTGTCAAAAAATTATTATGCATCAGGGGACGATGAAAAAATAATTAGACAGAAAATTCTAACGCTTTGATCTCAATTTTAATTCGTTGAATTCTTCTGTTCGCGCACTTTACGACTCGCAATCAGTTCTATTATGACGGAGAAGGTATCGTGATTTTAACGTTGACAGTGTTGCCTGACTTGCAGATGAATTATGTATGTGCATTGAATTCGTGCAATGCCTGTGATCAACCAAACCACGATATTCCACGTTACGTTTTCATTACATTAGAAAAATATCCTGATGGCGTCGTTGATTGTGGCATGTGATTTATGAAGCAATTCTAACACAAACGGGAACTATCGGAGTAACTTTGTACTTAAATTAATAAGAAATTAATAATCGCCTTCATACAAATTAATTGTGTGTGTGTATGTTTGTATATGCATATGTTCAATTTATTACCTATGTAATATACGTATATTTAATTTATTATTTACTATATTTATTAGCATGTATGTTTGTATAATTGATATATTAGCTACATTTATATATTTATACTTCATTTAACTTAATCATTTTAACCAGTCTTATTTTAAAAACCAATTGCAGATATAGTGGCGCACAGAAATATTCATGAAACCACAATGAATACCTTATCTGTGTCAAATAAAAAATTATCTAATTCAAAAGTTATCAATAACTTTTGTAAAGTATTCGTATGTTTATCACAGAAATATTTTTTAAGTAGATAAATAAAACATCTTGATATCTCATAAAGACAAGACTATTGTACTTATGTTAATAAAAGTTCGATTGATCTGAACATATATACAGGGTGTCATCGAAAGAATGAGACTCTACATGTTAATATAAATTTCTTTGTTAGAGCCTTCATTAGTTTTCCATGTATACTCAAGTTCAGCTTTTATATTTATTGTAAAAGGTATTGTTTTATATGCAGGTACTATCTTGAGCGTTAAACGTGAATATTTAGACTTGTTAATAAAATGGATAACTGATTATTTAAATATTTTTATGACGTCCTGCAACATCTTCTATTTCTAGCAATTTCTATTTATATTTGTTTTGAACTTGATCAATGTAATCGTCATAGTACCTCGTTACAATATCCTTAAAATTGTAAAATGTTTTGGCAAAATATGTTCCTGCAATGTTTTCCAAAATTCTTGTACCAATTTTAAATAATTATATAAAGTGACAAAATCTCTGAGAAAAAGCTATAGATACTGGAAAATCGCGATCGATGGTAGAAAAGTCATAAAAAAAAGGAGACTAAAACAGAAATCACCGCCTCCATCGACAGAAGATCGTTTTAATCCTCTCGCATAGAGCAAGTGCATTTAATTCGTCCGTACGAATGGATCGATCGAACGGCTCGGTCGGTTGGTGAAACCAACGCGTGTCCCACTTAGAAGATTGCGATTAGGTGTCAAAGGAAAGTTGGACGGAACGTCGCGAAGCGAGGGACGAGGGATAGCTGTCCGGAGGCTCGTAAGTTCAGGGGCACCGGCCCCAGCCTGTGCGGCCGGGATTGCACACACGTGCTGTCACGCTCGTCGACGAGTTGTATCGATATTAACGACGACAAGTCGAGACCCACGCGGCCTGAACACGCGATCCCCGACAGTCGCGGAGATTACTTTTTTCCACGCGGTCACACGCTTGGCTTTTTGCCGCCTCGCTTTCATTACACAAACAGCGTAATTATTCCCCGCGACACGTTCAACACGCTCGATGCGTTATCTGACGACGAGGTTTCTCTTTCGTTTTCTTTTTCTTTTCAAACGCTTTTAATCGTTTCTTCCTGCCGCGTCGCGTTTCACACCTCGCTTTGTTTTCTTTTTATCACTGAAAGTGATTTTAGCGAGGGTAACCCAGAAAATCGGGCCCTTCAGGTGCAACGCTGATGCAACGAAAATTAGCGATTGGTTGATTTGGGTCACGTGATTCGTAAGGGGGCGTGGTAGACCTCGAGTGGGAGTGGCGTTGTCGCGCCTGTAATTTGTTTTCTATCGATTCAAATGTTTGCATATCAACAAAATTTCATGGCAAAAAGGTCGTCTTCGTTTCCTAATCGGAACAGTTGCTTCTGGGTCTTTCAGTGAGACGAATCGCACTGGGGTACGAGTCGTGCAGTTTTTTCTTCTCTCTCTCTCTCTCTCTTGTTCCCTCCTTCTCTCCCCGCTCGTTACGGGATTTGCAATTAACTCCCCGAGTTTCTTTCGTATCGTACTCGATCGTATCGGCCCGGACGTAATCCCAAAAGGGAGCTCTGTCGTCGAAACTTGTAAATCTAAAACGACCCCGTGATCATGCCCCACGTGAACGTGAGACCGTGGCGAAAGGTGGAACGTTGTTTATTCAGTGAATTGGACGCCCGGTGCCGGGGCGTTTTGTTACAGAAGCGACCCGCTACTCGTTAAACGTGTTTTTCGAGTGTGGAAAAGGTGTTTACGAACTTACCGGGCCCCTCCCCCGTGTCCGTTTCGCGAGTATGAGCTTCCGCTGCTGGTAAATTTGATGGGTGAAAAAACGCCTCCTAGTTGTAGCAGACTGCTACTTTGATTCTTTTTTCGCGCAAGTTTCGTGGGGAAATTGAAAGTTGCGAAAACGCACACGATGCACTTGATAGACACGCGTAGAAATACTTAATTTGGAGTGTTTGTTATTATATATCGAGAATGCAACAAATGTTTCATTAGGTTCTGCGCCTTTGGTTACGTTTGTAAAAATTTGAAAGTGCAGAAAATTCCTCTAATTACTCTGCTAATTGTTATTGGATTCTTGTGCGTTTATGATATTTGAAGATGCATCAATGATGCATAAAATGTATCCGGAACATGTATGCTCGTTATAGTTTCTAAAATAAAATTTCCATCTAACACGTTGACTGTATTGTTGAGAAAGAATTTTCCTACCCACACAGGATTCTTTTGATCAATGAGACCGGTTTTTTACGACATTGCTGGATCCAATATTCCCGCCCGAGATTGTAGACTGCGTGGACGATAGAATTTCAGAAATTCCCCATTCGTACTGCTTTCGTGATTCGTTTGGCGAAATCGTGGACACTCGAAATAATAATACAGGTGTTTCTTCTCTTCTATTTGCAAAGAAAAAGGAAAAAAGAAATTCTGAATAGCGTACCTTACGAGATTAACGAGACACTGTTTTTCACGCTCTTCCTCTCGTATAACTTCGTCCTCTGTTCAACGAATCGCGAATTTTCCACGTCAGGTCCGCGTCTTTTATTAATGTGATTCGATCCTCTGGCTGTCGTTCGATGGAAACTCGTGAATCAGCATTCTCGCAGCAGCTTATACACGTCGATCGAGAGTAATGACCGTATTTACGAGCGACCTCTTGCTTAAGCACTGTTTTCCGCACTGTTTTGCGTAGCGATGCTCGTATAAATTGATGGAATGGCAATTGTTTAAAAGAGAGTACACTAGACTCTGCTATAAGTCTGCGTAAGAAATTTTATCATCGTGTTTTATGACGCGAGCGGTGTATGAAAAAGCGTGCAATTTTTCAAGTTTCTTTCTGCACTGCGAATGATGAAGGGAGAAGAAACGTTGATTGTTAAATCTATCTACGATCTTACGAAAAGGCTGTAGTTTCGCTGAAAATGACACGAGATAAAATTTTGTATTAAAATCTAATTATTTCATTTCTTGTTTCTAATTATATTAAATAAATAAATTGTATTATCTTTAATCATCAACTTCTCTAATTTTACGAGATGAATCATTTCTGTTTCTATCCTTCAAGCGTTGATAATATCAAAAAAATTGAATTCGATAATACAAATTGAATCGAAAAGAACAGCAAACAAAGCTGATACCTTAAAATAAAATAAAAAAGTGCGTATTTTCAATTAATTCTACTATATAAACAACTTTCTTCTGCATCGATTTAAAAGCGCATCGTCCGTGGTTCGAGTCGACAGCGCTGTAAACACAAAGCAACTCGCAATTTTCATCTCAAACGGTAATTACGAATTAAACCAACCCGAAGTAAATAGCGCGAGGATACACGTGCGACCAATAAACGCAGTAAAGTAATCCAACAATCTACATACACTCGATATCAATTTTCAATTGGGTACTTGGCTTACGCAAGAACTGTGATTCTATCCTCCCCTCGAAAGCTGTACCAAAATCAGGCAATAAACACCTCGATCGAAGTTACGTTCCAAGTGAAGCTCTGTATTATATATTATCACTGAAAGTGATTTTAGCGAGAGCAACCCAGAAAATCGGGCCTCTTCAGGTGCAACGTTAATGCAACGAAAATTAGCGGTTGGTTGATTTGGGTCACGTGATTCGCGAGGGGGCGTGGCGTAGACCTCGAGTAGGAGTGGCGTTGTATCGATTCAAATGTTTGCACATCAATAAAATTTTATGACAAAAAAGTCGTCATTTCCTAGTCAGAACAGTTGCTTCTGGGCCTTTCAGTCAGACGAATCGTACCGGGGTACGAGTCGTGCAGTTTTTTGAATACCATCACCTCTCACGGCCATTCGAACCGATATCGACACGGCGTTTATTACAAAAGCTGATCGCTCGATCAATTTCCGCGCAACTCGTCACTCGTGCATTAATGGTATTGGCCACTGGTGCTGATACCACTCGGCCCGGCCTGGCCCGGCAGCGGTTAAACGGCACGTGCATTCGTACCGGAAAATGCACGAATGACAAGCGTTTCTGAATTACAATCTCACAGTTTGCCAAACTCTATGCGCGGCTCTACGTGTACACGTACGAACGTACACGCGAGGAACGTGAACATTCGTCCCGAATACCTGGGGACTCTGGCGCGCCCCGGCTGCACATTTGTCTCTCGCGATTTCGGGACGGATGGACGCGTGTGTATATTTTAACCGCGCGCTGTCCCGGTTAACCCGATTTCCATCGTGGAGTGAACAAAGGACACCGCCGCGTGTCCTTCAACCTGTTGTAATAATTCATACGTACGTACGTATGTACATACGTCGTTTCTTTCTTTCTCTTCCATTTTTTGCCGTTTAATGTAGACTTGGAGCGAGCCGGCCGAGCGACCCAGATTTCCGAATCTATTGTTTGAGATTCGTTACGGTATTTCATTTCAGGCTGGGTCGCTCGGGCGTAACGTCGCGCCGGTGGTTAAGCAGAGGGAGAAGGGTATGTTTATGAGCGGAAATGAGCACTATTTGGGGTTGAAATTGTAGGAGGTCGCGGAGGTTGCAACGGTACCATGAGGGATTACCTGAGAATCCATACGAGTATATATATTACGAAATTGCGGTGTAAGAGATGGCCACGGGTGTGTTTCGTTGCTTGTAAAGCTGCTACCATTTGTAAAACGATTAATGTGTGGAAGAATAGTAGACAGAAATGATATATCTAATAACGTAATAGTTTTAGTATCTTGTAACTTTTGTTACTTCTTGCTGAACATTATAAATTTGTTTGACATTGCGTTGAGAATTGTGATAAATTGAATGCGTCTAATGTCTAATAATAATATAATAGTTTTAGTACTAATATTGTTATTTAGTATAGTATTATAGCACTGGTATTATTATTTGATATATTAGTACTAGTATTATAGTACTGTTACAAATTCGTTTAAAGTTATATTGAGAATTTTAATAAATTGAAGAATTGAGAATTGTGATAAATTGAATGCACATATAATAATAATGTAATAGTTTTAGTACTAGTATTATTATTTAGTATAGCATTATAGCACTGGTATTATTATTTGATATATTAGTACTAGTATTATAGTACTGTTACAAATTCGTTTAAAGTTATTGAGAATTTTAATGAATTGAAGAATTGAGAATTGTGATAAATTGAATGCACGTCTAATAATAATGTAATAGTTCTAGTACTAATATTATTATTTAGTATAGTATTATAGCACTAGTATTATTATTTGATATATTAGTACTAGCATTATAGTACTGTTACAGATTTGTTTAGAGTTATATTGAGAATTGCATTAAATTGAAGAATTGAGAATTGTGATAAATTGAATGCACCTCTAATAATAATGTAATAGTTCTAGTACTAATATTATTATTTAGTATAGTATTATAGCACTAGTATTATTATTTGATATATTAGTACTAGTATTATAGTACTGTTACAGATTTGTTTAGAGTTATATTGAGAATTGCAATAAATTGAAGAATTGAGAATTGTGATAAATTGAATGCACGTCTAATAATAATGTAATAGTTCTAGTACTAATATTATTATTTAGTATAGTATTATAGCACTAGTATCATTATTTGATATATTAGTACTAGTATTATAGTACTGCTACAGATTTATTTAAAGTTATATTGAGAATTGTAATAAATTGAAGAATTGAGAATTGTGATAAATTGAATGCATCTCTAATAGTAATATAATAGTTTTAGTACTAGTATTATTATTTAGTACAGTATTATAGCACTAATATTATTATTTGATATATTAGTACTAGTATTATAGTACTGTTACAGATTTATTTAAAGTTATATTGAGAATTGTAATGAATTGAAGAATTGAGAATTAATTCTGCAATTTTGTATTCACCTCTGATCAAATCTCCAGTTAGAATTATTATATATAATTTGTAGAAAAGTATTTAAACTTGAAGCACGGTATAAAATCAAGTGTCATTTTATTGACGTCTTTTCTTGACCTGTATTTTTTTTAACTGGAGCTCATACGTGCCCTTCAGAGAACTGTTGAGGCGAGTATCCTAATTTGATGGTTGCATTACTGTTTAATTAATGTTTGTTCATCTTTCTTTGTTACAGGTAAGACGTAAATTATATATCATTCGTGGCGCCCTGAGATTGGTAAGAACAGTTCGATAATAGTTTACAATCTTCTCTTCGCTTATCAGTTATTCATTTCTACATACATATATGTTCGTACATACACGTAACCGAAGCATTTTCAATTCTGGAAATAGCCCTAGTTTAGTCGATATTAAAGTCCGACTTCATATTGACAAAACTTTCGCGAAGCACGTCGTTAACCAGTATGCTATTCTCAACAAACTTTATGCGAAATTACTCGTAGAATTACTTCTTTTGCCAGTTGTGTATTAGTGTTTGCTTGTCACAAATTGTTCGACGAGTACGCTAATACTAATCGATATACTAATATGTATTTCTGGTACAACGTGAACTTGCCACTAGTTTTCACTTATTTGCTGGTACACTTGAAAATACAATACCTAGATTACTTGCATAAATTTTTTATTTTATGTTGCACGATATTATTAAGTATCGCAACGTGAAATAAAAAATTTATGTTACATGCATTTATTTACTTTAATTTAAAATCTCTGGTGTATTGATAAATTACAATTTTCAAAACGAGTATGAGAGTTCACGTTCGATTTTGTAATCAATATTTCCTCTATCGTATGGTGAATTTTTGATGTCAAAATGAAATGAATGCGCTCATTCAATTTTGATCAGATTTTTGTATCGTTTGTTACACTAAACAAGTGCCAGTGTCACAGATGAGTACAGTATTTTTAAATGTTGCAACAAACTGAAAATTATCTCAACAATTATCTTACGATTTCTACTGGGCAATTGTGCAAAATGTGCAATTTAGAAAATTTAGAAAAATGATTATTTCTATTTTGACTTGCCATTAATTCGGCAGATTGTACTGCACTACTACTGGATTACTAAATTACGAACGTTGCGAAGAATCGATACAAATGTGAATTAATTTCCGCGAAGAATTAAGTCGAGCACAGTGAAATTCTGTGCATACGTCGACGCCGATTCCGCAGCGACTCGCAGGGAAGTGCACGTGAAACTGGAAATCCATGTGCTCGGCGCGGTTGCATTCACGCTCGTCAGTAATCGAATTCCGGCATTATCTCCCGTTCCGTGCGTTTCGCGCAGTTTTCTTAGATAAAGTTATTTGCTCGTTCATTCCACACGGTGCTTTGCTCGCGGCGGAGCCCGCGTTTCCTCTTCGTTTCCCGCCCCTCGCGGAATCTTCTCGTCGTTGCGTCGTTTCCTCCGCGTTATTACGCTCGTCCCTGAATTCGAGACGATTTTTTGATATCTCGGGCGGTGGTAGGGTAATGATAACGCCCCCTCGCGAACATCCAACCATTTCCAACAGCTGTGAACAGCACTCGCGCTGTTGGCGGGCTTTTTGTGTGTACTTCGAATATTATTATATTCGGCAGCGCCCCTTCGTATTCAGGAAAGTGTCTGAGCTTTCATTTAGGTTCATGGTTGTAGGTTTAAAAAACGAATTTGCTCGATTTCTGTCGATAAATATATAGGGATCATTCACTTTAGAATTTTCACAGTCTTTTTTTTTTTTATGAAAGGAAGTTTCATATTGGGGGAAAAAAAGTGAAAACACTATAAATTGTGATACAGGTTATAGTACATTATGGTGTATTCTGTAATATATTTTTATTTTTGCGAGGCTTAGCATGTTATACGTTTTAACAGAATGTCTGTTAATCGGTGATTAGAGTACAAAATTTCTTTTAGAAACATTGAAGTAAAAAAAGAAAAAAATGTTGAAAACACTATAATACAGTGAGATACATATTTCATATATTTTACGAAAAATCATTCGAGTATTCAAAAATACACTGTTTCACATCTGTAAATGTCCAGTAAAAATTACAAATTGGTCATTTTTTGTCATTTCGGTATTTCTAGTGTTAATATTGTTAATGATATTTCATTAAAGAAGAAGATACAAAGTCTCTCATTTATTCGAAATGTGACAATTGGTATTGTTTGAGTTTATTGCTTTCCCTCTAGGTAATAATACTTGAAGTTAACCTGATTAGCTAAAACGTGTTCTATAAACTTTTTTAATAACACACCAAGATCTAACGTGTTAATATCGATTCCCTTAAAAATAAAAACTTAGGCTCGTAAACTTAGTCATTTGGTAAACGAAGCGCGTTCTTTACAATTTCCCGTTTAAATTTTAACGGGACGGATAATGAAGTTTCCTTGAAGAGCGCGTTTGCATAATTGCGAGACAAGGTTCCTTCGTAAGGTGAAACAGGAGCATAGCCGTCCCGTAATTTTTGTAACTTCGAGGCAAGCACCGGAGACGACAAGTACCTCGAAGAGTGTGTACTTTTCCTCCCTCGGAAAATTATACTTAAATATTTGCGTTCCCATATTTTTTACGCGGTTTGCACCTTGATGAGATAATATCGTAGTCATAAAGGACTGAATTAAGATCCGTTTTGCACTCGTGGAATGCAAAATAATTATTTTATTTACTCACGTAAGAAAAATTAATTCTATAGTAATTGTAATGTTGCTAGAGTTGGTTCTACATTAATTTTACATTAATATATATTACATATTTTGCTGAGATTTTGAGAAATTGCATTAAATTTCAGAAAAGTTAATTCTCTGTTTAATGTATTTTTTTTTTATTTAAAGAAGCAAAAATATTCTCCAAAGTTTTTTTTATTGGAAATATTCCTACGATATTGGAAGTTAATATCGGAGATATTTTATTGGATATTTCTGGCTCCTTCTTGTACCTCGCAAATTTTTGATCGTATAGTATTTCGCTCGCAGTATTCTGTACAATTTCCAAACTTAATTCTAGCGTAATGTATAGTCTGATGCAAATACGACTCACTTGTACGCAGGATTAATTAATGTACGACGTAATTTCGCGGAAGCTGAAGATGTGTAGCTACTGTGATTGAATTGTCTCAAGTTTTAGTTACTTCGCGTCTGATTAGTAACGGAGTTATTTCACTTATTCCTGCGTCGAGACGTAAATATCCCCACAGACATAAATTCTCACATACGTCCAACTGGCAAATCGGCAAGTAATTTGGTCTACTTTTGAAAAATACGAATCTATTGATAGTGTATTAGAAATTTATAAATAAACTGCGAGTATTTGTGCGATCAAAAGATTGCAGAGAGATTTGTTTCATCTTCTAACTATTATAATGTTTTAAAATACTTACTCTACGTTTAAATTTGTCATAAATGGAAAAATCTAATTATTGACAGTAGTATGAAAAGAATGAAATAAGTATATTTAATTTTGTACTACTTGCTTTGTTCTTCAATGAACCTTCATCTTGTTGAATCTAATGAGAAATTGCTAAAGTTTATTCACACAGTAGTTACTAAAATATTTAACTAATCGATAACCGAATTTACATTATCATTTTTATCAGGATAAAAGAATGCATGAAATAATACAAGGAAATATGTAAAACATGTAAAATATAGATGTTACATCATTGGATGGATAAAATAATTTTCCATCTACGTTTCATTTCTCTAATTATCCTGGAAATAGAAATTTGCATAAATATCCTTGTAAATAAATAAATTTAATATTGTGATACACATTATAACATTATAACATTATTCAACAGGTGAAAGAAATTTTTAAATCATCATTCATAAAAATATGTGTCTATATATCAAATTTATATTCTTTACAAATAACATGTAACATTCATCAATCATTCATTTTCTATATTCACAAAAACACAAAGGTTTGCATAAATATCTGTGCATATAATAAATCTATAGTATATATATATATATATACACACACACACACTATATATATAGTATAAATATATATTTACATTTATCACAATGTTTACCAAAATTCCAAAAGTGAAACGACAATGTGTCGTTCCCAGTCGAATCTTTGTAAAAGCTCGTTCCCGTGAGCTTAGACGTGAGAGGTGGCAGCAGGGCCGCGCGCCCTAAAATAGCTGCCGGGGAATCCTAAAGCACAACCGAAAGGATCACGCGCGTCTCCAACGGCTTGATTCGATCTTAGCCGCCCTCGAGAGTCCAAGTGGGCGAGTAAACAGCTTTAAAGAATCGCGCAACTTCGCGGACAAGAGGGGTGAGAATCGCGGCAGCAAGGGGCAAGGGTACGGGCGGAGGCGCGGAAAAACGGGTAAACAGAAATATTCTCAGGTATGCGGGCTACGGTGCTAGTAGCGACGATACTACAACAAAGGGAAACGGAAGAAAGTATTATACCGTAGGCGCACGGGCGAGACGTGGATGGTGCGAAGAAGAGAGAAAGAGAGAGAGAGAGAGAGAGAGAGAGAGAGAGAGAGGGAGTCTTTCGGAAAGAGGCGAAAGGCGCTGCGCGAAACGAGGACGGATAGACAACGCTTTAAATGCTTTTCGATACGAGAGCGAGACGGAGATTTCATCAAAGCAGAAATTCCAGCAAACTCTCTCGAGCAAAGGAGAGAAAGAGAAAGAGAAAGAGAGAGAGGGGGGACTGTGGAAGGAGGCCCGTTTCTCAGTCAGGTGGTCCGACCAGAGAGAACGAGCTGTACCCCGTTTCGTCGAGGGAATCTCTGCGTTCGTTGTGAATCGAGGAGACGAACAGCGAGAAGAGAGAGAAAGAGAGAGAGAGATCGAGAAGGACATGGCCGAAGAAAAGGAACAAAGGGATGATGAGTAAGGTGAAACCGAGAAAGACGGCTCGTGGGACGCAGCCTCGAAGAAGAAAGAGTACGTATCTACTACGCGCGGGATGCGTTGGCGGTCGGGGGTGGAATGGGGTGAGGGGAGGGAGTGGAAAAGCAGGATGAAACGAAGGAAGAGAAAAGACACGGCGGAGGCGCCGCGACGCGAAACGGGGTTGGCAAACGCGTGGAATACAGAGAGAAGAGACGAGCGTCGAAGAACGAGAGAGAGAGAGAGATAGAGATATATATATATATATATAGAGAGAGAGAGAGAGAAGCTCTGATGGAGCTTGAATGGGAGAGCTTTGGGCAAGGTAGCGAGAAGAAAACCAGGGGGTTGTACGAGCGGGAGATCTCGGGGGGTCTCTCGCGTAGGACGCAGACAGAGATACGAGAAGTGGGAGAACGTTCGGGAGGGATGGAGCGAGAGAGAAGTAGACGAACGTTGTTGGGGGATGGCGACGGAGAATCCTCGTGAAAGATAATCAGTGAGAGAGAATGTGATGGAAATGGTGTGTGCCGGAAAAGAGGGGACGGCGGAAGAATCAGAGGGCGAGCTCTGGGATACGGGTGGAAGAGAGAGAAAGAGAAAGAGAGAAAGAGAGAGAGAGAGAGACAGGAATGTGAACAGAGAGAGGAGAGTCGAAAGAAACGGCAAGAGTCATTGGTGGGAGAGAAAGCGAAAATGTTTAGTTTGAAGGAGGGAGATGGAAAGATCTGTGCTGTACGTACTCTGTGTGTGAAAGAGAAAGAGAGAGAGAGAGAGAGAGAGAGAGAGAGAGTGAGAGAGAGAAAGGGGGATCGAAGGGGTGAGAAAGAGAAAGAAGGAACGTGGCAAGTTTGAGAGAGAGAGAAAATTACCAAGGGGGAAAAGAGAGGACGTGTAGGGGGATGGAGTGGTGGAAGGGGTGTGAGCAGGCGTGTTGGGGGTGGGTGGGTGGTTGCTGGTACGGTTTTCAAGAGGAAAGAGAAGGAGAGGGGTGAGCAGCGAGTGGTTGGTGCATTATTGATCCCAGTGTGTGCGGACTGGGCAAAAAGAGGAGCCTCCGGCTCGGCTCGAGAAAGAGAGGGACCGATACTCCTAGCCCGAGCGGAGGTGAGAAAGAACCACTGATCGCAGACAGATATTAGAAATGCGTTCGCCTCTTACCCGGCGTAGCGCTATACCGCGCACTGACAAACCCAGGGAGGGAAAGCATCTATCGTAATGCGGCGAATTCACACATGGCTGGCAAATCTATCGAGGAATTGCGTAAGAAGAAGAAACGAACCACCTTTTATTTTCCTCTCCCTTCTTTTTCTTTCTTTCTCTCTCTCTCTCTCTCTCTCTCTGTCTCCCCGCTTGTATTTTGGCCATTTTGCTCGCACCAGCCCGAATATGACATTTCGCGCACGGTCGTTGCTTCGGCTGGAGACAGCTCCCGCTGAAAATGAAATTTCCGACGAACTGCTTTTGCAGTTTTAATGCCCGGCCCCTCTGATGATGACGTTGCATGATCGAGCTCCCCGTGAAGTTGGGGAATTTTTGGAGTATGCACGCGGCGCGTTTATACTTTGTTTAGAGAGTTCGAGAGTTCTGGTGAATTTTATAGGTATCAAGCAATTACATCGAGACGTGGAAAGAAGGAAAATTTGTCAGCTATTTTCCGCGAGAGCGAAAAATAGTTTTTTCATATTTTTGTATCTCATTGGTACGTTATTCATTTAGTCTGCGTTTTTACTATTACAATTGATTTCATTCGATACATGTTTTTTTATTTTAAAGACTAAATTATTTATTTGCGGAGATAAATGTTAACAGCCTACAATAAAAATAATAGAAATAGAGGAATATCGATTTTTATAGTCCGAATTTATGATAAATTATCACACGTGTCAATATTATAAGACTTTGATAATTTCACATCAAACTTGCTGATCCGTTAGATTTGCGCCTAAAAATGATAACAATTTTGAGATTTGTCAAAATTTCAAAACACCTAAATTACTGGAAAAACCGAGTTGTATCAAATATTCCATGTTATAGTTTCTTTCATATTTCATGATATTTTGGTTACATTTATATAAAAAATTGATAAAACATTTATATAAAATACAATTTATATAAAATGTTGATAAAACAATACGTGTTGTACAACTCAATCGATATCAGTAAGAAATAGTTTAATAGAGAAACAAATAATTTTTTAAATTAAAGATTATGTTTGCGAGGTATCTCTGTTTATTGAAAGCTGTTGAGAAGAAAATTTTCAATTGTAGAATAATTGAAATTTAATATTGAAATTTAATATGCGTTGTTTAAATCTTTTCAAATATTTTATTGAACACGCCCTGACACACGTTTCCTCGGTTTTAATAGCTTGATTACTATCAGTTTTGAAATATTTGCGTTTCCTTCCAGTCGCTATTTAATGTGAAATATCGTGTATGATACAATTTCTAAACATTACGTTTAGAAATAAAAATTTTTATAAATACAAAAGCGATTTTAATGTTAAATAATTTTGGGATAAGCTGTATCAAAAATATATGATAATTAGTATCGTCCATGTTTTGGAACTACATGTTCATTATTAAAATAATTAATTAAACAAAAGTCTATTCTGTCCTGTTCCCTTTCTTCTTTCATTCCATTATTCTTTTGTTATTAATTATCCTTCTAATTAATTTGAAAAAAAATCTGTTAAAAATATAATTTGCTTATATATATATATAAAATGGAATTATTATCACCTAATTAAAATGTAAATTATTATGACACAGTCTTCAAGCGTTATGATATTTTTAAATCATATGATCAATACGATCGTGTTGCATCACATGTGAACTACATTTAGTTATCTTTAATAATCAGTAATCGAGTAGCACGAATAAATTAATAATTTATATCTTGACGTATATTATTCACGTAATAGTTGTAACGTCAAATTATTTGTTATTACATTAGTCATCAATGTTATTAACATTTGTCAATGTTTAATAATTTATTGTTAATATTAGCATTAACGCGTGCTAATATTTAATAATTTATTATTGACATTTGCTATTTTTTTACACTGTTTTTGCGTTACCAAGTTGTAATACCTACAGTGAACATTAATTTTATATTTTATATATAAAATAATATTCACTCTGTGACATATATTTTAACACGTGTATAAATCTTCATTTTGAAAGTTTTATTTTGTTTATTTATCACTTCTATGAAACGCTATGATACTTCATCAGTAGACTACTGTAGAAATACCAAATGATTCATTTGTAACAATTACTAGTCCCCGGATTTTACATTAAATACTTGAATAAACAATTGCAACTGATAGTCTTCTTCTCCCACAAGCGAACGAAATTTTTGTTACAACCAGCAAATAGTTGTAACGCGCAATTTTTCTGCACGATGCGTTTTCTCACACGCCGCGTTTCCTTTGGACTTTAATTGCATCTGTGTCAAGCTTTCGAACTTTCTTCCTCGGTCAGCGTCGTTCCACTTTGTGATCAATCATAGACACGAATCGCGAACGATTTTCTGATAGCTGAAAGCCCCGGATATTCTTCTGGTTATTTATTAAATGTCGAAGTAAACTGCACTGGTAACTCTTGACACGCTTCGAAAATTGACTTGCGTTTGACCGGACAGATCGTTTGTTTCGCATCGTCGAACATTACTGATTTATACGTATATCATTCGACGTAATACGTTTACAAATAATAAATTGAATGAGCGAAAATTTTATTGGAAGTTACTGTTTAAGTTAATTAGGAGATCTTTACAAATCTCACTCTAAAAAGTTGTGAATTTCACAAGATTTGTACAGCAAGTTATTAATTACACTAGAATTACTATTTTTGTAGATAAGAAACAGAAATCTTTAGAGATTCGAATGATTTTTCGTAAGATATATAAATGAAATTTTGTGCAAGTTGCTGTTGCTATAAAGCCTTTCTATTTTTCCACTTTGATGTCTCTGGTGGAAATTTTATGCTTCAGTCGTCGGTAGTTCTGGTATTAATTATAGATGACTGAGTACAGTTTATTCTCGTACTCTCGAATAGTCAAACTAAATTTCCATTCATTTTTTCATTGACGTCAATGTCAGTATCAAAGTACCTATATTAAAAGGATCTTTATTCCTGCAGAAATAAAACTTCCCGACTGATATTAATGGAGCCAATTATTAATAATTCTTGGGGGATTATTGCAGGAATAAATTGAAGTTTGCATTATAGTTAATTTGGAAGGATGACTATGAGCAAGTATTTTTCATTTATGAATACTAAAACCAGTTAGAGAATGTCCTGTGTTAATCTATTTCATCGTGCAATTAAACAGTAAGGATTTCATATTTCTTGAATTATGTATATTACAAGTGATATTCCTTCTAACTATGATCATATTAAAACTGAAGTGACAGTAATTTCAAATTTCCACAATATCATTGCAAGAATTGCACGATATTACTAATCAGACATTATTTCACTTAAGGAATAAATCAAACTCTTCAAAGTCAAATATATAATTGAGAAATACAAATCTTAATAATATCTAAATAACTGGTTATAAAGATATTGATATATTATATTTGACAAACACATTTTATTACATTTAATGTAACAATCAATATAACGTTTCAATTAATATTATATTTCAATCACAGAAACATTGGTGTTTACATTGTATTTAATTTTTGCTTCATCTTTGAGACTACCAATCCGAATAGAATTTAACGAAATGATCAGATTTGCGCACGTGTAAATTCTTTTCTATTTTCAAGCTCCATCCATGTTGCAGGCGTTTTTCACCTGAAATGAAAAACAGTCGCGGTTGTCGCGGAATTCGTGCCTCGTCGAAAACGCCCTGCGATTAATGAACAGAGATTTCTTGTCGAGAAAATCAGAAATTACGCGACGGAAGAAATTCGGGCTGTTAACGTCGCCGCGTTTCGAGCGTTTGTCAAAGAAATGGCAGGAATCCTACGGATTCCAGAAATTCGCCGGCCGACTCGAACGGTCAGGGACTGTTTCTGAAGTTTCCCTCGGCGGGAGCGCGAGTATGGAATTCACGTGTGTGTTTTTCCCTTTCTCTCTCTTTTTCGACGTTTCTGCCGCTGGTTCGACAACATTTACGCGGGTCTAATTTACAAAGGAAATGAAAAGAGGCGAAGAAAGAAAGAAAGAGAGAGAGAGAGAGAGAGAGAGAGAGAAGGAAATAAAGAAACGATTCACCGATTTTACAACCGGGGATTCGCCGAATGGAAACCGGCAGAAGATGGAAAAAAAGTTGGGAAAGTTTGGCCGCCTTTGTCGAAACGCGAAATGGAACGGCGTCCGGGGCAATTTTTTCGCCAGCTCGGTTACGAGCGTTGGGATTCGACGAATGTTGTGTAATCGAATGCAATCATAATAACGTTCTGTTTGGAATGTTATCAAAGGTGCATCGTTGCATAAATAAAATGCATTTAATATTGAACGGCCAAACGAGAGGAGAGCGCGCAATTCCCCCGATATACATCGTGAACGATATGAAACCTATCCCGGGCACAACGAAGCGGCAACATTTTTGCAAATATCCTGATTTATACGATACGGAGGTCTGTTTTTCTCTTCCTTTCCTCTTTTTTTTGTTTTTGCTTTTGTTTTTCGGAAAAATTCAAATTTCTTTAATAAACGGGCATTGCAAAATTCCTAACGAGTACTTGCACAAATATATATATGTATAATAATTGCTCTCCCCATTTTCTTCATCTTTTCTCTATTTACAAAAAGTGTGGAATATACAAATTATTATTACAACCATGTCAAATATTGCAAAACTTTATATTTTAATAATCAATTAAGTAAATTTTATTACTTGCATCTGTCTAAATTGTATCTATTAATAATTAATTATTGAGTCATACAGACTCAAAGAGAAAAACATGTCGGTCGACATTTTTCTCCAAGAAGCTGTGCCACGTAAATTCCTGTCTTTACAAATGGAGCTTAAAGTAAAGTGAATCTAAATAAAAAATTGCTCTCTCTCTCTCTCTCTCTCTCTATCTTTCTCCACAGAATACCAATAAAATACAATCCGTGGATATTTCACGCGTACCTTCGCACATTTTCGCACCTTCGATCTGCGCATAAATCTCTCGCAAATGCACAAAAATCCGCAGTCTGTAAATCACAGTAACCCACCACCCCCCGTCGATCGCCTCTCCTCGAGACCACGTTCCACCTCTTGTTAAGAGCATTTCCCCGCCAATGTCATAAATAATTCCGCTCGTCGTTCCACCGGATAAAGATCGCGAGCGAAAAAGTTTAATCTTTAAGTGATAACCCGGGTGCGGACGGGCCGGAGAACGCGTTTCCGATGGAGCGAGCAAGCGAGCCGGGGGGCCCCGAGGAGATAAAGCGAGCGCCAGAGAGTGAAAATCAAACGCGCGGCGTTCGAGGATTGATTCACGCCTCCGAAAACCCTCCCTCCACCCCTCGGTGTATTCATTCTGCCGATGTTCGGCCTCTTCGCAGCGTTCGGAATCAATAGAGGCGAAGGACGCGGAGGGCAGGACCGGTTGCCGGGCCTCCGTTTCAGCCAACAATATCCATAAATTTCGACGCCGGGTAGAACAAACAACGGGAACGACAATCCGAAATCGGGAAGTTTCCACACGTAGAGGAGAAGGTATCAGCCCGTGTCGGGTTGCCTTGAACCCTGAAAAATCGACCTCTCGATTTGCCCCTTTCATTTCCCTGTGCTCGATGGCCGTGCTTACGCCGGGCCGGTTCCATCCGCGGCATCAGACCATCGATTTTTCTTCGCCTGCCGGTGATCCATTTCCGTCTGCGCCCGTGACCCTTCAATCGAGCCGCGATAAAGGATTTACAAATGTATCATTCGGCGCGGATGTTGGATATATTTAGAGAGAAAGAAGAAGAAAAAAAAAAAAGGAAAAAGGGGGAAACTAGAGAGAAGGGGGAAGATGGATGTAGTTGTAGTCGTTTGACGAAGCATTATTTGGGAAAATGTACGGGCGAATGTGACGTGAGAAGTGAGAGGACGAGAAGAAAGCGTTGATATTTTTTTTTTTTTTTTTCTGTATCGAGCATCGTCCGATCCGATTTGAAAACGGTAACAATTCAGAGATAAATCGTTGGGGATGAAGCACGGTGTGAAAAGTATCTCGATTTTTTTTTCATTCGATTTTTATGGACAATTGTGGACCCCGGTTCGGCGAAACGACGATGTAAAAAAATATCGGACAAATTCTTGGAATTCCATTTCGTAACACATTTTCGAAAAATGGATTCAGAAACGCGAAACAATTGAAACAAAATTGCGAGGGGAATGTTTACGCAGCGTAGGCCCTTCAATGGGTTCATTGTTGAAATTTTGAATTTTATTCAGCTTTATTACGAACCTCTCTTGCGGAGGTTGTGAAACACGAAAATGAAATCGAACGTTCGAAATTTTCGAAATTTAAACGCAAGTTATTGCAGTTTTGTCCGTTGCTCGACGATACCACTTGAGCATTAATAGAGAAATGCTAACTTTTGAATTTAATTGATCGTGTTATAGCGAGATTTATCTTTTTTCTTTTTTTTTCATATAAGATTTAAAAATTTATAATTTTGCTCGAAAATGATCGACAAATTTAGAAACTCTTGCATGGAAAATAAATTTGTTACAATTATTAGAACAATCTTATGCTAAACTAGAAGAATCCTATGTTTATAATTGTAAAATTTTCTCATGGAAGAGATGAAACACGTGATATTATCCTTTCTAATTTTATGCTTCTCTCGATATCTGCTCTTCGTTTCACAATTTTTCGATCGAGTGACTATAAATGACAGAACGTCTTTTCTAAATTATTTGAACGTTCAATCACTTTGACGCTGGAACGCCGATGACCTCTCAAATTAATTTCATTGAATAATTATCGCTTGGTCGAGTGGCAATTTAATTGATTTAATATTTTATTTTACTTGTGACATATTTCTGTGTCGTTCAACAATACCTGCGAGCTTTGTATCAAACTGTATCGTTCTAATACACGTACATTTCTAATACAACACTATAGAATGCACATAGTGAATAATACTTTGAAAATGTCGCGCAAGAATGTAAACATTAATTTTAATAATATTCGCGCCTCTCTGTTAAATTTCTAAAGATAAAGAAAAGTAAAGTTATAGACATTTTACAAATTTTTTCGATCCTGCTACGTTCATCATTTTCCACCAACTTACATTGTTATTTACAATTTTTGCAAGTGTAATTATGGCTTAGTTTTAAAAAATCACTCGCACCTAAAAGTCTTAGGACAATTTTATTTTCAATATTCAGTGCTTATGGATAACACAATATGTAATGATATATTAATATGTGAACAGAGTCTTTATTGCATGCTTTATATTCCTTATATTTTATTATATCGTGTGTGTTGTCTTTAATCTTGATTTAAAATTAAATGTAAATAAATGTGTTTTGCATTTGATTTAATTTTATTTTATATAATGTTGTATATATAATATAATATAATAATATAACTTAATATAATAATACAATTTTTAATTACAAATTTAATTATATTGTGTGTGTTGTCGTTAATCTTGATTTAAAATTAAATGTAAATAAATGTATTTTGCATTTGATTCAATTTTATTTTATATAATGTTGTATATATAATATAACATAATATAATCATATAACAATAATACAACACATTGATATATTCAATACAGTACATTGATATATTAACTAATCTTTATTGTATAAAGCATGTTTCACATTTGTCGTACCGCATTTATTTTAAATAATTGTTCTCATCGCCCAAAGTAATTATCGAGGAGGGGGGGAAGGGGCAATTTACAATTGACTATCGGTCGAGCCTGCATTCCGACACCTCGAGTCTCGCCTATGCGCGATTTTATAGGTCCTTCGAAACGAGTGTCCCGCAGTCGTCTCTCGGCTATTAACGGACCTGTAAGCCTCGACTTCCGCCACTTTATGGGCCGGTTAGTGGCTGATGCGACGACGCCTCGGCATACGTAAATTATGTACAGCCGATTGTGTCCCCGGTAATGGCCGATCCATTGTTGTTCCAGAGATAAGAGAGCGCCGCTGGATGCCACTAACGGATTCTAGAATGGATCGTGGCTCTTTTTTTGGGACGGGGGCCGATGAATAATTGTCGCCGCGAGAGAATATGGAGATTTGAATTTGCGGTTTCTTGCAGGGTTGGATAGGTTCATTTGGACGATTAAGCAAAATTATGCAATGGATGGAGTTGCGTAATTTGTCACTTTGTATCGTGGTCGTCGATTGTTTTCTCAGAAATTTGTTTAGAAAATTTGTCGTTCATTGTCATTATTTACCATATTATTATTTTTGAGTCTGTTCTCTGTTATTACTTTCCTACTTTCTTCTTTCCAATTAATAATTCTTGTTGCGATTTTAATGCACCTCGTTTTGTAGGCAGTGAAGTTCTTTTTATTATTCATTTTGGAAGGAATTTATCTTGTAAGTTTATAAAGGAGTTCTCTTAGTTGTTTTCCTTTTTAATAATAATTTATTACTGTAAACTTAATAATTTATGAAAAAAAAGAGAAAGTTGGCTTCCTCGTAAAAAGAAGATGGTGGAGAAAATTTTATATTTCGCGAAAAGAAAGGAAAAGAAAATCTCTTTCCTTTCCGAGTAAATTAATATTTGTCCAGTAGAATTAATTAACATGTTCACAGCTGGCTGAATTCTGTATCTCTCACGCAGCGTTAAAGTGGTTTCGCTTGTTTCTGCATGATACATTGCAACACGTTCACACATATAACACATGCGCATCTTATAACCGAAACGGCATTCAGCATTTTACACGCAGTAGCATTACAAGCATTAAAAATTGCACAAACACGAGTGCAATTTCTAATTCTTGACTCCAATTCTTATCTACCATCTACTATAGCTGATTGCCACGATAATTCGTACACGTTGTAATATTAAAATAATTAAAATAACAAGTGTGTACGAACATACGTCTGATTGCGAGTGATAAAAATAATTTGTTCGATACATCGCTCGATGATTGATGATTGAGATGCGACGAGAATGAAAAGAACTTTCTTCCGATCGCTTGCTACATAATTGTTTCCACGATAAAACAATTTATTCAAGTCATTTACTGCGATAGAACAAAGCTTCCAACTGAGATTGATGCTAAGAAAAGGAAATTAATTTAACGCTAGATGAAAATTTCGAGGCGTAACATTGTCGACTGAAGCCGCAGGGATCACGGATTAATTAATACGCCGCACGTGACAATTTCGCACAATTTAATCATGTAATATTTTATTGTAATATATCGATTTAACGTGAACAATGATGGTGATAAAATCCAGTAGAGTAATCTCAGCAGTCAATGTGTTAATCGACAGCTAATCCGAGAAAAATTTAACGTTGCAACCGGTAGCTATCATTTATGTGCAAGAAGGGAAGAATAGAGAAGTTTATGACAGGGTCAGAGAGTCGATAGTAAATGATACCTGCTTGATTTTGCTGTTCAAGATTAGTCTCACAATCAGTTCTTTTCGCCTCGATAGCATTCCTTCGATCTCAAGTACGTGTCACTACGGGGAAGATTCTACGGATGAACGAGAAACTCACATCTCTGAGTAACTTGCCACCCCTTTCCAGAAAGTGCATTTTGGTCAGCCTTCGAGTACAGTCGATCAGAGTTAGAGAACAATCTCCCGATCGTACACGGAGTTTCGCAGAGACAATCAATCCCTCAGTTGTGTTACAACTAAATCGTTCGATCATTTGGGTCGATCGTACCGTGTCAAAGTACCGAGAATTAAAGGAACCGCGTCATACATACACATACATACAACGCTCACACATGCGCTGGTTAATAAATGAATTCCTCAATGTTTCTATCTATTTTATTATTATTATTCTATTTTATTTTATTATCACTGAAAGTGGTTTTAGCGAGAGTAACTCAGAAAATCGAACAACGATCTTCAGGTGCAACGCTGATGCAACGAAAATTAGCGATTGGTTGATTTGGGTCACGTGATTCATGAGGGGGCGTGGTGTAGACCTCGAGTAGGAGTGGCGTTGTCTGGTACTGAGCAATCGCGCCTGTAATTTGTTTTCTATCGATTCAAATGTTTGGACATCAATAAAATTTTATGGCAAAAAAATCGTCTTCATTTCCTAATCAGAGTTGCTTCTGGGCCTTTCGAGACTTCTGAGACGAATCCTACTGAGGTACGAGTCGTGCAGTCTTTTTATTTTATTTTATTATTTTATTATTTTTCTATTTTAAACATTGTAGACGACATTCTTGTTTGATACCCGCTATCTATTATTCGATAGATGTACAGAACAACATCTCCCCTTTATTTTCATCACAAACGCACGTCAGTCCCTCTTTGACTGACTAATGGTTCGATTCGATCGACGTTCCAGATCCGGCGTTTTGTCTTTAACCTATCCATGGAGGAGGAACGCGGCGCGTATTGCAGATACGCTAACGGCGGTCTGGCGGCACAATAGCAACCGCGAGATCAGACCGCGTTTCAGACGCGGCAAAGCGTCGGCTCACGTTAGCGTCGGCTCGGCTCGAGGATCCCCGGCGTCCCGCGACCCATTTTCCCCGGGAGAGGAACCGATAACAAACGCTTCTCGCGCGTTCTTGCGTCTTCGACCCAGATTTCCCCTTCGAAACCGCGCGCGTATCCGTGCATCGACGAGACTCGTCGCACGCGACATCGTGCTCCGTTCTCGCGCTCTCTCTTTCTTTCTCCTTTCAACCTCCCTCGAGCGACGTTTGAACGCGTTTCTCCGTGGAACGTTTCTCGTTGCGTGGCCGCTTAAAAAAAGAAAAAGAAAAAAAAGAAAAATGGTACGCGCGCGTAATACACGGCATGTAAAGTCCAACGACGAGTTCTTGTCGTCGAGGAGGCCTAATGAATGGGTCGAGGATCTTTTTATTCCCCCTCCTCCTTCAATCCCCTCACAGCGTCGATCTCGTCCTCCGAGCTAGTCGCCGCCCGTGTTCTCCTTTGTTTTTTTTTAATTTCTGCTGCTCGTATATACCCGGCCTCGGTGCTCTTTTCCTTCTCTAGCCTGTCTCTCCTCCTCCGGGGGGTTGAGCGAAGCTTCGTGTTTCCGAGGCAAGAAGCGCGACGACGCGATACACACCGTGTTCCGCTGTCAGCTGCGACGCGCTTGTTCCTTTCGCGTGCTCCTTTTGCGCGTGAAATCGTTCGGCAAATTGGCAGAAACGAGAGGGCAGGCTCCCCGGGAAAGGGAAACGCGAAAGAACGTAGCCGCCTCTGCCCCGAGCTGTAACTTTTATTAAGTTTCCCTTCTCCTTGGAGAAATTCAATGTCTGCCGGTTAACAGGCTGATCATTGCGTATGCAATGCGGCTCCCCGCGCGACTCGCGAAATTCGACTGTATTCCTGTCTCGTGGATTTCTCCCTGTGCTGTTGTCTTATTTTGCGCTCTTCTATACTCTCTTCTTTCTTTTTTTTTCTTTGCTTCTTCTTCTTTCGTGGAAGCATAAAGTTACGTCACGTTACAGTTCGATAAGTTGTTGATGATTTGTCGATTTTCTAATCTTGGCACTTGGGTGTATACTTGTGTGTACTCTTGATTGGTTCTGTTTGGTCTGGTTGGACGAACATCGAAATATATACCATAGCATTTAATTTTTTTGTTTCCATGAATTTTTACTTTATCGTCACGTTTTTTCAGAATCTGTACAATTACAAAATGCCTTCATAAACAATCTTTCTTTCTTAAAGTTGAACAAGTTTGTGAAATTTGATGATTGAGTGTAATTGATAAAGAGAATCCGCTAGATCCAACGACGTACATGTTTTGAAAGTAGCTGATAAATTTATGAAATTCTGCAAAAGACCAAAAGTCTTATTAAAACATGTATGAAATAACTACAAGTAGTTTTCAAAAATATTCAGTAATTTTTAAAATACCTATATTTATATTCGAATAATTTTACTAGTCATTGCTGGTATAATATGACGAGCAGCTGACATTACAGCAGTCGATATTTTGGAAATATTCAGAGGATATAAATTCATATTTAATTCCAAGATAAAATAGAAATAGAATTGATTGACACTGTTTTAAATTTTTCATTTGCTCCCTTACGAAAAAATGTTTTATGAATTATTTTTCAATTCCTGACTAAATCTTACTGGAACTTGTGATTTGTTTGAAAAATCAATCGCTTCGGAGATTCGGTAGGAGATTGTTACATTCTGGAAATGCAGTTAATAGAATTGTACAATTGGAAGGTGAATTATAATTGGTTGCGCCACGAATGGTATCCTTTGTTCGGCAAAAAAGAACAAAGGGTGACATGGGATAACAAAAAGAAAATTGCATTACTCTTTTAATTAGCCGCTTTTGCGCAATAAAATTGTTTATTTATTTAATTATAATTTGTAATTGTATTTCTTTCGCGTGTCATTTAATCTATTTTTTTAATTTTCCGTGTAGATCTATGAATATGAAGGTGAGATATTTAGTAAATTTTCAATAATTTGTAAATAAATTATAATTTTATAATAATAATTTTCAATAATATTCAATAATTTTAGTAAATTTTCAATAAAATGTACAGTGTATTTAACAAACTTCCCACGACGGAATTGAAGAATTTATATGTCACGATTGAATTTATATTATTGTCTCTACTTGTAAATTGAGTCAAGAAATATTTGCCAATGTATCATTTATTTTGGCAACTGATCTTGTCCCAAGTAACCGTATAACTATAGTATTATATCTCAAAGATACATTAATTTGAATATTTCGGTCATAGATTCAGTCTATGGAAGATATATGCATGAAAATTTATCCAGCAGAGACTAAACAATTTGCATATCTGCTCCATATTTCAGATCGAAGATATGCGTTTGCAACCATATTCTGCAAGTTTCTACAAATTTCGCGAAGTGTTCATTGCCTATAAATTTCGTCTTTCAACTTTGTAGTATCAGTTCTCGCGAGAAAAAAAGTAAAAAGACTACAACAGTAGAGAAATGTTTTTCCGTTATAAAGCTTGAAAGTGAAACGAAAGTATTAATTTTTCTGCCGATGTAAAAACAATATACGTACAAATAAATATTCGCTAGAAGTAAACGAAACAAGCTGAAACAAATTGATCAAGAAGGAGAATTGGAACAGCCGGATCTTGTTTTTACTACGAAAACTGTTGACGCAGAATTTCGAAAACAGGTTGGAATTTTTCCTGAATCCCCCAACCTGTTTTCTCGTTCGTTGGTGTACCACTTTTTCCCCCTTTCTTTAGTTGTATTTCAAACGCAAGAAGATCGAGATTAAAAAAAAGAAGAAAATGAAGGAAAAAAGAGAGAAGGAAAGAAACGGGGAGAGAAATTACCGTGCAGTATTACCGTAGAACACTACACACATACACATACATACATACACATACACACATACACATACACATACACATACTGCTACAGTTTTCTCACCCACGACGGAGCGAGAGCCTGTTCTACACCCGGCATCTTGGGGGAAAACAAAACAACATGGCCAAAGCGTGAATCCCCGTAATTCCATTTCACTCGTGCGATCGTTCCGTTTCACGGCGAAGCAGGAAGCAGCTTTCCATTCAGCGCGTGCACTTCATTCGCCGCGCATCAGACCGCCCTTAAACTGTCTTTAAACAGTCGGCACTCGGGCTTTTAATTTAAAAGTAAAACGCCACGACGGGGTTGGCAGCGCAACGGGGGACGTTCCCTCCTCCCCCCGCTCGACTCCTGCACGCGAATTCGTAATTCCTCAGCCGGCGAGCGTGCACTATCCACGAAGGAGTCCTAATTTCCTCGTCGCGATGGCGTGAAAGCTCGCCAGCTCCGTACGCGAGAAGCTGAACATCGTCTCGTTATTTCATTAGCTAAAATGAAAAAGCAGCTGGCGGAGTCCAGCCGACCAACATTTTGCCGAAGAAAAGGAAAAAATGAAGAAAGAGAGTACGTTGCTTCTTTCGAAAATGTCCATCTTCTGTGTCTCCGCATTTACCTATTTTTCGTGGAACAATCTGTAGTCGAAAATATCCATCTTTAATGTCCACGTTCGTCGTTCACAAATATAGTTACAATAAAAATTATACAGTAAATTATACAATAAAAATTATACTTCTTTATCAGAGAAATTTTTTGATGAAGAAGAAAAATCTCTCATCGTCACACTGACGTTTGACCGAGAACGAATATATCCAAAGTTGAAGTCACAAAGTGAAATATGAGGAAACGTGTAGTTTCTGATGAATGGTTGTCACTAAATTCACGAATGATGAACAATTAACGAATCGGTAATGATTTTAACACTTGAATGGTAACACACATAGTAACAGTAGAAAAGGATAGCAAGATTGAGTGATAAAATATATAGTCAATCGTATATCAACATTCCAGTCGTATTTCTTGCGTGTATATTATAAATATTAAGAAGGTTAGTTAACAATTGGAAAGTCTTGACATAAAATTCAACGTACGATCATTTGTTTGATAATGTTTGGAGAAGTTTGGAAATGTTTGTACTTGTTGAAACTTGGAATATTGATCGTGTATCAATATCATGTGTTGGTTAGGTAATTACTTGCAACATTGCTCTGTAGATAATGATCGTTACAGCGTATTTATTACATTTGTTTCTTGTTACGCTTATTACAATTGTTGCCTGTTTATCTACGAGATTGATGTTATGCGTAGGTGGTCAAACCTGTTGTAAATCGCAGGTCTCGCGTAAATAATTGACGTTTCCGACCAAAACAGATGTTTAACCGCGAAGTACATGTATAGTTGAATGAGATTAATTAATAATGGAAAGTGAAATTAAATAATGGAGCAGCGTTAGATAACACTGTGTATAAAGTCAGAAGATCTCAGGACATTCGAAGCTGTTCGAAATTTTGAAATTTTGTATATCTCGAAATAATCCTGGTAAATAACTTCCGAGAATATATTGGGACGACGTGAATTTATTTTTATTTAACCAGTAATAACTCGGTCGTTGTTTAAACATAAATAGAAATCTGTTTCATTCATTAAGTATTAAACACTCCATTTTGGAGATCTCATACATTTTTGCGCAACGTACGCTGTCTGCATTCTTTCTCTGTTTGTTTCATTCCGTATGTGCACATGTGCATTCATTCATTGTCTGCGTTTAAGCATTGCTCGGTATTGTTGGTAACAAAAGTATATTATTTCATTGAATATATTGCGTGAAGCTTCATTATATAATTACTTGTATTACTTATTTGTATAACAATCGCTTTAATTTATTAAAATTAGAATTCGCATCTTTGTCGGGACGATCAAACAAATTGTGCATAAACAGAAATTCTTGAAACCTTAAATATTATACACTTACATTTTTGTATAATGCTCGCGTTCCGCATTATTATTCGACTTTTAAATTTCGCATAAACGCGCAAAGTGAACGTGTCGGGCAGTGTTTAATTTGTCACATTAATAATTGAAACAATCAAGTATCGAAACTACCGATTAGTAAAAGAACTATTTTAACTGATATTTTATACTTTTCTTGCTCTTTCCGCAACAACTACTAATTCGGGTATGCCAGTGTAATGTTCCATGATTCTTTTGCATTTCTCGCCATTCTCTCCTTCTTTTAGTCTTTCAAAGTGCTGATTTCCCTTTTTTGTCTGCCTTTCTTTCCCTCCGCCATTCCAAGTAGCCTCAAACGGGTTCTATAAGATTTAGGTCAGGGCTCCATTTATAGCGGCATTTGTGAACCAGGGAAAACCGTAAATCAGCAGTTTCACAAAAGGAATGTTTAATGATTCCGTTTTACGTAATGGCGCGGAAAAGTATATTCTCCAAAAGTATATATAATGTATCCTCAGTTAGCGTTGGAAGAACAACGTTGGACGAGCAACTTTCAATCGACTTTTAGAAGCCGGCGAATTGAATTGAATTCTCCCCCTCCCCTAGACCGAAATCACGAATTCGTTCGCCTGAAGACCTCGGATATTCATAAGGTCCAAGTTCATCCATCCTTTTATTATCCGCGTAATTCTCGTCAAACGTGTGTATAATTCCAATGTTGAAATAATTTATCGGGCAGTTTGCAGTTTTGTTCCTTGCGCAATTTGTCTCTTCGAAGTACAACGTGGAATGATATTTGTACGCTTCGACGACGTAATTGTAAAATGTAGAACGCTGTATTTTCGTGGAGATTAATTTTTTTAATTAAACGATCAAGAACACGCGTAAGTACATGCTCGGTCAATGAATTTCAGGATATTTGCGAATTTTACAAAATATTCGAAACGCGGTGTAATTTTAATTCGGATTTCCTCGTAAAACGATTAACGAACATCAACTTGTTTTAATAATCGTACATTTGTATGGTAAGTATAAGCTAAAAATAAATGTCTTACAAATAAAAAATGTATGCGTATCGTGAAAAATCTAACATTTCAATGTTGGATTCTCTCGTAATTCTCCTCTCATTTTTCTTTCTTTACTAAAATAAGAGTTGCATTCAATCATATCTCGCTATATATTATAAATATATTATATTATATTATATTATTTATAGATATATTATATATATTATAGAGAGTAAGAGAATATTCTTGCATGTAACAGAAAAATTTTACAGAAAAATTTAATCCAAGATTTAATCACAAACTAATTGCTAATGCCTCTTAACTTCGCTTCCGAATTAAACGAAAATTCGTGTCAAATTATTACTCTACTTTGACCTGAATTCCCAAGTTCTCGTTTTCCAATTACACGCAGTCTACCACCGCCGAGCAGAATTCCAATTCGACCAAAAAATAGGTCGAGTAAACATCCAGTAAAAGATTAATGTAACAAAACTCAAGAGTGGAGATTAAAAAAAAAAAAGAGAGAAACATCGAAAAAAAAAAATTAAAAAGGAAAAGGAAATTTTTGAAAAGTGGAAAAAATGGAGACTGACGAAAGAAAATGAAGAGAGAGAGAGAGAAAGAAAAAACTTCAAGATTACCATTTTCAACTTTGATTTAAATGTAATGTCTGAATTACATGCAACTTACAAAACGAAATTCCGATTCTGTCAGAAAGTAGGTCGACTTACTTGAGGGAGTTACTTGCCAAAACATTACCAAAAACGCAAGTGCCCGCGAGGGAGGACCATAAAATGGCCACGTCGCGAAAACTCTGACCAAAGATTTAATTGTTATACCTTGCTCGCTGCTTCGCGTTCGAACCGAACGAAAGTTCGCAAAAGTCGAATCGCTGCTCCGTTCTGACCCGAATTTCCAAGTTGCGTCCCGGAGATCCGCGACCGAACCGACAAACGAAATTCCAGTTCGAAAACGGGTCAACGAGCGAACGCTTACCAAAACATTAACACAGAGGGTTATTAAAGGGAGCACCGCCGAGAGAAGGAGGGAGAGAAAGGAAAAATGGGGAACGAAAGGGGAGGAAATCAGTGGAATGAAAGGGGATGGTGGCACCTCTCGAAACATTTGCTGGGCGAAGTGTCCTCTCGCCGGTGTCCCCGAGAGAGAACTGGCCATTCCGTTAATTAGCCCGATTTAGGGTAACGTTGTTTTTACCCTGTTCTCTCGCCATTTTCCCCCTCCCGCCCCCTCCTTGCCGCCTCTTGGCATCCGCGCGGCCGACGACTCGCGTCGCCGCTTTAATGCAGCCGCCGTTGGCGGGGCGTCGCGGCGCATCTGCCGGGCGCTTTTAATTTTCGGCGTCATACCGTGGATATTGGCTGAGCGGCGTTCCGCTTCGTTTCGTTTCGTTTCGTTTCGTTTCGTTTCGTTTCGTTCGGCGACCATTGTCTCGAGAAAGTGTCGAGTCTCTACGGCGGCAGAACGCTCCTCGTTTCGCTCGGGATATTGCGGAAATAACGGCGATATTAATATTCCGTGGCGTGGCGTTTTTCTCTCCTTCCTGCAGAAACATATCCCCCCCCCCCCCTCCCCCTGAGAATATACTTCGTGAATAAAATGCATCGTGCGCATCCGCGAATCCTCGAATTCTCTTCTTCATTGTTTGTTTGTTTTCTTTCACTTTCGTTTTCGGCCATACCTTTCCGAACTGATCGTCGATTATTTGAGAACCGTATCTCTTCTCCCTCGATCAGTTTTTAGGATCCAGAGGATGGAATCGTTCGGTTGTATTTTGTATTCGAGGTTTGACGTTGTTTGTAGATGAAGATAGAGTAAAAAACGTCTCACTGAAAGGCCCAGAAGTAACTGTTTCGACTGGGAAATGAAGACGACTTTTTTGCCATAAAATTTTATTAACATTTATTGCAAACATTTGAATCTATAGAAAACAAATTAAAGGCGCGATCGCTCAGCACCAGACAACGCCACTCCTACTCCACGCCCCCTTGCGAATCACGTGACCTAAATCAACCAATCGCTAATTTTCGTTGCATCAGCGTTGCACCTGAAGAGGCCCGATTTTCTGGGTTACCCTCATTAAAATCACTTTCAGTGATAATATGTACTGCTAATAGAAACTGATATGAAATATCCTTGTCGAGAAAGAATGTTGAATTTTTTCGTCATTAAGGATCATTAATTTCCTTACCATAAATATGGTAAATTTTTCAACTGCTTTTGTTAAAATTATTGTTGAAAGATTGCAGGGGACACCAGAATTTCTATGCAATTTCGTATTTTTACGAACGTAAAAATTTGTTTCCATCGCTAAATATTATTATAGAAGAACTATTGAAGATATTTTATACTTTGCTGCATTTTTAATTTCCTACAAATGCGTGAGAATCTGACACAGTTAGCGTAGCAAACTAAAATTTCCAACGAAAAGTATTATGCGAAAGTTAAAACTAATTTTGTAATATTTGCCGTAATGTACAGTAATGCATGTGTAATTTTTCTCAACTTTTTCTATTTGTAGAGAAGCAATATTTCTCTCCGAGGGATTTAAATGGCAAGTGCATTAAAGTTGCATATATCATGAACTGCCGTATCTAGTTAACAGGGATAAAGATATTATTTTTTCTGAAGGGTATCCTACCAGTTGGTTCTGCAGGAAAATCCGCAATTACCATTTGGCCTGCTTAGTTTTCAATATAGACGCACATATCCTCTGCTTAATAAAAATTACCAGGGAACTATCTTAATACGGGAAACTGGTTTGTGCGTGTATATATGAACCATGCATATATGAACTTTAAACAGGGAAATGGAAATGAATTTTTAAAGGGATGGAACAGGATCTGGTGTACGTTTCAAGCAAGTTGCAACTCTTTTTTTTTTGCAAATTAAGACAGAATGAGAAGGCAAACTTCAATCTTTATAAATAATTTCGTATCTCGAGATTGACACGAGAGTAATTCAGAATTGTCATTTATCGCTTTGATCCTTTTTTTTTCTATCTTTTATACGCGTGTCTAAATTATATTACATGAATTATATAAAGTATTTTATATTTTATAATAATAAAAACTAAATTTCATTTCTTTTATCTAGTATTTTACGGAAATAAAATGTGAAAAATGGTTGTATGATATTTTTTTTTTCCTTTAAAACAATGCAGCAGCGTCTTTTCATGATTCATTTAGAGATAGACGAAAATTTCTAATACAATTTCTGAAATATTGTCCAATTTTGTAAAGTGTACAGAAAATTTCTATTAGAAAAGAACGTGAAATGGAATCACGGAACAGAAAAAAATCAGTCTAAGTGCAAATAAACGACGATAAATTAAACATCGACGGGAGAGCACCTTTAAACAGCAGCTGAAAAATTTTATTATTTCATCGCTTCCTGCAACACATATTTTCTCTCAACTCGCGAATGATGCTTCTCCCCCCTTCTCTCTCTCTCTCTTTCTCCCGCCTTCAATTCATATACAAAACAAAAAGCCAGCCAAAAGAAAAATCAATTTCAATATCTCCTCTCCGTCTCTCCAATTGAACACCATGAAATTCGCCCAAACAAACCATCTCTCTAAAAGAGAGGAGACACGCTCCTGGGCGTCGATAATTTCCACCTGAAAAAGTCAAATTCTGCTCGAGTCACAGACGCGGAGCCTGGTCAGGAACACGCGGAGAAAAAATTCGCGCGAGGTCGTTTCGTCTTCGAATGCTGACGCGATACTCGCCAGGGAACGCGCGGTCAGAAAACAGAAAGCAGATACTTTACGAGGGTGGCTCGCCAACCCTTGAATGACAGTTGCGAGCGCGCGGGGACCACGGACGCGGAGGCCAAGGCGTGTACGGGGAGGAAGTCGACTATGGGAGCTCATAAAAGATGATCAGCTCGTAAAATTGATGAGTACTCGATAACTCTGGTGGGCGACGCCGGGCTACCCCGGAGGCAGCCGCCCCTTTATCTCGGCTCGGAAAGCCGGCTGTACAACAGGTTAGTCGGAAAATAAGCGAGGCGGTAGCTTCTGGCTTTGCTGGAAGCCTCCAGCCACTTGGCCGACATTCTTCCGATCGACGAATGCGTTTTAGAAAATTGAGGAGTTAGCAAGGCGTGTGTGTATGTGTGTGTGTTCCTAGGGTTGCTTCCTTTTGGTTGCTCTTCTTCCTAGTTGAGCAGATTTTGTAGGGATAACTGGTTGGATTGTTGTTTCGTTTGCGTTTGGATTTTGTGACGCGAAGTATCCTCTTTCTTTTTCATTTTATTTTATTTTATGTCCGTGTGTTTGCGATATGCTTTTTATTGCAGAGGGTAACGAGTAAATTTGTCGTGGAGATTTGAGCGAGACAGAGATGCTCCTATAGTTGTCAAAATTGGTTTATGATGATTTGAATTTGTTCTTCTTACCAGTTGTTCTGAGTCTCGTTCTGTTTAGTCTTCCTGTCACATTTGACGAATTGTTCAACTTTACAATCAATTAATTTTTATAGTTCTTAATACTTTGATGATAAAGTGAGTATTGCAGTGATGTGATAATTTGTGAGTCTTGGTGTTGGTTTATAGCTTTGATGTACCTGATTATCTCTTGATTACACTCTCTCGTTCTTTTTCTCTCTCTTAAAGTGAATAACTTCTAAATTCATATATTATATATATTTATAATATATATAATACATTGATAAATCAGTGTAAATAAATATATATAATACTATAATTATAATATATATATAAATATAAATATAATATATAAAAATATATTGATAAATCAGTGTACTAGTAACGTTCAAAATCTTCAACTGGACAACAAATCTGTTCAACCTGCGAAATTCTGAATTTACACTTTACACGTTGTCGCACAGCTCGATCATCTTTCTAGAGACAGATTCCAGTTCGTTCAATCGGCATTGGCTTCAATCTCTTCGTGGATTGTTCTTTCAACAACCATTCCGAGAGCGCTCCTAAGAACCGATCTCCGCTGTCGAACGGATTAAATATTTTCACTTTAAACACGCGCGTTGGTTCGCTCTGCTTTCTCGCGAGTGGATCCTCGCTCGACTGCTTCTCGTCGATTCTCGTTTTCGGATCGGCAACACGTTCCTCTACGAAACACATCGAGAAATATCGCGGAATCAACGGCAGGAAAAAGACTGCTCGAACGTCAATTAAAGTCAACGAGAAGGCTTTAGTGCTCGGGGTTTGCATAATGCTGGCTCGTTTAACGAAAATGCGTGCGGCGTTTCGCGATCGTGCATCGCGTCGAGCTCGATTTATCGTTGCGTGTAAACGAATTGCCTCACTGGTTGGCGTGTGTCGTTTTTCTTCGCGAGTTCGCAATCGATGGTACCTAATGTCGATCGTTTGTCTCGTTCTATCTCGTCGATACGGTATATATCGATACCCTGAACGTGTGAAACTGTCAAATTTGAACAGTACAATTGCATCGATATTACAAACGAGTTTTAGATTATCTCTCGTCTGACGCAGTGACAAGTAGACTGCGGATTTTTATGTATTCTAAATGGATGAAACGTCTAAAATAGAATATTTAATGTAATTGTAGAATATTTATAGCAAGTGAAACGAATTTTTATTTAGACTCTATTTGTCACGATATGACTTGAAAATGCATAAAAATTTGTGATAAAACAATATAGTTCTACGAAGTTTGTTGAGTTTTTAGTAGAGGAAAAGATCCTTAATTTCTTTCTGATACAGAGAACGATCGTGGTTCGAAAGTTATGACAAAAATCAAATTGTATTTGTTGTATTATAGTACATAGTCCAATAGAATACAAATGATATTGTACATGTGCATTTACATAATTAATTAAGATTGTGTTCCTAATAGTAGCGAGATAAAATTAAAGTAAAGTTAAATTAATAAATTTTTTGAAAGTTTGAGAATAACAATAAGAAAAAAAAGATTGCATGTTTTTGTAGAATTTTGTTAAGAATTTCCAAATGTTCTCAAGTAGAAAAATATTTGAAAAATGTCAGAATATAACAGAAGTTCATTAATCCTTAAATGTACAATTTCTTTTTAAGTCGTAGATTTCAAGTCAGTGATAAATCTTTTAAGGGCCAAATTTCTGTGAATGAACTTTAGCTGTGTTAAGGTTTTATGAAATTCGTACAATAGGTCAAACAGTTAGGTTTTTTATGATCACTTGTAAATTACGGCTTAGAACACGTAAAAGTTGCAATAAAAGCAACATACGATACAGAGGTCATTAAACCTGCAAATAGCAGCGTATTATATATATATATAGCAAGGTAGTAACATTTTCGTGAGTTCGACGTTAACAGATTATATCGCAGTAACTGTTCTACGTATATATTTCAGAATCAAAGCTAGCTAATCCGATGTACGAGATGGGAACATTTATTATTAGAACAAATAGACTTGTATCAACGGTAACGTAAATTTCACGAAATTTTCGAATTAATGTCAAATTAATTAAAGAAACAACGCTTGGAATATCTGTTGAAGAAGCAGATAACTAAAAAACTGCACGATTTGTACCCCTACTCGAGGTCTACTCCACGCCCCTTCGCGAATCACGTGACCCAAATCAACCAATCGCTAATTTTCGTTGCATTAACGTTGCACATGAAGAGGCCCAATTTTCTGGGTTACTCCCGCTAAAATCACTTTCAGTGATAATATATAATTAATTTATAATTTACAATTCATCGATGTATATCGCGTATCAGCGTTCAACAATTTGAATAAAAGAAGAAGTTTTTTAAACTACAAAATAGTTTCGCTACGAATGCCACTATTAAATTTTAAAAATCAATTCTGCCGAATTATAATATTCTGGTGTTGTTGAGACATACATAAGAATAATAATACAAATCTTTTTGTACATCTGATAATTATTGATCTTTTCCTTTCTTTGCAAATTTGTAATTGAACCGTACCTTGTCAAAAACAAGTAACCGTAGATACTTTAAAACGTTAGTGCATCTAGTGTTAAATGAATAAATGGACATTTCGTAAATTTAATAATTACAAATATTCTTCATTTTCTATTCCGTCGAATAGAAGCAAGTGAACATTAATAAATATAACTTAAAATAAATAAATACACACACAAAGTTTTCAAAATCCATTTCACCGCGCCATAATATTCCATCTACCATACATAACAGAAAACAAAATAATTGTACTGAATATTTTCCTTTCACTTTTTTTTTCTGTAAATAAATTTATTTGTTCAATTACACCTTGTTGGAAAGAGGCGTGTCGAGCGCGTCCGAACAACAACGTTGCGTGTCCTCGTCTAATTCTAAATGCTAATGCTCGGTATTTAAATGAACCCGCGGTTTCCATTTCGCGAGCGCGCGAACAACACCCCGAAGGCAGAATTCATTTATTTACAATGCACAGGCATAATCGGTCAACTTTCCATATTACCGTTACACACCTCAAACGATTTAATCACAAAGCAACAACGCTAGGATCGCTCATAAACAAGCACCGCAGCTGCAAGTATCGCGTTTACCTCATCGATCTCGCGTTACATCGATCACCAACCCCCGGCGGTGTGACCCGCGCGTGGGGAGGGGGGTGCGACCGCGACACTCGGGCCAGAAATTATCACCAGGCAAACATTTACCGGCAGAATCGTCGTCGTATTTCATCAAAATCGACGACACGGCGGTCCCGTTTCGTCGACGTGCCGCGGTCGACGGAACGTTCGTCCGTGACGCGTGCGCGAAATTTCCAAAATTAATTTTCGTTTCGCCCATTATACACGGTTGCTGCGTACCGT
Source organism: Melipona bicolor (assembly GCA_030673865.1). Classification (NCBI taxonomy): domain Eukaryota; kingdom Metazoa; phylum Arthropoda; class Insecta; order Hymenoptera; family Apidae; genus Melipona; species Melipona bicolor. Next base: position 1,832,264 of record JAHYIQ010000005.1, read on the forward strand.
GTGAATAAATTTCCGATACTCGACGCGCCGCGAAGAACACCGATCTCATTTCCGCGACAACGACGACGGCAGCGAGGGGGCTGGAAGGGGGGCAGAGGGGGAGGTCTAATGTCCACGCTGTTGTTCGCGAGCAGTTTATGAACAATATACTCCGCGAACGAGTCTAGCGTGATATATTATAGCACAGTTACAGCACACGAGGAAAGTGGAGTTTGGTGTTAATCGATTTTTAGTTTTAGTTTGATTGATTTTTTTATTTGCGTCACGATTTGAATTTTGCTCGCGATTTGCTTTGATTGAATTATTCTCTGTTGTTATTGTATTAATTGATCGTAATCAGATCAGCGAACTTTGATGGATTCGTGAGCAGACTGTGGATTTTTGTGATCGATAGAAATATTTATTTATTTGTTTGTTTACTCGCACGAGGAGAATTTTATTGGACAAGGAATTTCAGGAGTTGGTTGTTAATCAATTAATCGGTTGACGTTTAAAATTGAAAGGCAGTTAATCGTTATTAGCAACGAACGACTAAATTTGAAATTTAATCTTTGATTAAAGGGTATTTAATCACTAAGCGCAATTAATGACTAAATTCGATCGTTACTTTGCAATTAACGATTAATCCTTCAGGGACGACGATTGATAATATACAAAACGATCATTCAAATTTCTTGACAGTTTTTACAAGTACAAATTATATTAATAATAACAATTAGGCAAGTTTAGTAATAATTTTTGTATCTTCAAATGACTGCACACGTTGATTTCTTTTGTACGTAATCACGAAATTTAGTAATTCGGATTGTTAATCGTTGATCAAACTTTTGTCCAACGTCTCAAAGATCTGTGTGTATAAACACGACGTAGCTGATACATCAGTATCAATTTGACAATCATTTTTAATGTCATTCTCGGTCAATTGATTCGAAAATCAACACTGATTAAATTACATCACTATCATCCATGCTTGTGGTGCATAAATGTTCCCACGTTACTTTTTTTCATTACTAAATATTTTTTATATTACGTTTTATATTACGCTACTAAATATTTTTTATATTACGTTCCTATGTGTATTTATACAAAATTTGAAAGTGCGAAGTTGCACAGATGAGTGATATGAGAAATATCCAAAGTACAGGGCTTTCTATGCAATCTGCCACGGTGAAGCAATTATAAGATTCTATTCGATAGTATCCATTATTATTAATCCATTAATATTAATTATAAAATCCATTATTATTAATCACAACTGATGCAAGCACGACCCTTCTACGGATATCTCTTCGAGTTTCAAAATTTGCAACAGTCAGTGAGCTATTCGCGATTTCGAGCAACTCTAGCCACCATAAGGACATGGGAAGCTGAGAAATGAATTGCTCGCGCGTTTCCACGCGGAGAATTAAACAATATCACGGCGCGATTAGATCGTCGAGAAACGTGCGGCGAAATTGCAAGTTTGCAATTTTATCGTCTGATTTGTTTGCCGGCGTTTATTCCCGTATTCCCACTGGTCGGATGAGAATTTATTCAGAAGACACGTCACGTCGGCGTTTTTGTTACAGTTTTAGCAGCCGCGGCGGCTAGACTTCGCTCCGTTTCTAAATTCCTCGGGGTATTTTCGCCGGCCCGCGCTTGCGAGCGAAAGGTCAGGTATTAGAAAGAGATCAGTTTTCCTCGATTAGCTCGTTGAGATTCCGTGCCTATGGCAACTACAGCGATGGACGAAAGAGAATTATTCGGTGCTACAAATCAGGACACCGTTCGAGAAAGTTTCAAACGTTTTACTTTCAACATTGATAAAGAAAGTTCTCCAAGCAGTTACGGGTTTGTTGGTTTTTGAAAATTCTTATTGAAAGTCAAAAGAGCCAGAAGCATCGATGCAACGACGTTTGCTCGTGCGAAACGCGGACGTTCTATAACAGAGAATACGTTATATATTTTCTGACGTGATCTTGTATTTTTCTCTGACGTCGGCAGCATTTTCTAAAATAAAACAAAAATAAAATAAAACACAATGATGGGCGAAAGGGAACTGCTTGGTGCCGTAAATCAGGACACCGCGCGAAATTTTCAAACGCTCTTCTTTCACTTCGTGCATGCACGTGTCAAACGCTCGAAGAAATTCTCCAAGCACGAGAAAAGTTTTTTTTTTTTTTAGTTTCTTCTTCTCGAGAATCAGAAAAGCCAGAAAAACGTCGATGTATTTGCTCGATACGAAACGCAGACGTATCCTATAACAAAGAATAACAAAGAATACATTATAATTTTCACGCGTGATCTATATTTCCTCCGTGACGTCACACACACGCACGTATCGACAGTGAGACGCCCTATAACAATTAATGCATTATAATTTTCACACGTGATCTATATTTCCTCCGTGACGTCACACACACGCACGTATCGACAGTGAGATCTTGTTGCAGCGAAACAATAACGTAGTTTTTAACCTTGACATCGCTTTAACAGGTGAAACCGTGACAAAGAATTTCATAAATTCCAGACGAATATTTGCGCTCGGCGGGAAAAGAAGAAAAAGCAAGAAGGGGGAAGGAAAAATGAATATGTATGATGCGCGACTCGAGCGCGTCGTTCGAGAGACGTGTATATATATATATATATACATATCGTATACAGATATATTTATTCATTAAACCTAGCCGTAATTTTCTCGACTTGTGTCGCGGACCAGCAGGTTGCGTAATATCCCCCGTAAATAACGACGGAGAGATCTTTCGTCTATCGTGCTCCAGTGACCGTTGTTTATCGAGCGGTGGAATGCAAATGCAGTAAATTCCGTGGCGAGAAATGAAAAATGAGCATTGCGCTCGACACGACCGTGACAAGATTTTATGTGTTTTTACGTTTCTCCTAAAAGTTTCTCTTAAATTTCACGCGGACAGATAATATGAAAATTAGCTCGCATTAATTTTAGCGACGATACGCAGTGTCGTATCGCGCGTTGGAATTCTCGTTTCGAGGTGTGGTTTATGGAACGAATGGAGAGAAAAAAAAAAAAAACGACAGGATAGATAAAAAGTAGATTAATTATAACTTTTTGGAGAATTTTATGTGTTTTGCACGTTTTATTTGGAATTCGTATATTCCATTTTAATTGAATTTGTTGCTTCATTTTCCAATTTCTATCCTAGTTTTAGACTGCGAGCTTCAATTATTTTAATCGTTTCTTTAATTACTTGGTGTGGACTTTTTGAATTAGTCGTCTTGTTAAATGATATAATTTCATCTCATTATATCAGGTATTATTACATCAAAATTATATATTCTGATATCCAATTAATATATGGTAATGTAATTCCATTTTACGAAATTGCAAATGATTTTGTAATTTTGCTTGTTATCGAAAGCAGAATAAGTTACCCAACTCTGTCACCTCACTCAAATTACTCCAACTTCGTTTCATACATGAAATATAAGAAACATATATGAAATATATAAAATATGGAATGTATTTCAAATAAAACTTGTATAATATTCGGTCAATGTAACATCAAGATCTTGCAATAAATAATTTCTTGTTATTTTACTCTTTTACGGGTACCATTTTGATATCTTTCAAACGCATCGTGTATCGTTTAATCTTGCAATTCAAATAAATGTTGGACACAGGATAAAAACTGCTAACCTAAACCTAACCTTAACTTAACCTAACCTAACCTTAACCTAAACCTAACCTAAACCTAACTTAAACCTAACCTAACCTAAACCTAACCTAAAAACACTGAACTTTGAGATATTCTTTGAAAATTGCAGAAATTTCTCTTAAATTGTAAAATGTGACGTTACAGTTACATTTAGAAGATGACATTCATATCTCGAGCAAAGTAACAGAGAATTATCTAGTTAATTACATTGCACAACCTCCTGTTGTCATACAACACTTTTTCGTACAACAAACGACAAACACAAATAAAATTGAAAGGTGGCAAAATTACGTAATTTGACGCGATGGGCGAAATTTATCCCAAAAAAAAAACGTGTATCGTACGCATTCAGAAAGAATGCCAGGCTTCCGGTTTGGATCGTGAGGCACGGGAACACTCCGTTTTTAACTGTGATTCGCCAAACGAACGAACGAACGAACGAACGAAATTCGCATAGCGTTCGTGTCTGTGGCCGGCGTTGCATTGCCTCGCGGATCGATAATCCGTGCATAATCCTTCTGTATCGAAATACCGCAATTAACGTCAAGATAGAATGCTCCATTAGATGTTATCCTCGCCGATCTCGCGTTTCCTCCAAGTGTTTGGCTATTCACGTGACCCAATTCTCGATGTAGTACACCTAACGCGTAATAGTCACCGGTGTTGCAACAGCCGATACCCATTTCTCAACGTATTACGGTCAGTTCTTAATTAAACCACTCGCAATACCGTTTAATTGGCTTCCTCCGCCGAAACGCGTGTCTCTGCGTTGTTGCGTGCATTCGGTTCTGAATGACTCTTCTTTCGTCGATAGAACAAATATTAATTTTAAAATCCCTTCTAGGTACGATCAAAGTCGCAATAGAAAGTACGCAAACGTACGTGCGCGAACGAGAATAATAATAAAAAAATGGTAACGAAGCAGGATCAGTCTTTAAGAGTCTTTCGATCTCGCTGACGCGAGACTCGACAGGGAAAGATGAAGATCCAAAGTGGCAATGAAGTTGGTCAAACTTGCAAGGACCATCCCCCTCCGCCTTCGATCGACCTCGTGGCAGATTTACAGGTACGATATCCATTCGCTTTCAGATTTATAGCCGTGGATATTGCGGATAAATTATCCATTGCGTTGATCAGTCATGCGCGAAATGCAGCGAGATATGCGCTACAGTGGATGGAACGTGTGCATGCCTCGGGCATGTCATTGGGCTTCAGGAATGGCGGTGTGTTCCTTTCGAATATGACACTCGAGAATGACCGCGTGCGTCCTTCCATCCTGCCACTTCGTCCGTATAATTTGAACCCGGGACGCGTTTCATCTTAGTTAACGGAATACCGATCCCTCGCCTGAATATCGGCGAGTGCTCCTCGAAATTTCGCTCCGTCGCGGGAGCTAACCATTGAACAAGGAACGTTCCGCTCCGCTTCGAATTACAATGACGCAGTTGTTGCACCAGTGCGGCTCGTGTGAATTCACGAGTAGACTAGTGAAACGACGAAAGTTGATTTGTACAAAAACTATGTATTATATATCTTGAGTGATTTCTGAGATATTTGACAAAACACGTTCTGGATCCCCATCTTTGAGAGCAATTTTTACCTCTTCAACGTCGATCATTGCCGATAACGAAAATTAACAGAACATTTTGTCGAAAACTACGTTAAGGTGATTGATACTATGCTCCTTTATTAGTCGAACGAATCTTACATAGTTGTGAGAATCGTTGCATCTCGGTAACCAAGAGTTCCATCGCGACGAAATACCACGTTACCAATCACCGAATCGGACTTCGATTCCGAGCACATTTCGTGACATCGAGGGAAAATCACGCTCCGTCGTTACTAGATGCCTCGACAAGAAGTTTCTCCTTCCAGTTACTCTGATACCATTTTACATCACGTGGGTTTACATCAAAAGTCCCTGAACGCGTAGATAAGTAGTCGCATGCAGCGGTGGTCACCTGTACCGTGCGTTAACACAGAGTTACGTGTTTCGTTAATTTTGGTGCGAGACCTTGGGAGGAAAGGAGAGGAAAAAGTGGTGGATGCCCGCTGGAGCGAACGCGACCAATTCCGCGAAACGGAGTTACGCGCGTACGCATCGAATCACGGTTGCATCCTCGATGCATCTCACGCAGCCACGTCGATCGATGCCATAGATACTCGGCCGGGCATGCTGTAATTTCAACTTGCCTCGCGATTTGCAATACCGCTCGCAGCCGCGCGGTTATCCGTCACGCGTGCCACGTGTCTGATAAGAATGCCGTGTTTCCTTCGCGTGGAATTCGCCTTCAGATTGCGATCGATTCGTAAATCCGCTCGCTCGCCGCGCAGACACCGGCGTTCGATCCGCAATTTCTTTTTTATTGGGATTTTTATTATTCTCGCGAAGCGGAGAGGAGGGGGGAGAGACGTGGGATGTCGTTGAAAAATGTCGGAGAATGTTCTTTTCTGATCGTTCTTTAAAGATAATTTTAATAGTGATAATAATAATAATTTGTTGTTGTTGTTGTTTTTCATGCGTTTAAGGGAGAATAGTGCTGGCAATTTTAGTTACAACTTTCTGTTGTAATTTGAACGAAGATTAAATTTGGAAAAAAAAATTGATTCGCGGTATAAATGGATGTTAATGTTGTTAATGTTGTTGAGTAATGTCAATGGATACTAATGTTAGTTGTAACGGAAATAAATTGGTTTTCCTATCAGTGAAAATAAGAGTATAATACAAGCATTGATAAGTACTGTTATATATTAAATACGCTTAGATAATATAGCAAATTAATTAATAGGTTCATATCTTACTTGATATATGACTTAATATATTAGTTTTAATACTTACATTGCTAATTATTAGTTAGTTTATTAATATATTAGTTTTAACATATCGCTAATTTATGGTCTGTACGATGTTTAAAATCATTTATAATTACATAGAATTGATTTATAAAAATTCCTTGTGACACGTGTATATGATATACCTCGGTACAAAAAATAGCACATTATATTTTTTATTATATCACGTATCGTAAGCTAGAGATTATTATTACGTCAATAATCCTTGGGCACGGATGTACGTGCATTATGTTGAATATCATTACTGAGAAACGAAATTTCTCAAAAATACAAAAACCAAAATGGAAATACTATTGCAGCCCCGAGACTTGTATTATATTTTGTATCGCGAAGTAGAGGTAACGCGTCAATCATAACATCGGTATCCTTCGACATGGATTATCCTCCCATGTGTGTATGTCGAATGTTATTACCGTGAAACGCAATTTCTCAGAAATACAAAAACGAAAATGTAAATACTGCCTCGAGGCAAACAAATTCGGACAAGTCGAACATTCATGCTCCTCAGTCGTACGGGAGCTATCGGAAGCGTAACATTCGTGCGAAATACGATCGGAAGCGTAACATAAATGCGTATTAACATTCGTAAAAATGGCTCGTGGGAAGAAGTCAAATTCACCTGTAATAACGCGATATTGAAATTAAACGAAGAACATTATTCCGTGAGAAAAATAGCCAAAATACTCAACAGAAATGATAAAGTGATAATGAACTTAGTGAAAGATCCCGATAATTATCGAGAAAGGAAAAACTGCACGACTTGTACCCTAGTACGATTCGTGTCACTGAAAGGCCCAGAAGGAACTGTTCTGACTAGGAAATGAAGACGACTTTTTTGCCATCAAATTTTATTGATATGCAAACATTTGAATCGATACAAAATCGCTCAGTACCAGACAACGCCACTCCTACTCGAGGTCTACCCCACGCCCCCTCACGAATCACGTGACCCAAATCAACCAATCGCTAATTTTCGTTGCATCAGCGTTGCACCTGAAGAGGCCCGAGTTTCTGGGTTTATCTCAGTGATAAAAGTTCTGGATTACCGCAGTGTCTAACAGCTCGGGATAAACGTGCTCTAATACGTACTGGGTCAAATTTGAGCTTGACTGCGAGAAAGAAAGCTAGATTTAAGGAAATGTAAGGAACATTCGACGTATTTTAAACTGCGAACATCTGCAACGACGAAATTTGCAACAAAAATCTTGGTTGTAGCAAGAGTATAAGCTGTGCTGTTTGCAATCTACAGAAAGACATGTTTGCAATAAGAAATGGCAAAGAGTCGTATTTATCGATTAAAAGAGCTACGATTTAGATGGATCTGATGAAGACCTTCACTACTATTATCGTAATCTACGAAAGAAGCTGCAACTTCTTAGTCGACCAATGGAAAGCAGCGGCACAATGATTTAGGGAGATGTTGGTTACCAAGGTAAGATGGAAATAAAATTTATTACAGGAAAATTAAATAGTAGAAAGTAGTATATATTGAAACCATTGACGAACAAATTAAAGCATACACGACACGAATTCTCGGAAATAGTATATTTTTCAGCGTAATAGATAATATATCACTTATAATTTCACTTATATTTTTAGTTATAGTATTATTATTTAATATTCATAATGAAGAAATATAATTTCAACCCAAATTTCACTTTCTATTTTAATATTATATAAAATGCGAAATTTTCGGAAATATTATACAGCGATAGATATGACGTATTCCTTCTATTTGTTTTTGTCAGCAATTATCAATTTATTTTTTTCTTTGATAATGAAAAGATTTTTTTTTTTTTTTAGAAAAAATTTAGGACAATATCGAAAATCAGCTAGATACAGATATCGCTCAAATTAAATTGATAAAAAATGCTTAAGTAATACAGAACAAATTTGATATCATTTATAACGCAAACACTTTCACCCCCGTAAGGGATGATTTTACTTGAAAGGCGTTAAAACTACGCAAACGTAACAAGACAGTAATTTATGTTTCCGCATCGCGTACGCCGTGTACATCATGTACCTCGTAATCAATCTTCCTTGTACATACTATGCAACTTGTTATAAAAGTGGATCTAACGCGATAGAAAATTCATAATGTTAAATTTGAAATAATGTATCCACTATATTATAAAATAAAACGGAAATAAATTTTCTAATAATTAATTTACTGCTACGTATTGTTACAAAGAATTTTATCTTTTTACGAAATTTCAATTTTGTTAAAAAATCAAATATATATATTCAGTATATTAACATCCTTTATATTATATATTAATATATCAATGTTCTTTGATATCTTAACATGAACAGTTGAGAACAAATCTGATCATTACTGAACAAATAAATATTAATATTAATATTATTATCACACGATTAACACATTTCGTTAGAACAAATATTCAGCGAAATATTCAAATTTGCAACTCGTCCGTCGTCGGAAATAAAAGAACCGAACATCGCATTGACGGATATGTTTTTTTTTATCCTCGTTCGGTGAAAGCGATCCCCGTTTCGTGCGTGTACGATCGACGCTCGCTTCTTTTGTCATGAAAATACCTATCGCGAATCAATGAAAACCGATTCGTCGAATTACTCCCCCCGTTAGATTGTAAAAATCTATACGCGTAACGAGATACGTGTAGAGTAACATAATCGCGAATTCCGCCGATAAAAATCGCGAGTTTCGAGAAAGGAGAAATAATGAGAAAAATATTTCAAACGCGAGAGGTTCGAAGTTCGCGCAAGTTCGCCAATTAACAAACGTCCCCGTTGCTCGACGGACGTGAATTTCCCGCGGTCGCCGGACTTTTATAAGATTAAATTACCGAGCCGATCGGCGGTGGGACGCGATTTCGAACCCCGCCGGCTTTCCCCGCGTTGACGTCGACGAGCCCAATGAAAATATTTATGTTTGCACACGAAGGCACACTTGTATAACGAGGAGAAATTGAATGGCGAAATTAAAACCGAGGCAAATACCGCGGCGGCCGCGACGACGTGCGCGCGTTCTCCGCGTTTTCATTTCGCGTTTCAGCTCGCGCCAGCCGGGCCATGAAAATTCGAAAAAGAGACACGACCACCGTTTGACCGATCGAAAAGACGATCGCGTTACATCGCGCGCGGAAAAATGTTTCTCGTAAAGAAACGAAAAGGCCAGAATCCTGTGCCATTTAACGCAGTGACGTTAATGGTAGGGAGAATCCCGTTGAAACGCTACACACGCGTTTAGCAAGTGTTTGAAGAGCCGATTACGTCTCAAAGAAATTTTGAGTCTTTGTACTCTGACGATGATACTTTAGATTTTCATTCATTTGGATACACAAATGTTCACAAATGTACAAACAAGCCTTGAGTGTTTTGAATAGATAGGACTTTTGTTTCTCAGATAAAATTCACTCAATCCTGATTGAACACGAAAAGATAAAATTCTGGTTTTATAAAGATGCTGATGTATGTAATCGCGAACAGTGACTGTTACTATTTAGAGAATTTGTATAATACAGAATATTTTACAACGATCGTGAGAAAGAAAGAGAAATATCTCATCATATATGCTTTGACGAAAAGAGCAAAAGTTGTGCAAGTAGTTTCAAAGTGGTCACACTCAGCTACCGTGACAGTGTATCGATTGGCCCGTAATGTGTACGAATGATATACCACGTATATAGCCCGGCGATAATCCAGAGAGCATCGGGATCGATCGATCGATCGGTCGCGTATATGGGGAAACGGGTCTTCCTGGATGGGTGGCAGCTCATTACCGCGCAGTTTCAACGGAACACTCGGGGCATCGCATAATTCGGGCGTCTATGAACCCTGCAGCTGCAACCGTCGCGATCTCGCATTCAGGAAGACGTAGATCGCGGCAACAACGCGGCGATATAAACGGTAGCAATCAAGCGATTGATTACGAGCGACTAGCGCGAGGTGCTCCGAATGGCCAACGCCATCGAGAGATTACAAAGTGCCAATTATCGCAAGGAGCGTTTTATAGACCTGTTATTATCCGAACCGTTTCCAGCACCGAGATTACAGAGCCCTGGCGTTCTCCTTTTCTGTCCTTCTAACTCTCTCTCTCTCTCCCTCTCTTTTGCTGTTTCTGTCTCTGTCTAGCTTTCAACTATTTGACGATTTAACGAGAACCATCGAAAACGATGGACACACATCGTGGTTAATGAAAGAACCATCAACGAATACAAGACTGACGGGCTGATGTTTGGCCATTTCCAATTTGTCATTGGCTCGCCTAATTTCCGCGGCGATAATCGCGTGAGAGTTTTCGTGCAACTTTTTATCCTTTCTCTTTTTCCTTTCTTTTTATCACTGAAAGTGATTTTAGCGGGGGTAACCCAGAAAATTGGGTCTCTTTAGATGCAACGCTGATGCAACGAAAATTAGCTATTGGTTGATTTGAGTCACGTGATTCGCGAGGAGGCGTGAGATAGACCTCGAGTAGAAATGACGTTGTCTGGTACTAAGCGATTGCGCCTGTAATTTGTTTTGTATCGATTCAAATGTTTGCATATCAATAAAATCTTCATTTCCTAGTCAGAACAGTTGCTTCTGGGCCTTTCAGTCAGACGAATCGTACTGGGGTACAAGTCGTGCAATTTTTCTTCTTCTTCTTCTTGTGTTTTATATAGGTGCATAAATAATTGGATACTCGAGTGCAATTTCATTGAAAGCTTGATATTTTTATCGCATGTTCTATCATTAATCTTTCGCTAATTTTTGAGTTTTTCGTAAACTCAACGATGTTTTAATCGTTGTGGGATTTCAACAGTGAATATACTTAAAGTCATTCTGCAGAGTCTTTTTATTAATTATTGTAATATTAGTTGTTCTTTTTATCAACCGTGTGTGTTAACGTTTAATTAAAAATTCGTTTAAATTGTATTTTATACTGCACCAATTTGCAACTGTCCTAATATTTGTACACGGTAGTGTTGCATATTTGATCGATCGTTGAAAATTTGCAAAAGATAATTTGAAATTTGGAAAAAACAACGGAGAAAGAGAATCGAAGGAAATAATCTTGGTTAATGAATAACAATTGTAGTAACAACATATCTCGATCGTGAGATTTGTCAAAGTGAGCCAACTTAAGTAGATTGAAGGGGGAGATAAAGTCAATGGAGAACTGAATTTAATAATTTACCGTTGCACGAGCTGCTAATTACGTGTGAATTGTTAAGATTCTTATCCGACCTTAACTGTTAGAACGAAGGTTCAAAGTAAAAAGATCGTTAAACCGTAATGGTGTATTCTTCTCGCTATGAGTAGCTATAAGCGAACAGTTAATGACTCCAAGTTTCAATTAAAAAGTTTACGAAGGATCCTGTATAGCATGGCGACGATCAGTGTGAAAAATTAGAAGACTGGATAATTGAACAATTTTGCGAGAGTAGCTTTCAGATAATTTCTAAAACGTTCCTTAATTAGGTCGATGTAAATAAGTTGATAAATCGATCATATTTCGTCGATGATTAAAATTGGACGAGTTTTAGAAATCTAACAGTAGAGAACATATTGATCGTGAAAATTTTCAACAACTTTTCCACAATACAGAGTATGTAAAATGTAATTTCAAAACAAATTTTTTATTTTTAAATTTGTTTCTACAGATTATTATTAATTTATTAATTTATGTGCAAAATTTATTTCATTTGGACGCAGGACAGTTACTTTTTCCACGTTGTTTGTTGTCCTTATTTTATTTAAAATTTGATGGACCGTAGAATTTAAATTTTAATTTGCATCGTCTATTTTGATTCGTGAAACTGTGAGTTCCTCCGTTTGTTGAATTTGTTGCAAGTCGCTCGACTTTGGTTATCAATTAACAAAGCTGAACCCTCGAAGCTGTCCGAATCGCGACAGTTTCGTCGACAGGCCGTCGATTTCCGCCTCTGTCGATATTACTTGGCGATCAAAATAACACGTTCCTGCCGATTGAACGTCGCGTTTGATAGATTAACCGATTTGCTATTGCGTCTTTGTTATCCGGCCGACTTAACAAACCGTTCTGAAGTCTAATTCCCCGCTTTTATCGAATAAACGGAACACACCGTCGATTATTAGGATCGTTAATACGATCAGAGGAAACGCGCGAGCGGATGATCAAACGGAAGCTCCTCAAAGCTCACTCTAATTCTAGAAAGTTCTGTGAAATCCTCGGAAGATGTACGTTAATTGGCGTATCGTAAAACAGTCGTTTCCTTCGGTACAGGCTGTTCGCGAGTGTTCGTAAAGACTCGCTCGATGAAACATTGAAGGAGATAGTTCTTTAGTAGACGAACGACTTTTTTGGAGTCGATAATTATCCACGACACGTTGTCAAATTGTTCGTGTCCTTTGGTTGTTAAATTAATTCGACGACGTTTGTATAAATAAATTGCAGAAACGAGTTCATTTTATTAAAAAAAGAAAAAAAAACAATATTGATGGAACGTGCAAGAGGTGAAACAATAATTTTAAAATGTACAAGTCCATTGATAACTCCTTTAATCTTATCGCCATCTAAATATTTTCACTTCGCGTGAAACGCACCATTTAATATCAGAAAAGTTGTTCCATCGCTTGAACTCTCTATTAAAATCCGAATATGAAAATTCCATCGTAACAATTTCTCAATAAAAAAATTACAGAGTGTTAAACGAAGGCGAAGAAAAACGACAATGCAATAAATGATCAACTATTTTAAAAAACAGAATAGATTACATCTCTTTAACGTTCATACACGTATCATCAAAGAACAAAATCACCCAGTTATTCTCCTCCCTATTCTTATCGCCCTGAACGACTTCGTCTCACAGAACACCGGCGTCAAATCGCGCGGCAATCTCCCGCGATAATTATCCATCCAGCAGTCGTGAAATTATGAAATCGCGCTCTCGAGGAAACCCGGGCGCAATTACGATGCATCAACTCTCGACCGGCCCCCGCCGAAAACGTTGATGACGTCTAATCCGTTTACATCCCGGTGGGATAAGTGTGTAATAAGGTGGACGAGCGGTTGCTCGCTCGGCGGTGCCGCCCTCATAAATTGCTGCTTATCTTGAGCAACCGTGATCCACCACGGCCGCCATTGTCATGCTAATTCACGATTACCTGTCCTCCTTCGTCGTTGGCCCTGGTCCTCGCCAGCGGCGGACCAATTTCATCCGGTCATCCGCGCGTTCAGCCGCGGTGTTCTATTTGGATTGATGCTGCAGCCGTGCTGCTCCAACAGTAGCTTGGCTACTCGATGACGAGCCAGAAGGACGTGTGCCGTTCAGGGCCGCCACTCTCAAATACAACAACGCGCAATTAAACAGCAAGGCACGCGGTGACGCTGCCGGGCTATTAGTTAGCAGAAGGCAGGGTGCGAGCATACGTGTTGGCTCGACGTGCGGAGAATCTTTAATAAACGGGATTATTAATTGTTTTTAGCCTCGACGCCCTCGTAACCCAGCTGTTACATGCTCTCTCTCCTCTGTCCTTTTCCTCTTTTACTTCCTCGCGGATTGAAAACGCGGGGGTTCACGCTTTTCGCAATTACGTATCGAGTCACCGGGGAATTTCTCTTCTTTTATCATTGAAAGTGATTTTAGCGGGGGTAACGCAGAAAATCGGGCCTCTAGGTGCAACGCTGATGCAACGAAAATTAGCGATTGGTTGATTTGGGTCACGTGATTCGTGAGAGGGCGTGGGGTAGACCTCGAGTAGGCGTGGCGTTGTCTGAGCGATTTTGTATCGATTCAAATGTTTGCATATCGACAAAATTTTATGGCAAAAAGTCGTCTTCATTTCCTAGTCACAACAGTTGCTTCTGGGCCTTTCAGTGAAGCGTACTGAGGTACAAGTTGTGCAGTTTTTTCTTTTTTACGTTTACACGGACATCCAGGCGTGTATTGTTACTGACGAAGGTCCGTACCGATCGCGTTCGACGAGAAACTAGACTGGTCACCGCGTGGCGCAAGAAACGTGACGGGAATATTTAATGGCTGGGATTATTAATTGCCCTGGGTCGCGTGGGTGCAACTGCCTTCGTTTGCGCGCGGGTTCTCCGAGTAAGCCGTTTGTTTGAAAATTTCAATCGGGGGTTGGGTCCGGGTTTCAGCTGCCCGGATTGATTGTCCGATGGACGCAAGGACACCGTCGAACTTACTCTTGCGGCCGGCTAACGCGCCCGAGGGTGACTCGGCTCTGTTTACGAATTTTGGATGATTAAAGAGGAACGTTTTATCTCGTATCGCGTATTATTCGCTCGATAAACTTGGCGCAAGAAGAATTTTATTTTTCTTCGTGTTATACGTGCTCTTTTATAACGATTCATTTATTTATCTCGTAATTTGTTGGAATATAATTGACAATGAATGGGAATCTAACGTTTGATAGTCTTCTTTTGCTTCTAATCGAAATTTTATTAAACCTCTTGTAACATTATTAGTGTAGAATTAATTTTCGTTTAAATACTTCATTTTTTTTTTTTTTATAATTTACGAGTGATTCTAATTTAATTGCCAGATGTTGTAGAATAAATAAATTTAGAGACTGACGCAGGTAAAAGATTCAGTTCGGTAGATTCCAAGAATTGTATATATATGTCACTGCAAATATATAATACGAAGGTAATCGACATAGTTGGTAATCCAACATAAATATATAGTAATTGATATTAAAAGCGTTTCCTCACAGAAGAGATTTTGTAAATCGTATGCATCTCAGTGGGATTTTCGTTTAGCAACACTAAAGAAAATCTTAAATTTTTGTCACGTCAGTATTATTTCAAGATCATGCCCTTTATACATACATCTGAATCCGTATTTTTTTTTCTTTAAATTTTGTTCTTTCTTTTTAATTATCGCTACACGATGCAATGAAAAAGAAATACATAGTCGCACGAAAGAAGAAAATATCAGTGAAAACCTTGAAAACTCCGAGAAAAAATGGAAAATCTCGGGAAAAAAATATTCTTGCCAAAGAGTTATCGGTCTTTCGATACCATTCTGCAACTGTATTTTTGCGTCATCGTCAGCAATTCGGAAAGATACTCAGGTGGTCTCGCTTAAACGGACCATCCCGTGCATCGCAATTTCTCGGCTAAATACAACATCTGTCCTCTCCAATCGCAGTCACATACAAAATCCACTTCTTCTACCCTTGCAACCTAACATACGTACACACACAGACACACATATACAGGAGCGAGCCCCGCTCACCACGACGATAAGGAAATATATTAGAGCACCCATCTGGTTGCCGCTGGCTTCCGTAGAAACTGATTTAAATTTCGCGGCTGCAGGGCCGTGCAATCTGACAAGTAATATCGCCGATGTAAGGGAAACGGGCGGAGTATCGAGGTTACTCGGATTCTTATTACCCAGGTTCCGGAAATTTGCCTTTGCAAATTCAAGGAGGAAACTCGTTTGTCGGTGACGACGACGACGACGACGAGGACGAGGAGGCCGGGTGGAACCCCGGAGGGGATCGAAACAAATTCGCCCTGCGGACGCGCCGCCCCGGCAACAACACGGGGGCCGGTTTCCATAAAAATCATTTCTACTCTCGTTCGCTCGGCCCGCACTTTTTTATTCTCTCGCTCGCCACACCCGTTGTAATTGGATTTCGTTGGTATTCAAGGGCCGAGCGTTGCGCCCAGCGCTCCTCCGCGAAATAATTATTTATGCATTTGGTCGCGAGCGTGCTGGAACGAAGCGGTTGTAAGTCGGCCCGTCGTTTTTGCTCGCGCAAGCTGGATCCAGCTTCGCCGGATTTATGGGGCGTTTCGCTGTTGAACCTTTACGGTGGTTACGCGCCGTGAGGATCGTGTGTATTATACTGTGTTTAGGATCAAATTGGGGGGATTTCGACGGGGAGGAAGGATTGTTTAGAAATTTGAAAAGGCGGGAAGAGAGGTGTCAAGTTGTTTCGAATTTATTTCGCTTGGCGAGGAAAGCAACGTTTGCGAATTTTTATTACAGATAATTACCAATTTTCGAGGCACAAAAAATTATATACGATTGTATAAACTACTTGTCCTTCAACAGAAACAAAGTTAGTCCCGCTCTAAATTGACAAAACCAAGCTACGTTCCTCTGTTTCTGAAAGATTGTTGATTTACCGGAAAGAAATCGCATTTAACAAAAATCAAAATACCGAATGAACGACACGACCATCCTTCTTTTTCGTCAAAAAAAAGTAACTTTGTTTATTGCTTGTTACTTACTACAAAAAGTAACGTAAATTGAAAAAACGAAACTGCGTTCCTTCGTTTCTGAAAGATCGTTGATTCACCGAAAAGAAATCACACTCTCCAAATTAAAATACCGAACGAACGACACGACCATCCTTCTTTTTCGTCGAGAAAGAGTAAGGTAAAACAAGAGGAAAGAACAACGCGAAAGAGCAGAGTTAGTATAAATTCAACCGCGGCGATGAAAAATTCGGAGAAGGCTCAAGTTTTCCGTGCTTCGCGCAGCAGTTGCGGATGAGGCCGACTGGAATTAGAGGAAAGAGAGCCCCGGAAAGAAGGGGGCCGCGGATAAGGGGGGTTGGAGGTGAAAGGTCGGGCCGGAGGCTGGAAAAAGTGCAGCGCCACCGGGACGACAAATCAAATTTTCGCTCCGGCTGCACGGGGCTCGCGGCCCATTGTTGCTTTTTATATGCAAAGCAAGGTTAAATTATGGCGGGGGAAAGGAGGCGGACGGAACCCGCGGACAGTTCGTAGCCATTGTGGTACTTGCTGACCGGAAGCATCATTGTACCAGCAGCGTCGTGAGTGGATAGCTTCTATTTAAATGTATTTCGTGCGCTGTTCCAGTCTCTCGCCCCCTTTTTCTCTCTCTCTCTCTCCCCCTTTTTTCTTTCTTTTGCCTCTTTTCGTTTCGGGCTTGGCTACGTGTTCCCTATTTTCAGACAGGACGCGGCCGCGTTCGCAGAAATTTTTATGGCCGCCTAACAATTCGGAGGGCGTTTCCTTCGGGCGCGCCCTCCGGTTGCCGGTCGTGACGAAACTCCTGATTCCCGCGGGTTCTTCCGAATTCGGAGAGATGATGTACGCGCGTTCGTACCGCGCCAGGCTCGTTATTCAATTGCCACCCCTGCTCGCCGCTTGATATTTATCGGGAGGCCAGGCGATCTTACCGCGAAATTGCAGCGCATCCCGCGGACATTTGCCGAAAATTCAATTTTCGACGAGCGTGTGTCGTTATTCAAAATTCGTCATTGCTCCACGCCCGTGCATCGATACGATATATTATCGATTCATTTCGGTTGCCGATGAGAGATTTCGTTTCTGCCCGGAATGAAATTTTTTCAATTGCATTTGTTTCCCGGATATAGACGCGGAGCGAAGAAATTAAATTTTCGACGGACGTGATTATTATTGGAATAATGTTGTTGCGCGTGTATTAAAGTGCGGACTGGCGCTGTTTCGAAACGTTGTAAACGAGCAAGAATGAAATTACCCAAATATGTTTGTTTCCTATACGCGACGATTGTTCACTGTAACAAATAATATCGAAATGAACGTTGGAACGGCTATTGTTTTTCACGAATTTCTTCTCTGTCGATATTTATGTACGGGGCTTAAAGTTTCTTAAAGAAACACAATTTTTGCTCGAAATAACGTACCGTTGCATTGTTGCACTTAATTCTGACACGATTGTAATTATCTCTTTCATATGTATATGTAGTAGGAACGATTAAAAATCCTAAAACAATTTTTTCAATTAAAGAAATATACGTGTGTGATGTATTCAAGGTTCGAGAAAAATATTTCTGTTCAAAAATTGACCAATTCACTCGTCACTTTAAACACGAAACAGTAGCATAATTGAAACGTACAAAAGACGCTATAAAATTCTCGTGTCGTCTTGTTATTACATTCCTATAAATCAGATAGATGGAAAGAAATACGAACAAACGAGAAATCTCGCAATGGCCATTGCATATTTTCACAAAATATCCAATTTTTTTTTACAAAAGAAAAACTATTATACATCCCTCGATCCAATACGATTTTTCCCATCACCAACGATATCTAACCGTCCCCCATTTGTCCAACAAACGATGAACTCGCTCGGTTACCAACAGACAAGAATAAAAGTCCCGCTGCGAGACTCTTGGTTCGAACTCTTCGTGAACGAACCACCCACGTCCTTTCATTCATCGAGCGCTGATGGCGCGTGCATCGGGTAACCCATTCTCGGCGCATCGAATATGGCTCGCCTAATATGTAACAATTCGATCGATGACTCTCGTTCATTCACTCGCGCGATGCCACCGCCCCGGTTTATATCGGCAGTTTGCTCGCACGTGGGTCTGCGCGTACTCGTTGTCGACGATCGTCCTCGTGATCATCATCGACGTTCTCGTTCATTAACGTTCGCGATGATCGCCCGCGTCCTCGTTGTCGTCCCGGCCTATCGCGACCGCTGTCATCGGCTTTATCGGCGTTATCGGCCAACCGCCTCGCGATATTCATCGCGCGTATCGATCGAGTGTTAACATAATCTGACCTCTGATCGACTGATTTTCGCATACGCGTACGTACGCGTGTGCGTATGTGTATATACATATATACGGGCGATCGTCATTGGTCGATTTCTCGCGTAACGTCGATCTCGTTGATCGTTGATGGTGGCCATCGACGGGGAATTTGCAATTAAATATCATATCGAGCTGCGATTCGATTATAGAACGCCGGGCTGACGTATCAACACGCGCACGTTTCGGCGGCGCTACGGCGGCGCTTGTGCGCCCTGCTGCAATTGTTGCGGCAGGGACATTCAATGCCTCGGACGATTGTCGCGTGTAATTGCTTCGATTGATTCGGTAATTTGTGTTTGTAATTCGCGCCGGTGGACACGGTTGTTATGCCGTTGTCAGTGCGTTAATCGCCGAGTCGAAAAATTCAAACTGCTCGGCATTCTTTGACGGAGGATCGACCCTTATCGTTGGAAGCTAGATCGATCGACTTTGTTCCATGTGCAGTCACCAGTTTCGTATCATTTAGACGGGTAATTGGCGTTAATTTGATGCATCGAAAAGAGAAATCTTATTTCAAGAGAATTCTGAGATGAATTTTTCGTTAAACAAACGTAATGTTATGATTTTTCTATTTATTTGTAATTTGTGGAGTTGATCAGCGTAACTCGAACAAATAATACTTCTTCTATTTTCTTTTCCTTCAGTTCCTATTTAAACAATGCGTGCGTTTTTTATTCCCTTATACTCGTGATTGATATTTTGAAAAGTCAAACCTAAACTTTCGGGCAAATAGCAGGAAATTTTTGGACAGCATGAAGTAAATAGTTCGTGTCTTCGATATTTTCATTTTATATTTATGTTGTCACTTTTGCTTTCATTGTATATTTATATTAAAACAGACAATTAAGGATTTTTCAATTGCGTTGAATTATATTCCGTGTAACAATTGACAAGATTTTTCGTTCTGCAGTAAAAGTTTTATTCAAATTTTAGATATCCTCTTTGAAGTAAAAAGTTTTTTTTCTTACGCTCTTTGCGTGGTTTAAACAAAGTTTTGGTACTTCTGTTTCTTGCCAATTGCAAGCGACTTTAATCCGCGCTTTCTCCGACGTTAGTTCGGACAATTGAAGTACCGGTAATTAAATCATTAAGTTCCCATCTTTCTCCAGTTGTAAAATTTCTAATTTCACTGTTGGAGTGGTTGCAACGAGCTTCATCGATGAAGTTTCTCCGAAGGGAGGAAACGATAAAAATAATAAAAAGACCGTTGCTTTTGAAGCAGAAGTTGAAACAGAATTTTTTATTGTTTCCGCCGAGATGAAACCCGCGACGGTTTTTACACAAAAGTGAATTTTCTAGAATTACATCGCTAATTAATTACATTTTTAAAAAACAAAGAACACGTTCTTTAATTAAGTCAGAGAGGAACTAAATTTAATCCTCCTTTCGTGCAGAATGTTAAAATTAATACCAATATTGAATTATATCAGTATTGCGAATTAATAACTTTACAGATATTTATTTCATTACGATTTGACAGAAGAGCGTTCGTTACATCGAATTCGAAGCTCTCTAATTTTCAATTTATCGTGCCAAATAAATTATTTTTTTCCCAACTGAAATTATTTACGACGTAAAATTTGTCAACGTTGAATTAAATTAAAATGTGGAAATTACCGTAAAACAGATGTTACTTCTTTTTTAATATCATAAACGTGTTAGCTCTAAAATCGATGGAGAAACATTTACAGCATTCCAAGAGTCGTTGTGCCAATAAAACGCGTTTACTTTACATTTAATTACATTATACCAATAAAACACGCGCGTAAATATTTATTTATACTTTTTCCGTAGAACCTCGATATCTTCAAATGATTGCACTTCGAATCAGCCGAAGAAAGAACGTTACCTAAAAATTAGTTATTTAATTAAAAACACTCTACGATTTTAACCGATACACGCATATTACAAAACTTTTTCCCCAGTTTTTAATTCGTTCGAACTTCGGCGTAACAATTTCCGATATATATAAGCGTTACTTTCAATTTCCAAAGAGAATTATTATCGCGCGCGCGCGCAAAACAACACAGCGTTTCGCAATTACGTTTCCTCCGCAGTATAAACATCGTTAAAAATAACAAAGCCTCGGTAAATCGAGAAATTTTCCAATCGATCGTTTATTTCCCGTCGACGCAACAAAATAATTAATCCGCTGCATTCTTTAAAAGCGTAATCAAGTCTGTCGCGTTATCAAGTCTATTTTTCCTCTCCCCTCCTCCCTCTTCTCCTGCGAAAAATCGTCGCCGAGTCACACGAGATACACGTGCGATTAAAATCCAACGGCGCGATAATGAAATCGACGACAGTATGTACAGTTAAATCTAATTCTCATTTAATCCTCCGTTACGAAGGAACGTTACTCGTTGAATAAAACACACACACACATACACAGCGTGTTCGAATTGCAATTATTCAAACACTTACCTCGTCGTTTGCTTACGTCGTGCATTAACAATGCCAGTGTGGAGATTAAAATCGCGGAACGACATCGACATAGTGACAGCGGCGTTTCATTTTCCTAGCCAGCTCATTCGTCAAGAAAGGAAACGAAGGGAAAAATTCGATATTCGACACGTAACTCACACGACGCGAAATTGTACAGCCTC
Organism: Melipona bicolor; assembly: GCA_030673865.1. NCBI lineage: Eukaryota > Metazoa > Arthropoda > Insecta > Hymenoptera > Apidae > Melipona > Melipona bicolor. The sequence continues at coordinate 1,853,931 of JAHYIQ010000005.1, forward strand.
GTTGAAGAGTCTTTGTTCCGAAACTGATAGAACGAAGGGTGTCTCGTTTGATTTTGATTTCTGTCTTTCGCGTCGTAGCGTGAAAGTTGAACAGTGTTAAGAGATTAATAACATATTTCGATAATTAGTAACATATCCTGGTGTTATTGGTCTTTTCGCGAATGAATATGTGAAGATAATGTGAATTTTGTTGGTTTTTGGTTGAATGGAATTCTGTGTGACGCAGTATGCCAAAAAATTATCAGTTTAAATACTACTGCGTGTATTTTTATGTCTGTTAAAATTAAAAGATTAGAACTGCTAGTCTTTTATACGTACCAAAATATTCTGTATATAAATCATTACAATTTAAATGATAATAAGTAAAATAAATAGATGTAAACAATCATGTCTTGTCTGGACAGAAATTAATATTAATCTTGATGAAAGAATACTTGTATTTTGTCAACAATCGTGGAAAAAGAATATCTGAAGTTATATTGACAGCTTTGATAGTTCTCCTAAATTAACTATTTCTCGACATACACAGGTTGATACTTTTTCACAGTTTTTTCACAGAATGTTGAGCTATTGATACAATTCCATTCGAGAAAACTTTCGCGCGTCTGTTTAGGAAAAACGTTTAAAAGCAAATAACGTCAAAATAATATGTCCTCTTCGAAAGTAACTTGAAACTTGAACATTTAGGTTAGAAATCCTCAAATTGAGTTAGATTAAAGATTTCAAAATTATACAAGTAATTTTACATATAAATATAATATGTAAGATACATTGCTGTAATACTTTAAAAATTGCACTGTCTAGAAATGATAAAAAGTAATTCTACTGAATAATCACAGTCAAAGATGTTAATTAAATAAATACAGTAAATATATTGTATAATAAAAACTTTACGACTTGTACGATTCGTCTTACTGAAAGGCCCAGAAGCAACTGTTCTGACTAGAAAATGAAGACGACTTTTTTGCCATAAAATTTTATCGATATCCAAACATTTGAGTCGATACTCCAGGTCTACGCCACGCTCCCTCGCGAATCACGTGACCCAAATCAACCAATCGCTAATTTTCGTTGCATTAACGTTGCACCTGATTTTCTGGGTTACCCTCACTAATGATAATAATGTAGTTTACAGTAAAATACAAGTGCAGTTTAAAAATTATCTACGGTAAACACTGAATATTCAAAAAAAAAAAAATGTCCTAAAAGACTTTTGAACAGGAATGTACATCTCTTTCCTCTTTTTTGTCTTTCTCTCTCTTTCTCTGTCTCTCTCTGGTCGCATAACTTCTGCAAAATTTAGTGGCGTACAGTGCCGTACCACCCGTCACGATTTACCTGCATTTTTATCGCGCTGTACACTTTACGCGCGCGCACGCACGTGCTCGCTCCGAACGAGGCGAAGCGAGAGGGCAGAAGAGAGCTGTCGGTTGCACGAGGTCGTAAGTATTTTCCTACACACCATCTGCGAGTGGTTTGCATGCATACAGCGGACGACTATGCGCTTGTGCATGCACAGAGATGTACAGAGTATTCGTGTTTCCTCTGTTTAGAATTTTTCGTACAAGCGGTCGCCGGGAATGGTATAAAAGACGGAAGGCAGAGGGAGGAAACGTTTCTGGCAGAAAGAGGGATAATTTATATTGCTTTTTAAAATGTACGACGCTATTGGAACAGAAATGGTAGAAAAGTTGGGATAAAAGGATATTGCTTGATGGATTGTTCTTCCTCTCATTTTTCTAACTGTACTATAGGGAACGCGACGATAGAATGCAAACTAAATTTGTGTTTGAGAGATTAATTTAGTTTAGTTTCAAAATTCAGTGAGTTTGAAAATTGTTCTGTTGCGTCACGATTTTGGAAAGAAGCTACTCTTGAAAACTCTGTTCACGCTTTAAAAAATATTTGAATATATAATTAGATGATTAGGTTCAAGTATATTAAATTTTGTATCATTTACCAATACTTTTATACGACTATAGAAATTTGGCACTAGAAGATGGAAATAAATAAAAATACGTGCGTACAAATATCTTTCATGAAACCATGCTACCATCTGCAGAAACTAAAAATTACAAGTATAATTTTGCGTATCGCGTGCATCCTGCGAATTTTTGTATTTCGAAATTTCATTTAAATACACAGAAATCTACAATCCAGTTATAAGTTTGCATCTTTGAATGTTGAAACCATAAATGTTCCAGTTGCGATACAAATTTAGAAAATTATTTAGTTAATACATGCTGCATTATCTTTCTGATTAAACTTACAATTAACAGAGATCAACAAGTACTATCTCTTTCATCTTCTCAGTCTCGATGCAGATGAACGACATTCACACTGTGGAGGAAATTTGTTATTTTCGAAGAGAATATACGAGAGGAGAGTCGCACATTTTCAAAGAAAGTTTCAGGAAATAATGTGAAATTTTTCCAATACGAACGACGAGACTTTTGCACGTCAAAGATCATTATGGCGAAGTTAATGGAATTAAAATATGAAGTTCTGCAATCTCGTCGGACTCGTCGCCAACGAATTTCATTTTGAAGCGAACTTACGGTCTTCCAAAGTGGAAAAACTTATTAAGAAAAAGCGTGATGATCGTAGCTTTCAGAAAGTTTATTAATTCAGAATGGATGGCTTTCTGTACAACGTGAGTGAGTTTATTATTACAAATCTTTTCGTACAATCATGCGTGATTCAATTATTGATAAAAATTTATGATAATGTAGTGATGCAAATTGTAGTATTAACACAATAAATAAATACAAGCGTCTGATTTATAAATCGATTTTCACGAGTATCTTGCAAACTATGGAAAATGAATATTTTGAATAAATTCGATATTATTGTTACTTTTCTTCTGAGAATGAGCGCGTAGATCACTTTTAAATGAATTTTTTTTTATACAATCCGTAGAAATACTTCGATTATTCTTTTCTTATTAAAATTTAATTCGTAATTCTCAAAAAAGCAATAATCTACTTTCGTAATAAATTTATTAATTTCGATATCGCAAAGTGATATTAATACACTTCTACTCTATTTCAGTTCCCTGAAATATCAGGGAATATCCCTTTTTGCAACATGATGCAACATTTGCAATCGAAGCAACATTTCTGTAAATAATTTCTGTTCTCTAGATTCTTCTCGGTCTGTAAAGTTCTTTGCAACAACTTCGAAAGGAGAGTACAGGAATTTATAGGTGAAAATAACGTTGTTTAGAAAAATTTAAATAAGCTTTTTATTATTGAGCAAATTTTAGAAAATATACACGAACTATAACAATCGATGAGTAATAATTCTACTTTAAGAATCTTAATTACATTTAACATAAATATTAATGTTAACAACAGTAATAATGATAGTAATAATAGTAATGGAGTGGAAAGACGTAAACGACACGATAATTGATTAAACGTTTATTAACTCCGAACTGCGCCGAGCTAAAACACAATGCGAATTGGCAGCTGTTAAACCAGCTCCCGATCGTTCCGCTTTAACACAATTTAAGCTTCGATAACGCAGTCGTAAATTATAATTAGTCATCAATAAACCAGCCACTGCGTTTCGGTTAAGACGTGCACTTGCAATCAGAAAACGTTAGAACGTTGGAAATTTTTCACTTGTCTGTTCTAAAATTAGCTAAAAATTGCGCAAAAAGACGCGAGAATTCGCGTAATTTTAACCAGAATGTGTATCAAAAAGTAATGCCATTGTGTTTAATTATTGTCATTTTCGATCTAATCTAATATTCGATAAAAAATTTATCCTCAATTTTCCGAATTCACTGTCTTCCTCAGCGTTTTCATTTCTATTTCCGAGAAGGGAAAAATGCAAACCCGCGCAAACGTGGACAAAGATCATTTCGCGATGGCGTAGAAAGCAGATTTTGCGATTATGGTTCAAGAATTTTCCACGACGGAAATTTTGATCTCGTCTGGAATACTTGGCTAATATGTTACACGGATTCGTATTTAAAAATGCAAAAAAATGCATACAGAATACACATAGTACAGAAAGTATGCCGAGCTGATACCAAAATACTTGAAAAATATTTAAATAGTGTAAAGTGAACTTTCAACCTTAATTGACCTTAATTCAGATTTCGAATGCGTGTTTCTGTCGTCGCTAATCACTGTGGCACGTGAATTTAACGAGGAGGAAACGAACGAAATAAGAGGCGACGAGTTATTTTCATCCCGCGGACGCTCGATTATGCGGGCGATGCTCGGTTCGAAATCATTAACGAATTTAATCGATCCGTCTACCTGGAGGATTTGAATCGCCCGGAAGAAAAATATCAACCAGCCAATTAAACGCTTAGCGAACTAGAATCGATCGACCAGGGACGATCAGTTCGTGCAATGGAAATAATTGGTTAATTGCCAAATTGGTTAACCAGTTCATTATGTGAGATTAAATTCTCTCGTTGAGACCAGATCTGTGCAAATTGGATAAGAGGGAACGTGGCTCCGGGAACGTGGACGTACTGGAAGGGAATAATCAAATTGGTCCATTACTTTTTCGTAAAATTCATTTGGGAAACACGTTAGATGAAATTATTCGTTTCTTTCAAATTGATTTTTTTTTTCCTGAACGTTGTTAACGAAGGTTTTTAAAGTACAGGAATTGTACTTTAAAAGTCTCTTCAACTATTGAAGCTGACCAAAACCGCTCGCGATTTCTCACGTTTTGTCTGTTTTTAATAAAATTTAACGAGCCTTATGAAAAATATTACACATATTTTTATTACGCATTGATAATTTATATGTTACGTTTGTGCATTGTGTTATTTCTAGAATATCGGTTACAAACGATTGAGACGATACTCCATTCGAATCTTTTGACTTTGCATCGTGAGGAGGGAAATTGACCGGAAGGAAGTGTAATTTAAACAAATAAAATTGAATCGCTCGAAAGAGATAGGGAAATAAAAATAAAATAAAATTGTCAAAGTAACGAACATTCTTCTGTCACGGTCGATTCTCTCGAACGACAAAGTCACTAGACTCTCTGTTTTCTCATCCTAAGAAAACTTGACAAAAATCAAACGAGATAATTCAGATCTCAGAAGGAGAAACTGTTCACCGATTCGTTGTTCCATTAGTTGAGCAAATGATGGCGATCTGTGCGTTTGTATCCCGGAAACGCTCGGCAAATCAATAACAGACGGACGAATCGGGCCTGTCGTTTCGCATAACCATCGGCGGCTTTAACATTTCATTAAAGAGCATCTTTCATTAAAACAGGGGGCCAAGCCTGGCCGCGAGGGGTCGCCGTGATTTCTCTCGTATCGGTTAAAGATACCCAGTTGCTGTCGGGTTCCGGTCGCGTGCTTCGAAATCCTCCTTTTATCTCGCGTGTATCGTGCAGCTAATATCGCGTCAAAGAGCATCGTTGCATCCATAATGTTCATGAGCTCTTGCCGCGGACTGAGGTAACGAGGCCGTGGCACGGTAACGAGCCGTCAGAAGGCGATTCAGCTCTCCGGGTGAGTGCCGACCAAAACGTAGGGAGTTGGAAACAGCCCTGAAACCTGGCCAATTGAAACGCTGGACGATGAACGTGCCGATCGAATTCCCGATCTTTCAACTTTCCGCTTTACCCGCTTTATTATCTTTCAAATACCCTCGGGCCTCTTCAGATGCAACGCTAACGCAACGAAAATTAACGATTGGTTGATTTGGGTCACGTGATTCGCGAGGGGGCGTGGGGTAAACCTCGAGTAGGCGTGGCGTTGTCTAGTACTGAGCGATCGCGCCTGTAATTTGTTTTCTATCGATTCAAATATTTTTGCATATCAATAAAATTTTGTGGCAAAATAGTCGTCTTCGTTTCAATTAAACGACTCTAATAACTTTAAAATTTATTCTTAGTAAATGAATAGTAAATGAATAACTAGTTAAAACAGAAGTTGATGAATAAAAGTAAAAAAATATCAGCATTATTATTGTACGTAGAAAATAAATTAGAAAAAAGAATCTACTACACCGGTCATTTATTTATTAGAATTATGAGAATAATTTTGCGCATGAAAACAGTTATTTACCCGAATACGTGTCGTTACAAATTACTTCAAAATCTTGACAAGTGTTATAAATTTTTCAGCGAGAGGGTGTACGTTGGATCGATTAACAGTGGAAAAAGAAATATTTATCGACGGTGAAGCTCGGTGTCGACGAGTTCGGTGATACGGTGGTCGGGCCCGAATGAAAATTTCCTAAAATTTCGTTTACGTTTCACTCGGCTGTCGCAAACGATCGGTTAATCGCGTTGTCAATCGGCTAACAAGTCGCTGCATTTCTAACGGGCTTTGAAATTGCGCGATTCCGCTGGCGTTGTTTCGCTAGCGTCGGCGATGCCATCGAAACCCATTTTGCCAATTGTCAACGTGCCATTGCGCGAAATGAAATTCCTGTCCCTGGGGGCTCGAAGGTGCGGAAATTTTAAACTCGACGCGCTCTGGGTGCCGGTGCGTCCCTAATTTTCTAACTTGATTACTCTAACGCCCTTCACGCCCGCCGCCCCAGACTATTTTTTGATCCGCCAATGAACAGAATATCGCAGCACGGGGAAAAACTTGCAAGTGTTGTATAATGATTCGAAGTGTAAAGTGCTTTAATTTTCGTTCGTTTCGAACAATTTCTCCAACTTCAATATAATAGTGGCAATTTGATTTAAAAGTTCTAATATCGAGAGTAGAGATTTTAGTACATTGTAAGTATACAGGAAATGAACATGTTCGTCATTGTACAACATGTAATATTGAACTAAATATCAAGTTAAAAATAAAATATTGCACGTCGTCGTCCAAAAGTATGTGAAAAGAATTGTTTGTTATAATGATAATTATTATTATATATTTTAATATGTACTTATATTTATGTTATTGATTTCACAAGTATAGATAGTAAGGGTTGCTTTTAATATAAAACGATCAAACTCAATTTCAGATTTGTTAATATTCATTTTGTGAATATTCATCATTTCGTGAAATGATTTTCAAACGACATTCACTTTGATATATCCCGAATAACAAATTCATATTCATTAACGAAATTCGCGTTTTACAGAATTTAAAATAGAAATTCAAATTACAGAAAAATTAAACTCGGCGAGAATATTCCTACATTCCGCAATATAAAAAACTAGCAATTCTGTTTAATTTATGTAAATTATAATTGAACGTGTTACGAATATACAGTGTATATTGGAAAATGGGGAGAAAATCTTATGCTTTATGCAAAACTTCGTACATGTGAAAATGGAGAGAAAACATCTTGTGTTTCATACAAAACTAACTAACCATTACCTATGTATATATAATTTGTTTTCGTCATTTTCATCCTTTAACACGTTTGTTTAAATATTTTAATGAACTTACCTTCATCAGTTTGTTTATAAAATTAAATTATATAAGAACGAAAAATTACAACAAATTAAATTAATTATATTAATTTCATCACACGCTAAAGTAAACATACACACATATAAAATTCAGAAATTTACGAAAGTTTATAAATTTATTTATTTTTCTTTGTACAACAAAAGTTTATGAAATGAATGACTATCTAAAGGATCTATCTTTGAATCCACGTAACTTCTCTCCATTTCTCTCTGCAATATACTAATATCGCTATGAACCAAGAGATCGTCAGTTACCTACATCTGTTCATCTCATCCTTATATAAATTAATTCGTAGAATACAGCGTACATATTTGCAATGATCGAACCAATAACATGAAAGTAAAACGATGATTGCCGGAGAATTTCGCTGCTTACATCTTGCTTACGTACGGCTGAGATAAATATTCCGCCTCGACGATTCCCCGACCAATACCCTGACGAACTAACAGGCTCAGCTAAGTAATTCAAGCACAGTTTAGAACCGATCCTTTAGTTGGTTCTGTTATACCAACATCTGTCCGTAAACGTGAAGTCCATTAACAATTCTATGTACACATGCACATGTTCTGAGCACATACCGGGACACATTTTGCATATCAACGTCTCGATTGTTACTTACACACGATGTTTATGAATGATACATGAAACGTTGCGTTCGTTGATAAACACGGTAACAATTCGCAGATTCAGTAAGTAATTATTAAATGTTGATATATTTGTACTTGGATTAGCAGTACAACTGATTATTGTAACATCATACAATGAGAAGTTTTTATTGTAATATATATTGTGTATATATCATCATTGTATAATAGGAAACCTATGTAATATATATATTATTAAACCTATGTAGTATATATATATACACACACACAAACATGATAATATACTCCATAATATATATATATATTATATAGGTTTCCTATTATACAATGATTATATATATACACAATAATATACACGATATATGTATATATAATATACTATAATAATAATAATATATTATATACACGATAATATATATATATAGATAATAATATATATTATATATATATCATCTTCATTATAAAATATATATCATCATCATACAATGGAAAATATTTGTGTGCAAGAAAGACTGATGAATGAGACTAGAAAATGAAATGAATTACTATATTTTATATTAAATATTTACACTTGTTTCATATAAAACTGAAGTTATTCCATTATATCATTTATTATATTTTGTGTGTCCTAAATTCTTTGTTTCACGATTTTACTTTCTGTAAGTATTAGTTATTGGTTATTAGTTCTTAGTTATTGGAAAAAGTATTAGTTATTGTTACGGTATAGTTTGTACTCGTTAATCTCTAATCCGATGAATTTAAGTTCAAATTCCATTGGTGTTTTTCACAGTTTCTTTCTCCTTTCCAATCTATACCGTGTCATAAATCGCGAACATAATTCAAGAGACCAAAGAATAAACGTAAACCAAATTGTTTAATGTATAATGTATATCTAAAATCGAAAAATAATTGACGCAACATCTCGAAAGGTTCAGGTTAGGTTTAGGTTAGGTTTAGGTTTAGGTTTAGGTTAGGTTTAGGTTAGGTTTAGGTTTAGGTTTAGGTTAGGTTAGGTTAGTTAAAATTTATAACAAAGCAATGAAATTTATTATCAATGTTATTAATAAAATTCCTGAATAGTTGTTCAAATGGATTAGTTGTAATCCTAACCTAAACCTAACTTAAACATATTAAATAGTCTGAGGTAAGATAGATGAATTATAATGTTTCAAATTATCTTCAAATTATATCTTCAGAATTTATTGTAGTAATTTTCTTCTATTTATTAAGAACTAATTTTCTTTATCTTTCCACTTGTTCCTTATCGCAGATATTTATGAAAATTCCTCAAAGAAGAAACCATCGTTAGACCACTATTAGCAATAGCTGGCATTCCAAAACAGCCTTGTTATATAATATTACGTAACGTTATACAGGCAAAATCTTATGAAAGGAGCGATAAACCACCAAGCATTCTACTGTTTCGTGATTAGCTAGCTCCGGCGTTGGCTTACATACGTTAAAACTGGAACACCGAAAGCCAACAAACTGGAATATTAGTTACTAACATCATTCGAACTCTAACAAATTTGCAACTGCGTTCGCGGTAATTTCAGTAGTTGTTGCGCTATTAACTTGTAATACCTGTTCGTTACCGGTCTGTCAAACATTTCCATTCGTGGCATTAATGTGTTTAAATAACTCCCATGGAAATCATTTAGCAATTACTCGGCTCTCGGTGTGTAAATTGTCCGAAAGCCGCAGCCTGTAATAAAAACGTAAACGCGAGTTCGACGATCTTTCGCGTGAAAACGGCAGTGTAAGTTTTATCTTGATTAAGTTCCACGATTTTCGCGATATTCGTCGATCATCGATCATTTTTACGTGATTTTAGCGTTAAATGTACGCATGCCTTTGTCTTCCGTAACATTTGATTCAATTATAATATTTGAATCATTAATAAGATTATATGTACATTATTGATAATAACAGTAATAATAATGTACTAATTAATTGCTACCATTAAATGCTGGTAAAATCATTATCGCACATACGCACGTGAGACGATATTTAACGAGTCAGAAACGAACAAACATATTCTCCATTTTCCTCAAATCAAAAAGCAATTGTCACGTTTCTCTCTTCCTGCTGCTTAAAAAGAAAAAAAAAAAAGAAAAAAGAAAAAGAAGAGAAACAAAATCATGCTTGCATGCACGCTATGTACTTATCTATTTGGCAGAATATTCTGCCACCGTTTTCGTGTTAGTCAACGCGCTCTTCTCTTTCCCTCTTTTATTCTGTTCGTATCTAGCAACCACTTTGCTTATCTTTATATTTCCCAGCGTGTTGCGCCGTATCCATTTTTCCCGGCTCCTACCACTTTGTATCGCGCCTTGTTCCTCACTTCTCGAGGCTTCAAACGGCCACACGATACGAAAGAATTGTTTGCAGCTTGTTTCTTGGTTCGTTGGAACCTCTTCCCTTTCAAGGGGCGCGAAAGCTTGTAGGTGTAGCGCAAGTGATTTCACCGATTCCTGTTGATAATTCAGATACTCTGTGGAAACGTTCATATTTTAGATCAATCTAGTTATGTACAAATAGTGTAATTTCACAAATATATTTTTATTTGAAACAAAGGTAATTCGAACAAATTGTACAAATTAATATCTGTAGAATAATTTGGATTAACCGATCGTTTATTCGAACAATTACGCAGAAGCAGTAATTTTATTTTGTGGTTTGATCATATCTGAGTAGTCAGTTTATTTGAACAAAACAACAAATTTCATCTCAGTAGAATCAGAAACTGTTCGAGAAATAAATACGAAACAAAATTGTTACAATAATTACTTTTGAAACGATAAATAATTGTTTGTCATTTTTTATTTTTAAAATACGTGGCGAAATAATTCATCTCCCAGGTGAAATTTTGCGACTGGATTTCGCTTACGGACACAATCTACTCGCCATTTCGTTCGAGCATATATCGCGAACTCGATTATCGTCGGTAACCGAGTAACGTTTTTAAGTGGAAACGTAACATCGTGTTTCTAGCGGGAACCAATAGGAGAACTAACTGGTCCGGTAAATTCGTTAAACTAGTTGCTACATTTATTTATCGACGAAGGCATAACCGCTTACGTTGCATACGTTAAGTAAGTTGCAGCAGCGGCGAACGTCAGTTGTTCAATTAACATCCTCCCGCAATCGGACTTGAAGTTCTCGCGAAAGTTTACGCAAAGCATTAGTTGCGCGTAGTTGTTGATAGACCTTTAAGCGTAATGTCTACCAATTGTCGAGCTGTTCCCTGTAAACTTAGTTCGATCCTTTGTTCCGCCCCGGAATTGTCTCTTGTTAGCGGCGGGCTGTATTTCGTTCGTGTGTTTGCGTCAAATTAATGCTGGACCTATCGTCAGCCTCCGCCGAAAAGCTGAACTGGATTGTACGTTTGTGAAAATGTTTATCACTTGTTGTAGGTGTTTGTAATTTATAATATTGAATATTTGTTATTTAGTTACTTGAGATTCGCGTGGAGACATTGTTGAATATTATTGAATATTAAGTTAATATTAGCGAAATACTTTCGTGTAGTTTTTTTGATAATGTTAACTGTTCGATGCAATATTAATAGTTTCAGCACAGTGATTGCTAATTTGTGTTTATCTAATGTGCAAATATTTAGATAAATATTTTTGTACAATTTTGTGCAATATTAAACTTAATTTTAATTTTGTACAATATTTATTGTTGTGCATATCTACGTAAATTTTATGTCTAATTTTTGCCAAGTGTTAATTCTACTATGAACTTCGAATTTTTATATATATATGAAAGTGATTTTAGCGGGAGTAATCCACTAAATCGGGCCTTTTCAGGTGCAACGCTGATGCAACGAAAATTAGCGATTGGTTGATTCGTGAGGGGGCGTGGTCTGATACTGAGCGATCGCGCCTGTAATTTGTTTTCTATCAATTCCAACGTTTGCAATACATATCAATAAAATTTTATGGCAAAAAAGTCGTCTTCATTTCCTAGTCAGAACAGTTGCCTCTGGGTTTTTCAGTGAGACGAATCGTACTGGGGTACGAGCCGTGCAGTTTTTTTTTTATAAAACCTACACAACTCTGAAAATACTCGATATCGTTGTACCACACGAACAACAAACCAATTAACACATTTACACCCACTGTAAAATACTAAAGAGCCACAACGACAAGGAGTAAAAACTTTCATCCGAGCATTACAAACTTCGAGCTACAATTTTCGATATTGTCGTACCCTCGTGCTAACAAAAGGAACGATCGTGTCCGTTCGCTACACATACCGCGACAAGCGAAACTTCATCTCAAGGTACACTTTCTCATACGCTAACTCTGAAACTTGGATCGTCAATTCGTTTCGCGAATTTTATCGTGCAACTTGCACGTCGTCGCGTCCATCGATTCCAGTTTACTCGCCGGGCCGAACTCGAGCTCGCGCGGCCAAGAAACGAAACTACAGTAAGTCTTGCAGTTACACTCGAGATAACGTTCACCTTGCCCCGTATTATACTCGAACGAGTTTCAACGTTTTAATCATAATTTGTGTCCCCTTAACGAGCCAGCGTCGAGAGTCACTCGACGCGAGATTTCGTTGTCGGAGGTCCGGTCAAGTGTCACTCGACGCGAGGCTTATCGTGCCTCATTATCAGTTCACGGTAGAGGTAAGTAGACTTTCCGGGGAAATTCGGGCTATTAACGGAGCTTCAAAAGTAAATTCTGAAACGGTTAAAAGTGGTGTTCCAAGGGCGGAATAACGATATTCCTTTTGGAACGGTGATTCCGGTACGGGGCATTGTTACGATGGAGCACGACCGGTGAGAAGGAGATGATTTTCTTTCAGGACTGTGTTGGACTTGTTGTTATTAAACTGAGAGTTGATCATTTAACCTAGACCGTGGATTCTACAGTTTTGAAGAATTTCGGAATTTTCAAAAATAGGAAGGATTAAGAAACGTGGGGAAAATTTGGAATTGGGGATTCGCTTGGATCTGATGATGCGTAAAGAAAGTTCGAAATCTGCGAGTAGACTGCGAATTTTTTATAAATTATTTTTTATAAATTATAGATTAGAGATTATAGAGTATATTAGTTAATTATTATGTTATTACGTGATGATAATTTAATGTATTATATTATAAAATATATTGTACTGTTGAATTCAATATTAAATTTTAAACATTTAAATTATTTAAATTGTATCCTCAAAAATATTACATAAATAATACATAAAAATCCGCAGTTTGGAGAAATTACTAATTATTGAATATCATTACAATTACGAATTACTAAAACCTAATTCTTAAAATTATAATAACACAAAGGTTAAACTGTATTTATGCAGAATGCGGAGAAAAGAAAATTATGGAGAAAAGAAAACCACGGGGAAAAAAGTTTTTCGTTAGGAGCTCAGTTTTCGAGAAAATCGAGTTTGAATATTTATCGAGTATATTTGAATTCGGCTAATTCAAATTGAGCAGGAATGAATAATCGGCACGAGGTTATTCTACGTGCGAAAATAATGGAGGATGTAAAATAAAATTTTTTCATAGGACCCTTCGTTCCCGAGAAAATTAAATTTGAATATTTATCAAAAGTGGACCGATTCTTAAATAAACGCGTTGAAATTCTATTTTCTTGGAAACGTGGTTTTAAACGGAACTATTTTGTTCTATATTTTTTTTAAATTTTCTGCTATAAAATAACTTCTGACGGTGATTGTTCGTTCCTAAATTTCTTTAGAAGAAATCACTTTGTGCTCATTTATTATAATATATATATATATCTATATATAATGATTCTGAATATAATATAATACAGTGTATGAATTTCTCAGACAAAGTGTTTTTACTATGAAAAAGTTTTTATAGTAAAAACATATTATAATTTATTATTTCATCTAAATGACAAATACAGTGTATCGTTTTGAAAAATATCAATAATCATCGTGTTAAATCAATAAAATCTGTTGTCATTAATTCAGTAGATGTACTTAAATTTATTATTTATTACGTCTCTTTGTTTATTTATTTAATAATTCTCAGTTTTATTCGTCCCACTTAAAGAAAGCTACCAGAGAAAGAAATAGCGAAACATTGCAATCGTTGATCAGTCCGCACGATCGTGTTCGATGCTTCGAATTGGGTAACAGAGCAGCCACGGCTGACCAATATCGGTCGTGATCACTTGCGCGCCGTCTGCGTGACTGACAGACTAGCCACCGACAACTCTACTGCCAGTAGATAGACCAAGGCAGAGGTGAACGTAGAATTAAATGGACAGGTAAACGAACGAGTAAATAGAGACAGAAGTAGCCGAATAGATAGCTAAAGAGATTAAAATGAATGGAAACAGATGGTTACGTAGACAAAGAGGGATTTTGGGAGACAAAGTAATTAAGTAATAATTGTTACTAAATAACAAAGTTAATATTTAATTATCGCGTTGTATAAATGATGTACCGCTAACGATGAATCGAGTAATTTCGTTAAACAATCTTTCAGTTTGTAAATAAATAAACTGCTAAAGGAATTAAAATTATTTCATTATTATTTGGATAATTTTATACAATTTGAAGTTAATTTAAAGATTACTGAATACTTTATGTTAAAAGAGAAAATGATACAACAATTTTTGTAATTTTCTAATCGCTAAATTTATATTCTTATTCTCGAGAAATAAGTTAAAGACTTTGCTTATTTGTACAAGGATCTATATTCTGTCTGTGTGCATAGAATTTTATTCAGGAATAAAGATCGGCCAGCAATACTTCCAAAAATAAAGTTTCTATTATGCCATATACAAGTGCTCTTACGTGTAATTTACATGCGAATGTTACAGCCTCGTAAAATTCAGTACTTCCAACAGACTCCAAATCATAAACGTAAGAATGAATTTTTGGTACACGCTGTATGCTATGAGAATAAACTCGTATCTTATGGTTTATCGAACTTAAAGCAGGTATACATTTACGAACACCTATTCAGTTTTATGGAGACTCACTAGTCGTATCTACAGAGTGTTCTATCCAACGCATTTGCGTTATTTTTCGAAACTACTGCTACTATTCCAAGTTTCAATATTGATCATCTATTAAAAAAGTAGAGAGCACGAAATTTTCCCTTCGAATATTTCCTTTGTAAAATTTTCTTCTCTGCCAAATTTCCCACCCGATGCAAATTTTTACACGTACGGCGGTTGCGCAATTGCGAATTTCGGCAATTCCCGAATTTTCACACGTTAAAAAGGACTCTGTGTGCAACGCGCGCACAACGGAGTCGTGACTGAAAGGGCCGTCGGGCCAAAAACGAACCACACACATTGCTCGACTATCCCGTTATCGTCCTCGCTGTCCAATTATTACATTGTAAATGGCGCGATGAAACCTCGACAGTCGCGTTTCGCCGAAACTGTCGCCGGGGGAACGCGCGTGCACGCCTCCATTCTACCTGGTTTCAGGCGGAATATCGTTCTCTGCCGATAAGCCGGTGTCACGCACCCACACACCAGTTCCTCGGCCCATACACGGTCCCAGAAAGGCTATTCGTGATCGCGGAGGCCACGATGGTCACGTTAATGCACGGGGTGGTCTGTTTAAGCCGCGTCAGTTTTCGATTAACTTCGATGATTTTGGTGAAACACAACGTGATGTGTTTCAGTGAAATTTCGAATTTCGACGAGCATGATTTTACACTTGGAGATTTTGCCATTTCCGATTCGGAATGAATCTTAACGTTTTGGTATCTTGGTATTTAATTTTCGACCTTTAATACCTTTCCCACAATAATAAAATCATGTATTTTTTTTTCATAAATTTATTTATATATTATTTGCGTAAACTTTTCTAGGCAATAGCCAAAAGTAAACAGTAACGTTATATCGAAACGAATGAAGTATGATTATAACATTTGATCACAACGATCCAGATCGCAGTCTCTTGTTTCCTTCAGTGTATCTTTTTTGAAACCTTTAATTTTGCAAACAATGGGTGCATCGTGTCAATTTAAGACACATTCTTAAATATAGTCTCGTCATATTATCACTGAAAGTGATTTTAGCGGGGGCAACCTAGAAAATCGGGTCTTTACAGGTGCAACGCTAATGCAACGAAAATTAGCGATTGGTTGATTTGAATCACGTGATTCGAGGGGGCGTGGTCTGGTACTGAGCGATCGCGCCTGTAATTTGTTTCGATCGATTCAAATCTGTCCTTTTTTTAATATAAATTAGAGTAAATACTATATTTAATTGCATTACGTTATAAAAATTATTACAAGTAGACTGTGAAATTGTAGGATCTCCCAAGTTTCACATTTTCACGTAATTGAACGTTATAACAAATTTCAATATATCGAACGTATATTTGTACGTTATTAAATATTACAAACATCGTAAATATTATATATAGTTCAGAGTCCAGCCCCGGACAAAGTGCCATCGAGCCCTCCCGGGTAATCGAACCACCCAGTATAAGATGGCGCGTTATACATCGGCACGTTACGTTACACCGTGCTGTCGGTGCTTTGATATTTGCATTGCCGGCTGTTGCGCCGATGTTATCTTCTCGCGGCCAGGCCGAAATGCCCCGTGCTCTTCACCCTCTCGCGTGCTACCCGCACCACAAGCGCCCCGATATTTATACCGTGCGTTTCTGCTCGTCCCACCTGTGTAATAAATGCGGCCCAGTTCGTGCGTGGTCAGGGCTGGAATACGCGCTTGGAAAGTACCGACGCGCCCCGTTGGTGGGGTTCCAACAAAAATGTCGCGTCGCGGTTTGCGAACTGGCCCCGGTCGTTCGCCCCGGTTATAAAGTGCACGCTGGCCTACCCAGCCACCCGACTGTGCTCGTATGCGCGCGTACGCCCGTGTTTACGATAGTTGTGTCGCGTATACAGGGATTTCGTAGTTTGTTGCCCGCTATTACCGTCGCGCGACGCGCTGGAGTTATTGCGCTTATTGGGTCGTGCACGTGCGCGCGAGCGCAGCTCGGACACGCGAGTAACGCGTGCGGTGAAAGATAACTTTTGCGGACGTAACTTTGGAAAATAAAACGGTTCGCGCGAGTGTTGTGCGCCGCACCGAAAGGTTCGGTACCGTGCAACCCAGCTGGCTATTGGTCAAAGAGAAATTGTTCTGCGTCAGAATCAACCCCGGCTGTGATATCGTTGCGGAACGAAATTGCTTTCTTTCCCACGCGTTGCGTCCTCTTCATCTTCGGGTGTCCTCTGCACTCTCTCCAAGTTCGCTTCGTCCCCTTTGTTATCTCCATGCAGTTTCTCCGTATTCCCTTGGAAAATTTGTCCAAAGACCAGAAGCTGGTTCATGGTTCCCAGAGGCTGGCTTTAATCTAAATAAATCGTTTGAATAAATTTCGCGTGACGAGCGGGTGCTTTATCGCGTAATTAGTCGAACGTAGCAAGTTTGTTAAAAATATTTGCAGCAGGGAAGATTGGTTGGTCGTGAGATTGGCTTGAATTATTCGTGAGGATTGAAGAGCTTCAAACTCGTCTCTCGATTATGTGTGTGCTCTCTCGTCTTGAGAGAGTTTGGAACATTCGTTGGTTTTTTGGACGAAAGGAACTCTTTTGTGTGATGTTCTTCTGGAAAATGAGGAATATTATAATTGTAATTTTTCAGTCATCCTACCGATTTATCACAGTGATTCGTGTTACACTGTGCTATATTTTTATTATCTCGTTTCGTTATTCATTTTCTTCCGAGTATCACTGCAAACATATATATCGAAACTAGAAAGTACTTACTTTTAAATCGCTTTTGAATTGATTCTTCGATTAATGCGAGATACATGCACCTTTTCGAATAGATGTTGCAGATACGCGAGACAGAGCGCATGTTGCTCGAGTCTCTATTTTCCCACGTAAACGCCGAAAAACAACTCGTTTCCCGGCGTATTTATTTTTCAACGAGCAACGCTCATCAAATCCACGCATACATTTCTTTCTCCTAACCTTTTAACGAAACTCGTCGCCGCCTGTCCTGTTAACGCCGGATCGCTTTCCATCAACGAAAACAAACATACGTACCGAACGGAGCATACGTTTTTCTCTCGAACAACTACGGAACAAGCTGAAAGAGAAAAAACGTGTAACAGAAGGGAAAAACGAAAGAGAGAAAGAGAGAAACTCGCGGTACATACACTTGGAGGGATTTATTTTAAGGTCGCGTCTGTTTTATTTCGGTCACGCGTTTCTGGGTCAATTCTTTTCTAATCGATCCGACGGTGATTCGCGTTCGAGATAGCACGCATGCCAGGTGATTCAACCGGTCGCCCCGGCGATCATCTCTCTCCCCCGTGTCGTGTCGTTACGTAACTCGCCAGATCTGCCGCTGTTTGTATCATAATCGTACGTTTATGCCGCTTTATGCAGCCTATCTTTCGGCACCGTTCGACCGTTCCAATCGGATTTACAACGCCCCCGGTGTACGTGCGCACGGCCGCAGCCCCGAAGAATTTCCTTCCCCGACTCTCGTTGATTTAAGCACGCGAGCCGAGGGAATGCACGGCGCCGATAAATCGCCGATTCGAGATTTATTCAGGCCGAGTCATATCGCCGAATGCAGAAACCGACGTCTCGGCCGTCTCTTTAAAATCATTTTAGCGTTTGAAAGAGAATTTGTCACAAATTCTTTTCGTGAAGAGACTGCGGATTTTTATGCGGATTCGTATTTTTCAGAATGTGATGAAAAAAGAGAACCTACATAGAAAGCATTGGTATTATCACTGAAAGTGATTTTAGCGGGGGTAACTCAGAAAATCGGGCCTCTTCAGATGCAACGCTAATGCAACGAAAATTAGCGGTTGGTTGATTTGGGTGAGGGGGCGTGGCGTAGACCTCGAGTAGGACTGGCGTTGTCTGGTACTGAGCGATCGCGCCTGTAATTTGTTTTGTATCGATTCAAATGTTTGCACATCAATAAAATTTTATGGCAAAAAAGTCTTCATTTCCTAGTCAGAACAGTTGCCTCTGGGCTTTTCAGTGAGACGAATCGTACTGGGGTACGAGTCGTGCAGTTTTTTTGTTTAAATATATTTCGTCACACAACATATTTATTATTAAACACGTGATTAATATTTATATAACACGTGGAATTTATACGACACGTGCAATATTATACGTAAAAATTTCCTCTAGCATGTATATTCAGATATTTTAACGAGCCACTAGGTATAAAGTTAGAAAATCTTCTTCCCAAGAGAGAGCAACAAATTTCTCGTAGGATATACATACGTGTGTATACACGTATGCTTGAAAACATTCTCAATAGCTTAGCAATGGAACAACCGGCACGAAATATCTTGAAGAAAACATCAAACACTCCGTCGTCGTATCTTCTCGACCGTCTCTGCCAAACAAGCCTCTGTGCGCGCGGAATTCCGAAAGTAGGCCAGCCATGTGAAACAGAAAAAATGACTTCCTGCCGCTAGATCGATACATACGTCCTCCCTCGTTCGCGAATATTAGTGCACTTGCGAAAATTTCAGCAAACCCGGGGAAATCATTAGGGGGTTGTTGAAATATTTATAAGTCGTTATCTTCTTCGAAACGTCTGACTGCAGAATAGTTGAGATAATTACAAATGCATGATAAATGACAGATGTCACTCTGCAGGTAGTTTAATGATTTCTTTCAGTTTTGACTGTTTAACTCTGATCTTTCGTTTTTTTATCACCGAAACGAGAAATCATTCGAGAAACTCAACGAGCTTATTATCTTTGGAGAAAACTGACTAAGTTTCTTACTGAGAGAACTTTACTACGAAAAGAGATCTCAGTAAGGAAACTTTCAGATTTAAAAATTAAAAAATTCTCCTTAGGTAGAACATTTTTTCAGTCTTCTCAAAAATTTATCTAAAAGATTAAGTTTCGCTCGCTTGATTCCTAAATTTATTGAAAATAGATGGTAAAATTTACAAGATGATATAAGCGCATCCGACGCAGTAGCTATTTTTCTTCACCTCGATGGACATTGTATATAAAAAAATACTATTAAAAGGTATCGTCGAACGTTACATAACAGCTGCGCTATTAAAAAAAAAAAAAAGAAAAAAATACGCAGCAACAGTTGAGAGACCTCGAACACCAACGACTGCCGAAACGATATTGTTATAATCGATTTAAACTCGAAATATTTACCGTCGTCGTCAGAATCTTTTATCGCGGCGTGCACGGTTTCATACACGGCGCGCGGTTGAAAAAGATAGGAATGCAAATCGGCGGGCGAAACATATCGAAAACACGATTGACAATGCTCTCTCTCTCCCCCCCTGCCGCAAGCATTATAACCTCACGAAAGATTCATCGCGTAATCTCCAGCAATCGAACGTGAAACGAACATGGCCGATGACAAAAGCCCGAACGTTGCGACAGCCCTAAACCAGCCTAGTTTCGGCCAATCCATATTTGTTCGGGAAATCCGCACCTGGCTCGTGTTCAGCGGCCGTGGAAATCGCATCGCAGCCAGGATGCAGCCCAGCAACCATGGCCGCCGTGCAACCGCACTATAGTCATGAGACCTGTCGGATTAACGTTAGCGTTATTTATGAACGTGCCTCGCCCGTTTTGAATAATACGTCGCTCGGCCCCTGCCTTGCCACCGAGCCCCCGTCCACGTCGCGTTACGAGACCTCGCGTTTTTCGGCTTTTCAAATCGATACGATTTCTCGTCGAACGATGTTTTTCAACTCTTTACTTTACGTCCGAAATTGGGTTGCCCGGAACGAGATTTTCATTGAACTTTCGCCGCGTCGTTGGACGATGTATTCTCGTGAATTGTCGAGCGATTTTTAATTCTCTGGGTAATTAAGTTGCCTTTAATTACGAGATAATTAAGTTACGAGGTTTTCGTTAAACTTTCGTGTCGTTGGATGATTTATTATATATTTGATATTAAAAAGGTGAAAAGAAGTGCAGTAGAATTTAATATTTTTCTACTGAATTAATGTTAAATTAATTATTATATTTTTATATTAATTTTATGATATTCGAACGAGCAGAATATCTGTTAGTAGTTGACTTTTAGTAGCAGACATTTCGTTTCGATAATACACAACATTTCAGTGTTAGGTTCATTTGAATATTTTATTTTTCAGTATTTTCAGTATTTGAAAAACAGAAATTTGCACAAGAGAGACTTTATTGTGTTACGTAGTATTACAGAAAGCAAGAATATATAAAATATATTCATCATTTTACATATTTTTTTACATATTATTTACTGCTGTCATAAGTAATACGTGCTTTTAAATATTGTCAGAACACAGAATGTTTTCAGTAGTATCAGAATACAATTAACTCATCGTTACATATCCAGTACTTACTCATATTGAATTTATCTACTGGATCAATAATTAATAATTAAATACTGGGTTAATAGTTAAATATTGTCAGAATACAGAATATTTTCAGTAGTATCAGAATACAATTAACTCATCATTACATATCTAGTACTTACTCATATTGAATTTATCTACTGGATTAATAATAATAATTAAATACTGGATTAATAATTAAGTATTGTCAGAACACAGAATATTTTCAGTAGTATTAGAATACAATTAACTCATCGTTACATATCTAGTACTTACTCATATTGAATTTATCTACTGAATCAATAATTAATAATTAAATACTGGATTAATAATTCAATATTGTCAGAATACAGAATATTTTCAGTAGTATCAGAATACAATTAACTCATCGTTACATACCTAGTAGTTACTCATATTGAATTTATCTACTGGATCAATAATTAATAATTAAATACTGGATTAATAATTAAATATTGTCAGAACACAGAATATTTTCAGTAGTATCAGAATACAATTAACTCATCGTTACATATCTAGTACTTACTCATATTGAATTTATCTACTGGATTAATAATTTAATATTGTCAGAATACAGAATATTTTCAGTAGTATCAGAATACAATTAACTCATCGTTACATACCTAGTACTTACTCATATTGAATTTATCTACTGGATTAATAATTAATAATTAAATATTGTCAGAATACAGAATATTTTCAGTATTATCAGAATACAATTAACTCATCGTTACATACCTAGTACTTACTCATATTCAATTTATCTACTGGATCAATAATTAATCGACACGATTCCTTACCATATCGTGTTAGATGGAAATGAACAGTCGATCAGCAAATATAGAATTTCACAAATTCTTTCGGTCTCAGGAAATTGCAAGATTATCTTTCAATCTTCTAAATTTCCTTTTGTAAACTGTCTTCTCTCGAAATTTTGATTTATTAACGAGACGTCGCGTGAATGACGCTTTTATACATTTCACAGTTTGGACGGGACATTTCTCAATTCGATATCTTTCATGCGACACTTTGAAGGGGATGTCCGTGTCCGTTCATTAGAACGAGAAATGTTTCAGAGAACACAGATAAAAATCAATGCGTGAAATGTCAAAGGCCATCGTAGCGAAGTATAAAACGTAGTGTTCTTTTATACTAGTAAACACAAATTGTCATTTATTCTTCTTCCAATTATAACAGTCGAACGTACACGGACATACTTTTTTAAGCGTCATCCGTGCGATTTAATTCTCTTTTATTTATTTGGATGAATAATTTCCAAAGGGTGTTATAATTTTCATTTGTACAGAGCGATTGTTAAACACCGTGTTTCGAATGGTGGATATTTTAAGCGATGAATCTATCAATCATCAACGTTACACGTTGAAAAACGTGTAAAAAATGTTGAATGAAAAATGAAACTATGCCCTACACGCTGTTAGTTTTCGAGTTGTAGATAATTGAGGAGAATGCGTCCGCTTTATGCTTCGAATCGCAGTGCTACTTCACGTTTAGAAATACCAAATATTTCTCGAATACTCTGAAATTCATTTTGAATTCTAGATGGAATTCGCTTCGATCGAACAACGCACAATAGATTTTAAATTGCGCGAAAAATTTCATTTCAAGTTTAATGGATCGAGTCCCGTTTAATTCATATCGACGGATATTTTTGCGAAATTAGATAAAGTTTGATGTGCAGATGCAGCACATGCCTGTATTGATGCACAAGATGGACACATTCAATCGTCTATATGAATATCTATATTAATTCGAACTAATTAAGGTATACTTGCTATTGTACATTATACGTAGGTTCATCATTCAAAAAGAAAAGGATCAAATAAAATAATTATTACATAGTAAATTGTATAAACAAAGTTATATGCAGAAGGCCTAAAATTCAAGTAACATGTAACATTTTCCATTTTTAAAGGTACAAACGTATTTTTCTTATCGCATCTTTTAACAATTACATTATACTAATTTATTATATAATACTTTTTTTACGTAATATAATTATTTAAATATTAAACTGTTCCGTCGACTGACAATTTCGTCAACAAAATGATACTCGCATGGCATAAATTATTTCTAACGAGAGATGAATTTCACTGACCAGCGTCTCAGCCCTCCGATAATTGTTCCGCGCAAAGCTACCGTAAATTTTAATCCCAATTTCCTTTCTCTCGCATGTCAATAATTGTCCATAAACGCGAGGAGGAAATTCTTTCGAATTTCACAGTAATCTGCCAGACCGATACTTCGACTGGTTTCTCGCCACCGAGAAACAATAACGAGGGGGCGTGGTGGCCGCGGGTGACACCCGGTATACAGGGTCCAACACCTGCCGCACGCGGACGTGCATGTACAAACCACGACACACGTGTATACGTATCATTACGCAATTCGTAGTAAGGTATTGACACAGGGGCAAAATACATAATCTGGCTGGCACGGGAACTTAGCTGGAGCGTAGCCGGGCGATATCCAGCTCGCGCGCGAGTCAATATTTGCGAACATCATGGAATTTCTCGTAGTGCGCCACCGTGTAGAAGCTGGCCGGCCCAATAGCTACGTGAGTGCGCACTCACTTTGTCCGGGGTGTACATATCACGATGCGAACGATGTCCCGTGAACTGTGTAAGACGATCAGGCTGGGATTTAACCTACTGCGTTTCCATGGATGCTGCGATAGAGATTGATCGGATCGATACGCCGGGGATCCCTTCCGTATCACGGATCGGAGTCCCACCTAGGCGCGCCGACTTCCCCCTTGGCGCGCGATCGCGATACCCTCGAATTCGATTCGAGGCAAGTTTAATCGGGGCACCGGCCACCCCGCGAGATCCGGAACGCTTTTTCGCTTTTTCGTTGTTCGTCGCACACGCGGCGTGTTAACGGCCGTTGTCGTTGTTTAAACGACCGATTTTCACGGGATCGGAGGAAACCCGATTTCGCTCGTATCTTCTTCCTTTTCTTTTTTTTTTTCCGTTTCCTTTCGGAAAAGGGATATCGAATTTTTTGGAAGGAGATTGAACGCGCTGCTTTTTGCCTCGCTGCGGTTAATGCTGCTTTTTTCGTCGTGCAACGGCGTGCCTGATGTTACGTGGGAGATACGTGGCTCGAGCGTTGGAGAGATACACCGTGGGTGGACGATACGTTCTATCGGTGATGGATCGCGGGTTTTTGGAATTGAAAATCTGCGACTGTCCCGTCTTTGCGTTTTCGTGCGACACTCGGACTTTTTTTCTCGAGCGACGTAAGTGAGTGTGGGGATGAAGTTATTGCAGACGTGTGATAGTTTTAGGTATTGAAAATGGTAGCAATTAACATTTTAGGCTAAGTTGCGAAGCGAGGGCAAATTTTTTTTTAAGTGGAGCGGTATATTAATTTTGCTTTGCATCGATAGCTGTTGTCAGATATTATTATATTTCGCATAATATTATGTAATATTCATAATTACATAATAATTTAATCTAATTTAATATTATGTATATTCTTTGTGAGGAACTTGGTTTGTGAACTATTTTCAAACTCTGTTTTATTTATTATAGAACTTATTTGTTACAAGTCTTAGTAAAATGTTTTACATTTTTTGTTTGCTGCCACGTGTCACATAAGCAAAGCATGCGTGGCGCATTAAAAAAGTGCTACTTCCTTAACGACACTAGCGAACGTGTGTTAAAAGTATGTCAGGAATAATTACGTTCGTGTAAAGTTTCTTTAATAATGTCAAACATCACTTTTCCTCTTTTTTTATAAAAACAAATTATCATATTCATCGAAAACATGCATCTTTACATATTTTTGATTGTAACGAATATTTGAATAATAATATTGCGTATAATTATAATTGTAACAAATATTAAAATAACATGTCGAATACAGATTTTCGGGATACATATTGTTATACTGTGCACGAAGGATACGCTATTATTAAAAAATTGCGAATATTTATGAATTTTTAACTTTTTGCATATAATCAATCTAAAGATAATTTTCAAATTTTCATCAATCAATCCAAAGCAAGGAGATTGAGTTTTCTTGGCAACAAATATGTATTGTATTTAAGTTATTGTCAAATCATATTTTTATGAAATTCAGATTGTAATTCGTCCAAAAATAATCCAACAATTTTACGCGATGACGTGTTGAATTTTATTTGCATATGCAAAATGTTGAAACGATTAATCCAATAACATTACACGAAGTAATTTTCATTTTTATTCACACGCGCAAAATATTTCCACGATGTTACAAGTGTCTGACTTTTTCTTTTTTCTGTTTTTTTTTTTTTTTAACGCGAAATATCCGAACGTGTTTCATAAATTTCATTCAAAACTTTGATATCTCAAAGAACATGCTACGTGTCGCAGGCGTGTTTAATCGTCGCAGCGTTACCGACGATTAAAAATTTCTATCGTAAAAACCCGTCGGAGCGTAAGCTCTACTATCTATGCCAATATTTCTATTCTTACCCTCGTGTAACCTCTGACCGCTCACGTGAGCCTGCGTTTGTGTCGGCCTATCGGTATTCATAGATAGCGCGGTGCAGGTGTTTACGTAGCATCGTTCATTTCAAAGGAGCGTTCAACATTATCGCGGCGATATCAAAAATAGCCATAAATTGACCGTGAAATTGGCGACTCTGTCATTACGGTAATGGGAGCTGTGACTTTATTGTTGATGGAGCAGTGAATGGCCACTATGGATTATTCACGCGTACACGGCTATGCTTTCAATAGCGTTTCCCCGCGTGCCTCTGTTTTTTACTTGCAAAACGGAAAATACTCGTATCGCGCAACGATCATGCAAATATACACGTGCCAAATGCCGTGTACTTGATATGCAAAAATATATAAAATATCGAGAGCAAAGCACTGTATCGGCGAAAATAAATTTTTATTATTATTTTTAGTTCCACATCGTGTGATCGCAAAAATATGAGATTGTTTGAAGATTCGTAGTCTGATGATAATTGTTGAACAATTACAGGGCAATGTCTTTAGTCTTTTAGTTCAAAACTGAAACAGAAAATTAGGAGAAACGAATGAATAGTTCAAGAGAGGTGCACACTTTTTTCATAGGTAAGCAATGATGTATTTTGCAACTGGGAACTGTTTTCTTGTTTATTTTACATCTTCTGATTCTACGTAAAAATCAGATAAAATTAAATGAAAGAAAGGATAACATGATCGAATACTTCATATTTAACATGAGATGATACAGATATATTTATATATATATATTTACAAAAATTATATATTATATATTATATTGTTATATGTTATATTTTATATTATTGTGTAAACAAGAACTATCTATTTAATTTTTCCAATTTTTCTTTGAATCGGGGAAAATTGCGCAGAACGTAATCCCTCGACCTCTGTATTAAACTTGCTTTGAACTTCATGAAAATCCCCTGGCCCGAGTTTACAGATCCCAGGTCCCGAAGTCGTGCGTGGAATAGTACATGCACGAGTATACGCACGATTCCAAGTCACCCGCGAACCATTTGTGCGTCTCGCGTATTTTCCTTCTTTTTTTTTTCTTTCTTTTCATCTCGGAGCGACGATCAGCAGTTAATGCGGCTCCTAAGAAACTCGCGCCGACACACAGTCTCATCGATATGCCGATGCAGCAATCGCCGCTTCCTCTTTCGATCAGCACCTTCGGCTGGAGGTTACGCTGATTTCTCGGAGTCGCGCGGCGTGACGCGCGTGCACAGACTCGGCTGAATACTTTGCACGCGATCGATAAGCGCACGGGCCGTACCGCACCGGGTCACTTAAGTACTTAGCCCGGCTGGCTGTGTGGTCAGCAAGGTCAGGGACGAATTAAGGAGATGCAGAGGCACGGGCCGTGGAATCGTCGATTTTTCTGCCAGAGGGAGAAAAAAACTCGCTGGCAACGACGCGACGCGAATTATGTATCTCCTCCTGCTTCTT
Organism: Melipona bicolor; assembly: GCA_030673865.1. Lineage (NCBI taxonomy): Eukaryota > Metazoa > Arthropoda > Insecta > Hymenoptera > Apidae > Melipona > Melipona bicolor. The sequence goes on from JAHYIQ010000005.1 coordinate 1,881,220, forward strand.
CTTTCGCGATTAATACATGCTCTCTGCGTGAGGATGCTTGGTGAAACCTAGCTTCGATTAGTTTGTCAGAATTTTTCGAAACACTTCATTCAAGAGAATTGCGAACTATGGATTCTTCCAGTTTCTGTTGTTTGATAAAATGAGAATATTGCAAGTTTTAAATGTATGTATTTAATTCGAGATATAACTTTAAATGTATCGAATATATTTAAGACACAACAGAAGAAGAAGAGTTTGGATCATTTTATAATAGTCATAGTTCATTTGTGAGTTAAAGTTAAAAGTATTAGCTTTGAATTGAAAGAAAATAATAAAAACTGCACGACTCGTACTCCAGTACGATTCATCTCACTGAAAGGCCCAGAAGCAATTGTCTAGGAAATGAAGACGACTTTTTTTGCCATAAAATTTTATTGATGTGCAAACATTTGAATCGATAGAAAACAAATTACAGGCGCGATCGCTCAGTACCAGACAACGCCACTCCTACTCGATGTCTACCCCACGCCCCCTCGCGAATCACGTGACCCAAATCAACCAATCGCTAATTTTCGTTGCATCAGCGTTGCACCTGAAGAGGGTTATCCCCGCTAAAATCACTTTCAGTGATAAAATAAAATATCTTGTTTGTAATATCAAGAATCGAAAACCCAATCTTACGAAAATCTAAGCGCAGTTAATAAGGCGAATGAAATTTCTGACTACACAACAGTAAGCATACATTTTAATGTTACAATCTTTTGTTCGAATCCATTTATATCTCCCAACGAGCAAATACAAGATTCGATCTACAACAACGTCTTGCTAAATTTTTCAACCGCCAGAGGAATATACGTTCTTATTTTTCCGGCAGCGGCAAATATCACCGGTTCCGGCTCGCGTCCCATTAGTCTCCAAAAATATCAAGAGACGTGTTGCCTGGCCAAAGAAACCTCCGCGGGTGTGCTTCCATGCTCAAGAAATTAAAGCAGCATTAATTCTCCTTCTCGAGAGGACGCGACACGAGTCTACCCGTAAAATAATCCCAGTGAAGCTCGCTGGCGTGCAAAAAGATGGCTGTTGTCCTGACGGCCAGTGGCCCCCACCAGCCCCCTCCCCCCTTTTAAAAAGCTCCGTAACACGGATACCGCGTTACGGATACCGCGTACCCGACGTGGACGTCGTCGCGATCCCGCATTTGCGACTCGAGGGATGTAAATTGCGTCAAGTCATCGCGGTTTTACCTTCTTTCTCCGATTCTGCTTCTGGGATGCAGCGGTGGCAATCCCTACGAGGGGAAAAAAGAAGGGGGAGGGGGTGGGTCCTGGAGGCCCTTAAGTAAAGAGAAACATTAATCTAAGCAGAGGGGTTGCGCGGAGAAGCTTGGCCGGAGGGTGTCAGCTGTGAGTGACGCACCTTCAGCTACCCCCTTCCACAGCCATTTCTGTCAACCCCCTTCAACACTTTGCGCCCCTGTGTACCGCTCGATGCACGATCTCGAAAATACGGCTCCACCCCATCTTTTTTTCGCGACTCCTTCCCTCCCAGCGGGAATTCGTCGTTCTTTAGAAAAAAAAGAAAAAAAAAGAAACGAACGTCGGATAGACGCGGAACGAACGAACGAACGAACGGTGGCGAGAGGGTGGTTTTTTTCCCCCTCGCCCCTTTCGCGACGGTGACACATTCCTTCGAATTTTCCAGCGAGATGCAGGGCCATCGGCTCCGTTTTCCTCCGCCGATCGATTTTCTGCCTATGTCGGCGACCCCTTTATGGCCGTCGACTATTTTTCTGCCGGCTTTAAAGCTTCCGATTTGGGAGAGAGATGTGTCGATAAGAGACGGCCGGTGTGTCGGTTGGACGTGGCACTGGAAATGTTTGTTATTAAAATGGCGTAACGTCGTCCCGGCTTTTGCTCGGAATCAAACAGAAACGGAGTTTTTCTCCGAGTTTGTACTAATCGATTGAGTCGATTTTCAAACTTTTTACGGATTGTTCTTTCTTTCCTTCTCATCCTCAGGTTTTTAGATTGTACATGCAAGCGAAATTTCTTCTCAATTTTATCTTTTCATCCAAGTATAATAAATAAAGCGTACAATGATGGAATGAAATAATGCGGTACAATTGAAAAACTGCACGGCTTGTACCCCAGTACGATTCGTTTCACTGAAAGGCCCAGAAGCAACTCTTCTGACTAGGAAATGAAGACAATTTTATTGATGTGCAAACATTTGAATCGATAGAAAACAAATTACAGGCGCGATCGCTCAGTACCAGACAGCGCCACTCCTACTCAAGGTCTATCCCACGCCCCCTCGCAAATCACGTGACCCAAATCAACCAATCGCTAATTTTCGTTGCATTAGCGTTGCACTTGAAGAGTCCTTGCCCGATTTTCTGGGTTATCCCCGCTAAAATCACTTTCAGTGATAATAAGATTTGTAAAATGGGAATATAATTTTCAGCTGAATATTTTAATTTTTATTGATAAAGATCATTCAGTGAACTGTATATTTGTTTAGGTATTATAGAGTTGCATTTAATAATCATGCAAGTGCTGAAATTGATCATCGTTTCGTAACATACGAATGACGAACGATTTGTCAATATCGCACTTGCATATAATAAATATTATGTTAAAATTACCGATTTTATTGTAATAATTTCTTAAGTTTTTTCCTTTCAATAAACATTTTTATTTATTTTAACTTGTCATATTTGTAGCTTAGAATTTCATATATATATATATGAAAGCAATGGCATAATTCAATAAAATAAAAATAATACTGCAACAGTGCAGTGTAAAAATAATACGAATTAAATTAAAAGTAAGATGAGTAAAATTGAGACGAGAAAATGATACAATTATTGCATTATTTTTTTATACACCTTAGTATCTGTATCTATCTATATTAAAGAGAGTATTCAATGAGCGATACATCACAATTTCACTTGATTTAGTATGTCGGTAATACATCTCAAGATATTACGATATCCAACTTTAAATAAGCTCCTAATTGGACATTAAATCTAGTATTATATTTTCTTGTCAAAATAAAACTCTTATATAAATAACGTTTCCGTCTTCAACAATTCTACCAGTGATTATGCGCACGTGTTTGGTCGTGCATAGCACGCAATGGTCACGAAGATCTGATACCATTAATTAATTCACGTAGAACATGCTAGAAAAATTTGCTTTATTCTCTAAAAAAGGTGAAAGAAAAAGAAATGATATCTTTCTTTGCTGAAGTCACTCGATCATTCCAAGTTTAATTTTGTTGCGAATTACTCTCGCTAATGTTCTAATCATGATGTGTATAAAAAAATGTATTCGTCTTTTCATATATAACCGTATATAAAACTTACGAGCAAATTACCCGAGGTAAAAATTACTTAAACTTTAAGAGTTTAAAATAGTATTAAAATACTATTCAAAAGGAAATGAAATTGAAAATTAAAAGTTATGAAGATTTATAAATTAATCATCTTGTAATCTATTACACGTGTATATAGGAGTAGTATTATAGATGATAACAATTTGCAATCATATTTTATTATTACATAAAACATCAAGTTAAATTTAGTTAAATCCACACTTTGAAATATTTATATTTGTAATTGGTCTGTAGATTTGTATACTTTCACAGGAAATTTTAACGTGAAAAATTGCAAAGTATATAAAACACACCCAAAGTATGGTGCTTTCTATGCCATCTTCCGAAATATTCGTAATTAAAATTAAAATAATATAAATTTATTCGTAATTAACAGAAAATTCGCAACTAACGACTAACGTGCCAGGAAAAAATTTGCGAAAATTCTGCGTGGGAGATTTCAAGCTCTTCGAAGACGAGTTTCGAGCGAGCGGGAGTCGAGAATTACAGGGCCAAGGGACAAATTAGCGAAATTCAAGTCCAAGCAGAAACCGAAATAGAGAATTCCGTTTGACGATATCAATGGAACGACCACGTGAAACGTCGCAGCGTCGAACGCGTTTAGAAACTCGCGCGTAAAAATTTCGATATCGCGCGTGCACCGAAAAAACGTCGTTGACTCGCGCCGGTTAAATGAATTTCGTTTCATTTCGCGTTTCGCGAAAGAGCATTCCATCCCTGCGTGATGGTTCTCGCCTTCTAACCTCTCATTTTTCTTTGTCTTTTCAGGTGAGTAACGCGCACGATCGTGTTCTTCCCCGGGACTGGAAGGCTCCCGGTTGACGTCACCCGCTCGCGGTGAGTAACTAGATTCCGCCGCCCGAGACGAGGATCTTCTCGGACAATTTGATCGTGTCCCAATGACGAGACACGTTCTTCCTACACGGATCGTCCGTGTACGAGACGAGATAACAGGTGATACGCGCCCGATGAAAATAACCGCCTCGGCGACGAGGGTGTTCCCGTTCTCGGCGATAATCAGAACGCCCTCGTTTCGACGTCCTTGGCGGATGGTGTTCGTCCCTTGGAGCAAAAGCGTAGCGCTGGAGTAAGTTCAGGTCGCGATGCGACTGATTATTCGGTTGACTGATTGACGAAGTCAGGGTAGAGCGATCAGCCGACTGCCTCTCCAAACGATGTCGCGTTTGTTTCGGTTCAGCTCTGTCTTCTTAATGTCGATCGAATTAGCCAGCAACACCGTGACCTAGATCTCCTCCCTATGTTTTTACCTTTACGAATTTACCAACCTTGCAACCCTGTTTTTGTCTTTCAAGGTACAATCGAGTCGTTGGATAATGACGTGCTGTCTGTTGTTAGGGAACGATGATTGTTAATTCTCTTTGAAGAGGAGTGATAACTCGTCTTTGAAATTTTCGCAATCTTGTCGATTGTCTGCCGATTTTTGGCGAAAGTTTGAACGGAGAAAGAAGGGACATTTTTGGACATTTTGTGGATTTCGATTAATTTTCTAAATATTCAGAATTTTTACACTTGTTTAATTTTATCATTCCGATTATAATTCTACATTTGTACATTTTAATGTGTCCATAGTGATTGTGTAGTAGATTTCAATTTGTTACATTGGAGACATTTTTTTTTTAATCTGTATAATTTTCATAATTTAGTGTTAGCAGACGAAATGAATATTTGAAATTTGACAAATATTAAGAAAGTTTTCTCTCTTTTCCATTTAACTCTTTCAGTCCAGCAAAGTCGCATACACTCCAACGAAAGTGTGAAACACGTTACTGTGCAATAAACATTAAATTCGCGTTCAGAATTTCCAATATACTATATCGCCCTCTTAGTTGATCCATTAAAATGTTTCCTCGAAATGTATACGGATCGTATAATCTGACTTGTTGCAATTAGAATAACTTTTTCAATTCCAATTCCGGCCAATTACGTATGTAGCCTGGCAAGATCTTTCAAGTAACATTCTTTAAAATAAACACGGAGAATTGTATGTTGCATCCTCGTGAGATAATTCTTCTAGAAACTGTGTAAACAACGTGATGCAACATTTTACATTTAAGCGTACAAGTATCATGCTGGTTTATGACCATTCCCCTAACTTGCGTCAAGAGGAATTTTCTAAAACCGGTGCTTTTCGCTTTTATATCGTGATATACAGCGTGATATCTTCTTTTTTAAACGAAGCTAAAAGAAAATGTGGGAAAGGGAAATGCGCATTGACAATTGCATTCCTTTATTTATTTATTTATTTATTTTTTTAATAGAAATGTATCAGTTTTCTATGCACACGTGGAATCTTTTCAACATTCTACATAAAAAAAAAGTATTAAGGTGATATAATAAAAATGATTAGCTCAAAAGGTATTTTAATTTTAATTTTACGAAGGAGGAGAAAATACGTTCTGGTTGTTTTTTCCTTGTCTTTCTGCACAATTGAAGTTGAAATATTCTTTAAATTTATCAGTTTTCGACTATATTATCTTAATACTACTTCATGTAGAATAACGAGAGAATTTGACAAAAAAAGAAAAGGAAAAAATGGAAGATTTGAGAAGATAGTGCTCTTACGACTACGTATTGTGACACTTTTGACAAAATATAATCGTGAATAGTCCATTTTCTCCCCTAACAAAAATTTCTTTACAACATACTACAATTGCACTATATTTTCAGCCTGTATATTTCAAAAAAAGGGTTCGAGATTAAAATAAAAAAAATGTGACTGAAAGGGTTAAGAGCTAATCTTTTTTACACATGACTTAATTTTATTCCCAAGCAAAAATTGACCGATAGAAACGACCCAAAAAAAAAAAAAAGAATAGAGAAAGAAATAGTACCTACTTCAAATCTAAAATCAAAGCAACGAATATAATAACTAAAAACTAGAATTCGAAGAACAGAGATCGTATTTCCTCGCGTAAATTCTTGCGGATTTCCTTGTCCCGGGTCAAAGTAAAATTTAAATTTTATTTAAATCCAGCCAACGTCTCAGGCGTCGTTACCTTGTTAATCTTCGGCTCGTTTTACCGGCCGATCCACCTCGCGGTTTCGCCGCGCCGTGCAGCCGTAATACTGTACGTGCTTCGGGCTGGCCTTTCCTCCCAGGAGAAAAATCGCGGTGGAAAATGAACGATGAATGAATAACGCGATTCGAAAGCGGAGGAGGTCGGCTCGAACGAGTTGCACGAACGCGAGAGAGCGCGGTGCGTGTTAACGCGTGATATATGCGCGGGGGCGGTACCCGCGCGATCCATAGTTCATCGCTAATTAACAAAACACGCGGCACTAGGTGATCTATAGTTCGTTGCGCCGGTCGACAGCGAGCGTAGCGCCACGTGGTTTACGATTAATTACTGATCCACGGTGACGCCGGGCCAGGATCCGTTCTTCGCTCGCTGATTAACAAAACATATGCTATTCCGTATGATTTATCGTTTGCGCGTCGATAGGCACGCGACGCGAAAGTTTCAATGAACTCGGTACGCGACTGAGCCGCTTCTCGCGTTCACAAAAGACAAAATCCCGAACCGAAGTGAACTTTAATTGTGAATTTTAAATGAACTTAATTGTGACACAGACAAAAGACAGAAATCCCGAACCGAAGCGAACTTTAATTGTGAATTTTAAATGGACTTAATTGTGACACAGACAAAAGACAAAAATCCCGAACCGAAGTGAACTTTAATTGTGAATTTTAAATGGACTTAATTGTGACACAGACAAAAGACAAAAATCCCGAACCGAAGTGAACTTTAATTGTGAATTTTAAATGGACTTAATTGTGACACAGACAAAAGACAAGAATCTCGAACCGAAGTGAACTTTAATTGTGAATTTTAAATGGACTTAATTGTGACACAGACAAAAGACAAGAATCTCGAACCGAAGTGAACTTTAATTGTGAATTTTAAATGGACTTAATTGTGACACAGACAAAAGACAAGAATCTCGAACCGAAGTGAACTTTAATTGTGAATTTTAAATGGACTTAATTGTGACACAGACAAAAGACACAAATCCCGAACCGAGGTGAACTTTAATTGTGAATTTTAAATGAACTTAATTGTGACACAGACAAAAGACAAAAATCCCGAACCGAAGTGAACTTTAATTGTGAATTTTAAATGAACTTAATTGTGACACAGACAAAAGACAAGAATCCCGAACCGAAGCGAACTTTAATTGTGAATTTTAAATGGACTTAATTGTGACATAGACAAAAGACAAAAATCCCGAACCGAAGTGAACTTTAATTGTGAATTTTAAGTAGACTAATTGTGATACAGACAAAAGACAAAATCCCGAACCGAAGTGAACTTTAATTGTGAATTTTAAGTAGACTTAATTGTGACACAGACAAAAGACTAAAATCCCGAACCGAAGTGAACTTTAATTGTGAATTTTAAATGAACTTAATTGTGACACAGACAAAAGACAAAAATCCCGAACCGAAGTGAACTTTAATTGTGAATTTTAAATAGACTTAATTGTGATACAGACAGCACGTCAGTTCCATTTAACAATAGAGAGCAAGATACGAAAGAAAGTTAGCAGTACAATCAAGAACACAAGATTTTATTTCAATATATATTTTATTAAAATTCATTCGGGTATCTAAATGTGCAAAAGATGTTGCAAATATATAAAATTTTCGTAGAAAATTAGTCATTTTGATAGTTCTGTAGTTAAGCACAGCGTGGACTGAAATTTGTAGCGTGAGCAAAGTTAGGGTGGAAGATTCTACGATACTCTTGATTTCTTCGGTTTCAGCGTTTTCTGAATGAAACAAGAGACGGCAGTCGGGAATGACGAAGTTGGAAGCTTCATTTTCGAGATAATCGAGTTTAGAAATTTCCCAAATGCGCGTAGAACTAGTTTCGGTTGAACGTGTAAATGAAATGCACAGTGATTCAACAAAATCCGCACAAAAGTTTTACGAATTATCCGTTTCGCGATTGCGAAATTTTGAAAATGCGTGACAATGGTTGCAGTTTAGCTCGAAACTGAAGTCCAAAGTGAAGATCGAAGAGTGGAATCTGCCTGGCTTCGTTTTTGCCTTCAAATTTACGCCCACGCTGTCGAATTTTCATCTCATTAACACATTGCGTACAAATCACGAAATTTCGTGCAAACTTAATGTACGTACGTATGAAAGTGTGAATTATGAAATGTCCAATTTCTGCATTCACCCAGAATTGCATGTTAATTTTTCAATTTACACGTTTGCATCTTCGCGGGATCACATATCGAGGTGTGATAAATTCGAAGTTACTAAACTGTTGGATTTTCAGTGTGACAATTTTATGCAAAACTTTGTCATATCGAAAAAATGAATCTTCGAACGCGACGAGATAATTCAAAATTTATCAAAAAATAGAAGAGGAGGTGTTGTATGCAATGTGTTAATATTGACAAAGGATATCATATTTTATAAAAATTATTTATATGCACACTGGTATACCTTATGCAGCAACAAATTTTTATACATTAACTTTGTCTCTTAGTGTTAAAAATATCGATGAAATTTTTCTCTCATTCGATCATTATAATTTTTATGGTACAGGTTTCACAGGCTACACCACTGTAATATTAATTTTTATTCTTATCTCTGTTATCACTACACGTGAAATGATCTAGAAATGTTTCACTTTCAGGAAGGAAAATGTTTAAAATGTATTCCAATGGGGCAAAGGTTTGAATTAAATTAAAATTCCATTTGCGAATTTTGCACTCTCAGCATCGTATGAAATTTTACAAACTCAAATTAGAACAGAAATTATTTGACAGCATCTGTGCAATTATTTATCTACGAAGAATACGTTTCTCTGAAAGTTTCTCTTAAAAGTTAAATTTTTTAATTCCAATGATAACTTTTGCAACGAGGAAAGCTTTAAAGACTTCGACACTATTCGAAGCAATGATGTTTATAGTCACGTGAAAATATTTAAATCACAGGATCGTTCAAATTCCCATTTTTTACTCCTTTTGATCGACAATTGTTAATAGTCGATCTTGCGCGCAATGTACAAAAACATATCGACGTTCCATCGCGAAAGAATAAATATCTTTCAGATATTGTAATTGGAAGTTTGTTTCTCGTATAAACTTCCACGTCTACTGTTGCCTTTGTTAGGAAGCAATACCAACGTATGATCGTACTAAGAGAAACACTTTTAAATGGTTCATATTTCACAGTTTACAATGACAATATTCCCTGTTTGTAGAGTACGCGAACAGTTTTAACAGTCATATAGATAGGAAACAGGACAAAGTCTCTGTTCTCGATCAATTATGTTCCGTATGAATCTAAAAAGATGAGTAAATATAACTATTTATTTGCGTAGTATTTGTTTTGTTTGTGTATTAATGCAACAGTAGGATATTACATATTTGAAATTCTGTCTCATCCTATCTGTTATCCAGGTTGCTATCAGACCATCATCTTTATCGTCCATCGAAAGAAATATAAATTTCACCCTTTTTCCATCAAAAGTAGTTTCTTCTTTAAAAACACTCCAAGTAAGAATATGTAATCGAATATGTCACGATTACAATTAAATATTATATAATTAATATTATTATAATATCATTAAAACATCAGCGTCGTTTCCAGGCATCACGTAGAAAAGTCCCTAGAATAATAAAATTTGCATACAATTTTCTTTATTCGGCGTTCTCTCTTATCAGTGCCAGTTTTGATGCAACAATCAATGTAACATCAATCGATGACAAAACAATGATCTACCAATGTTCGATGATTTACGAACGGGAGTGCATCTCAGGAAATCGTTTCGCGTCTTTCCAACTGAAAGGTAAATCGACAGAAGGTACTTCCACAGAAAATCATTTCGAGAACCGTGCACACGCGAAACCGTGTCCCGATCGACCCGATACGTATTTTCTTTAGCAAAATGCAAACGCACGTTGATGCAGTCACAATAACTTCACGTAAAATAATCGATCTGCGCGACATTTTCTCGCCATTTTGTCCATATAAATACTCGCTTTACGAAGTCGGTGAATGCTCGCTTGACTCATTATTCCCGCCATGTGCCCCATTCTGGCAACACACTGCCCGTTATTAAGAACATTTACCCTGGCACGTGTATTGCGCGCGTACACGATCGTCATTCATCCAGCTCGGAACACGCACGCACGCCCTTCTAATCTTTGCACAACCCTCCACACGTTTGCAGAATTCACGCTCCACGTTCCTCGCGCGCGAAATCCCACGGTATCGCGTAATTCCGTTGCGCGGATACAAGATAATCCGACGAAGGAACGCGCCGTATCTTTCATCTTCGCGCCAATGCTCTTACACGCTCTCGCGAATTAATTCCCCCCTCCCCCCTCGAGATCTTTCTTCCTTTACGGTCTTCGAAGAATTCATTTGCACTAAAAAAAAAAAATTGTTTCTTCCACTTTTTTCAAACTGGAACGATGTAACCAAGAGAAAGAGAAGAGAAAAGAAAAGGAAAATACACTGTATATTTTTCTTGTATCGAGTTTCGGTGTGCTTGCACTCGTGTGATTTAGTCTGTCGCGCGGGACAAACTAAACTCCCTTTTTTCTCTCCTCCCTCTCTCCCTCTCTCTCTCTCTCTCTCTCTCTCTCTCTCTCTCTCTGCTGCGCGCAGACTAGGGAAGGTGAAAATGGCACGGGGTTGCGAAAAGGGGTTGTGTAACACGGTGGAAAAAGCGGGCAGGAGCGGGTTGCACCCGCGCCGCCTGGAGATGAGAAAAGTTTTGTTGACTCGTCAAAAATTTAATTTCGACTGAAATTTACTCGAGTCGCCGAAATCTTTCGCTAATTCGCCGGAGATTTAATTACACCCCCGACTGAAATTGAATTGGATCGTCGGCTGATTTAATTGGGCCGCGTAACTTTTTGTTGAAACGACCGAAACTTTTCTCGAAATTCCTAAGGAATTATGTCGTCGGGCGCGTCAACCACGCTTGTATCCCGCGTCCCTCCTCTCCCTCCGCTCTTTTTCACCCTCCGCCCTCTCCCCCCCCGTCAAACCCGCGTCGTTGATTAAATTATTAATTGGATTTTAATTGCCTTAATCCAACGGTCGCACGTCTGTTTTTCCACCTCATTAAAAATTCGCTTAGAAACGAACTTGGTCGATTTTCACGCGTTGCGAATCGACTCGACGCTATACACGTGTAAATCGAAATTTTATCGTCTCGCTGTGTGTGAGAACAATTCTGTTTCCCTCTTTCCGATCGTTCGTTATTTCCTTCACGACCGAAATCCGGTTTTATTTTGAAAGTCTGTTGCTATTTCTGGTTTCCTTGGTTGCACTTTGGAAAATTTTTAGTGACAAACAGTTTCTATCTATTAATTAAAACTCGCATTGCTGTTATTGCAAGTTATTGTCTTTCTTAATCCAATCATGATATGATAAATACTTTAATTCTTTTTTTTTTTTTTTGATTTTATAAAATTTGAAATGGTGAAATTTGAGCAGGAAATTTTGGAATTTCCATTCACAGTCCCAATATTAAAAAATAATAACTGATGTTAAATTGATTGGAGGAATAGTATGCAACGTTGCAACGTATATTATATTATATTATGTTGTTTCTGCGTTCTTGTTTCTATTAAACGAGTCAGAGTGCATCACATATTGTTCTACATCTTTCTTAATCCAATCATGATATAATAAATACTTTAATTCTTTTTTTTTTTTGATTTTGTAAAATTGAGCGAAATTTGAGCAGGAAATTTTGGAATTTCCATTCACAGTCCCAATATTAAGAAATAATAACTGATGTTAAATTGATTGGAGGAATAGTATGCAACGTTGCAACGTATATTATATTATATTATGTTGTTTCTGCGTTCTTGTTTCTATTAAACGAGTCAGAGTGCATCACATATTGTTCTACATCTTTCTTAATCCAATCATGATATAATAAATACTTTAATTCTTTTTTATTTTTTGTGATTTTATAAAATTTGAAATGGTGAAATTTGAGCAGGAAATTTTGGAATTTCCTTTCACAATCTCAATATTAAGAAATAATAACTGATGTTAAATTGATCGAAAGAATAGTGTGACACATTAATGCAACGTTGTAACTTATATTATTGTATTATATTATGTTGTTTCTGTGTTATTATTTCTATTAAACGAGTCAGAGTGCATCACATATTGTTCTACATCTTTCTTAATCCAATCATGATATAATAAATACTTTAATTCTTTTTTTTTTTGATTTTGTAAAATTGAGCGAAATTTGAGCAGGAAATTTTGGAATTTCCTTTCACAATCTCAATATTAAGAAGTAATAACTGATGTTAAATTGATTGAAAGAATAGTGTGACACATTAATGCAACGTTGTAACTTATATTGTATTATATTATGTTGTTTCTGTGTTCTTATTTCTATTAAACGAGTCAGAGTGCATCACATATTGTTCTACAACTTCGTCTAACTTATCGACATTTTCACTTGTTATCAGAATAATTATTATTCAAAATTATTAGATAAACCCACGCTCACTTTCAGACTCCACATGAAACTTCATCTTCGTTCTCTAATGACGATTCAACACTGCCACGCATAAATAATTGGACACGCGATGCAATTATCATTAAAAGCTCGACACTCTTTGTTGACAACGTTTTTTCCGTTGTCTGCAATTTTCTGCCTTTACAAGTTTCGTATTTATTTTTATAAGCTGCTTGATAAAATCTGTATGAACATTTTTTAAAATTTAAGGAATGAATGTTCGCAGAATTTTTCTGTACAATACCATAATGTATAATTATTTTTCATCAGTATTTGTTGACAATGTTTTTTCCGTTGTCTGCAATTTTCTGCTTTTACAAATTTGATATTTATTTTTTATATAAGCAGCTTGGTAAAATCTGTATGAACATTTTTTAAAATTTAAGGAATAAATGTCCGCGTAAAAATTGTAATTATTTTTCATCAGTATTTACAGTATCATTTGGACGATATTAAGATTGAACCAAAGAAATTCATTTGCGATAATTTAAGAATGTCCAAATACTCATACGCGTTGCGTCAAATTGCATCACATTATATCACTCGCTGCAGAAACAACTATCACACACAATTACTTTCCGAATCTCACCGCTCAGCTTTGTGAAATCCAACGAAACTTCACCTTCTCGACATTTCTCAACATTTGCATCCGGTGCGTTGTCTTTTTGCTCTTCTCTCGAGTCATCAACCATCCGACAACGTCTTTTCGCAGAAAGACGTTCAAGCCAAGTTGCAAGATCGAGAACAACTGTAAATCACGATTCGTTCGTTCTTTCTTCGAAAGTCGTCGGCCCCCTCGCCCCCCTTTTTGATCGCGACTCGAGTCGAATCCCTCAAGGCCGAGGAAGTGACGTTCAGATAAGAATCGTTGATACCGGAGGAAGGAACAGCGCATTGATTGAGTTAGCGCGATATCGTGCCGGACCACCTGGGCTTCTTGACGTTTTAAGGGTGGCCACCCCTTAAACAGGCCACTGCGGAGAACCAATGGCGTCCGGACGCCGCAAGGGTTCCTGGCCTATCTCGCGACACGCGACCTCGCCCTCGCGTTCCTCTCTCTCCCTCTCTCTCTTTCTAATTCTGTTTTCAACCGTTCGATCGCGCCGCTAGGCTGCAACCGCTCGCGCCGCTTTAAAAAGGATAATATCGTCGATTGGTCGAAGGTTCATTGCTTTCTTGCTTCCGCGAGAGATGAAACGCGACTCGCAATTGGCAATGACGCTCTAACATTTTTAACTTTTTCCTGGTCGTCTTCTCTGTGGAATTAGCGAGATGCATTTGTCATTTGCATGTTGCAACGTTACGTGCTTCGCGATGGATTTTCGCGGGAAAAATGAATTTTTAAAACAAATTTCACTTGAAAGATTCAAGACAAGTCGATTGTACTTTGTATTTGGCTCTTTTATTCGTGAAAATGATTTCTTATGTTTCCAGAAAAATGTCTAAAATTAAAATGCACGACGTTACCTTGTTATCAAAGGAATAGCTCATTCAATTTGTAATTTTTGTGTAGTTAATTTGAATTCACTTGGGAGAGTTGCGAAATTCGTTTAGATAAATTCTGCAAATAAATCTTAATAATTCCTTGAATAAAGTTAATATTGATTTAAAATATAATATGATGATTATATGATACGATTAAAGGAAATTATTAACTTATTTTCATTAAGATGTGCACGTGCACGTTTCATAGTCAAGTGAATTTTGCGTCTTTTGAAAATGAATTATCTATTCCTTTCTTCAGATTTCATCGCAGGATTTTGCTTTAAATATTTTTCTGAAAATGATCATTTTCGCAAATAAGTAATATGTATATATATATATATATATATAAAATATATAATATGTATATATAGTATATACAAATGCAAGTTATTCATCATACGATGCTGAAGGAAAATAGTAGAAATAGCTCTTAGAACAATAATAGCATATCAAACTCATAAATTAATGTTAACAGATTACAGATTGTTACTGTAAAATTAGATTAGATTATTTAATATCTATTTTTAATATAAAAAGAAATGAATATTAAAATTAGATACTAAATAACAATACTCTTCAATATTTTCCAACAAAATGATCATTCAAACCTGTCCCCTTTGAGTACGTTTTATGAACAAACATTAAAAAACCCGTTTTGTGTATAATCACTTCACTTTATAATCGTATATTTATTAAAACGAATTTAGCGCAAATTTCGACGACAGTCTGCGCTCGTCTTTTTGTCATTCGATCGTGTTTCGATAATTAAAAAAAAAAAAAAAAATCTGTCATTTCGACAGGAATGTCGCCTAATCAGACACGTCACTGAACGTTATGCGATCGTTTCGTCAACAATTTTCAGAGGAACGTCAATTCGGCGATTCTATCCGCCCGTAATTACATTCTTCTCGGCAAACATGCGTCGGATTATTTCGACTGTGATTCCCTAACGCGCCGATAGTGCTGCGTTGTTCGCGATGAAATGGTACACATACCATCGTGTATCAGTGCCAAATCGATTAATAGATTGTGCAGCAGATTATGCCAATTATTTCCTTCGAAGTGTCAGTGAACAGTGATTATCAGTGATAATCGTGGGAGTGTGTGCGTCCAGGAAACACGTAAAGTAAGTAGCAGATTATTATTTACACATCAAAGTAGGTAGGTATCTTTTTCTTCGAAATTCCAAAACGTTTGACGTGAAATTTGATTTGATTTGATTTAATCAAGTTCCTCCAGATTTTCCAACTACGGTAAGCGGAATATCATTGTTTTGGTTAATAATGATGTAAAGTTGTTTTTTTCTTTCTTAGTTGCAACGATTTACGTGAAATTTGATTTTATCTTAGTAATTGCGAGATCGATCATTTGACTCGAATTTTTGGAACACTTGTGGAAATCCGCTTTATTTATAGTCACGAAATGGTTCGTGATTGATTCATAGCAATTTAGGAATATATTTATTTTTAAAGAGAGAAGAGAATGTTCCTGTAGAGATTTTCTTCTCTATTTAATTTTTAAACATTTACCAGCACTTTACTATTTTTCTTTAATTTCTCTGTCTCTTAATGCATTTATTATAATTAAGTGTATTAATTATAACAATGTGATGATATTATTTAATATCATGGTGTTTATAATACTTTAGTTTTAACATCGTTCGAAGATCTTCTCAATTGTTTTATTAATAATTTTTTGTTACTTGAAAATTAGTCAATAATAATTGGATCAGTGGGTAATCAATCTTTCTTCTTCAATAGAAATTTTTTCTTCTTAATTTGCTAATTTATTGCTAGCTCATTGCATAGAAAATTTTACGACATTACGTTGGTATATAAGTAATTTGACAATATATTCAGGCATTCGTTTTTATTTCTTTTTACATATACATACGTAAGGTTTCAAAAACTCTGAAACGCTGTAAAAGTGTCATTTGATTTCGTGTTAGTTTAGTGGAACGTTTCACAATTTTTGTCGTCCATGTAATCACGATGGCGTCGCAGCTACGAAATCTGTTTATTAATTGATAGAACGAATTCAAAGTGTTATGTGCATAATTTCGTAATTCCGGCTTGATTTTGAAGTAGGGGGCTAATTTAAATAAAATCGATAATCCAGATGAAACTGACGGGACATTCAAGCTCTGTTAATGTGTTTTAAAAATATTTCCCCGGTAATATCCCAGTCGCCAATAAAGGCAGAATGAGATTTCTGTAGAAATTGATCTGCAGCGTTACAATGTTGCGGAAACTGATATGTAAATTCAATTTTGAAAAATCAGCAGAATCGATGAATGAATATCAAAGCTATTTTCGAAAATCAACATATTCAGCATTCATTTTTTTTCTTCTTTTTCTCTCTCTCTTTTTTTTTAGACATTTGTACCATTTTTTTTTTTTTTTTGGTAGATGCATATCAAATTTACATTCTCGGTTTCTGCATCGTTACTGGGATTTAAAATTTGTAATTTCACTTTTGCAGTATTTCAGTAAAAATTAGAAAAAAAAGCCAGTGTTTGTAATTTCTCTTTTTCCTTTTTTATTTATTTAAACGCCAGTGAAACTCTTCAAACGTGAAATTTCTATTTATTTCTGATATACCTTGCACTGTGTGATACATTTTGCACATTAAATATGTAATTTCATATTTTTATGCCGTATCTTTTGGAAGAGTTGTGAATTCATGTTGGACTCTATCAGATTACAAAAATTTTGAGCATTTAATGTCATTTTACACTTTATTATATTCTTCCTGGCAGAGAATAATTTAATTAAATAAAAAGTTCTAAAAAGGACTGAAGAATTAAAATTGCGAGTACCGAATTTTATTTTGTATTTCACACTCTTTAAGAAATACATTACAAAAAATTCAGTTAAATTAAAAATTCCAAAACTAAGTAATTTAGCACTTTTATAATCGTCAATGATTCTCTTAAAAATGTATTCTAGAATTTTCCCAATTAATTAAAAAATTGAGCGATTCAATTTCAAATTGTTATGGTTACCAGCAACAAATAACAGTGTTCTCAAATTTAAAAAGATTCACTCCGAAATTGGAGGAATTTATTTTGACTCTTTCGTATTTCGAATATTCTGAAATTCAAAAAATTTTATAAAAGAAAGGAAACACGATTCGGTCGAAAAATGAAAAATGATCGAAAGAACGTAGTAAAATTTAATTACGCATTTTTACGTGTATTTGACAGTACAAGCCGTCGATTTTGTCGATCGTAACGATCAAAGAAAAGAACGCGTCATTTCGATGTATCGTAGAGACAGAAACAGAGAGAGCAGACTCTATCTCCGCACAACTGCCAATGAATTTTCCAAACAAGCCCCATTTCGAACGCGCCTCTGATTCTCATTCTGTTCTATCCTGCGCTATTGGTTTGGATTGCCATCCAAACTATTTGGAAAGCATCAGTCGCAGCAAAGTCCATAAAAGAGCTCCCTCGAGACTGGATTGCGTTTCCATCTGCGCAGAGGGACGGGACGGAGCGCAGGAGCGGTTTGATTCGGCAAATAGAAGACACGCGATTGATATGTGTTTCCATTTCGACGTATAAAAAGGAGATGTAATCTGCTCGGGGAACGGCCGCTTTAACGAGCAAAAGGAACCACGCACGTACGTATAGCGCCCACGTATACGTATTCGGTAATGCGATCTTCCATTTGTTTCTCTTCTTTTTCATTCTTGGCACGTTGCACGCTGTTTACGCCTAGACCTATTGATTCCTTTCCCGCGTTTGCAAAACGTCGAAAAGCCGCGACGTGCACGAAGAAAGATTGCCTGCTTTCAAACGATTTTTCCACGATTTATACGCGTTTCTATCAGCAGCGCGAAATAGTGCACGCAGAATAGCTTGGAGTAATTTTGATTTTTGCGATGTTCTTCGTGTTTATTTATTATCGTTTAATTTGGCGAAACTCGTAGGATAGAATTTTTCATTTTTGAATGAAAGTTTCAGTTAGTGGGAAGATTATCAGTGTTTTCAATCCTTATTATTTAAATTTAGAGTTTTTCGGATGTTCGTTGGAAATTCGTTTTTCTTTAATTGAGAATGTGATACGTCTGTTGAAAACATATTTTTTACAATGTGCTGCACGTACACAAGATTTGCACACTTTTCACACATGTTTTTAATTGAGAGAAATTCACACTGTGTCTGAAAACGCAATAAAACAGCCATTTCTTTTTTTGTCTTAACCGTTTTAGCGCCACACAGCGTACTGTGGTGAAACGAGCCGCGATCGTTAATTCGCAACGTATAAATTGCATCTTGAATTGGAAAATCAAAACCTGTTTTATAGAATGTTATCACGTAAACAAAACGTAAAACACGAATATTTATAGTATCAATACGATGTGTCTGATATGACTGATGGAATGAACCACAAGCGCAAATAAATGAACGAAGCGCTATCGCGCTGCATGGCACAATCGAACACGGATTTTTAAAAACCCCTGGCGCTAAAACGGATAAAGATCTTCAACGTCGCAATTTTTCTCGCGAAAACATTTTCTATATATCCGACGAGTAAAATCTGACTGTGCAACATGTCAAAATGGCTGATTCGACATTCTACAACCCCTCGCAACGCATACTTTTCAAATTGACACGAAAACAGAATTAACAAAAGAAACTGCATCCAAGCTCAGTCATTGCTACACTCCAGTAAAAAATAAAAATCGTATGTCTTTGTTTTTCCAACTTAGAACGAACGGCAACTTTCTTCCCCAGCCTCTGAGAAATTCGACGCCGGCAATATTTTCTTCGACTCGCTTCCGTCGGTAATCACTTTCCAATAATCTTCCCCGAACGCCGCCTCGTCACTCGAGTTCGACTCGCGAGAAGTTAATCGACTTCCACTTGCCGCCGCGATTAATTCAACTTCGCGTCCAAACTCGAAAATCGAATGCCAACGACGTCTGTGACTCGCACGGGTCTGCGACCGATCCGTCTTTACGTCGAGCGGTCGCCGCTGCTCGCCACCTTCGTGGTACCGCGAAGATATATCGGCTCGCGCGAGCGTGAGGTCGGGCTCCAGAGAGAACTTTTGGCGTTCCGGTTTCCGTTCTCTGGCGGCGGGAAGAAAACTCAATTCGTAAGCCCGGTTCGTAGGAACGTCGTACGGGCGGGAGGGAGGTTGTAAATGCCGACGTATTTAGAGAACCGATTGGAGAAGCTCAAGGCTGGGGCTGGGCCGGTGGCAGGCAAGCAAGCTCGCGTGTCTAGACCGGAAGTGGTTCTCGTGTTAGGCGTGGCTCCTTGATATACAACCCCTTGTATCTCACGCAGCTACCGACGTACCCCCGCCTTGGTATGTGGCCGCACATATACCGAGTGTCCGACAACCTTTGCTTAACCACCCCCAGCCCCGAGGGGCGGGAGGAGAGCCGGAACGAAGTCGATCGATCCCGTTCTTGGCTCTAAAGTTACCTCGAGGCCGCCGATTTCTCCTTATCCAATTCGCTGTCCGGCCAGTTTCTTACTTAAACGGAAAATAGCGCTCTGAATGAATCTCCTCTTCGGGGCCCAACTTCTTCTTCTTGCAGTTTGTGCTTGATCTTGATCGACGAGGGACCGTGGGAATCGGTTAACGAGTCGAGAGTCGTTTTTGTTTTTAAATTACGCGTTCGTAGCTAATTTGTGACGTAGAGATTTGTGAAACACACGTAATAATACGCAGATATGTGAGGAACATTTGAGTGAAGTACGTATTTCGTGGATGGAGTCAATCTTTGTGCAGATCGCGAGTGTGAAACTACAGAAAAAAATACACGGTTCTTTTTTTAATTGAAAAAATTGGAATCGTCGTACATTATACATTATATACTATTTTATTGTATTAACTTTTTAAAAACGAAAAAAGGAAATTATAGCTGGCTATAACAGATTGATGCAACGAAACAAATATCGATGAAAAGGGAAAAAATCAGTCTTTTGACAGTTCGTCGAACAAAGCATAAAATTTGTATCAGAAAACTTCTTTGTTGTACTTGAAGAATAGAAACTTTTATTTGGCACCTTAGGTCACTTAGATACTGTACAAATTTATCTGGAAAATATTTATAACAAATTACAAATAAAATCGATCATCTCGACTACCAACAGCAGTTCTAGTTTTAAATTCTTAGATCGCAAAGTCCGTTTTTAATTTTTATTTTCCAAAAATTACAATATACATTCGATCGAATACAAAGTCTACAGCACATTTGAAGCCATCTTCTCGTAAATATTTCACTCGCAAATAATTTCGTTGTGCTAGAGGATGTGTGCTAGAACTGATCAACGTGGTTGCAGTTTAATTAGACTAGCAGCGACTGGATTTCTAGTTGCGTTCTAATTAATATTCCTTGAAAGGACACGTAGTATGTAGGTCTCCTTGTTCGGATTTCTTGTTCGAGGTATTGTGTTTCTTGTTTTCCCTGGGATGAACGTAACGCGACGCAGTTTGAATTAGTAGAGTACATCTGGTATTTAGAACTTGAGATATGTCATGCTCCAGATTACACGTACTTCGTGTGCACCGTAGTAAGGATATAATATTGTAAGGGTGGTTTCGCATTTTTACAGTGTAAATTTAGGTGCGAGGTTTCACAGAGTTAAAGTTTCTTCTCGTCACTGTAATGGCTTTTTGGATAGAAATTATTTAATCGTTTGAATATTAAATATTCTGGACAGAAGTGATCTACGATGAAGATAGAACGCGCGTATTGCATAAAATATTACTCGGATGATGTATACTCTTCCGCTCAATAATTTTATGACATTTTCTATTTTCAATAATCCCAGTATTCGTTCAAATTTAGATGATAAAACTGAAACTTATTTCAGAATAATATTTTTAAACCACATTTTATAGCACAATTATCAGATCCTCCGTCACACAAAGTGTTATTTAATTTCATCAATTTTGAAGCAAATACAGAACTTCACGTGTATAAATAATTTAATGTGAAACGAATGAAGCGCGTTCCTTTATACGAGTATAGCGTTTGCTAGTCTAGTTCAAATTCAGTTGCGTCGAGTTCTCGGATTTGAAGTTTGTTCTGCAGGAAATTACATCAGCTTTCCTTAGGTTTTAATATCGAACGTTGCGAAACTCCATCGTATTTACATCGACTCGGAATTCGTTTAAAAGAGGCAGGTTTCTGATTTCTGATTTCTGAGTTGTTCAACCGCAATTTCAGTTAGCACGGTTGCCTGCGCTTCACTTCGGTCGCAACTCCGATTCGCGTCATTTAAGCCCGTTTATCTCTCGTTAACCCAAGGAGCGGAACCAATCTCTCAAAATACCAGTTGGCAATCGTCTCCAACAATTTTCCATCGTAGAGTGAAATTTCCCACTGTACAGATGTACACACGTTCGTTGGGCAAAAGCGCACGTTGAAAATGCTCGTTAGACATTGAACATCCGGGAAACTTTCAGAGCGTATGGAAACTCCCGAGACCTTTAAATCTATCAAGACCCCGAGAACTTTCGGGAATTCTAAACTATGAGCCACGTTCAATCTATCGGGGATCAATGTTAATGCAACGTTTCGTTTATAATTCCCTTCGATCGATCTGTGTTGTCAAATCCTGTCTTTTAATAGTGTCGAAGGAGATTCGAAGGATTCGCTCCAGTCCATTGAAAGCTAGGCGATGATTTGCTAATGTTGGGAAATTTTATAAAATTCTAGAATCTAGAAAATGAAAACGTTATGACGGGGAAATGTAATGTGAATTGATTAAAAGCAATTGAAAATAACAACAAGTGCAAAATGGAAATTGCCAGCTTAGCCAACCAGTACATAGATTCAAATTAGCTTCAAATGCTTCAGATCTTAGTGTTTAATAATTAAAAGTATTTCACAACCAAATCTTCACGCTTCACCCAAAGAATACTTCACACAAAGCCAACAGAGTTTCTCTAAGACTATTACCAACCAAAACAACGAGTGCAAAACGGAAATTGCCATGTAGCTTAGCCAACCAGTTCATAGATTCAAATGCTTCAGATCTTAATATCTATTAAAAATATGTTTCACAACCAAATCTTCACGCTTCATCTAAAGAATACTTCACACAAAGCCAACAGAGTCCATTTTCTCAGGCCATTACCAACCATAACGACTAGGGCAAATCGGGAATCGCGATGTACATAGCTTAGCCAGCCAGTTGGAGGTCTGTATCACCATTCTTCCGACTTTCTCGAGTGTCCATCGAGGAACGAGTATAAGCTTTCCCTCATAAGATCATACTCTTGCTCTCGAGGGCGGCTTGCAATCGTGCACGCCGCAGTTGCCTTTAAGTTTCAATATCCTCAGACACCATTGGTGGGTGGCCTTAGTTACCCAGCTGGTCGCTGGCTAGGCGTCCCTTCATTATTGGCCGGATTCGAGAGGGATCCTCGCGGCAGCGCAACGTTTTCAAGCCGGAACGTATATAGATAGCGGAGGAACGAGCATCCGCAGGACCGAAATACCTACTCGAGATTCGCAAATTGGCTGACCACTCGCAACTTGGACCATAGTAGTCTACCTATAGGTCCACTTGGACCGCGAGGGCTCGTCTCGTAACTGACGTTCGAAAGCTGCCGTGTAATTCGCCGGAATCGAGTCTTCCGGCTCGATCCCGCGCCCTTTCCAACGAATCGATACCAGCCCGGATCGGTCAACGTCGAGATTGCACGATCGGGAACGATGGAGATTTGTGTTCTCGGTCTTTATGCGTCTGCACGAGACCTGATACCGATGGAAAACTAGTACACTGCGAAGTTTGGACAGTTGCCTTTCATTTCTGGTTTACGTTTCCCTTTCTTTGTGTTGTGCATTAACCCTTGTGTTGTTTTTATGGTTGTTGAAAATTATAAAAGAGGGATAAAAGTTGGTGGATAAAAGTTTTCTGAAAAAATCCGACAAAATGTATGGAGTGCTTGCGAATGCTATGAATCAGGATTGAAATATTTTTATAGTTTATTTATATTTTATAGTTTATATTTTTTATAGTTTATTTAAGTGCATTGTCATTTTGGAAGTATGCAAAGTAAAATCAAGGTTTTCGGACGAGTTGTGTTAAAATAAAGAATTAATTTGGAAATTAGAATTCGGGTTTAGAATTCAAGTTTAGAAACAAAGTGACAGTGGCATTTGTCAGAATTACAAATCTGTTATTTGCGTGTTTGAGAAAAATTTGATTCAAGTTTTTTCAGACACAAAAGACGTCAGTTTACAGGGTGAGAATTAATATTTGCGATGGATGAGACCTTAAAAGACTTAAAAGTGCCTACTTTTACTTAGACTGTCACTTTGTAAATATTTAGGGATTTTTTAAAATTTCTATCGTTGATCTATCGATTTGAAAATGCAGATGAATTGTTATTTTCCAAGTATTTGTAGAATTTTTCCTTCTTTTAATTCTTAAAGTATTGTTAAATTTAAAAGTGGATATTGATTGTCAGTTTATGAATATACAAGAGTTCTTTCTGTCTTTTTTTTTAATTTCTGTCATTCAGGATCAGATTTGATTACGAGGTTGAAAGTGCAGGATATCGTTAACTTAGAAAAATTCAAGGGTTTTCATTTTCCTTGTTTCTTGATCGGTGAGTTTTCTTACTACGACCTCCTCATTTTATCTCCTCATTTCACAATATAATGAGAAATGCTCGACAGAGATTTATGACTTAAACTTGAGATTGAGAATGACCTGGTTTCCACTGCTTCAATTTAAAAATGCACTTTAATTATGGTCGATATTCCGACTGTAGTTAATGGACTTTGCGAGTTGACTTAGTTATAAGCGTTAAAGTTATTTCCGGTCAGTTGTAAAATTTAGTGTCTCAAACAATATCCTCTAACGCACTCGTATTGAATAGGTTTCCAATGGTTTCTCCTCGTTGATTTCTATTGAAAATTTTTGTATGTAAAAACACAGAACTCTTAAAAAAAAAAAAAATCTGCTCCATTATTTAATTGTCATCTCATAGTTTTTTTTTTTTTATTAAAAACACAAGATCTTAATTTAATTTAATTCAAGTTATTTAAACATGCGGGAGAGAATTTTTAATACAAAAGCGTAATAACAGCAAACATATATATATATATATATATATATATATATATATATATATATATATATATAACATACATACGTAAAAAGGATAAAACTTTCGAAATAAGATGCACGAAAGGAAAAATTTCATTTGACATTAGCTTCGCGTACACTGTTCCCTACAATTGAAATTTTCAGTTGTACGATATTAAACTGTATCTTCGATACGAGGGAAATGGAGAAGAAGGAAAAAATTCAATTTTGAATAGCGACGTGAACGAGCGAATAAAGTATCAATTTAATATTATACAAAGGACCGTTCTCTTCGCAACGAAATTACTTTGTATTTATATTTTACGTATTCTCATCGTTTCCAGGATTTTTCTATTAGAGCCACCGTACACATATTTTTACACGGCTGCAGGAAAAATCGATTAGGACCTTATGCCGCGCTTTAATGAAACTGAGGTAGGAAATGGGGGAAAGGATGAAAGAAAAGAAAAGAAGGTCTCTTCTTTTTTTTACTCTTTTTCTTATGTTCATTAAACCGAATCGACTGTTGTTGGTCATTAGCCGAGAATCTAGTGTTTAAAGTGAAAAAAGAGGGTTTCTTTCAGAGCTTTTAGAAGTCTCATCGCTAATATTTCATTAGCAAACTGTGTAGAGACAGCAGATGATGTCAAGTTTGGGAATATAGTTGCCTGTTGTAATCTTCAATACGTGTTCCATCTTTTTAATTGTCTCCTTGAAACTAAAAACTTGCATAAATATCGCAGTCCTCTTTCACAGGCATTTGCAAAGTTTTATACAACTCACGAGTTACCAGTGATCAGGCAAATGAAATTTTACGAGAAAATCTATAATCTGCAGTAAATTGAAAGACAATTAATTCTCGAAATAGTTAATAACGGTTAAACAGTGCGTTATAATTCAGTAGTGAAGAAGAATTAGTGTGATAAGTGTCTTCTATTGAAAAATTTACGATTGTAAAGGAACTTAAAGTATAACAATGTTAAAAAAACTCAAAAATGTAGACGGTGAACTTCAGAAATTGTCAAGACAAATAATACTTTAATATTGAAGGCTATTGAAAGAAGAATCGAGTCACAAAAACGTAGGCACATACGTAATATTACACACAATATTATTATAAGCACAGAATAAAAATACAGAGAATAAATAAAGAATTATAAAAAAAACTGCACGACTTGTATTCCAGTACGATTCGTCTCACTGAAAGGCCCAGAAGCAACTGTTCTGACTAGGAAATGAAGACAACCAATTTTTGCTATAAAATTTTATTGATTTGCAAACGTTTGAATCGATAGAAAACAAATTACAGGCGCGACAACGCCACTCCCACTCGAGGTCTACCACGCCCCCTTACGAATCACGTGACCCAAATCAACCAATCGCTAATTTTCGTTGCACTAGCGTTGCACTTGAAGAGTCCTTGCCCGATTTTCTGGGTTATCCCCGCTAAAATCAGTTTCAGTGATAATAAAAATAACCGAGATACAAATGTGCAACGCAGAAGCACAAACTGTAACTTGAGATAGTAATTGTAGAAAATTAGCAAACACAACATGTACCAGCCGGGCATTGATATACCAGATTAACACAAAATTAATAAAATTACAATAAAATTACAATAAAATTAAAACAAATACGAATTAATACCAAGTTGACATACATCTACTCACCAGTTCTTTTAGATCCAAATGAAATGCTTAATCGTTGAAGAAAAATCATTTCCGTGTCTCGAAGATGGATCAACGAGATCGCGAACGGTCGAACACGTTTCTTCGCTTCGGACGTCGCGATAAAAGTCTGAGCTCGGACACGTATGTATTATATGCACAGACCTGTCTCGTCGCGAGTATGCCAGTTGTGCAACGTACAACGTCCAGAGACTACGTCGACCGCCCGACGAAAATGGGAACTTGCTCCGGAGTTCGTCGGAGGGTAATGCTCGTCGATGTTCGCTGTAATTTCCAGTTGAATTTTCACCGGATTCTGTCCGGATGAACTTTCCGTACGAACGTCGCAGAAACTTGCCTCGTCGAAATCGTTCTGCGGTTTGAAAGCAAGAGGTTTGCGGTTGAAAACCGACTATTTTCTGTCTGTTTAATTCGTTGTACGTGAAATTCGGGTCTCGTGTTGCGTAACGAGTGATATACACGAGTGTTGTCATTTTCGCGTATGCAGTCTCGCGTTATTTAGAAATTTAACGCTGTTTCTGAGAGATTGGGGAGTTTGTTCGAACTTTGTTGTAAATTCACGAAATTTCATTCTTTAATTGCTTTTTGTGATATTTATTTATTGCTTTGTATTTAATATTATTTACATGATCAATGTTGTGATTGTAATTATGTAATATATTAATATTACAGTTATTATTAATATATATTTATTTATTTTTCTAAATATCTACGTAATATTTTTTCAATTAATTTTCACTACCGAATTCTACTTCTCAATATATCGTGAAAGAAAGAAATTTCAAAAATTCCCTCAATATCTCTTGTCCATAATTTTCTTGTAATTTATAATATTTCTTCTTTTAATGAGGTAATGAGTTGACTGAAAGATGTCTTCTGACAGTTATTACACAATAACTATAACAATAGTATAAAATATAAAATAATAACGTAGAGTTTGATTGCATCATAAAAACTGGAAGATACCGAAGATTTTCTGTTTGACTCGGGAATCGTTTGATTAAATTTCCATCCATTTGAATAAATTGCAAGTTAGGAGTTTCCCTTTATAATTTATAGCCACACGGGGCACGTTAATGTTAAACCACCTGGTGATTATTCGTTTGAGATTTTATGTGTTGGAATGAGTTATAGCTGGATAATTATGCGAATTCATCTGCATGCCGAGTAATTTAACGCACGTGCAGAGTCTTGCTCCGAATTTAAGATGCTGATGAAAGTTTCGCTCGTTTTCTGACAGTGATGAACGATTTTGGTAGAATCAGATATTGTAGGATTAAATATAGAATTTGAAATTTCAAGGTAATTTCTGTTCATAGTTTTGCGAAGTTGGGTTTTTTAAATATATTCCTGAGAGGACTAATTTTGTATTTAGTTTCATAAAACAGATCTGTTGCGCGTAAGTTAACCAACTAAAACAAAAATCAGTAGTGATAAAAGTTGATCGATAATAGAAATTCAGTGTCAAAAGAGAACTACATAAAGATAATTAACATAACGACTCTTTTGTTAAGTATAGAAAATGTATATAATATACAACATATTTGATTTGATTTTATTACTTATAACAATTTTTTCTTTAATAATTGGAAATCCTTGATATATATATTAAATATGAAATCTTTATATATATATATATATATATAAAATATGAAATATATATATATTTAATATGATATATTATATAATATATTATAATAAATATATTATAAATATGATATATGTGTTAAATTTGAAACATGTTTTTCTTTTATTACTTATAACAATTCTTTAATAATTGGAAATCTTTGATATATATATTAAATATGAAAATATATTATATATTAAATAGGAAAATATATATATTAAATATGATATATTATATATTATAATAAATATATTACAAATATGAAAATATATTATACATTAAATATGAAATCTTTGATATATATATTAAATATGAAACATGTTTTTCTTTTATTACTTATAATAATTTTTTAATAATTGGAATCTTTGTTGTAACAATTCTTTAATAATTGGAAATCCTTGTTACGTAACGTATTTGGACAGTTTCTAAATTAATTATTGATTCTTCTCATAATTTCTAATAAAAACTAAATTCTAAGATACCAAATCACAGAATCATTTTCATAACGAGCTTCATCTCATAAATTTCTTAACTGACATCCAGTTTTCATCAATCATTTAAACAAAGTGACCATTATTGATTCAATTGAAAGTTTAATAATATTTTTAATCTACATCCAATTGTTTCGACTCTTTTCATAATTTCTAATAAATAAAAAGATAAATTCTACGAATCCTCAAAGGGCGCGATAATTTTTAAAAAGCTTCATTTCACGAAATCGTCAATTTGAACGAGACAACGAACGTAATATTCGCAGTGATTGATATAAAAAAACGAAAATAGCGTAGACGCGCGTGTCGAGCGTTACATTCGGCGTATTTGTATCGGAGCGAATCAGAAACTTATTCAACGAAATTTTCATTATCGCTGCGCAGGACAGTTTACATTTCCGAGCATTGAACTTCGAAACTTCAATTAAACAGTCGATATCGTTGCAGCGGCGGAACGCAAATTACAGTGCGCAAATTACAATACATTTCGCGGGAATCGGAACGCGTCAGTTGAAATGGTCCTTAATTCCAATGGCCCGTAGAAAATGGCGCGGCGCGGCGCGGCGAGCCATTATTAAGTCATGGCAATGCCGAGGCGTTTGTGAAAATCTTTCGCTGCGCGGTGCAATATCGGCCCTGACATTTTCGATGCGCCAGAATCAATTTGCTCCCCTGGCCCGTCGATGACGATAGACTTTCAGCTCGACACGTCGGACGATGTCTCCTCGACGAAATTAAATTGATTTATGCAGCCGTGTAGGCAAGGAATATTCGCGTAATTTCGGGGCGTTCGAAAACTAGCAGTGTGTGATGCACCGAGGTAACGAATAGATTTATTAATCACTTTTCCGAATCTAATTAGAGAAATGCAAGTTAAACAGAAATACGTTTTATCTGCTATATGTACATTGTAGCTCAAATGTTTTTCATATTTTTGAAAGTCAGTGTGTTTTTGCAACTTCGAATGTACAAAAATTAATATATAATGTTTGTGATGTAGTGATTAAACTGTCTTGTGCTAAATTTTAATTGCACAATTCGTGTTTGCGAATGGCAACTGACAGTGACTCTTTTATAAAATAACTTGTTTATTTTTTCACTTGTATTTATCGATGGTTTGAATTATCGTTATTGATGAAAAATGAACTTGCAACGAGATGTTATAGAATTAATTAAGAAAGCTCAAAAGTTTGATTGAAGTTTTGTTTATCAAAGTTATTTAAATTGTTTTCTTTTATCGATTTTTCATAAAGTTTTGACAAACATTGACAAAGAATCATTTCACTTTGTAAATGTTCATATTAATCATTAAATTTAAATCAGTAACATAGTTTGTGATATAGATAATATTCGTGATTTTTAAAGTTGGTATTAAAAGAGAAGCAGTAAACTACTCTTTAAACAGTACATTTCTGTTCGTAGTTACGAGTAACTTAAATTAAAAAACAATGTTTCGAAACTTGAGAGAGGCATTTTAAACAGATAATAGCAGAATAAATTCACGTTCATCGTTTCGAAATAGAATTAAATAGGAGCTAAGTAAATCACTACAGAATCAATGTTCAGATAAAATGTTATCAGATTAAGTTTTTTTTTTAACTTTTTCAAATCCGTTGGATTTCTTTAAGAAAAAAAGAAAAAGTACTCAAGTTTACACGTTACCGTTTCGTCAAAAATCAAATCAAAATTGAATTGATCGACAGATCAAGGCGATTAAATTAAACAAATTCCGAGACCAATTACCAAATTATCGAGATACCAATTGACTATTAAAACATCAATTACTGAAAAATGTTCAATCTCTCCTCCCGATTCGAACATTTATAAAATGACAAAGATATTTTTCTCTCGTACAACATACGAATTAATTTAATTCTAATTAGAATATTCAATTTCACCGCGCCAGCAGATTAGAATCATTAGCTAACTAAATCAACTAATAATTAATAAATTAACCAATCAACCAGCCAGCAGATTAAGATAATTAAATTGAATTAATTGTATTATCAGGATACTCGATTATCAGAATATTAATTAACGAAACGATCGATCACCGGTTCACGAATTAAATTATATAACATCCGCTAAAATATTACTTCAGTGTTACTTTCTTTCAAATTCAATCGAATCAGTCATGATTAGATCGAATACCCGAGATACTGTCGCATCGTCCGAGATCTAATGAACCACAATTTCAATCGACGCAACGTGAGATAGTTTTTCAAAAAAAAAAAAAGGGAGATCGCGAATATTCCAATTATTCACGCGAGAGCGCGAAACGAGTTTAAACGGCCGTGAAAGTTGCACGAGAGAGAGAGAGAGAGAGAGAGAGAAAGAGAGACGTTGTCGCGACGCAACCCCGCATTCGGGGGACCTTATTACGCTTCGAAGTGGCATAAATTTCCATGCAAATTCAGGCTGAACGTTGCCGTGAAATCTCGTCGCCGGTTTGAAAACGCGGCCACCCGGAAGTATTCAACTTCTCGCTTATGACTCCCGTGGGAACAACCTACGCGGCGTTCCTGTCTGCCCCGCCACCTGAGACGTTGGTCGTTATCGTTTCGCGCGGAAAGTTCCCGGTGTGTGTGTGTCTGGCTTCTCTCTGCCAGGCTGGAGAACGCGAGGACGCATTAACACGCGTGTCGTCTTCGTGTCTTTTAGCGCCCCTCCCCCCCCTTCGTCCCCGTCTCGTGTCCTCTAATTCCCGAGGCCACAGGGAAAACTGGGACAACGCCGGCAGCACCTACGTCGCCGCAGCCCGGCGACGGCAAATTCACCACCAGCCGACATCACCGCGAACGAGATTACATTAGTTAGGGGCTTGCTACTTTGCGGTCCCGCGAAATGCACTCAAACTAATTTACGCCGTCGTTCGGCCGAAGCCGCCACGGTGTTGTTGTCGAATGAAACGTGATCGAAAAATGATCAACGTTCAACACCCACCCCAAATTTCCCGCTGATCAAGGTTGAACGAGAATATTTCAGGAATGCAAATATATATTCGTACGCTCGATGAAAAATCATCTGTGTTTTGATAACAACAATCCTTTGCTCTCGACAAACCTTTTTTTGTATCATCTGTCAAGTATCAAGTAGCCTCGGAAGTAATCATTCGGGTGGTATTTAACCGTTTTGGCGCCACGCAGCGCGATCTGTGGTGAAATGTGCCGCGATGATGACAAATGAACGAACGAAGCGCTATGGCACAATCGAACACGGATTTTTAAAAACCCCTGGCGCTAAAACGGTTAACACGCGATTTTGTTGATTGTGTCTTTCTAATGTGTATTTCTTTAGTGTACAGTTTGAAGCAATCGTCAACGTGCATTGCGGGTTTACAAGTATAATATTTGCAAGAGTTAACGATACGTCATTTCAATCTCTGGAAAAGTAGGAAATTCCTCCTAATTGTTTTCTAAATTTTCGTACGGAGCAATGAGAAGTCTAGTTGTGAATTATGCGAATTACAGAGCGTCAATTGGCTCGGGACTGTCTTCAGAAATTTCTTTGTTGCTCTTCTTACATTTTATTATAATTTTCACTTTAATTCAGATATATTATACGTCGCATCGTACAAATGTACACGTTCGTTGCAATCATCAGCAAATTATAAAAAGAGAAAGTCCGAGCTGTTGGCTACATTTAGGTATGATGTCGAATGCAAAGGGTTGAAACTGTTGGACTTGGAAAGAAATCGTACAACCAATCCAATTGGTCTCATTTTGAAGCGTGATGCTTATACTTTGACAGCTTTACGTTTTTCATTGACCTTTTTATATTAGCAAAGCTATTGAAAATTTAGTTTTCAGAAGTTCAAGTCCTTTTTACTGATCTTGTTACTGTTATTTTAGAAATGAGAATGGGGGAAAGTAGCTTGTTCAATGTGAGATTCAAACAGAATTTTTAAATAATTTCCTGTCGATTATTCAAATGAATAAAATATTCAAATGATCTCAGATGATGATTTAAGAAGCTACGATCACATAAGATTCGCTGTTGATAACACTGACATGTTTCAGAAATTATTTGAATCGTTTTCAAATCGAGATCGAATCAACTAACGCAATTTGCTATTCCAAATAAAAGCTAGATAACGATGTTCCATCATTTTGAAATATTTTAGTAAATTATATACTTTATTTATTATATATTGCACATTTTAATTGCACATACATACTTCTCTTTTCTCGTCAACGTCGATGAATCAAATAGTTTTTCAACGAGCGACAAAGGATCCGCTCTGCGGTTTATTCGGGATAATTGGTCTTTGCTTAAGGAATTAGAGAATCGGAATTTTTGCGATGTAATGAGGACACGAGAATCGAGAAAGGCTGGTGGAGATTTAATTCCACGGTAGAAGAAACTGCTTCGTGGTAAAAGTTTCTCTTTTTTTTGCAAGGTTGGGCAAATTTTATCTGAAATAAAGAGAAAAGATTCGAAAATTGTTTCATTTGATGGATAAATATTGAAACAATTCGGAGAGAAATCATTCGCTCGCGTGCAAATAAATTAACTTTAATATTTCCAAACGTTTAATTGAATAAGACAATGTATGCAAATAATCGTTTTCGAAAAACTCGAACTGTGAGATTTCATTGAATGAAATTTTTGAAGTCACTCCTGTACCAAAGGCGATCATATTTTATTCCTTTTCTTAAAATTAAATTAACTAACAAGCTGCTGCTTATTTGTTTACTTCGAACTTTTACCTATTAGCCGATTAAAAATGATATCGAGCCAATTTTTATCACTCGGAGAGCAAAAAAAAAATCGGCAGCGAAAAACGAAAAATTCGCAATTCGTCGACTTCACTTGCAAAAAGGACGAGTGCACAGTTTAGCGTTGCCGAATGTGTAACGATGTTTGTGCCGTGCCGCTCTTTGCACAACGCGTCATAGCCCTGCTGTATAAAAATTCGTAGAAATGCGACCGATGCTCAATGCCATCGCGTTAATGGAAATTCTACGGACGTCGGGAGCATTTCGCTGCATTACCTCCCTCAGGATCGATAGTTATTCCGTTGGAATACGGCAGCGTTGGTGTCTGTTGGTTTTAAAATTCACGAAACCGCATTTTATGCCATCGTGCGTCGCGCGACCCTCTTCCTCCTCTAAATGCTAAATAAATGAAAGAAAAGAAAAAAAAAAAAATATATAGATCCTCGGTATGGAAGATCGATTGAACGGAGTTGAAAAGAGAGAGAGAGAGAGAGAGAGAGAGAGAGAGAGAGAGAGAGACTTGCGAAATAGCGAAAATTGGAAAAAGTTGGTAAATTTACCTTTCGTCATTCGCATTGGCGAAAATATAAATTTATTCGAAACGGGACGCGTTCGAGGGCGCGTTTTACAGTGTAAATCCGCGAGGAGATAAATAACGAACGATTAATAGTGCCTTTGCCCGGTCGGTTCGTTAAAGCCGGGGAAAAGGAATCGCTTGTCAGAGCGATCCGAAGAAAAATCAAGCTAATCTA
The DNA here is from genome assembly GCA_030673865.1 of Melipona bicolor. Lineage (NCBI taxonomy): Eukaryota > Metazoa > Arthropoda > Insecta > Hymenoptera > Apidae > Melipona > Melipona bicolor. The sequence goes on from JAHYIQ010000005.1 coordinate 1,914,961, forward strand.
GCTGAAACGTTGCCGTTTCCGTGCGCGCGGGCGGCGGCGCGGTTCGCGTAATCCTATAATCGTTACTAATAAATAATTGCCGGTCGCGCGGGCATTTCCCCGGCGCGGCGAGCACGCGGCGAGGGAGCTCGTACCATCTTTCAGGTTTTATCTGATATCGTACGTAATCTCCAATAATGGTCCCGCGCGCAGCCAATGAACAAACCGGGGCACGAAAATATCGTCGGCGTTCATGAAACATTGCCCCGTCGTAACTATTCGATGCAATCTGCACGCCCCGCTTAATTGGAGTTTACTTCACGTGCTGAATGATTCACGCGGTATTGCCTCTGGCCCGCCTTGTTTTTGTTTCCCGCGTCTCCTTTTTTTTTTCCTTTTTTCCTTTTTTTTTCTCTCGTTCCGTTTGTTACACGTTACACCGATATTACGTCGATGTGTATCGACAGCTTGAACAACGTGACCATTCAAAGTCGACACTTTCCGTATCGTACAACATCATAAAAGGCACGTAAACAATCACGAGTCCGAAACAGTTTACCCCCCTCCCTTCCCGTTCTCTCGCCGAAAAAAGTGGAAAAACGACGCAACAGAAGAAAAAAAAAGGAAAGAGAAGGAAAAACGAACGGCCAGGAGTTTTACGGTTGAACTACACGCTCGCGATGGCGAAGTTAACGGGATGGGAGTTGCACGAGGGGCAAAGAGAGAGAGAGAGAGAGGGAACACCGTTTCATGGATTTTTTTCGCTACGAGCATCGCGTTAAAGCGACAACTTGAAACTCAATGAAAGTCGAAAATGAAAAAGAGCCAGGTTGTCGGGCTGGGAGAGATTTTTGTACGAGAATTCCAACCACCTCAGCCGGGTAGTTTTGATCAGTTGTTGTTGATCGTGATGGATGGATGGCGAAGTTCATTTGTATTTTGAGACGATTACGAACGAAAGAGTGGGATCTAAATTTATCTCTCGCAATGTATATTTTGCCACGCGTGTCTTTATCATTATATCATAGCGATAACTGAAAATGTTCAATTCTTTTTTGAGATGAGAAATTTAGAAATTTAGAAGTGTATATTTTTTAATTATCCAGTCTAAAGTTAAAATAAGAGAAAGACAACGTTTTGGACAAATTTTTGTACGAAGTTCTATTTGTACCAGAAATATTCGAAGGACAAGGTAAAATTAAAATTAAAGTTCTTTTTAGAGAAAAGAACAGTTCTTTTTATTAAAGTGGACAAAAGTCGTCTTAATTGAACGCGTGACATTGCCATTAAAGTTTCATTCCGTAAATGCGACGAACCTTATAGATCCTTATAAAATAACTAAAGTTAGTTGTTGGAAAAACAAATTAAATCGCAAAATTAATTTTAATTAAATACATCTACGTTGAAATTAAAATTTCGTTTCGAATTGATTGATCGGGAATGAATAAAAAATATCACCGCGTATATGCAACACGTGCATATGTATGTACTTCCTTTCCTTTTAATTCATCCAACGACCATAAATAAGCATCCATCTTAATAATTAACCGTTATTAGTCGGCCGCCGGTGATGAAATGTAGCAAGCTGAAATTTAATTAAAAGGAATATTTAGGTCGAGCCGGTGTAGCTCGGCTGCTGTCCCCGTCGACGGATTACAATATCGGGCCTTACTTGCCTCTCTCCCTCTCTCATTTCAGCGCGTTTTCAACGGGGCGCACTCGCGTCCTGTAATTACTACGTCGTGGGCACGGCCAGAGGCCGGAGGAAGCGCCGGACTTCGATACACCGTCGCGAAACAGAAGTTGCACGTTGAATCATTTACAGGAAAAATTATAAACCGTTTAGGTCGTTAGAAAGTTTCTCGTTGTCCCTTGTTATTTGCGACAACGTTTTAATTTAGTCGCCTACAGGGGGGAAACACGAACCCTTGATGGACGGGGTGAAGTAGTTGCTTCCTTTTTTTCCTCTCCTTTTTCTGGCTTTCGCGTGTAGATAAGGAAGATTGTGCCATTAACCGGATGGAAGGGCTTTTTCGAACTATCGGAATTCATTTTGAGAGATTTTTGTGTAGTAAGATACTAAGATGGTTTGAGTAGTTTTAGGTTTTAAGACGCAAAATTGGCATTTTGTTGCGATTCTTTAAATCTTGAGGTACGTTGTAAAGTATTCAGAATGTACGACTTTTGGTCAAATATGAACGCTGCGTGTTTTTGCATACAGTCATACGCGTCTATCTTTTTTAATATAATAGAAAGAAATTCTATAGTCTTCGTTTCAATAGCCGTTGAAATTTGTACAGCCGTTTATTTCGGAGTATTTCATACACGGTGTTGTTTGCGAGACAATGCCAAAAAGCACAGTGGAAATGTTCTTGCACAATAGCGGAAAAATATTCTTGAAATCTCATAAAATGTGTATAACAACAGAGTTTCGTTATGCAACAGCGGAGAAATATTCTTAAAATTTATCGTTGTCCATAATTATTGAGAAGAATCGACAATTATTACAAAGAACTCTGACGAGGTTTAATTTCATTGTTTTTTAATAATTATTGCTTGACATCGTTATTAACGGAGAAATTTTATATTTGTAATTTCGAACGCGTTTACGTTCGAATTAACAATCGGAACATAAATATCAAACAGATTGCACTATATGATATAATTGGAATAAGGTTTAAATTTATTACACTTCGGGCAATTATGAATTTTATATGTATCGGTAATTTTATCGATATTAAATTAACTTACTGTGCAGTGCGTAAATTTCTGAATCGGAACATTATTACTGAGAAATAACAAATTCAATACTGTGCAAAGTACTCTGGAAGAATTATTGGAATGTTATTTTATGACAATGAAATTGCAAGCAGTGAAAATATATTTAGACATTTAAACACGAAAATGTGAAATATAAAAACGACAGTGTAACAGTTTATCATGCACTTTGGTAAAATTTAGTGTGATTGTGTTGGTCAATTATCAATGTTGAGGATACGAAGATTAAAAATTAGCAAAAAACGGTTTCAGTTTTTTTTTTAAATCGAAATGTTAATTAGAAATTCTTGTTATGAAATTAGATTAATAATTGAAAAATTCCTGGTTTACCTCGTTGATTTTGATTCTGATTTTACAAAACATACGGTATTATATTGATTCCATAATTGTTCCGCATTGGTTATATATCGGTTACAAGTTATAATACACAATATTAATCAAATATCAACAATCCTCCACCGTTTATTAATATCGAACCTAATTATCATTTGTCGTCTTCTACAATTTAAACGCATAATTAACATTATCATAATGTTATTTCAATTCTTGTCATTCTCAATGTTTAACAGAAAAGAATATTTCTTTAAATTCTGAACTGCTCACAGCTAATTAACTAATTAAAAAAATCGAAAACATTGTTTCGTCGATCGTGCAATCTAGCCTAAAGAGTCGTATGGTCATGCTTCAAAGACGCAATCTGACGGAAAAATAGAAATGAATCGACTTTCCATTCAAAAACAGCTGGTATCGTTCGTAAATGTTCCAAAGTATAAGAAAAATATATTTGTCATTATTTTTAACATCAGTAAAATTATAAAAATACATTTATAAAGTACACGACACGTAATATAAATAATAATATAATATTAAACCATATAATGCACAACGTTGATATATAATGCAAATTTATTATTAATAATAAAATTTGTTCCCCGACACTGTTAAATTTTACACGTACATACTTTAGCGCGCTATTCTACAAATTTCGTGATTTTCCAATTAACGCAAGACGATTCTTAGCCAAATTCAGAGATCGAGCTGTTGCAGGAAAATCTCGTCAGATTGTTGCAACAGCAAAAAATCCTGCGACTCAATCGCGATTGAACGCCGCCGTTGACCAGTTTTGCATCTAATTACGCAATCGATATTGCGCAATCGTTGCCCGCGCTCGTGTACAAGCGCGCGCGCGATCAATTTTATTTTACGCGCGCCCCCTTTAATATAAATCACAGTTCCAATTAACACCAGCCGTGTTTACCCACTCTTCTCTCGCATACATGAATGTATCGCGGCTAAAATTAGAAGCGGAGACTAATTACGAACCGCGGTCCCATTACCTCGGAAACAGTGATCCACTTAAAAAAAAAAAGTATTCGAGCAAAGTAAGCAACCAAAACGAGAACAATAAGAAAGCTGGAGGCTCGCTCGATCGTTGAAAAAGATCTTGTTTGCAGAAGTGCGCGGCTCCATTAAAATCCAAAGTTACGAAACGCGCAGTTACGAAAACGCAAATCGCACCGCGGCGGATCGTTTAAATGCACGAACGGTCCTCGATCGACTGGCGCCCGTATTTCTTGCGGCTGTAAATTTATACAATTAAATGTAACAACCGGCTCGGCCGTAATTAGATTCGTTTAATCGTTGTCCCGGGGAGAGCGCTTCGAGAATATTTCCACCGTTTAATTTGATTCCGCCCCGGTGTCTTTCAGCCTCGACGTGTGACGCTGTTTTTTTAATGTCCCGATAATTCGTGCAATTGTCGCGAGCGGACTGCGTCATCGGAAGGTTCTCGCGGACAAAGACGCGGGATGATGTAAGAACGCACAAACCGCGCGTAACAGGCGAAATTACGTAAGACGTTCAAAGCGGAGTCGAAGCTTCTAATAAGCTTTAAAATAAAACTTCGCTCGAGTTCGTAAAGATACAAATCTGCGCGAAAAGTCCGCAGAGTCTATTTATAAGGTTTAAAATTCGTTCAGCAAACATACGTCCGCTACGTGCGTTTCGAATCTGGGTCAGTATTTTATGATGCATGTGCGCGCATAATGCCGGCGGCATTAAATATTTGACATAAATTAAAAATCAAATAAAGGGAATTTGGACGTTCGCCGGTTTGGAGGTGCACGTGCGGAGATTTTTGCTCGGTGTAGCAGTAGAATTTCCAGGAAAAAGTTGTTTGTTAATATTTGATTAACGCGCCAACGGAACGAGGATTATTTGGCACGCGTGATGAATCGCCAATGGGTTCTCGTTAAAATTAGAACTTTGTGATTTAAAGCCAGAAGGAGAATCACACACTGTCGCGAAATGTACAAGTCGGCGTGAAAAAAATAATTTTGCATCGAATATTCATTGTTCGAGGAAGTCTCGTTGAGAAAGAACACGATCAGAGATTTCGATTGTAAACATGTGAAAACAATAGTGACCTGAATATTTAAATATTTATATTCTATACTATAAATCTATAATGAGATCTACGTTAAATCCAAGTCTGTGTTACATTTGGATGAGTTCAACGTAACGAAACTGTGAATCGAGATCAGACGACAGAGTATAAATACTCGTAAATATAAGATAGTGTTTTTAATAAATTCCTGATTAAAAAATATACATGCCTAAAATATCTTAACCCTCTATAAACGGAACTTCTTGTACTTATAAATAAAAGAGAGGTCAGTTAATTTTAACTAACGATCTATTAATGGAAGCGATTCGGAATTTGTTCTCTCCTTTATTAAGAGAGGCACGAAACGTGCTCAAAGTGAAACGTGCGTTGTGCATCACCCGATATATTATTTTTGGGATTCGCTACAATTTGGTAATCTGTCAACTGTCGATAAGAGTCTAGATACACGAACGCGTGACTTTCGAGTTGCTCGCGAGTTACTCGAATAGAAATAATAAGGAAATAAAGGCTAAGGGAGAATTTATTTGAAAAACGGTGGATAAGACGATTTCTACCAAGGAGAGGGTAGTATTTGTGCCATTATGCTCTTTCACGCTCGGTGCACAATCGTGGCCGGGGAGCTAGAGGTGGGAAGGATCGGCCACAAAAGAGGATTTAATGATGGGATCCGGATTTAGTGGCGCAATTCCATCGGGCGTAAGTGTTTGAAGACTTCTAAGGTCGTCTGCTGCTCGCGGTGTCGTTGCACGCGGTCTTTGCTTTTACAATGACGCAGTTAGCATGAGATAGTGCGCCCTGCGGGAGCAGTTTCTTCGTCCCCGAGTTCAATTCAATTCAACGAAGACACGACGTTCGTTGCATAGAAGGTGGCTGCGAAATAGTCGATTCCGTGGCTCGGCGCGATCGTCGGATTAATTGTTACGAGTCACGTGAGTATAGTTGCTGGGAATCGTTGCAGGTTCTCTAAAAGAGTTCTGAATTCCTTCCATATTTTACATCGAAACGAGCGTCTCAAGCCTGTCGAACGTCTCGTTTCTGAAAATTTATTTTGCGACGTCGAATGCGAGCGTCCGATCGGAAAGTTTCGAAAGACCTCGATTTGACAGTTGAGATGTTAAAAAGTTTTTGTATCTCAAAAAGGATAAGCTGCAGTCGGTGGTAGTTCTCAAGTCAAGTTTTGCTACGTGGTTTCCTTTTTCCTAATAAATTCGCTTCGAAAGTGGATCTCAACTTTTTCGAAACAATGATATGCTAATTGGTCTAATCTCCGTGTACCATTTTAAATTTCTCTGTTTCTCTTTCATTTTTAATAAAGTAACGCGATCGATAATGAGAACCACGAGAACCAAAAGATTTCCACCTCTTTGCAAAAGTTTTTTATAAAACTAACAGCGCGTCACACTGTTCGCTAACAATTCTGATTAATCTCAACCGAACGCACGTTCGAAATATCTAACAATGAAAGTTGCAAAATTTGACGATACCAGAAAGCCCGTCGTACGTCGAATATTGAAAACAAAATAACAAAGTTGCGCGATTCAGCAAAACTCTGCGCAACAGTGTTTGAAAAATAAAGCCGGGAAAGTTACGACGTTGCAAATTGACTTCGCCGATAAATCGTGGAAAAATATTTCTCGAGGAATCTCTGCGGCTCGTTGGACGTCGAAAAAGTTTCCAAACATTTTCTTCGCGTAATTTTTGCAGAACGCGCGCGAAAGTTTGACGTAATACGGGAGAATGTGACACGTGTCAAGTGTCTGCGGTAATGAAGTTAGAAGGAGCTGCGGAGCAGCGGCACGAACGTCGAGTAGTTGAACGTGTTAAAGGAACGGCTGCTTTGATTTACTTCGCCGTTGAAGTTTTTCAATTTTCCATCGTTCGCCTCCTCCTATTGTGCGAACGTTTATTGCCGGTCGAGCGGGAAATTTAAGACGTTGACGGGGCCATTGGCAAATTGACGTTGACTCTCGAAGCGGCTCGATCATTTTGCTACCGTGAGCATTTTGTTGACGCGCGAAAATCAATGTTGCTTTAATCCTCGGGGGAAAATAAAATTTCCACGTATAATACTTTGTGGATTAGAATGATTTGCATTGATTTATAATTTCGAACCGATTTAGTGAAGCAACGACGTCTTACAAGCGTTCTAGCTACAAACAGAAACTACCAAGTGAAGCTACACCGAAATAGATTTGTCGTGAATATTTCACGCGATCAAACACGGCACAACGATGCACAGCTATTCATCTAAGGGTAACATCGATTCGTACTAGCCTCCGTTAAAAAGCGAGAACCACGTTGTTCATGTGTCTGAGAAGAGATCATGAAGCGGGATACAGCGGACCAATTTCAAGTTGAAATCACACTGATATTCCCGAATAAAGGCGAACATTTACTGTTGTACTAAACGGGACAACATCTGGGGTGTCATTCGAATTTTACACACAGAGGGAGTAAAAAGAGAGAGAGACGAGGGATTGAATTCTAAAGAAAGACAAATGTCGAAAAGAAGGAGGAAGGTTTGCCTTGTTCTCTGAACATGCACGAAATGCCACGAAACAGGTTGAACCGCGTACTCGTGTCAATCAGTGCGCGCCATTAACCTCGATCTTGAGGGCGGAGCGAAGAAACGGAGCCACGCTTTAGCTTCGTTTTATTACGTACGCCGGGGTCGTTAAAACTGCAAATGGACTCGCTTTGAGTTCCCTCGGCCGGTTACGGCGTTAACGCGATTCTCTCTCTCTCTCTCCAGCACTGCGGGAATTCGCGAGCAAACGGCACGAAAGCCATCGCGAAACGCAATCGTTGAACTTTCCATCATCGTTTCGTTTGCCCGTTCACCTCGCTGTGCGAGTAGAAGAGCAGAAATTGTTGTAGAAACGTTGCCCCTCGGCGGATGCGAACGCCGGAAACGGTCGATTAATTCAAACACTGTCCCGCGAGGGACGTCGCGAGCACTGCACGGTTCACACACTGGACGGACTGTAGCTCCTATCCGCTGCGGGGGGATGATTCGGGGTCGAAGACTAATGTCAACTACAGCTGGTTGAAGGGGACCAAATGCGTCAATCGTGCGGTATATTTGACCCGTGTTCAACCAGCTAAGCTTAACATTACGTGTTACCCCGCGTCGCACGCGTTCTTTCTCCTCGTCCCACAATGGTCTTCACCTTGCTTTTTCTTTTCTTGCTCGCTCTCTTTCTCGCGGACCCGCGGTAACGAGGCCGCGGCGCACAAAGGTAGTCGGAGTGGCGAGGGAAATTGAGAGAAAAGACGGCGGTCTCCTCGGTTATCCGCGCGATCTTCGCCCCCTTCGTGCAACGATCCAGCCGCAAAACGTCGATTCCAGAAACCAGCCGGGTGGCTGGCTGGCTGGCTGGCTGGCTGGCTGGCTGGCTGGCTGGCTGGTTGGTTGGTTCTCTGCTGATGACATTTCATGCTCCCCGATCCGTAACAGCCGATACCCGACGTGAACGTTCCTCGCCGCGCCATAGCTAATTACTGTCCTTTACATCGGGACAGTGCAACCTCGCCAGGCGATTCCTCTTCTCTGGCTGGCGCTTCAGTTTCACGCTGAAATACACTGTGAAATTATCAGAGAGCGAGCCGTGTCTGTATCGTGACACCCCGCGTCCACCCCAGGGGAGGGCTGGAGAGGTTTGATCAACGCGAAGATTCGACGCGAGGCCGTGTGGTGTCCAGAGTGCTTGGAAATCAGCGAGACGTTGATCAACCCGCCGCGACGTTTTCGATGAAAGAAAGCTCCTTCTTAACAACCAAGCTCCTCGTTCCTGCTCCTTCGTTCACCCCTTCGTGTTTCACGTTTGACAAGACTCAACGTCCGACGTGTGTGACGCATTTTGAAAACGCGGAGGTATAATCGCGATGGACTAAAGGGATGTCCTAAGGGATCGATTCAGAGAGAGAGAGAGAGAGAGACGAGACAATGGCGTTGACGCGCATCTCCTCGCTGTAGTAGTATTTCGAGAAAGGAAGAAGGCGAAGGCAGGGGTCGCGACTCGAAACCGCGCCGTTGCCTTCTGGGCGGCCATTAAGGGTGTCATTGTGCGCACGGAGGGGGCGGAGAGGGGTTATTGGCAGGAAGAGGGGCATTAAGGCGGTAACAATGGACCCCGTCTCGATCTTCCAAGCTAGCCCTGCCATCCTTCCTCCCACGACAGCCTCCCTCTCCTTCTCCTCTTCCCCATCCCCATCCCCATCTCTCCCCCCGGCCCCTCGTGCTTTCCAGAATCTCTCCCTCGTCCTGCGCTAGCCCCATCCGGCTCTTCTACCCCTCGTCTGTCCCCGAGTCACCAACATGGAAACTCAAAGCGAATACCTCGCGGGATTCCAGCGAATATTTAAATAGCCCTCGATCGCGTCCCACGGATCGGAATGTCGGTCATCGTGGAAACGATCTCGACCTCTCTCCCCCCCTCCTTGTTCCTCCGCGCAGCTCGCCTCTCTCTCTCTCGAAACGGAATCCGTGTTTTTCAATGAACGGCCGCTAAGCGTCTAAGAGCATCGCACCTACGAGAGACAGAGAGAGAGAGAGAGAGAAAGTCGAAATGACGTGCTGACGTGCTCACGCGCACGCGAATTCCTATTCTCGGCCCGGCATGATGCGCGAGTAACACGAGACGCGCGCGTTTAAATATATCCCGTAGGCCGGAGGGCGAAGTCTCCGTTCGCGTAACCGATTCTCGCGCACGTTCTCGCGTCGAGATAGAGCCCGATTGTACGATTATGGTTCCGGTATGTACGAATACTGGTCGCGGCGATTCAACTCCGTGCTTCTCCGAAATATCAAGCGGGATAGAAGGACGAAGGGTGTGTGTGTGTGTGTGTGTGTGTGTGTGTGTGAGGGTGAGGGAGGGAGAGAATTTAGCAAATTGCAGAGACACTTCTCTCTGCGGGCGTAAAATTAAAAAAATATGAACAGCGGGGATCGAAGAAAGAGGGGTTGAAACAGTTTGGTCGTGAGCTAACCGTACGTACCTCGATGGATCGGCTGCGAAACGATTGGTCGTTGATAAGCCCGGGGATCCACTCGGTGACAGACATCACTCACTGAACCGAATTCTGGCACCATACTCGAACAGTCGGCTAGTTCACTAGTGGCAGTGTTTCGTTGCGGGGCAGGGGCTCCGTTGTCGGTCGTCGGTGGGTCCAGATCACTTGCACAGTAGACTCGCGGTCTCGTACGACACCCGACGTCTCGTTTTCTATTTTTCTTTTTCCTTTTTTTTTTTCTCTCTCGAAGAAAGTCCTCACGGCACTTCACTGTCCCGCAAAGTAATCCGGGATTTACCGTACGCGGTGGTTCTACTGGTTCTCATCGAGTATCGCCGGCTCGCGAATATATTTCTGACGCTCGCGCAATCGCGTGTGTGCCCACGGCCGCCCGTTTTCGCGTATTTTTAGGAAAATTATGCAACGACGGCGACGTTCGGTTCAACACCGCGCGTGGAAACACCGCGTCACCATGGTCCGCAACTTTCTCTCTTTCTTTCTCTCTCCTGTTTCCGGTTTCCTCCTGTCCTCTCTGCCAAAGCTTCTCCCCTCCAGAAAGTTTCTCTTGAAACGAGAACGCCCTACGTACGTACGAACACCGTGAGAAACTCGCAGCGGACACTTGAACGCGAACGTTGATCGAGCTCGGTTTTCTTCTTCGACGAGAACCCATCGCTCCCTCTCTCTCTCTTTCTCTCTCTTTCTCTTTCTCTAGAGAAAGGAAAAACCTCGAAAAACCCTGATTGAAATGTACCGGACGATCGACGAAAGTTCCTAGTCCCGTTGGCCGGTTCCGCCGGCACTCTGCGCGCGTTCCTTCGTTCGTCCGGGCGATATTTTCGTCGTCGTCGCGCGCGGCGACGAGCACGGGGAGCGCGTGTCTGCCACGAGCTCGAGGGAAAGAGAAGGAAGACGGGAGTGGGAACGGGCCGGAGCGAACATCCATCGGTCGGCCTATATCCGGAGTCGAGTCTCCTCGCGAGGTTGCCTCGTCTGCCGCGAGGAACGCGGTGTTCAGTGTCAATACCTGTCATTCTCCTTGAACACGGCCGACCCGATCGCCCGATCACGTGGACTGCAACCTTCTCCCTTTAACTCTCCGTCAAGATTCCCGGACTCGATCGGATCTCTCGATTATTGTCCAACTCTTTTTTTCTTTCGTACGTTCTACTTTCGACGAGCTGCTGAAGGTCTCGCGGTTCGATTCGTCGATTTTTCTTTCTGGTTGAAAAAAAAAAAAAAAAACTCGGCGCGACCTCTTTGGCGAATATTCCATCAAAGTTCGAGGCCCCTTTTCCGAAAGCACGCGGACAGACGACGCGAATGTAATATCGTAAATATCGACAGTCGGATGATGTTGAACGATCCGCGTGAGGGAGAGAGCAAGTATATACGTGTGTGTGTGTGTGTGTGTGTGTGTATGGTGTGAGAAAGAGAGAGAACGACACTCGGTCTGAAAAGTTTCCCCGCAATATTCCATCCGGCTAGGCAAATAGACGGCAAGTTCAATATCGACTCCTGTATTTTCTCCGCGTGTCCATTCAGTCCGTTTCACTTTTATCCGCCTCGATTCTCTCGGTTCGAGCGTGTACCCGGTCGAAGAATGTCGGCTAATCGACCATAAAATGGTCAACCGGCCCCTGACAAATTCCGAATCCCTCTCTCCTTTCTTCCCTTTTCCCTCGCGGAGTCGTTAGAACGCACGGTAAATCCCGTCCGTCCGTCGACGGAGGGAAAAGATGGTCCACGAGGCGGCCGGCGAGCGAGCAGAAGCGCGAAAATAAGCGGCTTAAAATTAGACGAACTCTCGGGGCGCGTCGAGCCAATTCCAACTCTGATCGTCCGTCACCTTCAACTTTCAGCGAACAACGAGGCATCGTCACCCTGGCGCTCGATGGCGCACGGAATCGGAACGAGCCTTCGTCTCGGAAATCGTACGGGCGTCACTCGACATTGGACACCGATTTGATCGGCGATTAATAATTTCGCGACACTATTTTCCGAGTCTTCTCGATCTCGCCATCGCCATCGCCATCGCCATCGCCATCGCCGCCGCCGCCGCCGCCGCGAATCGATACGACACGGCACGAGTCGTCGTCGCGAGGGTTGGAAGATTCCAGGTTTTGCAGAATCGACACGTTGCACCGGTCGACACGAGGCACCCAGGAAGACGGAAACGGCGGAGGAACGACGTCAACCTTCCGCGGACTTGTCGTAATTTTTGCCGTAACGAGAAAAGTTTCCAGCCCCTCCTCCCCACCGCGCAGAGCTGGAGCAAGTTTCGCTTCAAATTAGATTCACGGCGAAACAAGCTGGCGTGGATTAAGAATTCAGACTGCGTAGGCCGGCGGAGACCTCGATGGCCTGAGAAAAGGTAGCTCGGAACGGGTAATTTCGAGAATCGGTAGACGAATGAGCTTGCGTCAGCGGTAAATTGACGAGAGAACCAGCGGAATTTGCATCTGTAGTTTCTCTGTGTAATCGCGAACGAGCCGAGTCAGGCTTCCTTCTCTCACCGAAAGATAACAGAGAGAAAGAGAGAGAGAGAGAGAGAAGAGAATTTCTGCTTTGATCGAAGATACATTGTCGGGAGAAGAGCGCTGAAACGTTAAAAGTTCAGCACGAAGGAGGGAGTTGTTCCCTTCGGGGAAGATGGTAGACCTCGTCTCGGTAAAAACAGGGGAAATTCGCGAATTTCTTTTCCTTTTGTCTCGATGACGAAACTGCACGCGGCGAGGAGCATGCACTGTACACCCGTCGTAGTCAGGCTACTATAGACCTCCAGGTTCTCTAAAAGAGAAAATGTTTCCCGAAAGAGACGGGAATTTCCTCTGGCGGAAGGTAATTCGACGAGAGAGCTCCTCTCTCGCGGCGAGGATTTTTCGCGTCGCTGTGGAAACGCACGAAATAATAAACGAGCCCTTTCGACGTTCGCGCAGACTATGCGCAACTTCTGACTGGAGAGGAGGCGGCGAGAGAACACGCTGGCGGAATTTTAACGAGAACACCCTTTAACCGGTGGTTTTCCTTCGGAAAACTGGCCGCAGATTCCGGAGCGCGGAAGTAATAACTTCAGCCCCCGAGAGCTCGAGGCTCGGATCAACTCGCGTGAAATTGCCCCGACGTCGGCACTGAGACTCGCCTCGTGCAAATCCGCGATGAAACGAGCAACGCTCTGCCAACGTTTTTCCCTCCGAGGTGGGATCCGTTCCGCTCACTGTCTCCATTCTTCCCGCCAGCACGATTTACGACGCGCGAGAAAAACTTGTACCGGAAGTAACCGCGAAAGTGGAACGTTAACGATTGAACTCTGACGAAAAAGGGAGAAAGAAGAGGAAGAAAGAAACAACAAGGACGACGAAGACGACGACGACGACGTCCGTTCGCGTCTTTTAAAGCCGCTGCACCCTCGAGAGTAGGCTAACGCTTCTTGAACACGCCGCTATTGTTGGAACGACAATGGCCGAGGCCGATACTCATCCTCGAGTAGCCACAAAGCCTTCACTCTTGCTGCCAATCCAGCGTCGACCGCGTTCCCGCGAGAGCCCGAGTATTCGCCCTTTTCGCGAAAAAAAAAGTTGTCATTCTCTCGAAGGGGACGAGCGCCGATCCCCCCCCGACACGAAGCGACGCGCGACACCAGTCCCTTTGGATGGATCGTGCCCCTTTAAGATACCTCGGAAACCCACCCCCATGGAACAACGGCACTGTTCGCACCGCGGAATTACGCGAAACCGCGTTACTTTTCTTTTCATTTTTCTTTTCCTCTTTTTTTTCTTTCGTTTCTTCGAAAACCATTCCGTGCAGCGATTCACGTAACTGTATTTCTCGTCCGTTTCTATTGGCAACCACCCGGACGAACGTCGATCGCCGACCACCGACGGTTGCGAGACGGCCGCGGCGAATCGTTCGTTTGATACGCGACAATGGGCAGGTGTCCACACGCTGCCAATTTTCTCTCTCTCTCTCTCTCTTTCTCTCTCTCTCTTTCTCTCTCTCACCCGTGGATCTTCGGTTTCGACGATATCGTCCGTATTAGCACGAGACGAGAGCGAGCACACTCTCACAGCACGTCGACAGCCACGACGGGGCTTTCCGTCTCTCGATCGACGAGGTCTTCAGCGACGACGAGGACCGAGTATCGTATCGTACGCGACTGGTTTCACCTCCTGTCGTGTCTGGCCACGCGCTACGCCGTGACTACTGGTACTGGGCCACGGGGCGTCCGCTCCTTTAGCGAGTCCATCGCGGACAGTTCACGCTGCTACGTCCCTCTGCAGCTGCACTCTGCTGCAGCGCTCCGAGCAGAGATATAGACGTGTAGAGACGAGCGTATAGGTATGCGGAAACGAAAGAGTGAGAGAGAGAGAGAGAGGAGAGAAAGAGAATGAAAGACTGAGAGAGTAGGAGAGGGAGAGCCTGACGCAGACGATCAAAGAGGGTGGATAAAAGAGAGAGAGAGAGAGAAGAATAGAAAGAACGACGGGACAGAGGGTGAGAACGAGAGGACAGAGTGAGAGAGGAAGAGAGAGTGGGTAAACGAGAGAAAGAGAGCGCAGTATCGCTAAAGTCGGACGGTCTGACCAGAACGTGAACGTACTACTTGGTGGGCGTCCGGGCCCGCACTGTGCAGCCGACGGCAGGCGTCGCGACGCTTCCCCGCCCGAACACGAGCTGTGCATACAGGGTAGGGGATGAGCAAGGGTGGGGGGAGGCGCCGGCGCCCCACACGCTTACGCCAGCGTACCACGACCCTTTGGAAGAAACGCACCAACCCTGTCCTATCCCCCGAATACCCACCCATTCCACGCGCGCACACACCGTTCCACGCACGTACACGCACACACGTACACACCCGCAAATCCTCTCTCTCGCGCCACCCCATCGAATACGACATCCACCCCCGCGTGCTCAGGCAAACCGACCACCCATCCCCGACCGGCCTGCTTGTCAGCCAGCCAGCCTGCCTGCCTGCTTGCCTAACTGTCTGCCTGCCTCCTACCTACCTACCTACCTACCTACCTACCTACCTACCTACCTACCTACCTACCTACCTACCTACCTACCTACCTACCTATCTACCTACCTACCTACCTACCTACCTACCTACCTACCTACCTACCTACCTACCTACCTACCTACCTACCTACCTACCTACCTACCTACCTACCTACCTACCTGCCTGCCTGCTTGCCTGCCTGCCTGCCTGCCTGCTTGCTTGCTTGCTTGCTTGCTTGCTTGCTTGCTTGCTTGCTTGCTTGCTTGCTTGCTTGCTTGCTTGCTTGCTTGCTTGCTTGCTTGCTTGCCTGCTTGCTTGCTTGCTTGCCTGCCTGCCTGCCTGCCTGCCTGCCTGCCTGCCTGCCTGCCTGTCTGCTTGCCTGCTTGCCTGCCTGCCTGCCTGCCTGCCTGCCTGCCTGCCTGCCTGCCTGCCTGCCTGCCTGCCTGCCTGCCTGCCTGCCTGCCTGCCTGCCTGCCTGTCTGCTTGCCTGCCTGCCTGCCTGCCTGCCTGCCTGCCTGCCTGCCTGCCTGCCTGCCTGCCTGCCTGCCTGCCTGCCTGCCTGCCTGCCTGCCTGCCTACCTACCTGCCTGCCTGCCTGCCTGCCTGCCTTCCTTCCTTCCTTCCTTCCTTCCTTCCTTCCTCGTTGCCTCCATCCCTCCATCCATCCCTCCATCCCTCCCTCCCTCTCTCCCTCCCGCCCCTCTCTACGTCGCACGGCCGTCACTATGGAAAATATGAATTTGGGTCAGATACCAGCCGCCGTGCCCTAATGAACCTTTAATGTGACCTATTTCTTTTTTTCTCCCCTCGTCCTTTCCCCTTCTCTGCCCCCTTTCCCATTTTTCTTTGTTTTCCCGCTGCTCTTCTCGCTCTTTCTTCCTCCTCTCCGCCGCCGTCGTCGTCTCTGTCCTCTCCCTTTTATTCCGTTTCGTCCCTTCTCTCGTCTTCTTCTTCTTCCTTCTCCGTAGCGCGTGAATTCGCGAGGCACACGCGCTCTTCTCTCGCAAACTCGACCCCCACGCGGCTCCTCTTCTCCCCCCCCCCCCTCTCTAATCGTTCGACCTTTCTCCCCGACACGACACAAGTCGCTCGCAGGGTCGTCGTCACGAAAGAGTTTGTTGGCACGGCCGAATCGTTCCCAACCGCTCGCGACGACGTTATAACCAGAATCGCGGACATCCTCCGCGATGAATCGAAAACGCCTCGTTACTCTCCCGGCTGGGGACAGCGCTCCGCTTCTCCGACGCTCGTTCTGGCGTCTTCTTTTCTTCTCTTTTTTTTCCTTTTTCTTTTCTTTTTTTCTCCACCGTTTCCTGGCTGGCTAGCGGTCAAACGATCCCGTCTTGTTTAATGGTCGACGAGTGCCCCCGTTGTCGTCGCGTCGTCGTTCCTCCGTTTTCGTTTCCTTTCTTTTTCCTCTGCCGCGCGCTCGCCAGGCCTTCTCGCGGCAGAGGGAAAAAATCGATGCTCCGATGACCGTGGATACAATCTTCCTCCTCGCGTTCCCCGGCTCGGGGGAGAGCGTCTCGCATCCCCCGTGAATAATCGTCGCCGTCTCGCGAGCGCCGTAAGCGCCGCTCGGCTGCTCGTTTTCCCTCCCTCCTTTGCGTCGAACTTTGATACAGCTTCTTTAACCACGCACGGGAACTAGCACGTTTTACGGCCGCTCCCGCTTTAAAGCTTCCCGTCAACTTTCGAGCTGGATACCCTCGGCTCTTTGTTCGCGGATCGCCGCTTGTCTTTACCCGCGCTCCTCTGCCTCCCTCCGAACGTCAGGCGGCGCTGAACGATGGATGGAATCGTCCCGATACTCGCGACTCGATATTGCAGCCCCGTTGGCCTGCGACTTGACGTTACGGCTCAAGGACACGCGAACATTCCCTCCTCATACGAACGAGACGACTTTGCCTTTCATTTCGTTAATATTCCCCGATGTTACTTTTGTTTGTGCTTTGATTAAATATACTCGGTCTGTTTGTATAAAATTTTTTTCACTTTTTTAGTCGTGCGTTTGTTTCAAAAAAGATTGAAAGTAAAATTGAGTAATTGTAGTAATTGTGTACATGTCACAAAAAGATGTACAATATTTATTTAGTGACCCATACGTGTAGGAGTCAGAAGCCAATCGGTGTCAGCCATAGTCTGTTAAAAACAAACTTGTGCCAAACATTTCGTTGTCGAAATTTTCAGTCTTGGATAATTTGGTTTTAATGTTTTAAAAGTTATATATTACAGCAGTCCCGATTAATGAAGGAATTTTATAAAACATATTGTCCTAAATGAGAAGGCTCTCTGAATCCTTCGTGTATAAAATTTTATTGACTCGTGCTATTGGTTAATCTATAAAGAAAAAGAACAGTGTGAAAAATTGTCATTTTGGCAATACTTCTAATGTTAAAATACGATGGAAATTTCAAAATTTACTCTATAAATGATATTTTTCTTCGAGATTGTACAATAACTGGACAAAACAACGGAGTAGTATAACTGTACAATAATGTCGTTTTCAGAGTTGCCAAAACGCGTCAGAAATTCACTAACAACGTACAAGTCTAATCTAAAATCAGGATATCGGTTTATAGCTTCACTGGTATCGCGATAATCGTAAAAATACGAGGAACGACAGAGGGAATAAAACGCATAACAATTATTTCAGAATTTTTACAGCTTTAATAAATAGAAAATGCTCACTGAACGGTCGTAAAACATTCGTTCAGTGTTCAGTTTGATTACTTGTTGTCAGAGGAATCCGTGACTGCCGATCGATAACCGGTCGAATCGGGCTGCAAATCGACGAAACGATCTTCCGGCTCCTGGCGATGAAATTATTTCGAAGAACGTATGACGGACGCATTAAAAGAGTTTAAAGTTCATTGCCGAAGTTCGCTGGCAGCTATAACAACGATGTAAAAATCTTGAGCGAACCTATCGGTGCTCAGCGGACGATCGTATTTTTCGCGATTTACAGACGCATTACCGAGCGAATAGGCGGTCGCGCGCAAACGCATTTCTAGCGCCAGAGTTAAACGGTAATTGATTTCTTTTGCAATCGACTATCGAAACGTAATCATGATCATTGTCAAGAGAAATCGGTAATCGTGAATAACTTTGGTGAATAAATTTGTAACGATCAGTCAACTTACGTTTCATTAGAATCGGTTATTAATTCATTAGTATTCATAATATTAATTCGTAAAATTTGTTACATTGAAAATTGTGCAGTATGCGGTACGTTCGTTAAAAAGATTCTTCGTGATAAAATCACGAATTCTGTGTTGCGCATATTTATTCATTTTGTACCATTTACGAATACATTTTTACTACATTTTATAATCTTTGCGAATCATATTTTTTTTTTTCTTTACATTTTTAAAAATACGCGACTGAAAATGTTTTGCAAGTTTATAATAATATTTGTTAATAATTGCATGCGACCTACTTTGTTTGCTTTAAACGAGTTATGTTCGTTACATGCATAGTGATGAATTTGGTGATTTAAAATATTTTAAATATTTTGATTCATAAAGAAATATTACAAAGAACAAACGTATTCATTGAAGCGTAATCACAAGTGTCATCGTTTCATTATTCGTGATTTTTAAATTAATTACGATCCTTAATTACATAAAATTTGATCGCTCGTTGTATTTATTAATCCAGTTATTTAATAATTACCGTTTCTCAGTAATTATTTAGCAATTATCGTCAATCACGTCAATCATAATTTTCAATCATTGAACACTGCCTGGAGCAGTATCGTCCGTAACTCGCAGATACGAGATAATAGCATAATCTATTATTTTTGCAACATTTTGAACATATTCCCTTTGTTTCTCTCATTACCTTCCATTGATTTCAAATTAAAGCTAGACCCACGTTGATCTTGCAAAGAAAATAAACAAATTTAAATTATGAAGTAAAACATAATCAACTCCAACAAGCACATGTATTTTCTTCTAAAAACACGTTATAATTTAAAATCTGGAATCTCAGTGAAGAGTCTGAACAGTACACTTCCGAAGAGAGACGAGATAAAAAACAACAAAAATTTCATCGAAAGCTACGAACACTGTTATCCTGGCGACAGGGTTTCAATCAGATTACACATTGCCCAACTCCAATACTCGACTGTTTCATTTTTTCTTTTTTATCACTAAAAGTGATTTTAGCGGGGATAACCCAGAAAATCGGGCCTCTTCGGGTGCAACGCTGATGCAACGAAAATTAGCGATTGGTTGATTTGGGTCACGTGATTCGCGAGGGGGCGTGGCGTAGACCTCGAGTAGGAGTGGCGTTGTCTGGTAGATCTACTGAGCGATCGCGCCTGTAATTTGTTTTCTATCGATTCAAACGTTTGCACATCGATAAAATTTTACGGCAACAATTTTATGGTATCTTCATTTCCTAGTCAAAACAGTTGCTTCTGGGCCTTTCAGTGAGACGAATCGTACGAGTCGTGCAGACTTTTTCTTTTTCTCATTCTGGTAATTACATCGCGAAATACCGTGTCAGGGCGACGTTATCGATACCGTCGCCCGCTGGCCTGATTGGAATCGCACTTTCAACGCGTTCCCCTCCGGCTTGTATCAAATTAAAATCTGATGTAAATTGCACGTAATTACGTTGCCGAGCGTGTATTACACGGGCACGGGCATTCCGCAGGCACGCCACCGTTGGCTCGAGGAGAGAGCGCCGCTCCTCCACCGGTCGTCGTGTTGAAAACGGGCCACGTGTCGCGGGCCGATCGCGGCGATAACCAACTAACAATCGGAACAACAGAAACGATTAATTATCGTCTGTCGCGTTTGGACAATCCCTTGAACCGGCACCGTTTACGCCACCTCCATTTCGAGCGAGACCCGATTGCATGCCGCTCCGGCGTGTTTTCTCGCCGTTTAATTAATTGTCGCTCCGAATAACATCACGCTTCTCGGTGTGTTTTTCATTTTTCCCGCATCTTTCGTGTACAGAACTGAATAACGGCCATTGTATTAAACGGCTATTAATTGCGGTTACTGTTGTTGCCAGCGATGAAAATTTGTTTTTTTTTCTTTTTTTTTCTTTATGTAATGAGGATGGTGTATGAAATCAGGTTTGGCCGAAAATTGATGGTTCGTTATTGAGTTTCGAGAGTTCTTTCTGCGCTTGTGGAGCATTATTTGGTCAAATAAATAAAAGTATCGGAGATAAATAAAATTGGGACGGTGAAGTAACGATTCTCCGTTTGAAGCTTCGTTTAGGTTTGAAAATTCGTCTTGAACGTATGCGTTCTTTTGCCATATCTCGCAGATAATCGTCAGAAGAAATAACATCGTCATACCATCTTTAAAGTAAAGATGTAAAATAAAGAGTCTCTGTTAAAATAAAGAGTTTCCGAAAGTAAGAATATATATTTCGCTCAATGTAACATGCACTGCATTTTACAGAGTGCAGTGTCGCAGAAAGTTTTCGCAGAACGAATTTTATTAATGTGCAATTCAGATTCAGGTCGAAAATTCTTAACACGCTCGATGTAAAATAAAAATTGAAACGAGTACGAGGTACAATATAAATTTATGTATTTCTCTTATGCTGCAACATGGAGGATAATTTTTGAGACTCGGAGAACCGACCCGGATATTTTTTTTTTTTTTTGCCAAGGAAAATGCAATAAAAGTTGATGGAGAAAAACGCGTCACGCCATATTTTTTCTGCAGTTGCAAAAATGCACGTGTCAACTGCAGTCGCATTTATTCTGTTTTAATGAAAATATACATCTTTCTCCTTTTTTGCCATCGCAGCGTTTTTCTAGAAAAAGAAAGATTTCCGCGTCCGCGTGTCAAAAGGGAGGCAAAACAAAACCATGATTTATGGAGTTTAAGTGTGGAGCTGTTATTCAATTTATACGCGGCTTTAAAGTTGTTTTTAATTCGACTGCCGTCTACTCGAAACAATTTTCGGGATGGTTTATGTATGAAAAGCTGCAGGGAGATGTAGTGCCTGTCACATCGGCCGCGAAACGCGTCTGACAATAGACAATCCGTTTCCCCTTACATCGCGTTCTCCGTTTGTACTTTCGATCCGTGCTTCGTCTTTTTCCCGTATTTCGCTTTCGTCGTACGTATCTTCATTGGGTCATTTCTTTCAAACGCACGTTAATTCGAACGTTACATCTATCTATAAAAATAATATTTTTTAATAATTAATTATTTTATTGTATTGGCTGTTAATTTTCTTTATTATATATATTATGATACAAAATACATTACGTACATAATTATCAATGATTTATTTAAAATTTGAAATTGATACGACACTGTAATTTATTTTAAAAATATACCTCTCATTCTGCAGTTTTGCAAAACATGTATTATTATTGCTGTTTGATAATAAGATATGTGTATTTCTCACTCGTGTGAAATATCTGCATCATATTAATAATTATCATTTTTCGCATTTCAGATTTTCAATTAACTACAAATAGCTACAGTTAATAATCTTCTTCTCTCACAAATAAAGGAAATTCTAATCAAAGAGGATTGATAATATTGCACTCACAGATGGGTTCAAATTTTTCTTAGAAATTTTATGCAAAAATACTGTGTCTTTTGAGACGTAACGACAATGATTTTTCGTAAAATAAATCACTCTTATCTCAGTTATACTGCAAGATTTTCCTATTTTTCTTTTTCTTTGTTAACCGTAATGTCTCTGATGGAATAACTGTGGTGTTAATCAGAAATTCGCGTAACGACGGAACTTGGGTGTCAATAATGTTCGGGATAAAAGTACAGCGGCAGTGGGAACGCCGAGGGTAAGATGCGGGCGATCGTGGTATTATTCCACGAGATATCGCAGCGTTTGACTTCTCGTACGCGAGTGCAGCGCTGGCAGTGAAAACTTTGATCGTTGCCCCGTAGCGCTCGTAACTCAAATTATACGTACTTCGAATTCTCCTTGTACGTGGTGCTTCAAGTACGTATCCGAGGTACGTAGCCCGTGGATATTGAAACACAGAACTCCCATAACTTTTCATTATACAGTCGCGTTATCTTCTTATTATCTTTTATTTCCCGTTTGAACTCGCTGCAGTTCTCCTCGGGGTTTATCCGCGTCCGCGAAAAATCATTTCCTTTTCGGAGATAATGCTTGACCGAATAATATTTCGTCGGCCGACAGTCTTCGAGATTAGACGTTCCTTTTTCTAGACGTTTAAGTGTCCCTTAATCTTCCCGATTTTAAGCGATCTCGCTCCGTTCGCGTAGCGAGCGTACGCTTGAACATTTTATCTTTTATCTTTCCGACAAAGTTGATCACCTTACATGACGAGATATTCGGGGATATTCGAAAGGATCGAATCAGGTGCAGTTTCTAAGATAAAGGAAATTTATGGAATGTCGAGACTGAGATTTAACGTTGCGAACATTTTTCGGGAATTTATGGGAAACGACATTAGTAGGTGAAGTAAAATTATGAAAAAAAAAGAAAACTGTCTTCTACAGTTTAATTCTAATTTTTTTGTTAGATTTCAGTGATAACAACAATAATAATAATAACAATAATGATAATGATAATGATGATAAGATCAATTATTTAATCCAATTATGTTTGGAAATTTCAGTTAATATTAATTGGAATTTATTATGATTAATATTATAATTTATTATCGTTATTATTACTGTTGTTATCGTCATTGTAATTTTAAAATTTCACACTGTTTTCGATTTATTAATCGATAGATTTGTACTATCGATTATATTTAGCATTTCACGATTATCATATTGGCAATTCCAAACAGTTACAGTTTCTAGTATTTAACGTTTAACATTTATTTAACATTTTTCTAGTATTTAACTGTTATTAATCTGCGAAAAATATTCGAAGGAACTCGTATTGCATCGTATTTCTAAACTCATCCCACGTTTCTCTTTCATTCTGTCTCTCGACAATAAATTATTTATTAATAAATTTTTAGAATTTCAGAATTGATTTTTAGAGTATTAAGAAAGATCTTAATTACACTTTAAGGATTAGAGATTTATTTCATTTTTCACGAGATATATGAGTATGAAAAAGTATCATAAAGATATAAATATGGGACTATACAATATTTACTATACAATTACTTAATTTTAATTATATCTGGTATTTTACTCTGTATTCAATCGTCTTGAAGATGCAGTCTGTTTCATTCAGCACAAGCTCAATAATATGTAAATATTACTGTTTCTACTATGAATCAAATAGACGACACAGATCTGATTTATGTAAATGCGATGCACATTTACATAGACGATATAAAGCCAAAATTTCATTTCAACGCATCACGTGTTACAAAGTAGAATTTTGCAACGATTATTATCCAGACAGACGTAGTATAAAAACAGTAGTATGAGCAGTAAAATATCAGTCGAATTTAGTGATCATCCATAAAGAAGCTTTCCAGTCGTAAAAGAAAGTGCAGATTGAATTCGATTAACCTTCCCCTTATAAAGAATACAGGATGTACGCTAGATACAATTAAGATAACGTAAAAATAAGGAATTGAATTCTTTAGAATTTTACGAGTCGGAGGATATCCTGGTTCTTAATTAGAAAGACGAAAATTTCGGATGAGAAGTCGAGAAATGTTTTACTTTAAAATATATTTGCGTCGACGATAGAATGGGAACGACGATTTTTCTTTCCTCGCTTCTTGATTTTGCGTTATCTTAATATTTCTCTTTCAAATTCTTTGTTCCAATCTAATCGAGTAAAATAATCGTAAAGAATCTAGAATTATACAAAATGATCATCTATATGAAAATTCTGAAAATGGACGGAGATTTATGGGAAAAAATCATTATTTACATTACTGGATACTTTTATTCATCCACAATTATTTATTATTATAAACGTATTATTATACGAAATTTATTGCCAATAATATTGAGTCAATCACAATAACTTTCAATAATAATAATAATAATGATAATAATGATAATGAGTAAATTATTTTTTCGAACTTTTTCATATTTAAATTTCATTTCATTTCATGAGAATGCATCGAAGAAGGATAATTTTAGAAATTGCATAAATTAACAAGTCGGGGAATTTGTTATATTCTCGAGGAAAATAGTTTCCAATTTATTCATACGTTTCATACATAGAATCCGACAACGAACCTCCCCTTTCAAATCAAATCAATAAAATATTTCGAATTTCTTTCTCGCGGTCTATAAATCGGTTCGGTCCGTGTTAAAAATCGCGGGCGAGCAGACGAACGAATCCTCGGATTCTCGACTCAGATATCGTGCGTACATACGTGTGTATCTCTCTCTTCTCTCGCCGAAATCTCCCGAAACGAGACTCGTCGACCGAAGGGACTTTCACGGGAGGAAACGAAAGAAATGAAAGAAAAAGGAAACCGGGGTTCGATTTTTTATCCGCGCGTCAACGGAGAATATCGAAAGCTTCGCGCTTTCATTTCGCTCTTGAAGCGCAAAGAGAAAGAGAGAGAGAGAGCATCTAGAATCGTGGATAAAAGAGAGAAAAGACAGAGAAAAAAGGGAAAAAAAGGATGGCGAGAAAGAAGGAGAGACGAAACGCGAAGAAACGTCGAGGGGTGGTAGGAGGAAGCGGATGCCTCATCCAGGTGGAAAGCGATGCCTGTTAACGAGCCCATAAATAATTGATTCGGAAACTTGCAAACAAAACCAAAGCCAGCGTGCCGGCTTGTCAGCTAATGCACCACTGTCAGCTTCTTCTTTCGCTTCTTTCGATCCCTTTTCTCTGTCAGCCCTCTCTCTCTCTCTCTATCTCTCTATCTCTTTCTCGCTCCCCTGCTTCGAAAGCAGTTTATAAAATCCATTATCCCCGCGATAAATATTAAACCTCTCTTTTCGCTTTCGTTTCCGCGCGTGAAATTGCTCTGTTCAGCGATCGTCCGCCGTTAATGGCCTTGTTATCGATTCGCCACCGTCAAAGAAAACACCGCCCGTTCCCACCCCCTTCTCTCTTTGCTCTTGGCCCGATGTCCCGATTCACCACCCCCCCCCCCCCTGGGCCGCTCGAATTCACCGGCCCTCGCTGATTCATCTTTAACGCCGTTTAATTAAATTAACCGCTCCGAGCACACGCGTCGTTTCTTTCGTCCTTTGTCACTGCATGTATCCGTGGCGAGCGCTTTGCACCGGCAATCTTCGCGTTCCGCGTGAATCGCGCGCCCCCCGAATTTGTTTTCCTCCGGTGAAACGCTCGGAATTTACAGCTGATATTTCTTACGCGTTTCGTCGACTCGAATTTTTATTATTTTGTTTGTCATTTATTATCACTTTGTCGAGTTTATATTGTTTTATTTATCGTTTATTTATTATTTTATTTGTGAAAGATACCACAGTTTTTGAAGAAAGTGTACTTCCATTTGGTTAGTTTCGTATTGAACGAGAATGAGCAATTGACACTGTGGAACAAAGTAGAAAGTAGACGTTTCTTTTTAATTTCCAGAATGTTTGAATATTGTAGATTTCGCGATAAATTTGTTAAGAATGTTTTTTTTTTTTCGAGCTTCCATCGAAATGCGCAGTTGCTTCGAATACACTTCGTTAAAAATTGCCTTGACGCGCACGTGCGCAATGTGTACACGTGTAAATTTTGAAATTTAATAACGAGACGACACGTGGAAAAATTTTATTGTGTCGTGAAAATTGATTCATTCTGTACGCAGTGTCGACGTTTTTACCGTTAGAATATTATTTCTAATTGCGGTGTAAAAGCTATTTAAATTTGTCATCAAAAAATCTGTTATTCGGATAAGAAAAAGAGAGAGACAAAGTGAATTAACAGCGATAGAACTCGTTCGTTGCGAAATCGCGGCGTATCCGTGACTCTTTATTACATTGTACGAGTTTTGCAACATTGTTCCGCGATTCTTTTTTTTTCTTTTTTTTTTTTGTTTCGTAGAAAGAATTATCGTGAAAATGATCAAAGACAAACGATTTCACGTTTCTTGCAAGTTAACTAGAAAACTTCCGACTTTAATTTAGACCGGAGACGAGTTCGAAACTAAACTTTTTAAAAAGTTACAAGTTTCAATTACTTCTAGAATGGTGATGTACATAGAATAGCTCGGTATCTGGGAATAGATATTAATTTAAAAGCTGAATTAATCTTCCGAGCTCGATGGTTCCACGTTTATCGTTTGGGTTTGAAAAAAGGAACGGGTTGAATACACGTTGGCCGAAATAATTTCTCAGGTTGAACAAATCTCTTTCGAAGTAATTTATAATGAGATTTTATATTATTCTAAATTCTGTCCAACAAATAGGATTTATTTTTTTCTTCTTATTATTAATCTCTATTTTTACATTCTACACACAAATTACGAATACACTAAAATTCCAACACACTGTTCCTTTAAATTAGATCCATTAAATCTGTCAGTTCTTTTAAAAGATCAAACGTAATCATATCGATCAATGCAGTGACAATTACAATTACATACATAATTACAACCTAAAATTGTCACGATCCATCCGTAATCCAACGACGTATCATTCGAATGTTTAATTAACTTAAAGCAGAACTCGTCGTCAATAAATAAACTACCCGCCAGAAGGAAAGGAAAAGAAGAAGAAACGCAAGAATACGAGTTAATGAAAAAACAGACGAAATGATCGATACATAAATCAACCCCGAAGCCCGGGTTGCATCTATGTCCGTTATAGTCTTCTTGCCCCCGCGAAGAGAAGACGAGCAGCAGCAGAGCGGGGGGCAACGAGCCGCTGGTAAATCCGTTCGACAGGGTTAATCGTCGTTTCGTCCTTAATCACGAACAAATCGCCGGACGTGGCTGATGGTACGGATATTGTTTGACGATTCATCATCGGCGTTTGACGTTTATTGGACTCCCGCGTACATTTATTACATTTTGCCAGTCGGTGGACGCGGTCTCGCGCGCGCGCGCGTACCAACTCTCACCTCTTGCCGGCGCTGCCGCGGTGAGTAATTATGAGAGGGGGGCACATCCTCCCCCATCCCCCCCGCTATCACTGTCTGCGGTGCGTCCATTCAGTTCGTTCGCCAGTCCGCGATGTAAAAGCTCGCGATGCCGCGCCATGAAATATGCATCGGTCACATTGATAATTATGCGGCCCGATAACGCGCCACTCCTCGCGCCCGCTTCCGTTTCTGTCCGTTTCCCCGTTGCTCTTCTTCTTTTTCTTCTTTTTATCGCTGAAAGTGATTTTAGCCGGGGTAACCCAGAAAATCGGGCCTCCAAGTGCAACGCTAATGCAACGAAAATTAGCGATTGGTTGATTTGGGTCACGTGATTCGCGAGGGGGCGTGGCGTAGACCTCGAGTAGGAGTGGCGTTGTCTGGTAGATCTACTGAGCGATCGCGCCTGTAATTTGATTTGTATCGATTCAAATGTTTGCATACCAGTAAAATTTTATGGCAGTTTCTTTTTTCTATTGCTAGAGATAAAAGCGAGACCCCGTTCTTTCGATCCTCGATGTCAATGGTCGGTCATTGTTCCGTGCAATTTGGTCAGCACGTTCTGCAGGCATCGAAGGAGACTCGATTGAAATTAATTCCTTACCCCTGGCGTGCGAATTCAGTGAAATTCGACACGATCGAGAAAATGATATGTTGCGTAAATTTTTTAAATCTTTAAATTCGCGATCATTTTCTACGCTCCTTATATTTACACTGCAAAGTTTGATAAACGCGGTGCTTGCGAACGGAATTAACAAATTCATGATTCAATAGTCTACCAATAGGCGTCAAGGAGTTTTAAAGTTTCCAGGTTGTGTTGATTGAAATTAAGCCTCCGCGGGTGTCGAGGCAACTTGCTGCTTGTATTTTGTTATTTTCGAACGAGGTCCTTCCCTTTCGGGATAGACACGCTCGAACGCTCTCCTGACTTTTCCGTTGAATTCTTAAACGCTTGACGCTGCAACGCGATCGATCCTCAATCCGACTCGAGTATCGAGAGTTAATTGCGTAACACTATTGATAGATCGGAAATAATCGAGTTACTGCCTCAAAAACTCTAGACTGTGATACAGTAGAAATTTTTAAACGTTTTCGAAACATCGACGCGAAGCGTTATTAATTCAACATGCTGTGTGTAGTGATACAAATAATTGCAATTGTAAAACGGAAAGTATATTTGTGTTTTTTAATATGATTACAAGAAAATAACACAGGATGATTCGCAATTGATCCATATTATTGGATGCAACAAGGTTTTCATTAATAAAAGTCAATTAAATTGTTTTATTGCAATTTCATTAAAGGTGTCAAACACATTTAAAAATCAGGCATTATTGCAAGGTTGTTTTTAGCAAAATTATAATATAAATATTATATAAAATTCAGTATGAATTTAATGAGGAAGGAGATGGGAGTAATTAAAATGTTAATAAACAACAGTTTTACTAATTCTCATATTATACATACATATATTAACCAATCATACGTAAATAAATACCAGTCTAAAACTTTCTTTTGTCTCTAAGTAATATAATAGTTTGCTTCGTGCTCTAAATATTATAGTAAATATTTCTAGTTTATTATTTTTTCGTGGTTCCGAAATCTGTATAACCACGAACATTTTTTATTTCCGATATATTTCTCATCGTTCCAAAAAAATTGCAGCGTTATAAAAACAGAAATGAAAGAGGAGTTTGCCAACAATTCGATATACCTAACTTCGGGATAGTAGGGACCAGGTCAAAAGTCGTATTTGTACGTGAGGGATTTTCGAGACGAACTCTCTTTCTCAGTGACGAACGTAGTAGAATTGCCACGAAATATTCACTCTTTATCAATGTGCGACGAATTTTATAATGTTTCACACAATCGCGACACTCTGTAGAAAAACAACGTCCCCTCAATTGAAATTTAAAGAGGAATTGAACAATTTTGTGCAACAATCATAACTGTATCGCCGAATGGTTCATTGTTAGGAAATTGCTGTTATTGTCAGTCGTTTCTCCCGTTAGAAACACACTGAAATTATCCATCCGTGAACGTCATTAAAGCTTCTTACTCCCTTGTATTTTCTTTAACTCGTAAAGCTTTTAGCGAAACACAATGCAGGTCCCCAAAGTACAGGGGATCAACAATGGTCAGCGAAGAATCGAGGAATCTCCGGTGTGCAGCTATCAACGCAATTATCTGCTTTCTCGGCTGCCAAAGGCGCACTGCGCACCAGATCTCTCGCGAGAGATAACTGGCGAGCAAATTTTTTAAATATTTTGCAACAATTAATCTTCTGCTCGCTCTCACGCTGATCTCTGTTAAAAAAAAACGTGGCGCAGGAAAATTTTACGAGATCTCTCGAGAGAGAGATAGTTGACGGACGAATTTTTTTCAAATATTTCACAGTAATTGATCTTTCTTCTTCTTTTTTCTATTTTTTTTTCCAAAATATTCGAGCTTCCTTTTTCTATTTCTTCCTCTGACAAATTAATTGCTCGTTTCACAACCGGTTTTCACGTTCGGATTACAGACGATTAATTTCGTATTTCGATACGAAACATCTACGTTTCATCGTTCCAATTGCATTTCAACCGTTCGTCCGTTAGTAATTCAATCGTCAAGATACAAGAATCACACGTGAAATAACATGCTTCGTGTATGTATTTGCACAATCGCCGGAGCGATCGATCATACACACACTGTCGTTCCCAACCTTCAAGTCGGAATGAATTGACATTATAAATTACGAGAACGGGGACTCGCCAATTATTTGCGCTGCAAATATTTTATAAAATTGTACTATCTCTGTGCGATTTTATCGAATATTTAGCTTGATTCTGTTGTAAAATCGTTAAAAAAAATCTGAGAATAGCGACAAACAAAAACTGCACGATCTGTACTCCAGTACGATTAGTCTTACTGAAAGGCCCAGAAGCAACTGTTTCGACTAGGAAATGAAGACGACTTTTTTGCCATAAAATTTTATTAATATTTATTGCAAACATTTAAATCGATGGAAAAAAAACAAATTACAGGCGCGATCGCTCAGTACCAGACAACGCCACTCCTACTCGAGGTTTACCTCACGCCCCCTCGCGAATCACGTGACCCAAATCAACCAATCGCTAATTTTCGTTGCATTAGCGTTGCACCTGAGAGGCCCGATTTTCTTGGTTCTCCGTTAAAATCACTTTCAGTTATAGTAAACTATTCTTTTATTATCAATTATCTGTGCAATAAATACTTTAGTATCAGGACTAAGTATCCATGTATCAGACTCCACATATTTATTTTCCAGTACCAAAAATCCAGAAAGATAGTCGCAACATTAATTATTATCATTGATTCTCTGATATAATAATTTAATATAGACTTATCACTTGAACAATCTTAAAATAATAATAAATAAAAAGCAGTAATTCTATATTTACAATTAGCAAATAATGTCTTAAAGTAATACCTGACACAATTGAAACAACCGATGGGAATTTGACAAGAGAATTCTAATAAATTGATTTAATTATTTTCGAACATCCAACTACGTATCAAGAAACGTTCGAACTTTCTCTCGGTCAGAAACTCGATCGTTTCCCTCGGTAAATCCATTTTCGACGCGGCTGCGAAACGATCGTTCCAGCATATGACGCAACGCGTCCGTTATCTAGCTCGTTTCTCAACAACCCCATGCGCCGGGGTGCAGGAACAGCCGGACAACCTCTGTTTCGCAGCCGCGAGCACCTTTTAATGCAGAGACGCGCACCGCCCGTGAATCGTTTTTATCGGCGGAGCACCGTGGCTCCGCGCCGTAACTTCAATTCAATCGACGTGCACACACGGCCACGGTGATATACACGGTGATATACGCAACGCGTATGCATTGCGCGCGTTGCTCGCGTGTTGCGCATGCATACAGCCAGCAGCAGCTGGCACGAAAAGAGCGCGGTTCTATGCACCACCCTAAGGCTTTATCTCGCCTTTGTCCCCGACAACGTTCGTTAGCTTAACGGTTTTGCTCGCCGCCACTTTGCCCCTTTCTCCCTCGTTTTTTTCCTTAACCGGGATCGGGCCGACGCGATCGCGCTAAGTCACCCTCGCGCCCGCTACGATACGATTTACCTCGCTGGGAAATGGCAAGACGAATTACGCTTTGCTTTTTCCACGGAGAGCTACGCGTCCCGCGCGTTGCGAAAAATATGGACACGATCCTCCCTTTTTTTATTTCTTCTTTCTTTCTTCTTTTTTTTCTTGATTCAGTCGTTCGTGGTTCTTCTTCTTTCCTCTTCTTCTTCTCTTTTTTATCACTGAAAGTGATTTTACCGGGGGTAACCCAGAAAATTGGTCCTCTTCAGGTGCAACGCTGATGCAACGAAAATTAGCGATTGGTTGATTTGGGTCACGTGATTCGTGAGGGGGCGTGGACTAGAGCTCGAGTAGGAGTGGCGTTGTCTGGTACTGAGCGATCGCGCCTGTAATTTGTTTCGTATCGATTCAAATGTTTGCGTATCAATAAAATTTTATGGCAAAAAAGTCGTCTTCATTTCGTAGTCAGAAGTTGCTTCTGGGCCTTTCAGTGAGACGTATCATACAATATTGGGGCACAAGTCGTGCAGTTTTTCTTTTTTTCCTCTGCTTTTTGAGTTCTGTTTGGTCTGGCGAGAAATAGGGCACCTGTGGTTTTGTTTATAACGAGCTTGGACTTTCTTGCTCCCTCTCTCTCTTTCTCTCTCTCTCCAGGTTTCTTCCTCGCAGTTTTCACCCTGCGTGAATTGCATTTTCTGGCCTTGTCAAATATCGTCTTCCGTAGTTTGACAACGTGCTAGGGTTAAATAAGGGATCATTTTTATCAGCGCGGCGTTCCCTGAAATTCTTACAAACATTTCACGACCCATTTTGCAAGTATTTTATAAAGCGTTGGTCCGTGCGTGTGAAATTTTATTGAAAGAATATTCGTATCCGTTGCTCGGAGAAATCAAAGTGATGTGCATTGTCCTACAGAAACGATTATTTCGGATCATTTACCAGACAGAAATACCTGCTATTTTTTTCTTTTTCAACGAATAAAAACTCATAGCTACTATTATTTTGTTCTGAATATTGCAATTCATTCAGGGTTTTCACCTCTTTTTAATTTTCCCTCTGAATGAGTTCATACATGTTTTGTATCGTTCAAATCAATGCTTCATTCATTGTGCGTCAATACTCCATTCACAACAGATCAATGCTCCAATCCATTTTCGTATAATGACGTGTTGAGATCTTTTATTGCCGTTGTGGTATCAATAATGTATGTACAGTGGCGTGCAAAAGTTTTCGGTCAGACTTTTCCCATTTGCATTTCAAATGCTGTGTCTAATCTACACTAAATGTAAAAAACTGTACTATTGTTACACAATATGTGTATAACGTGCACAGTTAAAATTCTTTCAATGTATTTATATAAAGCAGTGTACAAAGCTTAAGAAAGTACCAATAAACATATTAAATATTAAATTTCTTTTAAATTAATTTATTAACATTTATAATACAATGAAACCATATTAACATGTGTCAACAATTTAAATATCGTATCAGATGTAAAATAAAAACATTTATCTATCTGCAATCATTCGCACTCTAAATGACTTTTTCACAGACACAGTACTAACAGTCAGGCTAACAAATGATCGGATAAGTCGTCTGTAGAAATAGTCGTCCCCAATTACAGAGCAATAACAAATTTTGCATACTCACTGTGGATAATAATCCACGCTTTTTGCCTGTCAATTACTTCCGCGGCAATTATCCACCATTCGTGCAGTACATTATCGCCAGAGTTGCAGCGCGGCGCAATTACTTCTCCGTTTCTTCAACTTCATCTAATTAACCTATTGCCTATTCAGCGCGATTTAAACCACGGGCGGTCGATTAACGCGTTCACGCAGAAAGTAATTAGCGGCTGTTGAGAACAAACAGTTAATTATCATCGAGCAAGCGAGCATTCCGCGCGAGCATGCCATTCTGATTATCTCGGAGGAAATCTTTAAATCTACTGGGGTCTAAACGAAATTTCAATCTTTCTTGAAATTAAACGATAACAAATTGAAACATATATATATATATATCATTTTATATAAAATACAAGTAATTATATATAATACGTATGAAGTATGTGATAATATATAATAAAATACTCATCATTTTGTAAGTATTATATATTTTCACAGTCACTATTATATATAATTTCTATGTGTTGCTTCATGTTTATTTCGTACATACGGATTTATTTATAAATTATGTGTGTAAAGTTTGTATGAATCCATAATTGGAAAATGAGTACTTCTTTAATATTCAAGAACTTGATATACGCCAAGTAACTGAGATCATCAATAACAGGTTACCATTGAAAATGTAGTTTGGATCAAAGTACATCCATTAGGAAGAATATCATCGTTGAATTAACCTTTAACAAAATTTTGGGGTCTGAATAATTTTACTAATTATCAAAATGCGTACAATGTTGCATACATATGCATTAACTCATACTCTTTCTGTGTCTTTAGGGACTGTGGATTTTGATGGTTTAATAGGAAACTTGAGAACGAAAGAAACACAGAAAATACCCAATATGATATATCGAGTAAAAGGATCCACAGTCCAAACAACAAGTAACAAACAATGAGATATCGCATACAACGACGTGCAAATTATTAACGCTCCAAAAATTAACAAAACTTCCAATTAAAACTGCTAAAAAAAAGGTTAAAGATTAAAAATTATCCTGTTGTACTGGCTCTGACCCCGAACTAGCCCAGGGTCAGAGCCAGTAAGCAGTTCCTCCAGAGCACGCGAACCAGAGCTAATTAGCAGCAGATAGCAGCAGACGGTTAATCATAATCGTGGGAGGGACATTCCTTGATTCTGAGCCTCGTCGGGTCTCCTTCCAGCGATAAAGCGCTATCTTTTCTTCGCCGCAATCACGTACACAAAGGGGTGGGAACGGCGGTGGCCAGCGGGCCATTAAGTCGAGTTAGCGACGCCGGTACACGCCCTGAGGAATCAGGCGGGGACCTTGTTCCGGCACGTCTGATAAACGGAAGAACAACGGCTCGTCTGGCTGGCTGGCTGGCTGGCTGGCTGGACGAGTAGCTGGCTGACTAGCGTGATTAGCTAAGTGATTGGAAACTCCACCCTGCCCTGGCCTGCCTACGCTCATAACCCATTACGGGAGAAATCGACGGATCGACGATTCTAACTTTTCTTCCGAGGTCGCGTGAATCAAGAAGTCGCCGCCAGACTCGGGGATAATCTTATTTTTGCACTTTGCCGTTTCCAAGTATAGATCCGGCGTATAGGTCAACGCGCACAAGTAGTGTAGATCAATGTTTGTACGGTGTTGCCTTATTTTTTTCGTTTGTTTCACCATTACTTTTATTTAGAGAGCTGTGTTACTTTTTATGAGTAGTATAGATCAGTTTCTTTGGTTATATTGTATTGTATTGTGTTTTTTTTTTGTTACGAATTTATGCTAGTATTCTGCTACTTTTTCGATACTAGCTTCTGCTATTTATTTATATTCTTATAGTGTTTTTAAGTAGTGTTTTTAAGTTGTGTTTTAAGTAGTTTGATCAGTGTTTGTACTGTTGTGCCACTTCTTTGCTGCTTTTGCACTATTTTGTACAATTTATTATATTTACACTGTTTTATATTCTACTTTAGTCGCAAGTAGTACAGATCAATATTTTTAAATCTTTCTTAAATTGCCAATTTCTTTCATAATAGTTAAATGATCTATTCCTAGTTTCTTAAATACTAATTGAATTATATTCTGAAACGTCTATATTTTATTTTTCTCTTTCATCTTATTGAAAATATATTTTTATATAGAAACGAATAGTTATTTACAACGTTAATATTCACGAAATGAATATGCATAATAATACTTTAATAACGATCAAAATATTAGATTGAACAAATAACACATAATCCCAGCTTTTATCAGTAGAAGTATTTCAGAAATAGTTGCGTCGATGTAACTTTTCATATTAAATAGTCAGTTTTCATAATTGAATATAGTCTCGAGTTATATACACCTTTTTTTGGAATGTCAAACACAGCAATAGATGGAGCAATTATTGGACACTGCATTCTTTATGAATTCCAGCAAGAAAAAGATAGAAATAGAAATAAAGATAGAAGCAGAAATACGTGCGAATCGATTAGTTCTTTTCTTGGCAAAGGTGTTCTTTAACACACTCGAAATTGCCAGATTTCGCAACAGTCGACGATACGTTCCTATTTTTAGAAGAATAGCAAATAAACTTGTCGCAATAAGACAAGCGTATTTTAATATGACTCTTCCCAAAGGGAAAATATAAATGGTTGTCGTAATTACGTAGAACGCACACGATATAAAAAAGAAATAAAAATACAAAGTGCTTTCTAACAGAAGAAAGTTTCCAGTTTCCTGTCGAAGTTCTTCTACTCTTTCAACTACATCCTCAAAAATATGAACTTGTCCACTAACAACAGTGCGAAACTTATTACCATGTTCCATAACGTCTTCGCGAATGATCAACCTTTTATCCATCACTGTTTACCCTCTTTCTTCGAAACCAGCGAAAATTTATCATTGCAACGAACCACCGTCGTTATCGACGGCAATAAAACGCAAGAAGAAGAAGAAGAAGAAGAAGGGGAGAAATTACTCAGCGGCAGGGTGGAATGGAATTTTTTCTTTCTTTTTTTCTTTTCGCTTGATATTAACGAGCGCCGTGTACAACGGAGTCAGCGTTAAATCAGCCTCGATACGGCTATTTACCAGCCTCGGTAAACAACTCGGAGGGAAATAAAGTAGACAGCGGAAAAATCGCGCGGCTCGGGTTCTTCCGGACGATCCGCTGATCCCTGTACATCCCCTTTAGATACCTGCGCACCCTTCCGGTTACGACCTGGTCACTCTGTAACCCGATATCGGGTCGACGATTTTCTCGACGCGGTCTGACAGTGTCGCGAACGAATGGAACACACTGTTTGGATCGTTGGTGCTCGAACGATCGACTCAACTACGACTGCAAATTCTCTAGGCTGGTCATTAGACATAAGATCAGATCTTGAAGTTATTTCAGTCGGTTGTCAATTAATCACGCTTGCGGTTATTTCTATCAGTCAATCTGGGAATTATTCTAATTGTTAATTAGTCAGTCTCGAATATTAAATCTGATTAATCAATGATCGATAACTAATGATTATTGATGACCGATTACGCGATATGACTAATCGATTAATGTGACTAATGATTGATGATTGATCGATCAACAGTATGATTAATATGACTAATAATTGTGACTAAACAGTGATTGATGATTAACAGTTGTGACCAGTCTAAACTGCGAATGTTTATAAATTTTTCTACTTTTTACGAACTTGACTGAAGAAACGTGTTTCACCTGTGGATTTTTGCACCTTTACATTTCTCGAAAAGTCACTCGCACAGCAGTAGCACGAGTGCTTGTGACACCGCATAGCAACGATTGATCATTCAGCGATTCCAGACTGTCAAAGAAGCAAAATTACAGTCACAGTTCTCACAACCAAGCTAAGTTCAGTTCAAACCTAACCTAATCTAAACCAAAGTACAGACTCCACAGTGCCATTCTAATTCTAAAGTATGTCCATTATAGCTACTCAAACAATGATACAACAAATGGTAATCCTTAATTTCATATGCACCAAACTGAGTACTTCTTCAATAGAACCTAACAATACCACAGAACATAACTAGCATTTAATAATACATAATAGTGTCCAACAATATTCAATGATGTACAATATAAAATATTTTAATAAACAACCAAGACACGATATAAAATATCTTAACAAACAATGAAATCGAGTGTTCCTCCAAAGAACCAACAGAGTGTTGCACAACGCAGGCAACAGGATAGAACAAATAATATTCAATACAGTACAGAGTACAAACAATCAAATTGAGTGCTTCTTCGAGGAGCTAACAGAACCGAGCAATCAAATAAAAGAAATAATATCGAGCGATACGCAGTACAGAAGACCTCGACAGAAAGGCAAATCGAGCGGTCCTCCCCAAGGACGAGGAGAGTTTGTAAAAATTCCGCAGGCGCGGTGGGCGATTCAGGGACGATGGGCAATTCGAACAATAAGAGAGAGTGGCAGAATTGTTGGTCGAATCGGTAGAAGTTTGCACTCGTCCGGTGGAACGAAACGAGACTTCCGTGTGAATCGTTTCACGCGTTTCTGGTGCCTTTAAGCGCCGTAGGGGCGAAGGGCCTCCAATTAGCGGACTTCGGAAGCGTCGAACTTCAATTATCGGAGCTCAGAACGGTATCGATTGTGGCGGTAATGGATGTTATCGTCTTTCGCTCGTGGCATTTAATAAAACGCGATCTTGCGCGAGAAGAATTTCCCACCGAATGGAAATCCATTTTCGATGAATCGCCTTTTACCTACAGCTCTGCCGTCCAACCGTCTACAGCCGGGCAACAGTGCCTGTAATTATGTTTTTTTCCTCCTCTGTTTCCAGCGTTTGCTCATTCTGTTTTCTCATCTTCTTCCCATCGCCTCTTCCACCCCGCGAACAGCTTTTACTTTTTTTCCCTTCTCCTTTCTTTTTCGCTAATTCGAAATTAATTAGAAGCTACGCTCCACGTGCCTCGCCGATCGCCTCGCTGATCGACGAACTGCGTCGATACTCCGTAAAATTGCGGGGATGAGATTTTCAAAGCGTTACCGATATTTTTATTTTACGGACACGCGTCGAGGGCTCCAAAACTTTTAAAAGGGGGGAAAAAAAAAAGGAAAGAAGAGGAAAAGAATACGGGGACGCGATAAAAGGAAGGCGAGAAGTTGGCGGAACGACGCAACGTCCTGCTGATCCTGTTTTCAAGCGAAACGAGCCTTAAAAATTCCCCGTCGTTGGCTTTCAATGTCGCGCACACGGTCGCGTGTCGCATTCGCGCTCGTTGGCCGGCGCGGCGCGGCGCGGCGCGGCGCGGCGTATCTGCTCCACTTGGACTGAATAAGTTTACGGTGGACGGTGGTGGGGGTGGCGGAAGTGGCGAGACGAGGTTTGAGAGGGTCGGCGGCGGAAAGGGGTGGGTTCGATGGGGGAGGAAGGGGGGATGGGGGTTGCTGCGAGCTCTGGACCGACAGCGTCGTCGGTGGCTTTGAAAGATACGGTTAATAAAGCCGGCTGGCACTCTCGCCGCGGCGCAGTCGTGCTCTAATATCAACGCAAATGCGACTGTTTTGTATGCTAATTGACTCATATACATACGCACGCCGGGCTCTCGTCCTACATTGCCGGCCGCTAAACAGATAT
The DNA here is from genome assembly GCA_030673865.1 of Melipona bicolor. Classification (NCBI taxonomy): domain Eukaryota; kingdom Metazoa; phylum Arthropoda; class Insecta; order Hymenoptera; family Apidae; genus Melipona; species Melipona bicolor. The sequence continues at coordinate 1,953,415 of JAHYIQ010000005.1, forward strand.
AGCCGATGCGTGCCAGCCAACCGACCGGCCTGCCCGCGCTGCTCTGTAGTACGGGATGGGACATGCCTGGGGAACGAAGCCCATTTGCGTCCACGCGCGCTTGTAACTTCGCGTCAGACTCTTTTCCATGTTCCGTTGACAGCCTTCGGACCGGCATTCCGGCAATGACGATCCGCAATTTGCGTCCAGCGGGATGGATTCGCTACCACAGCTATGGAAGAGTCGAGCCATCGTAAGTTGTCAATTTTTTCTTTCTTTCTTTTTCTTGCAACTTTTTTTCGATTCAATCTGAAAACGTTTACTTTCTGGGAGGTTTACAAGAGTATTCGAAGAATTTTAGTGCGTACTATGCCATTTTTGTCAACGAGGGATGATCGTTCGCATCGCGTTGGTTAGGTCTGGAAGCAATATGAGGATATGTTTAGCAAAATTTGTGACTACTTGAACATTCTGCGAAATGTATTTTATAATTTTGTGATCTGTTTCAAATAATCGTGATAGCCGAGTGTTAACGAAATTTCAAAATGTTTCATTTTTCAAAAGGTTCCTACGAGTAATATTCTCGCGAGCAACTAAACTTATCGATACAAGGATTTTCTGAACTTATTGAAGATTGATAATTGCATCGACAGATTGTTTGTAATACTTTCTTCAATTGCTGCAGATTATCACAACATTTTCTTTTTAATTTGTTGTTTTACGTTATGTTATTTTGAAATTTGAATTTGGGATAGATTCTCTCTTGAAGTTACTGTTATTTGGCTCCTGATTTGTGCGGTGGATTTTTTGGGAAAAGCAACTTAAAGTTCTTTGTTTAAATCTCTTTCTTGGAAACTGATTTGTTCTACAAATACATTTGAATAGAATATTGCATTTGTCTAAACTCTTTAGATCGTTCGGAATACTTGGAGGATAGAAAGATTTATTAAAACGTACTGTACATATTTATAACAAAGTCGGCATTTCTGGTGGGTGGCACAGTCAAATACAATCGCTGCTATTTGTGTGATGAATTTTATCGAAGCGTTTTTAGTTGCGTCAAGTAAATACTAAAGCCGAGAAATTTATTTGAGGCTTTGAAACAATCAGTGGCACTATCTAGCGAACACGAGTGTAACTGAAGTCGCTCTGTCTCGAGAAACTCGATGCCACTACTGTCGGATTATTTCACGTTTTACTCCTTAAATCTCGCAATAATTCAGCTTCCTCGGGGTACGGGTTTTCTGATTAAATTATAGTGCAGTCTAAATCACGATAAAGTCTTCAAGGAGAGGAAATTCTTTACAAAAAGAAGAAAACAAATGAAATTCTTTTTAGCAAAAGTGTATTTTCTATAAAAAAAAAAAGACAACTTCTTCGTGTAATGTAACACTTTGTTAATCATTTCTGATTAAATAAAATAATTTCCACCGTCACGTTATGCGAGAATACTCGAAGATATCATTTACATTAACGTGAAACATTGTCTTTCTGCAATTACGTTTTATTTCGATGAAACGTCGAACGTTCGGATATTTGTGGAATCATTTTTATTTTTATAAATGTAGTTAAATTCATTTCGTTCTGTTGGATATTAAAATTTAAAGGGTTCTGGTTTAAAATATTTCGTATATTTCGTGTATTTTGTAATTTCTCAAAAATACACAAACATGGTTTGATCATTAGACTGCAGATATTTGTATATTTGTGTATTTGCAACAAAATTTTAATCCACGAAAATACGCAGAAATGAGGAAATATCCAACGCAAAGTGTTAGTTATTTTAAGAGAGAAATGAATTTTTATTCAGGTTCCATTTCACTGGGAATTTATGTACAAATATCTGCAATTCTATATTGAGTATAATTTAATTTCATCGGTGAATCATTTGAAACTCGTTGTCGCTTTTAATTGCTTTTCCCAAAGAAGAAAATATCTGATTTCCTGCTAAAGATAAAAAAAAACATCGACTCTTGTGTAAAAGATCAAATGAAATCAATCGAAAGCTAAACCTCTCTTCTTTCGTCTCGTTTTTTCCTTCTCAGTTATTTTGTTCCCGTAACTGAGGTTAATTAAAAAGTTTAATTGCCACGATACCCGTGCTTTCTGCGATTTCTCCCGCGAATTTGCCAAAAGGATCGAACGATCCATCGGGACGATAATCCCGATAATTGCTCGTTTTTCGCGATCGTCGAAATTCACCGATGAAAATTATGTTGATAAATTGTCGGTCGCGTTTGTGCAGCTGCTCCGCGTACGTTTAACGCGTCCGCATTACGAGGACAACAACAGTCGCATTCCGTTTTGAAACCGAATCAACGCGTTAACGCGCACGCCATATTATTACACGTAACACTGCCGCAAACAATAATTAAGAGGGCGACCGCAATTTATTTGTTGTTGACGAAAACAAGCAAACTTCCTGCTGATTTCACCACCACCCGCAGCAATTTGACTCTTCCGCGAGGCGACAAAGTGCTACACTAGTTAGATTTGCACGTGAATTCGACTAGGCGAGGCAAAATTTTCCTCTAATCGAGAAATCGATTAGAGAAAATTTGAATTCTTGAACTTTGCTTTGATTTTCTTTTTCTCTTCAACATCGAGAGTCCTCTTTGAGTCTTGAAATTAAATGTGGTAATTTAATAAATATTACGGTAAAACACGTAGCTTATGTTTATATTATTGCATAATTACAATAATTACAAGAATTGACAGTTATAGTTGTAGAGATTTAGAATATCGATGATTCTTCATCCGGTATGCGAACATGTTCGTTCGCCTCTTGTCTTCCATTCTTGCCTCTTTTGCAATTTTTCCCCCCGTCAATTCGTATCGAACAGCACATTGTACGTACGTTGTCGAGTTGAATTTTCTTTACTGTTAACAATAACTCGAATAAATAAATGTATTCGTTTTATTGACATGACTCAAAGACGTTAAAAATATTCTATCCTCCGAATCCCCTCTGCTCGGGATGAACTGTTTGACACCTAACCTCTATCCGAGTCTCGCTTGGAATAAATTATTAATCCCCTGAGTGCTTAAAATTACTAAACACTGAACAACGATCGCCAATAAATAAACAAAAGCATTTTAATTAAGAAATTAAAAATGCTTTTATTTTTGAAGATATCGTTAAGTAACAAGGAATTAAAAAACTGCACCACTTGTACCCCAGATTCGTCTCACTGAAAGTCCAGAAGCAACTGTTCCGACTAGGAAACGAAGACGACTTTATTGCCATAAAATTTTATTGATACGCAAACATTTGAATCGATACAAAATCGTTCAGACAACGCCACTCCTACTCGAGATCTATTCCACGCCCCCTCGCGAATCACGTGATCCAAATCAACCAATCGCTAATTTTCGTTGCATCAGCGTTGTACCTGATCTTCTGGGCTACCCCCGCTAAAATCACTTTCAGTGATAATAAACAATTCTTTTATTATCAATTATCCGTGCTATAAATACTCTTAGTATCAGAACTAAGTACCCAAAAGGGTTAACGACTGAATTCTGCGCAAAATATCAAAATAGAAACAACACCAGTTACAGACGGCACGCGACCATCTCGCGACTCTTTAGGCACGACTGAGCGAGCAGCCGGCACGCGGCGATCTTTACGTTATAATGCGCGGTTAACGATCGGCGATGGTTGTTCCTTTATTCATAACGGACGCCGTAGCGCGTTCCATTATGCGTTGGACGCCGGTGAACTCGAGCAGGAGGAAACCAAGCATGTCAGCACGGGACTCGCCTCATTTTACATCCCAATAAACCGGTATTAGCCGCCGCAATAAATACTCCTCCAGCGCATTGTTTGCGCCAATAGGACGGCCTCATCCGTCTGCCGATTAAAGCTGACGGTGCAACAGCGTCCGAGTGACCCGACGCGGATCCGCGATTAATGTTATTTTCACTCGTGCGACTCGTTCGTTCCCGGGGGGGCAATTAAGGCGTTATTGATGGAGAGAAAACTGCTTCCACGAAACGAAGAAGCTGCTTTGTTTGTATGTTGAATGTTCCGAGATTATGCTCGTAAGCGGCGCTGCAAACGAAAGAGTATATACATATATATATATATATATATAGAGAGAGAGAGAGAGATTTATCGACGAACGTTTTAATATTTTGGAGAATATTCTCCCTGCGCGTTATTGAGCTCGCAGGCTTGTCTCATTGTTGGAAATAACGAACGATGAGTTGTAAGTACGATAGCGGGAGTAATTTAGTAATGTTGGAAATAAATAGGAAGATTTATATTGTTATCGTTGTTACACGTAGGATTGACGAGCATAAATATATTTTTCTCGGCTTGACTTGAATTTAAAATATGTACGTATTACGTTTAACGTAGATCTTCCTTTCATCCTTTTTTTAAATATCGTTGTATTTTGTCATTTAGTATTACTACATATTTTATTCATATATTTGTTGATATATATTAAACGTCTCGTTATTATTATCCTCATTCTTCGTATTTCAGAGAAATTAATTGTTACTGGAGTACGAAAAATAACTAAAATTTCTTGCGCCGATCGAGAAAAGTAGTACTCGCATCATTGGTACTGAAAGATACTAATTTGCATTGATATATGCATCAAAGTGGACCGAAATTCACGTTGCAAACGTTTACGAATAATTGTACAGAACGCAGTTATAAACAATTCAGTTAGAATCGTCATGTAGACATTCCACTGTGTACCGATTCTTCTGCCAATTGACAAAACTACGTCCGCGTAGGAACGTTCGCGTCGCGCTGCAGCGCCGAGCGAAATATTTGCCGAATCCGCCGCGACAGAAAACGCAATTTCGCGTCGTATCGCAGGTATCAATTCGAAGTCTCCGCAAAACAAACAAAAGAGCCAGTGGAAATGCGCTGTTCGGATAACCGAGTCCAGCAACTGCTCGATCAGCCAGATTTGTTCGCTCGTTGGCAAAAGAACGAAACGAAAGAGAAGGGGGTAGGGGGAGGGAGAGAGAGAGAGAGAGAGGAAAGGAAAAAAAACGAGGCAGAGAGAAAGAGAACGAAAAGGTTAGAAGCGTAGAGTTCACCTGTTATCGTCGCCGGCAGGTTGCTCAGCACTTCCGTTTGTTTCCCCGAGCCGTTTTCCGAGTCATCTGGCCGGCTTGTTTGACCGATTTAATCCCAGAGATCGGCCAGTAACTACGTTAGTTTTAACGAGCCACCATAAAGGACGATCCAAATTTATAGAATGGACGGTAATGGCCGTCCACTTTCCAACTGCAATCTGGCCGCGGATCAGAATTCACTCGATTCATTTGAATTTCCAGAGAGCGACCTGAATAGAATCCACGGTATTCAATGGAATATTAATAACCTCAACCGGCACACACGCCAGGTATATAATCATTCATATTCATGTTTTTCTTTTTTTTTTTTCCTCTTTTCTCGTCGCCCCTTTCTTTCGTTTTTTCCCCCCTTTTTTCTCCTTTTTTCCGACGCGATTCCGGAACAGTGTCAATTTTTCCTGCGTTTCACTTGACGCTATTGATTGATGGTGCTCCCTAAATAACCCCGTTTGCTGCGTATCGCGGGACTTTTGCTCGACGACGAACCTCGAACCCTAGAAAAATCTCCCCCAAGGTGATAAATGCACCTCGTTAATTCGCCGATCTTTTACGGCACTTGTACGAGCACGCAGTGTTCAGCCTAATCGTGAGTTTCCTCTTACTTTGTTATATCTGTTTTCTTCTTTCTTCTCTCTCTCTCTCTTTCTCTCTCTGTTGGCCTTCAAAGTTTTACGTGCGAGACTGTACAGCTCGTTTAACAGCGCAATGATTACCGGGAGAATTAACTCGAATTTCTTTCCTCGCTGCTGAAACTTGATGACGCGGTTGAAATTCAGGAGTTGGAGATTGTTCAGGATGTCGTGTTTGCGTTTGATAGTACAGCGAGCATAGAAGTTTGTCCAATATATAGTAAACGATTCTTTGGATTAATTTGATTATCGTGTTATTAATTAGGGATGCAGATTTTATGTGTTTACAGAAACCTGGGAGTTGCAAAAATGTATATTATACACGTGATGCACATAACAGACAAAAACTGCACGACTCGTACAAGCAATTGTTCCGACTAGGAATTTTATCGATGTGCAAACATGTGAATCGACAGAAAACAAATTACAGGCGCGATCGCTCAGTACCAGACAACGCCACTCCTACTCGAGGTCTACGCCACGCCCTCTCGCGAATCACGTGACCCAAACCGACCAATCGCTAATTTTCGTTGCATCAGCGTTGCACCTAAAGAAGCCCGATTTTCACTTTCAGTGATAAAATGTCCAAAATAGGGTATATTGCAATACATAGTACATAAGACGAATTTTTACAGGTTTCGTTCCTTTAGCAATGTTTATAAAAATTTTAAAGCGTACAAGATCTATTACTAACAACTCCGACGTCCGATAAATATTGTTTAAAAGCATTTTTAATTACCAAATTCTAAATAATTTCATTTGCGAATCATACTTTTCCTCCGCGTATACAACGTATGTAATATTTAATACTTGACGTGAGATTGAAAACAGCGATCAATTTCCAGTCACATCGAGGCTAGTTAATAGGCATCGTCTGACCACACACGGTTTTTACTACTGCGGCGTAACCCTTCGGTCCCGCTCGTTGGTAAAAATACTCCATAAAATGTCCCCCGTAACGGTCATAACTGCGTCGACTGAACGAACTGGCCGGATATCGTCGACGATGCCTATTCAATGCCATCGTCGTACCGCGCGTTATGCATTCCCTTCAGAGGGCCGCGATATTAGGTCACGCCGATAAACGTTTCGATTTCACGGGCGACGACTTCATATTCCTTATGTTCGTATTACTGCCGGGGGCTCGTTGAAAAAAACCAAAGAAACGTTCAATCAGATCGATGGTTTTTAGTGAAGTCACGGATAACTATAAATATATAATTTGCGTTATATCACAAAAATTGATTTTTGTTTTACAGAAATTTATTATATTACAAAATATTTTGTAATATTTTGTGTAACTCGTATTACGTAAATCCATGATAATGTTATTGCAACATGATTTCTTAAATATTCCTTTTAAACAATTTTTCGTTTCTTATTAACATTCTTCCTAACAGATGTATTTCATTTAATTATCAGCGATCGATCGTTAATCTCTTTGACACCCACAACAAATATTCCTTTTTTAAAAATTTTTCTCCGAATCATACCAACAAAGGTGTATTCTGATGATCGTTTGTTCATCTTTTTGACGAGCAGTCTGTTTAAGAAATTTTATTCCCGCCAACAAGCAGCTATTTTGTATAATTGTCACAATTTTTTAAAAAAATTTCATCCCCGGTTTTTCCGTACTAACAAGCATTTCCTCTAATTCCGATAATCGTGTATTAATATTTTCGACAAGCACTTTGGGGGCGACGTTTATAGCGTCATTAGCATCAAAATAAATCCGCCTCTGATGCTTTTTATGATTTCGAAAAGGCGATTAACGATCTAGTTCGCGCTGTTGTCGGACGACCGAGTTACCAGACAGGATACACGAGCAACGCGTGGAATCGAGCAGCGGCGATAAAACTCGACGTTTCAATGCCACGTGGAAATACCACGCTACTTCGATGTTTCATTTTGCTAACTCTTCTTTTTTTTTTTTTTTCTTCAATTTTATTCACTAGCGATAAACACGAGCGGAGAGTGGTTTTTTGGTTGTCGATTTCCTCTTTTTTCTTTTCTTTTTTTTTTTTTTTTTTGGTGGCATTTCTGAACTTCCCCATTTGAAGCGCGAAAAAATCAATATGCATTTAGCGTCGTATAAAGGCCACATTAATATGTGAAATCCATGTCTGTCGACTTTTTTACTTTCGCGTCACTCGGTGAAAAGGAGAATCACTTGCTCTGCACGTAAAAACGATAAATCCAAGAGAGAATGAATGCACGAAAGCATGGAACAATTATTGCTGTATATTATAATTGCGTTGGCCAGAGATACTGTTGCAAACGACTATATTTTTACAATATCCAAGAATGAACAGGCAGCAAGAGAACATATTTAATCCTTGAAGTTGAATAAAAAAATATTTAGATAACGTGCAACTGGTCGACAGAGTGTTGAATTTTAAAAATTACGAACTTTATGTTTGAGAACTTGATTTTTCGTATTCTCTATTTCGTATTCTTCGAGTTGATTTTGTTTGTATAAATCAAGTTGCTTGCTCAAATTAATAAATAAAATAAATAGTAATAATAATAATAATTGGAGAATTTATAAACGAGTTAAAAATGTTACGAAACAATATTTTGCAAGAAATTGATAAGAAAGAGACTACTCGCACTTGGAGAACTTGGCTGCAGAAGAATACAAAGATCTTCTCGAAATATCCAGCAGAAAAGTTCGAGCGAGACGAATGAAGGAAAAGTTTCAAATTCAGAAAAATTCATCCTTGTTCGAGGATCCAGAACGGAACTAAAAATAGCGTTACGTGACTTAGCGACTGTCGTTCCTTCCAGGTCAAGGTGCATTCGAAAGAGCCATTGCAGTTCACTCGAAACTTAAAAAGTACGTTTCGAGCGGAGCAAAATGATAGATTCGCGTTGCAAGGTGGTTTTAAATTGCTCAAAGACTGAACCTTAACTGAACGAAAACTGAAACTCGAGTTTCCGATTTTCGCCGATTTCTTCGATGTTTTACTTAACAACACCTTTGAAAATATCGCAAATAATTTTGGATATCGCAGAAATAAAGTTTCTGGTTTTGTCTTTTTGCATAGCTACCTTCGATTCTTTACATTAAAGACCAGTTGATATCCATTTAAAAATAATTGAAAAAGCGGCGAAGCTTTCTCCTATTTTCTGCGAGGATAATAATTTCGTCGAAGACGATGTTTGATGACTATTAATTACTTAATTATTAATGACTAGATGTACAGCCCCGTTGGAAATAAACCACGAATAACTGATATAAATAAATCAGCGAAGAATAATTCTCGAACGACGAAAACTCTCGTCAATTACTCACTCGGATAATATCCTCGTTAGAGAAATATTAATTCGCGGAATTGCTTGGAGAAACGAAAAACGTCAATTGCGAGTAATTTGCAAAGCGATAACGTTCCAGAGTACCCTCTCTCTCTCGGACACTTCCCACGGAGGATTTCTTAAATTGTTTGCCAGATATTTTCGTCGCGGGCGATGTTAATTGATGGCACTTTAAAATCGAGTTAACTTTCAATCATTTGAAATTGTAATTTCACCGGAGATCGTTTGACGGTACTCTTCGGGACGGTGCTTCATTTCGCGTCCAAGGACAGCATCGGCGACTGTTACGAGTATCGCCGCCGTCCCTTCGTAATTCCCTGTCACATTACGATCATAATTACGAAATGTAGCGTAGCGCGGGAACTTCGTTCAAAAATGCCCGCCCCTCCCTGGGGCCGCCGCCGCGGAAGTTGCTAATTATTCGAATTATTACGGATTCAGCCCCAGCGGCCCCGAAACTTTTTCCACCCCCTAATTACGATATAGAATTTCAGCCAACGAAATTGCGACCAGAATCCGTACGATTGTTTCGAACCGTTTTCTTCCTTTCTTCTTTCTTCTCTCTTTTTTTTTTCTGTCGTCTCGAGCGATCAATTCGTCATCTCGAGACGAAGGCAATCCAAAAGGCAACTTTAGCATTTTCGCGTTTAAAATTGTGGATTTTCACGCGCTCGTGGGAAATAAAGAAATTCAAGAACGCGCGTTTTACGCAAAGTGCGGCGTGCTCGTAGCAATATTTGGCAGGTGGAGCAAATTTGTACTCGAGCACGGTTTGTTCAAGCCTTCGAGTGTTTCAAATTGCCGAATATTCCAAAGGTTTAATACTAATTTGGCAACGCGTTCGCGTTTAAACATGTACCTTTTGGTATATTCATTCGTACGCGTATCCGTAACACGTTATCCTCTTTAAATCTCCAATAATTAAACCAATTATTTCGTTATTGATTGCAAGACGGATTAAACGCTCGAAGGGTTCGCAAAGATGCGAATTTTTTCGATTCGCACAGTGAATGTTGGGTGAATAATATGGAACAACGTTAAAAAATAATAATGCTCTTTTTATAGCTGTAATTAAAATTCATTTCACTTATTAATACAATTTATGTTACTCGGACTATTTTACACTTTAAATATTTCACTTTTATTTTTATTATAAATAAAACGTTTCAAGACGTTTCTCTCGAGATTGTCATTGCGAAATTAAACATACGAGTAATTTCGCAATGTAATTGGGAGAAAAAATTGAAATTGCAAATGGAGGTATCGTATATTAAACATCCCCCATTATTTTCCCAGAGAGTTCATGCATCTATTCGGTACGAAATTGCAAAATTATACCGCTCGTAAGTTATGCAAATCGTTAAGTCCCTTGCTCTATCTAAACTGAAGTTAGTGTCAACATTTCAACGAAAACCGTCGGAACCGTCTTATTACTCAAACTAGCTATAGCTACTAATAGCAGGGTTAATAACGTCCACGAAGATTTAATTGGTCTACTAGAAATTTCTGCGGGAGTTTGACGGGAATAGCACGTCAAAAATTCAAATGACAATTAATAACGTCAGCGTCTCTCTCACTTGCATGTATTACGAGTATTTTAACACAAATTGAGTGAAATCTATGTAAAAAGAGAACTTATTTCGTTGACTAAATATTATATTTCGTGCATTTGTTTCATTATTTTTCCATATTGTGTAAACTTTTGCAATTTTAAATTTCAAGAATCGATCGCGAATGTCAAAGTATAAAAATTGATAACAAAGACGAATAACTTTGAATGCTGTTTATTCTCCTTTTATCTCTCTTATGTACGGAGGTCCTTAAAAATTTCTAAAGATTGCTATATTTTGTTAATTACGATAATCCTTTTCATCATTTGAGGAAAACCTTGTCAGGATTTAAGGACGAATAGGAGTTTCAGTTGTATTGTTACACATCGATCTTTTAAATGAATTTTGCAATCGATGAATCGATATGTAATTATACTAAAACATAAAATTCATGGCAGTCTTTTTTAATTGTGAATTTCTTAAATGAATCACAGTCGATCGAAAATAAGAAACTTAACTTTATGTGACTTTTTATTAAAGAAAAAGTATTTTAAAAACTAATAGTAATTTTCTTAAACCCTTTCTCTTTAAAGAGCAAAGATTTAACGAAGAAAACGAGACGAAAAACCAAAGTGCAAGTGTTTAGAGAGCTATACGTTGTAGGGCATGGATTTAAAATGCATTTTGATATCAGTTTTTAATAAAACTCGATAATAAAGACCCTACTATTCTAGAGCATAGTATATGCTAAAGTATCCAACAACAAAGAACCTACGACTGCAAGGAGAAAACAAAACCAATTATCCCGTGGAAGAGGACGCAATATCTCTATCGATTCTATCAAAAATTCTCCGTCTGAAATCGAGAAATCCCAGGACTTCCAATCACCCTTCGCAACTATCTCACAATCATCGTGCGGAAGATCGATAATTTAAAAAAAAAGAGAGAAAAAAAAAATCGCAATCGCGCAATCAGTTACACGATTTCGTATCAAATACGAAGAGAGAAAATCGTCGAAACGTCAGAAAGCACAGCTCGCAGAGCTCGGACACCGAACGATGAAAATGAAACCGCCCAAGGATCGGACTGAAATCGAAGTGAGAAAAAGGAAAAAAAAGAAGAAGCACCAAGGTGTTGGAAGGTGATGGAACGCTTCGACGTTCTGGCAGATGGGATTTATGCGTTGCCAGCGACGGATGGCGTGGCACTGTTATCAAGCCGAGGGTTCGTCGGTTCGAAACCCCCAGCCGACGCCCTAGCTGAAGGCGCGCAGGTCCGCGCCGCGTCCCGGAACAGCCGAAAACAGGACGAGAGCGAGCGAGCGGGTTCGTGTCTCTCTGGACGAACGCTCGACGCGGCGCCGGCCGCAAGCGTGAAGCCGGCAACCCCAGCGTTGCATCCCCTTTTGCCTCGATCGAGGCGAGGCCAAGCCGCCAACGCACAGGAAAACACCGCCGCCGCAGCCGCAGCAGCCGCCGCCGCCGTCGCCGCCGCCGCCGCCACCACCGCCGCCGCCGCCGCCATACGATACGTTCTTTCCAGAGAGCGGGCGAGAAAGCAACCCGGCGCCGCTAAGTTTCTTCCCCCCTTGGGCGCTTCTAGGCTTTAGTTTAGAGAATGTTCAGTGCTGTGAACCGGACGACCCGGCCGGACGCGCTCGTCAGCTGAGTTTCGGTTCGTGTCCGAGGACTATTGATCCGATCCTTCGCAGGCGATTCAGTAAGCATTAACAAATCATTGTATTTTACATTGTCCCCCCTGACGCTTTTCACTCGCCGCCACTCGCCGTCTCTCCGTTCTCTCGACGTGCGAAAGGATGCTTCGAGCGAACGTATTTTTTTCGTTTCTTCCTTCCTTTCTTTTTGGTTGGTTGGTCGTGGTTGTCGATTTTGGTTGATGGCGGGTTCTCCGTGGCGTTGTAACGATTCTCGCTCGGATTGGAACGTCGTCGACGCCGACGCAGACAACTCTCTCGCGAGAGCGGAGAGCTGTTTGTTGCGTCGCCGCTCGCAAGTATCCAGATATATTTTGGCCAGTTTGCAATAACGCGTACACTGGCGGTTGCTGAAGTGGATCGATGCACGAGGATTGGTTAATCGGCGAGGCCAGTTGTTCGCCGTTTCGAAGTTTCAGTCATTTGGCCTCGAGGACGCTTTTTCAATTAAGGAGTTGTTTCTTTGAAAGGCCGCACTATTAACGGTGTATTGAAATGAAAAGTCGTTGCTTTGAAGTTTCAATTCTTGCATTTCACTTTGCTTTGTTATACATTTCTGTGTCTCGAATATAACATTTCTATATCTTGGTCAGTTTGTAATAATGTATGTGGGTGGGTGGGTGGTAGGGGGGGCGGTTACTGAAGTGGATCGATCGAGGATTAATTAATCAGCGAAACCAGTGTTCGTCGTTTTGAGGTTCTAATTATTTGTCTCGAGGATATTTTTAAATTAAGCAGATGTTGCATTTTTCGTAGGAATTGTTTCTCTGAAAGGCTGTTGTATTTATAGCGTATTGTCGCATTACTTTCAGTTTTATTCTTGTATTTTACTTCATTTTGTATCTCTATGTCTCGAGTATGACTATTTCTACGTCTTGGTTGGTTTGTAATAATGTACGTATAATTACGGAATTCAAAATAAATAAATTGATCTACAAATCTCAATTATTCGCTTCAAGCGTATTTTTAAAGAAATTTTCCCATTTAAAAGTATAACACTCTGTGTGTGTGTGTGTGTGTAGTGTTCTATACTATATATAACACTATAGGATGTAATATAGTACTATATAGTACTATATACTATATAGTGTTATATATTAATGTATAATATATAATATAGTACTATTAATGTATAATAATGTATAATGTACTATATATAATATATAATATAGTACTATTAATGTATAATAATGTATAATGTACTATATATAATATATAATATAGTACTATATACTATATAGTGTTATATATTAATATATAATACATAATATAGTACTATTAATGTATAATAATGTATAATGTACTATATATAATATATAATATAGTACTATATACTATATAGTGTTATATATTAATATATAATACATAATATAGTACTATTAATGTATAATAATGTATAATGTATTATATATAATATAGTACTATATAGTACTATATATATAGTGTTATACACTATATATATATATATATATATATAATGTTGTATATTGTACTTTTAAATGAGAAATTTCTTTAAAAATACGCTTGAAACAAATAATATATATATAGAAAATAAATACGCGAGTTCTTTGAATTTCACTACATTACTTAATTAAGTGTAATAATTTTTGTGTTTGCTTTGTATCTCCACGTGTCGCTTCATTATTCCAAGAACTTTTCGCAACTGGAAATCGTTCCACAACGTTACAACTGTAAAAGTAAAAGTAAAAGGCAGAAAAAGGCAGCAAGGATAAAAGTAATTTTCATGTTCCTTTTGTTCTTCGTAATTTTTTAATTAAATTGCATCGTGCAAAAAGGGGAGAAAATATGTACGAGTACTTCCGAGCGGCAGCTTGCGTTACCTTTATCGCTTTTGCTCGAGCTAATTATTGTAGATGCCGTTTCGTTATTTGTGCTCCACGGCGAGCGAATCGAAAAAAGTTCGACGGACAGAAACGGGGAGAACAGAAACGGGAACGGATGTTTCACATTGATTTGGGATTATGATTTAAACTGTGTAGTCGATAAATATTCCAATATTCCAATATTCCAAGTGTGATTGATAAATTTATTCTACGAATTTTACGAAATACTCGCTTGCAGATTTAAACACCGAATGATTACGAAGTACAAATTGCACAGAATTATACAGAAATTGATTTTAACTCGTACAGAAGTCGCGCTCTATGCAGAAATCTACTGAAATTTTATGGAGTTTCTTTTCTTTCTCGCTTGTACAATCACGCGCGATTTCCCTTTACTTTGCAGTCGAAATCACGGAATTCCTATTCCCTGCTTGTTTCATTACCCGATAGAATACCCGATTCCGCGAAAATATAATATCGCGAATAATAAATTTCGCGTGCCGTTGGATGTTATTAAACCGAAGTACGCGTAATTACCCGAAGAATTTGACGCAACTGATGTTTCAAACGTTATTACGCTCGTTTCGTGTCGCTTTATATTGACATTAGTTCCGCGTATATTAAACATACTCGTAACAAATAACTCGTCCCGCAGATGAAATTATCGTGCATACAGAGACACGACGCGCGCTCGTATAATAAAACTATCATTCCAGTGAAATTACACATTACGGGTCAATTCGCTTTTTAATTCGCTCGCCTCTTTGAATGCTAACGTTGTCTGCCTTTCTTCGAGTAAAGAGCACATATTTGGTCGAAGGTAAACGGAGATAAGTTACGTGGAAAAGAATATTTCGTTGACGTCGCACTGCTTTCTCTATGTTTCTTGGACTCTTTGCGCTCACTGTCACATCTTTGTTCAATTTCTGTGGCGTTAGACTTCTGACATGTTGCAAAAATAAAACTAAGTTTTTCGATAATTTCTAAATGTGTAAGTATCTTGATATTGAAAAAATGTGACTCTGCTGTACGTGAAATTACTAGAAAATTTACTTCCAATATCGTTATTTAACCAAAATCAAATGTCTGTTAGTAGCAAATGAGTTTCCAGTTAATTACAGACATTTCTCTCTGATAACAGAATATAATTCTGATATTAAGATATTCGAAAAATTCTAAATTCGCATAAGAGAGCTTCCTTTCTATGTTGTCTTAAATATTTAAAATTTATCAGACGTGATTGTAGATTTCTGTCTGTCTCTATATATAAAATCTTTTCGTTCGACTGAGAATGTCGAGTTGAATCGATGAATTTTACAAAGAATGCTCTGTGTGATATTTTAATTACAAATGTAAAAAACTAGTCCTTACGCAGATAATGAATGCGCCAAAGAACTATACGGATGATGTCATCTTAAATATTTAAAATTTATCAGACGTGATTGTAGATTTCTGTCTGTCTCTATATATAAAATCTTTTCGTCCGTCTGAGAATGTCGAATTGAATCGATGAATTTTACGAAGAATGCTCTGTGTGATATTTTAATTACAAATGTAAAAAACTAGTCCTTACGCAGATAATGAATGCGCCAAAGAACTATACGGATGATGTTATCTTAAACATTTAAAATTTATCAGACGTGATTGTAGATTTCTGTCTGTCTCTATATATAAAATCTTTTCGTTCGTCTGAGAATGTCGAGTTGAATCGATGAATTTTACAAAGAATACTCTGTGTGATATTTTAATTACAAATGTAAAAAATTAGTCCTTACGCAGATAATGAATGCGCCAAAGAACTATACGGATGATGTTATCTTAAATATTTAAAATTTATCAGACGTGATTGTAAATTTCTGTCTGTCTCTATATATAAAATCTTTTCGTTCGTCTGAGAATGTCGAATTGAATCGATGAATTTTACGAAGAATGCTCTGTGTGATATTTTAATTACAAATGTAAAAAACTAGTCCTTACGCAGATAATGAATGCGCCAAAGAACTATACGGATGATTTAATATCGAGCATGGTACGTATGAAAAACTCAGTTCTATGCAGCCTGTATTCATTAACTTCGCTCGCAATAAATTCGCGTCAGCTCGGGGACTTAAGTTTTCCTTTTTTCATTATGTAAATAGCTGGTATAACCGGCACACAGCGCAACGCATTCGTCATTTTTATTACTGGTACAGGGCCTTCCGAATATTTAAACTCCTGTGTTCCGTCGTATCTCTCTGTTATCGTTATCAACGAATTATTCATCCAAAAAAAAAAAAGAGAAATGAAACAGAATTCTTATGCGACAAACATTACGTACGCGTAAGCGCGAAATATTTGTCATGAAAATGTTGAGGACAAAATAGTTTGTTTTGTTTGCGATAAAAGTTTTCAACGCCGGACAGGAACCTCGTTGAAAGTTTCGAAGCTTCCTTGTTGTAAACTGTACCCAGATTATTTTGTGTTTTTATCTCCGGGTAAATTTGCTTGCTTATCGCAGTTGGTTTGGACAAATTATAGTTGAAATTTGATCGCTATTTTGCTTTTATTCCGAAGATTATTTCGCGGAATAAATTCATCCAACAGTAAATACAGAATATCAAACGAAATTGAAAGAGTAGTTCATTCTACAACTGTGTAATGAAAATAATTCGTGACAGAGAAGTAATTTCCTTTCTCAAATAATTTAATTATTATTAATATGTGATTATGTACAGTTGCAAATATTCAGATGATTCGGTATTAATTTGTATCAATATATAATGCAAGTATTACGAGTGAAGATAATAATTTTCCAACTATTTCATTCATGATTAATAATAATAATTTAAACTAAATAATAATAATAATTTTCACGATAATTTTTGTAGTAGCATTTATTAATAACACGTAGTATTTTTCAACTATTTTATTCAATAATTTTCCAACTATTTCATTCATTATTAATAATAATTTTAACTAAATAATAATAATAATAACTTTCACGATAATTTTTGTAGTAGCATTTATTAATAACACGTAGTACTTTTCAACTCTTTTATTCAATAATTTTTCAACTATTTCATTCATTATTAATGATAATTTTAACTAAATAATAATAATAACTTTCACGATAATTTTTATAGTAGCATTTATTAATAACACGTAGTACTTTTCGACTATTTTATTCAATAATTTTCCAACTATTTCATTCATTATTAATAATAATACTTTCACGATAATTTTTATAGTAACATTTATTATTAACACGTAGTACTTTTCGACTATTTTATTCAATAATTTTCCAACTATTTCGTTCAAACAACTCTCGAGTCCGACGCAAGTAACTCGATCTAAAAATAACAATTTTCCAACCATCAATTATTCTGATTTCACTTATTTACGCAAATAATCCCGAAATTCAGTACGAATCTCTGTCAAAGCACAAGTACACGGGTCTACTGGAAAACAATAACTTTCCAACTGTTCCGTTCAAATAACCACCGAGCCGAGGTACTAATCTCCATCGAGACACAAGTATTACGAGCCCTGTGCACCGCACAGAGCGGCCACGTAAAAGCCAGAAGAATTAAACGGAGGCCGGCCGCAGACGCCCGGTCTCTCCTCGTCGGTTAAACGTTAAGCAGTGAATCCCCGCAGGAAAGGGGACACCAATCCGAGCCCGGGTCGGTCCTCTTTATCACTTTTCGATCACCGTTCGAATCTGTTCCGGAGTTACTTTCATCTGCCGGGCCCCTCTGTCCCGTGAAAAGAAGATCCACCGGCGAAAGGTCGTGAGATAAAGTCGCCGGGGCGGTCCTCTTCCTCGTTTTATCGTGGCTTCCGGGACGACCGAAACACCCAACGAAACCAGCCCCCCCCCCCCGGAGGGGGCGAGTTTTCGCGGGACGAGCTCGCGTTTCCCAAACCGGAGCCAGTTCAAATAGAATTGGTCCGTCTGGAAAAAACGAAACCGTAAATATTTACTGACCTCCTTTTTCGAGAGAGGAACTGAAAGAGAAAGAAGGGAGAGAGAGAGAAAGGATCGTCGACGATGGTGGAAAAAGGAACGGAGGAGGGCGGCGGAAAAGTAGAAGTCATTACTTCTGGCACGCGATAACGCGACAGGATAAACGTTACACGCCATGAAAACATCCCTGCCCGAGGTCCTCTGCGCAATTTAATCTCTGGGTATTAATACAGGCGAGAGCCGTTGCGCGTTTCAGCGTCACAGGCTTGGACTAATAACAGCAAAATTCTCGAAAAGAAGACCGTCAAAGGCCTTCTCTCCCATGAATTTTCTTTTTTCTCTCGTTCTTTTTCCTTTCTCCTTCTCTCTTGTCCACTTACGTTGATTATAAACGATTTACTTTCATTATGCGTAGTAGTGAGAAATTATTTTTAGAGCGTGTGCAGCGAGAGGGAGCAATTTGCTTTTCGGCACAATTTCGTTTCGATGGCAGTAGCTTTGTTTTAATAGCGGAAGCTGCAAAGCTTCGAGAATGTTTGAAGAATTGGACAATTCTTTTGTCGAATCAGGAAGGATTTGGAGAGATATTTAAACGACTGAGAGATGATAGGAGAAGATAACTGTTTGTTTCGTCCATAATTTATTAAACATTCGTTCGTTTACTCGTTTCAACAAGCATGCAAGCATATATAATTGCGATTAATCCTTAATTGGTATCGTTAAACACTGGAACCCTAGAAAATTAGGCTTTCACATTTGATAGTGAATTTTCAGTTTCATTTAATGTTACTACCTAAGGCTAATGTCCATCTAAGAAGAATGTAAAGTACAAAGTACTAATGAAAAATTATATTTGAAGTAAAATTAAAATTAAAATTAAGTAACCAAAATTTTAGCAATTTAACAAAAATTAGTTCGTTCGTCTATAAACCAATACTACTTGAATGATTGATATATTAGCACAATAATAAAAACTGCTGGACTTGTACCCCAGTACGATTCGTCTCACTGAAAGGCTCAGAAGCAACTGTTTTGAATGAAGACGACTTTTTTGCCTTAAAAAAAATTTTATCGATATGCAAACATTTGAATCGATATAAAACAAATTACAGTACAGCGATCGCTCAGTACCAGACAACGCCACGCCCCCTCGCGAATCACGTGACCAAAATCAACCAATCGCTAATTTTCGTTGCATCAGCGTTGCACCCTCGCTAAAATCACTTTCAGTGATAATAATAATAATAATAACTGTAACATTACGACATTTAATACTATTTGAAAATATCGTAGGAAAACGGTCGAATTTCATCTCGAGTTTTATAATTTCGCATCACGAACCGCACAATCTCGGATCGTAGCCGCGTCAGAATGCAATTTCGCGTTGTATTTTTCTCGAACGGACGATAATGCCCATATATTCGCTTGTCCTCGCTCGTTTTCCTGCAACAATTTTATTCCTATATTTCTGTCCCCGTCAGACGGATATACGGCGAAACTTTACAGTTATAACACTTCGCGTCGGCAAAACATGAGCTATTGATATACGTTCGCTATGTGTACGATGCACATACCCACGCGATGCTGTTTGATAGAATTTCAAACACGATCCATCGGCGGCTTACTTTGCATTTATTTCCGGATGTGGCAGAATTTTTTCGAAAAATTCTGCAGATTTCAAGAAGCTCGTAGCAACTTTGTGGAAATTTCTTTGAGATTTATCCGTCGGCGGCTTACTTTACACGTACTTCCGGATGTAGCAGAAGTTTTTTTTCTTTCTTTAATCCTACAAATTTCAACAAGTTTGAGTGTTCGTACTCTGCTTGTTCCTGTTTTGCAAAAATTTATTTTGCGATGCTTGTCCCTTTGATGATCGAACTATATATAATATTTACAATCGGTATTGCATATTAAAATTACAGTGCAGTTATTCATGAAATTATTTGAATATTTGTAGGAACATATTACGTGTATCGTATGAAAATTTGAAACAAAACGTCTGAAACAAATCTAAGAATATTCTAGTATATTCTAGGAACATTTTCTAGTATTATTAGTAGTTATACAGATATTATTGAGACATCCTATATATAGGAAAATGACGTGAAAATTAATAATTATAATATAAAAAATATATATATATATACAAAAATTAGATATTTAATATAAATATATATATTCGTAAACATCAGAAAGATATCTAAACTTATCTGTTATGTTAATAAAGCTTAATATAATTTCAACGAAGCTGTAATATGCTCGATGCTAATTAACAAAAATTTCTCACCAACACGAGAGTACAACAAGCATCTTGTAATTTTCAGATTAGTTTCAACATGACAGTCAGAATATTTCATATTTTATAACATTATTACAGTGGTTCACAGAAATATTCAAACGCTTTCCGCAAAAAAACTTTTGTTATGAAACAGCTTGAAGTTTGAAGTTCGAAATTTACAAGTATTATATACGAAAGAGTTCTTTTATGGAAAATGCTCGAGTATACTCTTATGAACAGCTGTGTAATAATTTTTAATCAAAAATTCGCTCATAGTTTGCGAGATTACTTTCAGAAGGAAGGGGAAATACCGGAATTAAATGTATTCTTTTTTATAACGTTTCATTAGTTGGCGAAAGTGTTGCGCAGCTCGCACGTTATAACGCGGATAATAAACCGATGCGAAAATGCACTTTGGCGTAATATCGATGCACTCATTAATCAAGTTTTTCTGGTTTCGCGGGTTATTTCGCGATACTGGCGCGAGGAGGGAAAGTTTAAATTACACGTGAAACTAATTACGAAATGGGGATAAAACAAAATACACTGCTAAGTGCTCTTTTCACTGACGCAACGTGCTATAATAGTGTGCTTCGGGCGCCAAGTATCACGGAAAATGAAGCGCAAAACGCAGAGCAACGCGCGCGGACCTTGTGATTTTAAATCGGGGTTCCTCGAAAGCGTTGTATCAATACAGTTTATACGTTGATTACAACTAATTGGGATTCTTCTTTAATTTTAAATGTAGAAAATCCGCCTCTCAGTGAGTTAAATTATCCAATTACGTACAATTTAACGTATAATTATTACTTTACGTATAATTACATATCAACAATAACGTAAATGCAGTGTGCTTATAATCTACGCGATCCTGAGGAAAATTATTTTGTAAAAAAAAAAAAGAAATGAAAAATTACAACTAATTGGGATTGTTCTTTAATTTTAAATGTAGAAAATCCGTCTCTCAGTGAATTAAATTATCTAATTACGTACAATTTAACGTATAATTATTACTTTACGTATAATTACATATCAACAATAACATAAATGCAGTGTGCTTATAATCTACGCGATCCTAAGGAAAATTATTTTGTGAAAAAAAAAAATGAAAAATTACAACTAATTGGGATTCTTCTTTAATTTTAAATGTAGAAAATCCGTCTCTCAGTGAATTAAATTATCCAATTACGTACAATTTAACGTATAATTATTACTTTACGTATAATTACATATCAACAATAACATAAATGCAGTGTGCTTATAATCTACGCGATCCTGAGGAAAATTATTTTGTAAAAAAAAAAAAGAAATGAAAAATTACAACTAATTGGGATTGTTCTTTAATTTTAAATGTAGAAAATCCGTCTCTCAGTGAATTAAATTATCCAATTACGTACAATTTAACGTATAATTATTACTTTACGTATAATTACATATCAACAATAACATAAATGCAGTGTGCTTATAATCTACACGATCCTAAGGAAAATTATTTTGTGAAAAAAAAAAAAATGAAAAATTACAACTAATTGGGATTGTTCTTTAATTTTAAATGTAGAAAATCGGTCTCTCAGTGAATTAAATTATCCAATTACGTACAATTTAACGTATAATTATTACTTTACGTATAATTACATATCAACAATAACATAAATGCAGTGTGCTTATAATCTACGCGATCCTGAGGAAAATTATTTTGTAAAAAAAAAAAAAAAATGAAAAATTACAACTAATCGGGATTGTTCTTTAATTTTAAATGTAGAAAATCCGTCTCTCAGTGAATTAAATTATCTAATTACGTACAATTTAACTGTAATTTATAATTACATATCAACAATAACGTAAATGCAGTGTGCTTATAATCTACGCGATCCCGAGGAAAATTATTTTCTAAAAAAAAAAGAAGAAAATCAAGTGAAAGACTGTACAATATAAATAATAAATAATAAACTTAATAAAACTTGTCAAACTGAAACTATAGCAACAAATGCTCCTCTATAAAATGTATCAAACTTAAACTGCAGCAACAAATGCTCCTCTTCCAAATTCTTCCAACGACAAAACACGCATTAATTTCATTAATCTCGCGCGTTCAGCGTCGTCCAACCTTTTAACGTAAAACAAATTTTGCCCTCCCGACGAAGATTATCCAGAAACGTTCCGCAACACGGGATCCACCCATGAATTCAGCCTCTTCACTGGCACGGGTGCAAAGTCGTTTGTGGTGTTCGACAGTAAAAAAGAGAGAAGAAAAGAGGCCACGAGCAAAGAGAAAGAAAGTAAAAAGAGAAAAAGGGAGGGAAGAGAGAGAGAGAGAGAGGCGACAAAGAAGAGAATGGGAAGGAAAATGACAAAAAGGGAAAAGGGAGCGTTCGATGGAAGGGCGAGCAGAAGGAATAACATAAAAATGTTGGCGACACTCCAAAGAGCTTGCCAACTCTCGAACGACTACTAAATCAAAATACCAACGTGCCACGGCGCACCAGCCGAGTTAAATTTTATTCCAAATCCTTTTATCGCAAAACCTATTTCTCTGGAAAAATGTAAATCTTGGTTACCATCCCCCCTTTCAAATCGGCTATTTCTTCTTCCGTAACAGCACCCAGGACGAAACTGTCGTGTTACTACACTGTTTCTCTTATCCATCCGCCTCCTCTCCTCTCCCCCGACCCTATCGTCGACGCTCACGTTGCAACTTACTTCACCTTACGTTCGCCCATTGCGTGATAATCTCGCGAGGAAGAGCCAACAGGCACCCGCGGTTAAAGTTTCGAAACGCGAAAAACTTTCGCCGACTGCGGAGAATTTTTTGCTAGTCCCGACATTTGTCGAGTCGCTTGCACTCGTATCCTCGAATCTGTCCGGGTTACAGAAATATGCCTTTTCGAGATGGCAATTTCGCCACTTCGTTTGCCAATTGTATTTCATCTCGAGAACCAGAGCGAGAATTTTGTTTTATTTCTTCTGCGTGGGCGTCTTCTGTTTGCACGCAACATTGTTCGATAGATTGAGATCCTAATTCTGTGTCACTGTTAACAATTGAATTTCAAAGTCTTCGATTAATTTAATTTCAGAAAACGTTTCGTGATTTCTAAGTTACAAAGCTGCGTACGAAGTAATGGAAAATTTGCAAGTGAAATACAAGTTTGTGTAAACTCGTGCAATGTTTGGAACGAACATTTTCGTATGTTTCTCTTAAAAATCGATATTCGATTGTTTGGAGTATCCTGTCAATTTTGGATAAGATCGTGCACCCATGCCAGACGAGATTCTGTTGCTAAAGATACTGACATTTATTTATAAACTATCAGCATTTTCAGTTGTATCAAATATATTATGATTATATTATAAATATTTATAATATATATATACATTTATAAATTTTATATTTTATAATATATACATTTATAAACATTTATTTATAAACTATCAACGTTTTCAGTTGTATCAAATATATTATGATTATATTATAGATATATATATTATAAATACATTATAATTATAAATATTTATAATATATATATATATATATATATATATATATATTTATATTTTATAATATATACATTTATAAACATTTATTTATAAACTATCAACATTTTCAGTTGTATCAAATATATTATGATTATATTATAAATATATATATTATAAATATTTATAATATACATATACATTTATAAATTTTATATTTTATAATATATACATTTATAAACATTTATTTATAAACTATCAACGTTTTGAGTTGTATCAAATATATTATGATTATATTATAAATATATATAATATATATATACATTTATCAATTTCATATTTTATAATACACATATTTATAAACATTTATTTATAAACTATCAGCATTTTGAGTTGCATCAAATATATTATGATTATATTATAAATATATATATATTTATGATTTTGGATAAGATCTTTACTACACAAGAGTGTAGTAAAAAAAGAAAAAAAAAAGAAAAAGAAGAAAGGAACACGAAACATTTGTTTACGACCGTTCGTTCGAAGCTCGTTTCCCAAGTTACAAGCCCGGCTACGTTCCTACAGTCAGCGGTTCGTAAATTTCCGGAAAGGGCCAGACGCGTAGCGGGCCTCGATAAATAATATCGAGAGGGGCAGAGAAACGGCCGCATAAATAACGAGAACTTTTGAATTATTTCGTTATCTATAAATAAGTGGTTGGCTGCGGCGCCACCCTATTCATCCGTTGGCCGTAGATCAACTTTCCTTCTCGCGTTTACGCGCGCGCTCGCGCAACCGATCTAAAAAGCGTAATGTCGAGTCGCGCGTATCGAGGGGTGGGGGGGGGGGGGCTTTATGTAGAGGATACGAAAGGAAAGTAGAAAAAAAAAAAGAAAAAGAAGAAAAGGTATCGGCCTCTCGCTCTCTTTCGTTCGATGCCATTCAGCTAGCTGTTTCCATTCATAGGGAAATTTTCTTTCTTCCGCGAGACGGTGGAACGCCGGACGCGCAGGAGGGGGCTGGGGGGATTTTTCAACTTTAATATAAGCAGCTCTCGGCCCGACTCGAAAGCCGCTGCGAAAGAAAAAGGATCGTTCCGCGTTCGTATTCGCGTAAACGTTTCTTCTTCCCACCCTCCGCCGCCAGTTTCACTTTGTTTTTGTTGAATCTTTGATTCGTGCGCGAGAACCGATAGCGGGCTCCCGCCGCCGCCTTCCGCCGCTTTTTGATTACGCATTCAAGGAATTGGAATATTTCGCTTTAAACATCTTTCGCATACGCGATACGCATCCCCGGGAATCGTTGACTTCCACTCCGTTCGTTCCTCCGTTTCCGCGTAATCGTTTCCGACAGCGGAACGCCACGTTGCGTTCAGGGGGAATCCACGCAGGAGGATGTTCGACGCGTATTGGATTCTTTTCAATCCCGCTAAAAGAAGCGGGTGATAAAGTAATAAATAAATTTCCGATCGAATAACTCAGTAACTCGTTTGAAAATGAAACGAGAATTTCACGAAATTCGGAAGCTGATAAACGTAGAAAAATGGAATTTTGACGAATAAAAGTTAATTTCACAAGTAACGCAATTGTGAGTATGTTTATCTGTAAATTTTAAATTTTTAAACGTGTAAATATATAAGTTATAAACAGGTGTGTAGCTTTGTGTTTAAAATTGGAAAAACACAAATTTGCGTTGTGTTGCAAAGACACAAAACTAAAATTGGAAAGACGCAAACATTTTTGAGAAATGACGATAGGAAATGAGCTTGATACGATGATTAATCTCGCTCGCTTGTAAACGTTTATATTATAAACTAATAAAGCTGCGCCGCATATTGCCTTATTAAAAAGTTCTGTGTTCCATCGTATATCAATTATACTGGGAATTTGATCGCTTTGGAGCGAGTTATAGCTGCCTTGAGCAAAACATCGCTCGCTAAGTGGTTCTATAACTTTCTCATTGCAAACTTGAACTATCAACGATACCTTTTCCATTACAACCTTCCAGCAGATTTTCCGCTAAAAACCGTGATGCGAAACTTTGCTCAGTCAGACGTTTACTTTCTTTTCGAAAATTTTCGAAACTTTCTTTTATCTCGAGCGAATACGAGATATGCGGTAATTAACGCATATTTCGTGATACACACGCAAAAGTTTGTGGAATAATCACGGCACAACGCTCGTTATAATGTTTAGCGAAATGCGAATTCATAGCAGCGTCTCGTGTTTTAAGAGGAAATCAAGTTTTAATGGTATGCTGTATCTTTGGAACTAAATCACACGTGCTCGTTTCTAAGTATAGAGAGCTTCAGACAGAGCCTTTTGAATTCCATGCCTTAGCCCGCGTGAACTTACTCGTGAACAGAGAGATTCATTTGCATTGCATTTCGGCGACCTATATTCGATTTCTAGCGACGACATAACCCAATTAAATTGGACAATCCGTTGCGGATATTCATACTTGTCTCTGTAATTTCTTTACTCTCGATTTTACTTGTGTTTATTTGAATCAACAGTTCTTTTTATCACTGAAAGCGGAGGTGACCCAGAAAAATCGGGCCTCTTGCAAGGGTAATGCAACGAAAATTAGCGATTGGTTGGTTTGGGTCACGTGATTCGCGAGGGGGCGTGGGATAAACCTCGAGTAGGAGGGGCGTTATCTGGTATTGAGCGATCGCGCCTGTAATTTGTTTTGTATCGATTCAAACGTTTGCATATCGATAAAATTTTATGGCAAAAAAGTCATCTTCATTTCCTAGTCGAAACAGTACTGGGGTGCAAGTCGTGCAGTTTTTTTTTTACATATTTCAGATATACAGTTGTATAATTTTTTCAAATCATAAGTTTTCACACTCGATATATAATTGAAAGATAATTAAAAGTTCCACGCTTATTAATAATTCATAAAATTCTAATAATTGAAAAAGATACTAATAATTGAACGAATTATGTGTATCGAGTCTTCTCGTTGTTACACGTATATGAAAAAGCGTTGAAGTAAACTGATGCGTAAGATACTTGTGTCGTCACAATCACACATTATCGCACTCATCATTTAATAAAAGAAAGTGAAATACTCTAAGAGAACATCGTGATTCGAGGAAGATTTAAATCTTTAAACATTCTACTACTATTCATTACGAGGCACAAAATTTCCACGTTAAATTCACAACAGCACACAGAAATAGATTTCATTGTCGTTTATTCATTGGAATTATCATTCGTAATTCATTTCGTGTTAAAAGTTACATGTTTTCTGTTACCGACGCATGAATTAAAATTCGTTGCCGTTTCAGTTTATTACGTGCCATCAAAGCACCATGAACGCTAGTTTCAGTTCGCGTCTCATACGTATGCACGTGCATGCACGTTCTCGGAATGAACAGCTAAAGGGGACAGCGAAGACATCACAATGCGACAATGAATACAAGACACTTAGGAACGTAACAAAAGACGACTCGGCAAGTTCTATGGCAACGTTGATGCCTGTTAACGAGATCTTGGTCGAGTTTCTAACTCGCGTCTGTTCTAATATCACACATTTTGATAAGAAACGAACGTGCACAGAGACGATCGAAGCTCTTCAGCTTTCGCTCGAGCTCCAGTCACGTCGTTAATCTTCTTGTACGGAATGTATAACGTACGTTATGTAATGCAATTGCGCGATATACTCGTTCGCTATTTGATGAGAATGTCACAGAACGCACTTCGAAGAACATTCCAATTTACAGTTGCGACGAAGACGAAACGAGCGTTTAGTAAATTTAGAAATTGGAAGTCTCTTGAATCGGAGTGAATTGTTTATTACGGTCTCAAAATAAGTAATGGTAAATAAAAACATAAAAATGATGATGGTGATGAATTATTAATAATAATCAACAAGTTGATCCTCGCAGTTTCTCAACGCAAATCTTCTGAAAAAAATTAAAGGTAAATTAACAAGTGGGAATTCTTGAGAATTTAAACGAATTTAAATCATTTACAATATGTGTAATTAATATTACTATTATTAACACAAACCTCGCTCAAAAGTTTTGTAACAAGTGTTTATTTGAAACTTAAAATAAATAGTTAAATAATACTTTATACAGTCTAATATAATTACTTTATATATAATATAATATATAATATACTTTATATATGTTTGTAATATATAATACTTTATATATATATATATATTTATTTATTTATAATTTATAATAAAAATGATATATATATATATTTATAATTTTTAATGTACAGTTTATATATATTTATAATTATATAATAGTTAAATAATGCTCTATAATACTTTAATACCGCGACATATCACGATTATATCACAAAGTACACATACAGTTGGAAAATGGTATCAACAGTAAATAAAACTGCACATTAAAAAGATAAAGTGTTCCAAGACCTCTGGACGAGAACGTGTATGTACACGGTATTGCAATAAAATTCGAAACTATTCGTCATTATATTTCCGCAAACGAACAAAAGAAAGAACCGGCGGTCAAATCTACTGGCAAATTTTACGACGCGTAAAATTCCCAAAGTTTAATTGCTCGAAAACCTTCTCGTATCACCTCGAATATATCTGGAATCTCTTTCCCGAGCACGAGCTGCTCGTAAAAATTGATCCGAAAATCGATTCGGTGGGAACGTGTACGAGCCTATACGGTGCATTAGAAAATATCGTCGTGTTTTATCGTTTAACTTGCGACCGCGGCGACGCAATACTCCCATCCGAAATGAAAAATCGGTCTTAACCGGCAGTATCGACAGTTTAATCCGCGAATTTGTTTCGCCGAGGGCGATTCGCTTTCGATTGGTATTTCTCATTGGTCCGTCCGCGAAATTAGGGTTGAACGTCGTTCGAAGGATTATCGGCGGGCTGAGCGGTTCTTTACTTAATCCCCTCGAAGGAGAACGCTGATATCCCGATACAGTAGGTAGCTTCTTTACCTACCTGGCCTTCCCCGCTCCCCGAGCTTCTCGTCCACTCTCGTAATTCTTTCGAGAATCTTATTGGCTCGATATACAGAGAGATATCGGGGTATAATACGGATTCGGGTATAAACCGAGTTAATAAATAACAGCGGAGGACGATCCTTCATCGATCTCGTTTCGGTCCAATATGCTGTATTATTGTCCGAATCGTTTCTGAAGTTCCATCGCCGACACTCGGCGAGCGAACGCCTCCACTTTTTCATCGATCTCGTTTCATTTCGCTGAGTGTCATATCTGCTCGGCGCGATACCAGCGAACTGCTGAACGTTATTCGTTCAATTTGGCGGGGCGAAAGTGTTGCGCTCTTCTCGATTGTTGTTTCGGGGATTCTGGTGTACCGGGTGATTCGGAGAGTTTCTGTCGTCGCTCATTTGCAAACGTGTTACATTCGCGTTCGTGAAAATGCTTCATTAACAAATTCTGCCTCGATCGGAGAGAGGATTGTACCAACAGAAGTTGATACAATATTTGCTACTGTTTAATGGAACGAACGTCATTCTCCAATGAGAAAGACAGACGTAGGAATTTGATTAAAAGAAGCAGGTGATTGTTCGATATTCACGAAGAGTTTGTTTCGTTTTTTAAACTTCTCTTAACTTTTTTCCAACACGAAGTCAAATATTCTACAAATTTATTTTGCGAATGACTACTTCACTTTTTTTTGGAGAAAATGATCATGGTATTATCTAATGATACCTTTCATAATGATGATTCTGTTAGGGATATGATACTTTCATGTTTCTTCTAAATTTTACTATGAATTCCTTGAATAACTGACAACGCCACTCCTACTCGAGGTCTACCACGCCCCCTCGCGAATCACGTGACCCAAATCGACCAATCGCTAATTTTCGTTGCATTAGCGTTGCACCTGAAGAGGCCCGATTTTCTGTGTTACCCCCGCTAAAATCACTTTCAGTGATAATATCGTAGACTGTAGATATTGATAACAATTCATATTTTTATATATTTGACTAAAGTAAGATGTAATCGAAATTGAAATTTGTTATATGTACTAAAAGTTATAACGACTATTATACTTTTCATATTTTATAAATTCTTGTACATTATGTGCATATGTATTTTTTGCATATTTAGATTTCCTGTAAATCCGCGAATAATTTTAAGAGAATTGTTTAATCCTGAAAATTAAAAGTTGAGCGCATTGAATGAGGCTACATCTACTTGTACTACTTGCAACTAGACTTTGTGGTTGTATACGTTAGATGCTTTATGATAACATAATAATTATCGTATTATTAACGTAACATAAATATTTAGAAGGATAGTTTGATAGTTAAAATTAGGAATTTATTTCACTGTCTGATATTATATCTATTTGTGCTACTTACAAATGTATCCTGTTGAATATTTTACGTGTCGTCGTACATAGCATCGTCATTAATTCTTTTATCATATTAAATATTCTTATATTAGAAATATTAGAAATGTACGTGATTTAAAGAACGAAGAAAAATTATTTTTTGCGCCACATATATATTATTCAAACGACTCGCAGAAATTTCAATTCGGTCTAAATTCTTCATCATTTGATTGCACCGTCAAAAGATTAAACAATCAAAGAGAAAAATTTGAGCTAAACTAAAATCTATATTTTATTACATGACATATTATTGTATTAATATTAATTAATGTGTTATATATAAAATCACGTAAATTTAATTTTCGCTTTATTGCGGATTTTTTTATGCATTTATGAGAAACTTAAACGTATCTCTGTGACACGATATTTATTTAATATTTCACCTAATTTTCACAATTGTGAAGAAAATATAAATTTGCGCTTTGAAAGTCCCCGGTCTATTTATCAAATGGATTAATATCTCAGAGGAGCCAATGCGATTTATGTAACAGTCCTCCCACGGGGTGTCGTCAGATTGCAGAAAAAATATTTCTTCGAGAGCGGACACGTGATCCCGGCGGCTCTGAGAAAGTCCCCCAGAGCACGACCATTCATCTGTGCAAAGTATTTTATTAAACAAGCTGCCAGCTGGTCGTCCAACTGGCCGGCCGGAATACAAATTCAAAACGCGGAACGCGACAGCCTCGATTTATCACAAGTTCACGTTCCGCGTCTACGCCGAAAACTTTGCGTCTCGCGTGTTGCATCCCGAGAGTGCACGCCTGCACGACGAGCGATCCATCTTCCCCCCGTACACGCCCTTAATTCCGCGTTGTTTTAAATCTTTCGCCGTTAATCCCGACGTTCCGCAAATTAATAACGCAGATTTACGCAGCTTCGCGCACTTATTGGCAAGGAAAATTGAATTCTTCCGCAAATGGCATTGTAATCTCCAAAGTAGGATCGCTCGGAAGTTTCGACGTTTCATCTGTTTTTGTGAAATCCAGGGATTCGAATGAAATTTTAGAAATTTTGCAAATTTTATTAGCCATTCAAGCTAATATAATATATATATATATATATATATATATATAATTATGTACATATAATATAAAATATAATATAAAAATTTTATTTTATATTATATATTATATATATTATTATTATACATATATATTATATATATAATAATACATGTAATATATTGTAATGTTATAATAATATTATAATAATTAATAACATTATAATATTACCACCGTATATTATATACATGTACGTATCAACAAAATAACATATTATTATAATACATGGTGTCCCATTATTTCTTAGCATTGATAGTGAGCAGATATTTATTATGAGAACAATAGAATTATTATACTTAGTGAGTAGTTGAGCACTATCAATTACTTGAAATATTTTTTATTCTGAAAAGAAAAAATTATAACGTAGCAAATTACATTATTAAATTATAGCATAGCAATATTTTTGACAAAGTACTTATGTCGGAAATAACATACAGTTAATATATGTAGTATTATGTGTGCTTTACACAACATTCGTAAACTTAAATAAAATTAATTGTTAAATTTCGGATTCTTTAATTTCACTGAAAAGAGACGTTGAAAATCATAAGCGAGCTGTAGTATGCATTCAATTTTGCGTAGCTTTTTCGGAGCATGAAATATTCGATCAGAATTAGTTTGACGTGATTTTGTTTCAGCGTATAGATATGACTTTTCAGCGTGTACATTTACGTTACGAAATATTTTATAAATTAAAATACCTACATATATCGCGAACAAATGCATTATACGCGCGCGCGCGCGAATTTACTTTAGTACAAAAACTTTAAAAGGAAGGACAGAAATATCAATTGCGAAAAATTTCATCAGAAATTTTTATTACAATCTGTGTTCAATCTACGTACGCGTGTTTTAACCCGTTGGCTGGATGTGACAAGTGTGCTCGTTACGAAGGAATGGCAATTTTTTTGTGTTATGCTATTATTTAATTTAAAATTTTGGTGAAAACTGAAACATACTCGTGTTGACTGATCGCGGAAACTAAAACGGGAACGAGATTTAAAAAAAAAAAAAGAAGAAAATAATGAAATTCGCTTAAAAAAGAAATAAAGTAAATTGCTAGTGCTACAGCGTGTAAAATCGTCGTTCCCTGAAATTTATTTCGAAATAAAATGTTTGAAATATTTATTTAAATGCTAAAATATTTGTAAGTATTATATTCAATTAATCGACGATCTCTTTGATAATTCTTTTGATCGTTGAAAATCATTTATCTTTCCATGCATTTGATTTTTCTCACTTCCTTTTTTTTTAGCAAGAAAGTTATAAATAGTCAAGCTTGATATAATAAATATCATATTAAAATATATTAAAATCAATAAAATTGTGTAAAATATTTAAAAATCGTACTTAATTTCTTGACGCCGTGACTTAATTCTATTCTGCAGCAGCATCATATAACTCCCACTCGAAAGTGTTAATCACTCTATTTTTCTGAGAAACAAAAATGTCGTAATAATAACTTTGATCTTTAAATACAATTAAACTCTTAATTTTTGAGAAAGAGAGAAAGAGATTACGATCGTTTAAAATTACTTCATTCCGAATATTTTAATTTCATTCAATGTTACTCGCGGAAAATGTATAAAATACAAAATACAAGCAAAATCAAATGTTCTAAATTTTTAGTAATCCAACTAACATGTAGTGTACTAACTGACAGTATCTTGGGCATACTTGATATTAAAATTCGAAGCTAATTAAAATTTCAGTACAGAAAAAACCAACTTTATTTTGCAAATAAAAAATCAATACAACATCTCCTAATCCAAAAATTTTTCGAAAGAAAGTGTACGCATCAACGCCGAGAGTCGGAGATCTCGATCATTTCCATCCTCACAAATTGTAACAAAGAAACATCCATCGTGAGAAAGAAAGAAAGAAAGAAACAAAGAACGCTCATCGGTTTCTCCAATTCGTCCGATACTGAGTTCATCCTCAGCGAGGTAATTAAGAGAAGGGGGGCGGGGGAAGTAGATTCGCGCGAGATTAGCGATCGGACAACGGGACAACGGGATAGATAGAGAGGAAAAAGGGTGGATCGATGTCGGATCGGGTGACGATCAACCGAAGAACGTTGACACGATTACACGATGTTGCCTGATAGATGGATGTTGGAAGAGGGTTGATAGACGAAAGAAACTGGGAGGTGGGCCGGCGGAGAGCGTTCCCGGGGCGTTGCGAGTAAGAAAGAAAATGGTTAAAGCTGCGGAGATTAGGTGCGGGGAGGTGGGGATCGCGAGACGAACAAAGAAAGATAAGATTGATGCAGCCGGGTAAATTGAACGTTACGAGTGACGACAATGCGACAAAGCCCGCAAATAATTCTCCGCTGGAATCGTAATTTATTTCGTCAGAATGGAGCGCCGCGCGAAACGTGCCGCGTTACACCGGCGCTCGTCTCTGGCAAACCGGAAGCCGCCTGGTATCTCCGCCGGTGGAACAATGTTAGAAGATTATAAATGCAAAATGCAGGCGTGGCGCAGGGCGCTTTGTGCGCCCCCCCTCGGTACCCAGTGTTGACTGCCACGATTGTAAGGTAAACGCTAATAAAATGCTCGGTTATAAGGCAAATGTCTGGAATATTCAAGTAGGTGCGCGCGTACGGGAGTCGTAGAGATGATATTAACACATCGACTTTCGCGATGACTGGTTGGTAACTGGTGGTTTCCATTGTTGGAAATATTTTACGATCGTTGCGTATCATTGATCAAAATTAGATTGAAATTTAATTAATTTTAATTTTGCACGTGATACTTTATAAAAATTCGCGTGACAGTCAATGTATTGAGATAACGAGACTGTCCACTGAGACATTTGAACGAGATAATTATTTAAACGACGTGTCATCTCGTTTAACGAGATGTCGTACAAGCAAATGATATTTTTTATAAATTATTTGATCCATTGACTATCAAATCATCTGATATTTCATATTTCAAACAAATTAACTTGTGTGAAAAGTTATTCGCAGATAATTTATTAAAAATAATAAATTCTCTATTTTTATTTTAAATAAAATTTTTTGAACCTTGTGATCGGTAATTATACGTCAAATCAGTAATTATACATCGCATCATAATCGCGCGTCAAATTATCGAACGCGACGAAATATATTGCACAGAGCAATTGACGACGAGATTAAAACGAAGCGACTACGTAGCGCGTATTGCAACGATTTGTTAGAATGTAATAAATGCAATAACAGTAAACACGAGATACGATGGAATTTAGCGCAGCGTTTAGCTATTAAAATTAACATTAAGTATCGCGCCGTAGTTTATAACGTTAATGTGAAGTAAATTTTCGTAATCAATATGGATGAAATAACAGCAGTGTGTGCAATATATGTATTATGGACGTGCTCGCTTAAACATTTGATGAGATTGGTAATTATTATTGAGCAACAGCTTAACGGTTATTAATTTAGAATTAAACCATTATTAATTTACACGGAAAAAGCACGTGGAAATTCAAACAGCGTTGAAAACGAAGCTGACTTCTACAACGCATAGTTATCGTTAAGAAACTGTTACACTCAACTGCTTAAGCGAGAAACTTTGCGGAAATTTATTTTAACAATATTGAATTCGTTTTAACGTGTTAAAATATAATCGATTTTTTACGAAACGTAATTATCAGTTAAATTGCAATTTACTTGGGGAAAAGAGAAAATTTGTGAACAACGTTGAAGCGAAACTGATTTACACGGCGCATAATTATTGCCAAAGAACGGCGTAGACGGTAAATTATGAATCAAGTTGCAGTTCACGAGTCACTGTTCATTTATTCGAAAGAGAACGTGAAAATACAATGCGAATGTTTCGGGGGTGTAGCCTCGATCTTTACGACACGTAGCCACATTTGACAAAATAGTAGTGTTTGGAAGTTTCAGAAGTGCCGGTCGTAAAGATTCAATGACTTTAGGTGGGTTTGGCCAGGATTCAATGTTCCTGAAATCTCTTCTTTTTCCTTACAAACTACCAAATAAAGAAACCGGGGGGGGGGGGGGGGGTTAGTACTTGAAAATGTGAACTTCGGTCCCTCCGATAAATCCGTGGCGAAAAGGATTTATGTGACCGGCGAGCTCGAGAACTAATAGTCGTACTATTTCTTTCTAATATGCATTTATCTGTCCTCAGCTGTACGCACTACGATAAACTACGATCTTTCGAGCTACGTATATCTAATGTAAACGATTCGAAGGCTGTGCTTTATTTAGAAAGTATTTTCAATAGTGGTTTCGACATGGAAATACAAATGGTTCAGTCTCGAACCATTTACTATCATTTTTCATCTTGTTCACTCGTAACTTGTCAACTTCTCCGTCAATAATTATTATTTCGATAATCCTGTTCTTTCTAGTATTTAGTATTCTGCATTATACATCTCGTAAGATAATCCTATTTTCTGATGTTCTTCCCAACACAAATTAATTACTTAATAATAGTCTAGTGATCCTGTTCTTCAGTATTCTTCTCAAGTCCGCATTGTACACGTCGTAAGATCACCAAGTTAATTATTATTAAAATCACTGCTTTAATAATCCTATTTCCTGATTATTTTATCACTGAAAGTGATTTTAGCGGGGTAACCCAAAAAATCGGGCCTCTTCAGGTGCAACGCTGATGCAACGAAAATTAGCGATTGGTTGATTTGGGTCACGTGATTCGCGAGAGGGCGTGATAGACCTCGAGTAGGAGTGGCGTTGTCTGGTGTTGAATGTTTGCGTATCGATAAAATTTTATGGCAAAAAAATTCGTCTTCATTTCCTAGTCAAAACAGTGCTTCCTTTCAGTGAGACGAATCGTACTGGGGTACAAGTCGTGCAGTTTTTTCCTAATTCTGTATCATACAAATTATTCTAGTGATTCTATTCTTTCAATTAATCACTACTTTGGTAAACCTATCTTCTTCCTTTCTTTCTTCAAACGCGCCGTGAAATTCCCCAGATGTCTAGAAACCCGGCATCAGCGCCCTCTGTCTTCTCCGTGCCCCGTGTCTTGGCCGAATGATAAAATCAAAATGCCGGCAAAGTGCGTTAAAGTCAAACCGAGTCGAAAGCCTCGGAACTTTGAAAAGCGCGGCTAGAAAGGAGTCGGCCTATGTCAGCGACGGCTCCGCTTTCTTTTTTCCCCCGCGATTTTTCTTTCGGCAGGATTGCTGCAGGAAGAAGTTTACGGATGACGGGTGGATGGGGAAGGAAAGGGATATCAAAAGAGGTGAATAAGACGAAGAATGAATGAGAGAGGGAGACACACAGCGAACGAACTTCTTTAAGACGAAAAATAAGAGCGACCTGGCTCCTTATCTAGATAGGCCACCGTTTCGTCTCGAGGTAAAGAACGGTGGGGAAGGGGGGAAAGGGGAACGGCAACGACAGAAGAAAACGAAAAAGAAACGGAAAAGAAAGTCACGAGCGCAAGACACAGCAGGGAACCCCCAACGTTGAAAAAACGTTGAGAAAGAGAAGAAAGTCGGAGAAAACGGGAGGGGGGCGGGGGTAATACGAGAGATAACTGCTGTATTAAGATTCCTAATCTAAATGAACGCTCGTTCCGGTCCAGTGGCAATGGCGCTTTACCCCCAGCCGGTTGGGGGCTGCTTCAGCTACATTGCCGCCGCCTTTAAACGACTTAACGACGATTTTCGAAACGGTCCGTAGATCCGTGCCCTAACCCCCCGTCGTGCTTTTCGAATTGAATCGAACATCAGTGTCACCGGCGCT
Organism: Melipona bicolor; assembly: GCA_030673865.1. Taxonomy (NCBI): domain Eukaryota; kingdom Metazoa; phylum Arthropoda; class Insecta; order Hymenoptera; family Apidae; genus Melipona; species Melipona bicolor. Next base: position 1,990,405 of record JAHYIQ010000005.1, read on the forward strand.
CGGGAATGAGATCTAAACAAGTGCTTCTCGGTTTATTTCGCGGCGCTGTTATAATTCGCGGAGGAACAGAGGGAGTTTGCACTGAACTTTCTCGTTTTCGTTTCCTTGTCTTTGTGAAGGGAGAACGTCCGCTGAATTTCTGGAGAAGGAAAAGGGTGGGCTTTCCGTGGGCTTCTGTGAAAACGTATTCTTGTTTTTGACAGAATTTGCTTTCATTCGTTGATCCATTTAGCCCTTCCTGGAATATTGCACGGATAATTTAATTTTGTAACGAATGATAAAATAATTGACTCACTTTGTGGTCACCTGAGTAGAGAGGTTAGGATATCGTAATATATCGAATAAATATATGTAATTTTTAGTATCAGACTGTTTGGATTTCTGGTAATTTAGACGAAACACTATTCGTAATTCTTGAATATTATTAATTTACGTTATTGGATTTTTTTTTTTTTAATATTGTAACGATGGGATATTTGTTGTACGAATTACGAGTAAATCAAATTGCAGTGATTTTGTTCTTTATAAAAACATTGAAAAGCTCTTTGCATTCGAAAGTACGTAGAGCCTGACCTCGCGAACGAGAACCTTTACATTTTTTAAATCCAGTAGCTTCTGATTTGAATTGTTAATACCCGACGCGTGGGATGATCTTGTATTTTCACCGCATCGTTGCATTTTGGTGTAGAATCTCGACACATTTTGTTTCGTATTCTGATTATAAAAACTCTCACCTCGGGACGAAGTGCGAAAAAAAAAAACGATGGCGATAATACAGCAGCAAAAAACAAATGAATAGAAAAAAAAAAGAATAAATTAAGTGAAAATTTCACTTTTCACGTAGAACGAAAAGAAGGATCCGTTTAAAAATATTTCGTCGGAATAATAAAATCTTTCCCTACCGAAGCTCTCATCATATTCAAATATTTATTTATTTAAAACGGTTTCGCCTTTTACGTTCGCCTTCTTCTTCGTCTCGTAAGTAAGACGTCCGACTACGAAATCGACGGCTAAAGGTGAAAGAAGGGAGAAAAAGAAAAGAGGGGCACTATATTCTCAGGCAGCGAAGAAGTTAAACTTTTTTACTTGGATCGTTTGTCACCGCGAACGAGAAATGGAAAGACCGTTCTATCCAGAGCGATGAAATGTCTCCGCGTCTAGCGTGTATAGGTGGACGCCGCGTCAATAAAAGCACCATCGCGCGGAGATCGGTGGAAGTTGCTTTTATTACGGCCACGTTATTTTTCTATTGCTATTAAAATAGTCACTCAGGGAAGGAATGCTGATGCCGCGGCGCTGCGGCCGCGGACGATAAAAATCTCTGAAGTCGGCTTTTATCCGCTTAATGGCGAACGTGCGTGGTTTTTATACGGTATACGCCACGGAGGAAATTCGAACGATTATGTATCGACAGTTTTCTCGGTACGAAGTTTTTCTTTGCGTTTCCCTATATATATATACATAAAAGAACTGCACGACTTGCACCCCAGTACGATTCGTCTCACTGAAGGCCCAGAAACAACTGTCCCGACTAGGAAATGAAGACTGAAGATTTTTTGCCATAAAATTTTACCGATATGCAACGTTTGAATCGATAGAAAACAAATTAGAGGCAACGCCACTCCCACTCGAGGTCTACGCCACGCCCCCTCGCGAATCACGTGACCCAAATCAACCAATCGCTAATTTTCGTTGCATTAGCGTTGCACCTGAAGAGGCCCGATTTTCTGGGTTACCCCCGCTAAAATCACTTTCAGTGATAAAAATATATATCGGTAGCCGGCTCGTATTTGCCAGCCAGTCTGCTCTGGCTATTAATGCCGCGATACGCCTATACGTGCTATCGTGCCGTGAAATCGTTTCGCGAACAGCGCCACGGTTTGATGTATAATCGGATTGGCCGGGATGGCGATTGTGACGATCTCGCGGTTTCATTGGGCATTTGAATGTGAATTGTAGCTGCGCGGAAGAACGCTTCGATCTCCTCGTTCGTTGAAATTTTGCTCCTGATAATGTATATTTTTTTTTCTTTTCAACTCCGAATTTTTCCAGTGTTCGGTTGGAAGAAACTTTGTGCGTGAAATCGTTAAATATCTGAGAATGAGGATACAAGATGGGATGGAATCGTGCGATTTGTAACTACATCCTCCTTCCCGGTTTCTTGGAATCATCTTTCCTCCTTTTGTGGAAATTATATTTTATTGAAACTCTCAGGAAATTCTCAGGTTTAGTCGTACGCTTTGACATTTTTACAATAGATCGGCATTCAGAGGAAAAGGATGAAGCTTAGACGAGTATTATCTGTGATAACTAGTATTATTTGCAAAATTGATAAACTTTGAAATAAACTAAGATTTTATTGTCACTGCGAAACAAAGATCTTTTATTTATTATTTTTTGGTAATTTTGTATTTCATTTAGAACATTTTGTATTTTACTTTTAATTTAATTTAGAGTATATTAGAATATTTTCAGTCTTACATATATTTGTTATAGTAGTTGATCCTTTTGATGGCTAAAGCAAAACGATTTCAAGGAGAAAACTATTCGTTTTCGGAGTTATCTTGTTTTTCATCCTTTCCTTTGTATTCTAAAATTTAGAACAGCATAGAACTGAACATTTTCAACTTTACCGCAGTTGTTTAATTTCAAGTCTCGTTTGGGGAATAACAATTTCAATATGAAAGTAAATCACTGTGTATCTGCATACTTTTATGATCATTTTTATCATAGCATCGGGAAAAAAGGAAATTAAGTTCGAAATGAATTTATAAATTAGAGACGTCCATTTTATGTACCTTGCAGCTTAAGATTCAAGACACGGAATATTGTATAATGTAATAGAAAAGAAGATAAAAACTGCCTTAAGAAGAATTCTTAAGTATGATAAAAATGAAAGAAAATGCTTCATCCTGAAAAGGAAAGATGAGATACGATCGTTAAATATTAAGCAAATAAAATATGTGGATCAATATGGATGATAGAATAAAAATGAAATTATGATCAATCCAAAAATATTAATAACACATAAGAAAATTTTATCAATAAAGGATAAAATTATTCATATTCGTGAAATTACAATAATACAAATAATAAATGTAAAATTATTTTAAGAACAATGAAATTTAATATGAATGATTAAATTACTAAAAAAAAAGATAAAATTATTGGTATCAAGAATTTAATTTCAATCTAATTTGATTTAACTTAATACAATTTTAATTTCAATTTCGCTCATAGTTGTTACATTTTTTAATTCAACAAACTATGCTGCTTCTTATTTTTAATTAACATTAAAATTATGATGGAAATCTTCAAGAAGTTAGTAATAAATTACTAACTTATATTGTACAGTTGTTCACTTTTGCTTTTGCGTAGTAATGAATCGAGTTTCACAATAAATTCTTCGCACTAATAACAAACTTTGAGGTACTTGCGAAAGAACCTTAAAAATTTTCTTTTGTATTTATTGTTTAATTATTTCACTCCATCCAATGGTGTATTATTTCATTCCTCTAATTACTCTTTCTCCGATAGAACTTAGCAAGTTCTGAAATAAAATCTGTTTAATTTATTTAAAATTTAAATGAACTCAGGGATTTTATTCATTATTGCAAAATTATCCTTACGTGTACGTTCTAAATAAAAATATGTGTATTAACCTGTTAGAAAAACGAAGCGTGATATTACAAGCACTAGAATTCCTTTCATGAAGCCTATAAACAAAGACATAATGATAAATCCTTGAGATGATCTCAGTATAAAACTCAAAAATAATTAACTTAACTTAACAACTTAATTGAAAATAATCGTCAATTGAACGCATCGGTAATATTTATTCAATTCAGCAGGCAGATTTAATAGAATTCAATAACACAAATTGACTGAAAGAAAGAAGCAAATAAAATCAAGTACCGCAAATATAAATAAATTCAATAATAATTAACTAAATGTCTGAAAAGAAGGACACAAGTGAAATTAAGTAGCGAAAAATGACAAGTACAAATTCATTGTTAATAATATAAATTGACTGAAAGAAAATCGCAGATAAAATGTCGCGTTAACGTAATTTCGTCGCTTAATGGTTTATCGAAAGAGAGAATGTGAAAGATGGAACTTGCGTGCGTTGCAAGTCACGCAATTAGCGCAATTCGTTCCCAATGTTTCATCGATGTCGCGAGTTTCACGAAGTAATCCAGAAAACTCGAAATACCGCGATAATTAACGCGAGGCCTGTCCACTTTGCGCGGTATTAAAACGACGGTGATAATCCTCTCCTCCGATCCTGGCAGTCACGTCGGGGATCGCGTTTCATCTGTTATAAAAAAAAATCAATTTCGGATTATAGTTACAAACGAAGTTGTCAATTTGCGGAATTGTCAGTGTTTGTCAATTAATCACGCTGCTTTGTTCGGCGATTCTGTCAATCGTGTTAATGGTTCGTTATCTATCCATGCAGTGGTAGTTCATTTCGCAACAACTACTTGTTTAATTATTTTTAACAATCGGAAACAAAATTGATTTTGTTATATTTCGTATTTTACATTCTCCGCGATGAAGATTGGCAGTGATATAAAAAATTGTTCGTAGAACCAAATGTAAGTGATTTTAACTTTAAATTAAATTGCTCAATATGTTTGTATTGAAGAATGAATATTATATAAGAATATAATATTCATATATTATATATTCATAATATATAATATAATATATATTATTATATAATATTAATATAATTATATTATTATATTATTGTATTATATAATAATATGTATTATAATATAATATTAATATTATTATAATATTATTATATTATTGTATTATGATATAATATAATATATAATATTATTATATAATATTATATAATGATATGTATAATATTATTATTGTATATATTATTAGATAATAATATATATTATATAATATTCATATATCATATTATATAAGAATAAATATTATTAAGAGCATTTTCTATCTGTGTTGGTGTACATTAACGTACATTCTGAAATGTACGTATATTTCATTCATTAATTACTGCACTTCAGCTGTCAGAGTTTTATGCAAATTTATATTTTTATGGATACGATCAAAGAAATGGAATTTAAACAGAGATTCGTTTCACCTATTAAGGATTGTAACGAGCGCGCACCGCTTTGAATATTTTATACGTTTTTGCATTTTATGCGAATTCTGTGCGTTCTTGCACAGAAATCCTTAGACCATTCATTACTCTCCATTTTTACGTCCATTTTACAAATTTATTCTACGATAACTCTAAAATTTATAAATTTCAGAAATTTATATTGTGCGATGATACAGATTAATAGTTAATTAATTCTTAACGTTGCAATAAGGTGCTGAAATCGTGTTTATTAAAATAAATATTTCGCACAGTGACAGGATTTAATATTTATCGCATGAAAAATTGACTGGCAATAAATCAGTTTCGATGTCAGGTTGAAATGAGTACGTGAGCATTCTAATTGAAAAGGCTGTTAAAACTGAAAGAAATCGATTTTAAAAATTATTTCTGGAAACTAAATTTGATAAATAATCGATTTTTGAAGTGTCTGTAATTAATTGTTAATATAGACGGTGGCAAACAAATGATCAATTGAGAATTTTCTCGCACAATTGTTGTATATAAAGTAACAAAATATCTATATTCATCTATATTCAGCTGTTTACTATATCTTGATACGAATTTTTAAAATAATTATTATAATAACAATAACCATTTCATAATATTATAATTATTGTAATAACAATTTTAATATAATTTTGAAATAATTATTATAATAACAATAACCATTTTATATTTCATCTGAAAAATTGAAATAATTGAATTATCAAAAATTTTGTTTGAAGACAACTATATTTACCTTTATGTATTATTATTTACTATTTTACTCAATTACTTGCATCCTAAACATAATAAAGTTACATTGTATTACAGTATAATAATTTTATCTTACCACCAATGATATTTTATACATTCATATATATTTTTACATATTTTACATTTCATGATAGTTGTCTCAAAAATGTTCGTTCAAACGATCTATTAAACAATTGTCGCAAATGTTTTCATTCATTTGTCGGTGAAAACATTTCCGAATGTCCGCGTGCCAGTTCAAATATAAAAGAAGCCAATAATACTCCGCGCTGAAATCGGAATTCAGAGGAACGTTCTTTCTGGACGGGATACCGCATCAGCGAGTTATCGGTGTGACTGGAACCGGCAGGGTGGACAATCTGTCCGCCATTAAATCCGTCACGGCTCTACCTTCAATTTTGCCGCGAGCAGCTTCCGGCATGCGGCGCGTGTGTGTGTGTGTGCGGCGGTGGATTCTTTCGCCTCTGCCATTCGAATAATTTTGTGGACGCGCGATGACAAATGCGCGAGGTTGGGAGCGACGTCGAGCAAATAGAATTGGCGTGGCAAAATTAATTACTTTTTTTCTACGTCTCTGTTTCTCTCTCACAGGTCAGTTCGCGCCTCGACATCCCATATCCTCGTCCTTTCTTCTCGATATTTTTCTCCCCGCAGCCGATCGATCATTTGCTCCCGATCGTAATCTTGATGATCTTCTTTATAGCGGGGTACGTGACGTAGAATTTTATTGCTGTTCGTTTCACACTTTCAACGGTATACGCTTACTCGACGCAAGTTACGTATTTTTGCTTGTGATCTAACATTTTGCAATCGTATTTTTTTTATCTAATGTTTTGTTACGTATTTTGTTTATTATCTAATATTTTATTTTAAACTGCAGTTTTATTTTAAACTGCTCATTAGTAGATACTTGTGTTAATTAGTTATACATTAATTATAGAGTATTTTTGTTTATAATCTAATATTTTACGCGCTTTTATTTTACACTGCTCATCAGTTGTGTAAAACTTGTGTTAATTAGTTATACATTAATTATAGAGTATTTTTGTTTATAATCTAATATTTTGCAATCGTATTTTTTTTTTATCTAATGTTTTGTTACGTATTTTGTTTATTATCTAATATTTTATTTTAAACTGCAGTTTTATTTTAAACTGCTCATTAGTAGATACTTCTGTTAATTAGTTACTGATTAATTATAGAGTATTTCTGTTTATAATCTAACATTTTGCAATCGTATTTTTTTTTATCTAATATTTTGTTACGTATTTTGTTTATAATCTAATATTTTACGCACTTTTATTTTACACTGCTCATCAGTTGTGTAAAACTTGTGTTAATTAGTTATAGATTAATTATAGAGTATTTTTGTTTATAATCTAATATTTTGCAATCGTATTTTTTTTTTATCTAATATTTTGTTACGTATTTTGTTTATTATCTAATATTTTATTTTAAACTGCAGTTTTATTTTAAACTGCTCATTAGTAGATACTTGTGTTAATTAGTCATAGATTAATTATAGAGTATTTCTGTTTATAATCTAATATTTTGTAATCGTATTTTGTTTATTATCTAATACTTTGTTGCGTATTTTGTTTATAATCTAATATTTTACGCACTTTTATTTTACAGTGCTCATCAGTAGATACTTGTGTTAGTTATAGATTAATTATAGAGAACTATAATAATAATAATGATAAAGAATTATAGATAGATTATAGAGTGTTTTAGGGAAATAAATTATTCTTTCGTGCGTTTTTAAGATTTAATGTCAAAATCAGCGACGATATTCTCTCACCTAGAATACTTTGTGATTGTTATATTTTCGATATTTTCAGTATCAGTGATGATTTTCTCGTTTCGAATATTTTAATACATTGTTGTTGTACATGGAATAATACCTACTATCCATTTCATGTAATTACCCAAAAATAATTAGACACTGATAAATAACGATTAATTGATACTACACGAAGGGGGCATAGATTAGTGATGTAAATTTTAAATGGATCTAATATCCAATAGTATAATATAAAAACAACCAATACTGATAAATGCAACATTACTCGTCATAAATTTCGATTATGCGTGTCTAGAATATTTCAGTAGTATATCGTTATATGTGAAAAAGAAATTATCATCCATCTCGTTCTTTCAGTGATACACACTATTGACTGCAATTTCGGATTCTGTGTACATTCTGTACGTGATTTGGTATCAACAGTAATTTCCTTGAAAACAAATAAAATGTTTTAGTAAATTGTGTATTGGAAATATAATACAATGCCAAAATATGAAATACAAGCACAGTAAAATTACTCGCTCGATGTTTCACTTTATTTTTGTATATTTTTTATATATTTATCGCATATTTATTTTGTATATTATTTAACGAAAAGACGAGAAAGAATCGCGTTGCTGGTTGAAATTTCGTGAATCTGCCAGCCGAATCCTATATTCTCAACTACTAAACGTGTCGGTTAAGCCGAGAAGCGATGATCAATTAATTTACGCTAATAGTGTGGAACTGGTAAAATAGAAGTCGAGTTATCCAGCAAGATTGATTATCGATTTTCGATGTACCTCGTCCACTTTTTTTCCTTGACGCTCGAATCGAACGTCCGGGTTTTTCTTCTGTTTTATTAACCGATACAATTTGAAATCGTCGAGTGCTTCTGTCTACGTATAGTATTCGTGCGCTCTGTGTTTCTTCAGTAACGAGCTACGGCCGTGAAAAAGAAAAGAAATGGCGAGACGAGAGCGAGTGATTGGAACGGTTGAATATCGGTAACGCTTGAAATCGAAATTTTGCTTTAAACTTCAAGATGAATCGAACGATTGCGTTATTACTCGAGTCGCGTTGAAACGCCACGTGTTCCTCCGTTCCGTTCAATAAATTGAACGGGTAAAAAGATTATTCGTGTAAAGATGAATTTTTTAAATTTCGAATTGTGTTGGAAAAATGTTCCATCGACAGACGGCATATATATATACATATATATATGATATTTTTTTTTCTTTTTATCATTAAAATTTTAAAGTGATGTATCCTTCAACACGAGAGCTACCAGAGTGGCTCTAAATAACCAATTCGTTTTCATGACAATTTCATCGATTTACAATGGCGCGTTTTTAGAGATTTAAATGATTCTTCGTAAAATATAGCGAGTAAATCTCGAGTGAAAATTCAGTTACGTGTTAAACATTGTCGAAAGTATTATATTTTCAATATTTTATATATTTTTTATATTTGTTCGTACGATGTAATTTTATGCTTTGAAACATTTTATAAATGCATAAAAATCCGCGGTCTGTGTATGTATATGAAAGCTCATATTGTTCATTGTGCGTTGGAAAATTTTTCCTACTTTCATTTCTGTGATATTAATATTAAGTTTTCGAGCTAGTGATCACGAATAATAATATATTTATAGTATATGTGTGTTTTTTACTGTCTTCTTAATTTGATTAATCTGATTAATTTAATCAATAATATTAGATACTGTGAATTCTATCAATATTTATACTATATTACTATAGTACTATCAATAATTTTAAATATTGATTCTCATATACGTATTCACACACATAATAAAATCATCAATCTACTATTATAATTACCTATTATAGCTACTATTATAACTACCGATTATATTTAATCTACTATATTAAATATATTATTATATTATATTTAATTAATACTATATTTAATCTACTATGTTAAATATATTGTTATATGATGTTTAATTAATACTATATTTAATCTACTATATTAGATATATTATTATATTACATTTAATTAATACTATATTTAATCTACTATATTAAATATATTGTTATATTATATTTAATTATACCATATTTAATCTACTATATTAAATATATTATTATATTATATTTAATTAATACTACATTTAATCTACTTATTAAATATATTATTATATTATATTTAATTAATACTACATTTAATCTACTTATTAAATATATTATATTATATTATATTTAATCTATTATTATAACTACCGATTATAATTATCAGATAATTAACTAATTAATTAAACAAAAAGAATACGTGTGATCGTGATACATATTTCTGAATCATCTTCAATACATTACTAAAATTTATAATACTTTTGTGTTAAAACGAAACGACTTTCTCCTGGGTCAATATCTCTGCATTATTCAAAAATGGCATAAACACACTTCCAAAAATTCTCCGTTAAAGTTCTTTATTCTGTTCGCTAGATTCTCTAGTTTATTTCATTTTATTCACTCGCTTCAGATTCTCTCGCTTCCTACATTCAGTTGTTTCGCGATGAAGTGGCATTGTTTCCTCGATTCTAGCAAAATACACGGTGTCAAGGGAAAAGAGATTACAGCTCAAGGGGGAAAAAAATGTCTTTTTAAGAATATTGGTACGTGCGTAAAAGGAATGTAAGTCACCGATAGAAAAAAAAAGAAAAAGGCAAACGTAACTCGGCGTATGTCTGTCGAATACAAAGTAGCGCTGAACATAATACTTAGAATGCAATCTATCGTGCTACATACATATAAATCGCTGTGATCACTGAGTCGTTGAAATTCGTAACGATCCTTCTTCCTTCTCTTCCTCTCCCCCCCTCCCCCTCGCCGCCCTCGTTTCCCATCTATTTCACCCTTTGCTCTAGAAAGTGTATTCCTGTCACGAATGTAGAACGAAATAGAATTGTTGAAGCAACGATAAGATGAATGGAAACGGGAGAAAAAGGAAATAGGGTAACAGAAACAGGGTACCTTTTATCAGTTGGAATTAATGGTTAATTGAGTTAATTTCCATGGGGGTCGAACGAAACTGTTAATTTTCGTAAATTACTGGTGATCGATAATTAAATCGTTGCTTTTCTGTTTCAATGCCAAACTTGTTACAGTTTTAAACAGTCACTCTATGTTTGTTTGTTAAAAGTTCTAAAGGATTGTACAGATTTAGAGTGGAAATTAAAGATATGTAAAGATTAAAGATATTTTTTTAATTAGTATCACTTAAGATCCTGAAAGAATACCGATGGGCATAAAAAAATAAGAAAATAAATCGTGATTTTTATGTTTCATTTTACTAATGATTTGTCAGTTTTGTATATTTATATAAATATATATTTTCTTTTTTATATATAAATAAAAATTCACCGAATGTTTCAACCTTACGTCTTGTAGGTTGAAAAAAAGTTTCGTAAAAAGTCTACTTGCTATAATTTTTACTTTCTAAAAGCATTGTTCTGTTTTCCACTTAACAAATTAATTCACGTGGAAGTATCTCTCTTTGAAAGATAATAATATTAATGACACTTGATATTAATGAAATTGATATTAATGACACTAATACACAAAATAAATAAAGAAAAGATAATTGCAGTTATTTTACAATTAATCAGAAATTGAAAAACAGTAGCAATAGGGATTGAGTGCAAAGAAAATTTTCGCATTTAAATCTACCTCTTGTAGCTCGACGGGCGGCACACGTTCGAATGATTATTCCCATTGTGAAATATCGCTTTAATTTCGTTAGTTGCGAGCAATCATGAGCAAAAAAACCGGGAGAGGAGTCTCTCCGCGCGAAAGAATATGGAGACCATTATAAAAATTTACCGCCGTGCGTGTTTCCGTTTGTATCTCAATTTCGCCTCGTTTTTTCGAACACAGTCCATTTACCGTTCCCGTTCCCAGCAAATAGAAATACAAATAAACTGCTTGGCTGGATGGAAAGACGTCTGTGCAGGAAAATGGAAACAAACGCGAATTGGATAACGTCAAAGGGCTGAGAAGAATAAAAGGACGGGGTAACCTTTCGAGTGTGAATCTCGTTTGTGAATGAAAAGTGGTTCCACGTTCGAATTTGGTCCTTGAATGAAATTAAACGAACGGTGTGAGCTTTTTATGAATATCGTTCAAGTCATTTCTTTAAATTAATTTGTCAATTACAATACGTAATATACGCTCTTGTATTTAATACGTATGTGTAGTATGTAATATGTAAATTGCAGTTATTAAGATAGAAATAATTTGAAATTTGTTTTAATCTGTATTAAAAAAAATCCAAAAAATTATCGTTTTACACAAAAATTTAGTTTATGTTACTTAGTGTACGTTATGCATCATATTTTGCATATGAATTTGTTTTATACAAATTCTTTGTTTCTAGACATAAAAGAGTTCTAAAAGAGATACATGTGTATATATAACTAATAAATGAGCATCTATATTATAAATACATTATGCGACTATAACTATTGTATAATAAATAAATAGAGTAATAAAATATATAAATAAACATGTATTATATCATAAAATATATATATAATAAAAAATCTATTAACGTAATATATGTATATATATATATTATGTATTACATAATTATTTATATAAATAATATAAATATATTTTATTATATATAAATATATATATAAGTATATTTTATTATATATAAATATATATATATATAAGTATATTTTATTATATATAAATATATATAATAAAAAATCTATTAACGCAAAAAAAAATATATATATATATATATAACAAAAATATATATAAATATATATATAATAAAGAATCTATTAAAGTCCACAAGAGAAAAAGTGACACGTTCCCTTTGATCATTATCTAATTTTGATATCGCACTCTAATAGGACATAGTTGAGAGGGGAATTAAGTATTTGAGTCTCGAAACACAAGCTCTAAAGTATTCATAGCTGCAAGCTGTAATCTATCGTAAACCATGATATTACGGGATACGCGATAAATTCAAATCGACAAATAATGAATGTCGTATTAATCAATATTTCCCAAATATTCGAGCCGCGATAGAGGAACAACTTTGATATGCTAAAATTGATTGGCCGAGTATTTAATTACAAAGCATCGAGCCATCGTCATTTTTCCTCTGTGATCGCCGCACACACTCGAGAACTGAGATGAACTTCGCTGAAATTGACTTCCCTTCGCCAATATTTAATTTCACGCGTAATAATTCCGACGCGCGGTGTTGTCGTTGATACGACATTGAGCGCGGAAATTAAAAAGGAGAAAACAGTCTCTAATTGAAATATTATACAATAATTTATCACGGAGCGCAAGAATTTCCGCTTTCGCGAGAGAAAGACGTGTCGTAAGGCTCGTTTAAGCGGGAAATTTTTCATTCATACAGTTCGAACGAGATTTACGCTCGTCCAATGATAAACATGGAGTTATCTCTTCGGGAAGGGAGAGAGAGGGACAACGAAGCCTTCTACCATCCGTTCGTTCAAGCGAGTAATTTAACTGGCCATTTGAACGCGTTTAATTTCCACGTGATAATTACTCCGAGCACTTGACTCGCGTTAAAGCCCGCTTAAACACGCGGCGCGGCCAGCGTTCGTTATAAGCTCGCGTTTTACGATCATCCCGAGCGTCCCGAACAAATTTACAGCCACCGTTATTTTTCGTTCGGTTTCGTTGCTTTCCCGCGCCGCTTCCGTTTTCCTGCAGAACGATAAAGTCACGGTGAAGCAAAGTGAAGTAGAACCATCGTCGAGAGAGGATGGAGAGGCGGCCGAAGAAAAGACGGAGGGAGAGAGACGGAGGAGAAGAAGTATGTAGCAGTAAGGCGAGAAAGAAATGGCAAAAAGAAGAAAGTCTGTGGGGAAAATGTAGAATCGTTGGTAAAAAGTAGAAAAACGAGGGTCTACGGATCTAAGAATAAAGGGGAAGGAATTTCTTACAGGAAGAGATGTGGTAATGAAAATAGGAAAGGAAAGTTCTACACTTACATAAGCATTAAGACCGTTTCCTACTGTTTCAGTTGAGCTTCTCGTCTTCTCTTTTATTTTCTAGTTGTTACTAGAAGTAGTTATTAGTATCATTAAAGCCTTGTAATGCACGCTGTTGCTTAGAGAAATTGTATAGAACTGTGACTGATATTCATAAAATTGAATCGAATCCAATATCGTAATTCTAATAAAAATTCTGTTACTCGCTTCGATCAATGGGGTAAGAAATATATGTGTAATTCCATTTGTGTGACCTTGGAACCCCTCCAGTTACAGAAAGATCATTATTGTCACATTATGGTTTCTGTGATTCATCCTGTATGTAATATATATAATAATTTTACGTATGTACAATAATTAGCACATATAGTGCTAATATAATTTGGAGTGTCGATGCCAGGCCCAGAAGCAACTGTTCCGACTAGGAAATGAAGACGACTTTTTTGCCATCAAATTTTACTGATGTACAAACATTTGAATCGATAGAAAACAAATTACAGACAACGCCACTCCTACTCGAGGTCTAGCCCACGCCCCCTCGAATCACGTGACCCAAATCGACCAATCGCTAATTTTCGTTGCATCAGCGTTGCGCCTGAAGAGGCCCGATTTTCTGGGTTACCCCCGCTAAAATCACTTTCAGTGATAAAAAAGAATATACTCGAGTCGACCCTGCGGGAAGATCGGTAGAAATGAACGAAGAAAGATGAAGAACAGGTGAACTGTAGAAAGGACGAACGGTCCGTGCTATGAAATACGACTCAGCGAAGCGGGGACCAACCGTCGCCGTTCCTCTCGAGGCAGCTCACGAGCTCACGAACCAAACGCACCTAACGCGGATACAATGGCCGACAGTTGTTGCCGGCCACGGGCGCGATGGTTCTTGCGCCCAGCTTTTTGCGCCGTTCGTGCAGCTGCGTTTTCGAGAAAAATCTGAACATCCCGTTCGCCGGTAAGTTCGGGGCTTCGGAGCTCCGCGACGACAAAATGGAGGGACAGACTCTAATTAGAGGAGGCGAGAAAGAAACTGTGTTTTGGCAGCGACTTCCTCGCCTCGACTAATGAGAAACGAACGCCTGTCTGTCCCCTCGTTGAATCTTTGACGTGTGATTTTCGTCGCTCCGACTTTCACCCCTTTCCACCCTCCCACGAACGCATGGCTGACCGTGTGATTATCGAAGGGTAAAATGATAGAGATTCGGGGCGAATGAGAAGGCTTGTAAGATAAAATGAATGCTTCTTCTAATGCGCTCTAAATATTGATATTTTGTTTGAATTTTAGGTAAATAGAAAGAACAAATAGCTTTCATTAATAATAATATAATTAATATCTTCTTCAATTCTTAGACACGAGAGAATGAGTAGTGATGTTGTTTGTTTTGGACTTTATTCGACTGATTTAAGTAGAATTTGATATACCTTGAGAAATTGAAGATGGAATCAAATGTACTGACTGACCCCCTAAGACCTCATTAAGTCGTAAGAAATGGTATCAGAGTATAATACTTTTTATTTAATCAATACAATACTTTTTTATTTAAAATAATATCAGAATACAATACTTATTTTATATATAAAATTATGTCAAGAATTATATTTCAATGAATAATTTTATTTTTGTACATATGATGAGAAACTAGCTATATACACGTGTAATTTATGAGAGTCTAGAATTAATTAAAATTAACCTGTCGCTTAATCATTATTAAGATATATTCATTATGAACATTACGTACGAACGTAATATAAAATAATAGAACGTAATAAATGAGATTCTTTGCAAACAAAAATAAATAACAAAAGATCCATGTAAAATATTTTAGCCACATTATCAAACCATCCGCTACTAAACTATATAATCTAGGGAAGCTCAAATACCCATCGGACAATCTGCCGTATTTAATTGACTTAAAATTTGATATTGCGTTATAAGCTTGAATTCCGTCCAAATTCAAGCGATTTCCATCTCGGAAATCAAATTATTCTATTCGTCACAAAATTATTTCGCTGATCGTGCCGTACATTCCAAAGCTTAACCCCTTTCGAAATCATCGCCTCCTTAAGCCATTATCGTGAAATTAATATCCCAGCCGAATATTCCCCGGCGTTCTCAGAATTTTCGCGGAAAGAATAGAACGCCCGTATTCGTCGATACCGGCGAGACCAGCTGAAATGGCGACCCGTTAGGACCTTTTAGATCAACAGAAGATCCGGTATAAGTGAAACGTATAAAACCATTGCGGTTATCCCTCCGGTTGCGAGCACGAGAGCCGACTACGTCATTAGGATCCCAGCGAATGGTCCACGGTATTGTTGCCCGTCCCGATCCAGTCCACGTTCCATTTTTAGTATTTTCACCTAACGTGCATTTTCGCACCCTCGGCCTTAACTCGTTATAACGTATACGGTTATGTCGCCGCTTCCACGCGTTTCAGGCCGTTTTCAATCCGACGAGGTTTTTCCAAATATCTTGTAAATATCGGTTTTGATTTTTTAAATTTCGATTATAATTTGCTTCCAACAATGTTTCGTTCTCGAATCTAAGGAATTTTTGAACGATTGAACAGTGGTCTAGAAAGTGGCGTTTGAACTTTGTCATTAACAAAAATTGTTTTTTAGTGAAATTCTCTGAAGAAATTCTTTTAAAATGGTCCTATATAATCGTCAGATGTGAAAATGAAATTATTATTGGAACTAATTATTTTCTTTAGCCCTTATGCTTACAATTAGAATACATCAATAGATATATGTCATATAGATTTTTTTAATTCATGCGCAAAGAAAAATTTATTGCAGTTTAAATATGTGATATATATTGATAATAAATTAATCATACATATATTTGTTAATTACATAATTTAATATTGCATGATTAATAATATAAATTAAATTAAATTAAATTAAATTGTTTAAGCACTTATAATATATTTAGTACTTTAATTTGTACTTGTAATATATTTATATTATATTGTATTTATATTATATTTGTATTTATAATATATTTATATTATATTGTATTTATATTATATTATATATTTATATTATATTTGTACTTATAATATATTTATAAGCACTTATAATATATTTAGTACTTATAATATATTTATATTAAATTATATTTATATTATATTATACATTTATATTATATTTGTATTTATAATATATTTATAAGCACTTATAATATATTTAGTACTTTAACTCGTATTTATAATATATTTATATTAAATTGTATTTATATTATATTATACATTTATATTATATTTGTATTTATAATATATTTATAAGCACTTATAATATATTTAGTACTTTAATTTGTACTTTAATATTAAAGATAATATTAAAGTCTCACATATATTTTACTTAAATATTATAATTAATTTTAACATCGTGCCAATCGCCGATAATCTTTATGATTTGATACAGTCTGTAAGTTTCTTGAACATCGTTTACGAATTTATTTGTCACGTCTGTACAATACTGTACTATACTGTACATACGCGGGTCGAGCGATCCTTCCCATGTGGAAATATATCTACGTAATTCGCGGTTATTTGAAGATTAAGGGATAATTGTGTCCCGTGGTAAAAAACATTGTGAGTAATTGGCTTACGTGGTCTCAGTGGAGAGTAGTATCTAGAGGGATAGAAAGAGAAAGGGAGAGACAGAGAGAATTGAAGTTCATTTGTTACGTAGAGATAAGAAATTCGGAATTACGTTGGATGGCAATATGTGATTTGATCACGTTACAATTTACGATCCTATTTGGATCGTTCTATAGTTGTATGCGATGTATACAGTTTAATCGTTTTCGAGGCAAACTTAGGCATTTCTGATATTTTGCACAGAGTTTTCGCTGCAGAAGGATACACGTGGGTAAATTTAAATCAGAAATAAATTAATATATTAAATTAAAGAATCGAAGAAATTAAAAAATACATTGGGATCCTCCGAGAAAAGTAGCAATGAAACAGTTCTTTCGTGCGATAAGTGCTCAAAAATTTTTGCTGTAATTATAATAATTATAATAGCAGTGAATCTTTTTTCTTATTACCAGACAGCGAATATTTATGCAAATTCACAGTTTAAAAAATAGAAGTTCCACAAAAAGTAATATATATCTATAAATGTTATAGTCATTGAATATATACATTAGATCGAGGTACGAATTTTTCCAACATTTTTGCAATTCTTTATTCTTTCAATCATTCAATTTTCTTCCCACCTTTCATCCTTTTAACACGCTTACAAAATTTTACATTCTTTGTCTATGAGAAAATATTTAATTTCTACGAGACATATTGCAGTGAAGTACAACGAAAGCAGATTTTATAATATCATCCAGCCATTTATGTTTATTTGAAATTTATTGTTGACGACATTTGTCTCTCGTTTTAATTATTCAGTCAGCGAAGTCAAGTATCAAGTTTCTCACTTCAACCCCTATAGTAGCACTCAGACTTACTTGTAAAATGTTGATATCAACAGCGTTGGCCATGTTAACGTAAGATTCGACTGACCGATCATACGCAACAGCAAACATCTTTGCGAGGAAGTAGAAAAATAAGAGTAACTCGTATGCAACGCCGAATTACGTGCCTCGACCTCCAGCACTGCGATTTGGATGGCGCGCGTGACGATCGACCGATTTTCGTCCGCTTGCGAGAAGCAGCGAGTGCTCGTCGCGATGAAAAACGCTGACAGACATGCCGCGGCGCGCCGCAAGTTGTCGTTGCGCGGAGTGGAAAAGAGCGACGACAGGCGGAGGCAAGGCGTGTGATACGATCCGACAACGAGCCAGCTGGATCGTTTGCTCCCCTCGCGCTCCCCCTTTCATACGTGTCGTTTAATATGCGGCGTGCCTCGCGCGAATTACGTACATACTTCTTCAAACCCAGCCACCCTGCGCGGCCGTGGAAAAACAACGGGACAAAATCTGCCGTCGAGGTTCGAACCGAAACGACGTTCACCGATCCGATCGACTTTCCCCGAAAGTTTACTCTTATGGATTCATCGATCGAGACGCGAATATGAAAACGATTTACGCCTCCTAATGAGACGCGTCCCCGCTAGATTAGATTTTTAGCCTCTTTCGCTTTATTTCTCTTCGTTGCATTGATATATATATAATAATTATTTAAAGCAATCTCTTTGATTTGATTCAATTTCTCCTATCGAAAAAGTTATTCACGATATTGAGATATTGGTTATAATAATTTGCTTTATATTGTTTCATACGTGACATTAATCATTGATCATAACAATTTGTTTTATATTGTAAAAATTGTTTAATTTTATTTTGTATTTTATATCCTCTCTGATAAAGATTAGCAACAAAAATCTCAAAATCGTTGCATTACAAAATCTACGTTAAATTCCCGCGACTCTCAATGTTTAATATCAGTTAGAAGTTAAATGAATCAATCAACTCACTGTTTGTTTTCTTCTCAATATCCGCACGAAATTAAAAAAAGAAAGAAAAAGACACAAAAGTAACATTTCCTACAAATTTCAAAAATGTTGTCTCTTAATTCTCCAAAAAAACAGAAACGAATGGCCGAAAATGGACCGGTTCTAATCCGTCACATTTCTTCGTTTCCTCGGTTGACACGCAAAGTCTAAAAACTCGTACATTCTCCAGAAGAACGGAACGACGAGACGGAGAAACGCAAGAAGCTGAAAGCCCGAGGCGTTTTCTTTCGGCAAGCCGCGTCTTACGTACGCTTCGAGATACTAAAACGGCCCGACAGTTTTCTGGTGACACGGTCTCGTACATACGTAACGCGTTTTACACGCGGTTGTCCGCCAGTCGACGTGGAAAAAAGCGCCCCGATCGCCAGTGGTTAGCGGTCTGCTGTACGTCCTTGGCACTTTATTCCCTGCTTCCTGCCCTTTCCAGGCTACGTACGTCTTGGATTTTATACGACCGCCATTCACCACCGTCCTTCGCCTCTTTTATCGCCCGACAATACGCAATCCCGATAGCTCCGGTTAAACGTACCGACGCAACCTTGTTTGTTTCGCGGGCTCTTACTCTTTTTATCACGCTTGCCGCGAGACCTTGCACTGTGATCGCGACGCTAATCTTCGTTAGCTCTTGAAGAGCTTGGCGCGAACGTTTGAGATCCTGCTTCTCGTCGTTGTTGTGTTTTATTTTGTACTGAAAATGATTTGGCCTCTTCAGGTGCAACGCTGATGCAACGAAAATTAGCGATTGGTCGATTTGGGTCACGTGATTCGCGAGGGGGCGTGGCGTAGACTTCGAGTAGGAGTGGCGTTGTCTGGTACTGAGCGAGCGCGCCTGTAATTTGTTTTCTATCGATTCAAATGTTTGTATATTAATAAAATTTTATGGCAAAAATGTTTCGGTTTACAACACCGATCTGTGTTTCTTGCGTTCACATTAACGTGCCAATTTAGCCTAGTGAATCGTTGTACAAATATTTTAACATTAAAACGAAATATATCTACGCATCACTATCATATGAACGTGCAAATAATTTCATAAGTGAAAATTATCGCATTATATCGAAAATTATTGTTGCGCATAAAGCAGCGAGATATATATTATTTCGTGGGTAAAGTTTCGATCGAATTCACATTAAATTATAATAATTCTGCGTGTTAACGCGCGATACGTCGATGTTTCGTCAATGTGTTCGCAACGCTCGATGAAAGTTCAAACTTCTCACGTAGATAATAAAATCTCTGGCGAGCAACAACACTGAAAAGAAACGTGAAGGGGGTTTTTAGATTGCCACAAATGAAACGCGGTTACTGTGAAAAATCACGGTTCCATCGATGTCATTTTGTTTTTTACGTGCTCGTCTTCCTCGCCGGTCTACTTTTATAGCGTAACATTTATGATCGTTCGCCGAGGTATTAATTTTTATTCCTCGAGAGTAAACGCGGATTCATTCGTTTTGTCCACGCATTAACAATCGTTCGACAAACAGTTTTTCTGAACTGTGTGATAATTATTTCCTTTTTCTTCCCCCCTGCCTCTTCGTTCAAAGAAGCTCGTAAAACCTTTGAAACGACAGAGGAAATTATTTCATAAATTCTTCTCGTGCCGGCAGAGATTAAAGAAAGCAACAAAGTCGCAGATAACGTGATTTCATCTCGGGTTGCTCTTTCTTCTTCTTCTTTTTTTTCTTTTTTTAATTTCGAGCTCGTTCGAACTCCTTTGCGCGAATATTCGTGCGTACACCCGGGGAAAGTAATTACAGAGGAAAAGTCTGTTTTAAACTCGCGAATGGCGCGATTCATCCAGTTGATGAGCTCTCCTCGAATATCGTGAATATGTGATTCACCGTTAGAAAGCATTCCGAGTGAGTGTTTCTCACGATGCTGAAAGAGCAATTAAAGCGAGGCACTTGTTGTGCGTTCGTGAACAGGTGTCGATTCGTCAAGCCGTTCGTTCGTAACAACATAGCGTGCAGTACAGGAAAATAATTTCAATTTGCCGCTTCGATGTTATTTAATTGTGTTCTGCCACATTAAAAAGAGAGTCACGCCTCAATTAGTTATTTATTACGTGCCTCATTTTGTGAATTTCTTATTATAAGTTGACGTTAAATTGACGAGCTGTGAATTTTCTTTTTTTTTTTTCAAATAAAAGCTGAAATGCCTGCAAGTGTATTATAAAACGGGAGATTGGTTTGAAATGATTTCCGTGTGATTTTGTGTAGCTTCGTAGTGATCAGATCGTTGTCCTAAAATTTCGATTCTTCAAGTTGAAGGCTGACAAATTAGAAATTACATATATGTATAACTTTTCATTATTTTAATTATGGCAATTAATTCTTACCTGAGAATAAAATCGAAAAGAAAATCGTAAGACGAGAGAT
Source organism: Melipona bicolor (assembly GCA_030673865.1). Lineage (NCBI taxonomy): Eukaryota > Metazoa > Arthropoda > Insecta > Hymenoptera > Apidae > Melipona > Melipona bicolor. The sequence continues at coordinate 2,011,932 of JAHYIQ010000005.1, forward strand.
TGATTGATTAATCTAATCAATTTTAAAATCACTGCAATTCGCATTGTTACAAATATGATGTACTTTACATACACCTAGCAAATTAACTTTTCCCTTTACAAATAACTGAACGTCGTACTAAGATTCTTTCTTAATTTTAGTAATTTTAAAAATCTTCGCAAGTAAAAACTTCGTTGAAACTTGAACTCTGCGCAATAAGCAACGATTGTTGTCAGTTGAAAGATTAATGTTTTAAATTTACTTGAAAAGTCCAAGTAAATTCTTCGTCGAAGAGAAAAAAGTAAATAAGTAAAAATAAATTTCGCAGAAATATATATCTTGCGTCTAATAAACGCGATTAGTCGAACGGAGAATCGTTTTCTTCGACTCTCCGTTCCGTTGCAGGCAATATGAGTTATAACCGATAATTATTTGAAGGCTCAGAACAAAGGAGGGTTGTGCCAGGGACGAGATTAGAAGAGAGGAAAGCATGTAAGTCGCGTAAATGATAACGGCGAACATTGTGCGCGGCAGACGATAAGGTTTAATTGCCCTCTCGTTGTCTTTCTCCTCCTCGTTCGAGGTTTCTCGGGGTTTCTCGTTCCGAGGAATATCCGGCTTTTCGAATTGCTTCGATTTCCTACTTGTACTTCGCCCCTTCGCTTCCTTTCTTCGCTACTTCGCTGCTCCCGGCGAGATAAACGATGTATTTTTCTCTTATTTCTCTCCCTTCTGCCTCCTTCTGGAAAATGGATGAAGCATTCCCTTGTTATCTCGCTGATAAAGTGTAACAACAATATGTTGGATTAATACAATATAGCGTTATTTTAGTCAATAAAGTGTAATCCGGTTTAAAATTAATACATCTCTTTGCAATTTGTTGGAGGTCTGTTGATTTTATTGATATATTAAATAAAGAAAGTTTTATTATATATTAATAAATATATTAAATATATTAAATAAAGAAAGTTGTAATATTATAACAATTATAAACAATTATATTATAATACAATATTATAATAGGAGAAGAGAGAGAGAGAAAAAGGAGACGGTAGAAATGAAGAGATAAGAGGAGAAAATAGAGAAGAGAGGATGAATAGAGAATAGGCTAAGAGAGTAGATAGATAAGACCAAGAATATAGTATAAATATATATAATGTATACAATAAAAATAAATATTAATAATATAACAATATTATTATAATATTATATATATATATTATATTTATATATTAATATATATATATATATATTATAAAAAATGTATGTATAGTAAATGTATTACAAAATAATTTGTAATATGCAAGAATAATTACAATTGAAAATTATACGTAATATATATAGCACAAGTGGCAAAAAACAGTTTGGAGTAACATGCAACGTCATGAGACAGTGAATAAAGAAAATTGTACATCCAATTCACTCCCATAATCATTCCAAAATATTTACCATTGCACGGTGTATATCAGTGTATGCTGCATTTTACGTGAATTGCTAGCTTTAATTTTATGCAAATGCGTTTCGTGTAGAATATCACGATTCGTATATACCACGATCCCTTGCTTAATTCATGTTATCCAATTGACTTTAGTTTCGCAGAGTAATTCATAAATCTGTGTGTCTGTGTGTGTAAGGGAAGAAAATTAAATTCAGTAATTCTCGATAAATTTTGTATCTCGAAACGTACATGTTTAGTGTATAATTACTGCAATTTCGTTAATTGGTAGTTACGTTTTCCAAGTTGATCATCCTTTTTTAAATTTCCAATGTAAAATTTATTATAAATATTTTGTGTGATATAGAACGTTCCTTCTGATAACGAAATAAATAATGGCACTTTAACAAGAATAGGATCAAAATTATTATTTTAAGAATAAACTAATAATTGAGGATAAATTAATTCACAATTTTGTTAATTTGCTCTTTTCATACGTTTTTTTTCTTTTTTCTAAGATAATTAAAATTGGTTATTTTAGTAATTTAAATGCCTTTCACGTCTCAGAAACGACAACGAACCTGGCAAAGAAAAATTTTCGAAATTTCAAAATAAAACATTTCCAACTGCGCTACGCGATAAAACGCGTCACGGCGTAATTTCGCTCGTAACATTTTTTTATACATATTATCCCAGATAAGGTAAAGAAAAAAAGCTTGTCACAAGCAACAATAATTATAAAAAGCAGTAAATTGTGCAGGAACGTACGTGTATTCCGTACGTTTAATTCCTACCGGCAGAGAACTCCGCAGAAAAGTTTCGCGGAAATATTTCATCCGAGTTTAAGTTGTCCGCTGTTTGTGTGCACGTGAAAACTGCATGTTCGTGTTTCGTGTTGTTTTAAATTTGAAATTTCACGGAAATCAGCTCGTCGACTATTAAAATACACGTAATTTTTCTCACCGTCGTACATTATTATTTGAATAACACTATTTCAAGTGGATATATAGAAACACAAAATTAGAAATATAAAATTGTAACATTAACGTAAACAGCACACTAATTTTTATATATAATGTATATTCAATCTTTGTGTTTAAAATTTATTATTTTATATACATATATATATAATAGTAATATATATAAAGTAATATATATAATAGTAAATTGAATTAAATTATTATTGTATATATCATATATAATTATATAATTATATATTGTAGCATAATAATATATGTTATATATTATATAATATTGTAATAATTATTATATATGTTATAACATATATTATTATGCTATTATAGATATTTTGTTAATTTAATAATAATTCAGAATAATCGAATGATTTATATTATAATTATGTTTCTATAGTACACATTAACATGCCTTCCAGAACTATATTATATTACACGTATTATATATACATTTTTTAAACATTTTTCCCCAATTTTTCTGAATTGCAAAATTATGTATTTCTTCCTACTGTGCTTTATACCAGTTATCTTCAATAATCTACTCTATCTCCATCGATCATTTTTGATGCTATATATAAATGTATCCGAGTGTATAGAAACAGAAGGATACGTCACCTCCTTCTTATCTACCCTTTTCATTACAGATCTCTTTAATCCTTTCAATAATTTCTTCGTTTATTTATTCATATCATTTTTATCACTTCCAACGCAATTACATCCTGATATGTTATTAAAATTTAATACGAATTAAACGTCTAAACATCGTCCGATATTTTTCAATTAGAACTTGCAACATTATCAGCGAGATGCACTTGTTACGTATACATTTAATACGTTACTCTCAATGTTATCGCATCTCCAATCGGATGACCAATGTTCGAATAATCGGGGTTGTACAAAGTTCGTCAGCTGTTTCGTTATTTAAAATCAACGTTGTTGAAACAACTGCCCGATCCAATACTCGAATAAACAAGATGCAAGTTGCATTACACCGCTTCGTTGCGCGTTTCAATTAAATTGAATTACGAAACACGGCGCATTAAATGGCCGAGTCGCTTTGAAATGGCCAACGGCCAGCTCCTTTCCAGCGATCGTCCTTTTTTTTTTTCCTTTTCTTTTTCTTTTTCGTTCTATTTTCCGCGGCGGGAAATGTCCCTTTGTACGGCCGCCGCGCGGCAATTTAAAAATTAATTGCAAAAGTTAACGTGGATCTAAGCGTGAAGAATTCCAACGCGGATCTTCCGTTGCTCCTACTTCAACGCCGCGACGCGTTTATTTCCGTTTGTAATTTAGCGTTCCTCACGCTGCCGTTATGGCCATTTTTATTACTTCCTGCCGAGCGCGATTTTTGGCCGGTATTTAAAAACTTCAAATCCAGAAATCCGGGTCAGGGAGTGGGAGAAGGGGGGCAAATTTGAAATTTGCTTTAAAAATTGCCGCGGCTGACACGGTTTAAAGAGGATAATTGCGAACTTGACTCGCGAGCGTTTCGAAATTTTGCTATCTTTTGTCCCGCTGAGGTTTTAATGATAAGGAATTAAGTTAATTAGAACGTCTGCCGCGTTTTCTTTCTCGATGTTTTTTTTTACGATTCTCGTGTTTCATAACGTGCGTTTTTAATGCACAAAAAAATGGATGATGATACATACATTGTATATGAGATACATACATTATTCTTCGAGCTAGCAATTTGCACCAATAAATGTTCAAAGTTTACAGAAATCGATGCAAGGATTTATCAATGTTCTTTGTCCAACAAAAATTATAAAGTGAATAAAATTCCAGTCTTTAATCTAATTCCTACTGAACAATTTAATCCTGCTAGTTTCCTTCAATTTCAAAAAATCACATACGACTACTTTATCTTTTTCTCGAGAAATTTGTCAAGTTATAAAAGTTTATTAATCGTAGGAAAATATATTTGAATGAACCCATAAAATTATTAATTCGCAGTGTAATGTTGAAAAATTGAAATTAATGATAGAGGATCGTAAAGGATTACAAATTAACATTATCAAAAACGTTGGTCTTTGATGGGTTAAAAATGACTCTAAAAATATAGCACAGTCAATGATAATTCTCGCAAACTGTTCGCGCTTGCTGAGAAATCTACTAACTCCACACTAGTAGAACCACTTTTATCCAAACTTTTATTTCACGAATATCTTAATATTCAGTTGTACACTGCAATAAAATGTCCTGCAGTAAATGACAATTTTCCAGTTATTAACAAATAATCTTGTTGGATAATACAACGTTCGAATATCCTGATATTTAAAAAAAAAGTTCTATTCTAAAAGGAGGTTCTACTATTTTTACATACATGTATGTATATCTTGCATGAAGATTGAAATTATAATCTCAATCATAATCTATGTACACCGATTAAAAATGCACAAGCTGCGAAGAATGTCGTGTATGACACTGAGATTCTTCGTAATTAAACAGACACGTTTGGCAGGGAAATATCGCTGAAGGGGACGAATACAGGGAACCGTGGCCGGCAATCGGAATTGTCAGTGGTCGACAGAAGATGGGGATGAATAAATAAAAGGACAAAGAATGAAACGAAGCCAGCCTGTCGGCAAAATCATTGGACGGAATCGTTTTCCGTAAAACGCAGTGTCATACATTGTATCAACTCATTAATGGAAATGGCTACTGTGCACGTTATTTTCGTATGCAGTGAACTATTTATGAGAACAGACTTTGTTGACATATCGTTTGTTCCTACAATGATATTTAAAAAAAAACAACTACACGATTTCTACCCCAGTACGATTTGTCTCACTGAAAGGCCCAGAAGCAACTGTTCCGACTAGTTTTTGCCATAAAATTTTATTGATGTGCAAACATTCGAATCGATAGAAAACAAATTACAGGCGCGATCGCTCAGTACCAGACAACGCCACTCCTACTCGAAGTCTACGCCACGCCCCCTCGCGAATCACGTGACCCAAATCGACCAACCGCTAATTTTCGTTGCATCAGCGTTGCACTTAAAGAGGCCTGATTTTCCGCTAAAATCACTTTCAGTGATAAAAAAGCCATGACGTGACAATATTTTTTATTTCCAAACCGGACACGTCCTCCCCAACGTCGAAGCTTCTAAAGCTCCTCGACGTTCCTGCTCGATGGATAATGCGCGTCAAATTTTACGAGCACGCTCGTTTGCCAACAGAGATAATTAAATCTTAAAAAGGAAAGAAGAGAAAGAAAGAAAGAAGGAAATGAAGGTAGCTTCGCTAGCGGGCTTGGCAGCCGGACAATTTATACGTCTAATAAACCCAATTGCGCCTTACATAACGTACACAGGCCACGAGCGACGGGAAATATTCGATATTCCGTGGCGGTGGCCTCCCCGAGGGGAAAAACGCAGACTTTTCCAAACGAGTCTTGGCACTGCTGGCTATTCCGTTTCGGTTTCGTTAATCGCGTACACCTATTGGCTGGCAACGGAATCGTGGAATGGAGCCGTCACGGAGCCATTGAAGTCGCGAACGAATTGAAGTCGAGAGACCGGGGACGGTCGATTCGCCGATCGGAGGGCACAAGGGAACCGGAAACGCTCGGTTGACTCGCCCGTCGCTTCCATCTTGGTTGTGCGCCCCGGGATAGCGAACTCGTCGTTACACGCTCGACTTCCTTACTTTGTTTGTACGATAATGTCTATTAGGAAGCCAACGATCCGTGCGTACGTGATAATTATCATGGGGATGGGAACGATGCACGATGCCTTTGGCTACGGCACGATGAGGCGTGACCAATGGAGGTAGAAGTTGATAATTGCAGCTACGTAAATATGTTTAAGAATCACTGTACTTTTGTAACCAGAATTTCGTTTATTCAGAGGGGGAACAGATTGTTGTATTGAACAATTGTAGTTATTTAATTGAAGATTGGAGGGACTGGTAATTGTTGTAAATAAATCTCGTCTTTTCTATTGATGAAAATAATCAGACAGAATGAAATCTTTGATACGTAAATATATCGATATGAAAATATATATACATATATATAAATAATTGAAAATATATATATCGATTTATTGACAAATTTGTGATTTTTCTTGTCGATTATTTTGTCAATGAAAGACAACTCTTTGCTGAATATAGTAGGTTTAATTAAATTTAGTAATAATTATAATTATGTTGTATTATAATGTAATTATTATTTCTGTGCATTATCAATGAGTCTGATCTTTTTCGAAACTCTTTCTTTTATTTATATTATAATTATGTTATTCTGCTATAAGCCTGTGATAATTTATTTAATTATTAAAAATTAGTGATTAAACTGAGAAATTTCAAAATTAAATGTTGTTAAGACTAAATTGTTACATCTGCCAATACTGATGACATCATTTAGGGATTAAACCAAAAAGAAAAGTACATCTTGTGAATTTATTCAAAAATAAAGAATCTGTAGAATTTCCTAATTTAGCATGAAAGAGCAATTCATAACATGTATACACCAATATCACGCATATGGACAATTTTAAACTTCTCCTTACCTTATACGTGCTATACTCCAAACGAAAAACAAACGAACTTGGATGAAAATTCACTTCTGCCCGTAATGTATCTCTCTATCGTCGTTCAAGTTGCAAGCTCCGCTTCGGATACTTCTTCGATTAATTTTCTCAATTGCCTTGTCACTTCCGGCTCGATTCACCACAGTCGGCGCGCATTTAATCTAATAAGACAGGTATGTCGAACTTACGGCTTTGCGGATCGAATAGTCTGCTATTAGATTGTGTGCGGTTCCTGTTTAACATGTCCGAATTAATACGTCAGTAGGTTTCCCTATTAATTAGCTTCTATGGAGATGCGTTCGTGGTGAACCGGAACGTAGAATGTACGATATCGAGCTGCCGCGACGTTATACATTTAATACCTCAAAGACATTGGGGCAATACCACGCTGCTGCGCGTCCAATTAAATGGTAATCATGGAAAAACAAGAGCGTTATTCTGCTTTACCTGGTTGGTGCACTTTGTTATTGCAATCCGCTTACGCAAGAGAATTAATCGTAGTTTGAATTTTCGTAATTAGTTTCAGTTCAATTGCGTTCAGTTTATACAAAGAAACGTGAAGTGTTTGATGCCCGACTTGTACGTGGGCGGTCTTAGGAAAGGATCGCCCGATCTTTGACACGTAATTTTAAATTTTTCACACGCTGGTGGTGTATGAGGAGTTCATTCTCTAATTTAATAATATTCGTATTCGTGTTTGAATAGGAAAATAATGTTATCAGAATAAACTCCTCACAAACTCTTTAATACATAATTTTAAATCCACTATCTGTTTCATTAAAATTACGATTAATTGCAACATATTAATTTAAATTAATTGTTGATTATAATCGAACACCATATTTTTTAATCGAACATCGTATTTTTTAATTTAAATTAATTATTGATTACAATCAAACACCATATTTTTTAATCGAACATCGTATTTTTTAATTTAAATTAATTATTGATTACGATCAAACACCATATTTTTTAATTGCAATCGAACATATTGTAGTTTGTAATTTAAGTTAATTATTGATTACAATCAAACGCATTGTCATACATTTTCAAACGTCATTATCAATGCAAGCATTTTTAGTTTTCGCATACATCCAAAACGTCCAATTTAATTTGAATTACCATCGAAGTATCTTCTGCTACAATTTAAATATCGTCTGGTATTGTAAAAACAGTGCAGTCCCTCGTAGGATTGACAATTACGTATCGACGCGTCGAAATGCGATCGATCGTTGCGTGGAATTATTACGGAGTTATTATCCTTCTTCTTGAACTGCTGAAATATTCCACTTTTATACATAGCCGAGTTATCGGAGCACGAACGAAAAATTTCCGAGAACGGCAGCTACTCTGTCGCAGTGACTTATGTATGTGACTCACGTCTTATCTAGCTAGCACCCTCTCATTCTTGCAATTCTTCCGTCTGGGGCTCTCTTTCAGTTTCCTCGGATGGCAGGCTGACGGTGACGCTGGTTGGTTCGCATGACTCGTTCATCTTGAAAACTCGTTCAGAAAGGGGGTCACACCAATCTTTCTCGCTTCTTTCCTCCTCTCGATTCCTAGTATGTAGTATGTAGTACATACGTACGTGGTACATGTATACATACATATATATAGTATATATACGTATGTATGTATATATACGCTATGTAGAGCATGTACGGGGCCGTCGTTATCCCTTTAGCCGGTCGAAAGTTTGAAAAGCCACGGCGAAACTGAGCCTTAGTTTTCCAAGTTTTCAGATCGCGCGGCACGAATTTGCTGATTTCGTTGATTCGTAAGCCGATCGGTCGCCGCTCGAGGAACCTGTCGAACTTGCGTTTCAGGTTTATTCGCTCGCGATACAGTGTCCAAAGTTATCGAAAGTCGATTTAAGTTTCTTGGCCGCGATGACAATATGGGAAAGGTGCAATTTGCGCTTGAAGTTGATCTCAGGTTTTACACGCCGTTGAAAAAATATGTGGTTGAGTGGAATATATATATATATGATTTGATAATCTGGGTAATAATTAATAAACACGTACGTACAATAATATATATAAAGTATTTATTCGCTTCTATATTAATGTATGTATATGTTTGAATTATTTATATATTTGTATGTTATATTTATGTATATAAAGTTATATCATTTATAGTATTACATGGAATTATTTATAATAATATATATTAAAGTAATTAATATAAATAGTTTATATTATTTGTATAATATTGTACTGCATTTATAATATTATTTACGATATTTAATACATTATACTATAATATATACATTAAATTATTATATTGCAATATTAATTTATACATTGTAGCATAATGTATATATTATAATTGTACAGTCATTTACTAAAATTTTGGTACATGAAAGAGTTATTTTATCTCAACAACAGGTCTTTATATTTGAATGAGAGTGAGAAGCTATTTTATTTAATATTTACCAGATAGCTACCTAAACAGTGTTCCAATTTATTCGCTTTGTAAGTGATAAAGTAAATGTAATTAAGTGCAAATATTTTTAAAAATCATTTTATATATTTGTACGTGTATTTTTGCTCGTTTAGATTTTTATCACAAAGACATAAAAATCAAGATCTACCAATCCGGTAACGACCAGATGCCGTTATATTCAGCAGTTAATAATTAATTTCCAAAGAGTGTATTGCGTAGCCCTGGTCTCGACGACGGCGTCTAATTTTGCTGAGCTCGCCACGCCTGTTTAAGCTGATCATTTAGATAGAGATGCTCTAAGTTGCGTCGCAACTTTGATGCGAATAGCACGACACAGCTTGTCACTTTGAAATTTCGTGGCTGATAGGGTTGAATACTCATGTACCGTTTGCATATAACGCAGTTTCGTATACCGGAGTTAGATTAGATCTCCAGCTTTTCATAAAGTAATTAATTTTATACGACGATGGGTATAACCATATTTTCTGTCATAAAATTTCATGTAACTGCACTATTATATTTCATGAACGAACGACAAGTTTCGTGGGACAGAGAGATAACAATTTTTACTCTAACGGAGTAAGAATCGTTTTGTTACATTTATGTGAAATTTCGTGTAAGAGTAATTGTGGTGGCAAATAGGTTTTAATTTATGAAACGTTATGCCATGAAGGATCGAGCAATAATTCATTAAAATATTCAATTTCTCTAAATTTCTAGAAATTAGGTGAAGCACGTCCTTGAAATTTCCTTTCATAATTTCAATATTAAAAGACTACGAATATTGCGATACTGAAATACAAAATGTGGAATTAAATATGTAAGATTAAGAATAAAATTAAATATAAAATTAGATAGGAAATTGAATGTAAAGTAGAATTAATTATATAAAATCAAGTGCAATATTAAGGGATTGCAAATGAGTTAAATAAAACGGTGAAAAGTATATTTAATATAATATATAAAATAATAATAAAAATAGAAACTCAGCTGCTTGCACCGAATTTTTCCAAACTCTCATCTTGCAAATGTTGCAAAATCTGATTCTCAACGAATTCAAAATTCTCAAAGTTTAATTCAGTGTCCAAAAGTTCTGAAGAATTTACCAATTCAAAGTAAAAATGTTCTAATGTTCGAAAAGGCAGATAATTCTAAAAATGTTGTATTTTGTCACGTTCTTATATAAAAGAAGATATTGTTAAATGTTCTTAGATGTTGTTACACAATCTTGAATCTTAGATATTGGATTGAAAAATCCTATCGCTCTCTGAACGAGTTGAACAAGTTGGAGAACAAATTATTAAAAGTAATGTTAGGTATTTATGGAATTTTATATTTTTCTGAACGTGATCAAAGAAATCAATATTCCAAATAGAAACATATTTCATCCACCAAATATTATAATAACTGCTCTGTTTTTAATTTTCACCCTGCGCATATTCTGTAGATTTTTACGTGTTTCGCAGATATTTGTAATCTGCTAATTATTATTCGCATTCTCTCATCAATCTCATGTTCGCAGTTCTCCGCAAAAGTCGAAATGCCAGTGGCAAGCAGGGCAGAATCCCGAACACCCTATTTGTCGTTCGTTTCTGCTTGTCAGATCGAGGCACGACGAGCCTGACGACTCGTAAAACAGCGGGTCGAAATGACGTGCGCGACGAAAGTGTGACGAGGGGGCTCGAAAAGAGAGGGAAAACAACTTCGATGCATCCATAAACCTGTTTACCGCTTGTACGGCGCGTCACGTGCACAGAAAGAGCCACGCAGGGGTCATTAATATTCAAGAGACGCTGGATCAGATTTTATTCACACCAGCCGTCATAAAGCAACGAATTGATGCTTCCACGCGTGCGGTTACCGCGTGACAGTGGCTGTCGAAATTGAAACGCCGCTCGAGGTCTGATGCGTCGTACTTGGAATAATTCGTGATAGAACCCGGTGTAAGAACGGCGGATGAATTTTCATGTTCGTTTAATTGACACGTTTGGAAACGAAAGACGTGATATCACGATGTCAGTGAGATCTGTTTTGCAATTCGTTTTGATCCGACGCGATTAATATTTATTATGATGATTATATTATAATTTATTATAATGGGAATGTAGGAACTTTGAAAGTGCAGAAATATGTCGAATATATATAGTGAGATAGAAAGATATGTAAAATGGAATAGTATTATATTGTTGTAATATTCTTTACATCTTGTGGTACAATTTTTTACCTATTTTTAATTATTAATAAATTCGTAATGTGTATTATATTAACATATTACATACTATATATTATATATTATTATATTAATTAATGTATTAGTACATTTATAAAAATCTGAATCTTTTTTGCAATTCGTTTTGATCCAACGTGATTAACATTTATTACGATGATTATATTATAATTTATTATAATGGGAATGTAGGAACTTTGAAAGTGCAGAAATATGTCGAATACATATAGTGTGAAAAATATATAAAATATAATAGTATTATATAATACTCTCTATATCTTGTGGTACAATTTTTTATCTATTTTTAATTATTAATAAATTCATAATGTATATTATATTACTATATATTACTGTATATTATTATAAAAATCTGAATCTTATAAGTATCTACAATTTAATGACGAATCAAAAAAAGTTCGTAGAACTTCAACAGATGAGTATGAATAGTTGCAGTGGCGATTAGATTCCGTAAAATAGTAATTGTTTACTGACGTTCGTATAATGTTTTGCGTGAAATTAACAGGTATTTTTATACTTACACGCAGGAATTTATATTTTTAGAAAAATTTTAGAAAAATAATTTGATTTTGAAATATAATTTGGTGTCTTCAGAAAAGATATTTGACATCTAAATGATCTTTTACGATGCCCAGAATGGTTTCTAAGGATCCTTTTGCATTTCTTTCTTTTTTTTTTTTTCGAAAGAACGAAATTAGAAGGAAATTTTTAACAAAGCTTTCGTTACACAGGTATATTTAAATGTTTAATTTCAAGTGACCCTCTTCACGGTAACGTGAGATTGCTGGCACACAGTTTGAGCTAAAATTTCCACGTTTACCGCGGCAATACGTATTCCACGAAATATTTAAAACTTTTCGCGAATTTTTTCCTTTTGAAGTTATAAAACAGACATTTTTATAAAGAATTTTCCAGGAAAAAGTGAAACTTTTTATTCGGAAGCGTACAATTTCTACAGAGGTCAATATTTTTGAAAAAAAATTTCTACGCATTTCGTAAATGTAGAAACTAAAAACATTTTGGTCTTTTCTTTATTTCGAACCGTGCGCCCATAATGGTGCGACGGCTTAAAACGGTGCTACGTCAAGATAGTTCTAGCTGAACCAGTTTGCAAAAAAGAAACGAAAGAAAAACAGAAAATTATGAAAACCTCACATCAAATTCTCTTACAATTTCATTTTCTCTTTTCGTAGGAAAAAATACAAAAGACCTTTCTACGTTGATCTAACTCAATTTTCGATCACAAATATTACAAATATTTTCTTTCCTTCTAGGAATATTCCATTTTTTAAGTAACTTTTTCCATTCGGAGTTGTCGGTTTTCAACAATTACAAAATAAAGTAAATATAAAGAAAGTTGCTAGATTATTACAGATCAAAGATTTTAAAATTTTGCTTGACCCATTTGATCGTGTTTCGAGACACAGTGTAATTATCGCACAATTTGGCATTACAGTAGAACTTCTTTATATGAATTCCATTTATTTGAACCAAATTATAATCAACACCTGATAAAATGAACTCTTGCTAGTTGACTCTACTTCATTTGAATATGAACGAAAAATCTCTAGTAGAGGAAAGAACCAGTGGATTCCTATTATACACCCCTGGTGTATAAAAAAAACTTCCAATGGAAAATATTAAAAAAATATTAAAATACTGTTAAAACACTATTTTATTGAGATTCTGTTGCGTCTGTTTAAAACACACGAGAAAGTAAAATTAACGATTTCAATTGAACGAAAGATTTCATTATTCACTGAATTTTCAAATATTTTTGTCAGGAATACCTTAACTATTAGTCCGCGGATAAAACAGAGATCTGTCTTCAAATTCAAATCGTACAGATTGTTCTATTAAATTGGAAACAATAGAATGTCTCGCGATCGACTAAAGACATTAAAAAAACTACACGACTCGTACCCCAGTACGATTCGTCTCACTGAAAGACCCAGGAGCAACTGTTCCAACTAGAAAATGAAGATGACCTTTTTGCCATAAAATTTTATTGATGTGCAAACATTTGAATCAATAGAAAACAAATTACAGGCACGATCGCCACTCCTACTCGAGGTCTATCCCACGCCCCCTCGCGAATCACGTGACTCAAATCAACCAATCGCTAATTTTCGTTGCATTGGCGTTGCAGCTGAAGAGACCCGATTCTCTGGGTTACCCAGTGATAAAAGTGTCTAACAAAAGTTATTTGGCTCGAAAGAGAACATCTTAAATTATTCTACAAATTATTATCATGGTAATTATTCTTCTGGATCGAATTGTGGGGAAGATTTCAAGATTAATTTAATTTCTTCCGCTTTTACGTGAAATCATATAATTTCAACCGCATTGATCGATTTTTTTTTTCCCAACAACATCTGTTCTACCAATTAAACTGAACATCCTAACGCAACAAGTCAGGTACACGGGAATAAGTTCGTCGCGTAATAAAGTCGCCACCCGAAGATGCCTCGTCGGATCATCTAGTCGCGTGTCTCGCATCGTTATTCATCGATAACTGAAATTGACACACACCGCGTGGACTCGGCGGTGATCAGGACCGGGATTCCACGCCGGGACTGAGATCAACGAATCGTCCGAGCGTTCGTGTCCTTCGTGCAAATTGCGCGAAAAGCCGAGAAAACGGGTATCACCGAGTGATAATTAACGAGCGTTCGTTAGCAGGACGTAATTACAGAGGAATCGATTAAGCGCGCGGGGGCACATCGGCATTCCCCGGCTGTTCTTGGAGTTCGGGGGGATAATGCTCGACGAGAGAAAATGATAGCGGCAGGCACGAAATAAGGAGAGTCAACCCCAAGAGCCCCCGACACGAGCCGTATTGGCATTGCTGGCAGATTCAATTTAAGATAGCCGCGAACTCTGGACTCTCTGAATACGGCGTGCTATATTAGAGTTCATGGAAGTTTACTGTACCAACACCCCTCCCCTTCCTCCCCCAAACACATCCATAGGGGCGCGAGAGCCGGTTGAATTATGCTCCGCGGCGTTAACCACTCTCCCGACCATGTATCCGGTGGTCTCATAATTTCTAATGGACACGCAAACACCGTTTCATGCCGGCCGACCAGTGAACGATTGTGTGTCTCCTTTTTCGCGGGGCCGGGGGGAAGGCGGCGAAATTATCGATGGATAAATACATAATATATTGAATTTGGACTTGGCAGTTTCAAATTTCAGAATTTTTTATTTAGATTATTTAAGATAATATTTGAAACAATATATGTATGGAGTATATTTCTACATCGAAAGTCGCTATTTCTGAAAATTATCAACTTGCTATTTCTTATAGTCTTACTTATAAATTCGTATTCATATTTTTTAAGAATAGAATTGGAAGCAATAGAAACATTTTTACTGACACTGTACCAAGTCCCGCGAATATAAAATATATAATACAAATCTATAAACTTTTAAGTTTCGAAATCTATCACTTTTGTTTGCTAATAAGTTTCATCAACTTCCGTTTTATTTCAGGAATTTGAACTATCTACCGAAAAATACAAACGAGTGAAAAAAAAAAGGAATTTGAACAACATATCTGAAAATCAGACGTCCGAAGGATTCGAGAGAGAATTTTCTACCGCGCGGGAAAAATAATCGATCGAGGCACGAGCTCTGGAGTATCTGTTCGAACAGCTATCCAGTGAATCCTCTTTTTAACGAGCCGTCACGAAGATTTATCGTGCCCGCGGATAAATCTGTCACATTTTTGCCGACTGAGATTGTACGTGATATTCTTGGGGGAGCAGCGGGGGCTGAGAACAACTCGGTGTCGCGCTAAGACGGATAATTTGTTACGAGCCGAGATCTTCGGCTCGTTTCCACGGTCTTCCACTCGCTTCTCCGCGTTCATTCGCAGAAACGGGATCTCTTTCAGTGATTTCGAGGCCCGTCCTGTTTACCGATAACGAATCGAATTTTTCAGGCAGCCGTTATCTCGACAGAGATTTTTATTCGCGTCCCCTCGGCCGGCTGGATTTGCAGGCATCGTATGTCTGCGTTCGTCGTCACGTTTTGCGTTTCAATGGATAGAACTGTTCGATCGAACTCGTTGTTCCGTAGTTTTTTTCCTCCGTGGTTCCATAGCTTTTTTCATAAAGCTTGATCATTCGCGTTTCGAAGGAAGAGCAGACGAAAACCACTTACGAAGGTTAATATTTGTCAAATTATCAGTTCTCGCAGAACAACGAGAGTAATAAATTCTCGATTTTTAAAGGTCACGATTTACGCTGCACAAAGTTCTTGGAAGTTAATTCAGATTAAACTTTGCTTTATTCAATTTGAAACGAAACCAATGAAAACGCAATTCTTCTATTGATTTTGTCTTATATTAACGCTCGTTCCTTATTTTTTTAGGTCTTGCTTTATTTAGATCTTGGACCGTCATTATTCTTCATTCTTGTGTGAATTTAATCTTGCAATCTCTCTCTCTCTCTTTCTCTCTCTCTCTCTCCTCTCGCTTGTACGTTAACGCGGGTACGTTAGGAGACTTAACGTGACCATATCTCGTAACATAAATCCACTTTACTTCCCTACTGTGTAATCTCGCAAGTCGAATTCCTATTTCAACGAGAGACAAGCATGTTCCATCCCCGCATTGATTAAAGTTTTAACCCCACGTGATTCCTAGCCAATCTCACCCTGCTTCCCTTCGAACGAACCTTTAAGATCACATCTCTCCGGTCGGCGGTGACCCCCATTGACCCTTATCTACGTTTCCGAGAGCAGAATCTCGTTTATTTAACTGGATCTATGGTTTCACTCAAAGAGCCTCTTTTTTTCCTCTTTCTTCTTTCTTCCGGCTCTAAATTTAATTAATCACGACGGTGGATGAACGCACGTTTAATGGAACGACAGTATGATTTTTTGTGAAAATGTTGGATCATGTTTTTTCTATAATTCCACGGCTTCTTGAAGTTAATAATTTAAATTAAATAATCGAGATATCGAACAGATTTTAATACTTACAAGTTTGTAATGTGCGTTCGAAATTTCAAAATGTGTATTATACAGTAATATATAGAATAAATTAAATTTTCACCTAATAATTACTTACGCTGAAAATTCACAAGAATTAAAATGAGTTGGTTCTATAGAATAATACATTTGGCATTTGCCTTTGTCATTTTTTTTTTTTTTAATATTTGGAATTTGGAAATAATACATAAAATTGTTCTTATTAAAGTTTATGGAACGATTTAAATAATCTGCAACAAAGGAAAGTTGAATCGAAACTTGGAAATGTAAGAATTCTGAATGCAGAATAATTGCTTTAACAGTTTTCTTCTTCAGTCTTTTTCTTTGTTCTTTCGTTTTTAACATGCAAATGTTGGTAAATAATTCTTGAAAATCTACAATGCTATTACTTTTCTCTTCAGATTAAAATTTTTCTTGCAACCATCAGAAAATTTTAACTTTTACCTCCCAAAAAAAAAGAAATAATTTAAATGTCGCTACTTTTCTGTTCAGACATTGCTGTAATACTCGCAAAATATAGATCACGTTAATAATCAATGAACCAAAATCGCATCGTTATTATGTTTCGATAAATTAAGGTGCAATCGATTATTACACATTTACATCATACATTCGTGTGATACTATTTTCGTATCGATGAACGAACAGTTCATTCGTACAAGTGAAATTCGTATAATTAACTATGTATGTACCGTGGAAGTTCGCTCATTCTCTCCAGTACCTACGATTTCTCGTTCAAATAATAGAAGTTCAGATGAGTGAATTCAATCGGTGGAACTTCAATTAATCGGCGCGCTAACTAAAATTTCCTTCTCGCAAATGAAGTTCGAATAAATGGAGTTCCACTAAATGATATTACTATTCTCCTCCTTAACTGGAATATTCCAAGTATGCTCAAGTTGTTGAAGCGTGAACAAAAAAGCTGTTAACGGGTGAAAAAGCAAAAGTTAAATTACCGTGTTAGCTCTGCACATTCGTCCAAACATATAAGCAGAAATATCGTCAAATATAAGAAATATTGTCAATTTTTAATTAACAAGCGATTTGGTTTTAGCTTATAACATATTTAAAATCCTCGGTTAGATCTATGTAAACGTTCAATGTAACATTACTATAAATGTGTTTCTAAAATTTAGAAAAGACAAATGCAACGCAAATTTATTTTTTTTCTTAACGATCAAGCATTAAATAAATGTTCATACTATGAAATCTGGCATTAACTTTTCCGAGCAAAAACGATCAAATGATCATAGTTTTGAAGTTGTCAAGAATATAATAAATCCTTTATTTTTTAATAACAAATTCAATGACTTTTATAAAAAAAAAGAACATGTACATAATTGATTATCAAACTTTCTTCAAATATACATGCTTTGGGATTTTATTAGCACTGTATTAAATCAAATATTTTACATTCGTGTATATATATAATACTTTATTTGTACACACTTATATTATATAATTATATTAACACTAGAACTACCAAAATTTCTCAATTTCTAACTTTTGTTGAATATTTTACGGATGTAAAACAGTGTATTTTTAGAGATTTAAATATATAAATAAAAGCTTGTGTGTTTCATTGTATTGTAAAATTTTCACTTGAGCATCTCTCATGAAAATTTTAAGGTTCCAGTGCTCTTCAAGTACCCTAAACAATTAATTTTCAAATAATTCCATTAGATGTTCCAAATTAAATTCTGTTTAATGTCTGTTCCAACACAAACAGAACTTCGCAGTCAGTGTTCACAAGCAGATACCTATTTCTTTTTTCTTTTTCGTATTAAAGAAACAACAATCTTCGAACAAACACTTCGTCTAATTAATAGGCGACGGATGTCGGCAGGAAGAGCGAGGGAGCGCGCGGCGAATTTTCGATTCGCTACACGAAGCCCATTAAAGACAAATCTCGTCGGTTCGGGGATCGATCGGACTCATCGAGCACACTGGGCTTCGAATTCTGATGGCTGCCGGTGAATCAGCCCTCCCCGGGAGCAGCACGGGTTCGGGTTTGCATAGGATTCTCGCTGATCTAAAATTCGAAAAGCAGCAGGGCGGACGATGACAGATCAATACGCGCCCTATCCTTCTTCTCCTCCTTTCCCCCGTTTGCTGTGTTGCTCCTCTCCCCCGCGGAGGAGAATCTTCCGCCCTTACTCTGGAATTTCCTTTCGGCGCGCCCTCCCCCCTGATGGAGCGCCATAGAAGCGGGCTGTCTTCTTTTCCCCAGACTGATCCTTTTATATGATAATTGCAACGTATTTGCCAGAGATCGTGTATAAACTGGCGGGCTTTATTGGGACGAAGCACACTGCATTGTGGCCTGGCCGCAAGGTCGACAGATTCGAGCCACCCCCATCCCCCTGCGCGTCTTTCTTCGCTTCCTTCCGTATTTTCGTGTATCCCGAACGTCTTCGTCCTCGTCGAACTGATTATGCCAGACCCTTCTCTCTCTCTCTCACCAAGTCTCCCCTTCTCTTTCTAATTATCATTATTTTTCCTTTTTTTTCTTTTTTTTAATCGATTACCGAACGCAATCTTTAGTAGTTGAGATAAATGGGTGACTTTTAGTTTGTAACGATTAATCAGTAGTTTCTAAATTGTTTAATGACTGGAATTGTTCGTGTGAATGTATGAACATATTGTGTTCGATAAATTTTTTCGTATTTCCTTAACTGCTTAATAAACAAATAAAAGTTCTGGTCGAAAAATGTGTTATTTTTTTACTTCTCAAAATACTTTACAAATACACGATTAGCAAAAATGTGGTAAAACGTGTTTGTAATAAAATTATCAGGAACAATATTTTTAATAATCGTGCTATAAACAATCTGCATTGCATGATTTGAAACAAAAGAAATCATCAAAATCTGCAAATTATCCAATTATCAAATATCGTTCACTTGACAGTAATAGTTGTATCAAACGAAAATATTTTAAAATATATTACAAAATAAAGTGTTGAATTAAATAAAATCATTTCATGATTAATGACTTAATTTAAAGAGAATCTTTGATTACAACGACTTTGATTGTTTATTGTATTCATCATGACTCGTTATTTAATAATCAGTTTATTACGTTCATCTATTTCAAGACTCATTTTCGTTCTTATATATATATTCTCAATTTAATTCTGATATCGTTTAATTGACAATTATTTATCAAAATTTAGAAATTGTGGAATTGTGGAATATTCCGTGTAGTCGTAAAATTGTTTAATCTGCTAAATAGTAAAATGAGTTAGATCCTGATGTCACGATTCTAAAGAACTTCTTTGAGAAAGTTTTAGAACCTGTAATTTGTCTCGTGAACTTATTTAAAACTTTCTCTATTAAGATGATGTATTTAATCTACTTTATAGCGGAATTATATCAAATAAATTCGCAGGCTTGTCCTTTCATTTTGCAATCATTTTGTAATCTCAGTGCAGTAAGATTCTTTCCACAAATTTTTCTCGTAATTATTTTTAATACTATTACTGTTACAGTGTAAATGTATTCGTTGATGAAGTTAAAATCATTAAATTGTTTATTTATTCTGTTCAATATCTTGACATATAAAAATAAATAAATTCAATAAATAAATATTGAAATTACGGAAACAAAAAGATGTTACAAACTGCAGTTTCTCATACGTTTAAGATGTTTGTAACATAAAAATACTCGAACCAGAATACTTTCCGCGCGAAATATTCAAAGTATTTTGTACATAAAGTATCATTTCGAAGTGTTCTATATCAAATATTCAAACCAGAATGCTTTCTGTAATATTACAGTCCTCCACCGAGGTTCTGTTTTTCTTGCGATATTTTCGAAGACGCGAATTTGCATGAAAATACACGGTCCAGTTGCAACAATTCCGAAGCACCACTCTAATATTTAGCCTGCGTTTCCCGCAGCGTTTCTTTCAAACGTACGTACACGCCCGTCGAAGTTTCCAGCCAGCGGCATCCTACAATGTTCATCCTGTGTTACATTTAAATTAAACCAAAGTTATTACGTCCCCGAAGTTAATACATTCAAACGCGGAGGACCAATCCCGCAAACTATTCTCAGAATTCTCCAAACACATTAACCCGGATCTTAACATTCCCGGAAAATCAGCCACCGAAAGTTAACCACCCTCCCGAGGATTTCAACGAATCACAACGATCGCTCGAATACCGTGGTCTACTTCGACTATGCGGAGAAAGATCGCTTCTAATTTATCCAACTACACACACACACACACACATAGACAGCAATTCGAAGGCCCTTTTACGAGACCACTAAATATTCATGTAGAGTCATCGTGGAGGAAGAAGCGGCAGCGCAAAACGCCCGGAGGGTTCTAAGCAATTTCAAAGAAAAGATTATGTTTCCGCGGACAGAGGCGAATGAAAGTGGCTGGATGGCGCAAGAGCCAGCACCAAGAGAGAGAGAGAGAGAGGGTAGAGAGAGGGGGTGGATCGTCGACTAACAGACAGGAGGAAGAACTAGCAAAGGGGTGGAGGAAGGGCCGGGGGAAAAAAGTGAAACTAATTTTCGTTCGAGCCTGAGCTCTATCTTTCTCCCTCTCTCCCTCTCTCCCTCTCTCTCTCTCTCTCTCTTTTCTTTCCTCCGTTCCATCGTCGGTTCGAAAAGTTTCCCCTGCTTACCTAGCAGGAAGTTGCCTGGTATCCGTGGTACGTTAATCCCGCAAATAGATGACTTTACGAAATGGTACGAGGCTGTCTGGGAGAACGGCGAATCCCACGGTAAAAAGGATAAGCCCGCGCAGCCCGCGGGATGTTGCCCGCCGTCCCTTCCCGGCCGTGCTAGAAAACGTGGTACAAGCGTAGTTTTCTAGACCAGCGGGATAGTCGGTCTCGGGTTATCCGTCCAGAAGACCTGACAAACATTCCTTCGCGATCCCGACCTGCCGTCGTAATTCGCCGAGGTGGTTCGCGAGCCTGAGAGGGGTGAGCCCGTGGGGTGTATTAGCGAGGGGCGCGGCGTTGGCTGGCTGTTGATTGCAAAACGGGGATGGAG
The DNA here is from genome assembly GCA_030673865.1 of Melipona bicolor. Taxonomy (NCBI): domain Eukaryota; kingdom Metazoa; phylum Arthropoda; class Insecta; order Hymenoptera; family Apidae; genus Melipona; species Melipona bicolor. The sequence continues at coordinate 2,033,554 of JAHYIQ010000005.1, forward strand.
GCTGGAAATTGACACGTGTTACGGGGAACGGATGGTATTTGTTGGTCCGGAGCGACGTGCAGTTTTCTGCCATGTTTAGTGCGCCCCCTGCGCTTTTGGTCGATACGTGCACCTGCAAAGGATGTTGCGCCGAGGTTCGACGAATAAGATTCCAGACTTACGATTACTTTTGCTTTTAAAGTGGTTTCTTTATTTCTTTTCCCCCCTTTTTTTTTTCCTTTTCTGTGAACTATACTCGTTTGTTACTTCATCTGTCTGCGTTGCTTCTTTGTTGCTTAATGCTTCATGTTTTAACCTTTAGATATGATGTAAATGCTTGCATGTGTGAAATGTTTAAGATATTTCTTTTTAAAAAGGGATGATTCTGTGAAAGTGAAAGGTTGTATATTGTCCACTTGGACGAGTGCATTCATGAATGTACGTAAATGTATATAATCTGTTTGGAAGCAATGGTTTTTTATTCCAAATATTATTGTTTATTGCTCGTTTATCACATATGTATTGTGGATGACAGATGATACAAAAAAATTACTCATTTTTGTAGCGTGTAGAAATGTATGCAATGCACAAAATAAAGTACTTTGCACAATATTTAATACATGAAACAAATTTTTACCTAGTCTATAAAAATATGAATTTGTACATGTATTACATGTAACAAATAAAGTATACGCATATTCTTTGATTTTGAACTTTTATATTCAAACATTAATAGAAACAATTGACAATAGTCAAGTGGAATTGTCTTTGATCTCAATAATGATGGTTTTTAAACAGAAAAATTATTATTCCTAAAATATAAATGTTACTTTTCAAAAACATGAAACAACATAAACCATTTTAATGACTAGAAAATTACTGTGTCGAGTTAAATTATCTTCCCTCGGGTAACAAGTTAGTCGCATTTATCTTGACAATTATTTTTGCTATACGTTCCTCTTCCTTTGACCGTTTAATAAATCCACTTTTACTCTTCTCACTCGCAAATACCAATTCAGTCTCGGCACGAACAAAAAAATCCAATTACAACCTAACAATTTTGTACAGAATATTTTCTGAAAACACGTTACCGCCACAGATTCTGTTCGAATTCATGTTCCTTAAATTAAATTTTACAACGCATAAAAATTCCACTTGCCGGTAGAGTCTCTTCCTCCTCTCTCTCTCTCTCTCTCTTTCTTTTTTTTCCAGGCGTTTCGAGCAGACCCATTTTAATCCACAGCACGTTGCAGCCGTTGAAACGGGCGGGAAGCTCGACCGCTTTCACAGTCACTTAGTTCCTCAAGTAGAGAAAGGGATGGATAAGAAGGACAGAGAGGGTGGAAGGAAAAGGGCCAGCAGAAGAGCACTTAAACACTCTGACGGTTAAATTTAAACTGCTCCCTCTCCCCCCCCCATCCATCCCTCCCCCCGTGTTGCGCGGACTATCATCCCTCGGTGTTGATCTGCACGGTAATCTCGAGATTCGACTGATGCCGTCTTTCCACTTCCGCCCTCGGTTACTTAACCTACTTTTCCTCGATCGTTTGCCCTCCTCTGTTGCTATTCATTACCATTCCTTTGATTTTCTTTTTGTTCTGTATTGTTCGAGAGCGGAATAGATGTTATTATCTACAGATATTCTTTTGTTTTGAATATTTTCGCTTTGACAGAAACAGCAGTAGCTAGTTTCATTGGCTCGTCGGGTCCTTCTGACTTATGTTATATCTTTTCGCATTTTATACCCTGTGAGACTGGACCTGTGGCCTCCTCTTTCATGTTGTTTTTCACTATTATACTTATATTATACTGCACGTACATTTGTACAATTTGCAAATTCTCATCGCTCTTTGAATTCCAGATCAATCACAGACAACGAATTCAGGAGTCCAGGGGAAAATTCAAGAACGCACCACGTTAATTTTTTTTTCGTAATGGGAAAATAAGTTGTTTCAGATACAACAGCGGCTGCGCTACCTACCTCGTCTTATCTCTTTTCACTCACTTGTTTCTTCCTCCCTCGGTTCTAATTCCTTTTCCTCTCTCTCTCTCTTTCGCTTTCATCGTCATTCCGTCTTCCACTTTCCCTATAACTACCAGCCCTGCTCCAGGAACCAAGAGTTCCCTGCTCTTGCATCCAATTTACGTGCAATTCCACCTGTGTTCATGAACCCGTGTGTATTTAGACGCGTTCGAGCGGTACGCAGCAGCATAAACGCTTGGATGTTACGACGTAGCAGAGACATAGCGTGTCACTTGGGCGAAAATCCAACGGCTGTGGCAAGTGAGGGACCATTCAAGGCGGACCTCTTACTCTTACGGATTCGAGCAACAAACACTAAACATTTCCCCCTTCGTTGTATAACAAACTGGTATTTCTGTGTATTATCTTATGTAAAGGATCAATAAAAGAAAGAAAAATATTATTTTACCTTTTATCTCGTTATTTTACCCTTTCGATTTCTTTGTAATCAACGATTGCGAGATCTGTGAGGATTGATTGTAAATAAAGATTAGTAGAAATCTGCTGTCTCTGATTCATTGCACCTGTGCTTAAACCTTATTGAAACTTTTAATAATCTGTGTTTCGACAAGCTTCATACATAGACAAAGAAATATATAACGCAATTGTTTATTTCCTTTTTCAGGAATGTAAAACTACGGAGAAGAAAGGAGGATACAAACGGTGTAGCCTGTGAACTTTGATCGAAACCCGTACGAAATCGGTTTTCCGAATTGTATGAAATTGAAATTGTCCTTCTTACTTTAGATTTTTATTTCTCACTTATGGAATTAGCTCCGATTTTTCCTGTTCCTTTCTCAATGCCGCCAAAAATTTTAAAAATCGATCAGATATTTCGTGCTTTACAAATTACTCTTCGTTCCACATTTCCGAAACTAATGCTGAATAAAATATAAAATGAGATAAGATTTATTTATCTCGTTTTATTATCTCGATATTAATAACATTTTTTATATTCACCTCGTATGAAAAGAACTTGCTTTCGTGTTCTCAGTAACAAAATAATGTTTCCGTTTTTCTTGACGAATTACAAAACGACAATCTCTGGAGACCTTTCGACGAAAAGATGTTCGTATTAACTATCTTTACACCTCTAGAACTAACACTGAACAAATACAGGATTTTCCTTACCTCAATCATAAACCCACATTAATATAATTCTTTGTATCATATTTCATACAAGAGAAACTTGCTCCATATCTTTAAAAAGGATAAAATGACAATACAATTTTCCTAACCTAAACCTAACCTAAACCTAACCTAAACCCATATTAATATCATTCTTTGTATCATATTTCATACAAGAGAAACTTGCTCCACGTCTTTAAAAAAGATAACAAAATGACAATATAATTTTCCTAACCTAAACCTAACCTAAACCTAACCTAAACCCATATTAATATCATCCTTTCTATCATATTTCATACAAGAGAAACTTGCTCCACGTCTTTAAAAAAGGATAATAAAATGACAATACAATTTTCCTAACCTAAACCTAACCTAAACCTAACCTAAACCTAACCTAAACCCATATTAATATCATTCTTTGTATCATATTTCATACAAGAGACACTTGCTCCACGTCTTTAAAAAAGATAACAAAATGACAATATAATTTTCCTAACCTAAACCTAACCTAAACCTAACCTAAACCCATATTAATATCATTCTTTGTATCATATTTCATACAAGAGAAACTTCCTCCACGTCTTTAAAAAAGGATAACAAAATGACAATACAATTTTGAGTGTTTAGTAGAACATTGTATAATCGACCATAAAATAATTGATTTATTTATTACATTGATAATATTGAACAAAAGATAAATAATTATTATTATTATTATTACTTGTAGACTTTTGATAATTTCATACTCTTAAAAAGCTGCACAAGGTATACACTTAATCGCAAAACGATAATCTCACTCAGCCAAAGAAAATTTTCACATTAACCATTATCTCGGTACGTGCATATGTATATATATATATCTAACGATAGTCTCTCATCTCTGTTTCAGGTAAGTGAGACGATGCAGTTGAAGTTAATCGTTAAGCACAGAGGTTCGGCTCGCGTCGCTCGGTAAGACAATTTTGCTTTCTGTGTTTTTCATACTGTCGCGCTCGGGGAATACAGTTTCCGTTCGTCGCGAAATCCGATTGCTAAAAAACGGGCGGGCCGATGCGCTTTGACGATTAACCTCCTCCCTTTTCCCGCGCTCGTCCCTCGTTGTCGCTTCAATTATAATTACGAAATCACGGGACCGTTCACAAAGCGACAATAGAAACGCCAGGCGGAACGAGCAAAGGCTCTGGCGAAGGGGGGCAGAGGGACGGAGGAAATTAATGAGAGAAAAGAAGAGAATCGCGTAGCTTGTTGAATAAACTATCGAGCTGGACGCGAAGGAAGACGAACCGCGCGCACAAAAGGCTCGATCGTGCCTCTATCGACGTACGATCTCGACAAAGTAACGAGGTAATTAAAAAGCAATCGGTTCCTTTCTTTTTTCAATTAACGACGCGTTCCTTCGCGACTCCGCGTCAGATTTCCAACCCCTTCGCGATCTCTTACCCCCTTTGAGCCCTTTGTTCCGAGCATTTTTTGAGAAAGAAAAAAAGAAAAAAAAAGAAAGAAAAAACATACCCGGGGTGGTTGTTAACGCGGCGAGAATAAAGACCCCCGCTGGGAGTGGGGGAGAAGAAATAGTAGGTTAACGAATGTAATTTCACTGGGGCAACACAAATATCAGGGCAGCTGTTTGATAACTGGGATAAAGCGGAGGCCGGAGTTATCCACTCTTTTCGCGATTAATGGCTGTGAAAATTTTCGGGCAATTTTCTTCCTCGCCGAGAGAAAAAGATTTCGCGCTCGTTAAACGGCCTACGCTTGAACGTTTCGGTTTTTTTTCTTTTTTTTTTTTGTGCGCGAAAATTTAGCAATTAGCGACATTGGTGAATCGAAATATCAAGGGCTGTCGTTTCAGAGTAGGTCGTTGTAATTTTACAGGATGGATTTTAGGGAGATAGAAAAATTTGTTGATTGACGATTTCTAGAATTATTCACTTGGTGATACAAATAATTTTTGACTTGTAATTGGGTGAAATTTCATTTTATTGTTATTATACGATCATTTTATATTTGTTGTGCACAAAATTTATTTAACACAATTTAGTAAGCTACCACTATTTCAAAAATAGTTATTATAGCTTCACAGTAAGAGTAATCAGATGGAAAAATCATTTGATTGATAATTTCCAAAGTTTCCTCGTTCTATTATCAATCTTCTATAATAAAGTTATTGTGCAAAGGAATTTATCAGTACAAATAATATTTCCAATCTGAAAGTATTTCTGAAATTTCATTAATTTCAGATATATCAGATTAATATCAGATAAACCAGCAAGATTTTTGTTATATATATATACTAATACATTATTGTAAAAGATACTGTATAAATGTCTTCTATAATATTTGATTACTTTCTTGTATTTTATGCAATATATTACAATATAATAATATTATATAAAGCGAAAAAGAAATGATTAAATATTATTAAAGATATTTATTCTATATCTTGAGTATAGAAGTATTGGGAAAACAAATTAAGTAGGTTCCAAAAAATTATGATAATATTGAGAGTTTCATACAATTTTGAAATATTAATGTTACAATACACATAATTATTATAATATTTACTTATAACATGGATATATACATATAAATGTATATATGTACATATCTTTAGAAATTCAGCAGTGTTCGTCATATCATTAATTGTCATATCATTATTATTTTAATAGAATCACACATGAACTATTCACGAAAATAACAATTTAAATTAACACTAGCAAATATTATTCTACGCGTATAAATATTCTGAATCGTCATAATTGTATCTGCATCCCCAATTACCTTTCATATCAAGTATCTTAAAACCAAATTGAACAAATATAAAAGAACGTGAAGGAACGGCGTGCTGCAATTATCGTTGAGAATTTTTAGAACATCCTCGTTTCAGAAGGAATCGTTCAGAATGGAAATTGCACTTTGAGATACGTTATACCGGTATCTCATCTTCGAGGAATCGTTTCAAAGTTAACAAATGATTATCTGCCGGTGACAACTTAACATGACACGCATCCAATTCTCTGTAAAAGGTTTCAAGTCCCAAGCTTCCCGATATTCAAAGAAGTTTCTGCATCGTACACGCGGGCTTGTCCCATATATCAGTGCTTTCACACTGCCGATTACATCCACTCAATCTGTCAAACTGTCAGCATTTTTGCAGACACGTTCCTGACATTCCAAGTACACAGGACAGGAGAAAACATACACGTGTATTCCCAACATTCGTCGTCTTTGTATTTGCATTTTCCTCAGATCAGTAAAAATAATCTCTATAGTTCTTTGAGATTAGTGAAACAGTCTGTATATTTAATGAATGGTACAGGAATATGATTTGAAAATATCTTAATAGTATTTAATATTAGTCCTCAAGTGGTATTACTATGATTACAATGACTAATTTATATTGGATTATTAAAATTTCGCGCGTTTAATTTTAGTTTGATTTTAGTTTGATAATTCTATTCTTCGTGATAGAAATTAGTAGTAAAATTCAATTGAACGAAAAATTTGAAAATTAAGTAATTAATGATTTTAATTCTAGCTAGGTTGTAACTTGTATTGTAGCTTCAATGGTAATTAACGTTACCTAGAAGTTGAACAACGTCGAGTTAAATTTTCCTATCGTGTCTTTAACTATTCCAAGAACGAGTTTTTCATTTTCACAAAAAATTGAAGAATATTTGAAATATACATACAAGTCCTTGATATATGATAACCTGTTCATTGAAGTACATTTTCAACTAATTTTTCAAGTCGACGCTTATTAACAAAATAATTTAACAGTATGAATTACTCTTTTCTAAAAATATCTAATGCCAGCTTGTTTCTTGATAGCGTTCAACTCGAAAACTGAAAATTTTATATTTGAATACTTATTTCATATGGTACATCAATAAATGAAACAATTCTCCTTTTACATTAAATATTGCATTAAAGCACTCACAATCAAATTAAAATTCTGAATTGTTACAGACCGTAAACTGTCTGCACAACATGATTCAATTCCAACTGAGTTAAAATTCAGTCGTCAAATTGTCAAAATATTTAAACAAGTATAAACGCAAATATTGACTTTGCATCACTTAATATTTTATGATTATAATATTACAATGTTAACTATACTATTATAATATTACAATATTGCGTATATTAATGAGAAATAAGTAACAATAAAATGAAAGAATGAAATATTAAAAGCAAATATAAAATGAAATATTGTAAAAATATTAAGCATACTTTGTACAAATTATTAATATCTTAAATCATTAAATATATTGTAAAATATAATGTTAATATACATAACATACGTACGTTTCGTCAATCCAAGTAAGTTTACATTTATCGAAAAAAAGAGAAAAGAACGCAGCGAGAGCCTAAAAGGATAGAAAACAATATCGCAAAATTGCAGGCTGTAGGCCGTTTCGCGCCGCGACAAGAAATTCTTTGAGGCAGCCAGCCCCCTTTGTTTCGCCCTTCTGCCGGTTTCTGGCCACGCGAACGTAACAGCGAAAGGCTTCTCCAGAGAATAGATGCTCGTCATATCGGTATTTAATCTAGAGCCTTCGCTTCGCATTCTCGGCAGCATCTCCCCGGCGCGGCGCCACTCACGCTGTCTACTCACGTGTACACAGCTCTGTGTATGTTTGCAAGCGTTCACCGGTATCGGTGTTTCTCATCGCGCTCATCCCTCCGCGCCGTTTCCCTCCCCCGAGGGGCTGAAATTATACTCGATTGAACCTATCTTCTTCGGCTGTGCCCTTTCATCGAAGTCTGGGCACGTTTCACGCGGAAGAAAAGGCAGAGGACGATTATTATTAAATGATATTTTTGTACCCGCGGCCTTTAGAACCGTTTTCAGTTATTGATGGCCGAACGGCAGTTGATAAAAGTCGTAGCTAGGCGTCGCGAGATGTGCCGCGAATAGGAAATTTTGGTAGCACTGATATTCTTCGTTCAATAGAGTATAATGTAATATGATGTGATACAGTAAAACACAATATAATATAATACAAAATAGTACAATGTAATACATAATAGTATTATAAAATATTACATTATATTCCGATCATTGAATTGGAACCGCTCGAAATTTTCAACGTTTAAATGTTTTTAGTAAAATTGATATTCTTTATTCAATAAAATTTAATATGGTATGATATAATACAGTAAAACACAATATAATATAATACAAAATAGTACAATGTAATACATAATAGTATTATATTATAAAATATTACATTATATTCCAATCATTGAATTGGAACCATTCAAAATTTTCAACGTTTTACATATTTCTAGTAAAATTGAAAGGCTATTAATTACTTAATGTTTAACTGGTTGTTCTAGAGTAACGAAACCTAAATAGAAAGTTGCTTCATACTCGATCTTTATATATTATCACTGAAAGTGATTTTAACCCAGAAAACCGGGCCTCTTCAGGTGCAACGCTAATGCAACGAAAATTAGCGATTGGTTGATTTGGATCACGTGATTCGCGAGGGGGCGTGGTAAACTTCGAGTAGGAGTGGCGTTGTCTGGTGTTGTCTGAGCGATCGCGTCTGTAATTTGTTTTCTATCGATTCAGATGTTTGCATATCGATAAAATTTTATGGCAAAAAAATCGTCTTCATTTCCTAGTCAGAACAGTTGCTTCTGGGCCTTTCAGTGAGACGAATCGTACTGGAATACAAGTCGTGCAGTTTTTTTATATATTTTTTACATCATTTATTGCATCTTCAAATTTCCCATAAAAATCCAGAAGTATCCCACCTGCGAGGCTCAAATTTTAAAGGATCACGCTTACGAATTCCAATCGAGTCCGAAGTCCGTCGTTCGCCGTGAATATCAAACAAACGACGTTGCCATTGCGAAATCTGGAAGATGGCCCCGTTAGTGAGATTATCACCGGAAACAGCGTGGAGAGTATACGCGCTTGACAGACGGATGAGCCCATGTGCTCGTAGATATTTGCAAAAGTGGAGCGGATGCGAATGCTGTCGTGGATGAGTGCGTGTCGAGTGGCGAGTGGGTGGAAAAAAGCGACGAGAGTCAAAGGACTGGCAACGAATCGTCGAAAAAAAAAAAACACTGTGAAAAGATTAAAAACGCGTTAAATCTGGCCTGAAGTTGGAAATTAGTCGGCGAGAGTCTTCTCAGAATCGCGAAAGACAGCCTCGCGTGGCACTATTCTGCCGCCTGAGATCGTCAGCGATCTTCAGCACCGGTTCGTGGCGGATGCTTTTAAGGGCGCGTTTAACTCCTAACGGATCCTACGGGGAATCGATGAAATTGCGCGTGCATTTCGTTTCCTCCCCCCTCTTTTCTCTCCTTTTTTTTTCTTCGTTGTTCGAGGGTTTATCGATCTGCGTGAGAGCTCGTAACGAAATGCATCTCTCAGTGTTCAGAGTAACTCTTCCGTAGGCGTATTTTCGTTCGTTTGCCTTCGTTCATCCGATGCGATTTCAAATTTAATCCGGGATAGAGGCTCCGGCACGTATGTGGAGGTAAACAACACGGAGTTAAGGAATTGAGATAAAGATCGTTACGGTTGCCTGTTCGTTCAACGCAACGGTATTTTTATTCGAGAAGTAAAACGCGAAAGGGAGAATTAAGATAAAAATTGTGGGAAAATGAAAATTTCTCGCTCGCTTTTCAAAGAAGAAGCAAAATTACTTGTTAATCTAATGCAGAGATGTTTATTTTAGCGGTGTAAAAATGTGAGAGAGAAGTGTGAAAATATCAAGTGTGAAAAAGATAGGAATTTTTTTTTTTTTAGCTGATTTTAATATAAAATATTGAAACAGGATCTAAACAAAATTTCTAGCTCAACAAACATTTTTTGTATCAAAAGAAAAAGCAAAAAGATCGCTATATATTCTTATTTATTTTTCACTTTTCATTCTTGTTTCGTGATATTTAAAACATGTGAAAAGATTGTGTGATATGTTATAATTACAACTCTCATTAAAATGTTACACTTCCGTATTTTACGTACCTTGAAGAAAGTTGAACAGAAACATAATTTTCACTATAAAATCTTGAAAACTTCATAGATCAGAGTAATAAATATTAATGCTCTACATGCATTTTCACTATGTACTTTCCACGAAAAAAAAAGTTTTATGAATTGATAAAAACAGCATTTTATATTCTCATCGTTTACAAAATATCAGCGTTGTTAAATTAAAATTATTACAATTTTTGGTAATAAATTTATAAAATATGTTAAGAACAAGAACGTAATATATAAAATCTTGGAAAAGTGTAACAATATACTGCACGATAATTCCACAGTCAATGAATATACCGCGGTTTTTTACGCAAATTCGTATTAAAAAAAAAGAAAAAAATAGAAAATTATTTTACATACCGAACGTTATTTGAACTTTGAGTACTTTGTATAGTAAGACTGCCTTATTCAAACGTTTTATTTTTCGAACAAAATATCTTAATAATCGTACGTTACCCTGATAAAGTCTCTGTTAATAACAAATAATTTTCTAAATTATTAGCAGATATTTCATACAATACAGTGTCAATATTAAGATGTTCGAAAAACAGACTACATTCAAGATATTTGAAACATTTTTTTTTCACATCACGAGCTGTTTAAAAATTCCCTGTTCCGCAAACGCAGATGAATCCGCGGTCTATTAATAAAAGAGTAATCCACTTGTCACTTGGAAGTGCCCTCGATTTTCCGCGTAGATTCAGAACGGCGTCATTTCTTTGAGGCGGCCTTTATTTCTTTACGACGGCGTAAAAATAAATTCTAAAATCTGAGAGGACGCGTTTAGAAGCGTGTGCAGAGCCTGTTTTTACGAGCGGAAGGACGTGTTCACATAACACCGCGCGCTATTCTTACCTCGGAACCACTGGCTCGCGTGATCCTTCTTGATATCCTTACAAGGACACGTTTGTTATCTGGAACAGTACAGGTGCTGGCGTGCGAGGAACAGTTTGACCGGCTTAAAAAAGAAAGTTATTAGAACTTTGGACAACGCGATAAACTGTGCAACTATCGTCTTCGTCAGGGCTAACAACGTACCAATTTTGCTCGTTTCGGCAACGGTTGATTGACTTTCCGTGTTTTAGAAATGTGTTTTGCTGATGTCTTTTTTCACGTTTTCGTCCTTTTATATATTTTATAAGAATTTACAAGAATTTCTTACGATTTTGTGATCTCGTCGATATTATTCTTATCTTATGGTATGTTTTTATATTTTCTATATTTTTGGTATTAAGAATTATAAAATAGAATCTTTCTTTTATAATTGTAGAGCAGAATTATAATTATAGAATAGAATTTTTTTCCAAATTAGACTATTATCGTCGTAATTATTCGCAATAACAGAATTAAGAACGTAAAATACGTATTTTTTTTTAAAGAAAAGACGTTCTATGATGTCAAAATTTGTCGTAGAAGTGTAAGTTGTATCAAAAAGTGAATATAAATATTAATATAAAATAAATTAGATTCATCTAGACAAATTAATAGATCAGATTGACATGAACAAATATTATTGAGACTTTTGTCATCTTGTGCTTTCTTCATTTTACGCGTAATAAAGAGAAATTTTTTTATGCTTTTTATATCATAAAAAGGAGAAGTCTAAATTGAGCTACGATCTTTGAAAGAAAATGAAATCAGATTGAAATTACTTGTACAAGAAACGTGAAATGTTATCTCTTTCGAAAGAAGAGATGTTTTGTCTCAAAATTTGTTGGAGTGTGAGTGATTTCGAATGTAAAAATTTGCGCAACGATGATCGAAGTTTGTGTAAAAAAATTGAAGTTAACGAAGAGAGTAGACATTACCGAACCAAAAGAGCAATGATTGATTATTTAGTATGGAAATCGTTGTACTTTCGGTATTATTACAAATAACACCGTTCCAGTCGATATTATTTTAGTCAATACCGTTTCCAATTAAAGTTGCTGTAGCATCAGCTAGAGCTGGCGTTGGTTTAAATAATATTATTCCAATCGACGTTGTTCTGTTCAACAGATCAGCATTCTGTTACGCGGATCAGCATTATTTGATACTGCGTTGAAATCTTGCAAATCAAAAATTTGAGATTTTTGTTTTTAACGTCATAGATTTAATAGACATTAATGCTTTCTTTAAATTGTTGAAAATTAATAGAATAATAGGTATTTTCATTTTATAACTCATTGTGCCTATAAAGAAAAAATTTATCAAATACTGATGATTTAGTTCATGATAAATCACTGTCGTAAGTGCAACATTCAATTGTAAGAAATGTACGATAAAATACAAAGATTAATTATATGAAGATATAATCTTTTCAGGAAAATGTGATAATTTATATTTTCTCTCTTTAAGGAAGTAATTTTCAAATTCAATGCACTGTCAGTTAATCGTATATTCTCTTTTCATTGTATTCTTGAATTAAGTATATACGTATGAATTTATTGTTCTTTTGAACATTTGAGAAATATTAATTGCCATAATTAAGTAAATTAGGTCACTGGATTGGTTGACAAATTATCTTCCATTTCAAATTTCCGTTAAAGGCCAGGCACAAAGTTTATCACAGTATTACAAATATAACATGACAATATCATGATATTTGTAAAAAAAGAAAATATTATACGAATCTTTGGTCGAGTTTTTGGTCGTGTCGAGAGTATTTTAAATTGCTAAAACAGAGAAAATTATAATAATGTATCTCAATATTATGTTACAATCGTCAGTGTTTAATTTTTTGAAAATATTATGTTAATATCATATTATGGTATCATCCAGTTATTTTCATCAATGACTATTTTAATCACTTGACACAAACAACTAATTAAGATTAATTTTTCTCTTGATAGAAAATGGTTTGATACCACAAATATCTAACTACCGACAATTGGTACCCAAAGTATCAAGATCAAAGTCTGGATTATTCGTTTTTACGATTGATATCGTAAAATCAACTGAACGGCAAGTTTGATTTACCTCGTACGAAAGGAAAATCCGAGGCCGTTATTCCAAAATTCTAACCAGACTCGGCCAGACAGCCAGTCGTACGGACGCGTGCAAAATTCGTGCGCCCTTACTCAAGTTAGCGCGGGCCACGTAATTCACAGGCAGCGTCACTGCGCTCCACCGTGTATAAGTAAAGTGCAGCTACGTGAAGTTTTTCCTAAATGAACCCTGTAATTTAATGCGACGTGTGAGCGTTCGCTGTCGTTTCTCACGGCCCCGAACAATATCGTTACGTCGACCTACGGTGCCCGTTTCCAAAGCAGACGTACCTACGTACGTGCCGTTTCGATCCGAAATAATTTGATCCACCCGGGATAATTTCGCGTAATCGATGGAGGCCGTAATTCACCTAAACTCGAGGCAGTCGCCCGTGCGCGAAGATGTTTCGAATTAGAGTGCCTCTTCTTCTTTTGAGAGTGACGAAAAACCTTCCGCGAATTGAATAACTAATAATAATTAAAAACGTTTTGACACTTTGTCAATATTCATGAAGTTAGGAAATTTCGACTCGTGATCATTTTGAAACAAAAAAAAAATCTAAAAAAAATATATATATATATAGAAGTCACAAAAACATTTTATGTACGATCAATACATAATAGCAACAATTGTGTCAGTTACACCAATCTGTTGTGTCTTTGTAATATTCATATTTCTTTATTATATTCACATTCATTTCCACCTGTTACGTGATATAAAAACATCTTGGAATAAAATGAATGGTGCATTTTGAAAATGAAGACTCTAAGCTTTAAAACGAACCGAGGTTATGTCGTTCTACAACTTTTTTATCACTGAAAGTGATTTTAAGCGAGGATAACCCAGAAAATCGGGGTGCAACGCTGATGCAACGAAAATTAGCGATTGGTTGATTTGAGTCACGTGATTCGCGAGGGGGCGTGGCGTAGACCTCGAGTAGGAGTGGCGTTGTCTGGAACTGAGCAATTTTGTATCGATTCAAATGTTTGTACATCGATAAAATTTTATGGCAAAATAGTCTTCATTTCCTAGTCAGGACAGTTGCTTCTGGGCCTTTCAGTGAGACGAATCGTACTGGGGTACAAGTCCTGCAGTTTCTTTTTACGCAATTGCAAGTCTGAATATTTGAACGTTCAAACATCAGCGCGAACAACTAAAGTGTAAAAATTCTTCTGTGACAAATGTCCAAACACTTTGTCAAAATTCTACGATTAGATTCTACGCGTAGGTGGATTCTAAAAGTATCGATTCGATCACGCACGAGAAGTGGATCGCTCGGCTGCTCGATTCACTCGCATTGACGAACGTTCGCGCTTAACAATGTTTCGAGAACGGAACAGCGTAATTGATTTTCACGTGGCAACGTTCCAGAGACCGGCGAGAGAGAAACGGAACCGAGCTTCGGGAACTCGATCTTTGTCCTTACCCTCTGGTCCCACCCACGTAGTGGAAAGCAAATTTGTCATCGACATTTGGACAGGCCTCGATGCCCCTTTCCTCCGCGTCTCCATAATTCTTCAACATCCTTTCCAATTTCGCCGCGATGCCATCGATTCGCAGCGAACCGGAGTAAACTGTGTCCCTTTCTTCCATGGATTTTCATCCCCCTTGCGTTCTCCTTTTCTCGATTCTCCTCGAGGTCTAAGGTCCCATCTTTTCATGCTGAATTCTTTTGGCTTCGTTCTTTCTATTTTTCGTCGAAATTTGGCTTCATTCGCTGTCCTTTGGCGAAGTTATTCTCGATTTATTAGATCGAAAGAATTTTTCGGATATTTGACGAACGCTGCTAATGTCTAATAATAATTATTATTAGTATCATATATATAATAATATGTGATGTAACGTAGAATAACAATTGTTATTATCATTTATGTAATTATTACGTTAGAATTTGTTATTACAGTGTTTATGTAATACGAGTTAAAGTTGCAAACATACTTGCTACATAGTATGCAGAAATTTGGGTTTCGTGTTTATAGAATTCAATCTAACCTAGATTATAGTTTATTTTCTAGATAACAATAATCTATACCTAGATAATAATCTAGATTATAGTTTATTTTCGTGATTACTGACAAAACGTGTTAATAAACTAACACACTTTTAATTCATGGTACAAATTTAGTTAATAATTTAAACAATAATAATACAATAATAAATTAAATCATCTTAGATTAAAACTAGTCCAGATTCAACGATCAGAGGCAGTGCTACATAGAGAACAAAAGAACAGAACAGCGGAATTAAATTAAAGTCCAGTTGTATGTAAAATCAAATTAAATTCTATCGAAACCGAAACGTAAAATCGTGCAACTAACAATACGAATCGCGTGAAATTTCAGTAAAATATTCATAAATTATTTAGAAAACAGCTAAATTAAAAGCAAAACAAAATTAGTAAAATTTAGTAAAATTCAACTATTTTTTTATATACATTTCGAATAAATTGATAATAATTAAACACCCAGTGAACAATGATCGATAAGTGTTGGTGTTCTTGCAACGCGAATCTTATCTACGAAGTAGCTACAGTGCCTACATATTACGTACGTGGTTTATGTGTAAACGATACGTATTCACTAAACGAAAACGTATTTAAGCCTCGTACGCTTAAATTTCGCGGGAAGTGCTTTGGAAGACGGGGCAAAGTGTATCGATTGCAGGCGTAAGGTGTTGCAGCAGCCGCAGCCCTCGTTTAAAATTTACAGCCGAGTTGGAACTTTCGCCGTGTAAGAATGTAATCTGCTTGATTGATCGACTCACTTGGATCGAGCTGCGTAAGCGGCGGCCGTATCGTCAGGTAGTTAGTCACCTTCTCCCTTAATTATAAATACCAAACCGATCATCCTGAATTAGATTAGCCCGAAGCTGAACCGAAACCGATTAAAGTAGATTCGCTGACGCGTCGGGCTAACTTTCTCGATCAATCACTGGGCCACGTAGAAATTAAGTTACGGAAATTCCTCGAATTTGAGTAACGAGTCAGTCGATCATCGGGATTAATGAATGACCAGGTATTTATCGCACCGGCATTTGGTTACGTACCAAATATTCTCGCGTGATCGATTCCGTTTGGTTCATATTTTCTAAATATTCACAAGCTTCGTTTCGTTTTCCTAAAATTTTAGTAAGTGTCTCTTCTGATCTTCACGTTCAACGTCGTTGCTGAATTTTTATATAATATATATGAAAGTCAAAAAGTTGATGAAACAAGTATTTAAGATTTGAGGGATTTAAGAATATTGAAATTAGTTACTTTTGCTGATTTGAGATTTTGAGATTGAAGGATCTACGAATGTCTGAAATTTTGTTAATTTGCTAAATATTTATGTTACTTGTCAAAAAGCAATCGAATGTTTCTCGAGAATTTATAGATTGTTTATTTGTCTGAAATGTGTAAAAATTTACGAGTACATAAATAGATCGATGCAAAGAATCTCTCTCGAAAGTTGCAATTCATTTGTCACTGTTAAATATAAGAAATGTGCAAACTAAATAGCAGGCACGTGATTAAAGTTTTTTAAATATAAAAACTTGGAATGTTTATGGTTCGTTTAACAAAAGATAATTGAATGCAAACTTCTTTAACAATATATCGTTAAAAAATCTTTTTCGTCAAACTGATTATATTAAATCTCCGTGCACTGCTATGTAAGCGAATATTTGAATTTTAATTACGTTTTGCTTGAAAATTCTATTGAACTGTCTCTAAGATTAATTAATTAATTAAACTGAGTTTTAATCACCAAGAGTTAAAGTTGAAGTTGCTTAAAGCAACTCGAACAATATACAGTGGAGGAAGCAATTCTCCTTTTCTAAATTATGTTCCCACAAGTATCCGTATTCTATTTACAATTTACTACAATTTATTTATAATTATAATAATAATTTATTAACTTGATTATAAAATGTCAATAATTATTAAATAGATTTGCTGTTGAAACAACGAGAGAGAGAGAGAAGAGACAAAAATCTCTGAAATCAAGAGACTTTTAATGTCTTAAGGCATTAGGCATTTATAATTGCGTTAATAAATTGCGACTGAAATTTCCAGTTTTCTGAAATTGGCCGAATTAACATTTCAAATTCCTTTGAGAACCCTATGGTATATTCAAAGGCGTCTCAACGCCCTTAAATTCATTCAATAGTTGAAGATGGCTCCGACCTAGCTACCTCGAACTTTTCAAAAGCGTCACCTACTTTCCGATAACTTTTATTCAATGAGAAGTTTCGAAAAAGCCAGGACGCGCAACAAAACCGAAAAATCCCGCGTCCTGGTATTTCTTCCTTTGACAAAGGAGACTCGGTGAACAGTAACAAAGGCCAAAACTTGCCCGAAATGAAAGTCGGTAACTAGTTCGAAATCAACGGATTCCGCAGAAGACTGTAGATTTGGAATTTTTTTTTATCTTCGGTGTGCTCTTATTTCGTGTTTGTTGAGAAACAGCTAATTATAAGATGTATAAAAGCCATTTATACAATGAATATAACAAGACACATTTCTCTTCTCTTTTGTGGAGGGATAAAATTTAGTAAGAAGTCAATACGTTCTTTTTATATATTTCTATGAAAAGATAGAATATATATATTATATATTCTATTTCATAATCTTTTTGTATATTTATTCTTGAAACATTATATATTCTTATTATACATGTTTTATTTATTCTTGAAAAGTTGAAGAATATTAATTCATTAACTCAAGTTCACAGTCAACAAACTAAGACAAACTATAATATTATTATTACTACTTACACAAGATTGTGAATTTATCACCCATCTTTGAACTCATTTCAAGCACATCTTCAAATTTATTAGAATACCCTTCTTTCCATTTGATACTAAAATACTTCATTTGGGCCAGCAAGTAACATAAAAGTCACGAAATTGATGATAATAAACTTTTGGTAGAATTTGTAATGGACTTTAATATTTCACTATGTGCTAGTTTCTGTATGTACATACTTACAATATAATGCCAGTATATTCATTGTTCACACAAAATATATTAAAATATTAAAATACTTTCCTTTAACCAGAGAAAGGAAAGCAGTCGCTATTGATATTAGAATGATCAGTTAATTTGTAAAATTTTTATGTGTCCAATATTTTGATAAATACCAATACAATAGAACTCCATTTAAATGAAGCAAATTATGTCAATAAACTCTCAAATAAACTCTTGCTGACTGACTCTGCTTACTTGAGTTTCAACTCTCATTATATGCGCGAAGAATCACTAGTCTTATTCTTATAGACGAAAAAATCAGTGGTTTTTTCTTATACAGAAATTTCACCCTAATTGAACTTCAAGAACTGATGTTGTACTCAATGATGTACTCCAACAACAAGTGACAAACACTGAATAATACAAAATGCTACGACTGACTGCAAAAGTGCAATAATACACTTTCGAGCGGCCTTGCTCGAAAGTTAAAATAATATCTTGGCTGAGAAGAACGGGAGCTTCCTACTTCCTTATAAAATTGAACAGAGCCGAAACTAAGAACGTACACAACGCTCGTCCAAATAAACGAAATTTCTTGCTCAAACGTGGCGGCGGTAGTTCGTCCAAAGAACGAACAAACGAAACGTCGGACAGAACCGGGAAACGAGCAAACAATTGTTCCATCCGGGAGTCGAAACTCCACCTCTTTCTCTCTCTCTCTTGGCGGCAAACTCTAAAACGCGCGATATTTACCGGCTACTGGAGCGTCGTTGACGGGGAGAAGTCGACGGATTCGCGCGGCACAGAGGGCAACGGTAACCAATTAACGCCAGCGACGCACACAAACACACACATACACACATACACGCGTATAGAGTAGACAGGAAGACTGTCTCTCGCGCGCGGGGGTTGGAACCCCCCCGGAGTTGAAGACAACTCGCAGCGCGCGACAAGCGAAGTTTCGAAAAAGGTCGTGCATCCGCCGCTTTCGGCAAGCCCTCCTCACGGAAGACCTAGTTAACCGTGGCCGCGGAAACCTCCGTTGAAACTTCCGCCGGTTGGGGGAGGGCGGAATAGGATGGCGGCTAATTGTTAGTCGGGGCGGAACGCTCCGGCGTGCGCGTAAAATCGCAGTGGCTTGCTCGTGCTCCCTGCCACGCCACTTTGGTTTTCGGAGAAGAAGAGAACCTCAGTGGCGGTTGAGAAAGAGAAAGGACGATCGAGCGAGAGAGAGAGAAAGAGGTTGGAGGAGAGCTTGGAATTCTCTCGAATGGCTGGCAGTGTTCGAATAGTTCGTTATAATTAGCGACGCGGACGGTGACCGAGCCGAACGAGGCTAATACGGGCGCGATCGGGCCACTAATTCCGGAATCGAGGTGTAACCGGAACTTCGGGATGGCGAAGAAGCAGCGAAGCTGCTCGGGACCAACCCCCGGATTGTCGGGTCGGCTCCGACAACTATTTTAACTCCGACCCCAACAATCGGATCTCCATTTACCCCGGACCCCGGTTCCCCGATCTACGGGCCACTGGCCCTCTAATCCGCGTTTGTCCGGCGTGTTTGACCTGGAAACTTCGTTCCGGTATTCGTTTCAGCGCCGTTCCAATTTCCCTGCCTCCTCCTCACGGCTCCCCGCTGTAGCCGGGACCCCCGCCTCTCGCCTCTCTGTCCGCCTCCTCCTGATAATCGGATTTCCTTTGATCCTCCCGCGAGGCCTTTCCCTCGTTACTTCTCCCTTGTTCTGCGTATTTTCGGCCGCGTTTGCGTCGTTGCGTCGCGTCAAGATCAATGGGCTTGATCGATGACGATCGAGGGGGAGACACGTGGTTGTTTCTTCAAATTCGACATCGTTCGTTCGTTCGTGTATATTTTTCGAGCGCACGCGTGTTTTCCAGATGCACTTGGCAGCGACTGTTTGAAGTGATCGAGATTGATCCGTGCTCTCTTTGTCTCGTGTACGATGTTGTTTGAAGCGTTGGCGCGTAACTTTACTATGTTTGACGTTGTTGCGTTGGGTTTAAAATCGACTCTTGCTTCATGCATAATTTCGGATGTTTCACTGTGTTTGCATTCTTCGTGATTTAATTTAATACTTCGTGGTGTTAAGTTAACTCTTTGAGTGTTTAATCCGTACCCGAGTATTGTACACATTATTTTATAATTGATAATAGGACGATTAATTTGCTTATTAGAGGTTCAACGAGAATAAAATTTTACAATATATTGAATATGTGTATCAAAACTTGTTACATGCTGCTCATTCGGTATGAAACTTTTGGACTTTTGATCATTTTAAGCACTCAAATATGCTTAAAGTGATATATATATCTGTAAATATGTAGAATAAACAAAAAATAAAATTAAACATAGCAAGTCTTAAAAATTTTGGGATAAAGAAGCAAGTGAAAATCAGATCTTGTTCGTCTTTTAAATCAAAACTTAAATTAGAAAATCCTAAAAATTTTTAAGCACACACACACACAAACACACTTGATATCATAAATTATTGACCATTTAATAAAATTTACCATTTGCAAGCCACTTTTTCCAACTCATCCAATTTAAAACAATAATTAATTCGATGAGATTAATTCGCGTTATTAATCGTTAAAGAGGTATGTACGTAGTTGAAGAAACGTTTTAGAGAACAAGCAACAGAAGCTATTGGAAAATCGACACGCCGGTATTTCATTTATCAAACATTTTATCAGCATGTCCGTGAATTGATATTTATTGCTCATAATTCGTTACGTTCTTGCAAACGGCCGAGCCACGGATATTTCCATTTTATTTTTCGCTTCGTGCGATTAAAAAAATTGCCGGGAATTTCAATATCGGTGCTGCGCGAACAACAAAGGCACAAGCGCGCTCTAAAAAAATACCGCGACAAATAGCGAGACAAGAAAATTCCATTTTTTTTTTATTTTTCTCGTGCGCGACACGAACGCGGTGTAATTGGAAATAATCTGGCGTAATTCATTATACCGCGGGATCCGCTGGACATTATCTGCTTTCAAATCATCGTAGAAACGATTCGCGATCGTTCTAATGGAAACTTCAATCCTTTTCCACATCCCCCCCATCCCCCTCCCCGTTCATTAGCGGTATGATAAAATGTTTGTATCGATTTCCCATTAATCCAGCCCCACTGGCTACAACACGGTCCGTTGTGTACGTCATTTTCCGTAAATTTCATGCTCGTCGAAATGCTGACGGTAGTTTTTAGTTTTAATCGTTTACGCGTTGAATTGAATCCCGTTTCGCGTAGCGCAGCCACGGGATCATTCGACACGTGTGCAGATACGATTGAATTTACGGCGGTATTAGTTTATGCTACTACATATTTCGGCGCGCGTACACGCCACCGAAAACGCCCGGATATCACGATGATTAATTGCCTTATCGTGCAGCCAACTTATGAAACATCGTTGAGCTAACGTTAGGCGCATCGTCTAACGTTCGCCTGGTTTAAACTACGGAACTCGTGCATGCGAGCGGGGTCGCAATTACTGGAGAGGTAAATAATTAAGATTCTGTAGTTTGGTCGTGATATATGGGCAAATAGGTTGGTATTGTCGTCGAAACGACGCGAATACTTAACACGTTGATCGCCGCGTCACCCATATATGGGCGACAGTCGAGTTTCCATTGGGTGACGATCTGATTTTTAAATCACGAGGCAAGGAATATTTAGTAGATAAGTGAAAGATTTAGTAGAAAAGTGAGTTTTTAATAGTAAATCATTTTTAAATTAAGTTCCATGTCAAATAACGATATAATAATAATAATAATAATGTCAATTTTTGAATTATTTCGAAGTAGTAATCGCATTACTTAGATAAAAATACGATACTGCAATACTTATTTGTAACACAAATTGCATCTTTTATATCGTATATAATATATTGTTTTAGTATATTATCACTGAAAGTGATTTTAGCTGGGGTAATCCAGAAAATCGGGCTTCTTCAGGTGCAACGCTGATGCAACGAAAATTAGCGATTGGTTGATTTAGGTCACGTGATTCACGAGGGGGCGTGGGATAGACCTCGAGTAGGAGTGGCGTTGTCTTTTCTATCGATTCAAATGTTTGCACATCAATAAAATTTTATGGCAAAAATGTCGTCTTCATTTCCTAGTTGGAACAGTTGCTCTGGGCCTTTCAGTGAGATGAACCGTATTGGGGTACGAGTCGTGCAGTTTTTATATAATGGACCTATCTGTCGAAAAATATATAAAAAGTAGTTTATTCTCTATTTTTATTAAGAAGAATCGAATATTTTTTACCGTTTCCAAACTTCTTTGACTTGAATACGAAGTGAGAACACCTTTTCACAAAGGGTGAAAATGTAACCGCTTGCGTTTCATTTTCAAATCGGTCGCGAACTTTGCAATCCGTCTATGTTGAACAGAAACATTGTCTCTTCGCGTTAACTCGTCAAAAAGGAAAGCGATTGAAATCGTTCAAACGGAACGCGATAAAGAAAAACACGGAAATTACGGGGCAAACGATCTACTCTGACGATCGAACAAAACCTGATTCTCCTACGGTGCTCGGTAATCTCGCGCGGATAACTCTGCCGGGATGAATGGAAGTTAGCGCGTTAGAGTTCGATCGAGTAGGAACTCGAAACGCGCCAAAAAGCTCGTCGCGCGAGAGGGTAAGAACCGAGGTGGAGGGTGGTGGAGAAGAGACGACGACGAATCTCGTTGGAATGCAGTTTCAAGCAAGGTAGAAATACTAAATCGTCGCGTGCAAGAGTGCCGGCTCTGGTGTTCGAGGCACCGAGTGAAATAAAGGACCCGGGCCGGAACTTATCTTCGTCTCCGCAGTTCCGGAAGATTCATTCGGCGGAACGCCGCCGCCGAGGAAGGATCCCCTGTAGTCGTAACAGCCTCTAGCCACTTGTCGAGGACGGGTTGCTCTCAGCAACGCTGCCAGCTTATCACGATTAACCAGGCCACGTAACAATATTAATCTAAAACTTGCCCGCTGGAAGTTGTACGGCGGCGGTTGTCTCTCCCTTGCCGTCATTTAATTTTCTTCGGGTCTCGGTTGGCCCTCCGCGAGAAAGAAACGAGGAAGAAGGTGTGGCCGAACTGGTTCGTCGTTGCTTCTCGTCACACCGAGAGAAGCGGCCGTCTTCTTCTCCTCCTCCTCCTGCTCTCACCCTGTCCGTTCTTCTATCTTGCCGGTTCTCTTACTTTCTTGCGGAGCTTAGCGAGCCTTATTTCAAAGTCCTCCAACCCCCGAGCTTTCGGCTCGCGTTCACTCGAGGCTAGCCGGTGAACTCTCGCTGCAAGAGAGTGGAAGCAAGATCGCCCTCTGCCTCCTCCCTCCTCACGAACGAGTACCTCGCTCGGCTCTGATCATTTAAAAGTACAATTTGTCAATTTCTTCTCGGCTGCCAGGCCACTGGCACGTAGCCGATGCCCTTGTTCCTCCCAGGAAGCCGTACTGCCCTGTAAATTACCGAGTGTTTTCGAGTCGACCTGTCAATGACCGAAGACGAACTACCCTCGAATTTTACTAATTAACGTTTACCCGCGCCGAAGTCGTGGAAAACTTCTCTCCGCCGAAGCTTTCCACGCTTCTTGCTCTCTGCCTCTGCGATCCGAGTCGTTCTTCCCCCAATCTTCCTTTTTCGACCAGCTCGGCAAGAGCTTCGCTACCGATGTTTCTTCGTCGGTCTTCTTCTCTCCTCGTTATTCGTCGTCGTGCTTGCCTTTCTTTCTTTCTCTCTTCCTTCCGCCGAAACTCCGAGCTTCCGATCGTCGTTCCTTTTCCGAGCAGGCGATCCGCAGCCTTGAAAAAAGAAAAGCACCGCTGGTAACCGCTGGTCGATGATTAATGTCCGCGTGATGACGTCAAGATTGCCGGTCAGTGACGCAAGATTTTTGGAGGAAGAGCCGGGCAACTGCCGGGGAGTTACTGAATTCGGAAGCTGATTTACGAGGCTGCAACGTTTCTCGTTAGCCGGGGTCGTTATTGATGGCTGGGCGCGGCTACTTACGTGCCCAAGCCCTGTAGAAGTCGAGTTAGGTTGGGTAACTTGCTCGTCCGAGCTACAACGATACCATTCAAGTGAAAGTTGCTGCTTAGTCGAGGTTTATTATGCTTCTACCCGGGATATCCTGTCGATCGATCTCCGTTGAATCGTGCCAAACAGAAACTGACCATCGAGATTCGCTGGACCCGGACCGCCACGCGCGATAACTCACCGGGTAAAATAGAATTGGCGATTCGAGTAACGAGAGGTCGTAGGTTATTCATTTCTACTCTGCCAAAAAATAGAGAGAAACGTGACTTTCCTTGACTTTTAATGTTGGTATGAATTTGTAATTAAAAGGAGGAATTTTGAATTGAAAATCAGAATAACGTGTTAGGTTCAGTGGTGATTTATGAATATTTATTATGGAACGTATACATATATCATGTAATATATTAAATTAAATTATTATATGTATAATATATGTTATGTGGTATATAATATAAAACTTGATATACATATAATATATAATATTTAATATATAATTGAATAGTTTGTAATACATAAAATTAATTATCATGCAAAAATTATTATGTTATCATGTTATTATCATACAAAAGAATATGTTGGCACTGTCAACTTATAACCCCTGACTTGCATTTCACTAACAATATTAATTCAGTAGTTACGTAAACTATATTAGCACATGTAACGATTTGTTATAAAATTAATTCTTTTATGGTAATTCTTGATTTATTGGAATTAGTCAACACATTACGATATCAATGTTTTCCTTCTTACATTCGAAATGTTTTTAAAGACAGCCAGAAAATATTTTCCATGCGTAACAAATACAAGTACAACGCTCCTTTTTTATTATTTCTCCCTTGTTCCATCTGATCTTTTGAAAGAGTTAGATGTGAAACAACTCGAGCGGCTTTGTGATCGTGGTCCCTGATCTACAAAGACTCGGTTTGACTTTGTTACAAACACGCGTTATAAAGCTGACTCTTTGTTTTATGAAAAAAACAATACGACATTGCACCGCAAAAGAATCGTAATTGACGTAAGCAGCATTTCAATAACTCCCGTCTCGATTCTGATATAACATACGCGTTTCAACTTCGTGATCTAAAACCGGGTAATTCAAAGTAAAGTTTTAAAAAGATGATTTAGTTATATTCGTGAAAATATAAATTTATATAAACGTCCATTAAACCGGTTATAACATCTGATAAGTAATCCAAGTTCTCATTCAGTTCTCATTGAACCTTTCCAAACACGATCTATACATCTATATATTTTTTGTATCTTCTTTGTATCACCTCCCAAAGATGCTTCATATTTTACAAAAAAAGATCCGCGGTATCTCTATACGCTTCCCTCAACCCTCGATCGTTCAAGATTTAACGACGGAGGGTAGGTAAGAGGGGACGATCGTGAACGGAGAATCGCAGGAGCAAAAGCGTGGGAGTCGCGACGACACTCTTACCGACGTGAACTCTGCTACCCCGATGGACGGCTGTAAATTTCGGACGGTTCGTTCTCTTCGGATCTCGCTGTTCTTCAACGAGAATCGCGGTGATCGCCGTCGACGATCCGGAAATTCCGCGACCGCGTTTCTCATTGATCGCATTTTTTCATTCAAGTTTGCGTCAGCACGGACTTACCGACCGTCGGTCAAGAACTTGAGCGCCGTGGGGGCCGCGGAGTGAAAGAAGAGGGTGAAACCAGGAAAACGGAAGTTTT
Organism: Melipona bicolor; assembly: GCA_030673865.1. Classification (NCBI taxonomy): domain Eukaryota; kingdom Metazoa; phylum Arthropoda; class Insecta; order Hymenoptera; family Apidae; genus Melipona; species Melipona bicolor. Next base: position 2,059,345 of record JAHYIQ010000005.1, read on the forward strand.
TTCTTCGTAACTTCCAGCAGAATCCCGGCGTCGAGAGGGGTGAGCCGAATTGTTCGATACGGCTGATGCTGCTAGCCGGGGATAAGGAAGTTAGAATTAGAGATCCAATAAAAGAACCGGAATAAATGGTGGACGAATTTCATTAAGCGACGCTTCGGTTGGCAATTCGGTGTTCCTTCCGTTGCTTTCCTCCACTTCCGCGTTGCCCCTCTCTTTCGTTTTCTACTCGTTCTACACGTCTGCTCGTGTAATTTCAACTTCGTCAAGGTGGTTCGAGGTGCCGCGATGTCGAATGGTTGAGCGTGTTTGAGGGAAATCGAGGAGAACTCATTGTGCGGTTTCAAGAAATTGAAAAGAAGATTAAACCTTGGAAGGGTGTACTACTTGCTGCAACGAGCAGAAATGACCAACTTGGTTTTTTATTATCACTAAAAGTAATTTTAGTAGGGGTAACCCAGAAAATCGGGCCTCCAGGTGCAACGCTGATGCAACGAAAATTAGCGATTGGTTGATTTGGGTCACGTGATTCGCGAGGAGGCGTGGGGTAGACCTCGAGTAGGAGTGGCGTTGTCTGGTACTGAGCGATCGCGCCTGTAATTTGTTTTCTATCGATTCAAACGTTTGCATATCAATAAAATTTTATGGCAAAAAAGTCAGAACAGTTGCTTCTGGATCTTTCAATGAGACGAATCGTACTGGGGTACAAGTCGTGCAGTTTTTCATTTTTTAATTTCATTGTATCAGTGGACGATTAATATTCAATCATCGAAAGGAACAGAAGACTTTCATAAGACCATTCATCTAAGAAAATCTGTGTTTAGGTTTAAAAAATAGTGTTTGCAAATGCTTTTCTATTTATGAAGCTCAAATATCTTTACTCCCAGAGTTGTGTGTCGGAGAGTTTTTAAACAATTTTATAACATGCAATAAGAATATGTGCATAATTCTTGAAGTACACAAATTTTGTTACACAACAATAAGAAAATTATAAGATATTACAATAATATGAAGAAAAGAAAATGTCATTACCCTTTCTCGATTCGTAATAATTTCCAAAATATATATCAACATATACATTTTCGGCTGAATTATTAAGAATTTTTCTTATTATGCAAAGCTTGATATACGTATAAAATAATTTATCTGTATGATACAAGAAAATATCGAACACTTGTTTATTGTGCCTAGGGATATATTAGAATTTATACAGTTATTAATACAGTATGCCTGGTATTTTTTGTAGGTACCGTGATGATAATTATTTCAATCACAGTACTACAAATAATAATAATAATAATAATAATAATGATAATAATAATAATTATATTTAATTCTGAATGAACAACAACAAAATATATTTAATATTTGATAAATTACTAGGATAAATAACACAGTTTTCTTAATGAATGTTGGCTAAAGAATGCTTTACAACTGTTTCATTAATTACAATAGATTTTTAAGTTATGTATGAAATAATAAATCTATTGTAATTGTTAATTAATGTATAATCCAAACGAAAGATTTGCTGAAATAAAATCGACGTCGTCCAGATTATTCTTATATTATACCACGTAATATAAATAATTGCAACACTTTGTTTAAACGTTCACGTGCTGAGTATTTCCGCGAAAATGCAAGAGCGTAAGTGGAGACACGGAGGACGCTATAGAGTCAAATAATCGGCCACGAAGAACCAAGGGGCTTACCCTGGGATTAACGCCCGCGTCCATCATCCGATCTTATTTCAGAAATTTCGCGATAAAATACGGCGAGCTCCGCGCGCAATTTCTATAGATCTTAACTTATACCCGGCCCATAATAAACTTCACTTTGGTCCCCGGGTTTCCTCTCGCGAAGTCGCATGTTTTTTACTTAAAGGCAACATCGCCGCCGCCAGCGGCCCCGCGGTGACACTTTGATGCAGGGTCGCAAGTTCTAGAGTGGGTGGTAGAGGGTGCGGCGGTTGCCAGGAAGTTTCGTACTTGGTAAAACGGTGAAATTAATTACACCGGCTAGTCGGCCAGAGAACGCGCCAATGGCAAATTATCGATTTAATATAGTAGCGGTACAGAGAATGCAGCGACGACCAGCCTTTTATCAAGGATCGATCACACCGATGTTGGACGAAAATTCGAACAACGCGGCGTTGCGCGTCCTCTGTACGAGTTCTCAAGGAAATTTAGCTAGTTTGTTGAACTGTGGAACATTTTTATCTGTAATTTTAATTGTAATTTTACAAACGCAGGAATACCATCTCTGTCTTTTCTCGTCATTCATTAAAATACTTCCCAAATAATTTTTTAACACACACGCGTTTTTATAGAGAATGTCGAGAATGTCAATTCCTATATTTTTAAATTTTCTTAAATAGAAAGTCTAAATATTTGAATTGAAAAAATGGAGATGATCTTGAAATTTTCGAAATTTTTCTTCACTTACAAAAGAAAAAAAAAGAAGATTATTATTACTACATTATGGCTTCCTCTGTACTGAATATTTTTATCAGCAAAATCTCTTCGTATCTCAAAAAGTAACAAAGTCGATCAAAGTAAATGGGACACTCTATATAGAATATTTTTAATAAAAGATAAAAATAGTTGAATAGGCAATTTCTGATTTTTGAAATTCGTCGAAGAAAAAGAATTCTTCCACAGCAGTATTCTAGTTAAGTCAGACATTGTCCAAGTAATACGAATTGAATAATAAAATAACAAAATGACATTACAACTGAGACAAAAATTTTAAAATCTGAGAAATGAAGTCGTAATTTACTAATTATTTTTCTGAAAAATTACTCAACTATTTCTCCATTCTCCAACAAAAGTTCCACGCTCGCGCATCGGTGGAAGTATAATTGAAAGAATTAACGACGCAGAGCCGAATAAAGCATCCGATGCGATAAAGCGTCGATATATTTTCGACGTTTTGGTTCGTTTGAATAATTCATTCTCTTTATCGCGTTATATTTTATTTACTTACGTGAATATTCTTTACTTGTCGACTTAAACTCCTCGGAGCATTTGTCAAATGTAATATCCGTATTGGGAGTTATTGATGTTACGATTGAATACATGAATATCTTTATGGCGGAGTGTATCCGTATAACGCATTCGTTGTTACCAAATATTTCTACACGCGTGTGATACGTATTCGTGTAAACATATTTTTAACATCAACTTTCAATTTGGGAAGAAAAAGTAGCCTATCGAAAATTAACGACACTGTGAAATTTTGGAGTGCCTTGGAACTTCTGGGAGCATAATCACAGAACGACGAAGGACCAATCTTTTATTGAACGAAAGCGACCGTAATTACGAAGATATACGCGAGGAACTTGCACGAAAGATATGAAACATGCAAAATAATTGCAACGACGACGGTCCAAAGTTGATTCCTTGGCGGTTTTTCACGTCCAAAGGGGCTGTAAAAGTGCAAGTCATTTTCGTTGCTCTTCTCCTGTTCGAAGTCCCCTATAGTCGTTAATGCAAACTGTTATGGGCTCCTGGTTTATATTTAAAATTTGTACACGCTTCCGTTGTTCCGTTAACTACTCTAGTGAAATTGAGAAAAGAGCACGAATTACTTGGAATACCCTGTAACGCATTTTTATTTCTTGTATTATTTGGATGAAACATACTTTTACGTTTCAGCATTCGTTCTTCTGCGTTATTAAAATATTACAATGTTGTTAGTATTGTCAAGCAGTTCTGTGTGTTAATTTTCAAAAATTTTGAAACAATTTAAAACCCCACGCAGAATGAACCATTAAATTACAAACAAACAATTTTTATGCGTTTGATTATATGTAAAGAAAAGATATTGATTACTAAAATAATATTTTATTATTATTGGAACTTTTATTATTTTTATTAATAAAATATTTTTTAATATTATTAGAAATATTATATAAATATATAATATATAAATTAATAGAAATTTTTTATTATTATTATTAATAAAATATTTTTTAATATTATTAGAAATATTAAATAAATATATAATAAATATAATAAATATATAAGAAATATTGTATAAATATATAATATATAAATTAATAGAAATTTTTTATTATTATTATTAATAAAATATTTTTTAACATTATTAGAAATATTATATAAATATATAATATATAATATATATAATAAATATATAAGAAATATTGTATAAATATATAATATATAAATTAATAGAAATTTTTTATTATTATTATTAATAAAATATTTTATTATTATATTTTTTATTATTACCATACATAAATTAATCAACAACAAAGTGAAAAATTTATTTCTACACACGCAGAGAATTATCCTCTCGCGCCATCATTTCAAAAACACCTTAAATATTCGTAAAATATATATCTGCAAATGTCCGAATGTACACGTTTGTGAGTTACTTTTGCGAGGCAACCTAATTTTAGACAGCTCAGCCACCGCATAGTCGTTTCGAATAATTAGAGTATCGCGCGTTCACGTCGAATTTCAATAGCTCGTCCGTTGCGAGTCGAGGCGGTGGAAAATTCGCGTTTCCGCGTGCAACAAATTGCGAATTATACCAGTCTCGTTACGATTCATGGAATATTCCCTAAGCGACACCGGTGCGCGTCTCCGCGTTCACAAAGACCGCTCGCTGCGGATCCGTGCTAACAACCGGACCCTTTTACATTCCGCGCTCGTGATAATCCGCCGGTTCGCGATGTTAATTTTCGTGTTGTAAATTTTCCAAGGAATTCTTGCTGGACCCGGAGCAAGAATTACCAACCAGCAGCGATTTAATCGGATGGACATCGTTCGTGCGAGTTTTTCAACCTTATCGCAACCAGCGCGTGATCTGAATTGAGATTGCTGGAACCTGGAATTCAGCGCAATCTGAAGCGAGCCTGATGTTCCTGCGAATTTTTCAATCGAGAGCTGAAAAATGTTCCATTACACGAATTATCGGAGAATCTGTAGAAAAGTATTATTACGAAAATAAATTGCCGGGCGAAATACGAATTTCAATAAACAGCAATATATATGCAGTATAGTTAATCTCTCTAGATTTCATTTTTTCTTTTTTTTTTTTAATTGCATTCATGAAAATATTTGTATAAAAATCTGCAGACTATAGAACCATCGAAATAGATTGACAGTTTCAGAATGTTTGAGAGCAGAAACAGTAAATCTTTAAAAATAGTATTGCAAATGTAATTGTAAAAGTTTTAGAGATTTAAAAAAAACACAAAGTAGCACCGTGTTTTGTTATTGTCACGGATTTTTATGCATTTTCAAATTCATTTAACTAAAGAAATTTAAATAAAAATTATCAATTATATATTAATATTAATTAATTATATATTAAATTATATATTAAAAATTATAATGAATACTCTGCTTTGCGTATTTTATATATTAATGTTGCTTATTGTTTGTTAATATTATTACTTTGCACGATTGAAAGCAGCTGGTAACATAATATCTCGTATTTTTGAAATTAATCTTCTATTCAATAAGTACGTTTGGTACAAGCTGTATCTAACGAAGCGCATCTAACACTGTTCCCTGCAAACTATTAAACACTTCTTGTTTGTACTAGCACGTTCCGCAAACTTGCTTCATTCGACAAACTGCAACGCATCATAATATGTTCCAATAATAAGATACTCCGTTTACCAACAACATGCATGTATTGGGTTTGCGCATGTGAAGTATCGTTTATTTAAAATTTCAGTTTCACGAGTAACACTCCAACTATCGACGACTAAAAGCCAAAATTTCCAACGAGAGACGTTAAATTGAAAAAATAAAAAGACTTTATAATAATAATAATAATAATAATAATACGATAGAGTACACGAGCTTTTATTCATACATTTTATGAAAAATCAATTTAAAAATACACTGTTTTACATCTACAAAATACCCAACAAAAGTTGTAAATTGATCATTTTTTAGTTAGTTAATATTAAATTTCATTTCGTTTATCTTATTGACAATCACATTAAGAAACGGTGAGATTGTTATAAACTACGTATTTATATCAAGAAAAATCGGGAGTATCATTATTGGATATCATGAATAATCAAAATATTCGAATGAATGAAAGTTGATAAAAATATAAATTAATTATTCGAAACTACGAAATTATTAAAGTATCATCTGTAGCAACTTTAGTCCAAGAATTTTTTAATTTCGGAGCTAGATAATCGTCCGAAAAAAGTCACGTGCAAATTGTCTTGATCAAATACGTTTCATAGAAAAAGAAGTATAATTTCGACATCTCGTATCAAAATTTTTAACCATGTTGTTTTAACCAATTTTAATGCTGTTTTTAAGAATTTCTCTTGTGTATTCTACGATCTTTCTTTTAATTTTTTGAATCTTTTTAAAAAATCTCATATGAGATGTATCTGTGGATGGATTCGATCGAGGATGGAAGAACAACTTTTTCGCAAAGGTTGCTTATACATCGATCAGAGTTACTACAAATATTCTTAAATAATAATAATAAAAATACATCAAGCAAAATTCGAAATATAATTATCTGACTGCAATAATCGAACAACAAATAAATTATTCACTCATTTAATTGAACATAGTTAGAAACGAAAACTATACACAGACACGTCAATTTTACACACTCGTATAAAATACAGAAGATTTACGTGTCGTAAATTTCCGAAAACAGGATGCAACAGCGTTTCGAGAATTTCGAACCGTCAGAAATAAATGACACTTCCGTCTTGGAAGCTTCGATGTGAAATTCTTGAGTCGTCAGAAATGAGACAATAATTGGAATTTCGAAGCACCAAAAAAGATCGCCCCTCTACGACGGAAAATTTCAAAAAATGTAAATTTAATCGTTTCGGCTAACATGGAAACGACTTTCGAACGTTGTCGTTGGCTTGGATCTACCTGTTCTCGAAATTAGTCGTCGTCGCCGTGGCAACATTAACTCGCTGCGAAATTTCGTCGGGCTACTGTGCACGAAACTCCGCTTGCATAAGAGCAACGGGGGCCGTTCGGTTGTAACAAGAGCAGATGCGCAGTCTCTGTGGATGCTTCTCCACGAAGGAGGAAGAGACCTGCCCCCGTTGCATCTTCGAGTGCAACGTCGAGTTAAGTTTCGTCCAAGTGCACCGCAAACGAGGCGCCCTGTCCGTGCCAGGGATGCTGAGGCCTCGCGGTAACTGGCATCGCGTGCATGTCGAAGCCCGGCTGCTCCCGTAATTCCTGGAATTAGCAGAATCCCGGAACGGCTTCTATCGGCGATAGCGCTTTCACGCTATTCCCGGTACGTTCAGATTGTCCTCTCGCTTACGTAGACGGTAAACCGGTCCAGGTGCACGACCCTCGATAGCGGGGGAGAAAGGTGAACGTACACAGGTCGCCTTTGTACGCTATGCAACAACTTGCTCGGGAGATCGAACCTCTTCGTCGATTCTTCGGTCAATCGTAGCGGATGACGTTTTATTGTTAATTTTATTTTATTTGAAATGCAGGGGACACAACCCAGACTGCAGTATAAACATTCTCAGTATAAACGTGTACTTAGGTGAGAGTATCGGCAGGGCCATGAGGTAATCGTCAAAAAAACCTTTCATGGGCCTGAGCATAAACAGGAGAGACAGTGAGATAAGAGACGCTTTCCGAGCCCTTGAGGGGAAAGGACATAGCGAGAGTCAGGGTATAAAAGAACTGACTCCAACGCGTCAACACAGTTAGTTATCCGCAGTTTATTACTAGGTGGTCCACGTCTGGTGAAGAGTCCTCCCGCGTGTGCAGCCTGATCGCCTACTTAGCTCTCGCGTCAAACGGACAATAGAAATAATTACCATCGTACACTGTCTTTATATACTCGCGCATCTCTGTATTATTATTATTATATATATTTAGTAGTATAAAATAAAGGCCTTTAAAACACTAAATGAAACGTCGAAATTGCTCGTCAAGTAGATTCTCGCGCGTACGACGAGTGTAAAATTTTTGTAAAATATTGAAAATGTAACTTTCGGTCGTTGAATTGGGAGCACCCAGAATTTTCACGTTTGCACTCACAGTTTTTACGTGTAATAGTAAAGTTGAAATTCAATTTTTCTTTTTTTTTTTAGGCTTTATTAACTGTTGAAGTATTATTGATTTTGTCTGTACGTATCGATACGCCATCAAGTGTGCAGAACGAACAAATTTCAACAGTTTTGAATCTTCTTTTCTTTTTTTATCTTTATGTAGAGTTATATATACACGAAATATTTCTCTTTCCTTACTTTTACGTAGAGTTTTTAACGTTTTCGATGGCGAATGAATAAATAATTCTGCTTTATAAATTTAAATTTGTTGGCAAACACAAAAATAAACGTTCAAACAAACTGTAACATTTTCTTAAAACATCGTGAAATGATTTGCAATTTCTTTATATTGCTGCACTGTCATTTCAAAATGATTCAAAACATTTTGCAAAACAAAGAAACACAGTTTTACATTGAAATTAATACAAAAACCATTAACAGTGTCATTGCAGGCGAAATTGTACAAAAAGCACATTGTACATTTACTCCAATAAATTTCCAACACGCCGGTGACACCTATCGAAACTACCAAAAGTTTAAACAGTTACCGTGGCGAAACTAATGGAATTTTTTAAATCCAGTCGAAATCGTCGGAAAGTACGAACATTCCCCGGTAAAATGCTTCTCGTTTCGTTCCGATCCGACCTCCCGTTGCTGAGATATCATCGTGCGAAGAGAATCGAATTTTTCAATAATTCTCTGTCGCTGTCTCTCTCGCGCGCTCGGACCTCTCACTCGCACCGTGTCACTGACCAATCATAACGTCGTTAATCGCGCGCTGGTCAGTGACAAACAGTGCCTCGCGTCTTTTTACTATTACTATTACTACGTACTACTGAGCGTACGCATTTCCTGGAAAAAATGTGGGTCAACGCCCATTCATGGTTTTGTACATGCACTTAAATACGCGTATTACCAAACGCTACTTTATTGCGCTGTATCTTCAAAACGAGTTGAGATATCGACGTGGATCAAAATGCATTATAAAGGGTACACTTTCGACTATCTCTCGAGCGAATGATATTTAAAAATTTCGCGATTGTTTATAAAATATTTGACGAGTTATTTGGTGCGCTTTATATTATAATATGAGCCACTCGAGATGTGGATGTAAATCATATTCAAAGGGTATATTTTCGACTATCTTTCAAGCGAGTGATACTTGAAAATCTCGTAATTCTTTTGTATGTATTGTTTATGAATTATTGCGGTATAATATTGGTTTATTTTATATGTTATATTTGATTTAGTTTATATTTTATATGTTATATTTGGTTTATGTTTTGTATGTTTTATATTGATTTATTTTATATGTTATATGTTATATAATTTAGCTTATATTTTATTGTTTAAAAGCTAACTGAGATATCGACGTAGATCAAAATGCATTATAAAGGGTACTGTTTTATCTTTCGAGTGAATAATATTTAAAATTGTTTTATGCTTTGTGCTTGTTAAAATGCTTTTATATAAAATTATTATGTTGTAAATTTACGATAAAATTTTTCAACAAAACAGTGGAACCTAAATAGAAAATTGGTCCAAACGTTATACAGAAAGCACGAGTATTTCAAATGTTTTGCTATACCTACTTGAAAATTCCGCGCATAATAAATGCCATAGAAATCCGCCATGAGAATCCAATTATCACTGGGCATTTCCCCTTGATCGGGAACAACGATCGGCCGGAGGGAATCGCGAACGATCAATTTTACTTCAATCGCCGGATCCGTTCCATTTCTGTCAATCAGGGCGGAACGATCTCCTATTCGGGATCGCAAAGACACACGCGCAAGGAACGAGAGAAGATTTGTTAAAGCATCTCGTCGAGCGTATCAAACGAAGCGTATTTACTTTTCCCCGCGTGTAACATCCTCGTTTTAATCAACGACCCGTTTGTACATCCACCGAAAATAACACAGTGACATAGTTCTCTCTCTCTCACACACACGCGCACGTACTATTGTTCTTTCTCTCATTGGTTCTCCCCTCTGTCTTTTATTCGACAGACGATTCTGTCGCGGTGGAATATTTCGACGAACGCACACACAGGCACACGTAAATCGCCTTTCGTAATTCAACGCGATAGTGCAGGCCTCGCAAATCCCATAAACGATGATATACCGGCATCGAACGATCGGCCCTTCGTAGTGCGCGCACAGCGGGACAGAAAAATCCGATCAATGGCTCAAACCTTCGAATGAAAAGGGAATAAGCATCGAACTTCTGCTCCGGATGCGACGCAAGAGCATCGTGGCTAGGATAAAAGGAGCCGTCCTCGCAACGTCTGCGACCGGTATTTTTCGTGTTTGCTTCCTTCCCTTTCAAGCGATTTCGACGAGGTCTCTTAAGGAGAATCTTAAGTTTGGTTTCTTACTTCTTTCTCGTAGTTGGGTCTACGTTTCTTTTCGAGACGAACGATCGAACGAGGCGCAACTTGAAATTCATTTTTACTTAAAATTCGCTCACTGCGTTTGAGCGAACTGCTTGCTGAAATTTTACAGTTACGATGGGACGTTTGTAGGAAATTTGCAAAATATCCGAAATGTAGTACTCTTTGTGCAACATTTAATACACAAAACAGTTTCCTACAGAGAAACAGGTTATTTTCTCCAAAGTCTGTTTACGATAATCTCAATTTCTCAGAAATTAGAAGATTCAGAATGTATCAGTTAATCAATCGAATCAATTGATTGTAATGTATGAAGTTTTTAAAGATTATCGACCACCCTGTAAACTTTGCAAAAGATTGTTTGTGGCGCAGTGTAATTATTCATTTAATTATTACTATTAAAGTGCAATATTAAATCGACCAAAAAAGTAATTACATTTTTCTTAATAAATGAATATATTGGGTTGTCCGGAAAGTTCGTGCCGATTTTGAAGGAAAATTGAAACGCGGAAGATTTAAATTTTAGTATACATTTATCAAATATTAAATTTAATTCATATTAAATCGGCACATCTTAAGCCAGACTTATCACGGGATAATTCGCGAAATAACCGGGCGATTTCGCGAATCGTTGGACTCGCGAAAAAGCCGGGTTGAACCCGGTTATACGTTCGCCAGAGTGTCCTTAATCCGCAGCTAGTCCAGGAGCAGCGAAAGTGGAGGAGTTCAGGAAACCAAGAGGAGAAGCCGTAGCGTAGTAAACGCACGCAAACGACGCTTCGAGCCGCTGGATGGGAACCGTGCCTGTAAATTCCAGAGGACGAGTCGATACAGCAGAGAAGGAAGGAAGGAAGAGAGGTCCGTGCAAAAAAAAAGGGCACGAGAGAAAGACAGAAGAGACTGACGAAAGGGGATGAGAACGGACTGGCGAAGAAAGCAAGACGGAGAGGCTCGTGATACTTCTCTTCTCTGGTCGTATCGATCGGCGAATAAAGCCGCGACAGACCTATTTTCCTCTACCGGGCCTGTTTGCTGGCTGCCTACACGGTGTTTTGTGACGAGGATTTTGGCCGAAGGCCAAGCTCATTTCAAATGGACGTATTACATCATGAGTTTAGCGAATCAATGTTTTGTTGGTACATAACTCGGTGGTCCCTTTCGCGCTGATGTGGTCCGTGTGTCCTGGCTGACGTGTACACATCCCTTGCACACTCTCGTTTCCTAGATACGCGCGTACGTCCGTCCGATTATTTGTTCGGGATACTCCTCCATAAGACGCAACCAACTTGAAAGAGTTGCACCTTTGGCTCTCATAAGTATCATGTAGGTTGGCGTTTTTCTGTGCACGAACGAAAGGCGAATTTCGTGAGAAAAATTTTGTTGATACATTGACCATTTCACATTCAAAAATCTTATTAACCTTATCTTTTTCGACGAGAAAAGAAGGATTCGACATCCTCGTCAATAATGAAATCTGGCAAATCAATTCTGACACTGCTCTATCTAATTACACTATTAGGTAATTTTATCACTGAAAGTGATTTTAGCGTGACCCAGAAAATCGGGCCTCTTCAGGTGCAACGCTGATGCAACGAAAATTAGCGATTGGTTGATTTGGGTCACGTGATTCGCGAGGGGGCGTGGAGTAGGAGTGGCGTTGTTTGCCACTATCGCGTTTGTAATTTTTTTTTGTATCGTTTCAAATGTTTGCACATCAATAAAATTTTATGGCAAAAAAGTCGTCTTCATTTCCTTCAGTGAGACGAATCGTACTGGGGTACAAGTCGTGCAGTTTTTCATTTTGATTCTCCATTTCGAAATCGCGCATTTTCTTTCATCGGGAAGCTTGAACAGTCGGAATGAATTTAAAACAAAGTTTTTAAATTAAGAATTACAGGATGTTTTAATGCAATGAAAAATTGAATGACAACGATTTTAATTACACACACATGGTTAACCATTAAAATAGACTTCACTGTACTTCCAAGAAATAGAATTTTGAACGATACCCCCATAGTTCATCGTATTTTCGTCAGATTAACCAAAATCATGTTTCTCACGATGAAACAGATTCGTAAAATATATTTCTCTCTATTATCAAATTTACCAAGTGCAGTTAAAAAATATCTGTTTAACATTTACTTGTTCTTCTCTGTAATCTACGTTACCCAAAAACGAATCTATTTTATTCGAGCAACTGTACGTTTCATGTTAATAAAAATTATTTTTGATCAACGTGATCCGTATCGATCGCGTAACGCAGCTTGAAACAGAAATTTGCATGTGTCCTCTTTTTTGGATACCGTTCCGGTCGATGGTGGCTCGCGCGCTTCGAATCATTAAGAAAATGGAATTAAATAAATATACTCGGGCTGTATCGAATAGAAAGGAAGGGGGTCAGTTTCAAGGTCCGTTTAGTAACAACTGGGCGTACCGTTACTACAGAAACTAGTTCACCAGAAAAGGAACGAATGGATGGCAAACACGAGAGGGTAATTGAAAGGGAAGAGGAAAAAGGAAGTCAAACGAACGAACGCTGTGTTCGTACCGTGAATTGTGCAATAGCCTCGAAACGTACACGTGCACTTTAAGTAGCTGAGAATTAATTACGTTTCATCCCCTAATAAGCAGAGAAATTGAAGGAAAATCAGACCTCTTCGCATCGGTCGTTCCAACGTTTTTTTAAATATCGATTTTTCTTCGTTTCTACGTTTTTCCAATGTATCCTTGATATCGAAGTAAACTTTAACTGTGTAATTGACTGTTTTAGGTAATAAAATTCCCTTTTTTCTATTCTCATTTTTATTTGTCGCAATCTTTTTTTTACAATTTTCACATTACGTTACAACTTTTTACGATTTTCACATTACATTATTTTTTACAATTTTTACATTTGTGCTGAATATTTTATTGGATTGTATTTTTTTTTTTTTTAATTAATTGTTTTGTCGAATATATAATAGAATTTCCTTTCTCTACATTTCTGTTTTTCTTCTTAATTATTTACACTTTTTGTTGACTATTTTATCAAATATATTATATTAATTTTAACCATATTATTTGTTTTTAATATTAGAATTCTTCATAATACAATTTTTTTGTATAAATGGCTCATTTACTGCAGAAAATTTTTATGAATATATCGCACACGGCACAATTTCATTTCAGAGATAACTAAAGTGATTATATTGGCAACAATTTCAAACCAATCACGAAATCTGTTGCAATATAAAATCAGTAGACTGTGTTTAATGTAAAATTGATACACGTTGCGAATAATAATTTTACAATGTTGTGTGCAACTTATTAACTTGTAACTACTAACTGTACAAATATTTTGATGATCACTACGTGGTATAATTGCAACAAATTTCTTCCATAAAATCTTGTATAAAATACGCACAGTATATTTGTAAAAACTTGGTATAAATAATTCGAGTACTTACTCGCGAGCCACTGTGTAGAAAGTTTGTTTCATTTTCATTATCAGGAATCGATTGAAAAACGATCGTGAAACGTAAAACGAAATGAGTATTTTCGTTTTTGCGACGATGTTACATCAAAACCAGACGAAGACCCGTTCATCGAAAGGTTTCTGAAATGCTTTCAACGAACTAGTTCATGATTGAGGAGACGAGTCTGAGAGAAAATATGAAAAGAGTCAATCGATGTAGAAAAGAGAAAACGAATCTAAAAAAAAAGAAAGGAAAAAAGGAAAAAACAGGAAACGAAAGTACTGACGCAGCGTTCGTTTTAATATTCATTGATGTAATTGTTGTAAACAGATCTCTTAATACGCAAATAATAAATACGAAACGTAAAGAAATTGATCGAAAAAATTCATTCTATGATAATAATTGAGTTTCTCGATATTCTAATGTTAATTTGCGATTTCCTTTCTGTATTAGAATTCTCAATGCTTCATTTGGTTATGCAAATATTAATATAGATAAAAATAAAGATGTGCATTGAAGTGATTTTAACGATGCTCCTGTATTGATAAATATGAAATTTGAAGAAATTGATTGAATGTCTGTCAATAGTGAGTGTAAGTTTTTCGATAGATGTTCTAAAGTTAATATAGTATAATATTTCTTTTTCATATAGTATTAAAACTCTATATTCCATGGCCTATTATTGTTATTATATTATTATCATATTTTATTATACTATATTATATTATTATTATATTTTTATATACTATATTATATTATTATTATATTATTATTATATTTTTATATATTATTATTATATTATTCATTATATACTTTATTATATTATTATATTATTTATTATATACTTTATTATATTATTATATTATATTATTATTATATTTTATTATTGCATTATATTGTTATTATATATTCTATAATCATGGTCACAATAGTATTAATATCAATAACGCGGAATATATATATTACATATATAAATAATGTTTAATTAAGTAGATTCGAATCCACGTGTATTTCATTTTCTAAAGAAATTTTGAAATTGAGAACTACTTTTACTACTTTGATTTTTTGTCAGCCTATCTCACGTGTAGGAAATGTAAATAGTGTCTAATTAGGTAGATTCGAATCTTCGAATTAGGAAGATTCAAATAAATAAATAAATATATATATATATATATATATATATTTAACCCGAACATTCAATCACATACACATCTAATCATACACATCGTACATATAATTTCAAAAATCAAATTCCAAAATTCCCAATCAATTACGTCAACGATAAATTTTCTGTTAGACGAATATTCCACGGAGGAACGAACACGCCGTGTTCGCGGAGTGTTTAACGAACCTACCTCCCTCCCTCCCCCCTCCTCTACCTCGAAGCTTTTTCCACGATCGTTGAAAACGTTGAAGCGTTCTCGACGAAGCGCCGCGAGCGTTAATGGGTTAAGAACGAATCTCGGACTCCGTTTCCATCGACGTTTCACATTCGACTTTCTAATGGCCTCTCGAAACGTACGTGCACGTACACGTGTACACGTATGTACAAAACGCGTATCGGCCGATCGATCGATCCATCGATCGTTCGGTTCCATCGAACGTACACCGCGCGCACCGCTGACGTTCGATCCGAATTCAATCCCATTCGGTGCGTGTCTTTACGGTTGTCCGTGCACGGCTGCACTCGTGTGTACTCGGTATTATATTGATTCGCAACGTGGAACGCGTATAGATTTTGCTCGAGATCGTCTGTAGACACACACACACACGCACAGAGAGAGAGAGAGACTGGGTGGCGAAACGGTGTCCGAATACGGGAATAATCTGCCACTGTTATTATCGGTGTAATTGGCATTCCGGCGGAAATATTTATCGGACGAATGGGGGTTTTCCGTGGGTCTCTTTCAGCCGAGTGATCCGAGGTTTCAGCGTTTTGCGATATTTAGACACCGAGATATCTGTGTTTAATCCTTTCGCCGTCGTGAACTTGGCGTGCTTGCGCAGCGCCATCGATGAGATTACCATCTCGCTTCGTAACACTAATTCTACGATCCGACTAACGTGTTATCTCGCGTCGTAGCACTGTTTCTATCTACTATAATCGCCTCGTGACAATACCATCCGTGACAGTAATAATATTTTGCATGCTTTAATATTTTTAATCGATAGTAATGCACAAGTGATGATTTTTTGGGATAGAATTTTACGCACAATATCTAAATTACTTTGGAATTCCTAAAGAAGGGCTTCCAATGTGTTATCAAACTAGCAACGTTTGATAACACATTGGGTTAAGTTAGAACCATTTAAAAATTTTCAAATCTTATTCATTATATAAATGTTTAACTTTATTAAATGCGAGAAGCACTATACGTGAGAACGAATTTTTTTGAATTGATCCTGTTTCGTGAGAATAATGTCCACCATTATGCTTCGTTTGTAGAGTATGAATGCATATACGATTGTAAAATATGTGTTCATAATATAATCTATAATAACAGAATAATAAAATAATAAACAATTGTTAAAAGTTTTGCAAAAATCTAGTACTTTAACCATTGTATTAAAATACATTTAACGATTTCTTTGTTACAGGTAAGCATTTGAAGTATCTGAATAATACTAGGAACAATATTATGGGTGAGTCAAGCATATTTAATAAATCAATGGCAAACAAACTAAATTTTAAACTTGTAATGTTTCATTAATAATATTAATTGAATTAGTTGATGTTTCTTGAACATTATAGAAGCTCACTAAAGAACAAAATTAAAGTAAAAAATTATTTAATTTAATGGTTACGAATTATTAATTATTGACGACCTTGTATATAGACTGTATATAGACTTTATATTGGTCTTTGGAGAATCAATAGTTTTATACTCACGTGTAAAGTCAAATCAGACTTAATAGTATGTTTCTTTTTCTCTACACTTGAAAACGAATTTTTATTTTTAATATACGATAATAGAATAATTGAGCAATGGTATACAAATAATATAGAGTAACGTAACACAATAATTATTATTACATTTTTATCAACATGTACATACAATTACAATTTATTCTTCTTCAAGAGTACTCAATAGATAAATAAATCAATCAATATTTCACCATAAAAATATAACATAATATAATATAATTATTATTACATCTTTGTTAACGTATTTTTATTTCGTAATAACAAATTATCTTGCTATGTTCAAAACTAACTAAACCATTATTTCATCTGCTTTATCGTCAAAACCATCGTTAATCGCGAACGATAACTCAACAAAATCCTAAAGATCTTAAAAAGAAACCTCAGAACTTGTAACTTAACACAATCCTAAAAAGAAAAGAAATTCCTCCCTAAAAGAAACACGAAGCCTTAACGAAACTTTGACCCAAATGAACGAAGGCGAAGAGAGAGAGAGAGAGAGAGAGAGAGAGAAGAAAAGGGATTGACGCGCGTGTTTCTTTTGCAATTCATCGGAAAATGGTCTTTGCGCGAAACGTGCTGGGTCGAAAGACGCGCGTCTCGCAGTAATCAGTAATGCACGCGTTTCTCATTTTCTATGCGAATGAAAGATGCATTAGGGGCCATTAACGCGGATGACACTCTTTATCCGTGGCACCGGGAACAGAAAGTGTCGGGTGACGTTCCTTTCGGGATGAACTATCGCATTCACTTGCATTGTCGCCCGTCCCCTTCAACCGAAATAAATGATTTTGCGTTCTTTGTACGCGGCGCGAAGACCTTTGCCACCATCCAGCGAGAAAAAGGCAGGTTTATAATAATATAAAACGAGCATCTCCACGGGGGATGGTGTTTTAAACACGCGTAACGAGACGCAACACCAAATAGAACTTTCATGTTATCGCTGAAAGTGATCTTAGCGGAGGTAACCCAGAAAATCGGGCCTCTTCAGATGCAACGCTGATGCAACGAAAATTAGCGATTGGTTGATTTGGGTCACGTGATTCGCGAGGGGGCGTGGGGTAGACCTCGAGTGGGAGTGGCGTTGTCTAGTACTGAGCGATCGCGCCTATAATTTGTTTTCTATCGATTCAAATGTTTGCACATCAATAAAATTTTATGGCAAAAATGTCGTCTTCATTTCCTAGTCGGAACAGTTGCTTCTGGGCCTTTCAGTGAGACGAATCGTGCAGTTTTTTACTTTCTCTCTTTTCGTTTTCTTTTTCTTCTCCCGCAACGTGCAACCCCTGGTCATTGAATTAGAATCACTTTTAATTTTTCAACGTCTTAATAAAGTCTGTAATAAAATAGTTTGACGATGAATTTTATTATTATGCTCGCGCGTAACGTTAATAGTTAGTGTTTTCCTACTTTGTTTTCATTCCAAGATATTTTTCATATTCCTCACACGCTGCTTTTCTTTCTCAATTTTTCCTTTCATAATATTATCACGCGCTACTGATTTTTTTTAATCGTAACTGATACCTCAGCATGATCGTTATTAATTATTCACTCGATGCTCGACAGCTCGTCCCACACGATAATTTTATTATTCGCACGGAACGTACTCGGTAATACTAAATGATAAAATACATAGTTAATCAATAGAACTTGTAATTTTAATAAAATTTTATTTGAACTCTTCAGTTTCGCTAAACACTCGCGTGGAACATTGAAAATTTTAAACACAGTTTGGAGTTTTTACAAAGTTTTCATCCAGTTGTAATGTACATTACATATGTATATTAAATTAATAATTATATTGTACATTAAATTAAACTTTCCTCTCGTTTAATAAGATTTTCTAGAACGATGTTCCACTCTGTTATAAAAACTAAAAAATCTCGTCTTATATTGTGGCCATACCGTGTAACATGCAGTCTCATACATAATAGATATGCACGAGATACTTTCTTAAAGTGATGGAGAATGTACTTTTGAATTTTTCTCGAGAAAGATTCCCGAGGATCTTACTCGTATATTCTGCGCTTGTGCAAAATTTAACAGTCTCGTTAAGACCTACAAACTGCGCAGGAAATGCGCATTTTTATATCAATTTTGAATTAACAGGTTCAAAAGAGATCCACGCGTTATTAAAATAATCGTACGTTTCGTTTCATTGTCAGTCTAAAGCGTGCACGAAATCGACAAAAGCTCGGCAAAGAGATTCGCAGTTATTACAAATTAGCCCACGGATTAGCCTTTTGTAAATTGATAACGAAATTTAAAATTGCTACGAAGTTAAAATTTCATTCGTTGGCTGCATAAATATCACAAAACTCCTCGATCCCTTTCTCTCCTTTTATATTTCCTTTTATATCTCCTTCATTTAATAAAGGCAAAAATACTATAAAAATACCGAGAATATTATTTTACGCGTCTATATTTACGTCAAAAAAAAATTGAAAATTATATTTTGAAATATAAAGAAATTTATATTCACGTCGAAGATATAAATTATATTTACTTTCGGGAATATTATATTTGTTTTTGCCTTCGTTGGTTGTTCGTTGTACTCGTTTGCCCTCGCATCGGATTATATCAAGTTGCAAATTTCGACGAGCTTTTAAATTATTAACAGACCCGCGCAGCAACACAGGAAAACCTTGCGACGCGACGAAATACGATATTATAAAACGTGTATCGAGTTCACTGAAGGCAATTGAGAAATTTCACAAAGGGCGGAAGTGGAACAGCGTGTAAATTCTCTTTACAAAGGAGACAGTAATCCTTATCACGGCTGAAAGGTCATCAGATCTTCCGCCCGCAAACCATTTGCAGTTAGAGTCGCGACCAATTATTCGTTCTTATAGCTGCCCTTCGTACTCATTCAATAACGAGTAGCTTACGCCTTCGTCTCGTTACATTTCGAAAGTAATTCGAAAATTAAACGCGGCTTTTCTACTTTTCGAGTCGCATGAAAAATGAAACGATCAGATATACTGCACTTTTTAGATGAAATAAGTTTCTCCGAACGATTTTTGGGGAAATGAGAATATCGAAATTGCAGATTTTAATCAAAATTATAATTAATTAGAGCTTCAATACTTTAAAATCGCCTTTAATATCGTAAATGAAATATTTATTTGCTTCAAGTATTTTATATTTTTTTTCACTATTTTGTATTTCTTTAATATACTCCAGAAATGTTCATATAGTGGAATCAATAGAAATTTATTTCATCTAAATACCATAATAAATGGTTTATTCCAAATTTTATTTATCTCTAAACTTTTTGTAAATTTTAGGATTTCAAATTTTTTAAAAATATATGAAGATCTACGATCTAGTTATTATATCTACAATTTCTTTGGATATTATACGATAATTTACGCAGTTCCATTTACGCGATTCACATAACCAGAATAAATTTTATTGATACGCAAACATTTGAATCGATACAAAACAAATTACGCGCGATCGCTCAGTACCAGACAACGCCACTCCTACTCGAGATCTACTCCACACCCCCTCGCGAATCACGTGACCCAAATCAACCAATCGCTAATTTTCGTTGCATTAGCGTTGCACGATTTTCCGCTAAAACTTTCAGTGATAAAATTTACTTTAAAATATATTTCTTTTACTTGACCCGATTATTCAGAATATTTCGTATAAAAGATGTACTAAATTATTTGCTTCCGAGAACGATTTGAAACAGTTTAAAAGATGTTTCAAAGATACTTCACTCTTTCTTTTTAAATTTTTCATGTGAAAGCATCTTCTTATTGCTACATCGCCAATTACAGAATTTATACACGCGTCAATTTTCGTCTAGTCGCAATTAATTCAATCGACGATGCTTCTATTTTCTTCCTCCGGGGAGCTAGCTAACGTCATTCGAGAACTCGGTCAAAGAAAGCCTGTTTTCGATGATAAAGTGACTTTCACATTTGATTTCCGCGATAGAGAGCACGACATCGGATGGAAGTTGAGCGAAAGCGGGCTGTGTTCGTTTTCCTCGCGAAATCTCAATACATCGTCGAATGTTCGCCGATAAGGAAGGTGTAAAGGAACTTTTCAATTCGCTTGAAATGTTGCTCGTAATGTGATTGTAATCTGAAACGATAGTCTGCGAATAGGGAACACAGAGTGAAGAGGTAGGATGAAGAAGTTTAAGTAGCTTTCCATTTACGCGATTTCCATCGTGTCTCTCCCGATGTTTGAAGAATTCTTTTTAACTTACGAGACGTAATATCTACACTTTCTTCTAAATAGTTTAACATTTTTATTCATTTTTTTTCCTGCATAACGAGAAATGAAATTCCTTTTGAATAAAATAAATGTATAAACGCATAATATGTTATGCTTAAAGTAATCACGTATTTATGAACATGAAATTCGTAATGAAACAATTCAAAGTAATTGCTTGTTTTAATTTAACTAAACACGATAATTTGAATTAGATCTTTTTTATATACTTCATTTTAACTTTTATTCTGTATTTCGTGTGACGAATTCATTTAAAATTAATGAATTCGTTTTAATATTGAATCACTTCATACAAAATTTAAACTGTCAGATATAAAATACAAAACTACATTTCACCATTAATTACACTTATTTTTGTCCATAAAAAATACTTCTTTCGCATAATTCTTTAACAAACAAAGCTCTAAGAAAGCAATTCTGTTATAAAAATAAAACGCGTGATAATTCTTTAAAATGTGAAGAAAAAAAAAACTCACCCGCAAGAAGATTGCACAGTTCCTCAAAAAGAAAAAGAGCGTGATCTAAAAAGAGGAATAATAATGTAAAAATAACGTAGTAAAACGCTCTTAAAATAAAGTATGTCCTGAAAGTCGGTAAATCAAGTATCCCCTCTAAATTAATCTCGAAAATGAGAGTATTACTCAAGAGAAAGGAGGGAAAAAAAAAAGAGGAAGCTCCCTCGTATAAATTATCCTCCCGTTCCACCCTCTCGATCGTCTAAAGTGGACACTTTATTTCTATCATCGCTTACAATTAGTTAGCCAACGTTGCTTTCAACGTTTCTCGCTCCTCGCCTCCTCGAAACGTTGCTCGTCGCCGACACGTCTGATTCGATTTCGTTTCACGGAGCAAAGAGCCCCGATATTGCGCCAGTTTCCTCGCGCCACTTTCGACGCCGATTCCTAAAAATAATATCAATCGTATCATGAAAATTTAATTGAAGCAGTGACCGTGTATAATCGTTGTACCTATGAGGGGGTGGGAGGGGATATTGACGAGGCCGATTGTGCTCGAATAGCGATTTTCCATTCGCTCGGATCGTAATTTACGCGAGAAAGGACGCCGGAGTGATATCCTTTGTGTTGTCGAGTTGAAAAGAAGAAACAAAGGTACTTTAATTCCCTGCTCTGTCGTTTCTTTCATGTAGATACACTCTGTTAAATGGACAGCCAGCTGTAAGATACTTTTTTCTTTGATAGCCTCTCGCTCTCGGCTCGTCTTTCGTATCTAACGCAGCAATTGGTTAAAGAAAAGACCATACGCGTCGGAGATACGTGCCGGGAAATATGTCGAACTTCATTTGCGATCAGATGCTCGTTATTAAGAATTTTACACGCAGTTTACATAATTGCCTACTGATTGATCCAATTAAAAGTTGCGAGAGCAAATCCTGTGTATTTGAAAATATCATCTTTCGCAGTGGATGTAATTAAATACTGGAAAATATTTTTTAACGTTTAATTAAACACCTCCAAGTTTGTCGAATGCTTTAACATTTTCTCACGGTGGAAAAATATTTTGCGAAAGAGGAATATTTTCACGATTACGTGGTACGAGAGTATTAAAGGAAATTAAGAGTTTAATAATATTTTAAGACTTTAAAAATATTTAGCTGTTGAATGAATAACTGAATATTTCTTTGCACAGTTGAATACGATTGAAGTTAAATGAAATATATAAAATTGATGAAAACGACGATATGATGCATCCGCTGAAATAAGAAAACTTTTCCGTGTATCGGGTAAGTAATTTCGAATGAAATAAATTGTTTAATCGACGGTGAAAAAGCATATTGAGGAAACGGCAGTGAGAACAGCCAGTCGACGGTTAATAGGATTTTACTTTACATGAAAATAGCATTTGGCGTATCGATGCACGCCAGAAATAGCGGAAATATGTCAGCGGAATTTCAGAATGTCGATTCGAACAAATGCTATACATATACATAATCGCTGAGACAATATTTTAACAATGCAATGCGACCTCGGAATAACGAAATTTATTAACGGGATAACAAAGCTTTTTTTTTTTTTTGATAGAAGTAATATAAATGTCCGATATTATTTATATTATAAATAATAATTATTAATAATGTCACACGTACATACATAATGATAATGAACATACATGTTTAATAATATATTATATATAATATAATAATAATAATATATGAATGTATATAATGATAATAAATATACATGTTCGATAATATATTAATACATTATATGCATTTATATATTATTGCATTGTAATAATATTTTTATACATATTAACATATATTATACAAATAATATTTTTAAACATTTAAACATCTATCTTGAAAATTATTTTCAATAAAACAATAAAAATTAAAAGAAGAAGTTTAAAACTACTATCATTACGACACAATATGTAGTGCGATAAAGCAATACAATAAATTTGATAAGTTCACCAATGATACAGCAATGGCGCAGAACTCGAAAGAAAGAAACTCGATCATTAAAGTCATAAAATCGAAAAATAGATTGTCAGATTGTCGTAACGATAGGAATGTAATAGCGTCAGTTTCGAGCAATTTCGAATTTACACTTTTAGTCGCGATGTGGATAATGGAAATCCCAGAACGATCGCATATTTGCATAGTTCGCAATAATGTTCGATACTTGCGATTAATCGTGTTTGGAAAGCAGCATTTCAATCACGACAATTGACAATAAGTCGAGACAAACATTTGCTAAACGACATCCAGCCACGACAGTTTTCCACGTTGCACAGTGGTAGGAATTCTACTTTTCCGGAGAGAAATAATGCTTCTCTCGTTTAGTTATTCGTCGATTAATTTAAATGAGAAAGAATTTCATTACGTACCTTATAATAATTCACTTTATTGTTTCTATTTCTCATTTACTCTTCAAGTGCAACGCTAATGCAACGAAAATTAGCGATTGGTTGATTTGGGTCACGTGATTCGCGTGGGGGCGTGGGATAGACCTCGAGTAGGAGTGGCGTTGTCTGTCACTGAGCGATCGCGCCTGTAATTTGTTTTCTATCGATTCAAATGTTTGCACATCGATAAAATTTTATGGCAAAAAAGTCGTCTTCATTTTCTAGTCGGAACAGTTGCTTCTGGGCCTTTCAGTGAGACGAATCGTACTGGGGTACGAGTCGTGCAGTTTTTAGTTTTCTTAGTATTTTTAAAAATAATAAGTTACAAGTCAACGCGTCAAAGAGCTTCTGCCGCGTTTTTTCGTTTCTGTTGAAATCAATACAAAACTGTTAAATGTCATCGAATAAATGAGGAGTATGTTAATTACGAGCTGCCTTTAATTTCGTCAGGAGCGAAATAATTTGCCAATTAAATCGTGTTTCCGAGATTCGTTGACTTATCGCGTCTCATATTTGTTTACGTAAACATCGGATATTTAAAGCGATTAATTGCAACCAATACGCAAAACACCAAGAGGTTCGTACAAATTGTCCCACATCACATATTTTGAAGGTTTGTTCGAAATGAAGTTTTAATTGCGAGGCGGTAAATTAAATTAAAAAAAAAGTTAATATTATCGGAAATTCTCTGGCCAGAGATTAAATAGCTATCGTACGTTTTTAATTGTTCCTTGTAATGAGAACTGTTTGGAATAAATGTTTATTTGTAAATTATGAGATACCAAGAGTTACATATTGAAAAATTAAAAAGATTTTCTTCTTCTCTAGTGTTCTGTTTACTCTGTGCGAAATTGGAATTAGCCAATTTAGTTGGAAATGAATTTATAATTTGGTAGAAAATATTTATTTGTTTGAAAATTATTTCACAAAAGATTTTTCGCTGTTGATGTTAAATAAAATCGTGACTTTTAAATTTATCGTTAGATATAAAATGATATGAAATTAATATAGTTTCTCTAATATTTATTTATTACATGGAATTTAATTTAAAATCTTTTGGTAGAAACAAAGTAGTGAAACTGCTGAATTAAATTTAAATTGAGTATTTTGAAACTTAAAGATGTTAAAAGTTGATAAATATTTTATATTTTCATATGCTATGCATGTGAAAGCAATGAGAAACGTCGCAGTAGTCAAATCCGATATTAGTCAGGCAGACGGAGATTAATGTGGAATAATGCGAATAAAATGAGAGAATTGACATAACATAAAAGTTTGATTCAAACCACCGATGCAAATATTTCAAACAAAAATTAGAAGTTGGAAAAATAATAATTTAAAATGAAATTCGAGAGTGAAATATGGAAATTGACGGAACATTGAAGTTTCATCCAAACAAGTGATCACAAATAAGAATCGAAAATTTAAAGTAGT
Organism: Melipona bicolor; assembly: GCA_030673865.1. NCBI lineage: Eukaryota > Metazoa > Arthropoda > Insecta > Hymenoptera > Apidae > Melipona > Melipona bicolor. The sequence continues at coordinate 2,084,709 of JAHYIQ010000005.1, forward strand.
TTGAAAACAAAATTTATAAATGAAAAATTAAAAAGAACGTACGATTTAAGTTATCTCGAACGCGATTTTTATTTATTTCCCAAACGTAACGCTAATTTCAAAACATATAAAACAGAAATTTTCATCGTAGAAGTTATCCGATAGTCCATTTTTGCTTCGTCCATCGTTTCTTTTGCAAATAATTGTCTCGTTTCACTCAGATGTCATGGAAATCGAATATTCTTACTGTGAGAACTTCCTCTATGATAGTTATGTTTGCACTCATCAATTTTTCAGTGTTACTAAGTCCACAGTGGGAACCTAGCCGTCTCTCGATTCGCGATCCTCGAACTCCACTCGACGAAAGACGGAGTGGTAGAAAGTGAAACAAATTTATTGAAGAAAGAGACTTACTCCGCGATGCGTTACGGTACTCTGCCCTTTTTTTACACTTTGACAAAACAAACGAAAGGTCAAGTAAATTTGAAGTACGATATTAATTCTGTGACTTTAAACTAAATTTTATTTAATTGTTTAAACATTATAGTTATAGAAAGTGGAAATAGTAATAGTTTTAGTAATAATAATAATAAGAAGCAATAATAATAATATTGATTCAATAATGCAATGTTAGAATAATAATAAGGCAATATTATAGACAAACATTATTGATCTACTAAAAATGAAATTTTTTATCGATTTTCATTCTAAAAATAATTGAAACAAACATCAGTTGGAAGACGTTTATCTGTGATTCATAGATTGCTCTTTCAAAAGAGCATAAGAAAATTTATTGTACGTTAAATGTATTCAAAAATTAAGTAACAATTCCTGACAACAGAGACGAAGGGAACAATAAAATCTTTTTGTTTGAACACAATGAAAAAAGCTAAAAGGCTGCTGTACAAAGGAAATCGCAAATATTCGTAACTTTCAATTTCAAACTCCATTCAAATTCTTTAATAACACCTTTAAGAACGCCTTCAGTTTCAGAAAGTATCGCTGCGCTGGAACTGCTCGTTGATTATAAATCATGGGAATTTTATTCGTCGCGGGGAATTATATATCACGCGGTAAACCGACACGTCGGCGAAAGAAATGTAATTTTCATAACGGGAGTAATTACAAATTCATAAATTAGACGTAACGCGAGACGTAACGCGGGTATCACCGATACAACGTCACCGACGTCGTTGTGAAAATCCAATACCACGGCCGGCACGACGTTTATGTTTGTCGCCCGCCGCAAATTGATGTTTGATCGGACGTCGAAGCCTGCCCGGGCAATATCAAAATTAAGTCTTTTCCGCAAATCGGGATCCCTTGACCCCTGAATCGCGCGAAATTAGATTACGCACCATCGGCGGAAAAAGGTCACCGCCAGAATCCAATTTATCTCGGCTCGTGGCGTTGGAATGCTCGTCGATATTTCCAAATTACAATTTCAGTGCCTCGCCCCCTCGTCAAATTACTAACATCAATCGCGAATTCTAATTGTGAATTAAACCGTTCCTGGAAAATACACCCGCGCGAATTTTGTTTCATTTCTCCCGCGGCTGTTGTTTCTTTCGATTTCGCGTTATCGTTATTGGTAGAAACGAAGTATCGAGTAGCTTGCGATCGTTGAAATAATCGAGAGCTGTCTTGTATATTTTTCTCTTGTTGACAGTGTTTTGTTTGTTTGTTTGAAAAATGTTTTCAGTTATTCTTTTTTTTTTTTTTTTTTTTTAATAAAATAACAACGAGGATTGATTAAAGTCGTTCCGTTCTTGCAGTAACAATTCGTGATTGCGATAATTGTATGTCTGCGAGAGAGAAGTGCAATTTTAAAATTCAACATATTGTCAACCAACTGGAAAACTAAATATACAGTGTACAATATATATTGAATAGAAATTAGACACGTATATTAATTTTTTGATATTGATTATTTTGATGGTTAGTTAATTTTTTGAATTTTGATTATTAAGTACGATTTGATATACGTGTATACCAAGTTGTTTTGTTCATCAACTAAAAAAACTCTGTTTAAAAAATCAATATAGACTTATCAGAAATTTTCTTCGTACAACAGATTGTTCTTTTCAACTATATTATTACTCTTTTTCACACAACAGATTGTTCTTTTTAACTATATTATTACTCTTCTTCATACAACAGATTGTTCCTTTTAACTATATTATATTACCCCTAAAACTCTATTTAAAAAATCAATATAGACTTATCAGAAATTTTCTTCATACAACAGATTGTTCTTTTTAACTATATTATTACTCTTCTTCATACAACAGATTGTTCTTTTTAACTATATTATTACTCTTCTTCGTACAGCAGATTGTTCTTTTTAACTATACATATTACTCGTAACGTAAAATTTGGATATTGATAAATACAAATTCATCGCGTTTCTACGACATTATATCTTCATGTACAAAAAATCATGCACGTCCTAATTAAATAGAGCGATCCAAAATCCAAAAATTGTCATTGGTATCATAGGTAACCGGAAACGTTTCACATTCTAAGAACAAGCGTACCAATCACAAAATTCCAACGTGTCAAATTACAAACTACAAATAGAAAAAAGAAAAACAAATTTCACTTCTACATCGCCTAATCTCTCGCGATCAGTGACAATTGTGCAATTCGAAAACCGTTTGAATCGAGCACAATCGACTTTTTGTCTCTTTCATCCCCAGCCCTTTGACACGCGATCATCAACCCTTAAGCAAACCTTGATTTCATTATCCTGGACAAAGGGTGGCCGTTACGGTCAAATCGATGGGAGGGAGGGATAACAGGTTAGTCGGTTTCGGCGGTTTCGAACAAAACCGTCCGGAATCGTCGAAATTTCCCTGGCGCGCGATATTCTTTTGTCGTGGGCCCGGACGGATTTTACGAATCCAGCAGGCAGCAGCAGCAGCAGCAGCAGCAGCAGCAGAGGCTGGCGGTGCGCTCGCCGCCCTGCGACGGAATTAAATTATACATTCGCCATCAGAATCGAGTTTGGCCCGGCGTTGGCCGCGATGCATGCCGGCGTTTCTGTTTGTTTCGTTGATTTATGAAGCATGGCGGGGACACAAAACACAACAACTCCAACGCGCTCGCCCATCCCAGCCCCACGCGACTGTCCTCGGTAAAATAGAACAACGAGCCGGTGACGTCACGTGTAACCACGCCTACCAGCAGCCCACCTTGCCCATCCAACCCCATCCAACCCCATCCAGCCACCCCCTCGAGCGGACGACCGAGCCCTGTCTCACCCTGTCTCTCTCAACCCTTTGCTATAACGCCACCACCAATTCACTTTGTGCAGTTTTATGCATATTCATTCGGCGTCGTAATAGCCCCTGCCATTAATTCGAACCGGTCCTACCACGCGCTCTGGGTACATGTAAATCCAATATGTCGTTCTCGTGTAACCGACTTGCTACCTCTCTTCTCTCTCTCTCTCTCTCTATCTCTTTCTCTCTTTTTCTTTGCGTCACCCATTTTTTCTTTTGTTTCTCTTTCTCTTTCTCTATCCGTCTTGCAAACTGAGACAGATTACCAAACACAGTTCAATCCCTGTGCTCACAATAAACAATCCTAAAGACACTTTACATTTTGTCGTTTGCTCGTTACTCTTTGCGCTTACGTGTTTAACTTCTCCCCTAACTTCCGCCCGAATCCTTGATTCCGACTACTTCGTACGCTCGCGGTTGTTAACGATCCGATGGAAGAGATCCCGAGGTCTGTGCAAAGTCGCGCACGATCGTGTACACGCGGAGCTTGCCTCGGGAATTGATTCGAGATTTGAGTTGGCGAGATGGGATTGTTTGTCGTGGATAATGGCCGGTGCTCCGGGATCCGAGGTGAAACTTTTTTTTGAATGTTTCAGCTGTTTGTGACTGGTATCTTTTGATCCGTCAAAGAAACGAGCAATGTCACGAATATATTAATTTCTGGAGATTTCGTAAAATTCTTAACCGGACCGTTGGGAATCTTGATTTGGGTTTTCTGATTCAATTGAATTTTATTAGAAATTTGAAATCAGGTTTTAATTGTCTAATACGAAATGACGTAACTAATACTACGACTACGCAAATTCACGTGGTTTTCTTTATAAATGTTTGATAAATTTATAGGAAAAGAATTGAAAACGATACATTCTGTTCGCGCAACACGTTGGTCCTCAATGAAATTACAGATTTGTAATAAGATAATTGGAAAATACAAGCAGCTCAACCAACGTTGTGACAAAATAACTGAAAAAGATGAACGCGTGAGAAGCGTTCAACTTGCACTGACATCGAGCACTTCGACACTTACCTACGACCCATTTTGTAATAATCTACCGAAACTTACCGAAACCCAGAAGCGTAGACTGACTATTGACTACGCATGACCAAGCATGCTTCTCGACAAACTACGCACGCAGCCACGTGCAACTGGCAATCGAAAGAGAATCGGATATTACTAGAATCCAGGCGTTCATCAGTGTCATTAGAAATTCCGAGCGTGTCAGGTTCGCACAAAAGTAAGCCAGGCCACGAGCCTGGAACGCGAGTGAAAGAGGGGATCAAAGCGGGGGTGGCGAAACTAACCGAAGCGGAAGGAGAGAGAAAAAAAAGGGACGAACGGAGAGAAGAGGAGGAGGAGGAGGAGGAAGAAAAAAGAAGGGAAAAGATAATTCAAAGGACACGGCAACAGGAGGACAAAAGAGCTGGTGAACAAAGAGCGAGAGTTAGCTCGGTCGGGCCGTTTGGAATCGCGCAGCCGTTCCTCGTTGGCATGCTCGTTACTCGGAACTAGCCCCCGAAGACGAGGACGACGACAACGATGACTTGGCCGACGTCTAGCAGGAGTAAGGGTGGTCTGGAAAATTCAACGAAACAGCGAATCGATTTGGTCACGGAGCAGCTGGCCGGGGACAGAAGCAATCAGAAGTCAGGAGGAAGCTCGTGCCGGGGAATGAGGCTGGTCTGCCCGACAACGAAGAAGGGACGACTCGGGATGGCTGTCGAGGGGGCGGACGGGTGGTCAGAGGGGAGGACGAGAAGAAAGAAAGACAGAGACGAGAAGGAGAAAGAGGGGGGAGGGAGAGTCGTCGAATTCAGTCGGAGAAGGAACCTCTGACTCGGTGGGCACGACCGACCGTTAGCAGAGAAGGAGTTCGAGAAAGAGGATCGACTGATAGAGGGAAGAACGAATAGTGGCGAGGCTTGGAAACGGAGAAAGATGGTGGTTGAGAAGGGGTGGCCGGGGATGGAGAACGAGCAGGGTAGGAACACCAGTACTACTAACGGAGGTTAGAGAATAGGTTGGTTTAACTCGCGCTATTTGAGATAATTGATAGCCAGAATTGGTTCACATCCCCCTGGCTGGCCTGTATAGCTCGTGCAGCTCGATCCAATGCAATTTCCTTCCAACTGGACAGAGGACTGCATTAGCGATACCGGCCGGCTAAACTATTGCCTGTGTTGTTGGCTGCTGCTCTTATTCCGGGGGAATTCCGACCGAGGCTGGCTCTGCCCTTGGAACCATTTTCTTTTCGGATTCTGTCCCATTGACCGGGCCGGCGCGCGCGTGAAACATTTATCGTGCCCACCGGCCGGAAGAAAGGGAGAACCGAGAATCGGCTGAAATCTTTCATCACACGTGAACCGAGACGAGCGGCGTTTCCCGAGGGCGTTTCTCGGCTTATTGAAAATGCGACCCGGCACGATTACGTGTGTGCAGAGGTTTCGCTTTCCAATGAGTCCTCTCAAGACACACTGTCGAAAGAGGAAGCTGGAAGCGCTGCTGCTCGGTTTATGCAGTATTTATTTATTCGATTTAGCGTTGCAGCATCTGTCCGGATACGTACCTACCGTGTCTCGTAGCGAGAGATCTTGGCAGCAAAGTTCGAAGAATGAATGAAATATTGAACGTTTTGGTGAATCCTTGCGAACAGAGTAACAAGTAACTCGGAATCTTGGAGTACAGGAAAGTTACAATTTTTACGCGTTATCATGTGAAGAGCGATTTTGATAAAATACCTCGATGAGAAATTCGTTTGATTTTGATTTTTCGCACGTAGACGAATCAATGCAAGTAATAGGATGTATCATTTAAATAATCGTTCTTTGAGTGTTTAAATAATACTTATATAATAATTTTATTTTTCTCTGTTGCAATCGCAGCGTGACACGTGACAAATGAAATGATATTAAATAATTGAGATATCATACTATACTTGCGAATTAATAGTTTATTTCATTACTTTACAATAAAAATTAGATTGTCTGATTTTCGTATGTTCCTGGTATTCCTTGAAAAAACTTTTCTACTTGGTTAAATGTACTCAAGATTTTCTCCTCTGGGATAAATCAACCAAACATGAAGTCTACAGAAAAAGCAATAACATCTTTAATGAAAAGAAGGATACAGCGTATCTGATATGGATTTTTCGTTTATGTTTGCCACTTCTTTCTAAATATGCACGGTTTATTATTGAACTGTCAAGCTGCGATACATCCTATTACACGTAAAACGTACGTGTTAAAACACATTGTAGATTTATATGACAGCTGAATATTCATTTTTATAGAAGCGTCCTTGCGTGTGAAATTCTTTTATTAAAATTCAAAATAACAGAATTTGTTGTCGAATTGTAAAATGTAACATTAAATATTTGCAGTGTACATAAAAAACTGTTTTTTTATTCGTTTCTGAAAAAATTGATTTCTATATTCATCTCGATTAAAGAATATTACGTTTCTAAAAAGTCGATTTCTGATCATTCCCCGATCAAACAGTACCTCGTTCAAATAAATAATATTTATTTGTAAGTCTTTTAACTATAAATCGACCTATTTTTTATTTTGATATTTTATATTTCGTTTTTTTTACAAACGTATATGTTAGAACGTAGCTAGTGAATAATTTAGTATTATATAATTTGTTTTTAAATATTAGAAAAAAAAAGTTATCCAACTGAATATTATTGTGTTATAAATTATAATTAAATACATTTATTTGAACTGAATACATAAAAATATTCTGGCTTGAAAATTTTTGAAACAGTTTTACATGAAATTAGAAGAAGATCCTGGAAATTTTAGAACAATGTCACCGATCCACTGTCACCTGTCCCAAAATTCCGGAACCCTGGTATTCAAATATGCAGCAAAGAGCAAACTCTGCTGCATGCACCCACTAAAAGTTACAAGTCGTTGACTTAATAATTGAACGGTAACAATACCTTCCGCAACTCTTGCTGCTAACACTTTTCGTTTATCAAAAATGTACGCGATGCTTCGTGTAAAGTGATATATGTACAGGCTGGTTTTTCTAAAACTGTGAAGCCATATATTTCGTAATTCCAGTATTCGCGACTAAACTGTAACAATTGGTTTGCCTGTTTCGATAATTATTCCATTTATTATATGTTATTTAGATGATCGTTTTATTTACTGTATTTAAGTAATTGCTTTCTAAAATGATTCTAAGATAGAGATCGATACCTCTGTTTCCTTTCGTACTATGTACGCATGTTATATAACATTCAGTAAAGCTCCGTTCATACCAACTCCATTTATCTGAATGAAATTTTAGGTAATACCCGATTAAATGAATCCCCTCTCTGCTGAATCCGCTTATCTTAAACTAGCTCTTGTTATATAAACGAAAAATCGTAGGCGCTGTAAGAGAATTAACGATAATAATTAAATGTCGCTCGAAGAAACGACATTCGCAATTCAGAGTGATACATACGTGCTTTTCACGTTATCCGTGCATACTTGTTTTACGAATGACAATCAAAATGAAATTTGTAATAAGATACACGTGAAGTGCAGCACTTTACCGCGTGAATCAAAGGGAACAACGTAATTATGAAAATAACGATAATGAGCAATGAATGTAACAAATACTGCTCTGGATTGTGAAAATAAACGAATTTTCGTAATCGATTGACAAATGTCTCTGCAACGTTCTCTCGCAACAATAACTCGAAAGATCTTTTCTTTTCCGCCAACGTGTGCGATATAATTATATAAAATTGTCATAACTTCGAAACAATCTTTTTCTACAGTTCACGAAAGTATTCGAAAACATATAGAAATCTTTTATGAGTATATTATGTGTGTTGTAACAGACCATTTTGATATTTTATTAATACTGTAATAAAATCCGATTATGTCGTCGAAATTGACAAACTGATATATATGTGCATTTACGTAGAAGTTACGAAGATATTTAATACAAATATATATTCCTCAGACATCGCCAAAGTGTTTGAACCAACTATCCATTATTTTGATAAATCATAATATTCAATACGATTGTATTCAACTCCATTCTATTATAAAATATATTATTATATATATAACAATATAATATATTATAAAATATGCATTATTGTAATTATAATTATAACTGTATTACAACATTATAATTATTATTATATATATTATATTATTATTACCATTATTATTAATATTAATATTTATAATATTATTATCATATATATATATAATATATAATGTAATAATAATAATATTAATAATAATAGTATATTAATAATATTATTATTGATATAATATTATAATATTAATAATCTTTCAATCTTTGTTAGAAAAATTTTAATAATGTTAATGTTAATAATATTATTATCATATACATGTATAATATATAATGTAATAATAATAATATATTAATAATATTATTATTGATATAATAATAATCTTTCAATCTTTGTTAGAAAAATTTTAATAATATTAATAATATTATTATCATATACATATATAATATATAATATAATAATAATAATATTAATAATATACTATTATTAATATTATTATTATTACATTATATATTATACATGTATATGATATACACAATATTATAATATTAATATACAGATATACATTAATCACATACACACGTTATGTTATAAAACGACGAGAAGAAAGGTGAGCGTTCGAACACTTCCCTCGCTCTACGGTTTCACGAACCACGCAAAAAAAGATCTATCTATCCATAAGCGTTCAAATACTTCCAAATCATATGTTCCTCGCGCAACTGAGCGCCGAAAACTGAAAACCGATGGGAAACACGCGTAAACCGGCAGTATCGCGAAACGACATTATCCCGAATGGAAGAGACGAAACCGTTCGATCGCCGAACACAAAGAGTCGTCGCCGGTGCGACGTAGTTGGTAACGAGACAAACTACTCCTAATTCCGGGCGACATTGTGAAAGTGCTTCTAGGCAGCATGATTCGGCCGCTTGGTAGCGCGAGCTCTACCGTATCTAGCTGGACGGGGACCCACGGTGCGGGTGCTGGCGAGCTGCAAATTGGATTACCGCATCGACACCGCGCCGCGAGCACACCGTCCATCGGCTAACGAGCCGTACGAGAGCCGTTTTTATATTTACCGGTAGATCGTTTTCGGTAGCGTAATTGCGTTCGCCGCCTCGTCGATGGATTCGAAGCGGAATTGCTAAATGCTCGACAACCACCACGCGAGAACCCACCGTCCCAACGGGGGGAGGGACGTATTCCGCCTGTAGGCTTTGATGTTTACGTCGATCGCGCGGTTTCGTGCGTCCCGAATTTTTTTCAACAACGTCGCTACGTTCGTTTAGAGAGTTTGCTGGTATAATTGTCTCTAACTTGATCCGTGTAATTATCACTGTGTGATTATCTGTGTTGTAAGCAATCGTTCTTGTTAGTTTTGCCCATTTACAATATGTAGTGCCAGAGACCATTGTAGATCATTGAAATGTTACAGTTTCTGATACCTGCTAGACTCTAACAGACACCTGATTGAAAAAATGTAACAAAAGTTTTAAAGGCTTGCTATGTTAGGAAAATGGATTTTTTTTTTTTTTTTGTTGGCTCACTTTTATTTTTCTACAAGGGATTAAAGTTGGAAGAGAAAAGCAGAGTCTTGGTTGACATTTTGGTATAGAAAAGAAATCTCAATTTTGTGGTTTGTAAAATAGATCTTCACTCGTGAAATATCATACTAGGCACTAAAGGTATTTGGTGGTAATTAGACTGGGAATTTTTAATTTTTAATTTAACAAATATAGTCAAAGAGATGGAATCTAATATATAACTGTGTATGTAGATATGTAATAAATATTTTATTTTGTATGTTTTTTGTTATTCATAAATGTGGTAATCTACAGTTTAATAATAATATAGTAACAATAAGTTCCTCTGTTTCTGACTGTCAACTTGATTTTAGCTCTATATAGTTATTTATTTATTATCATAATTATTTATTCTCGTTGACGTAATCTATATATATATATATACAATATATATAACTAACTTCACATATATAATATATATATATATATTTTTTTCTTTTTTATCAATTAATGTTACAGTCGAAAAAGGGATTAACTCTGTTCGAAAAAATTGAAAACAATGTCATCCAATATATAAATATTGAACCAAACTTGCATCATTTATTACTCTTCAATTTTTGCATAATATTTCACTCGTTTTCATACGTCATTCTTATTCATTTTGTGCCCTTTCTTCAAAAGAATTGAACAAAGAGAACCGTGTAGGTATTGTACATAATGCTATTATTCAAGATTACTTCAGCGAATTGGCAGAAAAATCGAATTTTATATCCCACGTTCCCTTAAATAACTGGATAAAGATTGATGGGCACCATTTGTGCGATCTTGCCTGACGTTCAAAATGTTTCTGAGATAACGTTTTAACAAGTTGGAATAGAATTCGTGGCGTGTTTGACCTTTCTCGCCGTTGCTCGCTAAATACATATGCTCTAAAAGCTTGTCAGTTTCTCCTGGTGGAATAATTGTTTGATACACTAGAGGTCGACTCGGAAGAACTATTGTTTCATAGAACGACTGCAGTAACCTTGGCCACGTATCAGCCCTGAGCTTGTTATTTTCGGTGAATTATCGTCCAACTGACGTTGGATTGCGAGTCACTGGTTTCCAAAGGCTCATTCAGATTATTTCGAGCCAGCCCCTTTATTTATTCGACTTTGAAATATCCTTTTTAATGATCGAATTTTAATAATTGACTCTACGTAATTTCAAACACATTGTCAATTTTATTTAACTCGAGGTATAATAATTATTTACCGAAAAATACATCTTATCGATTACACCTTTAGTGATCTTCAAGTACATCGTCCAGAATAATTTTACAAATTATTTTACTTATATATAAATAATATATTTTTTTATTGATGTACCTTTTTTATTCAAATTCTGGTCTTTCAATATTGAGACAATAAAGAAAATCATTATGTACCTATCTTCCATCTAAATTCTACAATTTCATGAAATTTAACAGAATTTAAATATTTATAAACTAATACTTGATCCTTAATAATCATCCGAAACGTTTCTTCTTCTGTTTCGATGAAACAACATTTTAATTTACATCGTAACTTCACTTACACGAATTAAAATATTAAAATATTAATTCGGAATTAATTTGCAATAATTAAAATACTACTAGTATATAATTTGCAATAAAATGTACATAGACTTATGTGAGTGACTGCTTACATAAAAAATTTTTATTAGCGTGAGTCGCTGTATATGCCTAATTGCTTATACGATACGTACATATTGTGCTAGCTTAATTGCTACAACTACTTCGGAGGCACAAAATTTTCAAATATCGTGTTTTTCACCTTTCACGAAGCAACGTAACTGACCTAGACTGAGGTTTAAGAATATTCGCATTCGCTGTTTATTCTAATGCCAGAGGCAATGTAGAGCAAACGATGGAAACAGCTGCCACTGTTTGGTGACCTGCACGTTGTCTCAGAGAGCTGTTACCTTCTCGCAGTGGCCATAATCGTAAAGCTTTACGACGAATCGAGAGTACTTCAAAGCGGTGGCAGCGCGCTATATTGTCAGTTTGCGTGTCCCTTACCCGCTGAATTCTTATCAAACTCGCTGAACCAAACGACGTGTATGTGTACGTGTACGTATGTATGCACGTGTCGACACTGCATCGAATCTGTATGTGTGTACACGTTCCTTGGAAATGGAAATTGGAAAAGAAAGCAATTGGCGAAACTCTCGAGCAACAAAGTGCATTAATGTTTCTTTTTTTCTTTTACTTTCGAGATTGTTACTTCGACTCGTTTTCACTGCAGTTTTTTCCTTTAACTTGCTTTTTATTTTTTCCAAGGAAAATATAGTTGAGCGAAAATTATAGATGTTACAAAACTGTAGGTATTACATTTGATGGTTCCATTTAAAATCTCTTTTTCTAACTATTATTATGAACAATTTGATTGTAAGTTGGAATAAGTTCACATTTCATTTATCAACAATAATCGTGTCATCAATAAAATTTAATAATGTTCAAGTGTTATATTATATTATAAATTATATATTATAATATAAATAGTAATAATATTTTATTCTTTGATTAAAATGTAATTTTAATAATTTTTAATAATTTTATTATCTATTATATATAATATATTATATTATTATATATTTATTATTTAATAATTTTATTATTAATTTTTAATAAATTTATTATATAGTAATAATAATATATTTTGAATACCTATAATTTTAATTAGACAACAGTCAATACAACGTTTTAATATCCGCTCCAATTTTAGAGCGTATTTGAATTTCGAAAGTTTCCGATTTTAATTTCGAACGAAATTAAAAAAGAAACGGTATTGAAATAAAATTTGAAAGAAATTAACAATCTTTAACTAAACAGATATTTTATTCTACTACCACTGAAACTGCAATCGGTGACTGCAATTTGAAACCGTTTGAATGTTACGATATTACAGAACTGAAACAATCTTCTTGTTTGTGTAAATCCTTAAAATATACGAACTTCTCCAAACTTTTGAGTAATTTTTTGAATATACGTATACATGTTAGATGAAAGAAGCTGAAAACGAATCATCGAAATTTCGAGGCAACACGAAATTGGACGCTCGAGGGAGCAATTCAGAAAAATATTACGCGTTTCCTTCGATTGAAATGTATTTCTTTACGATTGCATCTAAGTGTACGGGGATGCAAAGGGAGATAAGAATAAAATATGAAAACGGGGTCGATGATGAAGGGAGAAACGGAGGAAGGATGAAATACCTACTTGCCGGCGATGTTTGAAGTAGTACTTATTTATTCTTCTTAAAAGATAGGAGCTGCACTCGTCTCTCATTCTTCAGAGGGATCGATATTCCCTTATTACACTTTTATATATAGATGTATATATATATATATATATATTTGTACTACATTATAATACGTTCGATCTTCCGATTAATCTCTAAACGCATAATTTTTCTTCAAGTCACAAAGCTAATTTAGCACTAATTTAAAATCGATGTTGTAGAAGGTTGCAAATTTGCAAAGATGCTTCTGTAAACGTTGCACATTTTGATACATTTTGATAGTTTTGACAATAATTGATTCTTTATTCTTACTTAAACTCGTTACTATATTATTAAAAGATTTGTTAATACTGATAATTCATACGTCGTGATTTATAAAATATTACAAATATTGATTCAATTATATATTATAATCTAAGAATCAAGTCGAGTATCATGATTGAAATTATAAGATTATTTATGAGAATTCTAACATTCTCGTGTAAATATATAACATACGTATAACACTCTCTTTATTTTTTACTCGCCTAGATTTATTAACATTCAACGTTTCGTATAAATAACGAGGAGAAACATTCGAAATGCAATTACAAGAGATATTTGTTTACCACCTACCGTCGCTTATTTTAGACAAATTTGTAAATGGCCGGCCCGAAAATTAATGTGCCAGGGAAACTGAATATTCATGTTCGAATTTCTCGTATCGCGGAACGAGTTTTGTAGAATTTTCTGCGTATAACTACTAAATTAACTCTCCGAATCGTATTTCGTAAACGCGCACGTCCGATCAAAGGGAATAATAAAGTGATAAAACAAAAGTTTTGAATTTTAACGGGGCCACGATCAACGTGCATTTATTATGCGATATTTATCGCTAGAGAAAATACAGGAAATTCTTCCTCCGATTCAAATCGATGAAACACACTGTATAAATCATTCGTGTCTTCGTTGTCCAAAGGAACTTTTCCTTGCAGCAGCGAAATAAAAAGTATGGAGATGTAACAAAAGTAAATGCGATGGAAACAATTTTTTTAAAGAATTTGAGGAGTAATAAAATAAAAATAAGAGCGAAGGGAATGTGTAAACTACTTCATGATTTAATCACGGTTAGTAACGAAAAATCTTTTCTTCCAAATATTAACACTCGTACCTGATTCATAAAAGTTTCTATGAAAATATTAAAAATATTAAATATCAAGAATTTGAGAAACACTTAATAATGTAGAAATAACAAATATCAGAATGTATATATTTTACATTATTGAGTGTATAGGTTAGGTTATATATATTAAGTGTTTAGGTTAGGTTATATATAGGTTATATATATGTATAACTTAACCTATATATATAACCTAACCTTATATAATATAACCTATATATATATAACCTAACCTATATATAACCTAACCTAAACACTTAATATATATATAGAAAGAGAGAGAGAGAGTGAGAGAGGGGAGAAGGGAAAAGAGAGTATACGTAATTCGTGATTTAATCGTGTTAGTTATTCGTATGAAATAGAAATGTTTCGCATATAAATCAACGTGTCAAGAGTACAAGCAGCCTGTTTTTCAATGCAAATGTCTGGCGCACATTGTGCCCAGGTAGCCCTGGCTTAATTTAGACGGTTCGTAGTTATATTTGCGCTGCATTGTTTCCTTGATGCACGTAAAATGGGTGTTAATTGAAATGTAAGTGCACATTTATTACGATTCCGTTCTATAACAAGGGTTCATAAACGTGTAGGCAAGTGCAAATTGTTACTAATGCGCTTCGTAATGACCTCTCGGCGAACGATATTACCGCCTCATAATCAATTGTGTATTAGGAATGGAATAAATTATAAACGACATCTAGCTTCACTTTATGTTTCTTCGTTTCTGGCACGCTGTTTAACGCTAGAATTGTCGGACAATATTGATACACTCAAAATGACTGTTGTTAGATTCTTTATTTTATTTTATTTTTTGTTGACACTTGGCAGTGTGTTTTTTTTTTTATTAATAGTAAAGTTTACTTTTGTTTGTATATATTTATTTCATTTTGTTACTACATTTTAACACTAATAAACCATATATAATATATTTGGATATTCTATTGATTCATACTTTTATTGCTAAAATAAATAAGTTATTCAACTAAAATATTAATTAATTTACAAAATTATTATTATTATTAATTTAAAAATACTATAATAATTGTTATAATTATTTGCATAAAACTGAAGTAAATGATAAAGAATAAAAAGCACGAAACACTGACACGATAAATCATATTTTTTATTTATATGTATAAGAACTAAATATATAAGAATTTCAAATACATACCAAAACACGAAATTTTGCGAGATAAATGTGCGACACAAGCATGAAATGTACAATACACCATGTACGTCCTCTTGAAACAAATATGCAAAATTCACGCATTATGCAAAATGTGCGGAATTAACATTCTCCGAGGACAAAACAAACAAATTTCTAATCAGCATACACTTTGCCATTCATTTTCTATGGAAATCTGCATTTGCATGAACGTTCCCAATCTAGATTGAAACGTCCACCACGTTTTACATCTAAATACCTACACAATTTTGAAAATCTGAAACATGATTTTCGCAGTTGTTTATAATTTAAAAACATTTACAATATTTTTTTTTTTTTTAATCGTACATTTACCTACGAATTATCTAATCAGAGAAATGCGGAAATGTTTCACGTTCACGAGAATTTAACGTCTGCACAGCAGCAACGCCATCTCACACCATTTTTTTTTTTTCTTTTGCACAATTTCCAACAAATTAGAATATACAGCACGCGAGAAAATGCACAAACAACTTGCAGTGTACCTATACTCGCATTTGCTGGCTTAATACAACGTACGTGTAAGGATTAAATAGAACCGTGGCAAATTTAGTAATACAAAAGTAATCGTGCAGTTTATTCCTTGATAAGGGAAACAAATGTGATATAAATGAGATCTCATAAATGATAATATATTTTACACAGTTAATCGATTAAGTTTCAACATTACATTAATACTTTTCTTGATCAATTTTTACTTATTTAAATTACAGTGATGGAAGAAAATTCGAAAAATTAATAACCTTCCACGTTTGTGTCTTCGACTTTAAAATTGGTACAATCTGTATAATAAACTATTAGAATTTCAAATTTGAAAAAATTTAGACATTTGTAACACCAAGTACCTCCAAATTATAACGCCGTCATTTGTTTCTATAGAAACTAAATCGTTGCCTTTTTAAATAATCTCTTTATTATAATTTACGTTGGTCTTGCCTTGGAATCATTCGAACAGAAAATTACCTTTCGACCATTCTAAGTTGCAAAATAAAGTGTTCTTCTCGCACTTAATTAAATTAGTATTCAAGTTCCTCGAATTTTCAATTTCCAAAATTCTCACTTCGAGGTATTCTTCATCGAACACATCCATGAGAGTTACCTAAAAAAGAAAAAAAAAAATCTTTAGTTGAAAGATATATATATTATTTCTTTCAATAATCTGCAACAGTGGTTTTATGAAACAATTTTTAAAAATCCAACGTGTCAAGGCGCGTTACTTCGCGTTCTAAGATTCAAGCTTTCGACCAAAGGAAGCCTAAAAGAAGCAACAGCATCCCCAAAGCGGATAGGACAATTAGAGGAATTTGCGGTCACAAAGGGGGGAGGGAGGAGCTTTGCGCTCGACAAA
The DNA here is from genome assembly GCA_030673865.1 of Melipona bicolor. Classification (NCBI taxonomy): domain Eukaryota; kingdom Metazoa; phylum Arthropoda; class Insecta; order Hymenoptera; family Apidae; genus Melipona; species Melipona bicolor. The sequence continues at coordinate 2,101,523 of JAHYIQ010000005.1, forward strand.
GGGTTTTCTGATGCCGCGCCGGTAAAGCTGGCCCCCTCTTTCTTTCGCAAAGAACACCGGCGATCCGGATTTCCGCGAAATTTGGATATACGACGAGATAGAGAAGATATTACGGTGTCTTGACGTTGCGTACACCTCTCGAGACAGTTGGACGGACGAGGTGGAATCCGGAGATATTACCGTGGAAGGCGTGCAACGGGTGCACGGGGTGACGTTCAACTCGTAAAGATACATTCATACCCGAGGCACATCTTGTGAAGGGATATACCTAAGGCACTCGTGGAACGTCAGCATAATCTTTTACAGAGATCCCTTTTACCAGACCGCCCCACCGTCGACTTAGTATCTCGAGCACGGTCCGTCAAGTAGCTCGGCATTGGCCTGTAACGCCGGCCACTTTCCAAATCTTTTGCATTTCTAGCCAGTCCTTCTCTTTCCTTTCCTTTCTTTTCTTCTTCTTTTTTTTTTTCTTTGCTTTTTCTCTTCTTCTTCTTTTATCACTGAAAGTGATTTTAGCGGAAGTAACTCAGAAAATCGGGCCTCTTCAGGTGCAACGCTAATGCAACGAAAATTAGCGATTGGTTGATTGGGTCACGTGATTCGCGAGGGGGCGTGGGGTAGACCTCGAGTGGGAGTGGCGTTGTCTGGTACTGAGCGATCGCGCCTGTAATTTGTTTTGTATCGATTCAAATGTTTGCACATCAATAAAATTTTATGGCAAAAAAGTCGTCTTCGTTTCCTAGTCGGAACAGTTGCTTCTGGGCCTTTCAGTGAGACGAATCGTACTGGGGTACAAGTCGTGCAGCTTTTTCTTTTGTTTCGTTGTAGACGTTATTGACGTTGCGCCGGTTGTCGCTCCAACGTAACCACACGCAGGGAGGAAACTGTTTGCGTACGTTTGCTGAAAGAATATCGGAACACGACGCGACGACGGGATCAAAGGTTTCCTACAGAGGCAACGATTTACTCCTCGTCCATTCGATACGTATCCGACGATTGGATCCCTGCGTTTTTGTAAATGGATCTGACGGTAGATGTAACGTGTGGAGGATTTTTTTATACGTGTAATCGATTTGATTTGTTAGCGTGTTTTGAACGTTTGTTGTAAAACTTTTGTGTATGCGTATTGTATGAAATTGACGTAAAATTATTAATTATTCCATTGATATTTAATATATAATATTATAGTTCGTGAAAATATTTTAACATTTGATGTAGAACTTTTTTGTATGTGTATTACATAAAGTATTTTGAAATTTGTTCAACGTAAGATTAATTATTTCGTTCATATATGATATTGTTTATAATATTATTCTAATATAATTTTATATTTATATTATAGTATATAATATTAATATTAATGAAATTAATTACTATATCACATTACTAATTTTTTACAATGAAAGATAATTACTATGATTGTATTAATCAAAATACAATTGAGTGTTTGGTCAAAATCTGAAAGTATACGATATATTTAATTGAATGATCGAATAAACAGGTAGAAAAATTCTTTAATATCCTGTTATATCGCGGGAAAAAATATGACAAGTTACATTTCCTATAATATATTTCTTTGTAACTTGATAATTTCAAACTTTGAAACACTGCGATATTAAAACGTTATAAGTCAGAAAAGTATAAATTTTTAACACCAGTTCGAATCACAGGAATTTTAATTTTCTCAAAGTCACGAACTTTCCTACCTCCGTACATTTTTTATCAAAGAAATTGCAATCTGCAGTTCGTAATAATTTCCAAATGAAATTTAAACGCAAGAGAAAACGTACGCGTAGTTTGTTATTATTTTACGATGATTTTACGAGGTACATTTCATAGTGAAATTCTCTCGTACCTGCGCCTGAATAATAATCACGATATGCATCCAGCGAGTATTTTAGAGGCTCTCTATCTTCGTCTGATATAATGAAAGGAACACGCGCTACAATAAAGAATACATTGCGTGCAGATGCAAGCAATTGAAACGCGGCCTTTATTATCCTAACGATAATAAAGAAACGTGAACCACTTTTAGACAAAATTTAATAAGTACTTTATAAATTGACGACATAAAAGCGTATCTAAGGCGGTATAAAATCTCGTAAAATCGTCTTACGATAGTCATAAAAATTTTCTTATTCTGCTCACGGAAAAAAGAGAATGTCAAATAATTTCGTTTCTTTCAAATTAATAAAAATGGCCTTTTTTTTAATGAAGATGAAATATGCAAAACGTAGAGAAATGTATATGACAGAAATAAAAATTTTGAGATAAACTATATTTGTCGATATAGATATGTCTGATGGAACTGAACGATTATTTAATTTTAATTCTGTCTAATTATTTATAAATTATTTTTCTCGTTAAGATATACCTATTTATTTTGGTGACAATCAGACTGTGAATTTTTATGCGTTCATATCACTATTCGCATTATTTATCTTTTCAATCAATAGTAAATTAATTACTAAAAATAGTGATTTTAAACATTCTAAAAAATATTGTTTCAAATTAATAGATGAGATTAAAATGAGAACTTGATGATTACACGTAGTAGAAAATTAATAACGTGACATTATCACTTTATTTAACAATTGCGCGAGGAAAATTTTAATTAAACAACGTCCAATTAACTTGCGATTAAAATTACAATTTTTTAATTAAAATACTCCTTGATCCCCCTTGAAGGTCTTTTGAAGCACACTGATTTAGGAAATAATCAGAGCTTAAGAAAAAAAGAAGGTATTAAACTATTTGGGACGTCTGCAGAGCATTTCCGATATTTAATTCTGCTGCATATTCGATGAAACTGGGAGAGAGTTATTTATTATGAATTTCTGTCAAATAATTAAACGCTGAATTTCGAAAACTAGCGAGATATTAAATGCAGCAAATTAAACAGAATCGTCTTGCATCGATCAGTAGGAAATAATTTTTTCAATGTGAAAACGTCGAGCCTCGATAACGATAATGAACAAAATGAAAATGGATCTAACTATGGAATTGTCGAGACATTTTCACTAGCAAAAAGCCGAATATTACGATAACTAACAGTTATTGAAAGAATTTATTTCTAAAAAAGAAAATTAAATTTTCTAGAACTAAAAAGAACTTGACGTGTAATAAAAATACGTAATAAATGGCAAGTTGAAAGAGATTATTTAATAAAATATTAATTCTAGAAATATATATTTGAATTTAAATGTTTCGCTGAATCTAAACTCTAATACTCTAAAATCCATCTACAATTGGATATTTTGAACATGAATTTTTCCTATAAATTTATAATTTTCTCATAAACTATTTGTTTTGTAAATAAAGTGATTTTTTCATGGGCACACTTAACGAAATAAAACTTACATTATTGAAAATGACAACGAACATTTCGAATATTTTCTGTGTTTTCGCGCATCATATTACAGTCCTGCATCTTTCAATTCCGCATAAATAAAAATTCCAATAAAAATCCGCTAAATTCGCTAAGTACGCTAAATTTTAATTAAACAGGTCATCTCTCAGATAAAAAAATTACAATCCCCCACCTCTGGAAACCTAAAGTATCCCGTCTCGTGTGCAACGAAATCGTATCTCGTACCTCCACGCACATCCGCGTGAAAAATACGTTTCCGCCATTCTCACAAATTCCATTCCGCGAAACACCATTCCCCATTTCGGTCGCACATCGTATCCGCTGAAATAAACGCACGTCCGAGCGCGGCGATATTTTTCCCCGGGCGTGGAAAAAAAATCGTCGAACGAGGGGTTAATTGTCCAAACCCAGGAGGGAGATTACGCTCTGCCCTGAAGTAATCTCGCGCTCGCTCGTTCGCTCGCGATCATTAAAGCATCGGAGGTGGTGAAAGTAGAGCACCGATTCGCCGAAGTAACTTTCCCCTTAATTTGCCGGCTGGCCCGCGAAAGGATCCCTTTAATCCTGCCTGACCTTAAGGCGTCACCGAAGGATTTCCGCCGCGAGTGTATGCGTGACCACGGCAGTCAACATTGACGCAAACCCCGCGGCATACGTTACGGTGATTATGTCTGTAACAACACCCCTGCCCTGTCCCACGTTGCAGCCCGGCATCTCGTTACACGCACTTAGAACCACCCTCCTACGATCCTTCTGCCCCCGAGGCCAAGGATCCCCGCAGGAAGCCACTTACGACGAGAGAGATAACCTGTATCTGGAGCGTGTAAGGTGCTCGTAATTTATATCGGACACAGGGGTTCATCGAATTATGCTCTCCAGCGTCTACAGATAGCGGACGAGTGTCTCTTCTTCGAGAGACAGGCAGACAGACCTCTTCATCTCTGTTGATAAATGGAAATATGCTTCGTTTTAAGAAGGATGCTTAAATTTGAAGGAGGATTTCTTCAGAAACGCTTTACGGCAATGACGGTAGTTGAGCCTCCAAGTCAAATATAGATAAAAAAAACTGTACGACTTGTACCCCAGTATGATTCGTCTCACTGAAAGGCCCAAAAGCAACTGTTCTGACTAGGAAATGAAGACGACTTTTTTGCCATAAAATTTTATTGATGTGCAAACATTTGAATCGATAGAAAACAAATTACAGGCACGATCGCCACTCCTACTCGAGGTCTACCCCACGCCCCTTCGCGAATCACGTGACCCAAATCAACCAATCGCTAATTTTCGTTGCATTAGCGTTGCATCTGAAGAAGCCCTATTTTCTGGGTTATCCCCGCTAAAATCACTTTCAATGATAATATGCTTCGTTGAAGGGGGTAGTTTCGTGCGATGTGTTTAATCTTGGAAATTTTAAGAAGAATTTAATACACAACACGATACTTCCAACCCTCGAAGAACTGTGCTACGTCGATTTAATTTATTCGTACGTTTATTTATATTTTTTGAAAGAGATTTTTTCGCAGTTGAAAATATCAATTGTTGTAAACAAAAAGGTGGTATAAATGATATGAAATAATGAAGGAAATATGAGTTTTAAAAGTATTGTTTTATACAATCACGTACATGTATGTATGTAGACTGATGTTATGTGGAAATTAATTGGCTGTGCTGCGTAATATTCGGACATGTAAGACATCTACTATTCGTCGAGTGATGACGTGCAACTGGTCAATATCTCTCGGTAATTATAATGAATCGATCGATAATATTGCATAAACGAAGTTGATTTAACAGAAATATACATTGATCACACTAATTTAATTTCATTTATTTTAATTTTATTCTTCAATAGTAATTTTTAATCGATGAAACGCTAAAAGAAGTTATTCGTTATTCGAAAACAGTTGACTTTGTATCTTTATTTTCCTAGAATGATTAAACTTGTGAAAGCAGTTTGTTTCTTGGACAGTTAAACACGAGCTGAGCTACTATTTTATTCAAAAGTGAAGAAAAAAGAACGATTCAAAGTTTGAGTAACCAAAATCTGTATAACTGTATAAAATCTATATATTATCACTTTTCACAAAAATTTTGAACCAGTCGGATAAGTCGTACGAAGTAACGTGTGCTTTATTTTCCTCTCGCTTAAAACTGTTAAACGTTAATTCATTTTATCCTTTCCCAGCTAACATTCCTCGGTTGTCACGGTGCATGCAGCAGTATACCGAACGCGCGAACGTTTTAACCTAATAATCGCACGAAAAGTGGTGGCGTAAAGCGCTTTTCCAGAAACTCTCCTTCTCTAATTTATTAACCGTGACCGCAAGCAACGCCGAGCGTAATTACGTTCCCGTTCGCGATCATAAACGCGTCTGGTTTCACGAAAGACATACACGCGTCACGAACACCCACACACACTCACCGAACTGTTAAATTAATATAGAATTTCACGCGTCACGATGTGCATTATGTTCGCACAACGAAATCTTTTTAAATTTTTCCTTTCCTTCAAATCCTAATTTGATTATTAATTGAATAAAAAATAAGGCGCGATCATAAACGTGTTAAAATCTACATTATTGTAGAATTAATGGTATTATTGAGGAATCTATCGATTCCATAGCCTAACTCACACACACATACACGCATAGTCGCCAAAAGAAAAAGAGAAAGAAATCATGTGAGATGAGAAATCATTGCCTTTTTCTCATCCAAGTAGCACTTTTCTTTATCTCTATTGAACAAACTTCAAAATCCTTGAAAAAAGAAATTAAAAAAAGAAGACTTCCTGAAATAAACAAAGAAATGAAACGTCACATATCAAATCCATCCAATATCGCTGAAATTTTCAAAAGCCGAGTTAGAGTTGATAAAAGGAAATTTTAGGGAATAATTATTTTAGTTATAACTCCCACAAATATAATTTTCCTTAAATTATTGCCCCTTGTCTTCGCTCTTTTAAACTAATAATTCAACAATTAATAATTCATAATCGATCATACGCATGCTTATCTTTGCTAAACGTACGATCTTGGTGATTTTAGCGTTTCGCAAATTCCTCTTATGATTGTTCTGCGACTTTCGTATTAAAATTAATTAAAATTGATCAATTGCTCAAACCCAGTTTAAATTAAAATGTTTCTATCATTTTAGGATTTTGAAGCGATCATGTCGAAACGTGGTATAAATTACTATGTGCATATTCTGCGGGTGTTTGCATCATTAAAGTTCCAATAAATGCCTAAAAATCCGCAGTCTAATTACGCACTACCATCCGCGTAGTTCAGTATGCGTACGTAAGGGATTACCAGCAGGAAAATTGCTCTACAATATTCATTTCGTTGTATATCCAACAATACTAATAGTTTCATCAACGTGCTGCAATTTAGGCGGCGGTCATAAATCATCTTCCAAAATACCTGCCTTATTATACCTACATCTTACTCGAACACGCTCCGTGTCCATCGGTGATGAAGCTCACGTGTAACACGAAAAATAATTATAGAGCCACGTAGAATTTAAATTAATTTCGCCAAAATTATTTTATCTAAAGTAACGAAATTCTTATCCGAAGTAATAAAAAAAATAAACGATTTAGAATATCTGTGTTTCAAATTGAGAAACCAATTCCCTAAATGAATCCATTGTCTCAAGTAAGCAAATAAAGTGAAAGAGCAGTAATTCTGAGACAACATAACTTGAAGGAAAATCTGCATTTCTTTCGATAGTAAATTAACCAACAGTCAAGTGCCATTATTTACTCACGATACAAAAATTGATTCTTATTTTTATACATTTTATACATTTTATATGTTTATATATTTTATTTATTTTTATACATTTTACACGCAAATTAGATTGACGAATGAAACAAGTGTTTTTGATATTCTTGCTATTTTTTCCTAATTTTGAACTTGTGCCATACGTCGATCAGCGTAAATCACTTCTCATTAAAAATAATTCACGCAAATATCTTTCCATCATCGAGATCTTCAACTGTTTGAAATAATTTAGTCATTATAACGAAGTACAATCACTACTATTATTATATTATAATTAAATTCTTTGTCTAAAGATTTCGACAAATAATTGCCATTTTCAACAGAAAATTAATTTCTCAGCCCTTTCTACGCAAAATCATTTTCTGAACGATTCTCGATATTGTTCGATGTGAACAGATTGCGGAAACATCCAAGACAAAGTTGTTTTCCCAAAATTAACCAAAGAAGCGCGAGTTCGTCGAGACGACGTGTACCGAAAGTGGGCGACGATTGGCCTAATATGCTTTGAAATCGAAAGAGAACCGACGCAAACGCGATTCAACTGCGTTCCAATTGGAGTGAAGTATCCGAGTGGAGAGCACGCTCGAGCAGATCGGTAGCTAGGCGAATCGTTCTCCAAGTGCGCCGGAAGAGCGTACTCGATCGTGTCGCTACATCGAGGGTTCTCTCATTGAACAGGCAGGCAGCCGCGTTAACCGTTCGCCGCCCGTTCGACGAATAATTTGATAGCACCCGGCCCGGCCTGCAGCTTCAGGAGCAATCGTGCGATCGTCGCCGGCGATTATCTTCGATTTTATCGCGACGATTGTCGGTCTTGAATCGCAGCGGGGTTCATCAAGCCCGATAAAGGATCACCTTTGCAGGAAATTGCAGCAGGGGACGACGACAGGAGACTCGGCAATTAGCGGCTCCGTGGAGCCGAAGCTGGCTAGCTTGATTTACGAGCACGTTCGCCGACGACTCTTTCCTCCTTGCCCCCGAAGCTCTCGTCGGCTACAGCGGCTGGCTAAAGTCACGTTCGCGAGGATAAATTAGAAAGAGTCGCAGGAAATTAGGAAATAAGAACGTAAGACGAGAGGAGAAGATTCGTCTTTGAGTTACGTTAATAACAAGCCGATCGTACGGTATTTTGCCGACGAATCACGAACCACGAATCACGAAGCATCGTGAAAAAAACTAGAAGCGTTTTTGACATATAAAATGTGCATTAAAATTAAATAAAATACATTTGAATTAATTGTCAGATTGAATGATAATTGTCAGAATGCGTACTTTCGTTTGTGGAAAATTGTCACGTGACGTTCGATGATCTGCTCGAAGAATTAAAATTGTTCTCGGAACAAAAAGACACGAAGAAATGAGTTGCCATTGGTGGACATTAATACGACTTTAAATTGGATCACGTACTTACGGGGATGGAGAAGTTGGAAATGTAACGACATTATGGAGGAGAATTGTTTTTGCTTACTCGTGTAACTAGATATGTATAATCCCGGTTGTCGGGATTGGAGTTTCTTGCAGATGCACGTCGCGTCGTATTGGTTACGAAAATGAAAATTTATGTTACCACGCGTACATAATATCGCGAAATGTATTAACAAGAAATGAAAGTGCAGCAAATGTTGTAAATGCTTTTTATCTTTTCAATTTCTTTAAATTTCATAAAGTTGAACGTAAGTGAAAGAAAAAGATATTGGACGAACCCTGGAAAATTTCTTCTGAAAGTGATAGAGTGATTTCTTTCAGAATTAAGTTTGACACAATAGAAATTATTGTTGTCAGAATTTTACAAAATTATACTTAATAATTTCAATTCCAATTAAATTGCAATTTCCTTAAATTTCATAAAGTTGGACGTAAGTGGAAGAAAAAGATATTGGACGAACCCTGGAAAATTTCTTCTGAAAGTGATAGAGTGATTTCTTTCAGAATTAAGTTTGACACAATAGAAATTATTGTTGTCAGAATTTTACAAAATTATACTTAATAATTTCAATTCCAATTAAATTGCAATTTCTTTAAATTTCATAAAGTTGGACGTAAGTGGAAGAAAAAGATATTGGACGAACCCTGGAAAATTTCTTCTGAAAGTGATAGAGTGATTTCTCTCAGAGTTAAGTTTGACACAATAGAAATTATTGTTGTCAGAATTTTACAAAATTATACTTTATAATTTCAATTCCAATTAAATTGCAATTTCCTTAAATTTCGTAAAGTTGAACATAAATGGAAGAAAAAGATATTGGACGAACCCTGGAAAATTTCTTCTAAAAGTGACAGAGTGATTTCTCTCAGAGTTAAGTTCGAAACAATGGAAATTATTGTTGTCAGAATTTTACAAAATTATACTTTATAATTTCAATTCCAATTAAATTGCAATTTCCTTAAATTTCGTAAAGTTGAACGTAAGTGGAAGAAAAAGATATTGGACGAACCCTGGAAAATTTCTTCTGAAAGTGACAGAGTGATTTCTCTCAGAGTTAAGTTCGATACAATAGAAATTATTGTTGTCAGAATTTTATAATAATAAAATTATATCTATATTAAAGTAGAAGCTTCAATTATAAAAAAATCACGATGAATAATTTCTCACTTTCATTTCGATATAAGAAAAACCAACATAAGAAAAACCAATATCTAGGAAAGACCAAGATAGGCTGAATAATTTAATTTAACAGAATTTCGGATAATAATTGGCTTTCAACGGATTGGTATTATTTATAATCTCACATAGTGTTCGCGCGTAATTTCTCTCTGTCACTCTGTACTCTCTCTGTCTTTCGTCGAATTTTAATACCAAGGCGAACGTACCAAGGGTATAATTCGCGACGACAATCAAATAAAAGGCCAGATAAATTGTTAGTGTTGCAATTAAGCTTGGTTGGCCAGCTCGTGTTCGATTTTATCGGGTAATTGTCCGGGTGAAATTGGTGCCAGCTTCATTAGACGCGATAAAGGATGCCATGCGAGGAAATTACACGCCAACGACGGACGCGTGGTCCAGTAATTAGTGGTAAAGTGTCGCTGCTGGTTCGCTGACTTTCTTGTCACGTCACTTCCGGATTATGGTCTGGTCCTTCACACGACTTTCGCAGTTAGGGCCGGACAAGTTCACTGCGAGGCCGTTTTATAGCTGGACAATTACTGGATATTCCAGCTACTAAGGCAACAGTTCACGGCTTGATCCTCCCTGCGCCTTTTATTGTCGTTAGCTTTTTTCTAGTTGCCCGTTTTTACGGCGCTTGCCAGAGTATAAAGAGATACCTATTGTTAACTTGGCATACCAAATGCGTTTAAGATCGGAACATTTGTCGTTTTCGACGTGGGTATTCTCAGGGATCAAGACTTTCATCGATTACGCATTCTCAGCGAGAGAATAGATGAAAATACGAAAGGCGAATGACACGAGATAATTTTCATAATTTCGAGTGTATCTCAACAAGAACAATAATTACGATGAGAGCAGAGAATTTCAAGAGAGTGATTTCAACGATAATTAAAACAAGAATAAGAATTGATGATTATATATCTGTCGAAAATGAAATTATATGATGTAACAAAGAAACAATGTATAAATTATTAATTTTTTTTATAGACACTAATTTATTTTTCATTAGTTAATATTATAGAAATCTTGAAGATATTTTTATAATTGTTGCAAATAAATCAGAATGAGAGATGAAATCTACTATGCAATTAAATGTCTTCTTATTACTACAAGAACAAGACAATTCTTCTTATCATCACAATTATAATAAATAATAAGAATAATTTTACTCACTTTTTTACTATACGTGTAGTAATTTCATGTAGATAGATTTATTTGTATGTTCTTCCAAATAAACATAAAACACTATATTATTACTATTTTACACTGTTATTACTATTTTTAACTGACAACTTAATCAAGACCCATGAAACGTCCAAAATATTTCTTCTTCTGTTTGAAACACCCGAATGTTTTTAGATTTTCATGATTAACCGTACGTTTCAAATTTTCTCCACGCGAACGTGTAATTGTATTGCACATGGATCACTAACGATCCGACTAAAACCTGCTACTGCTTCTGTTGCTCCTCGTCCAAATATCAGAAAGAGTATTTGTTTTAATAACAAAATGAAACGAGCCCAGACTGTAGATAACGCTGTGTTATTTAAATAAATTTGATATTCAAAATAGGGAGACGAGTTCGCTGGATAGCTCGCGAAATAGTATCGCGTAAACTAAAATAAGCTGCGGGTTGTTACAACAAACCGGCAGGTGAACGGTAGTTGGAATAACTTAATGAGTTGCTTAATTAATCTATACGGTGCGAATTAGTCTCATTTCCATGGTATCGTAATATCGTCATCCTTGAATTGTTACGGTTGTAAATTTGAATATGTAATGGAGTTCGCACTGCGCTGATAAACTTGAGGTAATTTGATTGATGGTTTAATTAACCTCGTCGAGGCTAATAGGTTGCAGCGTAGTTGCGCAGCGGCATGATAATTTCATCGAATATTGCAATGTAATGTAAGGAATAGGTTTCGATGTGTTGTCGATAAATTGCATCGTAGATAATGTTTCGAACAAAGTAAGAAAATTAACTAATTATCAATTGGCAGTCAAGTCGTATTTTATCTCATTTCAAATCTTGTTCCTCGTCTCATTTTGAACGATGATGTTGTATCTATGCTTTTGAAGTTGAAATTCAATTTATCTTTTATGTTTTTAATTTCATTTCGAACGGGTGAAATAAAATTTTCGATTTTCACGCTTCGTGAAGCTTGAATCTACAACTTGACGTAATTTATAAAATTTTACTTTGACGCGATTATCGTTCCATGGCACTTGTGACGAAGCTACGAGGAAAAGCTTGAGACTGCTTGAACGTATGGTCACCTCGTATACATATTTCACGAAGGCAAACCTGCATTAAACGTTTCTTTGCTTTTCATACTCGTTGTTAGTCAAGGAAACATTCATACGTGCAACCTGATCGCACAGGCGTTTGTACCTTCGTATAAATTATACTGTGATTATTCTTGAAAAAGCAGGAGATATTTCAAGTTTAATTCTGTATGATATTCGTATGAAAGATACAGAAAGTACGTATGAACACCGTTGCAAGTATTTCGTTGATATTTTATACAAAACTGAAGTCTACTAAATTAATTGATGATTTTTTGGCGTTCGTAGTGCAATAATAAATTGTATGTACAATTGTATATACAATACCGTAGGCTATTAAATATCGATGATAGTTATTAGACGAGCATGTTACTCACGGAATCAACTAATTGTAAGAGCTTTGACAGCTAAGTCTTAAAGCTTCGAAAACTTGAGCTTTGATGTAACATTAATTTTAAAAACTCAGTCTTAAGCTCGAGTCTTGAAGCTTGAAATACTCAAGCTTTATACATTATTAATTGGGACAAAAGAAAGTTCTACTGTAAATAGTATTATATGAGGTATACAAACCATTTATCTTCCGATAAATTCACGGAGTTCGAAGTGCACGACAAACTCAGTCATCTCGCAAGCAAAAATCAACCACTTCACACTTTATACATTTACATCCCAAGACGAAAGATAATCACATTCACAATCAATCATAATCAAAAAGACACTCTATATTATCATTGAAGGTGATTTCAGCGGGGGTAACCAAGAAAATCGGGCCTCTTCAGGTGCAACGCCAATGCAACGAAAATTAGCGATTGGTTGATTTGGGTCACGTGATTCGCGAGGGGCCATGAGGTAGACCTCGAGCAGAAGTGGCGTTATCCGATACTGAGCGATCGCGCTTTATTAAATTATATATTATAGCGTCAAGTTTGAGAAAAAAATGGAGTTACGACAAGTATTGAAAATGTTCGACGTTTTTTAAAGAACTGTGAACACTTGAAACAACGAAAATTGTAACAAAAAAACCTTGAGTGAAACGTGTTTATATGAATAAGAAATGACGAAGAGTCGTATTTATCGATGAAATGGTTTCCACTACTACTGTCATGATCTACGAAAGGAGCAACAACTTCTGAGTCGTCGATATAATGATTTGGCGAAGTATTGTTACTAAGGTAAAATGGAAATAAAATTTATTACTATTGGAAAAATTAAATAGTATATTAAAACAAGTTAACGCGTATACGAGACGAATTGCCGGAAATAAATACATTTTACAAAGCGATAATACGAAAGCAGTAAAACAATACTTTGCAAACAAATAAATTCGTGTTTTAAAATAATCAATCAAGTCTCCGAATATTATAGAAAATTATCGGTGAAATTTGTTGGCAAGGGTTGTATACCAGAATGGAAGACAATTCGTAAATATTAATGAATTTTAAAAAATGTTGAGGAATAGAAAGGACCAAGACAAAAAATCATTGAGAAACTACATAAATCTTTGCCTTGAAAAATGGTTTCCGATATTAAACGATGAAAACGAGGTCATACCAAGTATTAAACAACGATCAGACTCATTTCTTTCGTTTCTATCCACTATATTTCTATTTTCTTTTTAATAACAAAAAACGTACTAATTTATGTTACTTTTATCAAAAGCGTTACGGAAGAATGTAAGAAATAGTTTAAGTGATTCGTTCGATAAGAAGAAGTTTGATCATTTTTAGAGTGTGCCCTGTTGGTGTGTTATCTAAAACAGAAGTTAACCAAAATACCGAAACCTTTACCTATCAACGATCGTCGAGCACGATCTCGTTACTCGTAAAGTTACTAAGCTGTCAGACCGTGCCACGGCGAAACAGCGCAGTTACTCGCGATATTCCTGCTTCGACGAACTGGTCAGGGAAAATGGCGGAGGACCCGAGTAACGCGGCGAGCCACGTGAGTGCTTCCCGAAGCATAGGATAAGTCCGGGGAAAATGGCGATTTTGTGAGAGAGAGAAGTTACCAACCGTGTATACCGCTGCACAGTTCTGTGAGACTAGAGCAGGAGCCAAGCCAACTCCTCCAACGCTTACGATCCAAACTCGAGTGTCTATTTTCGCGTCTTGTAGTCTCGTGCGAGGGTCTCGCGCCAGCTTGACTCTGTCACGACCGATAGCTGAGTGGAAAATTTATAAAGATAACCGGCGATCGCGTTAGTAGTTCGCCACGTAGGAACTTGGTCGCCGGTGGTGGTCGACTTGACCGAGGAACAGTTTACGACCCATCGAACGCCGTTGCCCGGTGCGGGAACTTTCTGCCTGATGGAGCGAACACGTGTTGTTGCTGGACGATTTTTCACGAGGCTTTAGGGTTGATCCTTGATCGCAGCTGCGCGAGATGACGGCGATTCGTCCGGAATTTCGAAGCAGGCCCGGGCGGATTTTCTCGAAAAGTGAAATTAAGGAGAAATCTGAAGCGAAGCGGTTCGTTCGTTGTAAAATAGTAAACAGGATTTGGACACGCGCGTTGTCTCTTTTCTCAAAATTGACTTGGACGTGTTATCTCAGAAACGCAAATAGTGACATCTTTTCCCCCCTCTAATCTTCGAATTGAAAAGTAAATTTAGATATAAATGGTTCGTAAAATTTCTAGTACAACTACGAGTCTGAAATACCAGTGAAATGTTCAACGTCGGTACGATGCAAGAGAAGAAAAACTGAATTTGGTTATTTTATTCGAAGTTCCTTCCACTCAAAAGTTGGATCGATCTCAGTAACGTTCCACCAAAGAGAATCTCTTGCTCTTTAACCCCCTTCTGGAGGAGGAAAAAAAACGTTCTTTGGCAAAAATCTCCAGAGTCATGCATTATTCCGAGCCAATGACTTTCAATAAACCTGTTTTTGAAACCTGTTTTTCGTCAAAGACAGCCCCCGTGACCATAAAACGACGTCGAGTCATAGAATCATCTTTATGATTCCTTGCCCCGAGGCAAGGCGAGTTTAAAGGGTTGTTCATGCAGTTAATCAACGCTTGTGAATTAATTACAAAAACGGAACTTTGGCGTAAAAGTTTCGAATTTTTTTTACACTAATCCAGCGATGGGAGAAATATAATTTAAGTTGATAGGATTAATTTCTGAATTTTTGGATATTTATGAGGATCATATAAGAGATGGTCGTAGCAAGACAGTTTATACTATACAATATTCTGAAAACATGTGTATGAAACGCATGTATATTTTATATTTATAGATAGATACTATGTGTCTTTTACTCCATATTAACTTGTAAGATATTTCAATAATAGTTATTTCCTTCAACGATAATTTGCAAAAGATCAAAATTCTGATTTTAATTTTAGTTTGATATTTTGTGTTTAGTCTTTCAGTTTAAACGTAATCTATGGAAATAAATTTACGTTGATGAATATTTGTAACGAAAGGAACAGAAATAGAGTTCTCGACGTATCGCGCGAACAAATGGATTCTTTTGAGCACAAAAGTAAAAATGAAAGTGAGGCCATTTTAGCGAAAGTGGCGGGGAAATAATCGACTTTGAAAATACGAAAATTTCTTGCTCCGACCACAAGTAACGCGTTTTGTAAAAAATTCATCCGGTGAGATCTTCGAATGAAAATGGCTTGCATCGGCAAGTAAACAACAGCAACTGCTGTGAGCACCTATTTCGATGCAGTCTGCTTTTATAGTTACCATCTCGCTCTTTACGCACCCATAAAAAGCCCAATCTGTTTGAACATATAGAATACGGATTCGAGACAAAGCAGGAAAATAGCTGGTCTCTCTCTCTCTCTCTCTCTCTCTACAGAATGAAAACTCGAGAAGTGTGAAACATCACAAGGATTTTTTCCAAATGGAAAATATTTGAAAATCAGAGAAAATAAAAATGAGAAGTAAATTTTTGTTGGTTGGTCCGTGACTGCTCGATGGCTAATCAAGAATGCATTTTAATTAGTATAATCGTGAAACTAGAAGCTAGGAATGGAACACTCGGAATTTCAGGAGCTGAACGAAATTTTTGAGTTTCGAAAACCCAAAGCTTTACTTTTCTTTGTAATTCGAATAACCAAATGAATAACAATGAACAATTTTCTTTTAACGGAGTTTTAATTAATTAGTAAAATAGAAGCAGTCAAAATGAAAAGTCATCTTTAGTTAACTAAATGATTCAATTAAATTTGTACTTGGAGTTTAATTTTGTTTCTAACTTGCATATCTAACTTGTTTTGTTTAAAAATGAAGTGGTAAAGCTTGTGATATTATTACAATATTTCTAAATAATATTTAGTAGATATTGTTAATATTTATGGTAATATATATTCTATTGTTTTGATTAATATTCATTTCTAATACTTTTGAACGAAAGTGTATCAGATTATTTTTCGATATACACTTATACTTGAAATAAAAATCGATATACTAGAAGAACATGTATCTGAACAAAGTATAAACTTTAATTTTTATTTTTATTCGAATAACACAATTATTCCCCTGTCGAAAGTCACGCAAGAAGGAAGAAACTGACGAAAAATAACAAAATAGCTGAAAAATTCGCGAGACTTCGAGGGAAATTGAATCGTAAAAACGCAGTACTCTCGTATAGCAAAGTCGTTGTTGAACCATTCACGGCAAGACTCTGTCGTAGAAATTCTTAGAATAGCTTCTCAGCTATTCTAAATCTGACTTACGTTGTCGACGTAAAACCAAATAAATTTTCGAGAGAGCCGTTTGAATTTCTCTTTCGCGCGTCTTAAAACACTTGTCACTTTCAACGCTTTTATAATAAAATCCAGCAACCGAGCCATTTAAAATCCTGGCCGTGCGCCAATTTGTTTTTGTAGCCTGTTTGTTGTTTAGATTTTGTTAATATTGGTATCTCTCTCCTATCCACAATAGGATTTCAGATATAAAATTTTAGTCTGGCTGCTGAAAAGTTTTAGGATTTCTTCATTTTTAATAATCAGTATTTATCATAGATCGTAAAATTTTTCAAGTGTTTTACATATTGTATAATGAAATTGTTAATATATTATATATTACAGATTCTTTGTTGTGTAATTTTATTGTATTATTTAATTTGTCTAATTCTGAAACAATGATATTATCACTGAAAGTGATTTTAGCGAGAGTAACCCAGAAAATCGGGCCTCTTCAGGTGCAACGCTGATGCAACGAAAATTAGCGATTGGTTGATTTGGTTCACGTGGTTCGTGAGGGGGCGTGGCGTAGACCTCGAGTAGGAGTGGCGTTGTCTGGTAAAAATTAAATACATATTTAGAAATTAAATGTTTGTCATATTTATTTATATCTAGTTTTTTTTAAAATAAACAATAAGATGTTTCAACGATCTATTTCAAGATACCAAAACGAAAAACAAATTAAAAAATTACCAATCCTGTCACGTATAAGTACAATTACCAAAACGAAAGCATTTTTTATTCTATTTTATTCAAAATAAAAATATTCAAACAATGTAGAAATTCCTCGTTACGCTTCGTATGAGGACCGACGTTCACATTTCATCCAAGCTTACCCGTTTTGCAACAAAATCCCGCGAAACGACGATGAAAGAAACGGATGGCCCGATTCCAAAATTTGAACGTTCTACTTGCTTCTTCCACCGCCGGACTTTATGGCGTACGTACAAAATGGAAACGCTCCAGTGACGAAATTTTGTTGCTTGTCATAATTCATGTGCGTAGACCGTTGTAATATATATACATATATATATATGTCGAAAACTATCGTCGAGCGGGACGACATCGGCGACGTTTAAAAAATTCAACTTTCGCATGCCAATAATTCATATCAACACCGGTATTCTCGTTCCGCATTCAAAGTCCTTTGTCACTCGGTTCGCTGCCGGAATAACATGCCTGACCCAAAAACGAAGGGATCGTTTCAACAGGGCTGGCGGAACTCCAATTTTCTGCCCGCGGTCGTAACGTCCCTACAGCTTGCAAGAAACCGACGAAAATTTTTGCGTTGTAACGCGATTGTCGCGACGAATTATGGAATTCTCGTGACTCCGCGATCGGGTGAACGTGTTCCGCAGAGAGTGCTAAAAACGTGCATCGCTAAGTATTATATAATACACGTGTGGACACTTTTTTAATCGTCATTCGTCCTTCGTTTTTACCTTTTTCTGATTTAATTTCTCCCTTAAAATTGATACGTAGCTACAATGAAAAGATAAATAGTCAGATTTATTAACAATGGATAGATCAATTTTTGTATCGTCGATATTACACATTTTATAAGAAAAACGTGTCATATTGGCGATTGAAGATTAATTCTTACACCCATCGAGGAAAAATATAAAATCTTTAATAAATCTGTGTACTTTTATTTCATATATCGAATAAATTAAATAATGAATTATATTTAGGTATATAATATGTAGACTGCGAATTTTCCTGCAAATTCACGTCTTTGAAGAAATAGTTAAAAAAAATACAAATTTGCTAGAAAATTTTTTTATGTGTACCTTAGATGCAGATACTTTTTTTCATACTATGCAACTTTGCACTTTAGAACTTTTTAAAATCTGCAATCTAATATCGTGTAAAGATACCCTGTAACTTTAGTAACTTAGATTTATTATACTTTATAAAAATTCTTACCTTGCACTTTGTCATTTATTCTTGTAATTACATTCACGATTACGATTTGTCACGACTAGACGACTATTTTCTGTCATTCTTCTACTTCTATTTACATTTTTACCTTCTGAACTAGTGACACTGAATTAGTAAAAGATTCGAAATGATATATAAATACATTTTTTACAATGGAAAATGATTAATTTAAATTAAATTCAAATTTAATTAGGTATATTAAGTAAAAATATTATTATGAATATGTTGCAATGTAATTAATTAAGGACATTATTACAGAAATAAAAATATTATTACACAAGTAAAATTCAAATACAATATTTATGCATAAAATTCACTTATAATATTCAAATGTAAAATTCAGTTATAGTAATATTCAAGTATAATATTCAAATAGAATATTCAGGTAAAATATTCTTATTACCATTCAAACATTTTGAATATTTTTATCAATCGTGTGTACGATATATTCTACACATATATCACTATCCCTGGCGTATACTTAGAAAATCATTAATTACCGTGTTGAATATAAAAATTATATTTAGAACAACTTTCTTTACTGCTTGATTACGTGCGTGCATTAACGCGAAAAGTTTATTGTAATTTATTACATTAGTTAGCATCAAGTTCAAGCCTGCTGCCTCACGTTGCACCTTAAATGATGGAAGATTCTCAGTTAGAGGGTAAAGTGTAGCTTGTTGTCCCTGATGAACAATTTATATCCTGCCAACAACGTGGCAACTAGTTAATGTTACTATACAAATACAATATTGTTTACATGTTCTTGATGGAATCTCAATTTATTTATTTTTCTTATTATCAAAAACCTGACCATTATAAAAACTCATTATTCTTAAATTTTTAGTTTCAGTGAAAAAACATGATATATTTTTAATATTTTTTATACGTTGTATTATTTTATATATTCCGCATTTTTAATACAATAAGGACATTGATTTTTAAAAATTTTCTTGAATCTGGAACAATAGAGGTAAATATGTAAAATCTGACAGAGGTAAATTCTAGAATCAGAATAACGTTATGTAGACTTCCTGCTGTGGGATATGAGGATAGCAGAATTGCAGGACATGAATTTTTTTCTGTGAAAAAAAGGGAGATGTCAAGTTTCCAACAAAACAAAAATTTATTTTTCAACTGCACATTTTTCTCATGTATCAAAATAAATATAAAATTCAGGAAACTTGAATTTGCAATGTGATATAGCCAATGACAAGGTGCACGTAGAGAGAATTTTGACATTCTTCACTTTTTCATGACCGTGATAGAAAATTCTAAAAGACAAACAAATACAATCTCGCGTTAACATAAAACGCAACAACGTGACAAACGGACAGTTCAAAACTTATTTAATTTTCTTTCAACGAAAAGATGCTAGTCGTAGAAACATTCTGCACCTAGCACAGCTATTTTTCTTACATTCGCGTTTCCCTTGTACTTATAACAACTCGTTTGTTTTATTACACCGGCAGATAAAGACAATTTAACAGAACAGTATGCGCATTTGCGATCGCGCGATTAGCTTCTAACGCGGCTCGCGAATAAAACGGAACTCGGTCGACGTTGGTGTAAACATCGAATTCAGACCACAACACCTGCTACTTAACACTTTCGCCTGCTGCACTGTTGGCAGACATAAATTATTCATTCAACGCTACGCGAAACACCTTACCACTTGCCGAGAGTCTTCCATCATTCAACATATTCCACCCTGGATCAGAAGTAGCACGTGGTTTCAGTTGATGAGAAAAAGTAGCACGCTTATTGTGATTCGCTGGTAGAGATGAAACCAAGTACGCCACGAGCAATGTTTTATTTATTTGTTTGGAATCACACTCCCCGTTAACGTGTTTTAATGATTCATAATTTATGAGTGATTGAATGTTACTAGATACAGTTGCTCACGGAAATGTTTGAACACTTATTTCATTTATAATACCATTTATAATACTATAATACTATTTATAATACTATAATACTGTTTATAATACTATAATACTCTTTATAATACTATAATACTGTTTATAGTACTATAATACTGTTTATAATACTATAATACTTATTTATAACACTATAATACTGTTTATAATACTATAATACTGTTTATAATACCATAATACTGTTTATAATACTATAATAGTGTTTATAATACTATAATACTATTTATAATACTATAATACTATTTATAACACTATAATACTGTTTATAATACTATAATACTATTTATAATACTATAATACTGTTTATAATACTATAATACTATTTATAATACTATAATACTGTTTATAATACTATAATACTATTTATAATACTATAATACTATAATACTATTAACACTATACCTTAATACTGTAGTAAGATCTGGATCAATACAATTATATTAGTTACATTTGAAGTGTATACATACAAATTAAAAGATATTTAGTGATATATAAATATATCATTTTGCAGAGATCACGATGATATTTAAACAGTCACAATCCAGTATGTCAATAAACTATTTTTCAGATTTGTTACGTGCTTAAGATCATTATTCATACTACATATTAAATGCATGTTTTCAAAAAATATCAGGTTTCAATTTTTCTATTACTACAGTGTTAATGAAATTTCAAAATGCTTCTTATAATACGTATAATATACAGATACGTAAAAGTTCTTTTATGGTAAGTGTATGAATATTTTCATGAGTAAAAATTTTGTTTATTAATTTTTGATATTATTATTATTAATATACACATATTAATATTGTTAATGTATTTAATATTAAATACGGGTATATTATATTTTAATATTTCGTTATAATAATCAATTAAAAATTTATATTCGATCAGGAGAAATTGCCAACGACGAGGATTTGATAAACAACTTTATAGATGATCAATCTTATAGACTTTGTCAAATTTAAATGATAATGCAAGCGAATTAACATCTTATTGTCCACAATGATTGAACGTTATTGAGTATTATGAATTAACTCCTCGAATGTTGTAATTCATCACAAATGATGGAGACAAATTCAATCAACGATTAATTCAGTTGATCGATCCTCGCGATTAATCCTTTTCGTTTCATCGTGAGGAGCATTGATCAATCAATCAAACCAAAAATGAAAATTTTAGTCGATTAATACCCAAACACTCTGAACGAGTTCAATACAAAATTAAATCTTCATCAAAATCACGATTTCAGCGAATCCACTGAATTTGACAATTTTAATACATACGACACGGCGCGCTCATTTGCTACATGCTCAGTACACTGTTTCTCGTTGAGAAAAGCGCGTTTGTTGCTAATCCCGAGAATCCTGGAAAACACCACCGGTGCGGACCGGGGCGCGCTGCAGCATCTTGTACCGAGGGAACTTCTTAACGAGTAAAAATAAGTTTCGACGAACGTTAATGCAGCTCCCGCGGCGTGGCGTATGAATAATTTATGTCCACCGCGAGAGGACGAAAGTACTCGGTAGCAGGTGTTGTTGCCGGAACTGGCTGTTCGCGTCCGACTGTACGCTGTTCTATCCCACGCCCTCGCGCCCTCCTTCTCCGCGCATCTGTTGACGTTGTATAATACGTTAATAAACGCTCGTAACAACAGGTACCCGCGCGGTTGCATTCAGCCCGAAGTTCGTGCAACTTGCGCACTTCGTTACAAATGTCGCGCTAATGCCGCGCCCGGAAGCTGCGAAACGGAACCGCGAAAATACACTAGCCAACGTGAGAACTTTCCTCGAAGCGCTGCAACGCGCTCGCGAGTCTTTAATGATTTCTTAACTACCGCCGCCGCCGCGTTTTTCTTCCAGTTTTCCAGTCTGGTTTCGTCACGATTCGTATATTCGTGTCTGTGATCGTGAAAAGTAGTCTGACGATCTGATTTTAAGTTTGAGTTGGAATCCAAAAGATGCTTTAAAAAAAGATTTTAAAACGGGTGTGTCAGAAAATTGTTGTTTTGCAACATGCAGCAAAATGTTTGACTCTTCTGAATGTGAGATAAATATTAATTGAAATAAATATCAATAATAATAATAATAATAATAATAATAAATATTATTATTATTATAAATATTCTGTATGATTATAATACTTGTTGTAGAAACTTTAAATGACCTAAATCAGTTTCAGAATTAATTAGGAAATTTTTGTTTAGGTATTTATTTACATTTTATAATTATCCATCATTCGTGATTTTCTTCTTCTCCTTTACAGTAGCATTTTCAATTCCTAATATTTAAAGTATTGTTGATCGATTGACGGGATACATGGCCATAATGAATCCATCATATCTGCATAGTTCTACTTTATTTTCAGTCATTGTAAGAGACGTGACATATTACGTTGCATTAATATTAATGTAACACTGTGTACATTCATCTTTTTGAGTATTATTCTTTAAATCGTTTTATTTCCTAAATTCAAATTAATCTTCAATTTAAAAAATAATATTCAAAGAACAATATTAAAAAAATATATTTCTTTAATAATCTAGAATGCATGTTAATGTAACATGTGCTTCTAATTGTAAGTATTATTCTCTACATATTATTCTTGAAATCGTTTCATTTGCTTTATTTCCTAAATTCAAATTAATCTTCAATTTAAAAAATAATATTCAAAGGACAATATTAAAAAAATATATTTCTTTAATAATCTAGAATGCATGTTAATATAACATGTGCTTCTAATTGTAAGTATTATTCTCTACATATTATTCTTGAAATCGTTTCATCTGCTTTATTTCCTAAATTCAAATTAATCTAATCAATTTAAAAAACAACACTCAAAGGGTGATATTAAAAAAAAATTACTTGAATATCGTTTTAATAAAAAATTAATAAAAACTATAATTGAAAGGTTAACGCGTATTGCTCCGCAGGTCTCGAGCATCGCGATAGTATCGTTAACGAGATAACGTTATCTGGCAGAGACGGGGCCGTTGCACCGAATTGGCCACGCTCTCATCCATCACGTTAGTTATTCTTCGACCTAGATACCTATCATATTATGCAGTATGCTAATGAACATCTATTATCGCAACGTGAACGTAGCAGCGCCAGGTTAGGACAACTACACGGTCCAATAACACAAACAACCCTGACAACGGCAGCTCTCATCGATAAACGCTCCGATCAGAGTTAATCTCGCTACCCCCGTAACGTCTGAATAAGTTTTGGCACGTTGCTCGTGCGCACGATTATGCAGACGGTTAAAAAATCGATTAGCACAGCTTCTCTTTTTTTAAATATCTTTGCAGATTAAAGCACAATGTATTAATACACAATGTGGATAAATTTCGTTCTCTAAGAAGATATCTCGGCGCTCGTCCGAAACAAAATCAAGCTTTCAATCTCTAAAAATTAGTATACGTTCAATAACAAAGTTCTGTAATCGATATCTTATGAGAATTTATACGAAGGAAATGAAAGAGATATATACAAAGGGATGTATGTGTTAATTGATTACTTCAAATCACAAACGTGTTTTTACAAATTAATACTCGTAGATGAAAAATATTTTTTCAAGTTTAATACGCAATTCCACGTCAACTCTTTTTTGTTTGACACAAAACATAAACTAAAATAAGTTGTCTGGTTTTTTTCTTTTTTTTGCAAAACATTGAGGATTTATTATTCGTTCTTTCGAAGAAATTCTTCAATCATCAAGTTAGATACTAAAGTTGTTCGATGCTGAAATAACGTGAAAATTTGAGAAATCAATAAAACGTGGTTTTCAATTATTTGTATCTGACGGAACAGTTTACGTTCGGCACGTCGGTCTTTTACGTGAATTTCTTTATCTGACGTTGACATTTTCGCGCAACACTCTACTAAACAGAAGTATTTTGCGCGAATTTCCACTCACTGGAGAAGTAAATCCCCCCAAAGAAAGAAAATAAAGGAGAGAAAAAGAACAAGAAACAAGAGTTGTTGAAAAGGTAGAGAAGAACAAGTGGCAAGCACGACAAATAGAAAACACTACCTAGGTTTGCGTTGGCTTTGGCATCAAATGCGCAATGACAAAGACCAGGAAAATCCTTAGAAGATTTGCTACAGAAATGATTCAGGAGAATGAAAATATAAAATATCAGAAAGAAAGAGAGAGAGAGAGAGAGAGAGAGAGAGAGAGAGAGAGAGAGAGGAATGTAAAAAATAATCATCCGATTTGCAAGTAATTGTTAATTCAAAATTTTTATGATTATTTACAACGAGGCCAAGATTTAATAAACAATCATATTCATTAAAATAATGTGATATTTAATAAAAATTATTACAACACCATTTCAACATAAACACAGCCGTATTAATCCAGATAAACGTTAATACATATTTATGAACGATTCCAAGTACACAAAAAACTACACGACTTGTACCCCAGTACGATTCGTCTCACTGAAAGGCCCAGAAGCAATTGTTCTGACTAAGAAATGAAGACGACTTTTTTGTCATAAAATTTTATCGATATGCAAACATTTGAATCGATAGAAAACAAATTACAAGTCTACCCCACGCCCCCTCGTGAATCACGTGACCCAAATCAACCAATCGCTAATTTTCGTTGCATCAGCGTTGCACCTGAAGAGGCCCGATTTTCCGGTTTACCCCCGCTAAAATCACTTTCAGTGATAAAATTAAATTGTTTTAAATAGAAAAACTTGTTTATCTTCCCATTATATCAATTTTATTTTTATGTTGATTTATATTAATTTAATATCGATCAAAGAAAGAACGAATTGAAGAAAACTGGAAGTACAATGTTGTTTCATTAACCGATGAGTTAAAGTATAACCCAGAAAAGCACATTTTAAAACATTTAAAAGAATAATTCTAATTTTTCAGTACCTACCGTGTCATTGATTTTATATTTCAATTTAAATACGATCATACCGATTTTGTCTGTATCATTTTCACCGTTGTACTAATGAGAATTTATTCCATTGTACAAGTAATAAATTCAATTAAATTGAATTATTAAACGGTCAGATATCAGATCAGACGGATGGGTGAGATTTTTTTTTTTTAACAAGGCGACACGTACACCACGAATGCGAAGCGACTGTCGACCCGAGCGACAGCCTGTAATATATTATATTCGGTGAAATCGAATTGATCCCGGCCGGATTTCGCGCGAAGTGGAGACGGCCGAATGATTTATTTTGTCCGGTAGCGCGAATGCGAGCCAATGGAACATCAAACGCGCGCGAGAAATCAAAACGACGGAAGTAGGACAATGGACTCCATCGGTCGATCCATTTCGATGCACTGACGGTTGGATTTTGCCCCCTCGTGGATCCTTCTAGCCAAAAATCGTCCGGTCTCCCGTAATTTTGTACGCGCAAGAAAATGTTCGAACATTTCTAGACGCATTTTGTGAATGCATAATTTTTCTTTAATTGTTTCTTAGAAGCAAAATTGGTCAACTTTGTTTTCATTCACTCAGGATTTATATTCAGTATAATATTAAGAAAGAACTTATTATATAAGATTTTATTTGGTAAATGAAGAGATGGTATAGATAATTGCAAATTTGAAGGAAAATTTTTAAAAATGTTTCAAAAATTTATGATAGTTACATATTTCCAATTTATAGAATCGGTCAATATGGTCTCTGAGCATCTTGCATATTATACAAAATATTTTAAAATTTTAGTAGCATTGTTAATCATCACGATTATATAAGTATTGTTTGAAACAAATCTGGAAATATGTATATAGTGGCTCGCAAAAGTAATTAAGAATTTTTATGCATAGATTACGTGTATTGTGTTGTTAACATTAGTTGTAGCAAGAAATGACATTTATGATCATATTAGACAGATTTACAACTGGCAAAAATATATATAGAAAAATTATTGCATGATTATGGGAGAAACCATAATTATTACAAACTATTATATTTATCAATAAATTAGTATACAACGTAAATAATCATCTTAAGCATAATTCTCACTATAATATCAATTGTCTAAAATGTCAAAATGTTTAATATACACTCTGTATAAGTTCTTATAAGTATTCGAATCTGTTATCTTAAATATTCAGTAAGATTATTTTCAATTTTTACCACATGCTTAAGATGATTATTCTTAATATTTATTATATATCAATATTATATTAATTTACTATTTATTATTAAATATTAAATATAATTTATTATTCTGTTTCAGGTAAGTCCACCTCTTAAATCCGCCAGTTGAACGTAAGTGACGACTAACATTTGTAATTTCTCGCACGAATTAAATTCATTTGAATTTCTATTTTTGCTGGAGTTGCTTTCAAATACTTTTCATACTTTATAAAATTATAATATTCGCTCAATCATTAAAACACTCTTAACTTGAGCAAAAATAGAAAACAATTTACAAAAAAAAGAAAAAACGAAGTAGGTATCGAATGCTTCTTCGAACAGACTAAAGAAATGACCAATGAAAGATCAAAGAGCACCATCGAAAGCCAAAGTCTGCGTGTTATAATTCGCAAAATGGAAGCCACAGTTGTTACATTTAGTTACGATGCCACGAACAAACAAAACCTCGAGACGTCTCGAAGACTGCGGCGCAACAGACCGAAAGTTTCTCGTCAGAGAATTATTAACCAGCCAAACAAGGATCGAATCAAGTATGCACGTGTAATTAGAAATTCTACAATTTGCCCGGGTAACCGGGCGAAATATCAAAGAAAAACTCTTTCGCCGGGAAGAGGTCGGCCGCCATCCTCTCTAAAACGACAGGGTATCTCGCGCCGGTGTGCTTTTACAACCAATCTACGAGGAGCTTGCCTATCAGTTAAGGTTTCAAGTTATGCAAATTACGTTCCTCTGTACATACTTAGAGCACGGCGAAAGGGAGGAGCTCTTCGTTTACATTTCCAACGTCGCCGGAAGAAACTTCGCGTTCGTTTGGCGCTGCCTTCTTATTTCGAAATCGCTTCTCCGCCGGTAAACAGATCAAATTTACGTTGCATCAATATTTCAACAACGATTTGGAACGTGCGATGCATGAATTTACGAGTGGGAAGGGGAGGATCGTCGTTCAAAAAGTAACATGGTCACTCTTGACATTGTCTAGGAATGAAGAATCTACGCTGCATCCTTGATCCTTTAACTATCGACTTAAAAATCGACAAAACGGAAACATAAGTTAATATTAATAATTATATTAAAGTTAATATTAAAGTTAATATTAACGTAATATAAATATAAATTAACTTAATTTTAATAAGGATGTAGTTAGGGTTCGTTCTAAAGTCTAAAGCCTCTACATTCGCAGCATTGAGAGATGTTTTGAAAGAGATAAGTAAAAATTCGAAAATCTTGCAAACTCAAATGTCTTTACGACTGAGAAAACGCAGTTTTATTCGCAATTAAATTAGTTTAGTCTAGTTTTGAACATTTAGATTGAAATTGTGCAATCTTTTCTACAAAGTCGAAGATATCGACAAAAATTGGGTTAGAGCATTTAAAATGTTTGACTATTTTTCGCCACGTGTACGAATACTTTCCACATTCGTCACAAATGAAGAAAGTGGTTTTTTTAAATATCTTTTGGATAAGTCATTTTCCACGGGCGACTCTTTGCCTCTCTGTGTTTTTTCTACGCGGCTACGGCTTTTTTTCTCTTCCGTTTCCCGAGGACGCGATGACGGATCAAACCCTTTCGAGCGAACGCACGAATCGGCGAATAATGGCGGACACCGGCGTCCAGAGAGGCAGCTGCGACGAAATTTTTATCGAAACAACGAACGTCAAATATTTGTGACGCGATGTTCCGCGGCGGGAACGTCAGTTTTCGCCGTGATTTATGAGGTCCGTCAGCCATCATTTGTTTTCCTCGTCCCTCAGACTCTATTGTCACGCCACGCTCTCTCTTTTTTTCTTTCTCTCCTCCCTTCTCGTTGCTCCTAATTTCGCTGTATTAACCGTTGAATCTTGTTAAATTTTCATTCCGAGTGTTTAAATAATCGTACACAGTGGACGTGGAAAATATTCTACTCGATGAGAAATTGTACTGCATTTCAAAGAAATCCGACAAATTTTAAGCGATGAGGAGAGCGCGGTAGATTTGGCAACGAAAGAAATTTTTCGAACACGATGTACATAGTAACTCTTGCAACTTTGCGAAGAAAAGGAGAAACATCGTGCGACAAATTTTAAGGAATCGTTTCAGAGGGGAGACTTTAATCTTCTTGGGAGCACGGTAGATTTTAACAGTGAAAAAATACGATTTTTCGTTTCGAGTTTCATTCGTTTTCATCCACTCTCTCGACTCTCTCTCTCTCTCTTATCTACGATAAAGGCCGGCGCGAGTTGAAAGAAGTTGAAAACAATAACACGATCGAAACGAAACGAATTAAGGGAGATTGCCGGGGCTATGTACATCATTCCTCGGGAAACGAGAAATGGAAGGCCGAGGCAAAGCCTCGTTCTCGATTCGTTCGTTCGTCCGCTCCGAGTTGAATCCGAGCGACATAGTCAAACGGTAAGTTTCTTCGTAGTCTTTGCAACGGAATTAAAGAAAATACGACCCGGCTGAAATGTTAATGAGTTCCCCCCTCCGCCCGGCCGATCCTCTCTTTGAACTCCTTAACCGTGGATCCCTTCGAACGCGATCGAACTTCCACGACTTGTTTATTACTCGGTGAAAAGCCTCTTGAATGGTCCTACTATTTCAAATGATAATGCGCTTTTTCAATGTCTATATTTCTTCTCTCCGCGTTCAATAAGTCACGTTTCCCTCCGTCCTTTGCAGAGGAGCAATTCTAAAGTTACGCGTCCTATCGATCAATTTCACGTCAAAGCTAGCTTCTCTGTCGACTCGAAGAGCCTTCGAACGATGTATTAATAACGATAGTTAAACAGAACGATTCGAGTCGTTGTAACAATAGGACTCGTTGATGGTAATAATAATTAAATTTGTTATTCAAACGATATTTTCTGAATTTACAGTATTTACGTGTTCTTTAATTACTATTTTGTGTTGGAAGAATAATAACGGCAACGATGATAATGATTAAATTCAAAAACTAATAATAATAATTATTAATTTTATGAACTTGTTAGGTATTTTCAAAGAACTTGTAGCTTTCAACTAAATTAATAAATTTCACCACTCGTTTGTTACAAGATTTCGCAAATTCAATATTTATTCTACGTAATGATCGAGAAGTTAGTTATTAACTTAAATAATGAAATATTCAAAATTAAATTCTTAAAATAACAAACGCCTCGTTTCATAATTATTCTTGTGACGTCATATGTGAATACGATAAAAATATATCGAGTATACGTGTGTATTCATCGATAATAATATGATGTAAAGGAAAACATTCATATTAATTTTTAACGTTTGAAAAAGTCATCTCTCTCTCTTTATTTTCATGTCTGTTTAATACGTTAAAAATCTCGAGAGATTTAAACGTGTCCTCTCCAAATGGATTGTAAAATAGAGGAAAGTTAATTTTCGCAGAACCACCAGGGAAATCGGTCGTTCTATTTCCGCCGTTAATGTAATATTTTTAATAGACAGTGAAGAACATTTAACTACGTAGGCGTTTCACGAAACTAGAAAAGAAATTGTGCTCTAAATCAAGGATACCGAGTTCGTTATCTCTCGTAATTATGTGTTTTTAAAATTTTCGTTTTGCCTCGCAGGGAAGATTAAAGCTTGAATTTTATTATTTCGAAATTGTTCTTATATTTGAAAAAAAGAGCAAAAATATGGATTGTTCGATCATAGTTTTCATCCCTTTCACGTGAATCGCAGATATTCGTCACTAAAATATTATTGTATAATATAATAATATAATATAATATATAATGTATAATATAATAATATAATAATCAACAAAACAGTAGGAAAAGTATATCAATTCCGCAGCTTAGGAACACAACAAAGATAACAAAGATAAAAATTAAAACAACCTCGGTTTCTTTACATTTTCATAAAATTATCCAAAGAGACAAGAAGAATAAAAGTTATTATAAAAATAATAGAAAATTAATAACCCGGCTCCAATTACATTATCCAAAAATATATATATATATAAAATGTACACAAAGTAACACGCAAAATTCTCGAAAACTAATACTCTCGACTATAGAAAATAAGGAGATCGCATATCCCAGGGAAATTAAAAGATCTCCCAAGCATTCTCAACTATCGCCGCGGCGTAATGGCTGATGCATTAAATTGCATGAGATTCGAGGAAGGAAAAAAAAAAATTCGAATTCACGAAGTGAATTCCTGAATTCATTTGAAATATCATACGCTAGCCAGGGAGCGCCACGCCGCGTAATAGTAACGTTGGCCCCGTATTTTTACATTTATATTACATTCATACTTCTTGGCTCGCGCTGGCGAACATTAATTCACAAGCTGTACACCCGGCGCACCGTTCAACCAACGCATCCATCACTGTCCATTACGGAACACAGAATCGTCTTGGCGTGGCCGTTAGACACGTCGGGAATCGTGGTAGAACCGCGGCGTACAATGACTTCTTTCCTTTCCTCCCGGGGACCACGTATCACCGAACGATTTCACGGCACCGTGATTCTGTCATCTAAATTCCACTACCGATGGTAACGCTCCTCTCTCGTTCTCTTCTGCTTCCCTCCCGTGTTTCTTATTTGTCTCGTTCCGTCTCTCTATCTATCTTGATAACACGAATCTCGAGGGGAGAGGAAAAATTCCTCGAGTTACGGAGTGGTGACTCGTCGAACAGACGAGGTTTAATAAACAATAATTCGTGCTTGCGAGCGAGGTTGTTTCTCTTTGTTGGGTTTCATTTCGATCGATAATTTTTATAAAGCAGCTTCCAAAGAAGATTATCGTGATATTAATATAATATTGTATATATTATATTATTATTATAATATTATTATATAATATTGTATATATTATAATTATAATATTATATTAATTTTTATAAAGCAGCTTCCAAAGAAGATTATTGTGATATTAATATAATATTATATATATTACAACTATATTATATTATTATTATTATATTATTATATAATATTGTATATATTATAATTATATTATAATATTATTATATAATATTATATATATTATAATTATAATATTATATTAATTTTTATAAAGCAGCTTCCAAAGAAGATTATTGTGATATTAATATAATATTATATATATTACAACTATATTATATTATTATTATTATTATTGTTATTGTTAATTATTATATAATATTATATATATTACAAATAACAATATATTATATATTATAATTAATTTAGATATTAATGTATTATATTATATATATTAATATATATATATATGTGTGTATATTAAAGTGACAAATAATTCAAATTAACAGAAGTTTATATTTCCAAGGTTTAAATAATAATAAGCAGAGCAAGAGTGAATGAAAAAATGTTTCGCCTCATTTAAAATCGAATTATAAAAATTCGAATTATCGAGGTTTGATTACACCTGATTACGTCTGCCTGGTCTCTCACTGTTTTCTTCCTTTTTCATTCTGTGCACGCGCTTCGTCACAGAGTCTGCGCATTCTTGCGTCCTTCCTCTTATCGCGTAGACAGAAGAACGTCGTGTGTTTGTCTGGAATTTCCCCGAATCTCGATGGTTCGTTCATCTCTCCCCTCCCCCCTGGATTCTGAGTCGTTGTCCCTCTCTCTTCATCGTGGCAGCCACCGCGTAACCATTGTCCCATGAAATTGAACGTCATTCACGTACCGGATGTCCATGACTCTTTCACAGCGCGCGCACCGCTTCGAGACCGTAACGATCAGAAAGCAGAAACTACGAACGCGTGTCCGTCGATTTTTGCGCGAACACCCGCTTGCTCTCCGATTTCCGGATACGCGCGGTCACAGGGCAGATCAAGATCGTTCGTGTCGCTTGAAAGCCGACTCTATAAATCCCAGTGAAGAGCGTAACTGTTTCACCAATGACGGTGAAAAATGATTTCGTCGATAATTTAAACTTCGTAAATAGGATCGTACATGGATCCACTTGACCTCTACTGTGACAATCGTAGATGAATTCATTTTTTTTTTTTTTCGAAGATAGCAAGTGGAAAAGTAACAATACTTCTCTCTTAAAGATTGTAAAAATTGAAACGGGTGAAGAAACGTAAAAAAATTTAGTATGATCTTGAAGATTGAAAACATAAGAAACCTTTGAATCTCGCTGTACGATTTTTTTTTTAACCATTTTGTTGAATTACTATTGAATCGTATTATTGAAATATTTACTCACTTATAATTGTCTACAATAATGTTTATTAATTATTATATTACATTATTAATTTATAAGTCTTGTTATGAATAACAATTGAAACATACATAATAATTATAATAAATGTTAGTCATTACTATTGAATCGTATTATTGAAATATTTGCTCACTTATAATTGTCTACAATAATATTTATTAATTATTATATTATATTATTAATTTGTAAATCTTGTTACGAATGACAATTGAAACAACATAATAATTATAATAAATGTTAGTCGTTACTATTGAATCGTATTATTGAAATATTTACTCACTTATAGTTGTCTACAATAATGTTTATTAATTATTATATTACATTATTAATTTGTAAATCTTGTTACGAATGACAATTGGAACACACATAATAATTATAATAACTGTTAGTCGTTACTATTGAATCGTATTATTGAAATATTTGCTCACTTATAATTATCTACAATAATATTTATTAATTATTATATTACATTATTAATTTGTAAATCTTGTTATGAATGACAATTGAAACACACATAATAATTATAATAACTGTTAGTCATTACTATTGAATCGTATTATTGAAATATTTACTCACTTATAATTGTCTACAATAATGTTTATTAATTATTATATTACATTATTAATTTATAAATCTTGTTACGAATGACAATTGGAACACACATAATAATTATAATAACTGTTAGTCATTACTCGTGTAATTATTCCACGTTTGCTATAAAACAGACTCGCAACGTAAAGCGTCAAAATTGATACTTGACGAATTACCTACAATTACATACAAATTTGGTAAAATACATTTTGCAATATTTCCAAACAAGTCGCACGATATACCTAAACATTTTCCATTGGTATCGATACCAATCTTCACACCTCGCAAAGCAGCGAGATTCAAAGCGAATAGAGTTGTTTCAGAAGAAAATTAATTGACAACCGGAAGAACGATGGCGCGTCGCGTAATCACGGAAGTTCTCATTTCTCCGGGAGTTGGCTTTTATAATTTGGACGATCGTTTAAAAATACACAGGTTCGCAATGACGCTCCCCCTCCCCGATGAAATAACCATGTGATCGCATTCATTACGAACGCGAGGATAATTTCGTCCGCGAATTGCGGGCAGACAAAGCGCACGTTTCGCGAAGCGGTCTCTTTCGCGCTGGCTGTCGTCAGCTACGCCGTGGCTCGTTCATCATGCTGATCTAATAACTGACCGCGGCAACGAGCATCGCGGTGAATAAAATTAGCCCGGCCAGTGTATTTATTGCGAGGCGCAATTATTTCGCCGCGAGTGGCCACACCGCCTGAAAACGCGAATTCGTATTCCGCGCCGGTGGCCGCTGGCGCGCGAGTAAACGGATTAAGTAATTACGCGAAACGATGCCACGCTTGCTACGAAAACACAGCCGGCCTGCGTACGTGCGCCTTGTAACACAACTCGAGGGGAGCACACGCTTCCGGTACGCGCCTGTTTTCCCTTGTATCCCCTCGATAACGAGGTTAGGCCGCGCTCTCGAAGATTCTCAGGAACGATCGCCCGTGAAGCGTACAATTTATTCCTATTCGCGATTGTCGGAATTTTAATAACTGTCGAATCGAATACTATTTATGACTTAGAAAGTATCTTGATCTAGCTAGATGGTCGTTGGTCATTGGATTTGAATTTTGAAAATTTTGTTAACCCATCGAGAGAATAATATTATAAATATTATGAAACTTACACTTGCACGTATAGTCTTGCTGTAGTGACCAACTTCAAAAATCATTATCAAATTACGAATATCCACGAAAGTTCGTATTTTATATAAACACGAAAGAAGTACAATCTACCTAACCTAACCTAAACTTAACCTAAACCTAACCTAAACCTAACCTAAACCTAACCTAAACCTAACCTAAACTAAACCTAACCTAAACCTTAACCCCCTGACTTATAATATCGAATCATACTCGTGGTACAAATTGAGGTCTCGATTTGAAAGCAAAAATAAATTGTAAACCTATAAATTCCAATTGAAATTTTAAATTTACTTAATTTAAACTGAACACTGACATAAATAAAAATTATATATAACGTTTCAATACTTTAAATACTCTAAATTAACGTTACAATTTCATCTCTTGAAATCGTAACGCAAGAGATTAAACATTATAACAAACACTCGTCCACAGTCTAGTTTCGCCATTGTGCACATTTCTCCAAACTTGAATCTATCAAAACGTTGCATTTGTCGTTAAATAATCCTTCGTCCGGAGAACTAACTCGATACATAAATTTGAAAAAGAAAGAGAAATACAGCGAGCGCGGATGAAAAGGGAAACGGTGCGATGCAAGTGGTCGCGTATTGCGCGTACCCTCGCGATCCACTGGCGAGGAGAGAGAAACGGCTATAATAGTAACGTGGCTCGTTCATCACGAGCATCTAATAACCCTGTTGTACGTAGGGGGTTGGCGCGCACAGTGGCGAGATGGACGGCTCGCTTTGTTGCAGAAATTACAGGATTCCGGGCTCCGGTGGCTGGAATCGTCCGCTCGATCCCACCCTCTTTCGCTGGTTGTTCCGCGCCTAACCCCTTGGCCTTCTCTCCGTCGCGTGCCTGTCCATCGCGCGGCGATCTCTCTGTCACCGGCCCTTTTGTGCCTCTCTCTTCCTTTGTCTACGATCGGAACGAGCCACGTCGAAACTTCCACTTTTCAGGCGAACCGCCGCGCCATCGGCCGATATTTGTTCGGCTCGTACGCCAGAGAACCCGAAATATGCTGTTCTCCGACCACCGCGACCGGTCTCTTTGTAGCTTTTATGCCCGTTTCGTGACCGCAACCGGAGCCAAGTGCAGCGCGCGCGAACGCTGTACTTTCGTTGTTTGAATTCCGATCGTTGCACATCGGGATCGTAACGTTACGTGCATCGTCGATACGTATCAGCTCGGATATAATTAAATCCTTTCAGACTCTTTTCCCTCCCTGGGGATTTTAAAGCGAGTTGTGAGTACACGGCGGAAATCACGATTTTGAAACGTGGCACGTGAAACGTGTATTATTAACTCGTCACTGAGGTCTCGTGTATAATGATTCTTCTATTACACCATCTCCATCAAAAATTACAATTGTATTTACATAAAAATTATAATTATAATTATATTGTAATTACATTTACAAGAACTAAGATTGACCGGGCGAAAATAAATCTATTTTTCTTAGTTATTAATTTTATAATTATAGATGGCGCTAGACTGGAAGAAGAGAAGACTATAATTATAGAAATAACTATTAAAAAAATTATTTATTAAAACTAATACACACAGCAATGGTGTATGAAAGTGAATCCATTTATAAAAATACAATTATTATACAAAACTTCAGTCGTAAATGTTGCTCGCGCTCTTTCCGATTTTTAAAGCAAGTCGAATTTATCGTAATTACTTTCGCGACTTTAATCTAAAACGCGAGAGATTGATAACGAAGGAATTTGGTTGCCTCTTTCTTTACTCCCGATCGCATCTTCGGTATGTAAAGCTAATGCTTCGAGTCATTAAGGCACATCCTTTTAACGTCTCCATAAATATTCGCTAATGCGTTCGTAAATGGCACGTTCGCTTTAAGGATTCATCAAATTAAATACTTTTTGCGCAGAGACAAACGAAAAAAAGGATAAATTATTCTGCAGAACGAGTTCAACGACCGAATGAAATTATCGGAACGTAGCTGCATCGCAAACAAAAATCGCCAAAATACTTGAACGATCAATTATTCACCGTTTTGATAAGCCAGAATATTTAATAATGCATAATAACGTGTTTGCAATAAATATTCTAACTGATTTTAAACACTGACATAATCACTGTCTAATAAATATCTAATTATTGTAATAATTACACAGTGATGTGTGATATACTTTCCCTATGCTGCAAGTCAAGTGTCTTCAAATATTTTAACGAGTCTAGAATACTTCAATTTTCAAAAATAGTATTTCTACCGTGTCACAAATTTTCTAGTTTTCTATTCTAAACAAAGATCGCTGGAAAATCAGCGGATACTTGGACCGTTCCCGAGGACGCTGACTGAGCTTACAATCGGATCAGGAACCGTGCCGCATTGCGGGGTGCAGCTCCCTCTTTCTCTCTCGTCCTCTCACGCTCTCCCCTTCTTCCGTTTGGACCGTTCCTTACCACCCTTCTCGAATGTGCATTGACAGCGCACCGGCAATTCCACGTCCTTTCAAAGAAACCTTTCGTTACTCGTCCTTTGCCCCGTAATTACCACAAGAATTACCGAAACCCAGCCAGAGGAAGGAATCGTCATTGATATTTCGTTGGCTGAGCAAATCCGAAACATTGCTTCTCGAAAAATTGTTTTTGCGACTGAAGCTACGGCTATCTATCTAATACCTGAATTCGAAGGCTGAAGGCTCTTCTTTAGAGTAAAATACGATTTCTTTTCGCCATGTTATTGAGCTCTAAATTTTCATACATCATTCATCATTTCCCAATTTTTTATAAACGTATAAAAATCCACGATCTAATAGGAAATATTCGAAATCAGGCTCTCGTTGAAATTCTGTTTAGAGAAATAAAACGACATCTTTGAAAAGTTCGATACTTAAAATTTTGTTATTTTCGAAAAATAGTCAGATTTCTACTCCGTGTGTGTATGTAGTTGTGTTACGAAAGTACTGATTCTCCTTGCTGGATTATTCTTCGTCTTTCTGAACGTTCATCGACACGAGATGTTCTCTTTCTCATTCTCTTCTGGGGTTACTATCGTCGACGATAAATCGAGGCTCGAAACTTAATTCTCGCCCCAGTTTATGCTCGTTCGCGACAAACTGTTCGCTAGATACGCGCTTGTAAGCGTTACTCGCGAGGACAGGGAATGGTGACTTACAATCGAAGTTCGCGCTGCGCGAAAGAACATTCGTGTGTTCACCGCGCTGTGGTGTCGACGAAGGAAACGTGTAGCTGAAACTTTATGAAACATGACGCGGTTTATTGCAAGAGAACTGGACGCGAATCGGCCACACACAAATTTCGAATATGCATTCCTGTTCTTTCGCCAAGCATGCAATGATCCGCGAAATTTCAATTTATTACAAAAAAATGTATATATATGTATATTGTAGATACATTATACATATACTAAATAAATATAATATATAATATACATACAATAAACAAAAATACGTATAATATATTTTAAAATTTCACTATATATATTATACATATATAAATAAATAAATTTCACTATATATATTTTACATATACTAAATAAATATACTATATAATATACATATAATAAACAAAAATACGTATAATATATTTTAAAATTTCACTATATATATTATACATATACTATATAATATACATATAATAAATAAATATACGCATAATATATCTTAAAATTTCACTAGCACTATAATGCATTGTACTTAGAATTTCATAATAAGACATGATTATCATAATTATATTTGAAATCTGGAAATCTGGAAATGTGCATTATTCCTCAAAAGTATGTTACATGTGGAGATTTGATAGTTTATTTCTGATAGAATGTAAATTATTAAATTATCCCACAAGCTGTGGATATAATGCGGCTTTTTCGAATTTATAGTAAGTTAAATAGTAGAGCTTATTGACCATGAAAATTTTATGAAATTAAGACAAAAAGTTTAGTAGAAAGGGACAATGAATTAATTGTTTAAAGGTACAATTTATAATAAGAATTTTTGAATAGAATAAAAGTCGCTGATTCAACTCCGCCCTAATATTCTGTGGGGAAATTAATTTGAAATTTAAATAAACAATTTTTAAAAGCAGAACGTGCAATGCAACATAGCACAGTATATCTTTTTTGTTTCTTATACATTTCCAAAATTGTACATAGACTTTACATGATCAACGTTGAACTTCTTCAATTATTTATTTCCACAAATTCGCACAAATTGTTACAAGAAAATTTCATAAACAGTAGATTCCAAGGTAATGTTTAAAAGACTGAAGTACTTTAAACTATAAAATTAATTAACGTGCGATTCAACTTTGTCGAAAGAAAAAAGAAAAGCCTAAAATCTGTCGGAAATTTTGCCGGGGCTCCAGCGTTAAAGTTCAGATCTCGCGTTACTTCTTCGTCCTTCCAAACGATCGTCATCCCCGATCGGTTAATGCACGCACCGATACTATTACGCGAATAAAATCGAGCCAGGAAAAACAGCGCGCACCTCTCAGTCGAGTGATTTGTCATCGGTCTGGTTTTCGACACGCGCGGGCATAAATTTGCGAGTTGCGGAAGGAGAAATCGCCCGGACATTTCCAGACTGGACAATTTATGAAATTGCAATATCGAAGTAGCTGAATATTTCGCAGCTTTTCAAACGAGCTTGTGAAAACACGTTTCGTTCGTTTCCCTCTGTCAGCCTCTCGCCGCTGTTTACGATCTATCGCGAGCCTGGAATAATCGATAAAAAGAGACAAATTTATTCACGCGATTGAAAATGGCGTTCTCGTTCATTGAAAATACCAGGAACCGAAATAAACAGTTAAAAAAAAAAAATGTTCGAATTTGTAGATGTATACACACGATGTTTCGTTGGAGAAAATGTCTGTTTGAAAAATTTGTTCCAGGACTAAATCCACCATGGTCTCGAAGATTTTATAATTTTCTATTTACAATGACTATTTTTTCTTGAAACTTACTTCCCATCACTTTATTCATCTCAGAGTTGTACGACGAGATGTTAGAATTTCTGTCATTTTGCTAATATTTATAGTTCAATAAAATGGCGGGAAAAAGTCAGACAGCAAGTTTTAAAGGTTGTTATAAATGTTATTTTATATATATAAAATATCTAATATAATCTATATAATAATAATAATAATAATCATATACAGAACAAGATTTTATTAAAAATATACAAACTTATAAATTTATTGTTATTATTTCTACAATTACAAAACGAGAATGAATACGAAAGTCACAAAAAGCAATTTTTCAGTGACTTTAGAGACGTTCGAATTGTCGAAATGTTTGAAATAAATACGTAACAAACGATCGGCCAAGAGTCGAGATAATCTCGATCGGAGAAGAAATCATCGACTTTTACTCTCAGAAAAAAAAAGAAAGGAATGCCTCGTATCGCCGATCCTTCCGAATGATAAATTTCCACGTGTTCTTATTAGCTCGATTTCGATTCGACGTGAAGTCGTGCCACGATTCAACGTATTTCGCGAGGGACAGATAAAAGAAAAGAGGAATTTCCCCCCCGTTCCTGGCGACAAATCGATTCCCAATCGTTTCGTCTCACGAAACATTCATTACTCATTTCACGAGCGAAAGAACACCGGGAAGTCCGATTCGTGTGATACGAGAAAAGAAATTGTTCGAATGATTTGTCATCGATACGACGGTGTACTTCGAAACGGAAACGTAAATTACAAAGGTAACGTACTTACAAGCAGAGTTGCTTGTTTTCTTTTTTCTTACAAGTGGTTGAAATAATTAATTATTTATAGATGGTTAATATAATTGTTTATCGCTTGTTATTATTATAGAAAAATACTTGAGCAGAATAAACAAGTAATAAAATAAAAGTTATAAATGGTTCTTATTTTTGTAAATATCTCGAGAGATACTATACTGTATGTATTATAGTGTACTATTTTCCAAAGAAATTCGCGATGGTACAACTTAATCGTGCCACTGAATTGTCGATTACGCGTCAAAGGTCTCCAAATGCCATTAATAAGTTGCCAGAACGTTTAATCGAACTGACGAAATTGCCAGAGATATTCGGATGCAGATCGAACATCTACGAGACGATAGCTCGTTCCCAAGCGACCTTTCACCTCGGCTTGCTTCTTCGGCTGTGTGTATGTGTAACTAGTGTCTGGCTAGTCCCTACAGGCGTTGTTTGTGGTAAGGTGGTGCGTTGGCCCCTCGAGTACCACAATTCAATTCCAAAGCATTTCGGTTGATTTACAGTCTACAGACCAAAGTAACCCGGCTTCGTCGTGTTTCAAGTTACAACTCGAGTCTCCTCTTTCGCTTCTTTCGTTTGACCTGCAATCAAATCACCTCGACTCCGAGATTTCCAAGCCACTACGCGTTAATATTTTTCTAACGTTGCCCTAATATTTTCGAATTATCAATAAGAGAAATAACTAAAACAGCAATGTAATGAATAAACAGTCGTTGCGATAATATAAAAATTAACGGCACATCGACCAAGTCAATAACCTTCGAAACGGCACGTAATTGAACACACTATTGAACAGGTAGCGGTATAGAAATTTCTTCCCGTATGAATATTCCCCGCGCAACGATGCGATACAAACGACAAAATAATCCCGCAACGTGTTTTACATTCGATCCCGCGAGCAATTGCAACGCCATTCTTGTACGTCATAATTTCACCGCCGTATTGTGTAATTATGCATTTCGGAAACGCAACAGGGGACCGTGTAACTAGCATAATTACGAACCGCTATAATCAGTTAACCGTTAATATCGTGGAACTTATCGTTCGCATATTGCCGCGCGAGTGTGTCATATTTTACAGCGCGGATAACACGTTTTACGAGGGTGTGCGGGGACATTTGTTTCGATTCGTGCGAAATTTCCCGCCGAATTCGCTGGCACGTTCGCGCAAGTTTCGCGCACGGGCCATTACGACGCGTTAAAATCGCCATAAGTCTGTTCTGGCTGCCTGGCTACGCTCGCAGCGAGTGCAACTGCACTCGTGCTCGCTGTAAATCGAAAGTCGAGCGAACCTCATAATTCCAAATGATAAGAAATTTATTCTTCGATCGCGATTTTAATAGCCGTCGAGTCGTAATAAAGTGGAATATAATAGTGTCATATGAAATGTCGAATTTTTCTATAAAAAAAAAAAAAGTTTGGAAATTATTTTCGACTTTTAATCAAAGTCCAGAAGATATTCACGAGATATTTCTTTCAGTGGAATTCCACTGAAAAAATATTCCTTTCTATAGATCTAAATTACAAAGGCTCTGTCTCCGAATATTTTCTGAGGCAAGAATAATTCCAAATTTCTGAAAAGGTTGAAGTCTGTTGGAGAGACATGTATGTAAGGAGTTTGAGTTCAAACAAAAAAGCTCATTTACAAAAAGATAAACTTTGAAATTTATTAAAAGACACCTTTCTTGGATGCAGGATATAATAAGTTTTCCAAAGATACCAAAGATACCAAATAATCTCCAATGAAAGAATCGTTCGCCTGAACCTCGTTTGTACAAACCAGTTTAATATCGAGTCTCAAAACTCATAATTGATCAACTTGTCTACTATCTCTTATTGTTTAAACAAACAAGACCATTTTGATCCAGAAGACTTTTGTTTCTTTCGTTCCTTACTTGTTATATGTTTCTTTGTCCTTTAATTTCTTCTTTCTTTGCTTTGCTTTGCTTGCTTTCTACTTTCCACATTTTTCTATCCCATTCTCGGCTTTTTAAAGACCGTTTAAGTACCTCTCTCTCTCTGTCTCTCTCTTCGTATTTCCAACAAAACGCAAAGCACCTCGAAAATCCTATTGACGACGGAGAGAGTGCTTTGAATTTCGATAGGATTTGTTTCGCGGAGACGTGGCATTATGCGGCACGAAGGCGCGAAGAATTACCACGGCCTTTGGTCGTCGATGAACTCGAATCTGGAGGACTTCTTTGTTTTATCACGAATTCGACGACGAATTTGGAGCCCGAGTGAATCGTACTTGATTTAAGGGTCCACGCGAGAAAGTGGAAATGTCAATTTTATCAAATTTTCTCGTTCGTTCTTCTGCCATTAACTGTGAGTATTATTATAAATTGAAATTTTTCCGAGTTTTACTTTTGTTCTGGAAATATGGAATATTCGAAGTAAATTTCTATTTTCTGAGAAATGTTAAAACTTTACTTTCTCTTTCTTTTTTCTTTGAAAGCAAAACATGGGCCTAGTTTTGAGAAAGTTTCAAGAAACGTCTCCAAATATTTAAAACTGAAATGTTTAAATAATTTCTTGTGTGTAATAACGTTGAAATGAGTGAACAGTGATGGTTAATTGGACTTAACAATAATTATACTTTATCTTAATTATCTGAATATATTTGATACTTCCGTTCTCTGCATTTCGAATTTGATGTTTCTGCATTTTAATATTTAAAAATTATATCAAGTGTGTACGCATACGTGTCCACAGCTTACATTTACATATATCTTCTTCTTAATGACTTACAATTTATTCATAAATATGTCTGCTTGTTCAATGTCATGGCAGATAGCTACGGCAGATGCTACCGTTGCACGGTGACATTGTTGTCTTTATACACGCGTGGCACGGCCTTGTGTGCGTTTTAGTGACAAAAGAGGAACGTCGTTCATTGGATATCCTCGACACGCACTTGCACACACACACACACACACACACACACACACACAAAATATATTCGACACACGCACGCACGCGACACAAATATCCTTATGAAAACGTATCGCGTACCCTCTTATACAGGGTGTATTAGAAAAATGGCACCATGTTTCAGCAATATGTGCACACATACAAAATTCACAGCCCATGAATTACTAAAATAAGTCAAAAAATATAGTGAATTTGGAATAATTGTAACAATTAATATAATTGGTTATGTTTAAGATGCATTAAAAAATGAAAGTACAAAATATTGAAATAATTTCACAGAGTTTACTTTAAACTACATTATAAAAAAAGTAACAAATCAAGTTACGAAACGATCGTTTCTCTCGCAGGAATTTATAAATAAAAATATGTACCACAATTATTGTGAAAAACGGAAGACAGACAGGAAACAAAACAAGAACAATCACTCTACGTTTAGGCGACAAATCTCTTTTGTCTGAAAGTATACTATATACTTATAGTCAGTCACAGAAGTCTGCAAAATATAAAATAAAATATAAAATCTCTGAAATTTTAAATATCTAAAATAGAGAGAGAAGGATTTTTGACATTTGGACAAAAAGAAGGATAAGAGACATTATTATTCTTTCAGAATCTGAATG
This sequence comes from Melipona bicolor, assembly GCA_030673865.1. Classification (NCBI taxonomy): domain Eukaryota; kingdom Metazoa; phylum Arthropoda; class Insecta; order Hymenoptera; family Apidae; genus Melipona; species Melipona bicolor. Next base: position 2,145,482 of record JAHYIQ010000005.1, read on the forward strand.
ATTTCCACTGTGATAAATAAACTACGTGGTACCTATAATGTATTTGAAATCCTTGTTTATTTTATACAATATTTAATATCATACGTAAAATACTGCCACATAATTTTATACATGCCAATACATTTTTAGATTCTTTCCAAATTTTAATAATTTAAAGATCGTCCAGATCGTGTCTTATTACAATACCAAAACATCTTCATGTAATTTCTGTATACTGTGTACATATGTACATTTTCAGATTTTACCAATATGTGTAATTATGACAGTTGCCTCTCATTATAGTGCTAATGAAACTCCAAAATGTTTTGTACAATATAATATATTAAAACATACAATGTAATATTATAATACACAAAATATTTCTACACATGATCAAATACTTTCGTGAATCACTGCAACAATGAAAACGTTGTTGCGTTGCAAGAGTACAATTAAGATACTTTACAATTTCGCAGCACATTTACTAATAAGCAAAACGAGACTTTCCATTCGATGTAAAAATGTTGCGTGTGGCCCCTTTTCGTCGCGCTTCTACATACGTCATACGTATAAGTTTTTTTCTGAGTTACACTTTGCCGTATATAACTTGACCGAACAACTCCGAAACTAATCACATTTGCACCCGCGTTTGTTAGGCTCTGCTCCGTTTCTGCTCCGTTTTGACGAATACGACACGCGCTTGCGAAGTTGGGCACGGAACTTTCTGAAACACCCTGTATGTGAGCACACATACAATTGCCCCGGATATATCGAACCCTTATGCATAATGCATTAAGGGATGACGGCAAGTATGGATATATTACTCGCCAGAGGCCAATGTTATTCTCCCTGGCGTCTCACTGGCTAATGTTGATAAGGAAGAGCAACGGTGGTCCCGACGAATACGTGGAACGAAGATGAGGGACGTTCATTAAGGCGGGCACGCTGCTCTCTCTGTTATTCTTGCTCCGCTCCGGCACCGTGAAAAAGGGCGTTTCCATGAAATCCCGTGAAATCGCGTTACAATCCCCCCCCAACGAAGAAAACCTGGCCGATTATATATTATATTCGCGGTCGGTGGAATACCATCGGAATACCGAAGTCTTGGTAATTTCTTATGACACGGTTTTTAATCTTCCCGCCCCGCGTCCGGATGGTTGTCACGTGCGGCGTAACGATAACGGCGGGAACGTTCCGCTTTCTCTCTCTCTCTCTCTCTCTCTCAGGGGAGAAACGAAAATTTGTGCGCGCGATTTTCTGCGAGAAACGTGGCTCGTAACTTACGGCCATACGTTTCTTTTCGTATACGCGACTTGGAAAGGACGATTGGATAGTTGGAAGTTTACATATTCCTGCGAATTTTGCGGGGAAATCCTACAGGAAATATTGTAACACTGGAACTATAAAAATGATCGATTAATAATTTTTAGTAGATATTTTGTAGATATAAAACATTTTACTCCATTTTTGGAGTAAAAATACACAAATGAAAGCTCGTGTACCGTCTGTTGTATTATAAAGATTGTCTGTCTCTTTTACTTTGATGGAAATTTTAGTCATCGGCAGTTCTAGTGTCAAAACGATGATTGGAGTATTAAAAGAAAGACGGTGGTGTAGTTTGCAACGTGGGTTCTTACGTACTATGCAGATATCTTCGTAAAAGCCCATTATTTCATTGTTGTTCAATATTATAATTATGTTTCATTGTTCGGTTGTATCATTAGATGCAAGAGGACCTATTGTCACATTTGAAAATGAAATATTTCTTACATGTAGCAGAGTTATTTGATTATTTATAATGTCAAAGGAGTTATTTGATTATTTATAATGTCATTTTAATTTTTATTTTTGAAATAAAATGTACTCCAATTTTTCTGATACAAGTTTCGAATGTACTTCAATCGTCGGTAGTATAAATCAGTGTATATTATTTGATAATACTTTCACGAAATTCTGAATCAATCCGATATAACCAAAGCCTCGGTGCATTTCGGCTATTTCAAACTCTGTTACATCATAATTACATCGGGAAAATGTAGATTGTTCAAAATTTTCGAGCAACGTCGCGCCGTTTAAAAATCCAAAGTCGCGATCGACCGGATGATCTCGAAAGCAAAAGCGGAAATTGCAGCGCGACGAGGAGAAGAACGCACGTTGCAAAAATAGAATAGAAAAAGAAAAGGAGGGCGAATGTTTTCATTAGAAGCGAGCGCAAAATTTTAATCACGCCGTTGAGGCCCCATTCAAAAAATGTTGTTCGTGAAAAAAAAAAAAGAATCACAATTTCTCGGAGTTGGTCTCGCGAAAATACAAAAGGTATAGCAAATAAACTCGTCCATTGGTAACGAACCAACCAAAAATATGCTTCGAAGCGTTCCCCCTCCCCCTATTGGAACGACCGTCTCGATGGGGTTTTTGCTTTTGTCGGTCGAAAATTGCCCCGGTCAGAATTCATGCCTCGAAAAATCCAATGAAGGTTGTCCCTTTGAATCGATGTACAAACCTTTCACCATACAAAGTCTAACTTGCTAGAATCTTGCTAGTTCACGCGATAACCCATTCGGATCTTCGATATTCACGTTAGATGATATTGACGAGCGTTGTTTCATCGATGGTCATTTATTAAAAGGCCACAGTGCGTTCTGATCTTTTTCTTCATTCATTGAGAGTTTCCGGCCTTTGAACGTAACACACGAGTATCTACATACATATGTCAGCAATAACATCATTTCAAAACACTCTGAGATCACTCTGAGATCGTACAGTTCGCTCAGTTAATTATTCTTTTTACAATTTACGATAGGATCTTTGTCTCAAAACACTTCGAGGAAACGACGATTGGCTCGGCTATCGAGTAACAACCTGCAAATTGTTTAAAAATCAAAAGGAAATATAAGCATTTTCTATTGCCATTGATAAGACGCCTAATGAATTGTTGGATAAAAATACGGTATCTCTTACGGTATAAACTAAATCTCGTGGAAAGATTTCATATCACTTTTCTGATAGGTAGTACGAGTGAATGACGGACGAGGATGTAGATATTTAAACCAAGTCCAATTTCTAAATAGATCACGATGTTGATATTTAAATAAACCTATCTATCTGTAAGAATTAAGAAAATATCATTACTGAATTTTAATATAATAAATCGAACAGTCTGAGAGAAACTGGAGGCACGAAGTTGATGATTCGCGGAAGATAGATGAAAAGAGGACCAAAGAGGACCAGAGGCAGAGCGTGCATGCGTCATTCCCCTTGGCCAGAGCCAGACGAATTTCACGAATAGAGCGCGAGGCTTGATTTCAAAGCCATTAGGAGTGGCGCAAAACTACGAGAAACGCGGGGATAGAGGTTTAACATTGATCTCCTTTCGCAGAAAGGGTTCATCCTCTAGCTGGCCGCAACTCATCGTTGACACCTAACACGAATAGCCGTCCCCCATGGCCGTTTATGCGCTCGTCTCCCTATCCTTTTGCATGCATCGTGAGCGCGTTTTCCGTACTTCTGCAGCCGTGTCCGAAACGAAATGGGAGACGAAAGGGTTTCTATAGCGACCACCTGCTCTGATAAGTTTTAAGGGTTTCACCGTACACGTCCACGTCGAGTTTCAGTCGGACGTCAGGATTATTTTTTCATGTAGGATGTGAAGTGACTGAATATGAAATCGATCTAAAGATGGTAAAAAAACTGCACGACTGTTCTGACTAGGAAATGAAGACGACTTTTTTGCCATAAAATTTTATTGATGTGCAGACATTTGAATCGATACAAAACAAATTACAGGCGCGATCGCTCAGTACCAGACAACACCACTCCTACTCGAGGTCTACCCTACGCCCCCTTACGAATCACGTGACCCAAATCAACCAATCGCTAATTTTCGTTGCATTAGCGTTGCACCTGAAGAGGCCCGATTTTCTGGGTTATCCCCGCTAAAATCACTTTCAGTGGTAAAATGGTAATTTTCTATCTGTGGTTAAGAAATTTTAAATCGAGTTGTATCGTAACGCAGTAATAATTAACTATCAATGATGATGTTAACTATTTTATAAGTATCACATTTCTATTCAATAACGTTTCCAGCTTCCTAATTATTCATTCTAAAAAGAAACACAAACAAGCTTCAAAGTCATTCGGACAAACAAAATAATATATTCAGAGTATGAATTTATTTATGATAGCTACTTGATATTATTATTCATTGAATATTACACAATTGTTGAGAACTTTTCTCATATCGATAAACGAATGTATTTATTTCTGTTACAGAAAAGTTTTTGTTTATGCTTATACAAGTTCTGTTCAAACTTTTATTTTCAAGAATTGTTCTTTATTTGTTTTCACTTTGGAAACTTGTAAACAAACTTTCCATAACTTTCCCGATACCTGTTCCAAACAGAAACACAAGCAAACTTTTGAACTGTGAATATTACATTTATAATTAACATATTCAGAATGTGACTTTAACTGTAATAACTATTTAATATTTATTCATTGCAATGTTTGAGGATCTTTTGAATATCGATAAACAAATTATAAAAAAAAATTGGCATCTTTGTACTTTCATGTCAGATAACTTTTATTCTCAACAATTGTTCTTCATCCGTTCTCTTTGGAACGAAAAAAGAATAATTCTAAAAAAAATTCTAAAGAAATTTCTAAAATCTAAAAAAATTTCTACGATCCATCTTTTAAGTAGGATCTTTGCTTTTTCTATTCATGGTTTTAACACAGATTTACCAATGCCAGATTATCGTTACAACACACGTTCACGGAAACCATTAATTAATCCGTACAATTCGCTCTCGTTAGCTCCCAAATAGCTATGTATGGTTTGTTCGGGTCAACTGCTGGTCGTAGGATAGCAAACTCCACGACGCGGGCTAAACTCCGTCGTATAGCTGTCGCATTATCTAATAATACGAATCTACGACGGATTGTAAAGTACGCGGGTTCGAGTCATTGGTACAAATGGCGCAAACCGAGTAGCAATAAAGACGGACACGGTTATTAAAGGGGATCCGCATTGTCAGTTGCGGCGAACGTAAATCTTCCGCGAGCTGCGAAATTGCGAGAGTAAGCCGCAGATCGGGGCGGCTAGGTAACTATTGATCAAAGGAATCCTTCGTGAAATATGTCGTAGAATCGTCCTGTTGAAACACGGAGAGCACGTTACGTCGAACAGGATGTTACGTTGATTTATGAAATAATTTCACGGTATTAATTTTATTTCGAGTATTAAATCTACGCTACCTATCGTCTACCTACAAATATTCGCCCACCGATGCGGTAGACGAAGATAATAATATCTAGAATGCCGTAGAAAATTGTTCTATGTAAATGGAGCAAACTGTAAGCTTTGAAATAATCGAGGATAAAAAAAGATTTTGAGCGTGCAAAAGTATTTGAACAATTAGAAAATTTTAAAAGAATTTAGAAAACAGACTATAGCTCTAAAGCAGTAAAACATTACAGAAATAACAAACGAGACACTAGAAAAGAATTTATTTATTCAAGGTATTTAGATTTGAAACACAGAAAGAGTGCAATTTGACAACTGTGCTAAAAATATTAGACAAATATTGAAATATATGGACAATTTTCTCGACGATTTATTTACAAAATAAAATGAAAAGGTTACTTCGTTTGATGAAATAATCCAAAAAAAAGTCATTTTCACGTTCAATGTAAACCACAATGTAGGATTGTTTCAAGATAATATCGAATCATTCTTCGAATATTTCATTTCAACTATGATCAAGGTACGTAACAACAGTAACTAATTGAATTTCGCGACAACTCCTTAACCGAACAGAAGCTCGTTCATCATTCAGGGACCTGGTTTCTTTGATGGTTGTTAACAGTCTCGGTATAAGATCCGCACACGGTTTCACCTATGAAATCCTAAATCCACTCTCTCTCACCCCGCTTGAACTCCTTAGCCTGGGAGTTGAAACTTCAATCTTGTCTCTGGCTCGAGTTTCACTCGACGACATTTTACTCGGTTTCGGCGAGCAACTTCGGCTTCAACTTCATATTCGACATTCCTCATGCCTTATCTTTGTTAATATATACCACGGGAGTCAGCACTTGGACGGAAGTTACGCGAGAATGAGCACTGAATATTGTCCTCTCGTTGCAACGTGAAACTGAAAAGTCACGAAGAGCTTCGAGATACGTTCGTTATTATTTATCATGAATAAATGCTCCAAGATTGGGCATAATCGATATAAACTTTCGTTTCGAAATCTATTGTTCGCTCTGTTATTATGTTTTATTTCGTGATGACGTGAAAAATCAATTGTTTCATTGTTTGTAATTTTATTTGAAATGATATTGTTGTTTAACTTCATTAGGGGAAATTGGTTGAAATTGTTTTATGTTTTTCGTGATTATAGATAATGTACTTAACAAATTAATTATTTCATTATTTCAAATTTTAACTAAATAATGTTGTTATTTATCTTTATTAAGGGAGATCAGATGGTCAATAGAGTGAAATGGCCATATTGTTCTTTTTTGTCACTGTAAGTGATTTTAGCGGGAGTAAGCCAAAAAATCGGGCCTCTTCAGGTGCAACGCTAATGCAACGAAAATTAGTGATTGGTTGATTTGGGTCACGTGATTCATGAGGAGGCATGGGGTAGACCTCGTGTAAGAGTAGCATTGTCTGGTACTGAGCGATCGCGCTTGTAATTTGTTTTGTATTATTATATTATATTGTCTGGGCCTTTCAGTGAGACGAATCGTATTGGGGTACAAGTCGTGCAGTTTTTTGTTTTTCTTTCTCTAGTTTGTGGAACTGTGATTTTCAAATTAGAGCTGCAATATTCAGATGTATTTCGAGGTTATACAGTTGCATACATATCACATGAAAAATTTCAGATATGTCGAATATTAGAGAGCATAATTGAATGGTGGCCTCGAATATGGGAAATTGCAAGATAACACGGTTTAAAGTTATACTTTTTCCATAAATTTCACAGACTTCTGACAGAATATTTGCATACGCTAAAACAACCTCCAAAGACTATACATGTATATGCAAAATCATTAGGATTTTTATGCAAATTCATAGTATAAAATCTAGAAATAAAGAAATAGAACATCGATTTGAAATTATTTTACAAAGATGTTACAGATGTTACAAGCGCTGTATATTTTCGATATTTTATACATTTTGCTCTTCAAACTGAAGTATTTGACAGCAAATTTGCGCGACTTCCCGAGATCGATGTTGGTCGTACGATTCACTGTCGAATTCGACGTCAAGATTGTTGAACAGTTTATGAGGTCCCACAGCGTTCTCATCCGACCGGTCGTTCGATCGTTTTACTATTTTCGTGGACGATCGTCCGCAGCTGTTGCCGCGGACCGGCAACGTGAAACGTAGCGTTGGCGAATGGCCCCTCGATCAGGAAAGGAACCGATTCAGCAAGCGGCTGCTGGCTGGCGTGTCAATGCCTCGAAACAGGTAATAAATCTCGCCCAGGGAATATAATTCGACGGAAACAACGCGAAAGAAAAGTTCAATCTGCGCTTGCGCCAAGTTTTGTCGCTCTCATGTTACATAGGTATATATGCATATGTAGGATATCCCTGTACAGGTAGTACAAGCAAAGTGGAGGTGATTCTATGTGAAAAAATAAATCAAAAATAAAGAATAAAATTTTTTCGTTTTCAAGTAAAATCGGCTTTGGAAATGAATCTTGACGCAGATGATACGTGATTTAGAGTATTACAGTATTTATATCATTCGTAACGTCGATTAATTATTAATACCTGCCACTGAAGTAATACATTTTCCAAGAAAAATATATCGAATTGACACACCAAAGGGACGGACAAAATAAAGAGGTTGGCGTCCGATGATTTGTGGAACGGAAGGGTACGTATGTATCCAGTTGTCCGGCGGTTCATTGGGGATTGTTCGATGAATAGCGAGATGCGGCTGCGAGATAAATCAGACGGTAAGATGATTCGCAACAGCGTCCGTGGCCGTTGAAACGGAATCGGTGCTGTGTAGTCGCGAGTGACGAGGCGCAAGCTGATTATCTCCTCGCTTCGCTTAAGATTGATACCCGTCTCGTCGTCCGTGTTGCCTCCGCACCGGCAAAACTGCACACGCTCGCCGAAAGCGCATTAGCTGGAATAGCGGAGGATCGGCTGGCGAGTCACACCGGCCGATCAGAGCCGATTGCACTCGCGAAATTCAGTTTAGGCCGCGCGACTCGGCTGCAGATCTCCCCGAGCCTGCAACTTCCGCATGCGTCATGCACGTGCGAGTTAACGCGGCCACTCTCTTGCAAATCGGATCGCAAGCTACCGACGATCAATAATTTCACTCGAGCCGGCTCGTGCGCTCGTTCGCAAACGCGATCGAGATATTGTTTCGAGTCTCGTTTCGTATTCCTCTTCTCCCGTTTTTCCCTTTTTTCTGTTTTTTATCGAAGTTTGCTTTCAATTTGTACAGGCGCGTATGTGGGAAATCTGTAGAAAATCTTTTCCTGATTATTTTTATAGAATTTTAGATCTTCGCGACGAATACAAGATAGCAAGAAAAATAAAATTTTGAAAGTTCAAACGTGATAGTTTTAGAATTAACAAAGACTTTTCTTTTCTCAATTCTGGCTTTAGATTCTTCGATCTATAAATCCTGTTTTAAAAATCTTCAATGATTTGACAGAAATTTCATTTCTGTTAAAGTTATTATTTACAATAAGAATGTATATAGTAACAAATAACGTGTATTACACATGTATTAAATATGTATTATTTACTGTTCTAGTAATAAACATTTTTTAGAATACTCTGTGAGAAATGTCGGAACAAGCTCGATGCAGCCAGGATCGAAGAGTAGAAACGTTGTGAACGCTTCTAAACGTCTATTAATTAAAACATAAATCAGGATTTTATCGGGCGACGTGATCGTTATTTAATAGAACAAACGATCCATGCACCGTCTCCGGTATACACGTATAGTCGATTGCACATTTTGTTTCACAGCAGGATCTACGCGGCTTTACGATGCACGACTTCCGGCGCGTTGTTTTGGAAAAAATCGGATTTGCTGGTTAATCCAGTATGCGTGAAAACGAATTATCGTGTTGCTGCCGATACCGTACGAACGAAAGGTTCTCGATATCATAAAAGATTCGATACACGGTGTTTAATTTATTATGTGACAGAGACGATGAAACTGTTGTTTAAAAGGCACACCATTTATGTTTGCACAGTGTTCAATTTATTAAACGACAAAGATGACAGAAATTTTATTTAAAGAATAATTAAACTTGCTTGACACGTGTAAGAAATATAGTCAACCTATAACGCGATTTATTCGTTCCATATTTTTCGAAACCTAATTAATTAGGTAAGTAAGTAAATTTAAAATACAGAAACCGTGTTAATAAAAATGGAAAATAATGACAGATTTTTCACAATGTTTAACGCAATACTTTTACAAAAGTGAGATTTATTTTATTTTATTAAATAAGGTTCAACATTTGTGAAAAATCTGTTTCGTCGATCGTCGTCAATTATCACAAACGATGACTTGAGCGGCGATGAAGATTTTCGAAGGAAGAAAACGAGATTGAAAATGATTCGCGGACTATGGAGAAAATCTGAGAAAAATCTGAGGGGAAGAAAAGAGAAGGGAACGCGACGAGAATGAGCTGTGTTTCGATGATTTACGATCGCTAGTTCGTCGTGTTATTAGAAACTTTAAATTCAGGTCGAACTGACATGTTTTTTTTTTCGTTTCATAACTCCTACCCGTTCGTTCGGTTCAGCTGCGTCTGACCAGCCAAATTGGTACGTGTGTTTTGTACGTGGGTGAAAAAGCGTGCTGGGGTCTCGATGTTTCGAGGAATTTGCCGTTTCCCGGGTTAATTGTTCAGGGACAATCTAGCGCCAAATGATCCATTCGACGGAGACTTTTGAAACTGACGTGATTGATAAAGAAGTGTCTGTTGAAAATTACCAATGTTAAATAAAATTACTAAAATTACACCATTCGTTCTATACAAATTGAAGTTTGAAATTATTTATACTTTTGAAATTATATTAATATTAATATAATATAATACTTTTATTTATACTTTAAGAATAATTTATACTTTTCAAGGAAGATGTTAGAATTTATTTGTACTTATTTTGAAGCTGAACTTATTCCTCACCTTTGACTCGAACTGATCGTTTGTTCCTTTTATTTTTATTTCAAACAAAAAATACCTAGCCCTGGCATTAGTCGGTCAATTTTAGCCTCTGAAACTCTGACGACGATATCAGCCGGTGTTCGATTACATCGGAGTATCTTTTCAATTCATAAAAAAAAAGATATTTTTCAACTGTGTTTACGACCTTTCGCGATAAGATACTTCGAGATAAAAAATCACGAGGCATCCCGTAGGTATCGCTTTACGAGAAAGGTCTCGGTTAATTGGGAGGTAATTAACGACGGTCGTAACTGCGCCTTTCTATAAAGATCTGCAAGAAACGCGATCCCTTCCGAAAGGGCGAGAAAACTCGTCGACAAGCGTCCTATTACGACTTAAATTGGCTTTTCTTCTTGGGCCCGGATCTTGATCTGCCTTATCTGTGGCAAGACTCTTTTTACTTTCGAGGGGGGGCGATTCGTGGCTTTATAGGGACACGTTCGAAGAACTTTCTGATCTCCTTTGAAAAAGCTTCGGAAAGGTTTCCTCCTCTTTTTTTTTTTTCTTTTCTTCTATGTGCCGCTGCTTCTTTTCCTTCGGCGCCCGTTGCTCTTTGCCAGCGGGAAAATGCAACGTAAGATTCGAATTCTCGCCGCGAGAAACGCGATCAAAAAGATTTTCTTTTTTTCTTTAATTCCTTCGGCTTCTCAGCCGGTGTTATTTTGAGATACCGGTATTAACTTGGAGAAACCATACCGAAAGGGAAAAAGGTAATATACCGATGTTTACTTCGATTTTTAAATATGCGTAACGAGAAAAATGAAATTTAAAAATGATGTGAGATGTCACTGTTTTTAAAAAAATAGAAATAATCAGACTGCTGATATTGAATGACTGGGTAATCATCATACAAAAGTTAAAACATTATAAAAATATTTCTTTAAAAATACTATCTCGAGATGGAAAATACGTCGATTTTCTAAACAATTACTAGATCAGTTATACCACCTAATAGGCAAAATATGTAATTTCAACATGCTAAGAAATATATAAAATATATAAAATAATTCCAGTTAATATCGATGACTGTCAAAGATCTGAGATTATGCGTTTGATGTGTTTATGCATATCTCGAATATTGCTTCGTTCTATTTTCTAAGAAAGAAAGTACAACAGAACTCATTTATTGTTCGACGACAAATAATTCATGTAATTAGACTTCTCCGGATACTGTACAGATAAACCTAATTGAAATTAAAAATATCTTTGTCTCGACTGTATCATGTTTTTAAATAAAATATAATAATACATAATAATAATTAATTGTTGGCTCCAGTCGTAAATTACGAAACGTTGAATTACAAAAATGCAACGTATATATGAAGTATTTTTCCATCAATTGATAAAGTTAAAAAACTCCATCAAATATGTGTGTGTAATAGTGATTAGACTGGGAGATTACAATCTGGAGAAAAAGAAGAGAGGGAAGCGATTCATCAAGAGTTAAACTTGCGGAGGGGAGGTTTGACAGATGAAGTTCGACAGGCTTTATACTAATACACATACCAATTTTGTCGCTCTATGCAAACGCATGTGTTGCACTCTATTCTCAAGTATCATAAACTTTATGTCCTCGAAATCTTTAGATTTTTATCACTGAAAGTGATTTTAGCGGGGGTAAGCCAGAAAATCGGGCCTCTTCGGGTGCAACGCTGATGCAACGAAAATTAGCGATTGGTTGATTTGGGTCACGTGATTCGTGAGGGGCCGTGAGCGTCTAGTACTGAGCGATCGCGCCTGTAATTTGTTTTGTATCGATTCAAATGTTTGCATATCGATAAAATTTTATGGCAAAAAAGTCGTCTTCATTTCTTGGTCAGAACAGTTGCTTCTGAACCTTTCAGTGAGACGAATCGTACGAAGCTTCTGTTTCGCCGGTCAGAACGTAGGCACAAGAAGGGCGATTAAAAGCGTTATTATTCTACTTGCCCGATATATATCTGACCATGTATTATATCTACCAGTTGATATTCACGGCGAAAGATCTTTTGAATACGGTGGCCGTCTTCTGTCTTCCACTTTTTCTCCCGTTTTATCTCCGTCCCTCTATTATCATTCTCCGGCTGCACCCCTCCGTGTCTTTCTCCGGTAGCCAGGTCGCGAGGAAACTATTGGGTTGGCAACTAAGTCATTGCCGATTTCAAATAAGAGAGATCCATAAATCGAGTTTCTTGACATAACCAAGGGTTTTTAATTTTTTTTCAATGCATGTATGCGATACATTGAGCTTCTCTGCAATGTCTCGTGTTGTGCTGTGACGATCTGAATCGATAATGGCCTTGATATGGGTTTCATCCACTTCGACTGGGCGGCCAGATCGTTGTGCATTTTTCAGTGAAAAATCACCAGAACGAAATCTTTCAAACCAATTTCGACACTGCCTTTCTTTTAAGGCTTCATCTCCGGCATATACGGCACATAACTTCTTTTGTGCTTGCGATGCGTTCTTGCCTTTTCGGAAGTAATACAATAAAATGTGTCGGAAGTGCACGTCCTGTTTTTCCATTTTTAAATTGGGATAAAAACAAAACTAAAGAACTAATCGATATAATTTTTTTACTAATTAAAAGTAGAAGTCCACACAGTAAGAAAAAAATATAGGTTAGATGCTCTGACCACGTTAACAAAACAAAAGAAAGTGTAGAGTGAATCTATTGACAAAAGCGGCAATGACTTAGTTGCCAACCCAATAATTTAAATCGTAATGGTCCAGCCGGTAGCAGCGTGGAGCTACGAGTTTTTCTAAGAACGCCATTTATCTGCCGTGTGCCCGCCTGGCAATTCCGCGTCCGAAATTTAGGAGACCACGTAAGAAGGGGGAAACGGAGAGAGAAAAAAGAAAGGAGGAAGGAAAATCTCTGATGGCACGATTCTGGTGACAATTGCAATTAAAGAAGAAATCTTTCGAAAGAGATTGCACGTATCACGGCGTGCCGAAATTTCTACAAGTTTAATTCGCACAACAGTTTGAAACTTGCCGCGTTTAATTTTGCAATTTTAACAATTAAAGTAAAAAAATCTAATGTCAAGGTTGTGCAAGAGGTATAAACTGTGAATGAGGAGGAAGAAACATTCATTTCCAACGTGAGTTTGTATTTTGAAAAATGAGATTCAAATGACAGATTTTGTTGATATTCTCTACTGCCAAGTGTACATCGTTGCCACGCGAGTATTCGTTTAAGATGTATATCGCAAATGCAACTGAACTGGAGTGCCATATTTTCTTTTCAATTTGTAAGCACTTACGGCGACAACTGGGCGATTAAAATTGAAAGTTCCCGGTTTTTTACTTTATACCGTCTCGTTGTTTCGATAGTGACTAACTGAAGGTGGATTGACTTTGACGAATGTGACTAGAAAGTTGGCTAGTTGGAAAAATACAAGTTTAATCGGTTTATAACGTTACAAGAAGAAAAGACACATGTATTTTCATTACTGGCCGAAATGGTCACGTTCATACGCAAATCTACATTTTCATTCAGTCACTTGGAATGTTCAGATTCATTGGTCAGATTCAAAATCATCATTCGAGACTCCTGAGTGACGACTGAAAATGTAGATTTGCACGTGGATGTGACACTCTCAGTCAATAATAAAAACATACTTTAAAACCGAGTCACAAGAGGTGTTTCCGTTCCGCTACAAACCAATCAGATTTCTGCTCCTTCTATCAACCAACTTTCCAGCTAAATTCGTACGTTGATCTGTCATTGTATTTGGATATATTGTTGACGTGTATGTATATCTCTTGCTATTCGGTTAGTCTTCAACGAAACACCGGAATGTGAAATAGGATTTGTGTGAAGCATTGCGAGTCTTTTTCCTTATTTTAAATTTATTTTTGCACGAAAATAAAATAAAATAAAAAGAGAAATATGGCAACAGTTAGAGAAGCTTTTCTCGTGTTTATGTTACGCGAATATGCATATGAGAAGAATGTATTCTTGGTAGCAGAGAAAGTCAAAAGTACGTTCAATTGTGAAATAACTCCAGCATCTGTTCGCGGATGGTATAGATTCTTCGAGTTGAATAGTAAAATAGTTCGAATTTCCAATGAGTCTCATATCTTCACAGTAGAATCGATACCATTACTCGAGTGGCTCAATCCCAACCAGCTTCTCATCACAATGTGCAAAGAATTAATATCGTTTCGCGAAGATATAAAATTTCATTGCAAAATTGAAAAAACACTGTACGATGAAATATGGATTTCGTATACTGACAATTCTTATAAATTCGAACGTCGGTATGAAGTGGATTCAACAAAGAACAAACTGTTGTTTCAAGTTTGGTGGGAAACAACGACCAAAGCTTCTTTCATGCTCCCAATTATTGAAGATATTATAATACACGACTTTTGTTTTACAATTCGAAATGTACGTCTACGCTCGTATTTTTTTCAGAACTCAATACGTGTGAAACACATTTTTCTCATAGATAGCAGACATCCACTTCTTCCTGCGATAACTGAAGATTTAAATGCAGATTATAACATCCTTGCATTGCCGCCGAATCTTTCAGACCTTGCGCCAATGAATCATCCTTTCGATAAGTTATATTATCACTTTCATGAATTTCTTAGAGAAAATCAGTACTCGCATATGCACATTATAGCAGAAGCATTTCAGCGATTCTGTAGAGAAAATTTGGATTTGTTTCAATCGGTATTGATGATTTCTACACCTGTTGCAAACTGTATGCGCAAATGCATTAGCGAGAGATGTATGTGTTCAGTATGAAAATAATTCCAACTGCAATTATCCATGTTAAGTATTATACGTTATTCTTTCAGGTGTGAATTTACATGACGCTACAAAAATTAGATACAGATGAAAAAACTTGCCAATAAATCAGACGAAAAACGATATTTCTTTTGCCAATTTCATGTTGAAATCATTTCCAAAAATTACGTTTGTCTAATAAGTGATAAGTGACAAATATAACAAGGCAATTTGGGTGATGAATGATCGAAATGAATGGAATCTACTTCAGCTTTATTTGCAAAATCAGTGGAATTAGAGGTTTTAGCCATATATAAGAATGATTATTGGGTGCCGAATAAATGAGAATCGAGAATATCATCATGCAAAATTCATTTCCAACTGTAATTGCCACTTCGTGGCAATGTAATAGATATATGTAATTTTAAAAATAAAGAATACAAGTGTATTTTTATTGTCATCTTCTCGTTCATTTGCTTAAATAAATAAAATTTAGTTAATTTAATTTATTAGTTGATAAAATTTGTTTCTATTTAAATTTGAAGGAAGCTCAAATAACTTTCGCAAGAAACAAAAAAACCGCAGTCGAAGCATTCCTCATCGAATCGCGTGGCGGTTATAACAATCGATTGTAATTAAATACACAAAAACTTTCCGATTTAAGACGTTAGACTTTCCGTTAGCACGAAGAAGTTACTCGGTAAATCGAAAATATTATTATTACGAGCTAACGGTTCGCCCACCTTTTCACGCCACGCTCGATCATGGTTAATAACTTTTGTTGTCATTCCCGGTCGACGTGCCTGTTCTGTTTAGCGTTTCCAAGAACGGTTGACGCCGGATCATCCGCAATAACATTCGAATTTCGCTACGTAAACTCTTCCGGATGAGGGCAACTCGAACGGCCCGCCAACTTCAAATTCATTGACTGCGACTTCTTGCTAGTCAAAGTCTATGAAACAGTCTCGTGTCAGCCGGGAAGACAGATGTACGTCAGAGAGACGCGAGATAGTCGAAAAAAAGACTGCACGACTTGTACGATTCGTCTCACTGAGAGGCCTACATGCAACTGTTCTAACTAGGAAATGAAGACGACTTTTTTGCCATAAAATTTTATTGATGTGCAAACACTTGAATCGATAGAAAACAATTACAGGCGCAATCGCTCAGTGCGAGACAATGCTACTCGAGGTCTACCCCACGCTCCCTCACGAATCACGTGAGCCAAATCAACCAATCGCTAATTTTCGTTGCATCAGCGTTGCACCTGAAGAGGCCCGATTTTCTGGCTTACCCCCGCTAAAATCACTTTCAGTAAGAAGATAAAATACGCATAGATATACGCAATCACGACAGAAATACAAATCCACTTCTAATTTGGAATCGATCATTAATTAGGGAAAACGTTCCGTTTAAACTGGTCTGTGCTACGTTAAGTTCGAGTGCAGACAACCCGTTTGAGTCAGTCCGAACCGTAAACGGACACGATTCAACATGATCAACGTTTTGCGATCACGTAAGTAGTCCAGTTGTCTGAAATACAACCAATTAATTGCATACGTTACCCCGTGGTTGAAACAGATATTGTGTTATCTAATTATGGAAGTTATAATTAAATCAAACTGGGCACGTATCATTATCTGATGTAATATAATCTATACATTGTCTAATTATCTAATATAATTATGCAAAGTCAGCCGTGTAAATTGCATGCAAAGCGTTTCATTGTTTTACAGATTATTATCAGCTCGCGTTCCCCTTTAATTATCCATTTAAGACCGGAAATTTACGTGCATTGTCCGACAGTTTTGTTCACTTAAGCGTAGAGGCGTTTTACGAAATCAATATTGTTTCCTTTTTACTCGGGAATCGATTAATTAAAATTAATTTAATTTATACTCAAAGAATTGGATTCGGTTGCAAGTGAATTCTTCGGGGCATGGTGGAATGAAAAATGTTTCACTGTTTCAGTGCTTGAACTTGCACTTGATGGGACATTATTCATACCATTTTCTCTTTAAATCGTGAAATTTTCCATTCCAAACAATTAAAATAAAACATTTTACAATCACGTGCGATCATGTGGTATATATTATTTATTGTAACATAAACTGGTTTATATAAGCATAATTAATTACAATATCTAAAACGTCTTCGTAAGATAAAGTTAAATATTTTCTGTACTAGTACACTAAACCATTGAAATTCAATTTATCAATAAAATTATTTTGTAACATTCTCTGCTTCTTTCTCTTAACCTTCACAACGAGATCATTTATTGTTGCAAAATGTAAGAAATGAACAATCGAATAAATCTGAATCGTTGATTGTCTGTGTGATATAAACAACAATCTTACTTCTGTATTACTTGTAATATTCAGATTACAAGAATTGTGTGTCAGTATCGGTTTACGAAAAATTAGTTCTTCGTTAAGGCTCGCCAGAACCAATTCTTGGACGATCTGTTTTTCCCAAAACACGATTCGGCTGGGCTACTGCTAATTTCCAGCAACTTGGCAAACGTGTCCTGAGAATTCTCAATGACTGTGCACGACCAAAGTCTCACAGGAGTACCAGTTCTTTCGAAAGGCTGTTTCATTCCTACGATCGATTTATTCTAGAAACTTTTGTTCTGTCTTTAGGACTTAACTTTTTATATAGAATCACTCTTCTCTCGGTTATATGTATGAGAACTAGGACACCCTGTGTGTAAAGGTGGCTTCTTTGTAGCTGATTCAACGTTCGACTCGATTAATGCACCATAAAACGATCGTGGATATAGATTCTTTCCGAATTTCGCGACGGAGTCATACTTCACGGAAACGATGTCGTCACTAGCAGGATAAAAGCTCCTCTTCATTGTTCCGCTTCCATGGGGGTGATCAAATACTTCACCTGAGCAACGTCTTTGCGTCGATTCAACGAGAACTGTCATTTTTGTTCTGGCCGTTCTTTTCGTTCGAGCCATTGGCCCAGAAATCTCCTTCAATGTTCGCAAAAAAAAAAAAAAATCGCGATGGATGAAGGCTGCTGTCTCAGCGCGACGGTGATCTTGACGAATACCGCCCGCTTCGCTGAGGTTCTCTCGTTTGGCCTTTTACAGCCTTCGGAGAGATATTATGAATGCAGATTGTTGGTTTTTAAAACGTATATTTGATTTGATGTGTATACAACTGTTGCTGTGTGGTGTCTCGTATGAACTGAGTGACTCGAATGATTGTGATAGACTTGGTTCTGGGAGAGGGTGTCTCCGCGTCTAGACTCGTGGAATGACTGACTGGTTCTCCTCGACTGTTCTCGCGTGTTATATGACGGAACCCTTATTGTGGGTCGAACTGTGCTTACGGGACTTGGCGCTAGTCAAGACGCCCTTTGTTTATTCTTTAAGAGACGTTCTTGGAATATTCTAACTCTGCCTCTCAGCGTAAGATAAATGTCCCATCTATAGACATGTGCCAGGGTATCCGGTACTTCTCCGCAGGATAGAGTATTCTAAGAACCTAAACTATCCTGTTCTGATCCAGAACATGCCGTCCCCCCTTGACCGGTCATGGTCAACAATGCCTGTTCGCGACCGTGTGTTTGTGTAAAGGAGTGAGTGATGTGTGTTGTATGTTATTTCTATAGACAGTAATATCTTTGACTAATTAATAATCTTGACTAATTGATTTCCACTGAGTGTGACCGTTGCGTTATGCTGATTCTACGGGTAGTGGTGCTAGATGTCGGATGCAGCGTTTGTACTCGCCGCTCGTTGTTTTTACCGTGGCCACCCTTACTATTTGGTCGTCCCCCGGATGTAAGGCGGTGATTCTTCCTAGAGGCCAAAGGAATGGTGGTACGTGGTCCTCCTTGACGATGACTAGAGTTCCGATCCGCAGCTCGGTTGGCTCCCTTGTGTGCCACTTGCTGCGGACCACCAGCTGGTTGAGGTAGTCTTTGTGCCAGCGGTTTCAGAAATGCTGCCGCAATCGTTTTATGTGTTGCCACATGCTTATACTATTGGTTGTTGTAACGTCTTTCTCAGCTATGCTGGTCAGTACGTCCCCGATTAGGAAATGGCTGGGTAAAAGTCGGATCATTTGAATGATATGATAGGGGATTGATAGGATTCCCATGGCTTCGACTTCAACGAGATACGTGTTCGTAACTCTAACGATGTACGTAAGTGCTTTCTGATAACTTTTAATAAGATGTTTCTTTATCGGTGTGACGGCGGCTTTCCAAATCCGCCCGACTTATGGTGCGCGTGGCAGTATACAAGGTCTCGTTATCTGATAATCATAACTGCTAGCCCTTGTCTTGTTTGTTACTTGTAAATGTGATTCTCGCAGGTTGTGAACTGTATCTACGAAAGTTTTTACTTTGTCTGAATACGTATAAATTGTTTTCAATGAAATGTTCGCGGGCCCAATCCTCCCCCCCACACGAAGAAGACCTAGTTCCTTCATGAGAGGGTCTAATGCGCGTGATCTACCCTTATACCTGGTATTTCGAATGATGATGTTGAGGATTGTGGTGTCAGTGTTTGATACCGGGTCAGGTACTAACCCTTGATGATTGAAGGACCATTGCCGTGGTCCGAAATCTTTGTTGCTCGCGAAGTGCGTGTGTTCATGTCTAAATGTCTGTTCGTTTTAGTACGTATCCGCGCCCGTTGTCAAATTGTCCAGGTGAGGGTCCAACTTGAACGTAGCTGCGGTTCTACTATACCTTACCTCTTCGCCGAATGTGAGTTTGTGTAATATCTTGGTCGTGAGGTAAGGTGGTGAAGTTGTTCCGTATGTCTGTATAGTTTTCGTCGGATCGTTCCGCCAGAGTATGTTTTGGTAATGTCGGTCTGACGGGTCTATTTGTTTCTGTCGGTACATTGTTGTAAATTTAACTGTAAACACGAAGCTGAGGTTCCGCAATTTTGTGAGTATTGTTAATAGTTCGAACTGTATTGTCGGTCCGGTCCTCAATGTGTCATTGAATGGGAGTCTGGTTAATGTCCTTACTGCTGCGTCGGAAGCTACGCGTAGCCTGGTTGTCAGGCTATTTTTCTTTAGCCCAGCATGGGGCGGCCGGTAGTAGCCTTCGGTGCTTGTACCTTTTCTGACCCTTGTAACGTAAGCTAGAGTTTCGTACCTTTGTATGAACGCCCGATAATGATTGCGTGGAATTGGATCGCGAGCTAATGAATGTCGTAGTGAGTTAAAGTGCCCGAATGATAATGCGTGGGAGTCATCTAGCTCGCGGATCTTCGACTTAACCGATACTTGAACTGTGATTGAATTGTATCTCCCATCTTGGGGATCGCGTCGCGTGTTTTGTGTATGCTGAACCTCAAGTAGGTTCTCCTCCTCCGAGAGTGAATGAGTCTGCGGACCTTCCTCGGCCTCCCAGAGTCTCGTTGACTGCTCGAGGTCTGTTTTCAGGAAAGTCATGTTGACCTGCGGTGAAACTCGACAATCCGTAGTCGAGCCCGAATGCAGCAGAGTGTTATGTCTCTGTTGACTTGCACTCGGATACATAGTGTCCCTTGCGTAGGCAATTTAAGCATAAGCGATGTTCCTTTACTAATTTGATTCTATCTGGTATGGTAGATCTTATGAGCTTCTCACATGTATGAACGGCGTGATTCTGATGGCATAGGTAGCACTGAGTCGCGTACACGCGTGAGGTTGTAAGAACTCTATTCGCGGGGTAAGCTCTGGACTCTCGCGGGGTAAATGGTTGCTCGGTACGCGGTGCTCTTGCTATTGATATGGATGGTTCTAAGTGCTTGCAGCGGTCATGTAAGAAATCAAAAAACTCCTGTATTTCCGGAAATTGGGTATTACCTAAGTGCTCCCTCCATTTTATATTTGTCTCATTGTCTAATCGAGAGAGACAAAGATGGATGAGTAAAGTGCCTGCGGAAGGTTGGTCAAGGGGTCGCAAGACGCGATAATGGGCTTCGAATTGCGTGACAAAGCTACGAAGTTCCCGATGATTCCCTCTAGGTACGGCGGGCATATTGAATAAAGACCGAATGTGGTTCGCGGCAATGATAGCTGGTTTATTATATAAGCGGTTTAGTAATTCCCACGCGCAAAGATAGTTTGCCGAGGAATTCGCGAATGATTCGATAACTTTCGCGGGTTCCCCTTGTAAACACGAGCGTAGGTAAGTCAACCTTTGGCAATCGCTCAATCGTGGATTGTCATGAATTGTTGTTCTAAATTGATCCGCGAATCCTGGCCAATCCTCATAGCGCCCACTGAATCGCGGTAATGGTATGCTTGGTAAGCTAATGTTATCAAGTCTCGTATTTTCGGCGTGACTCGTGAACTGCGACGAGTGATTTGGATTAACATTCGCGATTGCCTCGGTGGCAGTTATTGTGCGCGTCGAATTTAACAGGGAAAGTGCTTGGGCACGGCACCGCATATAATCTACCTTTATCTTTATGCGTTCTTGTAAATACTCCCCGTTCTCGTCTGCGGTATCTAATTCTGGTTGTGTCTCTAAAAACGTGGTGCACTCAGATTCTAAAGCCTCGAGAGGCACTTGAAGATGTTCGGGTGACTGAGTGTGTGGATCGTACGTTTCTAACATCTTTTCAAATGCTTGTAACTCTAATTTAAACCCTTGGCGTTTTAGTTTTAACGTTCTGATTTTATCCTCAAGTGAGGGAGCCATGCTTTTTCGTGGAGTTATTAGGAATGTAAGGAATCAAGCGACGTTAACCTAGCAAGTGAGTTGTACGTTACCGATTATTGTTGATCTGGATGATGCGATGGCCACGATGTTGAAGCACGACACAGGGGTACTGGTTCCGCTGCTCTGTATCGTCGCTTCGATGAACGTTGACTGGAGAACGTTGAATGATGTGGTAGTCACGATGTTGAAGTACGACACAGGGTGAAAATGGCTTCACTGCTGCTGTGTCGTCACAACTGTACGCTGATATGGATTAAGCTTGTCTGAGCTTGAATCCGTGCTCGAAGGACCAAAATGTCTCAGCGCGACGGTGATCTTGACGAATGCTGCCCGCTTCGCTGAGGTTCTCTCGTTTGGCCTTTTACAGCCGTCGAAGAGATATTATGAATGCAGATTGTTGATTTTTAAAACGTATATTTGATTTGATGTGTATACAACATAATTTAATGTACCGTTTTCCAAAATTTAATCCATTATTTTTCCTAAAAGGCTATATTATTATTCATAGAAAACGAACAGATAGTTTAGAAAAATAGAAATGTTAGGAAGTCTTACATTACACTCTTGTCGACCTACAGCATGTTCTCGAAGGGACAAGCATATTAAAATATCACGCAATAAACTGACTTTACCGACTGCATTGCGCGCGGTTATAAAAATTTTCTGAAAATAAAATTGATTAGAAGGGGAAGAGCAAAGAGTATGTTTATTTAGAAAATACTGCTATTTTTCTAGAAAATGATTATAAACTTGAGTTTCAAAGATATTAGTTGGAAATCATAAAATATTTCTGAATACTTGTAGAAATTATATTCTGAATGTTCGTTATCAAAGTGAAGGATGCACATTAGTATTATATAACGTAGTTATAAATATTCGAAAATGTTTGCACAATCAAAATTTTACGGTTAAATGTATTTAAAATATCATACATGTGTAAAATCTTGCTGTGAATCATTTAATTGCGTGTCAGCGTTTGAAAAAAATATATTGTAGCACAGTACAATATAGTAAAGTACGAGAACTTTAAATTTAATAATCTAGTACAAAAATATATATCCATTTGAAAGTATATACCATTAAGTAACTACAATCTCCATATTTGAAATAAAGTATTAATTGATTTAATCTTTTTCATTTTCATCCTTGTATCCCATATAATTATAAAATTACATATTTTGAAATGTATTTCATATATATGTAGCACATATTATCTAGAATGAATAAAATGTTACCAACTTTCCATGAAAGTTCATCAGATTGTTCATTAATGATCGTGGCGTCTATACATTCTAATTTTGCGATTTATCTGCACAAAAAGAAACCAAAAATTAGGACAAATATGTCAAATGAAGACAAATATGTAAAAATGAAATGATAATCAACTTCAAATTATATCAAAAAAACGTACGAGACAAGATACCGGTGATCGTAAGAGTAAAATGATGATCAAAGAAAAATCAGCACAAAAAAATCTTACTCGATTTCATTACCTTAATACTCAATAAATCATCAAACATACGTTTTAATTAAATGATACTATTAATCAGGTATAAATGGAAGTAAAAGAGTGTCGAGGTCACCGATAATTTAGAAAAAGTTACGAATCTAATGCGACGTAATGCATGTTATTGTCTTAAAATTCAGTAGCTGACTGACTTGTCGCGACTTGTGTCGACAAAGTGGTTACAAAAAGTCGAAAGGGAGTCACGCGAATAAACAAGTGCAATATTAAGAGCCTTACACATACACGTAACAAACAACGTTTATGTTGTTTTGAATCTTCAATTTCGAGCTTCAAGGCCTTCTACGCCTTGTTTTGTTTGAGAAATGAAAACTTCTATTATATTAGTAAAATTATTATTTTAACTATTAAATACGTACATTCTTAATAAATTATTATTCAATTTAATATAAGAATTGTTAAGAATCACGCAATATGAAATTAAACAATCAACAGATAAGAAGAAAATATTATAATAAAAGTATGTGTGTAAAAGCATATAATAAAATATGTGTGTGTGTAAGAAATTAGTCAATTACGAGATTACAGTATTTATACTGGTTAGAATTGAAACTAAATTTTGGTATAAAATTGTAAATAACTTTTAGCATAGTATATTCTGTTTATATGCTATTATTTCTTTAATTGTTGAAAATTATATGTAATAATTATTTGGTTAAATCTTACTTTGAGCTGAAGCTAAAAATATATGTTTTATCTTAAAAATTCACAATACAAATGCAAATCTAACAACTATTGATTTAAATTTTTACCTCAAAACTTCTGGATGATACTTCTTTCTGAGTGATTCTTCTGGATAATACTTTGTTCTTTACAGACGAGGTGTGCTTCCTTCTGCCATTTTTGCATTTAAAAATCGATCGTGAGAAATATCGATCGGGTTCGAGAATCGTAGGAAATGTATTGCCTATTTCACCGTTGGGGCGCTGTAATCGTGCATTTCGCGCAAAATGATAATTTGGAATAAAAAATAACAAATTCTGGTTAATACAAATACATAAAATCCATAAGACATTTAAAAAAAAAAACGAAAATATTCATATACTAGATAAAAAATTATCAATACTTTAAACTGTTATAATTTCGTGAAAAAAATTTGTAGAACAATTAACTTGATTTTATTTTGAAGAATAATCTCCACTAATAGTCTCCACTAGTAGTCTCCGCTTTAATAATCCTGAGTTTATTTCGTTCAAAAATATTTATTTTTACATCATGCAGCAAGTGTAAAAATAAAAATACTTTTCTTCTCGAAAATTGTAAAAATTCAAACATCTCGCCGAAGAGAAGTATTTCCATCATTAAACAACTTTTTTATGATCAGATCAATCATGATCTTGAAAATTTCAATTTTCCCTTTACATTGAATTCTTAAAACTACCTGCACGATTTGTTTTTGCCATATTACTGAGCTTTAAACAATAATTCATTAATTTTTAATGAATTATAACAACAAATGACCTCATATGCAAGTCATTAAATACGTCTTAACAAATGACTTCAAAATTTCAAAAATGATCTGCAAAAACTAATTTGCACCACACGATATAACTTTATTTGTGGAACCAAATATATGCCAAACAATATTTGTGGGAATTTCTTTGATACTTCCAAGCTTTTATAAAATCGAGTTTACAGGATTCACTCAAATTCTGAAGTTACACACTAGAATAAATAAAAAACATCATATCTAATTCATATTTAATTATGTTGTTAAAAAATATATTTCAATCAATTTTTTCTAATACCTTTAATTAGATGTAAATAATCAAATATATAATAAATTTTTCATCACATTTTCCATCAATCGCTGTTTTAAATCGTTATAATCCTTCATTTATGAAGTATCACCACGTTCAATTCAATAAATAATTCTCGCAGATGTGGCAATACTGTCCATATTTTTTAATTTTAATTTTCATCACTAGTAGTGCTGCAGCGCAAAAACTTGCCTAAATCGGTACGATAGGATGACACGAAAATGGTAAGACCACGAAAACTTGTGACCAGGCCAATTGTCAACCATCTCCGGATAGCAACGAGACAAAACTTCGCTAACTCCAAAAAAATTCAAAACTGTGACACCGATTATCTACCGTATCCGATGATACTTCGCTAACTCCAAAAGAATTCAAAACTATGAGAACACCGATTACCTATCACATCCGGCTTCGCTAACTCCGAAAGAATTTAAAACAATAGATTGCTCCCACCATAGCTGAAACAGATGTATAAAAGAGCAGGCAGAGCCCATAATAAAAAAAATCATTATTGAACCGTCAACGGAGTCACATCGTTATTTTACTTTTCCTCCTCCTATATAAAAAAGTCAGTTAGTCAAAAGTCAGTGTTCAACCGTCAAGAAAGGCGCATCGTTTCTTTATTCAAGTTTTAGTTTTTATTAATTAAGTGTAAAGTGCTTATTAAACTTCTAATTTTCTCATTCAATTTACGCGCCACGCGTTATAGTTTAAGTGACATATATTTTGGCGATCACCGGTTGAATTTAATATTATAAGTTAAAGTATCACGCTCATCGACGTGAAGATCAAGCGTTTTCCTCCATCGTTGCGCATAAAGAACGTTTATCCATAAATATGTCTGTCTTCTACGGAAGACATTGACAGGCGATCCAGGACCACAACATCAAATTTACGTTCTCGTTTAAAATCACGTCGACCAAGGCTTCAACTACGGGACATCTAGACGGCGCACCGATAACGGATTTTATTTGGTGACGTAAGTCCCGGCGTGATAAACTCTCCATATACCTCGTTTCAGTGTAGGTCTATCCATATATCTCGTCTGTGCAATACGTCTTTAATGTAAGCTAAATATATTCGCCGTTGCAAATCGTAGAGGGCGTAACAAACACTGATTTTTTTAAAACTGATTTCAGAATATTTCAAAACATGAGACTCGTTTCATATAATGTTGTCCGTTTTGTCTTTAGTCGATGCTCATACCTAAAAAACATAAAGTAAAAATTATACGAAAATATCTTATTTCTAATATTGCTTAGGAAATAAATATTATATTGTAAATAAATAGAAATATTCATCATGAATAACTCAACATTATTAGATATAGATGATACAATATTAATGAAAAACCTAATATTACCTGTAAGTAACGACAATTTTTTAACTTCGTATTGAAATCAATACCTGTAGTATGTAAATCTTTTATTTTCATAGGGAAATACACCAAAAAATGATATGTTAATGGAACAATCTGATTTTAAACCTTTCTTCACTATTCAACCTAAACCAGGTAATTTTTATTATTTATTAATTATTTATTATTTATTAATAAAATTAACAACATTCATCAAATATATAATTCCTATATGTATATTCTAGGTATATGTGTAAAAACAAGAAGTGATAATGGAGAAAAAATATTCTTAAACATATGTACATCTAACAAAATACCATCACCTGATGATATATCAGATGCAAAACTTTTTGAAATACTGTCGCAAGAAAATCCAGAATTTGTCATACCTATGAGTATTGGAAGTGAAAGATTTGAAACTGATAAAGGTTATATTACTTGTAAAAGAATAATACTAATTAATCTAATTCATGTAATATTTTAGGTGGATCTCTTTGTTTAACATATGATATTGTTATTAATACAACATATTTTGAGAAATGCCAGACAAACAAAAATTTTTTACTTTTCACGATATCAGTTATAATGGATGGTGTATCAAACAAATTTGACAAAACATTAAATACAGAGGATTATGTAATTCTTAAAAATAGAAAAGTATGTTTATTTCCTAATTGAACACATGTAAATAAGATGAAATTAATCTTAAATTTAATGTAAAAAATTAAACAGGTTTTAGGAAAATTACAACAGCACAGAATTGAAGATCGTAAGCCAAGAGCTTACAGACAAACTGAGAAACAATTAATTGAAGAAATTAAAACTCCTGTTCAAGATATCTATGAGAAAGAAAGTAAAAATGAATTAAAAATTGTTTCTTCAGATAGTGCTGTTAATTTAAATCAGAATTATACATTACTGAAATGTTTAAAAGAAACGTCTGTACATTTAATTGGTTTATTTCAAATACCTAATGGGGTAAGATAATTCAAATTTTATATTTAATGTAAATATTGGTTTATGATGTATAATTATTAGCGTTTTCATTTAATACAGATTACAAAAGAAGAGATAGAAGTACTTCTTAATCAGGATCGTATTGTAATTACTATTGATAAAACTGGTCTCGCATATGATTTATCAGTTCCATACATCATAAATATAGCACAAACAAAATGTGTCCTAGACAACAATTACAGAGTAAGAACATTAATTTATTATAATTAAATTTCTTTATATTACAACATACAATTTATTTATATCTTTCACAGGTATTAAGATTAGATATGCCTGTGGAAACAGTTTTAGAAAACATTAAAACAAGTTAATTTAATCAATTATTTTATTGTAACAAAAAACAGTTTAACATTTATTTATATTATAAAAAAGGAAAATATAAATTTTATTATTAATTATTTCAATTTACTTCTCTTACCAACAAAATTAGAATTTTAATATATATGAACAATAGATACAAATGTAAAACGAGATTTGTTGATATCTAACTCATACATTGTAAGAACAATGAAATATTTATACATATTATAATATTTATACTATATTTATACATTTATATATATACACACAGAAAGTAATATTTGTTTACATACAACAGCTATAAAATGTATTTGTAGAAGGTTAAGTAGTTTCCTTCATATGTTGACATAAACCAAATTTTATATTTAAATAACTAGTATTGTTGTCGCTTCATGCGTTTAAAGTAATGATGAGAATTGATTATTCAACCTATAACGGAATGCAGTTTGCCATACACTTTTTGAATATTGAAAATGCTAGTACAAAAGAATGCCGCATTACAATTAATACTTGGCTTTGAATAATTGTTACCTTTTTATAAATTTGAGTTTTTGCGGAGTCAACACGACTACTTATAGCGTACAACACATGATTATGTAAATTCTGGTTGATATACAAAAATTCGTCTCACGTTACGATAAGTATACAAATGGGGATAGTGATTGTATTGAAAAATAACTAAGTATATATACTAAAGATTAGGAATAAAGAAAACTTTTTAAAATACATCGAAATCGTTATTATTTTAAAATGGGTATTATTTTCCGGACAACCCTTTGTATATATATGTATGTATATACAAAGCAATATCACAAATATTGGTATTGGAATGATTTGTACGACTATAACTCTTATATTCATTTTATACTAAAAGAAATGCATCATTTTTATATGTGAAAAAAATGTTTTATATTTCCGTGTAAAATGTCGGTCGTTCGATTCCGATCATGGAAAATACATTTGGCAAGAGATATACTGTATTTACACCTATCATAAAACAAGTCACATATTTGTAGACTAGATCAACAAGAACCTTATTTTTATCTTCTGAATAATTTTGACTTTTCATAAGGTCCTTAGAATTAATTCTTAATATGGCACACATTATTCCATAACTAAGAGATTTGCAAACAATTCTTGTTGCAAAAACACTGCAAAATCCAAGTATTGTTCTAAGTATCATGCAACCAAACATTGAATAAGTTGGCCATATAATATCATATGGTGGTGATTTTGTAGGAGCTATCATAGCTCCAGTATTATAGTTAAGCCACGCTCCTAAATGAACTCCAGTAGTAACAGATACTACCATAGTAGTATCACCCCTAAAATAAGAAACTGACCGTCATAACCAAATGGACATATTTGTAAAATTAAAAAATTTAAAATCATTATGTAAATTACCTGGTTGGTGTCCATTTCCTGCTGCATGGGTAATAAACTATGACGGCTATGCTAATGGCAATCAAAATTGCTAAAGCCCAAATATTTGAAAGAATATAATAATCTGTAAAGTCCACTAAAGGTACTAATGGAATCATTAGTGCAATGGCCAACATTAAGCCTGCTAAAATATCTAACACTGTGTGCATACCCAGATATAGTCTACTCATACACACAAGTGTACACCTTTTAAATAAATAATGACAATTGTATTTAAAATCTTTTATTAATTTTAATCAACCTATTGTTAGGGAACAATATGTCACTTACCACAGAGTTGCAATTGTCCAACCAATAGAAACAGGGTAGATATATCTATTCATTGTAAATAATACTACACTAAATGGAATCGATATACCAATCATAGCATGAGTAGATGGCATTCCATATTCTTCTGACCATTTTATTTGTAATCTAACTGCTGGAGGACATGCAGGTCTTGCCCAACATATAACATCTTTTAATATTTGACCTATATACAAATATCTTATAATGCAGTGCTATACTTAGAAATAAAATTTATTAAATTTTATTTAATAATAATATACCTGTTGTTATAATAATAGCCCATACTAAAACAACTCTTCTACCCACTGCACCATCAATATTCCAGAACCAAAAAGGTATAAATGTAGAATAAAATATTTCATCCCCTAATTCTGTCCCAAATAAAAACAAATAATACCAAAAGTAATTTGTTATAGTATAATTCGAATTAAAAACAATCAATGATTGTTCTTGTTTGTCACTCGTGTATATACTAGTTTTTGTCCCACAAAGAGATCTCTTTTCCGTTATAGTATAACCATTTTCTTTCGCTCCCTCAGATTTAAATTGGCAACTATTTGAATTGCATTCAGTATTTCGACAATTAGTACCATGGATTGTCGAACACGAATTTTTCTTACAATGTTCTTTCGAAGTTCCAGTATAATGTATTTTAACACCAAAACAATTTTGTATTTTTGCTACTAAAGACGCATCTTTTAAATATTCTACAATTTCTGACCACATAGTTTCTAAATGTAATATACAAGTTTCATCGCAAGAATAACATTTTACTTGGTAAGTAACTTACTAAATCAATTGAATATATGAATGCGGAGATGATGAATTAAATTCATTAAATTACATAAATTAAAGTGCAAAGTGCAAATAATTTAATCTAAATCTACCGCGTTATAATGTTAATTAATTTATTGAATATTCACCGAATTATTTACAAAAAATGTAATTCTTTTAAAATTTTTATTTGAAACGTGTGAAATTTAAAGAAAAGATACTTGAGTAATTTAAACGTATTCAGATAACCGCAAAATTTATGATACTCGTATACATCTTTAAACACGACACTTTTTATCACTCTCGACTCTTGTAGCACATCATTGTACGTATACATATTCCATAAAGTACATATATGTAGTTACAGAAGAAATGCTGCAACTTAGATTCGCCAACTTCAAGCTAAATCAATGACTTCATGGTTGTTCTACAATAAAATCGATAGTTGCATTTCGATTAAGGTAAACGCATCAACCTCGATATAAAGAATCGCATATCGATATTTTTAATATTTACAAGAAAAAAAGATCCAGAGTATATATAATTAAATAAGAAATGATATAATGGGAAAAGAATTGTTTTTATCTTTTTTTATTTAATAATTTATCTTTCACCTTGATTGCAGAATCCTATATACATTTATAAAACTTACAAAATAAAATAAACCCCATTCCTATATATTACAATATATGAAGTATACAACAAGTTATATAATGTAATGAAACATTTAAATTTAAAAATGTAATAAAAAACATTTCATACATTTGTCATTCCTTTTTATCAATGTGAGATATCTTTCACTTAACAACTGAAATATATTTATAAAATAAAATTTTATCACAGAAATATGTATTTGAAATTCAAACATTCATTGTATTAATCTACGATTGAAACATCTGCCCGATAAGAGCAAAACTTTTAACAGCTAAAGAAACATCAGATATATCCGAATTCGTGTGTATATGCAAATCTGCTGTGTTAACAGCATTTGCATTAACAACATTCTGAGAATTTATTTTTTGGATATTGTCGATATAGGTTTTATTATTTTGTGTGTTTATCGCATTAGTATTATTTAGATAAACCTGTGGTAAAACTGTAATAATAGGAGTTGGTGAAGACGTCTCGGATTCACAATAAGTTTGCATATTTTGTGTTGAATTAGATTGATAGCTGTTATACTGTGCTTTACACTTTTTCTCATGTACAAATAAACTACCAGAATGGCTATATGCAGTGCCACAAATTTTACAAGCATATGGTTTTTCTCCTGTATGGGTAAATTTGTGCTCTTTCAAATACTTTAATCTTCTAAATGATTTACCGCAAGTTTTACAATGATAATTTGCTTCTCCCGTATGTGTTGTAATGTGTGCTTTTAGTGTACATGATTTGGCAAAAGCAGCACTACAGAAATGACAAACAAATGGTCTATCACCAGTATGAGTTCTTTCATGATTAATGCAATTAGAATTTGACGTGAATCCTCTTCCACAATATTTACAAACGTGAGGCTTGTATCCTGTGTGCGTTCTCATATGAAACATGAGACCTGTATTTTGTCTAAAAGTTTTGCTACATATGTGACATAAAAATCGCTTAAAATTTACATCTTGTTGTTCTTTAGCACGTTCATGAATTCTTATATGTTTTTGCAATTTAATTTCCTTCTCAAAGGATTTATTACATTCTCCGCATCGATATGGTTTTAATCTTTCGTTTAATTTATGTTGGTCTTTCTCTTTTTCATCACAAGCACACATCTTACCGCACGATGTGCAGTTTTCTCCTTCTATATTATGCATACTCAATTGATGTTTCAATAAAGATTTTTTCGTATCATACGATTTTCCACAAATTTTACAAGGAAAGCCTTTTTCTTCATTATCTGAATCAAGTTCCTCTCGAATCCAACTATTTATTAATTTAATGGCTGACTTGTCGTCACTTGGTTTTTGTATTTCTAATGCTGAATCTTCATTGTGTCCATATCGATTCTTGTGGCTGTTTAATCTATCTTGTCGGAAGAATTTCATATTACAAACATTACAAACAAATTTTTTTTCGATATGAATCTGCAAATGTTTTTGAAGTAATTTTTCGTTCGCACAACGCTTAGTACAGTAGTTACATCGATAAGGTACTTCATAATCAGAAGAATCAAAGTTTTCGATAGTTACCTCTGATAATAAAGAATTAGACTTTTTAGAATCTTTAGATTCTAAAGACTTTCTTTTAAGGACATGTGAAGTAATACTTTCACTAATATTTTCTTCCTTTGTTTCTTTTTCATCTTTACTATTTCCCACTTCTCTTTTCTCTGGTTCAATCATGTTCTCCAATTTTCTTTTATCTCTAATTTCTTTCAGAATAGAGAAGACTTCTTTTGGATTAGTTCTTTTGTGAACATTTAAATGTCTTACCATAGTATCAGTTTTCCTAAAATTTCTGTTACATATTTTACATAATACTGGTTTAGGTTTTTCCTTAACAATATGTAGTTTAGTATGCTGTATTAATTTATCAAGTTGAAAAAAATATTTGTTACATTTATCACATGTAAATTTTTTTTCGTCATGAGTTAATATATGTCTATCCAAAGACCTTTTGGTGGAATAACACCTAGTACATTTTGGACAATTATAAGAACTTTGAGAATCTACTTTGTTTATATCTGCTGCATTATCCCATTTAATGGCTGTATTCTTTTTTATATATTTCCTTTGTCGTTCTTTGTGATTTTTTAAATTTTCTATAGATGTTACTCTTTTAAACATTGTCATTCTTCTTGTTCGATAAACTTCCTTCCCTGTAACATTTTTTTCATATTCTGCTTGCTTACATTTGATATAAGCATTTTGTTTATTTCGGTTACTATTGGATTCTTTCTTTTCTGTATACTTTGATTCATTAATTACTTCATGATCTTTTATGTCTTTAGTATCAGAATTAAGAATTACCGTTGGATAGGAATTATAACCCATTGCAGAAAATGAATCGTTTTCAATTTTGATTAAATCAGAAGTAAATGAATAATCAGTCTGACAATATTGATCCTAGTAAATAATAAAGAGAAAATTTAACAATTTTGTAATATTGCATTCCTTATTTACAAATATGTCAGTACTTACTTTTGTAGTCTTACATAAATTAATGTTATAAATTTTTTCCACTTTACCATACAATTCTCTTAATCGGATATCAGATTGTTGACATTGCTTTCTTAATTCATGAGCATCATTGATTTTTAATATACATTTTGTGCAAATAGTGGAAGGTAAACCATCATTTTCCAATACCTATCCAGTAAAGATCGAATTATAAAAAATGTCGAATTATAGAAAACAAGAAAAAAAAATTTGAGGAAAAAAAATGACATTGGAATTAAACCGACCTCCACACCGGTACACAAACGAAGTTTTTCGGTCAAATCAATTATATCTTCGTTAATCAAATTACCATCGAAAACGATACGCTTACCATCGAAAATATATTGGTTATTTTGATTTGTTGTAAGACAAACACGGCAAACATTGCCACAGTCATTTGATAAAATTGTTGCTTTATTTTCGACTTCCATTGGATCTTAGTTAAACTAAATGTTTAACTAGAAATTTGCATTCAAATTTTTTACAATCGTCAACGAAAGATCATAATTTAGATATAATGCGCTAGCATTTACTATCACACACGTTATTTCTTTTTCCTGCGAAAGTTCATCAATGTCTCTGGTAGAGTTTCTATGATAATTGTGAAAATTTAATATATTTCAAACATAATTATTTTTTCGAAATAACAATCTTTCAATATTGTTGTTATCATTGTTTATTACAATATATAGTTCAAGTTTATCCTTAAACGTAGATTAAACATTAAAAAGAGAGAAGGAATATAAATGCAATGGTAATCTGTTTATTTCACTTGTTCATGACATAAGCAAGCATAACAGGTAAATACGTAAATAGTGGTTTGAAGTGTTGAGGCATTTAATTTTTTGTCAAATTATACAAAAAACCAAGAATTTTATTATATTATATAATCAAGTAATGGAAAATTTACCAACAAAAAGAAGTTATGAAGACGATAGTAATACACCGAATGTTAACGAGAGAAAAAAACACAACACTGATCGGTACTTAACCTATGATATTTTAAGGATTGTATTTAAATATTTGAATTGGATAGACTTATCGAATGCATCAATGGTTTGCAGGTGTGAAAATATTTAATACTTTATTGTACAACAAGTGTTTGTATTCCAAATAAAAAGAAAATTTATTTATTCAAAAGAAACAAGAAACTTATAAAAACTTAGCTTCATAGAAACTTATAAAATATAGCTTCTACCGTGTAGTTTTTACTATATAGCGCTTTGTATTTCAGATCCTGGTTAGAAGTGGCAAATGATGAAAAACGAACTAGGGGAGGTCCTGTCTGTTTAATAAATTGGGGTAAAAAATATCTTAAAGTTATAGAAAAATTACGGAACAAACCTACATTAGGATTAGTTTTTAAAGCTCCACATAAAAGAAATGTTAGGCAAGGTATTTATTTAAATTATGCCTTAATTTTTTTTCATTTTAAGATATATATTTGATTTTGCTTTTAAGAATTATATTTGCTTTGCTTATATCAAGATTGTCTTTGTCAAATTCTTCCACAAAGTTGTGAAATTGTAACATTGGGCACATGTGGTATACTTATTGAAAATGCAGAAATGGAAACAATCCTTGAAGAAAGAGTGTGTGCATTCCTACCTGAAATACCTAATGTAACAATCAAAGTAATTGCAATTGTTTCAAAAGAAGATTTTGCACAATATTATGAACAAATGAGATTAGCTCTTGCCAAACATGGAACAAATATATCTAAATGCCTTCTACTATTTTGTAATCAAGCAGGTCGAGCTCTAGCACGAGAAGCTGCAGGTGTATTACAATTATGGTAAAATTCTAAATTCCATAATATATAATATTATAATATATTATAATAATGTAATGATATTTTTACATTTAGTAATGCAACAGTCAGACCTGCAGTGTGGGGAGGAGTAGTCAAGGACTTATATGTATGTAATTCAAAAAATCCTACTCATGATGAGAAATGTGTTACATTTGCATATTGTATTGGAATTACTATAGTTGGAGCAGTAGATTCATGGTCTATAGTTATGGATGATGATTGCAATACTAAGGAACTAGTTGAACAAAAATTGGAATCATTTAAGAATCATATTTCTTTAAGGAAACATTCCATGGGTTTCATGTTTGCATGTTGTGAACGTGGAACAAATATGTTCAATGAACGGGATGTGGAGACTACTATTTTCAAAAAATTATTTCCAGAAGTACCGTTAGTAGGCTGTTTCGGTGATGGAGAATTCGGAGAAACTACGATACAAAGCAGTAAGTAACTTTTATTATAACTATAGATGTTATTATAATAATGAAACTCTATAATTTTATTGTACATTTTTTCAGCGAATTTTAATGATACAAAAGAATATTGGTATCATGAAAGATCAACCGTTTTTTTAATAATTACATACGGCTAAAATTTATAAATTTGATTTGAATTTGATTAAAATTTATAACGAAAAAATCAGAATGACCAATTAAAACAATATCTTAAAGCCATTGCTAATTGTAATATAAAAACTCAACAATTATGACTGAACTATGAAAAAATGTGTTGCGTGACAATGTATATACATTAATGTACAACGTATAATGTACTTTATGTTTGTATAAATTTTTTTATGTTGCTCTCTAATTTGTTATTTCCCTGTAAAAACGTCGTTGATATGAAACTTTTTTTATTTATCTTAAAAGATGGATTTCCTGAATGATAAAGGAAATTTTTACATGATTATCAGTATGGAAAACAGCAACCTTATTTAACATCTTGTATGCGTTACTATTTCAACGTGATATGAAAACACCTAGCATATCCAACAGCTAATTGGACAAAAACCTGCACCTCTTTGAATACAATTATAATGTTTAAAACATCGCCAGACAATCACCTGATAGTATTTCCGCACGTACGATGAACCACCGGGGTAAAGATAAAATAAAGAAAACTGGGCCATGCGAAAGTTTGTTTATATTTAGTATGATATTGTCAGGGTTTATAAGGTTGTACTTTGAAGTTTTCCCCACCCACTGAAGTCAAGTACGGATACATAAATACTTGTGCACCAAAATCTTCATTGCGTGAGAGTCTTGCATAATTATTTTAATAATATTACTATAATTTTTTAACAATAAGTACGATATATTTAAAAGTGAAACAATGATTATATTAAATTTATTCACATACTTTGTAGTTATGTCTGTTATTTTATTTAATTTTGCGATTTGTGAAGTATGGAATAGCGGACTGCAAGAAAGATATGATGGATATGGAGTGGATTGGCTTTTTATGCCTGATGGAAATGACCAACCACAAGTTGCAGTACTAAAATATACAGAAAATGATGAACGAGGCATTTTTGATGACTCACAAGTTTCTTATATTCTTCATACTCGGTATTTAATAAAATTTATATATTTATTAAAATACATTTTACAATCCTTTTGAAATCTAAATGTATTTCAAGATCTAGTCCAGAAAATGGCTCTCAATTACATATTAATGATACTAAAGAACTTCAAAACTCTGGTTTCGATCCGTCTCAACAAACTAAATTTATAACACATGGATGGAAATCAAGTGTAATGAGTGCTGGTCTCATCAATATGAAAGAAGGTATTGTAATTTTAAAAATTTGAGAGCATAATTCTAAAAAATCATTGTCTTTTATCGTGTGTTATAATTATATAGCATATTTACAATATAATGATTTTAATATCATTATGGTTGATTGGCAACCTCTGGCTGCAAGCACGTTCTATCTTGGGCCAATGCGTAATACAGAAAGAGTAGGAAGAATAACTGCTGAATTTATCGATTTCTTAGTCGCAGAAACAGGACTTAAAACCGAAAATATCCATTTTCTTGGTATATATTATTAATGTGAATTTAGAATGTAATTATTCCACATTTTTTATATTTTATTATTATTTTACAAAGGGCATTCTCTTGGAGCGCATGTAGCTGGTAATACCGGAAGTTTAATAACTTCCGGACGCTTAGGAAGAATAACTGGTTTAGATCCTGCTCTACCAGGATTTCATTTGCTTACATCGGATAAAACTCGATTAGATCCTACGGATGCTATATTTGTTGATATTATTCATTCATGTGGTGGAGTCTTGGGTTATTTAAAACCTTTAGGAAGTGTAGATTTTTACCCAAATGGAGGAACTCCTGTCCAACCTGGTTGCTGTTGTATTCCAGAAATAATAGGTAACAAATTATTTGTATATTTTAGAAATAAATATATTTATGTTACTTTTTCTATAGAGGCATGTAGCCACGGTCGAGCACACATATATTTTACCGAAAGTATTGGTTTTAAAACTGGGTTTGTGGCCAATAAATGCGATACTTGGGATCAATTTATGCAAGGAAGTTGCAATTATTCTAAAACTACACTGATGGGAGAACATGTTGATAAGATGACTACTGGAACTTATTTTCTCAAAACAAGATCTGAACCTCCTTATACTGATCAAACGGAAATAACTGATAATACGATTTAAATAAAATATTTGATATTTAAAAGTAAAACATATTATATATAAAATCTGTTATAGAATAAAATATATTAATGAAAATGATAGATGCAAGATATCTAGTGGAAAATATTTCATTTTAATAAATAATAATTACATTATTTAACATTTCAAATACAAGAAACTTTATGCTTTGTCAATTTCCAAATATTTGTTTGAAACGTTAATATTTTATCTTACCTACAAAATACGCCTTGATTCGATGTAACTAACAATTGCCGATAACTTCGGGAATGACTTAATGATCTTAAATTGGTTTATACAATAAAGTCGTAACATATTTTTTGCGATAACGATGCGTCGCCGATAGAACCATTACGCTATCCTTAATACTTAAAGCATATAAATGATTTAACATAACGTGATTTGGTTCTGGTAAAAGTGTTGGTTCACACTAAAATTGATATTGGTAAAAATGATATTACTATATTTTGTAACAGATTAAAGTGTTTCCTAATAGTTTTTTGTAAACTTACAGATAAAGGAGTATCTTTATTAAGAATAACTTGAAGCAAATGAGGTGGCAATATTGGTGGTCCAGCCACTTTCTCCCAAGGTTTGTGGGGAGGAATTTCTTGTCCATATTCTGTTTGAGCACTACTAGTAACACTTTCACTATCTTTTGCAAGTGCTTGGAAGACCTCAAAATCAGATTTTCTGACAGATACCAAATTATTCTTGGAACCCATACCATTATCAACAATTTTCTATCAACAAAATGTTTTAATTATAGCATATAAAAATTAATGTATATTTGAATATTATTTAAGATTAGAAAAAATTATTTCTTACTATATCTGGATCGTGTCTCCATTCACCATCAACGAAAAACTTATATTGATGTTCACCCTCTGGCAAATCAATAATTGTTACAAAATCACCATGACTCTTAACCATTGGTAAAGTTTTCCATCCAGTAAAAGTTCCACTGATATAAACCTGTTTACCACCTCCCTCCCATTTAAAAACTGTTGGTAATACTTTGCTGTCTGTTACCTTGGTTCCTTCTGACACTGTATTAGAACGTGGACGTTGAGAACCAAATTCTTCTCCATCTTGTGTGTTAGTCTATTAATTAAAGAAATTAAAGAAATTTTTAAATAAAACTTTCTGCAAGTTTACAGATAAAATAATAGTGAGTTATTAAAAATACTTTGGCAAAATAAGATTCTTCATCTTCGTGAGACGACTGGAAAACTAATTTTTGGCTTGGCTTCTTATCAAAAACGAAAGCGTGACCTTCTTTCCCTGGTGAAGGTGGAGGATATTCTTTAACATGACGATGTTCCCTGCTTGTGTTGCTACTGTGATGGTGACTAACTGGTTGATTGCTTCCAGCATTACCCATTATGATTACGATTCCTACTACAACAAATATCTATAAATATCTATAAAGTTCATAACTGAATTATTTACTAATTCGTTGCGAATCACTAAAAGAATATATACTGAAAACTATAACTGCAGTTTCACTTTTCCTTGAAATTTATTTTGTTTAAATAAAATGACGGTCAAACTTTAAATTATTATTATTTCATTTTCATTGAGATTTTCTAATTTGTACATACATTACTCTTGAATCACAAATCAAATACTGTAAAAAATCAAAATGTCACAGAACAGTACAATAAAAGTAATGATTCCATAAGATTTGACTAAAAATGGCTACCTTACTTGAAGATCTTATCGGCAAAGTTGATGAAATATATAGGAAAACGGAATGCGAAAGTAACGCTCTCTTTGCACTGTCGATTTTGAATCATTATTTGTATATGAATAGATATATTGTTCATGTATTCAAAGTTTCAGTATTGAATAAATCTGACATAATATGAAATGCGGACAGCGTGAATTATTCTTAATCAATGATAGAACTTTACTTACGATTCACATCTTGAAGTACCAACACAAAAAAACAGTTTTTCTAACGCCCTCTGTTTACTATAGTGACATACAAATTACATTATATTCAATACAATCGTCAAACATGATATATAAATACTATTATTTTAATTCTAAACAGTGTTTTATTTGTATTATTTTGTTTTTATCAAATAGTCAATTGAAACAGTAATTTTAAGCAGTAACTTATATAAAAAGAAACATTATTTTAGTAATTAGTTAGATTATATTCATTGAATTAATGAACTAAGAAAGATTATTTGTTTTAAAATTCAAATCATTAAAAAAAAGATCAATTTTCTTGTTTAAAGAACGAAAAAAATCTGAAGAAGTTTTTTATTTCATATTTTAAATTAAATGATATATCTTCGTATGAAATGGAGACATGATTTTGGATAAAAATTACAATACTTATGAAACGGAGAAATATGTAATCATATGTATATTGCGAATATTCAGTTGGTATCATTTATTTCAATTGATTTATAATTTATACCATTAAAATGAAACGTAGAAACACCAATTTTTGGCGGAAAACAATTTAAATTTTTGTTTTTTATATTGCCTAAAACATCTAGG
This sequence comes from Melipona bicolor, assembly GCA_030673865.1. NCBI lineage: Eukaryota > Metazoa > Arthropoda > Insecta > Hymenoptera > Apidae > Melipona > Melipona bicolor. Next base: position 2,185,716 of record JAHYIQ010000005.1, read on the forward strand.
ATTTAAAATAAAACGAATTGTATAAAAGAATTAATTTAATTATGTACTAATTATAATATAGTAGATATATAGCAGACATACATATTTAATATATAAATATTTAATATATAAATTACGTATAAATACTGCCGAAAACATTCCTAGCGAACACTGCTTTTTCTATAAATCAAAATCCTATTTATGTATATTCCAACTCTTGTCTAATAATACATCTTGTGCAAATTAATTTGCAATCTGTCATATGAGATTAATCTATTTTTGAAAACTGTTCAATTAAAATATCCTAAATGTATAATAAATATTTTCATCGTCATCATTTCATATTATTGCTAACTTCAATTTAATTAACATATTTTTACTTTTGTTGACCAGCAATTTTTGAATGTTTGAATTATACGAAAAGACGATTTAATCAGTCAACAATGTATTAATAACGTATGGAATATTATTATAATTTATTACTGAATTATTTTTCTTTTCCTCTATTTGATTATTTGATTATTATATTTACGTACTGATAATTCGTATTATGAACTTTATAAACGACATTTGATTTTGATCGTTATTTTATTTGTTTCTTTTATGGATTCATTTGAAAGTATTAATATTCTTTGTTGTATAAGTCATTGGTTGATTCCAAGAGAAGCTTAGAGCATTAAAGACACCGCGAAATTAATGATTAATGATAAATTCGATCGTTCAAGAAAATATAATAACACATGGTTTAGTCTAATCAAGATATTTATACGTTTATTTTCTTTTTCTGTTGGATAATTGCTAACATTATTGAATAAGTATATGATCTCATTGAAAAAGGAATTTTATCATAGATAGATTTGAACATGCTACGCCTACATTTTTTCCATATTGCGCAGCTATTGTTTAGTTAAGAAAAAAGGGTATGTTTCATAAATACGAAGCATATTTAATAACGAACATTCAGAGTTTAATTTTAAAAAACCAATTATTTTACAAAATATTCATAGATATTTGTAAATATTAAGAAATATTTTGTTATATTACACCATTGATTAAAGATAGAATAGATTGGACATCACAGATGAGATACATCCACAGAATAGGACTTCCATCTTAGAAGGATTCTGTCCCATGCTCTGAATACCAACATAGTAAAAAAATCAGTGGTTTTTTAGTGTACACTTAAACAATGATGAAAACTATAAGTAAAATTACAAGGAAAACTACAAGAAAACAATCGGAATTGATCAAATTGTGAATAATGTATTGTCGAATTTTTAATACAGCATATAAACTTTTTTTTCGAATCATGATGATGTAAAAAAAATTTTTTGCCTAATGTAAATGGTATCCAAAAGGCTAATAACTGGTAAGAATATTTTTTTCAAGGATTTCCAAGATCATTGATATTTTTTGTCATATATATGTAACTATATATATTATTTTTATTTTTATATTTATATATTTATATTTTTTATATTTTTTATATTTTTTATATTTTTTATATTTTTTATATTTTTCAAATATATATAACTATATATTTTTTTTATTGTATCGTGTAGCTAGTGAAAAAATACATTCAAATATCTAAACAACATGACCTTGAAAATTCGAGATCACAGACCTTGGCCAAGATGTGACAATCGAGAGCCTTATAATAAATGCAAATAGATGTTTACTATTTATTACATTGTCAATGATAATCTCCTCTAGTAGCTTGAAATCCTAAGCAGTATATCGAAATTTGTCAGTAATTCATAATTACCCTGTATATCACAGAGAACACCGTCTTTATTTTAGAATTTATGACGGTTTTTTTTTATACAAAAATTAAAATTTAATTTTCAATTAAAGTAAATTAAAATTTCAAATTTATTAATATATGGTTTTTGATATAATTTATTTATATTTCATATTATATTTTTATATATAAAATATTCTTAAACAATTTTTAACTAATTAAATTTTCAAGTATTTTAAATTATTATTAATATTAAAATATTAAAATTATATTTCCACATTTACTTATATTACATATTCAAATTTATGTTATATTTTTAATAATTTTATTATAATTATACAGTATTATTCATTGGGTATGACAACATAAATTCTATTCTATTCGTTAGAAAATTACGCTTACTAATTAAAATATTCAAAATTTTTCAATAAACTACCTATAATATTATAATAATAACAAAACTGTTATTTACTTAATATAAATTATCATTTTATGAAGATTTAATGAAAAAATAAACATATACGGAATATATCTTTATATATCTCGCAAAATCGATTAAAGAAATATTTTTACAAATTTGATATAAAGGAACATATGTGGTGCAAATTATATTTTTACAAGTCGAGTGTTGGGGGAAATTTTGATGAAACGGAAATGTTTATTTTTCTTCATGGCATTTGTTGAACTTAACTAAGATCCTGAAGTTGAGATCCATACGCCAAATAAACACTACTCATTGTTAACTACTTTACAATTTCATAGAACTTTATTAGAACAAAATCTTTTATCTTTATCTTTTTCTCATTTGTTTGACTCTTTCTGATTGTTTGATCCTTGAACGAACCTTAGACGATTCACTTTTTAAAGTGATCTTTTCTAGGAATTCGAGTGAATACCTGAGATTCTGAGACAACAAACAATTATGCATGCCTAATTTAATCACTTCATCGACAGAATCTATGAGAATCAGGAAATTTTAAACCTTTTTTAACTCGCATTTCATTGCACACGATAATGAAAATAAGAAGTCTGCAAAACTTAGATCAGGATTGTAAAATAATTAAAATATCATTCCTGGAAAAAAAACCTTTTCTGTTGAATAATGCAGTACAACAGGAAATGTTGGATAGAACATCCACCTATGCTATATTTAGATGAAGTCTTTTTCGAAGTTTTTCAAATACTTCACGATAGTAATATCAATTAACTGTATATTATGATTTTATTTTTTCCACATTTTCTTCTGTTCCTGTTATCAAAGATCCAGAACGCGGTTCGTTTTTAGCAAATTCTCGGTTTACTGAAAACGTTTTATACCATCTAAAATCTTGTATTCTCGATAGAACATGTTCTGCATAAGGCTGTATCAATTTTTTATTATATATACGTTGTATATAAAATTTTACGCAAAATTTAATATTATTACTCTGTATTATTCTGTTTCTCCATTTCCGTGTAACACTGGTACATGTATTGATATAATTTGATATAAGAAAAGAAATACATAAGAAATACATAAAGTGTAAAAGCTTGCACTATATAAACAAATTATATAGGCCATAAACAGAAAAAAGTATAGTCATAGAAGAGGTATATGAAGATATAGGAGCTTAAACATTATCGTCTTTGCCGAAATATGTCTGTTACTAACATAATACAAACAATTTCCTAGCAACAATTTCATTTCTTCGTATATGCTGATCAAGCCAGGCCTGTCCAATGTTGCCAATGCATATCGAATTTCTTCTTTGTGAGCTATACGAGTTTTTCCCCTTTTCTTTTTCTCCAGGCTTTAACCGATTCTCTTACTATCTGCCGATATATATAATTACAATAAAAAAATATATATATAATAGAATAATTATTATTATGATTGTATATATTTGGTTAATTAATTATTATATATATATATATATATTTAGTTTAATTTTTTAACTTCATAAATTTATGGAAAAATACTTTTCTAAATCTCTTTTCATACATATGCGTTAGCAACGATGCATAATTCACAATTCAGTTTTCCATAAGTCACAACTGAACTGGGATCTCAACAATTATTATGACATTCTTATATTACTTTATTATATTTTATTTAAAAACAATATGAAGGTATATATCTTTCATTTTTATCCAGTGGAGAAAGAAACAGCATAAAGTAAGTATAGAAAGGGTTCTTCCTCTTATTGCTCGCACGGAGAGATGGATCACGTTCAATAGACCACGCCTCCTGGGTAGTATGCCAGTTCGAGAGGCAAGTGATTGTAGTCTTTTCTATAGCTTAAAAAAATAAATATTTTTGTATCAATATTAAAATATCTATTTAATACTAAATACACAATAAAAAAGTTAAACAATGGAAAATCTTGGTTGAATTTTTACGTTCTATTATTTCTTTCTTTTTCTATAGAAAATATTTACTGCTTCGAAAGTTAAGAATGTAAGTAATTTTATATTTCATATTTCGTTCAATTATGAATAATACTTAATAAAATAATATAAAATTCGAATTAAAATTCTTCCTAATAAAGAAACACGCGAGGTGATATTGTATATATGTACCAGCAATTGTGTCGCGAAATATTTCGTCTATGGGATCATATGAACGATATGTTGCGAAGTTAATAGGACTCAATCTTTCATTATTTCAAATTTCCCAAATAATTATCATTGTCTTTAAAAACAAATTGTGAAACGTATTCTTTGTTACAGATTCCTTTTACCTTTTACTTTTTCCACATGTTCCAATACTTCACATTTGACAACATGCTGTATTGTCTCTTACCGTGGATTATGTTCATGTCAACGTTGTTAACAATTTGCTTTTGGCTATTGTGTGTTCAGTTTGGGAATTTTAAGTTTAAATCATGACTTGACTTGACGCCTTACTTAATTACATTTATAATAATAATAATATTGAACTAATTCATATGTAGATTCTTTAATATTTGTATTGAACAATAAATTGCAAAAAAATTTAAAATTACAATGAAGTTTAACTTATAAACTAGAATTAAATTTTGCAGGATGAAACACTTTAACCGTTGATAAATGAATTTTAAATTTACGTTTTTTGCCTTTTAAATTTCTTAAAAATAACAAATGCTCAATATTCAATTAAAGAAATCGTAAAATAAAAATAAATTATTATATAGAGCTAATTGATTTATTTGATGATTCTACATATGAAACTGAGTTGAAAAAAACAATTAAATTTCACTGAAGCTTTTGTTTTTGAGAAGATAGAGTTTAAAGATTTATTAAGTATATTTGAATTTGACGAATTTCGTACTGGACAGGTGTGAATAATCAACACAAGGATAACTGTTCAATAATATTCAGAATTATAAAATAATCAAGTTATGAAATGTTCTTCTATTGTATGTAGAATTTGTACAATTTACCTTTTTAAAGTCAACATCAATGAATGTTAATATTGCAATTTTAATTTACTTGTTTAAAGCATTTGCAATTTTTAAATTATTAAATAATTTTGCAAGCTTATTGCAATTTAATTGCTTATAAAGTATTTTTTATCCTTTAACTAATAAAAATAAAAAAAGTTTTAATGTTTAATTTTTTTTGTAAAGATCACTTAATTTCAGCACACGTGGTGAGGACCTTACGTTATTGTTTATGTTGAGACAAGCAATGTCCCTAGGAACCTTGTCGATACATTCTTCATAAATTATAGCAGCTTTTGAAGACGACTTCGTAAAAAGAACTTTCTTGACAAAGAGTGACGTAGTTTTCTGATAATTTTTCTAGCAGTCGGATGTCCTCGATGGTATACTTAATTCGAAATATTTTATAAATAGTTTATTGCTTTTTGTGCCTTCCCTAGTTTGTTATATTTCTTAAATTATTGTTCTAGTTAATGATATAATTACTGATTACTAGGGATATAATTTGAATATACATAGATAGAAAACAGTAGTGTAGTGGCGTATCTAGGGGGATGTTCTTTCCTTTAGCAAGTTTCAAAGCGGAACAGACAAAAAGTCTAATGTCGAACTGCCATATTGATATTCTTAATAATATTTTTATTTAACATAGATTTTTTAGTGAATTTCATTAGAAAAATAATTGAAATAGTTTTTTATAATCATACAAATTTAAATTGTTTTTAAATTTGCTAAATTGGTAAAATATAAAATGGCAAAATATATAAATGTAACAGATGGATTTACCATCAAGTATGCGAATTTAAATTTTATAATAATATAAATATTATAATAAACGTCAAATAATTCAAAATGGAATATATGTTTTAGTGATTTAATGTTAAAAGATGGGCTTATTTTTGAAATTAATAATGATTATGAGAAGTTCGATGATGAGTTTGGTTATTCTGCGGATATACCATTAACTAACGAGGAGGCATTAAATCTTTTAAATATGGATGATTTCGAAGATGAAGATAACTGTGATGATGATAATACAAACAATCAAATAACAATTTGTGGTATTGGTTTTGAAAAACTAAAAACTAAAATGACTGACATTTATGGAGATGGAAAAGTAAATTATATTTCTTAATGCTGTTAATATATTACAAGTTTTCCATAAATTAATCTTTTTTTTTTTTAATATTAATCGTAGATAATGAAATTAATAAAACAGAAAGGTGTTGGCAATTGTATACCATTTGATGCACAAGTTACTATTAAATATATAGGACATGTTGAACATGTAGATGAACCATTTGACTCTAGTTTTGCTCGTGGAGGAGCAGAAAGTTTTTGCCTCAATGAAGGTGCATTAATACCTGGCTTAGAAATTGGTATTTCAACAATGCAAAAGCACGAAATAGCTATATTTATTATACATCCGGATTTTGCATATGGAAAATATGGTTGTGCTCCTCGAATTCCTCCAAATGAAGAAATATTATTCGTTGTGCATTTAGTTGATTATGTAGATAATGGATCTGTTAAAAGATTTGAAAGTTTATCTTTAGAAGAAAAAAAACAATTTGCAAATGTTATTAAGAGTGTACAGGGTAAATTTAATACTGCCAAACATTGCTTTAGTAAGCAGAAAATTAAACAAGCAATAAGAGAGTAAGTATTTTTTTATTATTATATAAATAAAAAGGTAAGTGTTTTTATATTATTATATCAGTATTCTAATTATTATTATTTGTGTAGATATGGAAGAGCACTTCAGTGGTTGGAAGAAACTGAACTGAAAGATCAGCAAGAGGAAGATGAATTAAATAAATTACTTTCAAGAGGCTATAATAATCTTGCAGTTTGTTACAATATTGAAAATATGCCACGTCGTGCTTGCTGTGCATGCAATAGAGTTCCTATACCTACAGCTAAAACTCATTTCAAGTATGTTGTATTAAAACAAGTTTCAAAAAATACTTATTTAAATATACATTTTGCATTTATTTTATAGTCATGGCCGGGCATTATTGAAAATGGGAGAGTATTCTAAAGCAATGGAAAAATTGCAACTTGCTCTAAAAATGGAACCTGGAAATATGGAGACTATTAAAGAAATTAGACTTGTTAGTTATCAAAATCAAAGATTATATAGACAGTATGTATTAAAATATGTGACATAACTTCACTGATGGATTGAGTATACTAAACTAGGAATAAAAATGTATCTATTATATTTGATATAACTTTGTTTCTGAGATAGAGTCGAATTTCCATTTTTCAATAATTCTTTTGACAAATAGTTCTTTATTATAAATACTAGTTATAAATGTATTATTGACAGTTGCTAACAAATTCGAGCAATACCAGGCAACTTTAAATAAATCAGAATTTCAATGACAAAACACCTAGAAGGTTGTATTTGAGTTTGGATGTGGTCACTTTGAGTAATTTCTGGAAAAATAGGTAAATAATTGATACAATACAAAAAAGGCTGTAACTCAGAAACAAGGTCATATTGGACACGTGTTCATATAAACTCTTTTTTATTTTAGTTGGTGAAGTTATGCTTACATATTTTGACAGTCTGTCTATTGTTTCTAAAAACGTTTTATTGTATTTATTATTTCTAGGTAAATGAAAAACACAGAAAGTATTTGGAAATAGAAAAACAGCTTTGGAAAAATTGCTTAAAAGTTAGAGAAAAGAAAAAAGAACAGTCTTCTTTTGAAAAAGCTGTATATGAAATGTGCAAAAGTTTTTTTGAAGATAATCATCTCTTGAGACAACCACTTCCTGAATCTTTAACACCTGAGGAAGACAAATGTATACGCGAACAAGCCGCAGCTTTTAATTTGATTGTTACCACGCATCAGAGATATGGTAGAGAAATAACATATCTCAACAAATCTAACTATTAAAATCTAAGTGTTACTTTAGTTAGAATATGATACTGATCTCAAAAAAGTAGTATTATATTTTTATACTATATAGTAGTATTATATTTTTATACTATATAGTAGTATTATATTTTTATACTATAAAGAAAAAATTATTTATAAAAATTTTCTTCTTAACACTTATTTAAAACCTTTCGACAATTTTTATATTTCTGTACCGGTAGTATAGGAATATTATTTTTATATTTAATAAGATAAAATAGATATCAAATAGTAAGTACAAACATTTCATCTGTGAGAAAATGGCAAATCTACAGTATATAATTCTACAGTGTAATTATGTAAGTAATAGGAAACTACATTACAGACATTCAACGCTTTGTAGACGAGTCTTCTGGGGGAGATTTTTCGATTTCGTTACCAAATCGTACTCTATATTTTCGTGTTATGAAATCCCAATCCACTATATTTTCGATTCTTAATGAATCTTTCAAAGACAATTGACTTTCCAATGGACTTGATTGAAGTAATGGGAAGTTAATGACATCATGTTGCTGAGATACCAATCCATTGTCCTAAGTGAAAGGAGAAATTTGTTACTATATTTTATTTGTTTATTATCGACTTTTTACTTACCTGACTAAATGTGTGTCCCGCAAGTAAACGCATTATACCAGTTTTACGTTCGCGGCTTCGATTTTTATATATTTTCCCAATATATGAAATCCAGGAAGTAATGAGATTCAACGGCGAAGGTGCAGTACGTGTTCTTAAAAAAGATGTTTCGAGCTTATATTTATAGCAAAGCAATTCGTCGTATTAGTTATAAAAATTTTTCCTTTTCTTTGCAGTAAAGAAGTTTGATTTTGATATCTTTATATTTTGCGAATTACTTACTTTTGCATTTTACGTATAAGTTTGCTTAATCCATATTTCCACTCGATGTCGCTTTGCGACTGAATATTTTGATATGTATCGCTCATCATTGCGATTAATAGATTGATCAGTACAATAACACTAACCAACATGTACAGAGAGAAGGATATCTGTCAAAATATGAAAGCATCGATTGTCAATCCTTCGAGTATAAATCATGCAAGACAAGGAGTTGTGAATATTGGTCTGACCTTAAAAAAGTATATCGTCCAATTTGGTTGCATCTTTCGTTTTAGCGATACTGTGAAGTCATCTGTATCCTTTTGGCCGAAAATAGCGAAGAAAAGATTCTCCGTAATGTCGATGGGATTCACTTTCACTGAAAGAATGCAATCAAGCGTCTAAGATTGTCAGATATTTTGCGACAAGGAACGCAAAAATCACGTCGTGTCTTCAATTATATGATTTACTTTGCATGAATTTGCACTGTAATCGTTGCGTCCCAATTGCGAAATTTAATGATATTGATTGAAAGAAAGAGATATATACAGCATGAAATGCGAAACATGCGATGGAAATCAGATGAAAACACAGGGATGGATAGGAGCAATTTTTATATTGGAGAAGGAGTATGATTGAAATGGAGTATAAGTTACATGTGAAACTATTTTGAACGATATTTGATACATGAAGAGTCGAGTGATTGATCCTAATCAATGAAAATGGCGCGACGGTGTGTCATGATTCGATTCAGAGCTAATTGAACGGCAGACGGTCGATGCACCGATTTCGCGATACAATTTAATTTTGCAATTACGCATTCTTTTGATTTGTAAGCATCGTGATGTGGCCAATGAGCATGCACGCATGCATTCAGTAATATTTCGTTTATTCAGTGGAATTAAGTTACAGCTTTGTTTACTAGTGTGACAAACAAAGAGCACAACAATACGAGTGATCATACATATACATAGACTAACCATTCAAGGTACGTTAAGTTCCTATGCATTGTTGCTATACAGCATCATTCCCTTGGTAGTCTTCTTTAAAACATGATCGAGAAGATAACCGTTGTATCGACGTGAGAGGGGATAAAAGGTCCACGAATAATAAGAGAATCACAGAATGATCCGATTAATTTGGATGTTTATTTTAATAAGAAAGATCGTACGAGACGAGACTGTACATATCTAAAAACGATAACACCGTTTTACTATAACGATCCAAGATCAATAAGGAGAACAAGTTACGTTAGATTCTCTTTTAATAAATATGCTGATTGTAAAAAAATGATCGATATTCAAGATATAGAAGTCGGTACAGTTTGATTTCCTGCCACAGGAACACCAGTCAATGAACTTTCTAGAGCAGCCGATAAAGGTTCATGTTCGGTAGATTCTTTCGATTCTTCGGCATGTTTTTCGATCTTTTCACCATAAAGATCACGATATTTGCGTCGAACTGCTTCCCAATCGACAACGTTGTCGATTCTGACAGTGTTACTGAACGATAATTGGCTACCAAGAGGACTAAGATGAACAACCGACAAGGCAACGCTATCCTTGTGAGCCACCTGAGACTTTCTCACTTTGGACAACCATTTGGCGCCCATTCTGGACCGCGCCGAAAGAACATTGGTTCTTTGCAGTCCCATCAAGCGGACGAGCGATGGTCGTTGCTTTTTCGCAGCACGTTTTTTGCAGAATTTGTATAAATATGTCATCCAGGTGGTAAGAAGATTCAATGGTGATGGCGCTGTACTTGTCCTGCGCATCGATAAACGTATCTGATCAATTAGAATTTCCACAACCGATTGAACGAACGTGTTTCGCTCGAATTGTGCGGGCATATGACAACGTTCGTTATCGCATCAGAAATTGATACCGGTTCTATCTCGATTTCGATTCTCGAAGGGTATATGCTATAGGAGAGCCCGGCTTTTCTTTTTTTTTTCTTTTATCGTGCAACGATTATAGATCCTTACCTGTGCATATTTCTAACGAGCTTACTCAATCCGTATTTCCACTCGATGTCGGACTGAGCTTGTATCCGTTGGTAAGTGTCACTCATCATGGCAATTAGTAGATTAATCAGCACAACCACCGAAACCAGCATATAAATACCGAAGGTGAGCTTGAAGAGAACTGTGGTCCACTCGGACTGCACTGTTTCAACCTTGAATAGTTCGTGGGTTGTCTGACCGAAGATGGCGAAGAATAATAACTCAACGGCCTGTACGGGACTCATCCTGACTGGAAATACGTGGGAACGATACGTCTCGTGAAAACTTTGTGTATCGCGATAGATTTCATGTTCTTCAATCATAGTATGTCGTTTGTATGTACGTACATGTTGCGTATATTTGTATGCGTGTAAGTACATGCGTGTTTTCTGTTGGCCTTGACTTTTGTTTTTAAGTTATTGTCACTTATATGCTAAAATATGCTGGCTAAATGCTAAGTCGTAGAAGGACACTTTATCGTAGGATTTTAAACTAAGGGATGCGTTTGTAAGGAGGAATTTAGATAGCTCTAGTTGAGCTATCATCTAAAAGTCCTGTAGTAGAAGGGAACCAAAAGGAGTTGTAGTGCAGTTGAAAAAGGGATAGCCATGCTGGGTCAAACGTTTACAAACGCACGATACGATAGTTGTACTTTTCTATCTCGTGTTCGCGAAACTACTTACGTAAACTCCGAAATGATAGCACGTTGATTATATTTCGCGAATAGCCGGTCGATCTTCAAAAGACGCTACGAATCGTTACCTAGAATATTTTGATGCCGTAGCTATTTTCAATGCGGTAGTAGCGCGACGAGAATTCGTATAGCCACAGCATTACGTTCGGTAAGTAACTTGTCAAATTTGCAATCGTCGAATCGAACATGTGTGTTTTTCCGAGGCGAAGAATCAGCTTCTTTTAGATGGGTGGTGTCGTAGTTGTTGGTACCGTAGAGGAGTTAGAAGCAGTCGGTGCATTATCATCCTCGTTTTCGTCATCCTCGTTTTTGGCATCCTTATCTGCTTCTTTTTCGGGCTCGTTTCCAGACAGAGCCAAATATTTCTTACGAATCGAGTCCCAATCGACTACGCTCTCTATTCTTGTAGCACTATTGAAGGACAATTGACTTCCAAGGGGACTCAAATGTACCACGGATAAAGTTACACTATCTTTTGGTCTGACTTGACCTTTCTTCACTTTGGCCAGCCATTTCGCGCCCATTTTCGATCTAGGTGAAAGACGGTCACCTCGCTGAAGTCCCATCATATGGACTAACGAGGGACGTTTTCGTTTCGCAGCGTGTTGCTTGCACACCTTGATGAAGTACACGATCCAAGTAGTGAGCAAGTTAAGAGGCGACGGGGCGGTGGTCGTTCTGCAACACGGAATCGTGTGTCCAGCCTATCCCGCAGATTCATTTCACGAGGAACAACTACACGGTGACGGAACATGCGGCGCAAAGGCGATTCAATGCGAGGAGAACTGATAACGAAAAGTAGCGTAGAGTAGCAGACTTTTGTTTGGAGGATCGCTTCCTTAGCATGAGAAACGGAAATCTAGGCGGATATGTAAATTTCGATCGCGGGTCTGTGAGATCCGAGTCTGGTCTTGCATACGATACACGTTTACCGGCTTACCTGTGCATATTTCGGATTAGTTTACTGAGTCCGTATTTCCACTCAATGTCCGATTGCGCCTGTATCCGCTGGTAGGTGTCGCTCATCATGGCGATCAGTAGATTAATTAATACGACTACTGAGACCAACATGTATACGCCAAAGGCCAACTTGAACAGGACCGAGGTCCACTGCGGCTGATCAGTCTCGACCTTCAGTTCGCCGTGGGTCGTTTGGCCAAAGACGGCGAAGAACAGATACTCGAAGGCAAGTACAGGATTCATCTTTACTGGAATTCGAGGCACACACGTTTCTTGATTTGTCTTTTTTTTTTTTTTTTGCGTTTTCTCTTGTGACTGCTGCTTCGTGTCGTTAGGCTGGCTACTGGTGGACTCGCTATGTATGGATGCGGGTGTGGTATATCATACGTACATTGGAACGAACGAACGATCGAACGAACGATGAATGTACGAACATGCTCATGCTAATACAGACTGGCCATGCTTGCGAAAAACGTTGAATGGCATGCCGGACGTTCCGCGAGCTTCGATCCACGTCGGTGTAATCATTCGGTGTTGTTTTTACTTTCAAGGTGATATGCTTGTTATTATTGTATTTCTATCCCGTTGGTTTTTTTTTTGGTTTCTTTTCTGTCAATACGCAAGAATCCGCGACAGTAAACTGATTTCGAGATGCATCGAGGATCTATGTTACAAAGCCGAGTGTATTTTATCGATCGTCTGATTGCATCGACTTTGCCGCGTGTTCTTCTTTCTACTTCGAATTCACGGGACTCACAATTGACTCGTTTTTGTTTTGGACGATGAGATGCAGCATGCAGACGGCGAGCGTTTTTTTTTTTTTTTTCACTTTCCCCCCGTTCTTTTTCTCTCTCTCCCTCACTCTCTCCCTCTCCCTCTCTTTATCTCTTTCTCTCTCACTTTCGCGCTCTCTAATCCTCCTTTCTTTCTTCATCGAACATTCAGGTGGATCTCGCGCACGAGCGAACACGTAGTATGTATGTACGTAGAAAGAGAACTATTTACCGTGCGCATGCAAGGACAAGATCGGACGTTTTGCTGCTTCCCAAGATTGTGAGGAAATACACGCAAAGCGACCGCGGCTTTAAACGAAAAGATGGATTCGAAGGAACACGGGAGGACGTACGAGGAAGAATAAAAGAGTTGAAAACGGAAATCAGGCTGAATCGGTATCCGGTGGTTAAAGACAGTCACGAAAAAAATGGGGAGGTGCGTGCGCCGGGTGGTACATCGGGATCGAATGCCAGGATGTGGACCAACCCGACGCTTTTCGAGGTCGTACTTCGACTTGGCCGATTATTGGTAGTGACACACAAAACACGCATTGCGCAAAACTCGGACAGCACGAGAAAGACAACATTACTCTTGTATGTTTATAGAGATGCATACGATGCACAACAGAGGCTGTGGAGAAACGCGCGCTCGATTGGCGCCTCCGTGAAATAAGAAAGAAGCCTGCGGTGGTCGCCAACCTACTCGGCGGGACGCTAAGATCTCGAGATCGAAATCGAGATCGAGGTCGAGATCGAGCCGTAAACACCGAGTAGCTGCGATTCGGACTCGCGGCCAAAAAAACTAGGAATTTAGGAAAAGCATCGAATTTCGTTTTTTCTTTCGTACCGTGTGAAAGTGTTTCAGGAATTCGTGATACTGATCGTCATACAGGAAGTAAACATAAAATTAAACATGATGCGAAGGCGGTCCTCGCGTCGAAGGATAGAACTCGTCACTCGTCACAAGCCCGAATCACAGCACAGGTTACAGCGGAGTGAGAAACATATCTCGCGACGTTGCAAATATGTATTTGTATTAATTGGAATCAGGCAGCAGTCCCAGCAGGCAACAACACACATCGGGCGAACGCACAATGCAGACGATACGACACCAAGAAGAATCGTGTCCTGCATTCCGTTGTGCACGTGTCATTGCCATTCATCTCGCGTTCTGTTCTGGTTGTGGTTCTCGTTAACGTTCCCAATCGGCTTTTAAAACTTACTATCTCGGGAGCTATCGTCACAACACTCATTCTTTTTCTTGTAGCGGCCGTAGCGACGAGGAGGCGCCGTCGATGGCGTCTCCATCATCCATTCCGTAACATTGGCCAACAAATCTATTCATTGCAATTGATCCGATTATGCGTTTGCATCGAGATAATTAGGCTGTTCTATGGTATACTTATAATCGGGACAACGAGATAGGTCTTAGTCTTCGTCTTCGAAATTATTAAATCATCGGAGACCTGCGATCGAGAGGGAAGGCTCGATAGTGTTAATACGATAGTAATTTTACAATAATAGCTCGCTTAGGTTCAAAATTCGTCTAAGTGTCGAGGCTTCGCGAAGAACAAGGAACAACGAAGTCATTCATTACCTTGAATAATTCAAACGATTTCAAATATTCTATAGTTAGGAGGAAAAGTGTTTTCGAGTACGCGTGTTTTTATCATTCGTGTACTTGCGTATCGCATGTTCGCGGTCCCATCGACCGCGCCGCTAGCTTATTATCTTTTTTCTTTTTCTTTTTGCAGACTGGCTACGATCGTATATTCGAGGGATAAAAGACAGGGGGTAAAAGTCAGGAGGCTATTTCTCTCTCCCTTTCTCTCTCTCTCTCTCTTTTTTGCTAAATTCTAAGAAAAATCACGGCTAATCGTATGCATCGAACTTACCGTCATGGAAAGCGTCCTTCTTCTTTCTGTCCTCAGCGCGTGCTTCCTCAATCGACTTGAAGTTCTTGAAGGCTTGGTTCAGCGCAACAAAGTGCATCGAGAAACCAAACACAAAGATGGCCAATACTGCGAGAAATCTCGCGAGATCCTTCATCAGGTTACCGATGATGATCGCCCATGGTCCAAACAGATGATGAAACGAGAGGAAGTCGAGGATCTGCACACAGGCAAGTAAGAAGCTCAGGGCGAATAGCTGGTTCCTAAGGTAGAGTAAAGTTGGCCAGGAAGTTCGTTGAACCAGCACGAAGCCCATCAGATGGAATGCGACTCCGCAGATGCCGAATAGTAGCACTGCCAACTTGATCCAGCCTAATCCGCTCTTGTCACTGGGATTAGTCAGCTCGAAAAGCAACAGTCCGGACAGCATTACAAGAAGGCACCATTCGTACCAGTACGGTAACAGGCTGGCTCTTACTACCGGATATATAGGAATTATACCGACCAGTAAAAGGAAGACCATCAGATATATGTGAGACGTGAGGTACGACATGAATTTTATAATGGGAACGTTGTTGTACTTATGACCGAGTGGAAGAGCGAACGCCACCCAGACTGGCGGACAGATGAGAAATGAGATAAACAGAAGGATCGTTCTAAAGGCGTTCCAGTTCAAGCTGCCCTGCCACAGCTCTTGAAGATACCGCTGCACCACCGTATGCGCAATCACTTCTTTCTGCTCGTTCTCGATCAGAACGTCCAAGAATTCCATGTTTCGGCGGTCCATCGAGGTAAGAATCCTTCCAGCCGAGTCGGCGCCTGCGGCCAGAGCTAACAATTCCGTGGCCATCGCTTCGCATTGTTTGCCGGCGGCTATCAAGTCTTTGGCTCTCTCCTTCTCTTTCTCTGACAGTTTCATGTAGATATTGGAAAGCTTCGCTGCCGTGTCTACCGGTGCCGGCGATACCAGCACGAATTCCTCGATCGGTTTATTGTTGTTGCTCTTACTGCAGACCATCATGTTATAGACGAACTGAAAGACCAACGAGTTCGTGAATCGATCGAATCGCATCACGAACGAAACCCACAGTCAGGGAAAGAAAGAGAAAAGTTAAGAATCGCGTGCCAGCTATCTAACGCTGTTACTCGCCAAAATTTATTGGTCCGAGTAAGCGATATGATCGTTGTTCACGGTAAAAGGTAATTTGAAATTCCATGCCAATTACTTTGTCGAAGAAGTTGAATTTCAAGAAAGAAGAAACTGCGGAAAAAGGGAAAAAGATACGAAGAAAAGCAGCGACGATTGCGGCTTACCCTCTTGTCCTCCATCAAGGCGTACGTATCGTGCTCTTTCTCCATGAGATACTTGAGCACATCGTTATGGCCCTCCGAGGCGGCGAACCAAATCGGCGCGCTTCCGAGATTGGTTTCGCTCTTCGGCGAGGCCCCGCTTTCGACCAGCAATTTGACAACATCGAGATAGCCAGCGCGAGCGGCGCAGTGCAACGGCGTCCAACCGTTTTTATCCGTCGCGTTTATTTCTGCTCCCTGGCCGAGCAGAACCTCGACCATCTGGTAGTGGCCGTGAGTCGCGGCGATGTGGAGGCCGGTTTTACCGTATCGATCCGAGCTGTGTAACAATTCCGCCGATCTGCTCAACAGAAGACCCACTACCGTGATGTGACCTCCGAAACAGGCCAAATGAAGGGGATTGAAACCGTTTTCTGTGGTCGCTGCTTCCACCTTGGTCGAGAATTTGATGTCAGCTCATCGTCGTTACAAAGTAGCGATAAAACTGATAGTTTGAATGTACCTGTACACCGGCCGAGTTCAATAGTAGTCGTACGACGTTTTCATTGCCGGAGTAAGCAGCCAGATGTAATGGTGTCATTCCAGATTCACTTCCCAGTTCTCCCACTAGAGAGCCACCAGTTGGGGGATCGGACTTCACTGTTCCAGGCACGTGAGTTAACAATTCCCGCACAGTATCTGAAGAAAAAGATCTATTGTTCTGCCTTTTCGCGGGATAAAGTTTAACGAGAAGAAGCTCTCTTTAACGAGCGATGGTATTCGTTTTGTAACGAACAATGTGCAAACATATCGCTCATACCGAAATCGTATGATCACTGTCGAGAAAACGAAGATTGCGTTTGGGATGCTTTTTTTGCAAAGAACGATCGCTAGAGCTTACCGGCTTGACCAAAGTACGCGGCAACGTGAAGAGCGGTAACCCCAAGTTTCTTGCTGGATATACGAAGAGACTGAGAAGATCGCATCACTTCCAATACCTGGCCGTGCCCGTGTTGTGCGGCCAAATGGACCGCGGTGAATCCCGCCCGATTCTCATCGGCGCACGAGGCGCCCGCTCTGACTAACGCCTTAACAACTTCGGCGTGCCCTCCTTCAGCCGCCAGCTGAAGCGGCGTCGCTTCGGTTAACTTGTTTCTCGCCGAGATGACACCTTGCCGATCGAATTTCATTAGCTCCTCTATCACGCGTACGCTGCCTTGCATTGCCGCTATATGGGCGCAAGTGTTTCCATCTTTGGTGCATGCCATCACTAGACTCGGATGCCTTTGAAGGAACAGCTGGGCAACCTCTGCGTAATTGTTCATGGCCGCAGCATGAATCGGCTTCTGGCCTTGATCATCCGTCGCGTCTATACTTGCCCCGAGTTCGAGTAGAAGCTTGCACACTTCCAATTGGCCAGCGCCAGCTGCCAAATGAAGAGGTGTTTGCTTTCTCAGCGTAAGAACGTCTATCGCAGCCCCGTGGTCCTGCACGAGAAACTTGACGAGATGCGAGTAGCCGTTCATCGCTGCCAAGTGCAATGCCGTTCTACCGACTCTGGATTTCGAGTTTATAAACGCTTTGTTTGCCAATAACGCGTCGCAGACTTGTAAATAGCCGTGCTCGGCAGCCAGGTGAAGAGCGGATCTACCTTCCAGATCGAACACGTCTACTCTCGCGTGATTCGCCAGCAGCGTGGTCACCAGCTCCATGTGGCCACGATGGGCAGCGATCAGCAACGGAGTCCATCCGACGGCGCTTTGACGATTTAGGGCTTTCTGTACTTCCGTGGCTGACATACCGCATATCATTTCTGATAGAACTTCGTTGTTCCCAACTAACGCGCAATGATGGAACGCGGATTCTTGAGCCTGTTTCGTCTGGAGCGAAACATCTGCTCCACCCTCCAGAAGAGCTCGAATAACAGCACGGTCGTCGCCGGGTGTTCCAACTTCCTCCGGTTCAATCTGTGCGGCGTAATGCAGCGCGCTTGCCCCTTCGTTTGTCAAACTGTTGACGTAGGCGGTCGCTGTTTCTGCACCTTTCTTTCCCTTCACGAACTCGATCAAGTGTCGTACCACGTCGGCCTTGCATCCCCTACAGGCCAAGTGCAGCGGCGTTTCTCCGTTCTGTCGATAAGCGCGTCATCGTGGGATAGGGGAAACGAAAGAAACGGACAGAGGAAATTATACCTTGGATTTGTACATGGGATCCCCACCATCCTCCAGAAGAAGCAATAACGTCGCCAAGTTGCCATGGCTCGCCGCTACGTGCACAGGTGTTTGACCATCGTCGGTAGTTAAATTCGGTCCTGCACCAGATTTCAGTAACATCAGCGCACATCTGTCACCGTCAGGAACTCTGGCTGCTATATGGAGAGGCGTTTCCCGAAGCTTTCCTCCTCGAACGTGAACTTCAGCCCCGTATCCTAACAGAGTCTCTACTACCGCAGGTTTTGCATTCTCCACGGCTATATGCAGTGCCGTATAATTGTCGTTCGTAGTCGCGTCCACCTGGGCAACAAGAAATATTCAACCAATTCACTTCAAACAAAATTCGATTTCAGATTCTCTATTCCAATACCTTTTCACCTCGTTGCAAAAGAGTGCTTATGATACCGACATGACCGTACTTGGCCGCCGTGTGAATCGACCGGGCACCACGTTTATTCGGCATGTGCAAGTAGACGCCCTTCTTGAAGAGCATCGTCGCGCATTCCGAGTGGCCATTCAACGACGCTATATGCATCAGCGTCGACCCGTCCTTCGTCCTCTCGAATATACTGGCTTTGAATTTGTCGGCCAGCAACTCAATAATGGAAGCGTGTCCGTTCTCTGCTGCCAGATGCATCGGGGTACGATCCTGATGATCGGTGATGGAGGCCGATGCTCTGACACTGTAAAAATACTTGACGAGGGTTTCGTCGCCCTCCGCGCTCGCTATATGCAGCGCAGTTTGTCCATCGCCCTGAAAGGATATTCGCATTCAAAGATATTTAAGAACCCTTTGGTACCCTCGAAGGTACGTAACGTCTCTCCAGTTCCGAGATTCTAAAATTCTCGCGTACGTTCTGCATATCCACAGCCGTCCCGTAGTCCACCAATATTCGCATCATGTCGATGTCCCTTCTTCTGGCCGCCAGATGAAGAGCCGAGTCACCTGTGGTGGTAGTCGCACGGAGTTGATCCGGTGCCTGTTGAGACAACAATTCCCTGCACATCGATTGATTCCCAGCTTCCACTGCCAGTAGCAAAGGTATCTTCCCCTTCTGCAAAATTGTAACGATGCAACGATGTTCTTCTTTTTCAGAAAACAGTTTTCAGAAAACAGTTTTCTATAGACTACGGTGCATTTTCGCTTCGGTGTCGAGAAACATTAGACGACTGGTCGGATCGATTTTTGCGCGGGGAAAGGAAAACAAATTCGCCTTACGATTTCCATAAATAGCCACTTTTGTACGTACACGTAAATGTTGATGTGATCGGCGAACGGTTTCTCTTGAAATCGCATAATCTAGCTCGTTTACGAGACAAAGGAAATGAAGCTGGTAAATACGCGTGCGAGAAAGAAGAGAGAATAGATGTAAATGTGCGGAAAGAGGTGGTAAAAGAAGAAGAAGAAGTAGAAGAAAGAGACGAAGAAGAAGCGAACTAAAGGAGAATTATGACAGTTGTTCGGTACCAGGCCGCGATAGTCCTGAGCGATCATTCGCGTCACGCGAGCAACGTGGACGAGAATCGGGAGCAATGCGCGATAGAAATCACACAAAAACTGTTAATTCGATCAGGGAATGCCTAACACAACGCCGCCACGTTCGAAGCTCGAGAAAATATAAGAAATTTAAACCGTAAAGAAAAAAAAAAAAAAAAAAAAAAAAAAAAGAAAATATCAAATTCTGGCAATTTCTTGATGTATTACTTACTCCATCGACTTTCAACCTAATGTCCCGACCGGCGGCAGCCAGTAACGCTCGTAAAATAGAAGTCGCTGTACCTGTTTGCCTGGATGCGACCAAATGTACAGCAGTTTGTTGCCTGGGCTGTACTCGAAACGGTAAAAGGAACATCATCACATACTTCGAAATAGTTAATGAGTTAAAAAACGGGAAAAGAAAGGTTCATACTCCTCCTGTGGCATAAGGGTCGACACCCCGTTTTGACAGAAGCAATTTAACGACATCCTCCCTGGAGTACATAGCCGCGATGTGGAGAGCATTGTAATTGTCCTGTGAAAAACGAAGACGAATTTTGTTAACGCAATGGACTTTTTTATTAGCGAGTGGTCGACGCGGCGCTTTTATCTTCCTGTTGTAGTTGCCTCCGCTTGATCGAACCGTGGTTGTTAGGTGGAAATAAATCGCAAGAGCGAGATTCGCTAGGTCAAGTGGCTAGTATGGAAACGAGGTTATAAATCGCGTTTTGCCGCGCCCAGAATAAAATGAACGGCTTATCGTCGGACAATTTGAAAATGACGTCGAACCGTTGCGTTGGGTGGGGCTGAAAACCCCGATTTCTGCGATTAGCTATTTGTCCGAGTTAATGAAGGGGCGCGACCAACTTTTTTTTCGTGAAACTCCTGGCGATTCCTGGAGTTTGCGTAATCGCGGAAATACCCACGGAAAATGGCTACGATTGACTTGGGAATTTTTTAATTCGCTGGGGATTTTTTTAGAATTGGTCAAGTACGAATACAACCACGTAAGCATGACTACCGCGAAGAAACGCGTCGATAAAATCTGGAAGTCGTCTAATCAGCTCCTAGAATCGAGCTACTTTTTCGCCCTACTGACTCGTCGGCCTACTTGCTTGCTTACTTTCTAACCTCAGTAAACCCCTTGGCCTTGGCCCTCCTTCACGCGATCCTTCACTACCCTCCTTCATTCGACTTAACAGGGATTACAAGGAGATCGTTAACTATACATGTTCCATGGTTTGCACTGGCTATGACCACGCAGCCACTCAAATATTACGTGTCGCAACCACGCAACGCCGCCGAGAATTTATTCGGAAGCCAATATTGCCACTTGAACGATATAGCATCGTTTTTAACGGGAAAATGCTTATCATTTTTTTCAAAAATCACGAGAAACTGTGAAATTCTTCAAATTTATCGATTACGCTTTACTCATTAAACTGCGACAAGTTAAATACTTTTGAAATACTTCGAATTTCTTGGAATACTTGCATTATTTCTGGCGCCTACATCTGCCCCCAGCTCGATCATTCGCTCGAGCAATCCCGTGCGATTGTCCTTCACTGCGTACATCAGTGGTGTCATGCCCGTTGCCTGGAAATCAGAAACGTTCGTCGTATAGTGGTCGAAACACAGACAATGGATTGCTTTCTTTGCGAGAATTTTTTTTTTCGTCTAACCGGGTCCATGATACTGGCAAGAGGAGCGAGGGGACCATCCTCCCCGACATTTTGCGCCGCCTTTTCCAGAGATTTGAGCAGCTGGTCCACCGGTGCCCATTCTCCGCGCGCGGCAAGCCCAAGGAGCTTTTGTGCTGCTTCCCTGCTGGTCGCCCCAGCAGATCCAGGTTTACTTCCAGGTTGCGTTCCATCCGCGCTCGTTCCTCCGCCGGTGCTTCCCGATGCCGATCCTCCGGCTTCATCTTTGTTTACGGGGCTTTCCTCCTTGCTGGAGGGATTCTTCTTTTCGTCCTTCCCGCCCGATGTCTTCTTACTGTTACTGCTCATGGTACTCCGTACGCTCTTTCATCGTAGATCCCCGACATGTTTTATAGTCGAACACCGTCTTCGCTCTTTCTACGTCTTTGATGTTTGAAAGCCGTTACACCGATTAAATGATTACGCTCTCTTCCCCCCACCCCCGCCCCCCCCGATATTTCTCGAGAATGAAATGAGAAAATAAACTGACGATGGAATCGAAGGTCGAGCGACTCGATGCGTGCTAATCGTACACCCTAACGATTCTGAAGACGTTACGTAGCTCGCGAAGGGTTGCCTTCCCTCGACCCTCTCGCTGCTCGAACAGGATCCACCAATCACTGTCACGGCAGTGTGCGAATCCACGGGATAACACTAGCAACCACAACAACTCGATTCAACCTTGCCTAACCGACTAGCTACTGTAGCCCTCGCCTCGTTGAATGTTAAGAAAATGCGGTGGTGAACTCGGCGGTGGTAGCAGTGGTGGTAGCAGTGGCGGTAGTGGTGGTTCGGTGGAGCCGAGAAAACTACCACGATGGTGGGGAGCAGAAGGTGGTACAGTGGTGGCATGGTCGACGTCGACACGCGACTTCCGGCGCGGGCTAGCAAGCACGCCATCCGCCTATCTAGAGTCCTTCGGTCTCAGACTTTAACTGCTGCTACTTTCCTTGCTCCAACCGATTTACTTTTCCTACACGATTTACTTTTCCTACGATTCCAACGGAGGGGCTTGGTCGATGTTTCAATACGTCATCGTTATGTCTTTAATTGTTACCTTTCAAAGCAAATTATTATTTTAGAGAATACGTATGTCGCTTTATCGCAGAGAAGAATAATTGCATTTGATAATCAAGTCAAGGATTCTTTACGTATACATAACGCATTAGTAATTCGTATTATGCAAGACAATCTTGTCTCTAAAAAGAAACGACGACAGTGTATCAAAGGTCAAGTGAGCGTGGAGAAAGACACACAGCAGAAAGTGATATTTTTAGTTTATGTTAGCGGTTAGTAACGTCAATATCGTTAGAGTCAAAGTAATAACATACGAGTTAAAAAACGCTGATAGTTTAGTATTGGTTTAACGATCGTCGAAGAAATGATTCGTCTTTCAATAAACACAAGTTCGTCCCTGTTTCGAGTCACAAATTTCTATGTACGTCAGAGAAATATTTGCGGTACAGAAAATTCGTTAGTTGGTGAGTAACGAGATATTTGTAGAAGGAGCGTATAACTTTAACGAGAAAGAAATTATCTAAACATGTTTTTATGTGATGTGTCTTCAAGCTTGGAAATTACGTAATGTTTTGAGTCAACGATTTCGAGTGTTTCACGATGACAAAGGAAAGCTGGCACACATAGTGCAGCATGGAAATGTGCCTTTGACCGACGAGCCCATAGGAAAGTTAGCGGAGACAGCAGCAGAAAAGTGGCCTGATCGAGAATGCGTGATATCGCTACATCAAAATGTACGACTGACATTTTCGGACGTCGTTCGACGTGCCGATCGTTTAGCTGCCGGTTTAACGAAACTGGGTATGAAGCGCGGTGATCGTCTTGGAATATGGGGTCCTAACGACGTTGAATGGTTAATTACCTTCATATGCGCTAGCAGAGCGGATTTCACTCTCGTCGCGATCAATCCTAACTACCAATTGGATGAGCTCAACTATTGCATACAAAAGGTCGGCGTAAAGGCTGTGATATCACCCGACAATTTAAAAACTCAAGATTATTCACGCATGCTACTTCAAGCCCGGCAAACGTGCTCCACTTTGGAACACATAATTATCTATTCGAAGGATCACGTGACGTAAGGAATCACAATTTCTAAATTCTATATACGAAACAAACTGATGTGACTCTATCTTCCGCGAATGATGTATCCGAGTTTCCTTGGAATTTTGTCTAATTTAAGCGAGGGAATGGACAACGCGCGATAACTCTTGGTATCCGGCACCAGCGGGTCGATAAAGGGACAGGTCGGACGCGATTAAGTACGTAAATCCTTTGTCCTTAGGAAACGCGGTCGTATCGAGCCTCTATGCGAAGTAAATTCGTCGCGGTCATTCATTCCAAGTGATAAGTTGGATCGGACGAGGTCGTGCGCGAAAACAGTTTTAACATATGCTCGCACTGGATCTCGCGCGATTTGTTGGTTCATGAATGTCGCGTACGATATGCGGCAACGTATACAGTCGCTACTCGACTTAGTTAGAATAATCGCTGAGTCGGAACACGTGGCTTTACTTATCACGACCATACAAAAGATTCGTATGCACTACGTGACACGGTCATTCCTTTCGAATCTCACGAATGAGATCGACTCGCAAATCGATAGTAATTCGAACGAAAGGGCGGAAACGAGTTAGCCAAAACACTTGGTAATTTCCTAAAAGCGCGACGTCGAGTTCTGTAATTTCACACCACAATCAGATAGGCTATACCGATTGACAAACCGATTGATAGTTTTACACCACCCTTGCCCGCTCTATTTTCACTCGTGTCTCGTACCTAACTTTCAAAGTTTTGCCTGATCATCGGTTCAATTTGATTAATAATCCTTTTCCCGCGAAAGGGAATCACTGACATGCAATTAGGTTAATGGTCAGCCGCTACCCTGAGTTATGTACACTTCGATTTCGTTTCTACTATGCATTGCCATTTTTTCGCGATCGATCGATCGATCGATCGATTAACGAGTTTTTAATTGTTTTGCAGTGGGACTCGTCGTTTTAACGATGTGGAGCAGCTCGCATCCAGGGCCGAGGTTGAGCGAATCGCGGCAGAACAGGATCAAATATCTTGTTACAACGGTAGTAACGTACAATTCACCTCAGGAACCACTGGAAAACCAAAAGCAACTCTGCTGTCACATCATTGTTTGGTGAACAATTCGAAACAGGTAGTATCGGTTACCCGATTATTTCGAACAACGTTCGATCGAATATACGTCACATCATTTTTTCGGAATTTCAATTGTTTAGTCTACTATAAGAGCAGAGTTCTTCATCACCGAACAAAAAGTTTGCCTAAACGTTCCGTTTTTTCACGCATTTGGCATTCTTAAAGGATTATTGTGCATGCTTCACGCTGGTCTCACGCTTGTGTTACCAAGCCCTTCGTTTAATCCTGTAAAATCGTTAGAGGCAATAATACGAGAGAAATGCAATGTCGTTTACGGTACTCCGACGATGTGGGTAAGTCGTGCGATAAACGAATAAAATTCTCGTTTGTTCATGTATTATTATCCGACATTGTCGTTATTCGCGACAGATTAATTTATTGGATGTTCATCAACAACTTCAACCGCCGCCAATAACTTTAGCGTACGGTGTCACCGGTGGTTCTCCTGCGTCGCCGCAACTTTTCAAAACAATAAAAGAATGCTTCAACTTTGACAGTATCAAGGTAACGAATATCCAGATTCGTGGCAAAATCGATTCGAGCGCAAAATTTATAATAGAACCTCGGACCGTGTTATTTTTAATTAAACAGAATCGTTTTTTATGAAATGATATGCTCGGAGGAACGTGTGCAAGCGCGCCTCGATGTTCAAGGTAATTGTATTTGCGACTAGATAGACTGTACAATATGAAAATCAAATTATAACAATATATACACGTGTATATATACCAATTGTAAAGTTAGATTATCAGTTAATGGACGATACGAAATATGAATTTCAAAATTCATAGAAAAAACTTGACGAAGGTCATCGACACGACGACGGGATCGTACTTAATTCGGCTCGACATAACGCGTCGTGTTCCTCGCGTTATCTATGCACATATCTTGCACAGGCAACTCCTCGGTTCGTATGCATGAATACGATTCCACGAGGAGAAATATCGTTTCTTGGCTTCGATCAATAACGTTCTCTTTCGCGAAATCGAGTTCCGAGGTTCTTCGTACGTCGTGAATCGTTACCATTCACCGTGTTTCCTTGTACGAACTTCTACGAATTACCGATTCTCGTTTGACAGACGATATACGGGCTCACAGAGGCGTCGGGGATTGTCTTTGAATCATTGCCCAACGAAAGTGTCGAATTAACGAATAATACAGTTGGTCATTTGGCCAATCATGTTGAAGCTATGGTAAATAAAAAAAAGTCATATGAAATCTGGTATTTATTATTTCGTGAAATAGAGTTTCTTCTTCGTAAAATTCTTTCTCTTTTGAAAAGGTTGTCGATGAGAACGGGAACGCAGTACCATTCGGTACTCCCGGAGAACTCTGGATTCGAGGGTACTGCAATATGATGAAGTACTGGAACGACGAAGATGCGACGAAGAAGACCATTACCAAAGATGGATGGTTGAAGACCGGCGATCAATTTGTCTTAAGATCGGATGGTTATGGACAAATAGTTGGAAGACTGAAAGACATGGTAATTCGGGGTGGAGAAAATATTTTTCCAAAGGTAAATCTAGGTGTCTAGATTGGTCGCCATATTCAACGTTTTTATTTGAATGAATCACGTTGCAGGAAATCGAGGATGTATTAATGACACACTCTCTGGTGGTTGAGGCACATGTTATAAGCGCCTACGACAAAGTTTACGGGGAGGAAGTGTGCGCATGCGTGCGTCTTCGTGAAGGCGCGAGTATGAAAAAAGAGGAATTGAGAGAGTACTGCAAGAGTCGTATAGCTCGTTTCAAAGTACCTCGTTATATAGAGTTCGTAACAGAATATCCGAAAACAGCTAGCGGGAAGATACAAAAACATAAATTGAAGCAAGAAATGGAACGAAATGGAAGAATTCCCACCAAATCAAACTAGAATATTACCATGGTGATTGGGAAAAACGAAAAGTAACGTGTAATTTACAATTGTCTCCTTGAATTGATCGATTTTTAACAAATATTTAATAAAAGATAATATTTTGCATCAACGATATTTTTATTTTTGAAGAAGACGAGCAAGTAAACGTGGTAAGCACTGATACGACATAGAGGTCGCCGCATATCCGTTTGCTGAGTTATTGTCGACAAAGTCGGCAAAGTAGAGAACTATTCCAAGTGCGATTTTAGTACAATACTTACCATCAATTCAGTGAAGTATGTTAACATTTTGTTGAACTAGAGTTTGAATTGTAATATCCTTTAGTAATTTCAGGAAAGACGAATAGGAATAAAAATGCAATTTGATCTGAAAAATTCACTTTGTTCCAACAAGTGTACTTATGGATGGGACAACGTGATATTCGGGATCTCTTGTTCGGATGTTCACATTTTCCACGACAGCGTGTGTCAGAGTTGTTTTTATGCTCGTGCAAAGCCCTGTGCTTGCCAACTGTCACGACACGTCGCCACGAAAAACAGCGATCGGTGATCGATGACATCGGCACTATACCAGGAAGCAAAGGATAATGACGCGTGGCGTCGAAAAAAGGAAGGAAGCCATGGAACGTGGAGATAGGAAGCAGAAAACCAGCAAAGAAGAACCAGAATCGAGTAAGAAGAGGAATGAGAGGGAGAATGAGATAAGGAGAGGAAAAGAAAGAAGCCATCGAAGTCCATGGATTCAAGAGGGGCACGTGTTTCAGGTGGCGTCTAATTGAGGATGGATGCCTCGGGCAACGAGTCTCGCTTCTCCGAGACTGGAGACTTGGAAGAGGCGTGCATTACTGCGGCAGATGGTGGTCGTGATTGCAGCTGCTCCGCAACGAACACCTGCCGTTTTCTCCGGCGTCTATCGAGATGGACGAAATCACTGTCCAGCCTCCTTCTACCCTTCTTTTTCTTCAACTCCAACTTGTCTTCTTCTATTTTCCTCTTTTCCTCTTTCTCTTCTATTACCATCGAGCAGAAGGGTGCATTCTGTCTGAAAAGAAACAGAGATGGAGATAGATATTAGATATCGATCGTTGTTTGCTAGAATTTCTCGCGACGATACAAACGACGTTTCCTCCTCCTCGGTTGGTAGCGTTTTATCGAGCTAGAGGGAAAGTGAGAAGTTTTGTCACGTAGAACTGCTAAGGAGAAGTGTTTTTTAAATATCACTATCGCGAACGGCATGGCAAAAACCGGTCGGAGATGGGTTGTAGTTGGAGTTAGTCCGAGGAGTAGGAATTAATTCTGGCGAATAGCCAGAATGTACGGGCATAGGAGGTGAAACGCGAGACCGAAAGGACAGAGGCAAAGGGATGATACTGGCATCGAAGTAAATTCGGCCGAGACAGATTCACGCGGAAAATTGTGCGCGAAAATTGGTGCACCGTGCGCCGGCTTGACAGCTGGAATAGACGAGCGTGACCACGATTTCTCCTGTCGGGGAAAGGAGTTAACGAGCTGTCAAGTGTCACCCGAATCGAGTCCGTTCCGAGTCACCGATAAACGTCGATGCAGCATCGTCGGTGGTGGTTCTTCTTCTCCTTTGGCAGATGGTCCGCCTTCCCTCTACCTTTCGGACTGTGTACACCCCGTGAGACGAGACAGGTCGAAATTTCTTTCGAACCGGGGGATATAATCGATTCTCCTTTCGTTGTGGCTCGATTTCCGCCAGAAGTTGGCGACGCGTAGCGAACAATAAGGGAGCGGTGACGGGATAAGAAAATGCAGGCAGGAGAGACAAAGATGGAGAGACGAGGGGGCAAAGGATAGGTAGCGCGATCGGAGATGGAGAGGAAAAAGAATGGAAAAAATTCCAGAGTAGTAGGCGGAGAATGGCGGTAAATTAAATACGGCAGCAGCCCGGAGGGGGTTCGTTTAATCGCTTAATCGAGACTCCAGAAATGCTCGCAGTGAACGGAGGCTCGCGCGCTTTTCGTTTCGTCTCGATGAAAGCACTCGAAAGGGTCGGCAATTACTTAAAAACGAAGTTGTGCACCATCATCGCCGCCGTTTTCTTTCTTCCTCATCGGGCCGCGTCTTCCACGATTCCACCTCCTTTTATCTCGTCCACTTCTACGGTTGCTTTTACGTGGTTTTTCACCAAGCTATATCCCGTCCGGAGAGTCTGCCTGGAAAAAGGTGGTCGCGACGCGGTAGCCAACCGTATGGACCGTCCTCTATTCGGATAACGACAGCAATATCCAAATAGTAAAACGGATGGCAGCCGACTCGAGGGCACGGCAAACACTCGAATAGTGGCTGGATCGATGAAAGGTACGCGAATCGCGGCAACCAGCGTAATAAAAGAGTCCGACCGCGTAAACGTAATCCACCTCCTTCCCCTCGAGCCTCCGCCGCCGACTCGCTACTAACTACTAACCAGCCTCGTCCGTTTCCCTGAATTCTTTGCGTTTCGAACGCGAACGAGCGTAGCTGTTCAAATTTTCAGTGCTGCTGTGGCGATGACGTGGCAAAATACCGCTACAAAACGAAAATTGATGGGCGTTTCTTTCGCGTTTCTTTCGCGTTTCTTTTACGTACCTCGCGACCTGACGTTTCGAAAGATGTCGCGCCAAGTGGAAGAAAACGCTTTCCTTCTTGGGTGAATGAGCTGAGAGATGCTCACGGCCCTCGTCGTTGTCCTCTGTCCTCGTCGTCGTCGTCGTCGTCGTCGTCGTCGTCGTCGTCGTCGTCGTCGTCGTCTTCGTCGTCGTTGTTCATCCTTTCAGGACATTCTCGGCTTCCGGTTGGAGAACGAGAGAATGGACCGGAGTGTCAACGAGAACGGAGAAAGCTATGAGTAATAAGGAGGTCCCCTGCGAGACGGAAGAATATTTCGTCCCGGTCGCGACACACGTATACCATAGTAGACGCGTAGACACGTAACGTTCGTTGAAATCGAGGTTACGCGGCTTCGAGCAAGTCGCCGATCGATATTCTTATTCCAGCGACGATCGCGATGTTTGAACGCTACTCGACCACGTCTACCCATTTCGACTGCTCCTTCGGAGATCGATCGAGCAGACTGAGGGAGAACGAAGGGCGAATATTCGCGCGATACGGCGAATTACGCGTCCGAGAAATAGGCAACAATGAATCCTTGGCAGAGGCGTAAGAGAGTACGTTTTTGCGAAATGATCGTCGAAAAGAGGACGAGGAGACGACCGTGGAAATGAGAATCAACGAAGGATAGGCGACCAGATGGAATCGCTGCTGCGCAGCGAATCTCGGTTCCGCGTCTTTTTACCGAGCAAAAAATCCTGGAAGAAGCTTAATGGAGCGTCTCTCGAGCAGCGGAATGATCCGTAGAGAAGAAGAGCTCGCGAGTTTTTCTCGCCTTCCAAATCGCAAGGCTGCGCGCTGCTACGGAAATCCCGCGAGAGGGGTCCAAGATTATCGCGTTCCCATAAAACGAACGACAATTCCCTCGACGGAGAGAAAGAAACGCACCGGAAATGGAGACAAAAGGAAAACGCTCGACTCGTCCCGACCTGACCGAGGGAAACGTTGTCCTCGAGGAATTCGTCGAACGGGAGAGAGACGCGCGCGCGATGACGAATCCTTACTTCCGCTTGTCCGCCTACGTTGAAGAGAAACGAGTTTACGACGCGCGACGAAACCACGCGGTGTTCAGCCAATTTTACGCGTTTGTTATCGCGAGGAAAATATCAATGAAAATATATTGATCACACGAAAGCATCTTACGGATAGACAAAGAGAGAAAGAGAAACAGAGATGGAAAGTTGCATCCGGGAATCATGAATTCGATACTGCCGTGGATTTTTCACTGCTTTGATTCGGATGAAATCGAAATAATCCAACGATAGAATAACGATAACGATAAAACTCGGTTTTCACGGTGAACAAGGGAGGATCGTCGACAGGGCGTGGGAGGGGAGGAGGAGGAGGGGAGGGGGAGGGGGGGGTGTAGAAAAAGGGTATTCGAGACCGAAAACCATGGCATTTTCCGTCCACGTAATCGATTTACGAGGAGTCATTCGTCCCCGGCGTTTTTCTCTGGCGAGGCAAACGTCGCCGAGGCACGAAAGCGAGGTGGAAGCGTGCCGCTCGGTTTGGACCGAGAGACCGTGTTCCCCTACCTCGATCTCGCTCACCCTACTGCCACTCTTTCCATCTCCATTTCCCTTTGTAGTTGCGTTTTCTCGTGGTTGCTCCTCACTCTCCATTTTTCCTGTTTCATCTCTCTCTCTCTCTTATTCATTTCTGTCATCCACCCTACGAACGGTCGCCAGAAAATTCTCTTTTATCGATCGGCCAAAGATGGGGAGACCCACGTCCCACGATTTAAGTCTATTTAATGGCGATACATTGTTTAGTATCGCGTGAGCGCTCTCGCCTAATACAATTCCACCGAATCGTTCCCCTTGCTTACTGTTTGCCCTCCCTATGTAAAATCGCCTCTTCCTCGCATCTCGTTCCCCGACAACCCTAAGGCTTAAACCAGCCAACATCCGCAACTATGGAGCATCTTCGTGCTCACCTCTCTTTACACGCATATTTTTCTTAACGTTGACCATGTCGGTTGTTTCTATTTGCAGAGATATTGGCAGGAATTAATAAAGCTTTTGGTAGAGCCATACGGATTTTTTCTATCAATTTCTCGGCTACGTTCCATATTTGAGCGTATTGTGCTCCGTGAACAATAACTCATCTCGATATTGCCGGCCTGGCTCTCGTATCCGGCGGTAGTTCACCCTCTCTCTCTCGCTAACCTTCTTTTCTCTCCGTCTCGTTCTCGCGGCCGTTCCCAGTCCGCTGCCTTCGTTCGCTTTTTCACTTTTGCCTCTGTTTCCGCCTCTACATCGATAAAGTCACCGGCAGTCGCGATTTTACGACTTTCGAAACGGAACTTTGCCTATTAAAGCGTGGCTCGTTAGCCTCGCGACGCGACGCTAGCCGCCGAACGTGCACGTAGACACAACTCGCTCGATTCGTTTAGACGTCGACGCTCCTGCCAATTCGCGATTCGCGATCCGCTTCTGTTTTCGTTTGTACATCAAAGACTGCCATTTTTGTGACGTTTCGACGAATCTGAGTGCTCGTCACCAATTATGTTCCTCGCGACTTGTTCCAGTCAGTCGCGAAGACCGCGATTAGTCACGATTAAGTGACTAACAATCGACGATCACGAAACAGGATCGAGGACAAACATGTCCTTTTTCGACGCGGTGGATTTCTGTTGGCGCGATTCGACGTAGCACGGCGCGGCGTGGCGTGGCGCGGCGCGGCGCGGCACGGCAC
Organism: Melipona bicolor; assembly: GCA_030673865.1. NCBI lineage: Eukaryota > Metazoa > Arthropoda > Insecta > Hymenoptera > Apidae > Melipona > Melipona bicolor. The sequence goes on from JAHYIQ010000005.1 coordinate 2,217,984, forward strand.
GGTCCGGACAGATTCACCGAGGTTCGATCCAGGGGCAAGCGTAATTGCTGCTGGGAGGCACGTACGCAGCGACAGGTCGGCTTTAAAGGAGCCACGGATTCATTGGTGCGTTTACGTTTGCGTGGCACGTGGGTGTACTCGAGGAAAACTCTCGGCGGAACGGTAAGTTGGAACGAGAAGCCGGGTAATGAAGGATGGAAGGGCCGGCTGGCCTGTGTTTGAGAAGCACTAGTCCGGTCTCCCGAGAGTGGTCGGTCTTCTTCTGGATATCTGACGGTGGGGGGTACGGCCCGAGAAACAGGAACGTGGTACGGCTGGCCACTTCCCAAGGGAACTCGTTTCAGCTTCGTCTCTCCCGCACACCAGTCGGTGCGCTCGCGTAAAAGCTCGCGTTCGCGAGAGTGAGAAACCAGGTTATATGCAGATACATACTCGTTCTTCCCGGCCTTTCTTCGACGATAGTACACCGTTCGTTCTTCCTCTCTCTTCATTCCCACTTAGCCGCCCCCTTTTGCTCCGCCGTCACCCTCGTTTCTTTCCTTGCCTCTGAAACGCTCAACGGTACCCTCAGGTACGATATGGCAATCGCTCTGGGCTCTCGTTCTCTCTCTCTCTCTCTCTCTCTCTCTCTCTCTCTCTACCATCGTATCGCTCCGACACTCCGCCGTACTCCTTCTCCTCTAGCCTTTGTTCGTCAACGTCCTTCGTGTCTCGCAAATCAACGCAGCTTCTTACTTTCGCGCTTACTACCTTCGTCAGAGGAGGAACAGAGGAGCAGACAGGCTCTCCCTCGCGTTATTATTTGCATCAGCCATGCGCGCGTATCCGTTTTCTTTGACGAACAGCCGATTGAGCATAGGAACGCGGCATCTTTTTCCGCGTCTAATCCAACGTTATTCCCGATCGGCCGTAAGAATCTTCATGACGGTGGATTCCGCGTCCGAATTACGAGGCACGGCGAAAACGGACGTTAAGAGAAGATCAGAGGAGTTTCGTCGTATTTTCCCTCGGCTAAATCCTCCGTCGTTGCCCGTTCCCCGCTCGCGAGAACTGGATTACTAGGGATCCGGTGAAACGCGCGTCCATGCGATAGGTTGGCCGGACGGTCATTCCGCTTTAGCCGTTCTCCGAATCCACCTCTTTCCCGACCATCTCTTTTTTTTTTTTCTTCTCCACCGCGAGACTCATCGATCGATCGATACGTTTCCAATGGTGGTTTTTAGAAAATCGGACTTCCTACGTTGGCATTTTATCGAATGTTTCCGTAGTCGATATCGGTAGTGGCCTCTACTTTCTTTTTCTCTTTCTCTCTCGCGCAGTCTTCGTTCTGACGAGGTAGACTTGGTTAATGAATACGCGGAAAACAAAAGGAAGGAAGCGGCAGGAGAAAAAGTGGGGAAAAAAAAAGAACGTGGATAGAAAGCCGGGAAAACGCGGTGGCTTCCCGCAGAGTAAATGAACGAAATTCGACGTCCGACAGAGGCACGTTTCTTCCGACGCGTTACGCTTCCGCGGCGCTACCGCAGCAGAAAGATGTTTCCCCATGGAGAATGGTGGCGCTCTCTGGGGCGTCTCTCGTTCCTCGTTTTTCGTGGCCCAGTTGCGTCCAGGGAAAAACAAAAGATACCGATTCCCGATCTGCGCGCGGGTAAAATATAGTCGACAGTTCACGCCCATGCAACCGATACCCCTCCGCTCTTTCCCACCGATTAAATACCTAAATACCGTCAGCCGCCGCTGCTCCGATACGTGGGCACGACGCGTTAAACGATTAATCGCACTGATTGGATTCCAATTAGCCTGCTAACGACACCGCGGCCAAAGCGGATTTTCCGCACTCGCTTCGCGTCCTTTCTCAACAGTTCGCTCGAAAGCTTCTTTTTTCTTCTCTCCCTCCCTCTCTCTCTCTTTCTTTCTTTTTCTTCCTGAAACTCTTTCACTCCTTCTCGTTCTCCCGTTTTCTTTGTCCCTTTCTCTCTGGCCATGATCGCTCTCTTCAGACCAGACGCGATTCCGTTACGACGTTGAAAATACGAGCATCGTGAAAGCGCGTTTCCCTTTATTACCGCCGTGAACGATTTTATTGGTCGCGTCGTGAACCATTTCTTTGCAGATGAAAGGAAAGAAGGTGTACGACGCGACGCGCAAGCAGCCACCGTGCAAGGAGCCAGCAGTCAAACATTTCCTACGTTCGATTCCTGCGCCACCCGCTACGCCACGATTCAACGATATCCACGAAAATTCGCCCTTGCTGCCGCGTTGAATTAATAAAGAGTCAACCCGTGCGTTAACGCCACTGAGAAGAAGCCTCGACTCTCGGCCACTCCAGAAAGTAAGAAAGATTCCATGCATCGTTCTTTCCTCGCCTCCGTCACCCTCCGCTTCGACCCATTTTACAATCTCAATTCGCCTCCTCTTTTTTCGCCTGGCGTGCACACGGCCAGTGTAAGCATACCGTTCGAATAATCGACAAACAGCCGAGTTCTCGAAAGCTTCCCTAACTGAAGAAACGTATTGCAGCCGTATTTGCATTCAATTTCTTCGGCAGGGCACCCCTCTTCCATTCCGCGCCTCGTCCTTTCAGCCTCGCTTCTCCCCTTTTCGCGTTCTCTTATCGCTCTCTCTCTCTCTCTCTCTCTCTCTCTCTCCTTCTTGCCGACGTTTTCTCCCCTGTCTTTCTTGCCGCCTATCTCGCTCCCCCTTGCTTATTCGCCTTCCTTTTCGTTCGTTCACTCTTTTCTTCGCGGCGAAATAGGGTCTCGAGGATGAAAGGAATGCACTTGCCAAACATTAACATGCACGTATGCCGTAGTCGATACAGAGCCGCACGAAAGCCTCTCTTTACGAAAGGGTTAGCACATCGTTGCTCGCTACTTTTCTCGAGTCTCCGCTTTCATAGTCGTCGTTTCAATCCTGTTCCTTCGACTCACGACCTTTAACGACTCTTCCTCGAAGCTGAACGTTTGGTTTATTCGAGACGCCTTTGTGTCCCCGGACCTGGGCCCTTCTCCGTCACTTTCCTCATACTCCGGCGCCGGATGGTAGCCAGGATCACGCGGAAAGCTCCTGGACGAAGCCTGGCCGCTGTCTAAAGTTTTGGAATAGTTGACGGGAAAGCACGGAAGCAGCAAAGTTTTCTCGAGAAACTCGAGCTCGAAGGGGCAAATTATGTGGCTTCGAGCTCTCACTTCTGTTCGCCGGCACTTTTCTTACGCTCCGACTTCCTCTTCCGTTCTTTCGTCGAGTTGTTCGTCACGCTGCCAGGAGTTCGCAGGGCGAGAGCGGTCACCGTTGAACGTGTTTCCTCGAAAAAATGTCTTTCGTTTCGTAACTCGAGGACGATCGACGAGTCATCCTTCTTTCGCTTTTATTTCACCTGTTCCTAATCTCGGCACGACGAGACCAATGTCGAAGAGCTGCGAGATCGCATTTGGATCACAATCCGGAGAGATTCGATTGCGGCCGACTCGTTCTTTTGATCAGAGTTCAATGATCCCCCACGGTTTGGGTCACGGTTCTGTTGTATAGAATTCGTGTTATCGGTCACGAAGGATTATGACGAACCGAGGACAAAACGTGTTCTGGTTGTGTTTCGTCCCGAATTTCCTACGTCTGTCACGTACCGCCGCTATATTAGGTTAGGTTAGTTCATTCCGGATTATTCATCTTTCACATAGATTTCATATGTATATTTCATTATTTTTGCATGGACAGTCTCTTCGATGAAATCATTATTTATGAAATCATTATTGATGAAATCATTTATCTCAATCGTTCGAAACGTGTTCTCTCGTCAAGTGATACGTTTATTAATCGACAAAATTAATAGGAGCTGAATTTTTCAGTTTGGTCGGGGAATATTCGTGGAGACCGGCGGCGTTCGTGGCGTTATCACACTGATCCCGATTGTCTCGCTAAATTTATTGTTCCTTCCCTTGCCGCTATCGCGTTACTGGCGATATTTTTTATTGATCGCGTACCCAGAGGTATTATATAAATTATGTATCAGTTTATGCACTGACTTCGATGCGTCCGATTCCCATGGGAACGATGTCACGCTCGTGAATTAATTCTCCTTGGCGAAACGTATCTCTCGTGACTTTCGTGGTTCTATCGCGGTGGCGCCGCGCCGCGTTGCGCTGCGTCGAGTCGTTTTCTTTCCTTTTTTCCCCGTGATATTTATCTTGTGCGCGTTGAATACGAGCTAGTCGAGTACGAGGGAAACCGAGCGCTCGTTTTTACGATTTTCCGTCGAAGGGAACGTACCAATTTTCGGCCACTCTTAACTGTACCACCCCCCCCCCCCTTCAATCGCGTAACGATTTTCATCTTAGACGTTCGATACGGCACGATTACGCGAAGATCGGTGACCAAAGAGCCTTCTCAAGTGCCTTTTATCCCTTGGTGCAAGGTAGCAAATTCACCTCCGGGTTGAAAAGCTGGTTTATTAAAATCACGAGGGTCGTTGCTTATTAGAAATAAAGTCCGCAGGCTATTAATATTCATCGGCTTGTTTCGTCGATAAAAGATTCCTTCTTCCGCGAGTCGGGGAGCCAGGCACAAGTGGCGGAAAGGCGAATTCTATCTTTCTATTAGGTCTCTGTCACGGATTATCTCGTTATTGGAACGATAAAAGGAATGAATCCCTCGTTGGAGTCTAGTGGACGGGACGAGGCAGCTTCGAACGATTGCTCGAAATTGCGTCTCGATTCTCGATTTACAATCTCATCTCGCTTTTATACCGGCTGTGCATAGTCGGTCGTGTAGGTGTACAATAGTTTATGCATATGGTGCCACTTTGCAGCTCAATTCCATCTCAGATTTCTGGCACGTGTCCTCTTAGAATTCTAAGATATTCTATGAATCCGAAGATCGCTTTAGTTCGGGATATATATTGAAATTTGTTCGTCGTGTTTCCACTTGCGACAACTTTGCATTCTTTTGTATCCCAATGTTATTTTCTCCCTTTTTCATGATAATCTTCATTCTTACTGTCTCGTGCCCCGTTGCTTCTTTGTTGATGAGTGTTTATTTCCGATCTGTTTCTAGTTGTCTTTTTTCATTATTATTATTACCGGAATCCCTTTCTCGATCTCCTTACATTGTTTCTTTATCGTTGGAATTTGTTCTTTCTGCCCTTACATCCTCTTTTTATTCGCGCAACTCTTTCTTGATATCCTTGTCTTTATCACTGTCTATTTTTCATTCCTCAGAGTCTTAGAAGGTTGAATTCTCTCTTGTGCTAAAATTACGTTTCCCGATTCGTTTCTCGCGGCAGGATTGCTTTGCCGAATACGGAAATTTTTCAAAACCCAAATTTCATCACGGTAAGCTATTCCGGAAACGTATCGCTTCAGAGACAAATCCGTAAAGTGATAAATTATTTCCTATCGTTAATCTTCGGTTTGAACTCTTACCAACGTCCACGGTAACCGGATAATCGCCAAATCGATAATTTAAAAAAAAGCGTTTACAACAAATTATATTGACATATAAAACTTTGAGAATTTATTTGAAATAATTGATTTACTTATTAAAAGTTCAAAGACATGTCTATATTCAATATATTGACTAAATATATCAAAAGTACCAGCTATTTCAGATAAAACAGGTCATCTGAATATCCTCTCTATTTGTGGTAATACAAAAATCGTCCCTGATGTATTTTAAACTCTTTCAAATGAAAATGGAAGAACTATCTTTTTAAACATCACTTTTTAATGTTTTTTTCAAGATCATTTATATTTCTTACGTACACATGCACGTAATTCTTTCTATTGTACATGTAGTTAACATTACTGTGCATTTATTCACGTAAGAAACTGGGACTTTAACATTTTTAAATTAATGTGAACCTTACGCTCAGCAGGATTCCAGGTCAGGACGACAAGAGAAGTAATCTTAGGATCGTAGACACGTTTAATTTGATGTCTTTATACTGCAATACAAACTCTCCTCCATGGAGAACTTGACGAACAGATAAATGGAAAGGAAAAAATTTTTTCTGCGCGAAGCATTCGGAATACGTTTGAAATACTAACATTAGTTTTATATCCAAGTTGTCTTAAACTAGTCCTATATGGACTATTTTCATGGACTTTGGCGATGATGTTTTTCTGGTTTTATGAGTGACAGTTTTACGTTTCGCACGTTTCTTTCTGTTGACAGTACCAGTTTTGCAAAATTTTTCTGCAGTTTCGCAAAGTTTTAATGAGTTGCGTATACAAAAAAATATTACGTACATAGAACGCAATGGACAATTACGTTTCTAACTTCTGGAAGCCTATCTTGATAAATTTGAACAGCTTCTCTTATTGTTGGACACTATCGAGCTTTATCACAAATGAAAATCGTTCCAACAAAATTATTTTCTTGCTTAGAATAACGGATTATAAATTACATTACGTCGATGCATTAAAGTCATTTCAAAATTATAGTATTTTACACAAATGTATGCGCAATAATGTTAGCTACATGTACAAAAAGATAAAAAAAAATACGAGAAACATTAAAACAAGATATAAAAAACTAGTTCTCTCATCTGCTTCGTCTCTTGAAACTGGTAAAATTATATTAAGCACAATTTTCATATCATGAGAAATAGAGAAGATATTCAGGTGCCCTGTTTTACCACGTGAAACACCTGGTATATTTAAAGACGAATGCAATTTTTAATTTATCACGTGCTCCAGATTCAATATTAAATCTCTAGTAATTTTAAGCAGCATGTATATGTTCCAGCAAGGTATGGATCCGAATGTTAAATTCATGCCGCGTGAAATATCCTTTAGCCTCGTTACGGCTTCAATCGGTAAAGATAGAACGTCAAGTATTTGGTATCGCTGCTTCAATTTGTGTCGCTACTTGTGCTTTAATTTAGGACCTCGCTATATATCGTCGAAGCCACCATACCTGGCGCCGATTCGATCTCTCATAATCGATTGTCCTCGACGATGAAACGGTTATTACAGCGGGCCAGCAGGTAGCCCGGCGATTCAAGTTATCCCGCGAACGTTTATCGCTGTTTGCTGGTAGCGAATGATTCTCGGCTGGAAACAAATGCTCGAACAGGCCGCGGTGACGTTTAATCGAATTTCAGCGGATAAAATATTCGAGTCCGGAGGGGTTACGCGCCGTCGAATCGCCACCCGTTAACGAGCAACAATTAATTCGGATTTATTAGAACGAAGACTCGTCGATCGTCGTGAAATCTCGGTGTTTCTCCCACACCTCGGCGTCTACTTTCTCTCTCTCTCTCTCTCTCTCTCTCTCTCTCTCTCTCTCTCTCTCTCTCGTCACCTCGCATTTCTCTCAACCGAATCGTTTCAATCGTTTCAACGAGCGCACCTGTTTATTCCAGGACGCGCAAACGCCGTGCCGCTAGAAATTCACGTGTTTATCGATTATCCATCGTGTGACGCGTGCCGATCGTTTCCGTTTCGTGATTAATCAGTCCGGCCTGGCCGTTCGCGTTTCGTCCGTAACCACTTCGATTTCCTGACTATCTTCGCGGCTATTCTGCACGTACACGATACATCGGCATGTACTGTGTGTCTCTTGACGAGGAGTTGCAGAAGACGCCGGCGTCGGCCTGTTTCCACCATACATATCGTCTTTGACACGTTCCACAATATGTCGACGTCGTTGGCGACACTCTCGCGTAACATAATCCACGCGTTGCCTCTTTTTAAAGATTAACGAAACTCGACGCTGCACCCTACGACGATAAATAATTTAGGCTCAAAACTGTCCTACCTGTCGCTTAGGCTGCACGCTTCTATCTACTATCTATCCTCGGCAAGGATATTGGAAGAAGGTCTAGGGAACAAGCGAGAAGAAAGAGGCGAGGGAAGCAGCGAAAGGTAAATACATAGACGTTGACGAGGCATAGTCGAGAGAAAGCGTATTAATTCGATTTCTCGGCGTCGATGCGGCACATCAAAGCGAACGGCCGGGAGAACGATCGAATCATATCTATTTATTCGTTCACGCTGAAAACGCCAGCAAGAATTCCACTCGCCAGCCCGGAGGAAGAATTTATTTTTCCGCTATTAAAACGGGGTTAACGCCGATACAGTCGGCGTAATCAGCAAATGAATTTGTCTCTCGACGCATCCTATCGATCGAATGCCTGTTTTCGTTGTACCGTCCGGTTCTAAGTGCCCTCCGGGGATCGTCCGAGTTAATTAATTCTAAAATTTGTGGACATTTCGCCGGCCGTTAATTATCTCGAAACTAACCGAGGAATAATAACTTTCGATCTGATTCGATTCGTATCTCGCGAAGAAATATATCAAGTTAGAAACTATGCACTCGCTACGAATCTTTAAAAACCAAAATATTGAATTCTTTCTCTGTCTCTGTTTCTCTCTCCACCCTCTCTTTCTCTCTCTCTCTCTCTCTCTCTCTCTTTCTCTCTCTCTTTCTCTCGGAGTATCTAACTGACATTTAGAATTTGCAGTAACGAAAGAAGAGATTACTTAAGCAGAAGAAAATAAAATTCAAGAGCTGCATCCGATACAGCACTTACCCGATTATGTTGTGCCGCGATAATTATTCACAAACGATCTTTTCATATTCATCCATCAAAATTTTAATCTCGCGATTAATTTCAAACGTAATCGTTAAATGCATCGGCGCGAAAGAGGAAGACTTACCCGCGACTCAACATCTTGGGAAATTTTCTTTTCTCCCAGAGCTAAAGGCGTTGAGTGCACCAGCTAAAGTCTCGGTTTATTGCGTGGTAAGGTGATAAGTTCGGAGGTTGTATGACAGTACGTAAACTTAAATACGTCTCATCCTCGAGTAACTTTGACTTCGTCGGTCGATCACTTTCCAACCCTATTTGCGTTTCAGTATCCTAAAGATCCCACCCTGAGAGAGAGAGAGAGAGAGAGAGAGAGAGAGTTGCGTTCCCCCTTTTCCAGGCTAAATATACAGCCACTTTAACGCGTGCATTTTCTCTTCTCGCAGGATAAAAACACTCGAAAGAGAAAACTGTTTATCGTTGCGATTTTTTATAATAGGAACGCGTCCGAGGGACGTTCGAAACAGGGACAGGAGAAAGAGTCGCGTAGAGATGATTAAGGGATGGTCGTAAATTTCGATGACACGAGTCTCGAGCACCAGCCTTTGGATAACACTCGATATTCTCTCCCTTTTGACCGAGTGTTTCGCTCATGGTGCACATGACCGCGACGCTACTCTGGCATAACGCGACGATGGGGATTCACCCTCTTTCGTTTCGTTTCAAATCGACGAACCTGTCGCTCGAGAGAACCTGCTCTGCCGCAGAAAAGTATCCAGCAGGAGGGGGGGGGGGGGGGGGGTTACGGGCCGCCGATGGGAAGTTTAGGCGAAAGGCGTCCTCGTGTCGTACAATGGCTCTCGTTGGGCTTACGAGCTAATCTTTTATCTCGACGTGGCACGCGTCCTCGACCCATCTGGCAAAGTTTACGGGGGGTCGATCGCTCTATCGCGAGGATATTACGCCGACGGAATAGCTGCAGACTAACGTTGGTATAACGACGCCGTGAGCTCGGGGAACGGGGGCGCTGTTTGGCGATTTACGCACGCGTTTGCCTTTCCCTTTGCGTTTCCCTTGCTCATCGACTCACGGGATTACATCGAACGAGGTAGCCTTTTATTATGTCATCGTCGAGTCGGTTCTCTGCGAATTAAAACCCATCCGAATGGCAACGAGACGACAATTCCCCGAAGGTGATTTCCGACGAGTTGAAATCACGCGAAGGTGCGAGAATGCGCGCGCATACACACGGCCGATTGTTTCAACACATCGTTCAGTTTCGCTCGGTGATTTTTCTCGCCATCAGCCACCCCGTTGGCTACGTCGTGCACTTTGACTTCCTGCCACGGGATTTCGCGGGATTCCCGGCTTCACTCTTGCCGAAACTTGTTCTCTCCTTCCTATCGAATTTCTCGACTCGAGACGTCTGGCACTGGCGGTCCCTGATTAACTCGAAAGATCGTCCCTGCCGCCTTGCGGCAAAGTTCGCTCGCCCCTCGTGCCGTCTCGTCCTGTCTCGCCGAGACTTTTACCCTCGCCGCCGCCGCCGCCGCCGCTGCTGCCTCCCTCTTCTCGTCGACGCCGAAAGAAGAAAAGAACGTCGTTGCGACAGATAGAGGGCCGGAAAGGGCCGACAGAGGGGAACCACTGGCTAAATGCAAATAACGACGAGCGAATCGAAGATAAAGAGCTGCCTCGTGTTTTATTTTCCTTTGTCGGGAAATCGACGATATCTGTACGAGCGAGAAATGAAAGTAAACAGTCGGTGAGACAGAGGAAGAAGGGGAGCGATTCCGATAGACATCGATCGTGGGTCAAACTAAATGAGGAATCTTCGTTTAAAATTTCAATCCGTTTCCTTCGTCGTTGCATTATTTAAACGCCGCGCCGTACGAAAAGTTGTTACGCGTCCGCGGCGTTTGCAAGTAGGTCGGTCCCCTAACGACTAGCAAATACTCGGCTGCATAATCGGTCAAATTCGACCCGCTTTATTCGCGGACGGCGCATGATTCTCAGCGAGCGTGTCCTTCTCGGAGCGTGTCGACGCCGTAGTGAGAGTTGCCTCGTTCTCGAGGGTAGGGTTCGAGCAGAAATCCCCCGGGAAAGCCAAGGGGAGGAGGCGTAGGATAACGCGCGTACTCGAATCCCTGGGATCGTGAGAAAAGCCGTGAGACTTTGCCTCGTGTCTTTATGAAAGCATAGCACGAGAGAGAAACAGAGAGAGAGAGAGAGAGAGAGAGAGAGAGAGAGAGAGAGTAAATTAGCCGAATCAGCGAGACGAGAACCGATCCCTTGGAATCGCAGTAACGAGTCGCACGCGCGACTAGTCGAATCCCATCCGGCTCGGTCGCGCTTAAACAACCAGTTTAAATAAACTGGCTGCTTAGTGACGAGAAACGGGCTAAACGAACCGTGAGAGAGCACGCGAAGCAAGGAACCTCCAAGCTAGAGACGTGCCTGACCGGACCACGCAGAAATGGGACAGTGAAACGTTTCGCGAAGCCAGTTCCAGCTCTGGTGCGAAAAGGAAAATTTGCCCCGTTGCTTTTCATTTCTGTCCTTTTTTCTTGCGGTCTGCCGCGTAACCACGTTTACTGTTCCAACGAATTTCCATGTCTAGAGGAGAGCACCGCAAGATATACCAGAGTCTCCCGCGTCATAGACGTAACCGCGGCTTTCCCGTTATCTGGCTGTCGTCCCGCTCAATTCGCTGCTCGTTTCTCAACTCGTTTCGCGTCTTCTTTCGCGAATCCGTGGATCAAAATCGAGTTGACGAGCCCCCGTAGACCGACCAAAGATGTTAACGCGTTTCCATCTTGCTGGCGAGTCTCTTGGAATTTCAAGCGATTCCGCTACGCCTATGACGTAACTTGGATAACGAAGCAAGACTACGAGAGAAACGAGTTGAAGTTTCAGCGGAGAAAAGCAGAAGAAAAAGAGGAGAGAGACGCGGTAAACACGGAGGAAGAAGAGAAGCCGGTGATGAAAGGAGGGGGTAAAGGCTGAAGGAAAAGCAACCGGAGAAGCAAGAGAGGGAGGAAAAGGGCGGCTGGCGGGGAAGAGAAAGAGAGGCAAGGAAGGCACGGCCGTCGCACCGCGCCGGTGGCACTGCTGGAAAATCAGACTAATTACTTTGTACGCGTGGCTTTCACTAAAATGGGCTCGCGATTATTTTCCCCGAGTATAATCTCGGCCAGACGCATACTCCGCGGGTAAGGGACTTTATAATCGTGTCGGTCTCCGGCCATGTCCCGGCAAAAGGACGGACAATTCTCCCTTCCCTGACACGAAAATTTCTTGATTTCTTTCCTCTCGCGGACTGGCTGAACCGGCCGTGGAAAACTTGATATTCCAGAAGGTAATCGCGGGAACAACGTCAAAGCGGGGCGAACAGTAGCTTTTTATCGCGGCCAGAGGAAATTCCGATCCATTCCGCGTCTCATCTCAATTACAAGTCTTGCAATTACGGTTACTGCCGTGCGCAAACAAACGGCCGTATAAATTTACATATTGCTGGAGTACAAAAATGGCGAAAAAATGGAGGCCTGAAAATTGATGGGGGGCAACCCCATCGATCGGCCCAAGAATTTCGAGTGGCTGTACGCTTGAAATTTTAACGAGATCGCTGCACTCGCGTGTCTTTATTGCCGGCGCAATCGTGCAAACCACGAAATTCGGTAAACGAAACGAGACTCAAAAAAAGTACATGTTCGTGGCGTGCTGTGCAATGCAGAGTTGACTGCGGAGTACAACGTTGGGGGGGGGGGGATATAATTAGTAGAAATAATAGAATTTCTAAATGACATTCCGCGTGGTATCGTTGAAATTTTTAATATGCTCGAAACCGTCGTTGCGATTCACCGCACCAGTCCGAGTTCGCAACAGTCTTATTTCACGAGAACGATCGCAAAGTTTAAAAAGATCGGTCGATGATCCTCGCCCATCGTACTTATTCATAAATAGCTTCGTTTTCCGTGAAGACGGGCAGACAACGGCGAGCAAAACTTAAGTTTAAAATCGAGTAGTTGCATAGTCCCTTGGCGATGGTAGCCGTATCGCGTTCGAGTGATTCGCGCAATTCGAGCTTAATCGAGCTCGATAAATTCGTGCTACGATACGCTTTGGGTTGCCTTCGTTTACGCGGTGGCCGATCGTTTATTCGTTCGATGGGACGAAACGTTCCGTGTTGTTCTCGCAGCGAAAGGGAAGAAGAAGAAGGAATGGCGGAGAAATGGACGAGTAATCCCTGGGTCGAGGGATTCGATCCTCATCGATTTGTGTCTTCCATCGTGAGAGCGGGCTCCTCCATTATCCGGTGGTGTGCAATGGCTCGTTCTGCAGAAAAACGTAAAGGGGAATTTGACTTGGTAAGAGAGCAAAGAGAGAGAGAGAGAGGAAGAAAAAGTGCGCGATTCGTTCGGAATCGGTGGGGCACGCGTTGGCGCGTGTTTCGCTTTCGGAACGATTAGGAAGGGTATTTGGTATGGTAGGGTTTGGCGAAATGGAACGCTCGGCTGCGATTACTCGGGAATAGCGGAGAGATGCAATTGGCCTTGGATCGGGGTGACCGGCTTGGAAGGTGGACTGGCGGCGTGCATCTGCGAGAGAGATCGATACGAGGAATCGTTGCAATCCACCTTGGCTGTGCGCTCTGCTCGATGTACTTGCACCTGAAGAGGCGGTTTTCGTATGCCGTCGCTCCGCGCTGTTCTCTGTGTATCGGGTCGCACGTTCGCGAATTATTACGAGTCACGTAGGCAGTAGTCGCGGAACGTAGAGTGCTATTATTACGACGTAATATGGTTGAAGCGAATTCTAGCGCCGGAAGCCTGCCCGATGGAAAGAAAAGGGAAAGAGAAGAAGCAGGAACGAGTGGAACGGGGAGGTAAGAAGTAGAAAGGATAGTGGTAAGACGGACGAGTCGCGACGTGGAAACGGCAGAAAAAGGGACGGACGAAGGTAAAGAGTCAGCGGTCGGGTCACGAGGAAGAGAAGGGGGGGAAAACATGGAGAAAAGTATAGATGGCGTATGTGCCGTGAGGATAAGAAGGTAAAACGCAGCTGGAATCGAGGACAGAGACCTAGGAAGGTGCCAGCCAGTTGTCATCGAGCCGAGAGAATAATGGAAATTATCTATGATAGACCGATCCGACTTCAGATCTCGTTCCCGAACACTATCCATCTCTTCAAGATTTGACGGCATACGCGTGAACGAGGAGAATGAAACGGTGCTTTCTCGCACGATCTATCCTCCACCAGCGGAGGAGCCCTGTCCGTTTGGAATTATCGCTCTTATTAGAGAGAATATCGATCGAGTTTAGCAAAAGATTATTTTCATTGCCGGACTCGACTTTTCTTTCGGTCGCTCCCTCTTCTAACGAAAGAATCTTTCGATCTACCGTATCGTTCATTGAAGATCTACTATCGTGTCGTTCGGTGTCGATCGCCAAATCTTCATTGCCGCTGGACATTTTGTTCTCTTCTTTTGGAATCGAAGCTACTATAACCGTATAGGTTATCCGGAAAACGAGAAAGAGAAAGGGAGGGGGGGAGGGGACGGGATTTTCAAGCGGACTCTTTCACGAATTTCGCATCCGTTTTGGCATCGTGAACTCGTCGGCTAAGCTGGCCAACGATCGATAATGTATGCGAGAGCCACGCCGCCTCTCGCCATCCCTACCTCCTACCCCCGTGCCCTTGTGTGGTGCACGTGAAAGAAGATAAATAAAATATTCCCTACGTGCACAATAACGACCCCGGGCTCGTCGATGTTCGCTGAAATTCGGAGATTGAGAACAATAAGAAAATCTAATTGAAAATACACAGATAGATCACACTCACGAGTACACGGTCGTTATCGCGTCGTTATAAGGTAACATGACACATTTTTTAGTTTCTCATAGAATGACTAGAAGCTAGGTGATTTATGCAACCCTTTCGTGGAGCAAAAGTTTGTCAAACGAGTTTCAAAACGACGCATTTTTGTTTCGTTTAGATCTTTATTTGTAACATTCACGTCAATCAAAATCATTTCGAGAGAATCGATCGATCGCGTCGGGATTTCGAGCGAGACGCTGGTCGATCGGCGCTGGGTTGTCGGCGTTTCACCTCGCGTGAAAGAAGAAACGGCGGAGGACGATGGTTTCGCGCAGACTCGCGATCGAGACGACGACAAAGTTCCATCCTCTGCTTTTTAACTCTTTGATCGAGATATTTTTAATCAACGGGTATACCGGACCGCGACGCATCCCCGTGGCCTGTCCACTCGACAGATCAAAGGAAGAGAGCGGGAATCCACCGGCAATCTACGGTTTTTGCGTTTTCGAGCTGTACACGCCGCCCTCTCTGTTATAGGGATGTAAATCGATGATACTCTTCGCGAAACCATCTCTTCCTTTCCCTTTTTGTCTGGCACTCGGGATCGTATACAATTACTTGGTTATGGAAATTCAATGATATATCGGAGAACGCGGAACCACTGTGACTGGCAGCCACTCGAATACTCAGTAGTTTATTGACGGTTGATTTAATTCGCACGCACTTGGCCGAAAAACTCGAGTTCGGTTCATTCGAGTTTTGGTCTATAGATGCTTAACGTGTTTTGCATTGATCGAACGAGAAGGTCAAACGGATGATGCGACACTTTCGACGAAGCTATCCATCTCCCCGACAGACTAACCGAGGACATTTGATACCGTGTCATCGGTGCTTAGCGGTCGCGATTTTCGGTCGCATCTTTTCAATCGACCCGTACAATAATGGACAATAATTCTTCCCAACTATAGGGGTCACGAATTCGGAGAAAAGTTAGGCGGAGTTAGAGGATGAGCGTTTGGACGTAGATAGATAGATAGATAGAAAGAGAGAGAGAGAGAGAGAGAGAGAGAGAGAGAGAGAGAACGAAAAGAGAAAGAAAGATCGAAAACAATTGCGTTAGGAGAATTTTGGCATTGGGCAATTGCTCGAACCCCGAAAATCGAGAGACGAGAGAGACGGAACGATTCGATCGACGATGATAGTTTGTTGGCGTTCCCTCGAGTGGGTGGGACGCGTTTTCTCCCCGGTTTGCTGCGCGTGTTGGGTTTGATTTACGTTTATCTATGTGCCTTTCGGATTAGCGGCGCAGAGAAGACAGTTGGGAGGGGTGGTACTAGCGTGGCTCGTAGCCTCTCTCGACGATTA
Organism: Melipona bicolor; assembly: GCA_030673865.1. Classification (NCBI taxonomy): domain Eukaryota; kingdom Metazoa; phylum Arthropoda; class Insecta; order Hymenoptera; family Apidae; genus Melipona; species Melipona bicolor. The sequence goes on from JAHYIQ010000005.1 coordinate 2,233,693, forward strand.
TCCCGAGGTTGGGGTTGGACCCGGAGCTCGTCGAAATAAGTACGTCGATAAATATCCTCCGTATCTCCTAGTCAGGGTCCAGGATACCGACTATAAAAAGTGAATCGCGCTTCCTCCCTTTTTTCAGCACTGAAGAGACAATTGCGTGCGACCTCCCCTTCCAGAGGCCGAGAAAGTGGAAAACAGCGCGACTCGTCGCGTTTTCTTTCGAGATTGCCATCCATAGCTGTATCTTTATCGCGGTTGAACAACGATCAACCGCTGCTGTTCTTATATGGCTGTGCTTTGTTCGCTCGCGGTTCGGCACGCGGAAACGAGTTTTCATTGGAGTATTCGGGAAACGACCGCGACAAAAAGCGACCAGACGAGGGCATACCGCCTCTGGCTCTTTCGTGGACGTTAATCGCGACGGAAGCCCCGGAACGAAAACTCAAACTGGAATGACAAGCCTAATCCACACGAGAGGAAAGCCAGCCCGATACGGCCGGTAACGGAGTTGCAGAGATCAGAATCCCCGTGACTATCTCCGTTCGTTCGCGTCCTCCGTTAATCTGTCGACCCGTGAGTAACCGCGGAAACAATAACGCGCGCTCGTATCGGTAGCTCGAGAAGCGATTCCCAGGGGTTTGGAGTAAATCCCGATGGAATTGCCCGGTTTCACCTCGGTGGTTGTTCGTTGTCCGCGTTCTTCGACGTTAGCCAGCATAGAGTGTAAGCTTTTTGCGGGCGACCTCAGGTGGTCGAGAGTACGTAGCTAGAAAGCTACGTTTTTTAAAACCCTCGCCACGCCGTGATATAGCTGACGCCAGGGGTCCGCCTCTTAATGAATCTCCTCTCCTCGCCGCTGCATTCTCGAGGGAAGGAGTTTTATGGGATTTCGGAGTTCCGTCAATCCGCGAGGAGAGGAACGACGAGAGGAAAGAGAAAGGATCCGAGTTTCGTTCACTTTGCGTTAAAAAGAAGCCAGAAAAGGATTCTTTTTGCTCGTGCTTGGAGATGTGGCGAAATGCAAAATCGGGCGGAGATCTTGGTACAGCGAGGTTCGTTCGATGGTAGAACGCGTCGCTGTTGGAGTATTCGCAGCTTGGCCATCGGTGTCGAACTGAATCAGCATTCCGTAAGCACTAAATACCGCTAATATCGCGCATGTGCCTCGTACACCCTGATGGATGAGAATTCACCTCTCAAACCGCCTCTCCCTCTCTGGCTGTTTCCTATCTCCGTTTCTCGCGCTCGATCGTTTATCCCTTCCAACGGGACATCGGTTTGAGTGAGACTATACGTGAAAATTGCGTAAGCATTCGCCAACGTGCGAGCGAACGGGCAAACACGCGGATCGCGACTCGATGCATAACGATGTAACGCGGCTGCTGCAACGTGGCCACGCGTAATAATATAATTGATTTGCGACAGTAACGGGACAAGCCTGGTTTTATAATCCGTCCGATCCTGTCCGTTGGCGTTTCGTTGCTAGCGTAGAGGCGCGCGCTCGTCGCGTCGCGTTGCGCCGGGCGTACACCACCGCAACTCCAGAGCAACTTACACTTTCCGCGGTTGCTAATTAAGAAGTAGGTACTTTAATAACGGTAATAAATGTATTGCAGGCTCCCGGCGGCCGAGCCAACGGCTTTATGAAAATACGAGCGCGGCTAGCTGCGTGGCGTTATCGGCGAACGTGTCGTTTTTCACGGTGGAACGATGCAAAGTTGCGGCCGCGTTAACTTAGCAAGCAACTTGGCGGCACGGGCCGAGCTGAAGCTTTTGCTACGGATATGGCGCTCGATTTCACGAAGAAGAAGCCAGACATCAGAGCCGCGTATCTCTCCCGTTCGTGACGAGAGGAGTAATACAAGCCGTGGTAACCGAGGGTCGCGTTCAAAAACTACAAGGGTGCCGCGCTTTCTTTCTTTCTTCAGCCACGCTCCTTACTTTCCACCCGGCACACAGCCGCGCCTCTATATTCCCAGCCGCGTACACTTGGAATTCGCAATCGTCGCGGCTCCGCCGCCACCTACGACGAGACACACGGCCGGCATCGTTCGCATCGGCATCGCTATCGCCCCCCCCCCCCCCCCGTATCACCCTCCGCCACTCCAAACCCTCTTTCAGCCAGCCTACTCGTGATTCCTCGGCGCGGGGAACGGCCACAGGTCTTAAAAATCCCTCGCGGCTACCGGGTTCTTTTGTGTCGTCGGTTACCCGGGCAACCTTCGTTAGTTTACCCAGGATTAAATATGTAACTTCGAATTAGACGAACACAACGCCAATGCCGTTGCCCCGGCCTCCTAGGCCAGACGGATCTTAGACTCGGCTGGGCACTGCGAGCATGGCTGCGGCACTCGTGTTCCGCGTCAAAGGGACAAAGCCGAGCGGAAGTCGAGCTCGGTCCACTCCATCTACCGTCCCAGCGGATCGTCGCGGTTTTCGTCGTGTTCGTTTCTACCGGCTGGGAATGACCGATGTTTCAGCAAACTTCCCTTCCCTTCCCTTCCTATCGGCTAGATTGAAAATCGAATTCGGCGAGTCACATCGCCCGATCTGGCGCCGAGAAACTCGGGGAAGAAAGCAAGCACGGCTGGAAAGGAACGGAGCGCTCGGGAACAAAACGGTGGGCGTTTTGCTTGCCCGTAACAGGGAGAAATATGACCGTCATTATCACGGAGCCACGAAACTTTGAAGCCTCGATTTTTTCCCGAAGCGAAAACGGCAGCGTTACACAACCTCGGCTCTCCAACTACTCCTCGATATTCGAAGTTTTCGTGCTTATTACCGGCTCGCTCCGTCCACCGATCACGTCACGTATTTCCGGTCGTTGCGACGCGTTTCTCGACGCTTTCGTTTCTATGCCCGGCTGGGCGATAACGATCGCTGAAATTGAAATAAATCGCGGATTAACAGGGACGGTTATTAAATGTAGCGAGGATTAGCGTGCGTGACCGAGGTTTGCGTCGTCCGGTTCTCGTCTAACGCGCCTCGACGATCAACAACGACCGCGTCCGACTCGTAGCTGCAACTCGACGACACACCGACACGTAGACGCGAAATCGCGCGCGTCACGCGTGCACTCGTTCCGTGATTCTTTCTCGCCACCGTTCCCGCCCACACCTTACGTAGATCCTTATCATTCCGCCACTGCTCCAGGCGATCGTTAAAGTTCATCATAGCCAGTCTACCTTTCTCCGCAAGGGGTTGCTTTGCGCGTCGGTGGTATTTTTCACGCGAGGAATAGCAGCACGTCGTACGGCAGGAACGAAAACACGCGCGACCACCGCCGTTCATTCACCACCACTGCGACGTAGACGACAACGGTTCCGGTTGCCTCGCTTCGAGAAGATCTCGTTTCGCGGCTCACGGCCACTGCCAGGGACGCCGTGGACCGTTGCGGCTTCTGAAAACAGGGAAAATAGAGAAGCCAAGGGACAGGGCGGCAGTAGTAGGCGGTGGGTGGAACAGGAAAGACCGTCTAATCCGACGGTATCACCAGCCAGCTATTGCGAGCCAGCTTCCGTGGCAAGTAATAACGCCAGTGTAACGGCATCGCTATCGTTGTTCCTCGTCTGAGTTATGGGACTCCATGGTGCGGTGTACCCCCGTACGTGTCATCGAGCCATCCTCCTAATTATGTGAAACGAACCACACCGCGTTGCGTCGCGCGGGGTTGCAACGCTAATGGGAAATGGTAATTTACGATGGGCCGTTGAAGTTGTATCTTCTTCTTCTCAGACTCGTAGCAGCAAGTAGGTACTCCTCGCCAGAACCTACTCGGTCTCGTTGACTGTTTTGGCGCGTCGAATCGGAACGGAAGGAAACGACGACGACGTGGATCCGAGGTGTCGACCGTAGACCAGTGACTTTAGAATCTGTTTTCAATTATATGTTAACTTGTCAATAGAGTACCTGGCTCGGTGAACTAGAAACCTAGTTTATCGCTTCGTGTAACGGGGCGTGTACCTATCCCTTGAAATGGAACGACGAAGTTTGCTAGTTGTTCATCCTTTCGGGAGAACACGGTGTTTAGTTGGTTCTCGAGACAGTCGCAGCCTCGTCGCTGTAGCGGTTAACAAATTTTAATGATGAATCAAGCAGGATCCCCGTAGCTCCGTTGCGCGGACGCCACGGCGCCATTATGAATCTTGCGCGAAAAGACTATAGATGAGCTACTGCGGGAATATCTCACGACTTGACACTTGCTAATATCCAGGGATATCCTGTTATTATGGCGAGATTACGTGCTCTGAAATACATACTCGGTAATATTCCAATAAATATGTCAGCGAGATTAATACGGAACTCGGTCTCCTTCGGACTCGGCTTTATTTGATCTCAATCCGACGATCCGCCAACTAGAAGGTACGGAACCTTGCGAAAACGAATTTTTCACACGGACGGTCTTATCGAGCTGTCTACGTCGCGCGTCGCGTCTTCTTCGAATTGCAATCATTGGAATCGGTCGATAGCACACAACCGGCCTCAAACGTCGCATAATTGGCAAGAGGGAATCTCGCGATAGGGGAGATTTGGCTTGTAGGAAATGAAGCAAATCGGAGTCCATCCTTCGGAATCGGACAGGACGGCGGTAGTCGGTTTATTCGAGCGGGTATAGTGGCGTTTGAGCATCGAGGTCCGCGCGTTCTAATTCCTTGGCGACCCGTTTCCATATCGATGAGCCACGCGCGCGGGGGAAACCGTCGAAATTGCTTTCGGTCCGACGCGACGTATTCGAAACTGTCCTGCGATAGGTAAACGGCAACTCGACGGTTTCAACCCCGACCGAGTATCATCTTTGTTCCCTTGCATTTTTTTCCCTATATTTTGTTTCGACCATATCCCTTCGCTGTTTTTTCACTTTTTTTTTCTTTTTCTTCTTCTTTTTTTTTCATTTTTTTTCCTTTTTTTTTTTTTTTATTTTACCTTGCCCGTTCCCCCGCGCGGAAGCGCGTCGTCGCCGTTGCAGCTAGTCGGCCCGTAACGAAAATTCGATCGGGAACGATCGATCGTGATTCAGCCTCTCGCGGTGTCCACGCTCGCGTGATTCTCGGCGATATACCGTCGGTCTTCCGCGTCATTGGCATCGTTGAAGCGACGATATTTTACGAGGATAAATTATAACGGCCGCATCGGGCTACCCTCGCCGAATATCGAGGCAAACGTCACGCTACCAAACTCTTGCTTTCGATGCGTTAACTCTCCTTCGTAGAGTAGGTCGATGTAACTTCGTTGGCGAATTTCTTCCTCTTCCAGCCTGTAATTATCTCGGAGCTTGCGAAAATCGTCCTTACTTCCGTTCGCTCGTTGGTTAGTTCGTAGAAAGGTTCCAGTCAGAGGTTAGCGAAGGACAATTAGGGCCTCGACACGAGGAATTCGAGAAAGACGCGACGGTCCCGTGAAGAGAATCCGCGCTTCGATAAAGGTGCCCAACGGAGAACATAAATTCGACGATGGTGCCTTTGTGGATAGCGATGGAACTTTAGGGCCAATCTCGGTGGGTGGTGCTCGAGGATCGAGGACGAACGACCTCCACAGAGCTCTTTTCACCAGCCAGAGAACGCTGCTATTCTCTTCTAAAGACTTCCTAGAGACTCCTTTCCGCGGCGCGTAACTTTTCTTTTCGAGCACCGCCCACCGTTAGCGGACATCGGTATCGAGAGGACCGCGAATAAATCTGCTTGCACCGTGACGTGGCGACATTCTCGAGGAAATCCCGATGATTCGTGACGGTGTCGCGACCTCTTCGAGTCCGATGTCTTTTTCTCCCAGCCTTCGTATTCCATGCATTCTCAGCGACGAACGAACGAAGGAAAAGGAACGCTCGACCGTTATAGAAAAAAAAAAGTGGAAGGTTGAAAAGTGCGAAGCGAAGAGGAAATGGGACCGGCGAGAATGGCCGGCATTTCGAAGCGTTCGTCGCGAGGGATGGATCGAAAGGTTGCTCCCCTGTAGTGACCGGCGGCGAGCCGCGTTTCCAGAGCAAAGTTATCGATCGGTTCTATTTTCTGATCGCAAAAGTGTCACGGACAGAAGCCGCGGTTTTTACCATTCGTCGTCGTCGCGACGCGAAAGAATCGCGACTTTGTTCTCGCCTGCGCTTTGCCTAACGAGCCAAGCCGTTACGGAAACGGAAGAATGGCGAATAGAGGGAAGCTTCTGAACGAAGCAAGACGAGGGAAAGGGAGGAGGAGGAGGAGGAGGAGGGGGGGGGGCAGAGGATAGGAAGCGACGAGAACGGACCTCGTTTCGTTCAACGATTGATACCGGCACGGTCGGAACGGGAGCGTCGACCAATTAATCTTATCGTTAATTAATTTGGACGTGGCCAGTGGACGGAGGAAGCAGGGGGAGGAGGGGTGGGGTTGGGTTTTGGGGGGTCGGGGGGTTCGGAGAAGGAGCGCAGAAACGAAGGGGAGTAAAGGAGGAAGAGAAGGTAGAGGAAGAGAAGGAGGGACGAGGGGATATCGGTGAGAATCGATCGAAATCGAATGCGTTTTCGAGCAGTTCAGTTCGATCGAGCATGCGCCATCGCTATCGGTCGCAAAGGTCGCCGTTGTTGTTCGTAAAATCAGTGCCGCAGCGGGAGACACGGAATTACGGTGTAAGCCGTATAGGGTCGTCACGCGATAATACTCGGCACCGCATTAATGTCGGTGCTGCCGGTAATTCCCATTTAATAATCACAGGTCGTATGTTAACCCATCGTATCCGGTAGTCGGACCTAATTACGGCCTCGTCCGAGCGTGTCTCTGCCAATAAACGTTCACGAGTCTCGCGGGACTCGCTCGAATATGCTCGCGGATAATATTTTCATTAACCATCGCGTCATCGAATTAATCGAGAGTACTGGGACAGGCGCCGTGTGCGCCAAGTGGCCCACGAATCTCGTAGTCAGCCTGAGCTTCTCACCCATCAGCTTTGTGTGCGGTTCCATCTTGAATAAAGGAACGTCTTATCTCTCTACCCAACGGAGTATATACCTTCCTTCGACTTCTTTTGTCTCGCGATTTTACGTGCACGCGTACAAAGTAAAAAGAAATCGCTAAGCTCGACGCGGTCTAAGACGCTTTTAACGTTGCACGCTAGCTTCTCTATTCCGCCTTCTCTTTGCCGTTCCTTTCGCCTCCTCTCGCCGCTCGTCACTCTATTTATATTTGTATCGCGTTTCTATTTGTTCCACGCTTTCCTTTTCCTTATTTCCCTTGCGGATTGTGGACACGAGCGAGCGAACGAGCGAACGAACGCGCGAGCACGATCAGCATATACCGCCTCGCGCCGTTGCCTCGTTTTATGCCGTTCGTATCTCAGCGTCGAGTTCTTTGCGAAGGTTAAAGACCTCAGCGGTGGCGAGCGAACACCTCCTCGACGACAGGAAAGATGACTCTGCGACGGTGAGACGGAACTTTTGCACAGAGATCGTGCGAAGGAAAACCGCCGTGCAAAAGAAAATGGGCGACCGATGAAATTGTACTCGTTGATTCGGCGATTATTCTTTTCCACAGTTGCTAACACTACCGAAGAACGCGGGTTTCCAATTTTTATCGTTTTATCGAACGACGAAGAACATGGATTTCCAACAATCGTTTGTAAACAGACGATGAAATTACCTCGATGCTTTTGTCCCAATGACACCTGCCCAGTCAATTAAATAGTAATTACTAATGATTTAACAGCTAAAGCTAGAGTAAATCTGATCAAAAAGCGTAATATGGGCGATAAAATTTAGATAGAGGCAATAATTGTCAAATTACGTAATCGGATGAACGGGGGTCGAAACGTTCAAACATAGAGGCGAATGATCATGACGGAAGAAAGGGAATAAATTTAGATTTTGCGCCGGTGCGCCGCGTTTATATACGTGCAGGTGTAATATCATACGTACGTGCGTATCCACATATTCCAAAACCGCGTGATTCAATTAATTTCAGCTGCTTAAATCGCTCGTAAATCGTTGGTCTCGCGTGAAAAATTGTTTTAAACAACGAAACACCATTAATTCCTAAAAATTTCGTCCACTGCGCTAACTTTTCCAAACATTGGACGAAAATGTCTAGCCCGAATATTGTGTCGAGTGGAACCGTTTTCTCTACTCTCGTGGAATTTTCGTCGCACGCGTCATAAACCAGGATCGTATCTCACTTTTCACCATTACTAAATTTCATCGTTACGGATACTTGTCACGTTCACTGACGATTGCAATCAAACATAGCTGCGTAAATAACTTCCATAGATTTTCGTTGCCGGTAAATTCTGCTATATCAAAAGTTGCGTTTATAAATATTTCCCGTATGGAATTCGAAATTGATCCAACAACGCAAGTCAATCCTCAGTTTCATTTTTGTTTTCCTCTGATCGTTGGAAATGTTTGAAAGAATTGCGCTCAGCTGGCGAATAATTGAAATCCAATCCGAACATACATTGTCCCAAATGTGTAAATAGAACTGGAAATCTCCCACAGACGCAGAATCGTTGCTCGAAATATCGCGAACTACAAATATCATTATAATATCAACATATCAAGTTTAGACTGGTCGATAAGTCAGTGATTGGTTAAAAAGTCAGTGATTTTTGCCGCTTATTTTCCACTTAGCCAAGACGCGACCCTAATTTCCAGCGACAAAACGGTAGAGATATTGACCTGGTTTGAAATTTGGTATTGTCGAGAGAGAGAGAGAGAGAGAGAGAGAGAGAGAGAGAGAGAGAGAGAGAGGGAAAAGAGAAAACTGAGGGCCCACGCGAGAATATCGAGGATCGCCGGAAGCAGAGGTGCCTGCACAATTGCAATTGCCTTTAAATACAAATAGACGAACCCCTGGCATTTCGTCGGCGATCAACGAAGTTATAATCCTCCGTAATGGCAGATCGGAACGCACGATTGTATTTTATTCGATGCTGGGGGCGCGTGGTCGTCCGATTCTCCACGGCAAATGACACAGGGGCGACGTTAAACGGCCGCGGCGAGTGGGGAGGGGGAGTGGGTGGGGAGGGGTGGCGGTGGTGAAAATAGGCGATGGAGGGAATGTAGAAGGGGATGAACGCGAGGGGAGATCGAGAAAGGCAATCTCGTTGGTAATTGTCCGTGAGCGGTGCAAAGATTGCGACCAATTTCTGATCGTCCGTGCATGCGAAACACCGCCGCTCTTTTTTTTTTCCCATTCCTCCTCCTCCTGCGTTGTCGTCAGGGATAGTATTCCCGGCGCGTCTTGTCCCTGTGCTTGCTTACCGATTGTCTCCGCTAAAAAGAATCCCTCGCGGCTTGAAACGTGACGAACAGATCGCGGACACGTACACCAGGGCTGTTTCGGTCGAATAGATCCGTTCCCCGCACGTTTCAGGTAAGCATGTCGTGGAAAGAGTCTGGAGCGGGGCCAAGCCCGACCGAAAACCAGTCCGCGTACGAAACTAGATGAGTAAAGTCAACCAAGAGGAAGGAAGAACGACGTTGGGAAGCCTCGAGACCGAGAGTGGAGAGGTAACCTGGAAGAAATAGAAAGGAAACCAGAGATAGAAAGACGAACGGAGAATGCAGCGCGTGGTCAAAGTTTTCTCGAACGACGGCTAACGACCCGTGTCCGATCGATCGTCTCCGCGACGATTACGTTATTACGCGATGATTCTCCGGGAGGAAGTCGACGCGACGCGACGCGACGCGACGCGACGTAACGTCAAAAATTCCCAGAGAGTAAAGAAGATCTCCGCCCGATCGAAACGGATTTCGGGGGACACTTGCCCGGTTCGTGCGGATCCTCGTCTCTGTCAGCCGGCTTTAACGAAACTTTCGCGACTCTTTGGCTCTCTCTCTCTCTCTCTCTCTCTCTCTCTCGCGTCTACCGAGAGAATTTTCCATCGTTCTTTCGTGGAAGCTGAGCTAGAAAAACAGGCAGTCAGGTAAGCGCAGTCAGGTAACACGGCGATACAAGACGGACAAGAACGCAGGCGCGCGGTCGCGCCTACGAGACGCGGTTTACGGATCCAGCTATCGATTTGGTTGTCATACAGGTCCCTCTCGAGACTCGATGAATAAAAATGACATGCTAACGAGCATGGTTCAGTCGGCTGAAACTAACTCCGGTAACGCGCGCGCGAGAAACGCTAAGCGACGTTCTTCCCGGCGCTCTCGCGTCCCTGCGTCCCGGACGAAGCCGTTTTGGAAACCAGTCGCAGAACAGAAGGGAATCTAGAAGGGAACGTGGAAGAGAGTACGGGGACGGGAACGGGGACGGGGACGGGGACGAAGACGGTGAGATGGGACCAGGGCCGAGGGGAAACAGAGAAAAGACCGAGGAGACTGAAACAGGAACGGGAGTCTCCTTCGAGTCACCGATGCGATTAATATTCGAGCGATCGTTCGCGTGGAAACGGATTCACTGCTGTTTCCATCCCCGGACTCGCAAGAAACACCAGAGAGACACTTTACACGCCAGAACGAATAGTTTGTCCTTTCTTCGCGGTGCTGATACTCACGTAGTACACGTAGCACAATGGAAATTCGAGAGTATCTGCTCTGCGCGATGTTACCCGTTACCCAGTACACATACGTGCGAGATATCGTGTGCGTTTCGATAACAAATTAGGCGGCTGCATTGCTGCCGGAATATTAAGGCGAGTAGGAAGTAACACCTATCGTTATCGACACTATTGATATACGAGTTGATTAGTTGGCTGGGTTCTGGTTAGTGTCGTGTAACAACTAGAAAAACTCGACACGAGCGTTACGTGCGATTGCGCAGTAAAGCACGCGTGTAACTTGTACCTTTCTGGGTACTCATTACGCCTTTCTCGATAAATTGATGGAAATGGCCGGGGGGAATTAAGGGGCGACTGGTGTCACGAAACCATAAAAAAATTGAAAAGAAGTTTGTGATTACGACCTTTGGCATTAACTTGAAGGAGATCGTGTTTGCCAACGGACACTCGTGACTAACATTTGTTTTCTACTTTACTTTCCAACAAACAGAACACTCGAACGCGTAATTGTCCGTTATCCTTTGTTAAGGGCAAACTTTCGAAATTACCTGCGGCCTCCTTCAAAGACAAACGACCGCGAAACCAAATACCAAGGGTGCTTTCCAAATGGAAACAACGGTCGAAATGGAAACTCGCAAGATGTGTCGAACATCTTGTCTCGGGGCAGAACATATTTGCCCGTGGTGCAGGTCGGGAAGACGGCGGCGCAAAGTCACGCGATGCGGCAACTTCCGACGAAAGATTAGAACTCGCGTTCTTCCGGTTGACTCGCCCATTCGCCTTATACGCAGAGGATACTGAAATTTTTTTTTATTTTCCGCGGTACTTTTCCAATTACCTCGGACTACAGACTCGCTACGTCCATATTCCTCGTTTTCCCATTCTCATTTCACCAACGTCCTTTCGCGTTCCCGTCGTACGCGTCGCGTAATGAAAAAAGGCCGTTGAAGAGAGAGCCGGCGGCGGATCGCGACGTCCGTCTCGAGTTTTGATTAAAACTAAACGGCGAATAAAAATTCCGCGGCTGGCACACGAATAAAGTCGTGCCGAGGAAGAGGTTGGAACAGTTCCGTGATACCATCACGGTCGCTGCGAGCGACTGAATGAAAATGGATTTCTCGTGATCGATCTTTCGCAGTTCACGAAAGAATTACTCCTCGTCGCCGGCGGGGAAGCATCGAATCTCCAACGATCATCAGGCGAAATCTTTCGAAACCGGATGAAAAAGAGAGAAAAAGAGAAAGAGAGAGAGAGAGAGAGAGAGAGAGAAAAGTTGGCGAGATTCGAAAAAAAATAGCACGATTCTGTTGGTTCGCGACCGGAGGAAATATAAAGTTCGATTCGAATCGAAAATCGATGTATCGAGGATGCTTCCGTTAAGTGCTATTCTAAGTATCCTGGGGTTCCTTCCTTCGAGTATCGTCGAAGAACGACGAGCAAAAAGTCTGCCAGCAAATTTTTACGCGGAGGTAATTTCCAACAAGCATCTTGTTTACCTGCTGAACTTGAGTCAACTTCACCGTCGACTATTGAAGAAACGGAAGACAAACAAATGCAGGTTATCGTTTAAATCGGGACACTTGCGTTTTTCTCAGCGAGGGACACTCCTCAAAGACGTCCGCGACAAAGATCAAGGACGAAAGAAGGAAGTCGTACGACTTCGGAACTCGCGGATGACCGAGTTACGGAAAAACTGCAAAGAAAAAAGAAGTCGAGCGAGAGATGGCCCAAGATTTCGAGAAGATCCTCGCAAAATCCAGTCTAAGCAGCAGAAAGGTCGTATTAATTTCAGAAAAATCAATCACGATAGAACAACCGTGGTTACGTTACGATAAATCGTCACGAAAAACGGTTCGAGACACGAAGAAGCAAAACAATCCTGACCGACAGGCACATTAGGAAGACAGAACCGATTTATCTATCGAACAAGCCAACGTTTGCTGCCATTTTCCACGATTCTCGAATCCCACTTCGCGAAGCGTCCGCTTCTGTTGGAACGATGGAAAAAGACGGAGGAAGTGGAAGAAGGAGGAAGACGGAGGTCAGGTTCGTGCGGCCGGAGTTCATTGGACTCGGTGTGTCGGATCTAACGACGAGGCAAACTGACGCGAAGGAAATCGTGGTCCGCTACTCGTTTTGCTGCCATCTTTTTCCGCTGCCCACCTATTCCTTTTTATTCTGCCCTTTCGAGCGAGGCAACGCGAACCGGTCGAGCATACTCGCTACCGGACCTTTGCCGTCAACGACTGTTGACCTCTTCTCTCGGTCTCGTGTCTCTTCACCGCGAAGACGAATTTTCTCTTGGCGGTCAGTTTCCCCAAAAAAAGACGAAGAACAGAGGCGAAAAAGAGGGCGGAAAGAGATGGTGCGTAAAGCCGTCACGGTCACGCTCGTTAATCGCTGGTCGGAGTTGCGCAGGTCTGCACGTGCGACCTTTGGCGGTCGCAAGAAGAGGAGAAGCCGAGTGGCAGGCCTCGTAAATAACGTACCGGCTGGCTGTGCGCGTTTTCGTTCCGACTGCTTCGGGAAGTTCTTGCGAAGGTTCAACAAAGAGGGAGGGAGAGGATCGGCCGTGGCGCGGGTCACGAAGATCAGGCAAGAAGCTTAGCCGCGTTTTGCCAGCCAGGTTTTTTCGCTGTTCGAACGAAACGAACGGAAGGACGAGTGTCCTCATTTCGCGCAGTGTCGCCACCACCGCGCCGTCTGCTTCCGGTACCACCAGACGGTACCACCTTCGCCGTGATCGTCGACTGAAGAACTGAGAACGGTTTTTATTCGGTCGGCTAACCGCGGCAAGTACTCCGACGACAAGCGGAAGCGTTTAGCGAGCCATTAAAGTCAGCTGGCCGTTACGATAATCGAGCAAATCGATTTATATCCGACTCCTGACACGGAGTGGCTCGCCGATCCGATAAATCGATCAATTCTCGCTCCTCTTTTCCAGGAGGCAACCAGAAGGAAAGGAAGATTCCGGAGAAAAAGAACGAGTCACCCGCTAAAACCCATTGCCACTGGGAAGCGCTGCATATACGATCAAGATCCGACGCCACCGGTCCCTTCCGCCACTGCATTTCAATAAACCGTGGAACTCACGATCGTGTTTTCGCGCGTTATTCCATCGACGGCTCGAGTCTCGCTCGGAAGACGCGACGAAAAACTCACCGTTCTGATGGGTTCGTACGACGTAACCACGGTCAAGGGTCGAAATTCGTAAGCGACCCAATCCTCAAACGAACGACGGCTGGGATCGTTGGTCGAGTCGATAAGTCGGTAGATAAACGATAACGTGTCGCGATCGGACACGGCCGAGCCACGCAAACACACACACACACTCACACACACACACACACCTGTCGTTCGGCACGCGTTCGTCGACGACCGTTACGATAAAACGCGGGTACGAGTGCAATTCTGGAAAACCGTTGGCTCGATTAAATGCCCAGCCGGAGAGTGGTTTCCTCGTCTCTGGCCTGGCCACCGAGCGAAACGAAACGGAACGGAACGAACAGAAAGAGAAAGGACGTCGTCTTTAAACCGCGCCCTGCCGCTCTTCCATGGAGATTTCAGTTGAACGTATGCTAATTTAAAACAAGTAACCCATCTCTACCACCCCCAGGAAGTAGGGGGAAAGAGTAACTACTTAGTTAGCAGGTGTAACCCATTACGCAGAACAAAAACAATACACGCGCGCTCGTTTTACTTTCGGGGGGGGGGGGGGGACGTTGGTGAAGCTGAAAACGGATTGTAGAAATCGTTAAGGAGCGCGTTAAAAGTAATCAGTTGCAATGACTCTGAAAGTCCCTGAGCGCCAATTAAGAAAAACAGAAACTCTCCGCCAGATCTCTAAACCCGACCTCCGTAATTAGAACTCGCAATCCGACGAACAATTATCCCCGGCGCGTGTACACTCCGGTTGCTTCGTAGTTACCTTTCTCGATCGTGTTTACCGAGAACCGTTGCGTCGAAAACGAGGTTTACCTCTTTGATACCCGATTCCGTCTTGTTTCGTCACGGTACTTCGGTGCACTTTCCAAATACTCCAGGGAGAGCGGAGACGCGCTGCCGTTCCTCGGTCGGTTGGTGTTGGTTCTCTACACGCGGGACAGAGAACGCGACACTCGAAACGAGTCACCGGCAGCTGCGCCTCTTTCGTCGTTCAACCGATACTCGACTTGCCCCCGCCGTGGCATCCCCCTGCGTTCGCGCCGTCCCTCGCCAACTCTACCATGGAATCACCGTTTTGTCAAGGTTTTCCTTGCCTCGTAATTCCCAGAGGTGTCCTCCGAACGTGTACATACGGTCTCGATTCACTGCCCCCGGCCACCGCCGCTGCCACCAACACCAAGATCGCTATCGGACCCGAGCAATCAAGGCGTCCGGTAGCCTCCCACGCGGCCCCGACCCTTTCTCTCGATCCGACTGAAACGCGAGAGAAAACGCTTTTATTGCGAGGTGCTCGTACAGGCCGTGCGAACGGAAGTGTTGGTCACGGCTCGTCGAGTCGCCGCCGCCGTCGTCGTCTCGCCGTTCTCGACCGTTGCATCGCGTTGAGACCCGATTCCTCTTCGACTCGCGTGCGGCCGCAAACTTTGCCCTAACCTTGCCGGCGCCCTAACCGTCTTCGACGCGAGACGTTCACCTTCGAAGCATTCCTCTTCCGTTCCATTCAGATTCTCGCGTGTATTCCCTGTTTCGCGTCTACTTACGCCTCTCGAGGATCCTCTCGAGCGATCGTCTATTGGCATCGAGGAGCAGGTTCGCCGTCGATGGAACCGCAACTACGTAGCCTCGCGTGGGAATTCCGCGGCGTCGATGGAAGGAAGGTGGTGGCTGCGGTGGATCCGGATTAGTCGGTGTCTGAGCGGCGAAGGGTCGTGCATGTACGTCGGGCCGGGGTGCGCAACAAATTTCCACCGCGTTTCGGGAGCTTATTAAGCCGACGAGCCGAATCTTGCTGCCGCAGCGAGCACTTAGCCTGCGCGCGTAGTATCGGCCGCGACCTCAAAGAGCTTTCACGACTCGCCTCCTTCTTGCTTCTCGCTACCGTTAACGATCCCCCCACTCTCTCGCCCTCTCTGCATGCTCTAACGACTGCGCGTCTACCTTCCGGGACAGAAAGCCGAGCTTTATTTATCGCGATAAACGTTATTCGCCGTCCTCTCGGCCATCTTACAAAAGGATTACGAGGTCCCTTTACCGCCCCTGTCGGCTCCCCAATCTCGCCGGGCAGCTCGCCTTCGACTGATTTGTGTCTCTGCACAACTCCAGAGGGGCCAGGGAAATACCCTAGGCTTCTCGAACCGTTGGCCGGCTCTCCGAGCTACGACAAATTCGACACCCGATTCTATCAGCGACGATAAGCGACGTGGCTGGTTCCCGTAGGGCAGGGGAATCTCTCTCTCTCTCTCGATGTGGGATCTCCTCTGCACGAGGAGAGAGGTTTCAAGAGCTCGCGGCGCAGCTGTTTCAATGCTGAACCGCTCGCGAAAGGAAGATAAGCGCCGTTCGAAAGTAATATCACTGATCGGTCCAACAGCGTCAGCTCTTTCCCGATTATTTCTTCCAGCCGAAGAATTATCCGCTTGTATCGAGGAAATGCCAAGAATTTATTTATTTATTCAATTATCCGACCGTGTGATGGAAAGGAACAAAACTGAGAAAAAAGCACGGCAAGCTAACCGACTGGAAGGTACTGCTATCTGACAGCAACCCCTCAACGATCGAAAGTAAGTCATTATTCTCTCTCTCTCTCTCTCTCTCTCTCTCTCTCTCTCTCTCTCTTTATGTGGATGAAGAAGATTTATGTAAAATTTTACACAGGTGTCCAAACATACGCCATCACAGTGTGGATTTATATTAATACATACTATGTTTATTTGCGTTATGAAGATAAACTGGATGTTTATTGGCATTAGTTTGTCGAAAAGATAAACTCTGAATACATACGATATATAAATAATAGAGAGTGAAAAAATGTCAGTTTATATTATATGACAATATGTATAGAGTTTGTCGCTAAGGAATTACGTATTATATTAAATCTTGCCGTGTAAAAAGGATTCAGATTTTGCTAGCGAAGTTCGCGAACATTTACCTTTGTAAATATCTGCTTTTTAACAACATCCGATTCGTCGTTTCTTGATTCTAGAAAAGTCTTATTTACTCGAGCATAAGCAATATCGAGTATTGCGTGTCACATATTCACGTGATAGCCCAACAGCCTTGGCAAAAAATCGAGTAAGATTTATGAAGAACAGGTTTCTTACAAGAGAGAAAGGAAACCTCGAAGGGATCCATAATTGCGTTGAAAGCGAGACTCGTTGCAACGCGACGGTTTGCTCGTCTTTGATCAACCTTCGAAAAATTTCTCGCTGCCGTATCTCCATGGAAATTCTGCGGAGGAAATCGAGCTCGAACTTTGGATACTTGGGATACTTCGTTGGAGAGAGCCGGTTCGACGCTGGGAATTTTTACGCGACGTTGTTCCGCTTTTCCCGGACGGGAGTGTGGCGGTCGGTGTTCGGGGGCGGGTTTCCAGCGAAGCTGAGCGGTAGCGCCGATTCCCAGCCGGGCGATCGAGTATGCAGGCACCGTGGAAACTTTTCCAATCGAGCGGAAACTTTGTTCTCGTAATTAAAGCCGCGCGAATACTTAATGGATTCGCGCCGGCCCATCGATCGTTTCGTCCTGCTCTCGCGACATACGCGCCCTCTCCCCCCAACCCCCTCCCCCGCCCTGCCCCCGACCTTGGGTCGTCGAAAAAAAGAAACTCGTCACTTTCGCACCACGACGAGTCATCGACGAGGAGGAGTCGAGCCAAGATGAAAGTCGCAAGAGGAAGCGCGTCGCGCGGAAGAAAGTTTAGCTCCCGTATCACGCGAAAGGATACAACAGCCCCGAGAAGACTAACGAAGAGACGTCCAGGGAGCTATTTCACCTAATTTAACTGCGAGACCTACGCGAGTGCCTGAGGAGGACCGAGTCTCTGGGGCCTTGAAATCGCGAGCACGTGAGTCTGCTTCGCAACCGCGACTTTGCACCGGTTTGAGCTTTTCGCGAAATAATCCTGAGGGGGGGGGGGGGGGGGGGGTAAACCGTGATCAACGAGCTTGATTATAAATTTATTAAAGCGACGCTGAGAATTAATATTTCGGATGATGATTCAGACACGATGTCTTCGCTTCGTATTTTGTTTGTTTCTTCCTTTAGGGTTACGCGTACCGGCGTTCGTTTCGCATCTCTCTCTCGTGTATTTTACAATAAATTTTGTTTGTTAATATTTCCCATCCGTTTATCTACATTCCGGGCTTGCCGTTTACATAAAATTTCATTAAAAGCTCCTCGCAACTTCTCAACTTTTTCAACAAACGGTATCTGGGCGCCGTTATTCCATTCGCGTGGTATTCGGCGCACTCGAAAAAAATCATAAAACACTCAGGCTCGAGCGCAGCGGCCTCTGTCAGGTATTAAAGTGACTCTCTGCTCTTTTCTCACTTTTTAGAGTTGAAAACGCGAATGTTTCAGATTCTCCGGCAATTTAGCCTATCGACGCTCTTTCGATCGCGGCCAGCCTTCCCTCGCGGTCCCGGTTAGCTGGAAGCTCAAACCTCTCGCTCCGGCCAAGAGTCGACTGTTTAATTAATGGATGGAAGTAATTAAGAAGCGAGAATCTCCCGCGGGAAGTGTCGGATGTAACGTGACCGGCGTATTCTCCGGAGCATATACTTACGTGTCTTTGGTTCGCCGAGTATTTGCGTTCGCTCCGCCGCGAAACTTCCGTCTTCGGACGAGTTCCGCAGAGTATTCAAAGGGGATTCGATTGGCGGGAAAAGGAATCCGGTTAAGAATCCAAGGTGAGAGGGACGAGGATAGGAAAGACGAATCGAAATGGAATTTATCAAAGGCGTGTACGTCGAGGACAAGGTTTTTGTCGCGATTCGGGCACGAGAGCGCCTAGGTGAGAGCGCGTTCGCGAGAGGCTGGACAAGGTACGAGGCGGAATCGTGAACGTTACACGAAGAAGGACGCGGCAAATGCCGGGGCTGCGGCAAACGGAATGCCGTAAATCTCATGTAAATTCGGGCCGCCGCTTGATTTGCAAGCACAATGCCAGACAATTGTACGGTCTACCATCGAGCGGCCGGATGCGGAGTCTGCGAGTTTCTCCGGTCTCCCTGGTTAACTTCTCCCGTAGACCCGTCCATTCCACCCTCGCCCCTTTCCTCGTTTACCATTCGTCCCACCGTCTACCGATACTTGGTTCCTCTTGCTCCACATCTCCGACTGCATCTCCCTGCCCCGGACACCGCGTTCCTAAACGTTTTAACGATCGTTTCCTCGTTCGTTCGCGCGTTTCGTTTCAGTTCGTCTCGTTTCGCGTTGTTCGTTCTCTCTCTCTCTCTCTCTCTCTCTCTCCCCCTTTCTATCCTTCTCTGTGTCTTCCTCTTCGTTTCCTCCATCACGCGCGCGAGTTTTTCGCGTCGTTTCGTCCACGCCGCCGCGCCGGCAGAAATATGTTTCGCAGATAAAAGAGAATCTCGCGCACAGGGCGATTTACTGGCCGAATCGACGCCCGTAAAACCACGTCGCGTTAACGCAATGGGAAGCGGCTTCCACCGGGGGTATATCTGTCCGTGGTCGGTGACGTACTCGCGGCGAAAGCGGCCGCCGCGAACCCACCCACCATTGGAATTCGCGCCAGTAATTCACGTTGTCCCGCAGCTGCACGGGATACCTGCTGCTTCGCTCCGATCCGTCTCCCGTTAACGACCGTTTGAAACCGAGAGACCATTCCTTGTCCACCGATTCAACGACTTTACTCGCCGACTTTGATCGTCCGCCTTTGTGCCATCTACCGACTGCGTCTGTGTCTGGTCTGTGTCCGAACCTGAGAAACGGAACAGAGCCACTCTTCGAGCTGACAGTTTCCGGTGGATCAATCGTTCCTGCTGCTCCTGAAGCAGAAGCGAGCAACGTCATCACAACCGTGTGTTCACGGGACGAGATGCGACCGATCGCATTTCCCGTGGGACGACGATGACGATGACGACGACGACGACGACGACGACGACGACGACGACGACGACGACGACGACGACGACGATGCGAGACTCGGAAGCGAGAAGGGACGCGCGTACTTACTTACGCACGCAGGTGGAAGTGTGGCGCGAGAAATAAACGTACCGACGCAGCGCGGCGGCCCCGCGACTCGACCCGTCTCACCACTCGGGGGACATGCGCGCATCGCGAGGTCAGTCTCTCTCTTTCACTCGGCCGTGAAACGACGAGCAAGACGAGAGAGTCAAGCGGGCCGCGATCGCACTTATCCGCCGGCTATCAAGGTGCCAACCGCGGTAGCCTCCGCCGCGTTCTTCCGTTCTGTTTCGTTCCGTTCTGCTTCGCTCCTCTCGTTCCCTCGCCGCGCGAAACACGCGTGTCTCTCTCTCTACGTTTCGCGAATATCGTTTCGCCAGTCGGGAAGCTCGGTCCTCGCGAGTCACGTCGGCCTTGCGCCTTCTCACGCCAACTGCGTCGCAATTCCCGCGCTTCTCTTCTCCTTTTGTTTTCGACATGACGAACAGAGGATCGAGGACGATCCAGGCCTCGGCTGCGAGTACACGTACACGCGAGCAACCTTGCGACAACTCTTTGACATAAAAACTTTGGCATTTCGACGAAGGAGCAGCGACTCATGCTGCCAGAAGCGTCCTGTGTCATTAAGGGAACGATTGGGTCATAATTGCTCCGCTGTATGCACAGTGATATCGTTTTCATTTTTGCGACTACACGCAAATCTAACTGTAACAATATCGGTCGTCCAGATAGAGTGGTCGCATGTGTTTTGGTGAGCGTAGACCAGGGAAAGAACCAGTCATCGTCGAGTGTCCGCGATTCCAGAGAATCATGAGATTCGCGAAGAGATCGAGTCACCGTTGGACCCTCCTCGCGTTGCTGACAACTGTAGGTGAGTGCTTTGATTTTTTGTGCCCATTGGGCACGTTCGGTTTTTTCGGCTCACCCCTGATTTGACCCCCAGCCGATTCTTGCCGCGCGTTAGATCTCGCCTGACTCTCGCCTACTCTTGCCCGTACTACGGTCTCGATCCCTGCCGCATCCTCGCGACTCATCGCGACGAGTCCGCGCGAATCTATCTATCCGGCTCAACAGGTTCCCTTGCCCTCTTTGATTCTCTTTTCCCGCGGCTCGTTGCGGAGAGAGCATCGCGATTGCACATTTACTACGCGTATGCATACAACGCACGCACGTACACACAGACGTGCATCCGCGTATAAAAAAAGAAGCAGATAGACGGAACAGTCGCGTGGTAAAGTCGCTCGATAGAAATTCGATAACTCGAATGGAGCTTCGTTGCAAATGTTACGACACGGATGAAGCGAAAGAAGCTCGGAAGGAGGAGAAGAAACAAGAAAATAAGAGGCAAAGAAAGAGTATCGAGGGAAAGCGAAAGGCTGGTTGTTGGGACGTGGCCAAACCGCGAGGATAAAGTCCGAGTTTACGAGTAGAAAGACGTCTTAGGGGATTATCGGGGAACCGCGCGCTTCTCATCGGAAAGAGAAGCTGCGTCTTTTTCCGCGAACCAGCCTGCACGAAGCGCAAGCTGATCCAAGGGCTGCGCGGAGAATGCAGGGCGACATGTCGCGGCAAATGCTGCCGCGTCAGGAATTCGCGTTCCAGGCAAAGCGGATTTGCCCGCGAATCGCTCCGCGTTTCTCTCTGACCTCGTCGGGTTTCCTCGCGTAACCCAAATAACGCCATTTCTATGGCTACATTGTTTCGCTTGGAAGAAGTCGTCGGTGAAATATTCACGCCCTTCGAGCCGATGGAGAAATCGAAACGAAAGCGAAAAGCGGCGATTTTTCGAGGGACAGCGATTAGGCCTGGCGTGGGTATCCTTTGAGACGGAGATATCGTCGTGTAACGAAACTGGGAAATTTAATCAACTTTGCATTCCGTACAGAAAAATATGAAAAACGATCGCGTCGCATCATTAGAAATGTAATCTCTCTGAATCGCGTAACGTCGTCCGCTGTGAAACTGCAGCGACGTTGTCTCCCCTTGTACCAGTCCTTAGCGCAATGCCTGGTCTCGCGGCGATTTATATCCGTCACGATTCTCCGCGAATAAATTCTCGTTTCCGCCGTCCGTTGTTTGTCGAACGTTCCGCGATATCGTTCGACGAACACTCCCGACTTTTCCAATCGAGAAAGCCAACCCACCTGGCTTTTCGTTACGGGTATCTCATAACGAGACTCGGTTTCGCGAATTTCGATTCCCTTCTCCTTCCTGACGGCGATACGTTTCGCTCGTTTCGCGATCCCCGCTTGGCGCAGGAACGACGTTGACGGACGCGACCGCATTTGATTTTCGCCGTGCATCGGCTACTCGATATCCGCGTCGGGGATGGGACGCGAAAGGGAAACGAGCCCGCGGAATAACTCGACGCTACGCATTAGCCTGATTAAAAGCCAGGCTGGGATCGCTTGCGTTTAATGGCGTTTCTGGGAGGGAGAGAGAGAGAGAGAGAGAGAAATATATATATATATATACATATATATATATATATATATAGAGAGAGAGAGAGAGAGATGGTGGTAGTTGTTGCGACGCGTTCGCGTCTCTCCTCCTCCTTCCGTCGATTTTCCTCGATAAATCAACGTGAACCTCGTTGCGCGACTGCTCACGCATCTCGAGCATGCCGGGGTTCTGGTAATCCGGTTTTCAGGTTACGTCAGGCACAAAACGTCGCGCGCACGGAAAAAAAAGAGGTGCGAGGAAAATATGCGGGCTAAGCCGGCCGGAAACGTGACCCAGAACGGCTGGCTAGGTTAATCGCGGTTGCGGCAAACGCGGTTTCTTAAAATTAACGCTTTAATCGATGGAAAGTCGGCGCGTGCGATTCTCCGAGGTACGATCAGACGCTGGCGCCCGAGATCCATAAATGGCAGGCTATTTTCATATTTTCGCCTCTTCTTCTTCTATGTTTTCGCACTCGTTACGCGAAACAGTTGCCACCGATGATCCGAAACCAATCACCGTGCCTGGCCCGTTCGTTCATTCGCTATAATCTCGCGGACGACGAAAAAGCAGACCAAGCCTATTCGAGCCTCTCGACCATCGGCGAAACGAACAACGAACAAACAGACCTGCGAGTTTAGAGAGTCTCGTTTCGCGAGCACGGTTAGCCGTTAATCCAAGCTTCGGTGAAATCGATGCCGCCGGTCAGAAAGTGATATCATCGATGGGGAAAAAAAAGAGAGGAAATAAAGGAAAGAAAAAAAAAGGAAACAAATGGGAAAAAAAGGAAAAGGGAAAAGCGATTGCCTGGAAAAATCGAGCAACGAATCGGTCGAGCGGAACGCCATTGGAGGACGGGCGACTGTATTTCAACGTGGCGACCACGAGAATCGAGGCCGCCGCACCGCGTGGAAAACGGCGCGCGTCCACGAAAATTCGCAGGCCGTTGCCCCCTCCAAGTTGGCAAAGGCGTTAGGCGGTTAAACGGTTAGCTGTGCCCCGAGCAATACGGTAAATGCTAAATTAAATTCAGCGGAACGAGCGAGCGGCCGCGCGTATTACGGCACGCTGAATCGGGACCGGCACGACGCCGCTCGGCGGCAGAACCGAGAGGGAAAAAAAATTATATGTATATATGTGTGTGTGTGTGTGTGTGTGTGTGTGTGTGTGTGTGTGTGTGTGTGTGTGTGTAAAGTAAAAAGTATAGGCAAGCGAGAATCCCGGTTCTCGGCGGCTCATCGAGGACAAAAGAGGGTAAAAATACACGGCAGCAGGGTGAGCGCGGATTTCGCCGCCGCGCGAAAATTAGTTTTTCCGTTAATTGGACCGAGGATCCAACGCGAAGTCTTCATCCCGCGTAATTGGATTCGTATACGCGTATATCTGTCGTGTTCCTTTCGCGGCCAAAGCTGGTCTCGTTGTCCGATTTCCGCCTCGTTTGCGTTGTCGTGTGATTCGCCACCTCCTTTGTACGAGCCGGCGGCTTCAATCGGACGGTTCGTGGAATGGTTTATATCAGGCCGAGACCGTAGACACACAGTCAGACGAGACCGCGAAAGCGAACACGCTGGCAGATTCATTCTCCACGCACCGGTCACATCCACGTTAGACTTCCATTTGACGCGGTACGGCTGTAGTACAGGTTAGGGTTGCTGGAACCTACCGTACTCGATCGAACTACGTACATTATCAGTGATTTAAGTAGCCCGATCGAAAGGCGATGGGGTTACTCGGGACGCATGCAGCGGGGCCAAGACTACGAAAATATCCGCTGGCCGGCGGCCAACTCGCAGCCTCTGCCACCCTTTCGCGAGACAGTCTCACCTAGGGCCGGGGTATACCGCGATATCGCAGCCCACCGTGCACGTATCGGCTATTTATGGATACCTGTTCGTAGATTTATCGGTATAGAGCGTATTTACGCGACCTTCTGGAGAAACGACCCTCCAGCCGTTCGCTGCAAGCTCGCCTACCATCGCCCATCGAAAAAACGAACCAGGAACCAGTCGTCGTCTACTTGGAAGATCGTACGAGATGACTCGCCAACGAAAAGAGAAAAATTTGACATATATATTTTGTGTTATTATCGCTAGTGGGCGATCAGCCATTCGCGATGCGATCGAAAGTTGGACGAATGGAGGTTTTGCCTGGCATCGGTCGATGATTCGGTTCGCGAGGCACGTGCCGTGAACCACGAGCATCGTCGTTGATCGCGAGCGACTGATCGGCTGCGACCCTTTCTCCTTCCCTTCTTTCTGGGGGGGGGGGGGGGGGGGGGGGTTGCTTTCAGTGGCTGCGAAAGGGCCGAGCTTACGCGTTTTAGAAGCACACCGCGTTGCACCGCGGTTCGCCGCCGCGACTCGAGCATCACGCGATTCCGCAATCATACAGCGTGGGTAGGGTATACATGCACCCGCGGGCTTATCGGCAGCCGCAAAGTGAAATTATTCTAGGGGTGAACCCTTGTCGCCGATACGCGCTCACGTCGCGAAGGTAGGTTAACCTGCACGACACCCTCTGCACCGTCGCGCCTTTTCGTTCGCTCGTTACTTTCTTTTCGTTTTACTTTCGAATATTCGAATCGTTTTGCCTCGTCGATCGGCGGAGATGCCTTCCTTCTCTCCCCTCTTCTCTACCACCTTCCGTGGCTGTATTTCGCGCCAAGTTCGCGGAAACTCTCTTCGACCAAGCGCGGCATACACGCGGAGCGTCGCCCGGTCATCGTGAACGATAGGAGCGTGCAAACGCCAACCGGAAGAAGGTTTTTCACTGCTCGTTAGCGCGTATCGATTTGCCCCTCTAGAATTTTACCCGACACGCGCGTCCTATGCATTACGTTAATGTCTGGTCACGGAGTTAACGCGAGAAGGGAGGATCGAAGCTGCCTAGATTTTCTTTTAGCCCTCGTGCATGACCGCCGCGAGGCCAATCCTTCGAAAGTAAGGAAAGAGGACCAAGTGCCGAGATCGCTTTGGCTTTTCTTAGACAGGATAATTAAGTGTCTTTCGCGACGAGGCAGTTTTACGAGTCGATTCGTCGAGTGGACGTAAATTACCGGGCTGAACGAGCGCGAGAGAAAAACAAGAACGAACAAGACGTCGAAAGGAATCGTATGTTCGGTATCGTGCGAGGCCAAGCTCGTGAAAGGTGGTGAGTCGAACACTGGAGGTCGGGAAACAGGGAAAACGATCCGGTGTGGCGTTCCAGATGGACGGAAATGGACGCCGAACCGTGTTATCTTGCTAGCTCCTTTTCGCCGAAGTCGTTTCGTGCGAGCAACCAGCAGCTCGCTAATAATAAGCTCGTCGTGGAAGTGGAGATCGCCATCGCGAGACGGATGCGCGATTCCCGCGAAATTCAGCTCGTCTCCTTTGCGGAAGAGAACAATCGAAGATGAAAGAAGGTACGTTGGTTATTCGAACGCGATACTCTCTTTTGCGAGAGAATCGTATGCGCGAGTGTCTGAAAGGGTCGAGATAATCTGGGGCTGAAAGGAGATTCTTGACTCGCTGCAGCGCGTTCTATGTCTTGTTCCCTCGGTGAAACGCGCTCGAGGGTAAAGCGTATTCGCGAGGGCGCGCCGTCCCGCAAATACCGTGGAACGATATTATTCGCGGTGGCGCTATTTTTTCAACGAACTACGTGAAAAAAAAACGTTCGTGCAGCTGCGGGCTAATGCGATTACGAGGTGCGCTAGAAACGGCCGAGTTAAATTTACCCGCGAATTTCTAGCGAAAACGAAGATACCCGGTCTACTCGACCGTTCTCGAATATTCCGCTGCATTTCGTTTCCAGCGAACTCTCGTGCCGCGTTTGTTCTGCGATGCAGCCAGATGAAACGCGCCTAACGAAAAGAGAGTCGGAGAGAAGATCGAAGAAAGGTCGTCGTCGTCGTCGTCGTCGTTGTTGTTGTTGTCATTGTCACCGTCGTCGTCGTCGTCGTCGTCGTCGTCGTCGTCGTCGTCGGTTAAGAAATGACAAATTTCACAGTATCCCACGGAATTGGTGTTTCTGGAAGGCCGAGCAGCATAGTTCGCCATTAAGGATATTCCGATATTATGCAAATGCGCGTATACGCGCGGCCACGAGGTAACGTTGTGTCCTCTTCCTACGGTCTTTCCGTTTCAAATATTTCGAGAGGTACGTACGCGCTGTCGCGATTACGTCGCGGTCGCGATTCTTCCGGCTGCACGGACTCCACACCACCACGTCTACCACGCGACAGCCGGTCACGACGTTTCCAATCGGATTTCGATTTCGAGTCAGCTTCTTCCACGTCCGTCGTTCGTTTCCCCGCGCACACGCCCAATTCGCGTGGACAGCCTTTGAAAGAAGCTCGATCCGTCGTTCGTTCGTCGTTTTGAAAACTTTTGAAATCGAATCAGACCGTGTTAGAATCGGGGATCTCGCCGTTCTCTCTAAGCCGTTAACGAACGGAGCAAAGGGAGTTTCGCGCGCTGCTAAGAAAATTGAACGTTCACCTTTAATTAAGACGGCGAAACGGGGACACAGAATGAAGGAAGAACGTTTCCGGAGGGAAACGATCAGTTTCTCTCCAGCGTTGGCAGCGAGGTGGGATCAGATCCGTAGCACGGTAGGAGCCTCTGTGCACTCAGGAAGAACGATTGGCGTTTGCGCGCGGTTCAGTGACCCTGGTTCAATCTCCAGGCAAATTGAATTCTTTTTAAAGATCAAAGAGCACGATATACCTATAAGCGACGCGGCTAAGCTTCGCCACAGGACGCTGCCCGGCCCCCTGCCGCGTTATCGACTTATACACAGCCAGGAATTCGTTTTTCTTGCGAAACGGCCGCTTCATCCGCCCTCGGTCGAGAATCCGACCCGCGCCGCTTTCGAGGGGCTTACTATTAAAAAATGCCAGGAAGGAAACGAATCGTTTCCGCTTCCTTTCCATTCGAACTACTGAAAAATTCCAACGTTCGATCCTCTCTCTCTCTCTCTCTCTACCCCATTTTCGAAATCCAGTCAACGGCATAAACGCAGTTTCAAACTACCGCCTGTGCCGGTTAACTCTGCGACGCGACACGTTGACAACGCGAGCGACAAAAAGCGAAACTCAAGGATAGGGAGGGGGGAGAGAGGGGGGGGGGGGGCAAAATGAAAAAAATGAACAACCCTCGACTTCGCGCGTTTCCTCCAGTGCCATTAACCTAAACGGCCCGTTCTCACGAGCCGCTCGTCGCGCCCGTCGATTACGTCGCATCGCGACGCGCGTAGCTTGCTTCTCCTATCCATCGAAACGGATGTAATCGTGAACAAGCTAGTCGAATCAGCCCGGTGTTTCCAGCGTCCGCACGCGCGTGGCTTCGCTGAGATTTACGAGATCCGAGGGATAACCAGCAGCTTCTTGGCTTGGTTCCCGGGTATAAATTACACGGTCGTCGCTTTGCATTTTGAGTTTTTTCGTCGCTGAGGTAGCTTCCGGCGAATCGGCACCTGCCATTCGCGTTCACGATCACGCTCACGGTAAATCGGAAGAGACGCGATACGCGATCCGGCGAGTCGACATTGGGCGCGTTTGACGCGTTTCCAGCTTCGTTCGAATTCGGTTGACCCGAATTTTAAACGGTGGCGCTCGCGGCCAGTTTTGCGATCCAAAACGATCCGGTAGTAGCCGCAGTACCGTAACTTCCATCGAGGTCATCGTTCGTGTGTCGCGCACGAGGGGGGAAAGCTTGGTGTCGCAACGCGATTCGCGAACGAGTCGAGCGCGAAATAGTCGAGGGAATCTCGGGGGGGAGGAACAAAGAGAGAGAGAGAGAGAGAGAGAGAGAGAGAAAGAGCGTGAACAGGAGAACGGAAGTCAGGGGAAGGGGAAGAAGAACGATGGATCAGTGAGAGAGAGAGAGAGAGAGAGAGAGAGAGAGAGAAACGGTGGTAGAGTTTTGTTTTTAGGAATTACGAGGCAGCGCGTTCGCAACGGTGCGGCGACCGGCTGACGGAGAATGGCCGGCACGTTTTCAATTAAGCCCATAATTACGAATTCGATGGGAATATGCCCGGTATATGTGCGGCGCGTGCACGCTCGTCGACGTAATTAGAGCCTCGATATTTATGCTCGAGCATTAACCGTTCCGTCCTTTCGCGATGCTTTCCGGTGCGCTTCGATGCACTCGCGGTATCGGTCGTATCGTAGACACGAGGACCGCGTCCAATAAAATACCGAGTTCTACTGGTCGTACGTCGCTCTCGTCTCCACGTTCGTTTCTTTCTTTCTTCCGTTCCATCGCCTTCGACGTGTTGATGCAAATGGCACGGATCGAACGTGAACGACGACGACGACTACGACGAGCAACGCCGTGCGGCGAAAAAACCGTGCAACTCGTACGCTCAACATCTGCGGAGCACGTGGAACGCGTGGAACGTAACGATATACGTTAGAGACCGGAAGCTGAAACGTTTCGGTGTCTCTTGCAGACGTTTCCAAAATGCCGCGATACACAAAGAGCATCAGTAGATAAGATACGTATATACGCTAGGGATCGATCGCACCTTCAACTAGCACGGATGTCTCCGAAAACTTGTTAAACCGAGTCGAATTACGTAGACCGAGAACTTAGAATCCTACTCTCTGTATAAACCCATTAAGGATCGGAAACGCGTAACCGAGCACTCGTGTCTTGCGTCGAACCTCCATTTCCCATTCCAGCTCGGGGGGAACGAGCTTTCCTTTGCCTTGTCTTTCATTCATTCTTCCTCTCTCTCTCTCTCTCTCTCTCTCTCTCTCTCTCTCTCTCTCTCTTCTTCTTCTTTATATTTCTCTCTGTCTCGTCATCATTCACGGTTCAGCTTGTTGCAGCTCATCCACGATCCGCGACGCGAAGAGTCGTGCTCGCGACAGAACCTCGGGATTTCCAAGGGGAAAGTTCTCCACCGCGTCGTCGTCCTCGACAACCGATCGCGATACACCGAAGAAATTCCATCCGTGTCGCGACGCATAGTTCTCGTAAACCGCGTAAAACGAAACCACTAGCCTTGGCTACGCTCGAAGAAGATCGCGTCGCGGTGTAACTTTAATTCCTCGATTATCCCACACTGCACCGTTAGACGGTATTACCTATGCAGCCGTGCTCGTTGTCCCTTCTCTACGCCATTCCCTGATCCCCCCCGTTTCACGCAAGCCACGTCCGCCGTGCTCGTTTTCCACGAGAGGCGCCGGCTAATGGACGAACGCGCGCCCCTTTGTTTCGTCTTGGAATCAAGTCGGAATAAATGGAATCGGCGTCGCTGGCTTATCTGGTATCGCGCGCAAGGGACAAACGATACCCTCTCTGTCTCCTCCGGTCTTCTTGCTGCCGGGACAACACGCGGAAGCGAGCCGTTTCTCCGCGAATCTTCAGCGGTGAACGCGAACAGATAAACCGCGCGTAAACGTTTGCAAGAAAATTTCTTAACAGAGGGCAAACGAGATAGCGTCCCTCGGTAGCGCAGCCAACTTTACGAGGTGGCTTTGCGTAGCCGGCTAACTAGCTGTGCAATTATCCGTGACAATAGCCGCGTGTCGCGTCGTGCGAAACCGTGGCATTGCTGCCAGTCTCCGGCAACCACCGCCGCCATCGCTGCCGTCGTCCACCTCCCTATTCCTTTTTCTCTTTTCCGTAAACCGGTAATGAAACGGTCTTGCAGCCGCAACTGTTCGCCTCTATCTTGCCGATTCCAGATTGAATTGCTTTTCTGGTTACCATTTGACCTTGCTTTCTACTCCAGGTCCCCTGTGTTCTCTTCTACAGAGAAGTGTCTGCGGCGTTCGAAACGGGCCGAGACCACTACTCACTCAGCACTCCTCTCTCTCTCTCTCTCTCTCTCTCTCTCTCTCTCTCTCTCTCTCTCTCTCTCTCTCTCTCTCTCTCTCTGCCCCCCTTTTATCTATTCTATTTCGTTCGTTTGCTATGGCTCTATTACGTCACGGTATCGATTGTGCAGCGTTTGAATTCGAAAAAGACGTACGAAACAGCGAACATCTCTCACGAGGTGTTTCTCTCGCGAGCCAAGGCCGCGATTCGTTAGCCGGAAACGGCCACTCGCTGATCCATGATGCGATACACGGGTTGGGACCGAGGGGACGCGGGAAACGGCTCCACAACTCTGTCCGTAACGATACGAAATGCATATTAATGCCACGAGCAGCACCACGCCGCGAATCCCGCCAGAAACAAGCTTTTACTCCGACCTCTTTCTCTCCCGCGTTGCTCCCTTTTTTCAAACTTTTTCCCCCGAACCCGCAGCCGGCTTCCTTTTTACGCCGCTCCCCCTCTCCCCGCTCAACGTCGGACAGACCTTCCCACTTCTGCCGGATGCTTCACCTCTAATTTCCAGCAACTTCCGTGGTGGTGTTTCTCGTTGCGTCTACGCCGACGGTGCTCGCCGTTTTTCGCCGGTGGCTAACGCCGTTTTAGCCTTTGGACATCGTTAGCCGTCCGCCACGGCTACGGGAGAGCCGGACGGCTACCACGTCGCGGAAGATACGTTTCGTTTCGGGGCTTCTCGTTGAAAGTTCGACGGACAGTTTGCGCTCACGTGTCTGACAACAACGCGCTGCTGCCTGCGCGAAAACGGATAGGAGAAAACGGGTAGGGACGGTGTACGGGAGCTTAGAAAAGACCAGGGAGAGACCCGTACGGTAAACACGGAAGACCCGCAGAAGACGGCGCGGGAAAATAAATGTCGAGGCAGCAGGGACGGTGATAGAGAGGATAAAAGGTTTGGGGATGACGGGGCCGGAAAGTAACTTGGTTCTTTTTACTTTCATTCGTGAGTTCGTTTACCGTTACCGCGATTAGAATTAACCTTCGTTTTTCTTTCGCCGCCGGAGGAAAAAGTTCCCGGGGCGAAACGCTCTCAAAGGACGTCGGCTGACGTCGACTCGAGCACGAAGCGACTGGGTGAACCTGAGAGAGATTCGGAGCGCGAACCTTATCGATTGGCCTCCGATCCCGTTTAAATCCAGTTAGCGCTATCTTTGTAACGGTTGTGAACTCTTTTTCGAATCGAACCGAAAGCCCAGAATTGGCGGCGTGGGAAACGAGGTCGCCTTTTAAACGCCTGGCTAAACGTCTCCGAGAGATTTCTGCGAGACGGTGGTTCTCCCCGGTTACGCGTGTCCTCGACGATCCCGACTAAAAGGATCGGCGTTCCTCTTTGAATGGGAAAGCCGCCCTTTATGGAAATGATCGGTAATTTCCATAATTGTTTGCCTCTGAGTGTGTTTTCGTAACGGGCGTTCGGCGCTCCTTTGACGAAAAAGTCGGCGGGGGAGAAATCGTTAAATTAAGAGCATCGGCTGGAAGGAGAAGACATCGGGGTGGAAAGCTAGAATGCAACGCGAAATAACAAAGTTTGGTTTAATCCCCTGTATAATCTGTCGGTAAGTACGTTTACCGAAGCTGGTAATCTAGCTAAGGGTCCATTGTCAGTTAGTTGACGTAAACGTCTCTGCCGAGATATCGAATTATATCCACCCTCGATTCCGCGTCGCGCTTAATCTCCGCTGTGTGATGTTTGGACGTCAATCGACGCGTACACGTACGCCGAACCGAAAGAGAGTTTAAAGGTTGTCGGGGAAGCTGTAACCAGGACTACTACGTACGCGTCTGCAAACGCGATAACGATATTATTTCGTGTGTTTCGGAGATAATTTAAAAAAAGATTAACGACGAAACGGTCCTCGCGATTACTTTCCACGTTAACGAGGAAGATGGAAGATGGTTTAATTTCAATCCTTCAATCTGATTATCAATTTCGGAAGTCGCGTATTATTGACATTTCCATTATCTTCGTACACGTCAGATCCAGATATTGATTATTCGAAAAATATTCTACGAATTGTTTCCACGGAACCCCTTGTTTACTGCCAGACGCATTATTCGTTGATTAAGGGAAAACCTAGCTTTCTCTTTCTCTCTTTCTTTCTCCCCAGGTTGCAACCGGATAATAACTAATTATCGGTTATTGATTCACTAATTTACGGTGAATACCTTTAAAGACAGAGGAAGACTATACACGTATGTACGTGTTCCATCTGTTCGGTCGAATATCATACGAGAGAACGTGAGAACTGCACATGGTCCGTCCATGGAAACTCATGGCCTAATTGATTATCGTACGGCAACAAAAATCATTGCCGTGATTAATTTCCAAGATGTTTTTTGACAAAGTTGACCCATTTGTCTCACAAAACAAGCTGTTTTTTTTCCATCTCATGAATTAATAACTCTGTAAAATTATTACAAATTCTACGCGTTGCCAATTTGGACGTGATCATACAATTTCCTTCGTTTGTTTTTCTTGCCGTATTCGTCAGTTATAATACGACAACGATTACTATATTCAATTAGGACAGGATAGAGCTAAGATAGAGATTCGAATCGGGACGAGTAAATGTTGACCGTCGTCGATTGTGACACGCAGACGGACCGCGCGAAACGAGTCGATTAGACTGGAACGATGTTTCTTAAGCGACACAGAAGACCAGTTCAACAGGGTGGAAGATCACGTTGAAATAGGACAAAAACCGACTCGGATAAGTTTGTTCTCACTAGAAAAGTTTACCTTTCGTTAAGTCGGAGTGGCTGCCACAATTTTAGAGGAGAAAGAGGGAGAGTGGAGAGAGAGATAGAGAGAGAGAGAGAGAGAGAGAGAGAGAGAGAGAGAGAGAGAGCAGAGTATCTAGTTAGCCGGCGGTGAAGTTGAGCGCTCGAGTGATTCTCCTTTTTCACGGAACCACGCGAAAACTCCACCTCGGGACGATTAACGCGTTTTCTTCCAATATCCACGGCTGACTCCTCGATTTCCGGTCCCGCCTCACTGTCTTTCGCAAATTATAGTTTTTAGAAAGCGAGATGGAAAATCTGCTCGAAGGAATCCGTTCGACGAAAGACAGGAAGGGACGTCGGATCTGACGAGCGAAGAACGAGTGAAAAATATCGAGTCAGGCACAATGGCCCCGAATCTCAGATAAAATAGGATAAGATATCGCCGGCCTCATAGTCGAGGTGCGTCTTGGCGAATCGGTGGACGCTGGGATCGAGAGTAGCGGGAGCCAAGTTATACGGCGGGATTACGAGATTGCCACCAGGGGATTACGAGGATAGCTCCCAGAACGTCCAATCTCAAGGATAAACACTTTCCAACGTTCTTGCTCTTGCCCGTCGCCTCTGGAGGCCTCGCAGACCCCGAGGATTCGCGAAGGCATCGCCCGATTCTCCGCTGCCTCTCCTACTTTTCCTCGTCCTTTTCTTGTCGCGTTTATAGAAGACACAGGGAAGAGGCGCGATGTCCTCCGCCTTATTGAGAGACCGACACGCAAGCGGAACTTTTCTTATGCTTCATCCGCCACCATTGCCACACCCTTTCTCCATCTCACACTACAATTCACGTCAAAGACGTTCCTCCTCGTTCGTATTCTTCTCTCGTCTGTTGGGAAAGTTAACGGAACAAAGGTGAAGAAGTGAAGGACGAAGTGCAAGTAGTAAAAGTAAAATAAGAAGAAGAAGAAAAAGAAGAAGAAGAAGAAGAAGAGATCTTAACGAGTCGAACGAAGAAAGTCGAGAACGAAACGGTCGAGCAGATTGGAGCGCAACGGAAAATTGCGACCGCGAGACCGACCGCGAATGGCTCGATAAATGAGAACAAAGAGTCCGAACGGGAACTATATCCTCAAGCTATTCGAAAGAACTAGTTTTATCGAGCTTACTCGACTCGCTCGTACGTCGCGGTGTGCCGCGCCGCGTTGCGCTACGTCGATATCGTCCTCCCGGTTCGGGACGGTTGCCTCGTCGTCTTTCTATTCTGACTACGCTGGCTCCTCGCACCCACGTTCTCCTTTTTCCACTCTTTTTCTCGTCGCGTCTACGTTCCAAGGCGCGTTCCACCTCCCTGCACCCACTCGCTGCTACTCTTTTAATCCACGTTTGCGATCGTTTTTTCCTCTCGCTCGCACGGAAAAGCCGGGATAAACTTCTTTGGCGGGTAAATGTGTTCGAGCATAACGATCCTTCGCTCGCTACGGACGCGAAGCAACATCGCAGCTCATTTTTTCTCGGAGTTCGCGCGCAACAACACCCCGATGAGAAAAGCTCGTCGGAAAGTTTCCTAGCACCCCGCGACGGAGTAACGCGGGCTCTTGTTGAAATTTACGCGAGCCACTGGCCCCGCCAGGTACGTTTCTTTATAAAAACGAGCTGCCTCGACCGATGATATCGCGCGCGCGAGGCTAGGAAAAGTTCAGGACCCAAAGACTTGGACGTAGAAAGGGTTGAGACGGCGTTAGACGGGTTTACAACGCGCAGCCGAGTAGTAATCGGCCTAGTAAGTTGCGCCGTTACTCGACCATAAACATCCAGATTGCGTAACTACGCGAACGCAATACCCATAAATAAGTAGTACACGGCGAACGAACAACCGTGAGCGAGCCACGCAACACGATCTTTCTTTATGCATTGAGCAAACTCGCGATGGCGTATACCGCAGTCCCGAAGTTTTTATTCTTGGAAGCCGAAAATCGTTGTAGGACCCCCCCCCCTCCCCCCCTTTAGCGATGAACGATCGTGCTCCACGACACAATGGCTCACGTTGTTCGTTCGATTCCAAGAATCGCGTTGAAAAGAAAAGTTCCGCGCGCAGCCTCTGGAATTCTTCTCAGGCCGCATTGGCAAGGATCACGGGGTGGCTCGGTGATCGGGAAGCTTAGCGTTATTGGCCACGACCCTATCGATCGAGCGGGTCAACGTTCGTAATAACCGAGCGTCGAGGGCAGTACGCGGGGAGCAATTAGTCGAGGCAGACTTTTCACGAGGATTCTGCTCGATAGTTATTCCATAAGGCTGCAATTGGGAAACTAAGGACCGACCGTTTAACCGCTATTAGAGCGCCTGGCGCACGTTCGCAAATACCGGTATTCTCGCTGCCGCTTAGATCGAAAAACTTTCATTTCGTCGAGTTTCGACAACGAGATATTTGCGTTCTCGTCCAACCTCTCGTCAGGTTGCCTGACATCGTATCTTCCGGTTAGTTCTCTTTATAGATTCCACATCATTCTTCGTCACCATCGTTGATCCTTGGACTATCCTTGTCCAAAGATTGCTAGAGATCGAACGGAGAACTACACGGAACAGCAAAAAGATGGAGTACGGAATCCAGCGAAAGTAACGCACATCGATTAGCTCGTTTGAAAGCCAAAGCGTAGAGATCGGAGAGGAATGAAATCGCACGTGCTGAGTCCGGGACTCGAGAGCGTTGAAGGCAGATTCTCTCGGTTGGAAGATCTTCGAAAGAACGAAGGAACAAGAGAGAAACGGTAAAAAAAAGCGAGAAAGAAGTGTAGGTTAGAAATAAAACGGAGAGAAAGAGAAAGGCGGGAGAGGACAGGAAGGGGACGGGTAAGCGGAGAAAGAGAGAGAGAGAGAGAGACAGACAGACAGACAGACAGAACGTAACGGCGTGGTAGGAGTGGCAACCGGCTCCACTGGAATCCAATGGCGCAAAGCCAAGAATTTTCAGTTTTCATCAGGAATTTTCCGTCTCGAGCCGAGCTTTGCCTTGTACGCTCGCAAAAACATCGAGGATCTGGCCTAGTAGAGGGGACTGGAGACAGGGAGTCAGGGAAACGAACAACGGGGGCGCAGACAAAAACCGGGACCTCGCAGAAGCCAGGGAAAAATGGTTTCGAAAGTTGTAGTTCGGAGGAGAAAGAAGGAGCAGCAACGGGCCACGAACTTGCAGGATATGTATAGCGTGTATTTTCCTCGCTAAAAAAAGAAGTCTTACAAAAAAAAAAAAAAAAGAAAAAAATGAAAATACGTCAGCGAGAGATCCATCCTCGTCCATTTAAAAGCGTGGTGGAACGAGAACGCTTGTATTTGGAGCACGAATACGCTTTTCCACGCTCCTCTTCTGCCTTCTCAGTCGTCCGAATCTGCGTTCTTTTCCGTTCGACGTGAGAAACGATTCACTCGGAAAATTCAGGGCATCCCGTGGCGCATTGTGTTGGTCGATCGCACGGCTCCTGCCATGTTGTTATCAAGGAGATTCGAGGCAAATAACAGAATGTGACCACACGGTTATAAAACAGCTAGATTATGCGTAATTCAAGGTTTCTTTCTCATCCTCGATACAAGGATCCACCTAGTGCATCGGAATCAAGATGAATAGTCTAAAGTATAGTTTAAAAGTATCAAGATAAGTATAAGTTTATAAGTTTAACGTATAAAAGTGTCCTCCGTGTGAAAGCTTCGTCGTTTAGTAAACGTTTCTTTAAGCGTGGAAAATGGAAGAAGACGATCGGGCGACGAAGTTAAACAAAACGTTTTCGTATAATCTAGCAATTACCCCGTTCGATTAAATTTACCCCTACAGCCTCGATCATTAATTACTCGCAGACGTCGTCTAACAGTTAACCAACAGTTAGCTTAATCCCGTTCGTTTCCACGTAAAAGAGCGAACAAAAAAAGAAGGGCTTCCTCGGGCTAATGATACGATACTGTGACCTCGATCGGTGGATCGGTATAGCTTTCTCTCTCTCTCTCTCTCTCTCTCTCTCTCTCTCTCTCTCTCTCTCTCGCTCTCGCTCTCTCGCTTTCTCTTAGCCCTTTAAATCGCTTCGTTTTCGACTTGAGCCGCGCGCTAGTCTCTAGCAGGCGGTTTTACTCGGGAAACTCGGCTGCTACGCCAATGGGAGAGAAGTGGGACCGGTGTGACGGGTTCGCAGATGCGAATCGCTCGGCTCTCCACGTATTACCTCGTCGTATGTAGACATACACGCTAGAAACAGCCAGCAATCGTTCCACGCGCTCCTCCAGGCCAAGGAAATCTCGGATAACGGTCGATATTGAAAACCATCGATTTCGCGCGTATTTATATTTATACTGTCTCAGCCTGACGAAAGTTTCTCTTTGTCTCTTCTTTGATTCTTATCCCATGGCTCGATCATGAATCAGTCTTCTCGATTTCACGTCTCAAGGCACAATCGAGTAACGCCCAAAAAACATCGCGTTAGCTGGAATCGCTGGCAGCTGATTCATAATAGAACACGCGTCAAAGAACGTGACGCAACGCGGCAAATCCGCGAAAAGCTGGTTAATCGCGCGACGACGCATCCGCCATTCTCTGTCCTCTTCGTTTCTCCTCGCCTCTCTATCTCTGCTCCTTTCTGGCATTCGTGCACGAGGGCGCGCGCACAAACGCACGCGGAAAACGTGCCGGAAATCCGTGCAACAGGTGCCGCCGGCCAACTTCTCGCGCAGTTTCGCAGAATACGTGGTTTCGGGAGCAGAGGAACAGTCACGATAAGGAGTTGATCGACATGGTGCGTCGTGTTTTCCAATCGGGAAATCGATTGTTAGACGTGGCCCGCGCGTAGTCAGAAATGTTTCAGCGATAACGCGGCTCTGAGTAAGAAGCCTCCTCCCAAAGAAAGAGAAAAAAGAAAAAAAAAAGAAAAGAAGAAAAGCAAAAGAAAAAGAAGAAGAAGAAGAAGAAGAAGAAGAAGAAGAAGAAGAAGAATTGGAGACTAGGTAGGCGAGCTTCTCCGCGCTCCTCGATGATAAATCGCTGCGCGAGGTGCCATGTATTCTCGTGTCATCGCGTCGAGACTGGCTACCGAAACTCGTGGACTTGTTCTTGTTGTTCTTTGTCTTTCTACCGAAACTATGTTTCTTTCCCTTTTTCTTTTTCCGACACTCGATCACGACGTGTCTCTAAACAGATTTATGAGCGACACATCGGCCGCAGTTCGTTTTCGAAATGCACTTTGGTGGTTTGGAATTTGTTGTGTAAAGTCTTAATTCGCGTGCGTACGCTCGATTTCAAGCAGAGTGGTTTGGTAATATCGGTTCGAATGAAGTTAGCGTTACGTTTTCTTATCGAGAGCCTCGTTGCCGGTTATTCGAGCCGTGGCCCCGGAGTTTCTTCGTTCGATCACGTGGCGTTCGGTTAATGCGAGTCTCGTGTCGCGATTAGCTAGCTCCGATGCCTCTTTCGCGGTTAACGAGCAACAAGAGAAACAGAATAGCTCTGATCATCATTTCGCGTATATAAGGCGCGACGAAGCAACTTGCCTTGCTACGCTACCTACCGCTAATTGCGATACCTTTCCTGTCTCTAATGATAATAATAATAACAACAACAACAATAGCGATAATAATGACAATAATAATAATAATAACAACAACAATAACAGCAACGACGATAAAACAATCGAGCAAAGTGAATCGATGCGTTATTTTCGACCGTATAAGTATCCGAACGCGGAAACGGCCTGAATTTTCCCAGCTTCGATTGTCCTAGCTTATTTGTTGTTTCTACCGTTCGTCGAGGGGGAAACTCGAATTCGTTACACTCGTGAGTGCAACCAGAGCTCGTTAACTTTTCCAGCAGTCCGTCAAAACAACGACGTGCCGCCGACAGCCATCATCGGCCCCGACGTGGAGAACGTTTAGGTCGCTCGGTCACGTTCGACCACTCTCCATCGAGGAAAAAAAATACCGTGAAGGGGACACAAAGGAAAGCATCGGAGAGCAGCAGGCTCTCTAAGCACGCAGCCACGCAGGCACGTAGGCACGCAGCAGCGTGGAGATACGCGCGCTACGTACTTACATTACTTATACAACGGCTTGTACGCGATGCGTGTTGCTCGTAGAAACGCACACCAGGGACACGTAATACGCGGCTCCGACGTATCCCACGGTCTTTCGTTGTTGGGAGGCAACGTCGACTCCTTCGGCGTACGCGTACACTCGCAGAACGTACGTACGTAAGCAAGTGAGTAGGTTGTTTTACTAGAGGGTGAGATATGGCTGCTGTACAGTGTACTGCTTCGCGGTATCGTTGCGCGTTCGATGAAAGTCTCGACGAGACCGAGAGGCGATCAAGAAACGGGAGACGTTATAGAGAAGAAAAGCAATCGTGAAAAGATAAATGAGGCGGGAAATGCAGCGAATGATAACGGGAAGCGTAAGAAGCCCAGCATCGTGCGATCCCTTATCGCGGGTCGCTGTTATCACTCTAGCTTAACACGGCCAGACTTTGACTCTTGACGGCTACATAGACGAGAGGAGAGATAGATTTTTTTTTTCTCAAGTCGATCACTCGACACCTCTTAATTGTTTTCTTATCGAAAGATCGCCCTTATGTTCTTCTTCCTCGTTTTCGATCTTGGATATTGTTGGCTGTTTTCCTAATGAACAGAATGTGGCTCTCACACACACACACACACACACACACACACACACACACACACACATTCTCTTTTTCCATCTCTTATTTCTTTATCTCTCTGGGAGCATTCTTGAGATCGTTTTATTTGGCCACGAGAGTAGAGTAGGTCGTCGTGTGGTGTCTTCTCGCGGAAACGCGACCTTCTTTCCCCCATAGCGGAGCATCGTGACTTCGTCGTAGCGAGACGTGTCTCGTGCCAGTATACTACTCAATTTCGTTTTTGTATCGCCTACGGGCATTGGGTCTACATACGAACAACATCGATCGAGCAAAGCCAATCAAAGGAAATTTCGACGATGTTCGGTATAGAAGCTGTTCTGGTATCTGGCGTACCATGCGCGAACAGGGTTAAATTTAGCTTCGATCTTCTCTTAGGAAACGTTGAACCCGAGATCTTTCCATCCTCGTCTGTCGTTCTGGTTGGTTCGGGGTTCCTGCCGTGCGTCTGTCGGTTCGGTTGGCCGGTTGCTTTCGCTCCGCGGTCGTCCGTGGCCCTCCGGTTGCCCTCGGGATCCGCCACGATTCGTCTACAAATATAGGCGGTAGCCAGAGCCGGCAATTCGCGTGGTTTTCGTTTCGAAACAGCACCCACTGTTATTCCTACCGACAAACAAAACATCATAGTAACAGCGATATCCGGTCTTTAGATGTGTTTTAACGAGGTGGCACATGTTCTTTCTTATCGGTCTCGCATCCTCTCACCTTCCCTTCCGTTCTCTAGCCTTCGTTTACATTTCTTTTTCATTTCGTTAACAACAGTGTCGATTGCGGCTGATGCGCGAATAGACACCCGGCGCCCCGCATTATGTATCTCACTTCTGACGCGTTCGCCGCGCGTTCCATTTTTTCCCGCCCTCAACCCGTTCGTCGCTTAACGCCACGTTGAACAGCGTACAGTTTGCGACGCTCGTTCACCAAGACGGACTCCAGAAATGCTCTTGACGGTGTACGCGTGATAAGCGCTCTCTTCGCCTCTCTCGACTCGATGAGAGAGAGAGAGAAAGAGAGAGAGAGAGAGAGAGAGAGAGAGAGAGAGAGAGAGAGAGAGAGACAGAGTTTTTGTCGCC
Organism: Melipona bicolor; assembly: GCA_030673865.1. Lineage (NCBI taxonomy): Eukaryota > Metazoa > Arthropoda > Insecta > Hymenoptera > Apidae > Melipona > Melipona bicolor. Next base: position 2,273,982 of record JAHYIQ010000005.1, read on the forward strand.
GATCCGACCGCCGTTTCTACGGCCACAAAATGAAAGAACCTCTTGTTACACACGGCTCTTCTCGGGGCCATGCGGTTTTACTCAGCCCCTTCTCTCTCGCGCCACCCGTCGTGGATAACGTCTTGTAGTGCCTTAGTTTTTCTTTTTCGCTGACGCCCGAACCGGGACACCGACCGTTTCGCAATACTTACACACTACGTCCACGTTCACGACTGTAAAACGGATCTACACGATATCGGTATCGACCTAGCGGTATACGCGTCTTACGCACGACCTCGCGTGTCCACCGCGTCGTGTAAATTCCGGCGATGTTGCAAACCTCTTATTTGTTCGAGCAAAGAAAGAGAGAGAGAGAGAGAGAGAGAGAGAGAGAGAATGAAAGAGCGGCTACCCGTGTCGGTGATGTGAACGCGCATGTCGCTCGAGAATCAGGAATTCCAAGGTCGACGAAAGGCGGGAACAGTAGCACAGTCAGGGAAAGCGACTATGCGATAGTCATATCTACGCATGTGGGTAGACACATTCTATATTTGTCTTATAGGAAAGTATTTCTTTACAGGAAGATACCTTTGGAGTTACGTGTTGTCTCTATGACGCGTTCGAACCACAGAACTTCAGCACTGTGAGGCTGACCGGTTTAGCGCCCGAAACGATTTTATTGTAGAGATGAAACAAAGGAGCGGTATTACCTTGGCGAATATCGTGGCATCTCTATGGTGGAATGGATATTTATCTTGTTATACGAGATTTGCGGCAAACTTTCTTTGAATTCGCCTAGGATACTCTTTCTCACGAGTAGACTCGGGAATGAATAGACTCGGTAATCTAGGCATCAATTAGACCCTGAAAGAATTCAATAGACAGTCGAACTATCGTTTAAAGTGAAGAATAATAGAGAAGCGTTAGCGCAATAGTAAATAGTGAAGCTACGAAACGAGAAGGAGAACGGAAATGTTCTAAAATATGCTCGAGAGCTATGATTTATGAAACGGATAAACAGAAATGGTCCGTTTCTACAATTACGTTCGAACGTTATTGATCAACGAGTCACGCGAGATACATACTTCTTATCGAAGCGTCAAGAAGACCTCTGGAATCGATCGAATTACGTATCATTATATATGTCGTATCATCAAAGTCCAGCGTCCTACGAAACAGACCACGTGTCATCGTGGATTCGGACAACGTCCCCGGGCGCAGCTAGAGAGTCGATCGAGCTTGATTGTGAAACAAAGGCTGGCGCCGATAATACATGTGCTAGAATGGTAACGGTAAGAAAGTCGAGCAAAGAGCGGAGAGGTATTGCTGGGTCTGAGACTCGTGGTATCGGGGCCCAATGGAGCGAGGTTGCCAGCTCTCTGACAGAGGCCCCGACGGTGTTGCGAGATCGCGGAGGCGACGTTGTCGGACGTTTGGAAGGTTGGTGGAAGATAGAGGTGGGCGAGCACAGTGCCAGAAGAGCGTCAGGTAAAACGCGACAGAGAGAGAGAGAGAGAGAGAGAGTGGCTTTGAAAGGTGAAAAAGAAGAGAAGGGGTAAGAGGTGGAGGAAGAAAAAGAAAACGAGAAGGACTTGGCAGAGGGTGGAAGGATGGGAGGAGGGAGAGGAGAAAGAGAGGTTCTCGCCGTCGAACATAAGCGTAGAAAAGAAGCTGGCGAGATTCAAGAGAAGCGTGTGGCGCAGAGGGCACAAGAGGCGAAGAAGGGGCCAGCCGGAGCTCTCGGTCACCGGCACGACTGTAGGACGTAACCGCGGCCCAGCGGTGTTGCCGCTTCCTAGTAATTCCCCGGCTGCCGCTTTCGGGTCCGAGTCCGAGTCCGAGTCCAGGCTGTTGCTTCTCGACAGAGATCTCTCCACGATTCTCGTTTCTCAGTTCGGGGACCATCTGCTCGCCCTCGGGCCTTTGAATCTTTAATGGTTCGCGTGACTGGCCACGGCGGCTACAGGAGACTGCTTCGGCATCATGCTTCGTCGTCGTTACTTGATTTTTCCTCCTCCTCTCTGAACCTAAGTCTCCGTTAACCTTGCTTATATCTCGAACCGAACGCGATGGCTCACGATCCCGTCGTTTCAATCTGCTAGATTTAAAACGATCGAACATCGATTTTTCTTTACGAGCATCGATCGGAAAGGAACGATCGGATGGAATATCACCGACAAAGATACTCGAGACGTTTATAGCGTGCTGGAAATGACACAGCGTTTAATCGCGCGCTTTTAATCGATAGGTCAAAAGTTGGAAAGGACGCGGGGCTGACGCGGGCCACCAGGATTCACTCGAATCGAGGCGCAATTATCGTGGCCGCAATTATTTCGACGATTTTGCTGGGCTTATCCCGCTGACCGTTTCTCTCGGTGTCGCGGGATGGAAGGTTCGTTAACGGGTCGCGAACGAGAATCGTTATCGTTTAATTAAGCGCATTTCCAACGCGTTCTGCGCGCAAACTTTGCCCTGGCTTCGTCTGCCAATAGCACTTGCACGATTTTTCCGAGAACCGATCATTGAGCGACCAACGTTTCCCCTCGATTGAGTTAGCCACCTTCCATCCGAGTCCGAGACTTGCTTCCTTCGGGACCCGTCTTTCGTCCTCGAGACCCGTCTTCGATTTCATGTCATGCACTTTGTCTCCCTCCACACGCCTTCCCATCGACGCCTTCCCCGCGTTCTGTTCTTCTCTCACGGTTTCTAAACGTGAACGTGAACGTACACGCAAAGTTGGGAAACGTCGATTTCCACGCGAGCCCGCGTGTATCTTCAGTCAGACGCATTTTTCGTCTATCGGAACGATGAGAATATTTATTTCTAGAAAAATAGAGAATTCCCGGAATTGAAACGAGCAGCTGGCCGAAAGTAGGAGGCAGGTAACGAAATGGATGGAGCGGAAGGGCGCGATCGTCGAGAAACGGACACCTGCTGCACTGAGGTGTCTTTCGACCGTCGAAAAACCATCGGTCGCAAGCAAAAGATCGAAGGAAGCCTTCTCTCGGCCAACTTTTTAAACATACCCTCTCGCTAAAATTCTTCTAAAATGCAGCCGCGAAACTGATCCGTAGATAGCACGTTTATCTTCATTAAATTCTTCGGTCTTTGATCGTTGTTCTTAGTGGTTCTTCCAGAAGAGGAAAAAAATTGCACGGGGGTCGATAACAAGTTTGTCGATGAAGAAGCTCAACGACAGACGACCGCGCGAAAGTTTGGTAGTCCCATGGGCCTAGCCCACGGCGGTAAGAACCACCTGCCGCATAGGTCGGTGGGGGCAAGCTATTCTCGCGCGTTTTACCTTTTCTAACCACTATCCTTTCTCTCCCTCTCAACGGTTTTACCCTCTTCTACCTCGTCTTCATCATACCATACCCTATGCGTTTTCTTTCTTCCTTTTCTCCCCGTCCTTCCCTCTCTCCTTTTTCTCTTACTATCTTTCCTTCTTTCTTTCTTTCTTCAACTACTACTGCTACTTTTCTCCGTCCTTGTCAAACGCGTTCGTTCGTCGTTCGTCGTTCGTCTTCAGTTTAGTCGCTGCCACCTTCGCTACCATCGCCAGCATCATCGTCACCACCACCATTACCATCATTGCCACCGCGCCGACACCATTGTCGTATACGTACATACATATACATATGAAAGAACGACGGCCGTGCATCGTAGTTCGTAGCCGACCGGTTGTACGTTGCGCGCTGCGCTACGCGCGCACCAAACTGTAGTGGGGACGCGGCGTACGGGGAGAAGCCGACCGGTGGGGGGTAGCGCCGATGGTACGCGACCCCAAGCTCAGTCGTCGCGCGACCCTCGTTCAGTGTGTTTGTGTTAACGTTCATCGCTATTGGAATTTTTTAATGTCCCTTTGGATACGTTACCAGTGTAGTGTTCTTACTCCGAGTATCGTAACATCCAAGACTGAACAATATTCTTTTCCTTTACGTTGCACAAGTTCTACATTCTCTTCGTCGTAAACTTTCCCTATCTTGACATATTTTTCGATTTATTTTCGTCCGGTTTCCCTCCTTTTCTCGTCCCTTGCTATTTTTGCATCGACCGACCGTCTCGCGAAAACGACCAGGGAAAGTGCGAAGTTCCACGAGCAGAAGAACAAAGTACATAGGTAGCGGATCGAGCATCCCAGATTGGATGTTGCGAGGTTGAACGGAGATACCGAAGCGATATCGAAGTTAGTGCGCGAAAAACCTGTATGTAATAACTGCGGGTCTCACCGGCGGAACAAAGGAATGCCCTAAGGCCGGACGGTTGCAACGTGGCGTTTTGAAATCGCGCGCAAACCTATTCCTATTTCGTCTGTTTCACGAACAGACGGATGCTCGCGATGGGAATCACCGTGCGAGTCTCGCCGTTCTTGGCGAACCTGCTGCAACGATCGTGCCACTGTTGAGAAATATAGTTTCGACTAAGAAACCGCCGTGCGTCCAAGCGTCGGAGATACGAGACGATGGGAGGATACTTTCTTGAGTCAGTGAATCGTGAAACAATTCGCGTGGGTCTACTGTCCAGGTAGTCGCAGCTCGTTTGGGAACATCGATCGCACACGAAGAAGTCGCGATCGCCTGGGAAGAATCGCGACCGATGAAGCTTGTCGTCGTTTCTGTTTTACCGATTTCGACGAAGGGCGAGAGAAATAGTGCGAAAAGAAAGTGCAAGAGTGAAACGAGTGATCGAATAGAACGAACATCGAGTTATGCGTGCAGTGGGTTGTTTGATGGTTGTTTGACCAGCGCGATCGAGGAGATCGATACGATCATCGATGCCGCGTGCTGGCAAAACTCGCGCACTGTTGTCGATTCTGGGTGAAAGTCACCGCTGCAACACGGAACTCTGTCCTCCAGCTCGAATGGAGCCGCTCAATTTGTGTCTCTCGTCGTTCCGTTCTGTTCGTGGAATTCATTTTACCGACAGAATGGATAGGATCCGAGTGCCGAGCACCGTGACGATTATCGCCGTTACCTTGCTGCTTCTGCATCCCGGTGAGTATATTCCTCGGAAACAGAAAGTTCATAGTCCAAAAAGTTCGGCGAGTATAATTTCTCTTCGTTGAGGAAAAAACAAAAAAAAACAAAAAAAAACAAACAAAAAGAAAACAAAAAAAGAAGGTCGCATTCAACGTGTCATCGTGAATGACGAAACAATTTTTTGTTCGACGAAGAAAACGCTTGAAACGCGAACTCTTGCATGGCGTCGCGACTCTCGCGACGTACAGTGTCGGTATGTCGTAGTTTGCAACGAGTTTCGTTGCGCGTCCTTTTAAAAACCCGTTCTGGGCCGCGCTCGAGGCCGAGAAGTCCTCCTTTCGCGTCCTCCGACCAATGAAAACTTTGCGCGCGATTTTAATCCTCAAGCATAAATCCAAATACGCTAGTGTTTCGATAATTGGCCATGGATTGAGCTTTTATTTTTTTTTTTTTTTTTTTAGAGAATTTCAAACATCGATACATAGAGTAATAAATAGAAAAAAATTTCTCCAAAAAATAACAGAAGACAAACTTTAATCGGTTAACCTCTTGCGCTGGAATGACGTGCCACGCACGTCGAAAATTTTTTGTTCCAAACTGCAACATTTTCTCAATTTTAAGTATATTTAAATGTAACCCAGGCAAAACAAATGATAAATTTATTACTTCTTAATCACTTCTGTCCAGTGATATCATACCAACGAGTTCAAAAGAAAAAGAAAGCGACGAATTATTGTATACGATTCGGTCACTCGTTATGGTCCGCGAACCAGTTGCCAGCGCAAGTTAATACGGCATTGTTTTACAGATCATATTATAGAATCAGCTCTAATGTCGCGTCCACTGTGATAAGATATTGACGAATAGTTGCGCTTATGTACAAACATAGGATTTGTTGGTGAACAGTTGCAAATAAAAGTAGTATCGTGTCTAACATGTATGTACCTGGTTATTCGTCAACGTACAAGTTCGTTTGTGAAAGTAACGAAGAACACCATGTGTTGAATCTTTTTATGAATAGATCTCTGTATTTCTTCGTTTCGTATCACATCGTAAAGACAAATTTGCGACGGAGCTGCGTGGACAGTGGACTCCGTGGTAAATTCGTTGAGTATGCAGAATGCGACTCGCTTAGGCAGCTTCCCGCTGGAGAAATACCGAGCGATGATATTAGGCTTCGTGACGTAGCCGAGCTGCCGCCACAGGTGTCTCCATGTATACGAGCGGCACGTTAACGCCACTGTTCGCCTCGCAGCTGCTTCTTCACCGTGCAGTGTAATATACCTACATATGTCTGGTAACCGTTGACATACCGATAGCAGCTCGTTACGATTCATTCGACAACGGCGTTTCGATCGATTTTTCGATGATACGCCGAATATACACGCTCGAGTACGTTCCACGCGTGCTCGTAAAGATATAAAAACACGTACAAGTATAGCCAGTGTCCCGATAGAAGAAATCGAACGTCTATCCGATGGTACGCGAGCAAGAAAACGGTGCTATCGAAAAGTAAACAAGCCACGGCGAGAAACGCGGGGAGGGTTGGCAGGGAAAACGTAAACTACGACGGGTCGATGAATAGCTAAGATGGGGAATAGAGGCAACGAAGGGGGATAGAACGGCGCGGATGGATTTATAGAGAGACAAGCAGACGTAAATATAGACTCGTGCATAGGTAGAGAAAAGATGGGTTGAGCGGCAAGAAGGAACTGGACGGGACACGTAAAGGTGAGGGAGGATTGTTGAAAAGAGACGCAAGATGGCACGGTTAAAGTAGGTAGAGGAGGAAGGGGGACGATTCCTTTGGAACGGAACGAAACGAACGAAACGAACGAAACGAACGAAACGAACGAAACGAACGAAACGAACGAGGGAACGAAAGACCTAGGTTGGTGGGGTTAAAGTCGTGAACGAGGAGAAAGGAAGGAAGAAGAAAGAGAAGTCCCGCGATATCAGCGAGAAGTCAAACCGGTGACTTTACCGTTACACGACCCAATGATGAGGCAGGATCGACGGATCGTTTGGCCGTCGCGACGTCTATCGTTTCCCAGTATGTAAACATTTATATATGCACATATATGTGAACATATATATATATACGTAAGCGACAGTTAAAATTGCAGAACGATCGCCGCGTATGCTTTGGCCAACCAAAATAGAATCGTATAAATCGCGCAACGTGAAATATTAGCATATAACGGAATATAACAAATAAATGCATATAACGCGATAACAAGAAAACGAGCGTCTAGCGATGAAATGAAATATATATGAGCGCGAGTTCTAACGATATGGTTGATTTCGATGTGTTTCAGCAGCGGCGCAGGGTCGCGTCGAGGAGACGCAGATGGACACGCACGAGGGGTCGACGGTACAGCTGCAGTGCCGTTTCTCCCCACCAAGGGAGAACGTAACGTGTTTCTGGTTGACGCACACCAACGACAATCACGATAATGCGGCGATCGACAATCTCGCGTTATCACCTCAGTATAAGGTGTTCATGAACCTGGAGGAAGGTCGATACGATCTTCAGATACGAAACGTCTCGTACGAGAGAGACAACGGCAAGTACGAATGCCGCGTGAAAGCGAGCGGCACGGGGCACGACCTGCATCGGAAGTTCATCACTCTGACCGTGCTCAGAGCGCCGGGGCCACCAACCATCTCACCGACTTCCGCGTCCGCAACCGAGGGCCAGAAACTCGAATTACAATGCAATACAAACGGCGGCAGCCCCGAGCCAGAAGTCAGATGGTACCGAGGCAACGAAACCTCTGTTCTTCACTCGGGTAGGACGTTGTCGGTCGAGCCGAAAAAAGAAGACGACAGAGCGACTTTTCGTTGCGTGGTGAGGAACCGAGCTATGCGCGACGGTGAAACGTTGAACGCCACGATAACTCTCGACGTCAACTACTTTCCTCGGGTCACCGTGGGCCCGGAAAACCCTCTGAAGGTCGAGGTGAATGGAACTGCGAATCTCGAGTGCCACGTCGACTCCAAACCAGCTGTTGGGATGGTACGATGGTGGCGAGACGGAAGTTTCGTGGCCACTAGCTTTCAGCATACCATGCGAAGGGTCGCTATTCAAGATGCCGGCAAATACACCTGTCAGGCGGACAACGGATTGGGAAAAAGAGGCGAGAGTTCACTTCTACTGGACGTTCTTTATCCCCCGACCGTCTCGATAGAGGGCGATTCTCTCAGAATCGCCGAGGTCGAGGACACAGTGACCGTGCACTGTAACGTGACAGCGAATCCTCCGCCAACGGTGATCGAATGGTTGCGTGACGGTCGACCAGATTTTCGACAACTTGGCTCCATCCTTCGACTGAGTCGCGTCACCGCCGATCACGCCGGAAATTATACCTGTCGCGCGGTGAACACCATCTATCCTTCTGGCGGCGATAGGCGAAACTACTCTGCCACCGCTCGGTTGACCGTGCGAGTCAGGCACAAACCGGGACCGGCAAGAGTCACGCCGGACTCTCCAGTCGCCGTCGAAGGATCTAGAGTTATTCTCACCTGTATGGCCAGTCCGGCTGGCTATCCAGAACCCAGGTACAAATGGTGGAAAGAGGGAGAGTCTGGAACGATATCGATAACCTCGGAGAACACCGGTCCGAGATATGAGATCGATTCGGTTCATTTGGGTAGCGAGGGAACGTACAAGTGCCATGCCACCAACGAGATCGGCAACGGAGAGGCCGCGTCCGTCAATCTGACTGTGCACCAACCGCCCAAAATACTTACCAAGTTGCAGCCACACGTTACCAGGAAGTGAGTATCCGGTTTCCTTGGAATTTTCTTCTTCTTCTCCTTCTTTTTCTTCTTATTCCCGTTCCCTTTCACGTTTTTGTTTTTCCTCGACCGTTTTGTATTCGAGGCTATCAAGAAGAAGACGGACAAAAGTTCAGATGCTACCAGCCAGCCATTCGCCAGCCGTTATACGCGGCTTGAAAATTGGGTCGATCTACTTTAAGCTGGGATTAAGAGTTTACGGTTTAAAAGTCGCGAAGAAGTTGGGAACATCTTAGAATACTGACGGCTATATTAATTCACAAATAATCCAGAAACCGTTAACCGCGGCCAGAGCGGAAAATTTCATAAAAAGATGGGAGGGAGAGAGAAATGCGCGAAATCGGCCATTCCCTTTTTCCCTTGGCAAAAAATTCATCTTCGTATATCTCATGACGGGATCGCAATTACACGGGATATAACGAATAATAAAGAGTGGTCGACCAGAAACAGAATACTTAATTACCTTCTTTGCCGCTAAAAATACACAGGAATTACCTTCTCTCGGCCATCACGCGAGATCATTCAACCCATCTCCCCAGCATTTTCTTGTATTTTTAACGACAAAGAGGACAATTAAATGTACTGTGATCGCGTCCATATACTTACGTTACTTACGTTACTTCTGACATAACGATTAAGATATAAGTATGAACGACAAGAAGTTGCGAAAGGAAATGTCCAGTCATATCGTTTTAAAAGTCTATTTGTAAAATTCTCCCATTCGACGAACGTTATTTTGCAAACCCACAATTTTTCAACGAAAAATGTAAACTGAGAAGTGTATGGTTCACAGGGTCGGCGAGTCGTCGTTTCAAGTGTCTTGCGTGGCGCAGGGCAAACCTCGACCGAGTGTTCGATGGTTGAAGGATGATCAGGAGTTAACCGCGGACGAGAGACTCTACAAGGTGACTACAACAGCGTCGGAGGGTCATGGGAACGTGATCACCGTGAATTCGACGCTGAGCTTCCTGGGCCATGCCCGACCACAGACAGACGAGATCGTGGCCAGCGATCGAGGCAAATACACCTGCGTGTTCGTGAATGAGGTCAAGAAGGTCGAGTCGACGATGATGTTGAAGGTGGAGCACGAGCCTATCGCCCTGCACCAGCACGGGAAAGTCGCGTATAATTTGAGGGAGACGGCCGAGGTGGCGTGCAAAGTGCAAGCGTGGCCGAAACCCGAGTTCCAATGGAGTTTCGGCACCAATACGGCCAGTTTGCAAGGATCTTCGAGTGACGGCCACTACGAGATTTCCACAAGCAGCGACAACTACGACGTATACACGTCCGTACTCAAGATAACTAACATTCGAGAGTTGGATTACGGGGATTACAGTTGCAGAGCGGCAAACGCTCAAGGTAGCATCACTTCGACCATCAGACTGCAACCGAAAGGCGCGCCAGAAAGGCCCGTTAACATCACGGCGATGGACGTTGGTCCGACACACGTAGCCTTGCTCTGGGAGCTCGGTTTTGACGGGGGGCTACCCATTACCAAGTACTTCGTCTCCTACCGTCGAGTACCGGGTGGTGACGAAATTGTAGCACCAGACTGCGCCGTTCCTAGACCACCGGCTGGTCAGTGGCTCGAATCGGATTGCCGCCGATCGAATCCATGTAACGTGACCAACCTGGAGCAACATCAGACGTACACGTTCAAGGTCAAAGTGTATAACACGAAAAATCACTCGGACTATTCGGACGAGGTAACTGCGACGACCGCTGTCGCAAAAATTCCGTCGCCGTTGAGGATTAGCTACGATCCAGAGAGTGGAATGCTTGCGATCAGTGTCGGTGCCACTTGCCTTTCGTTGGTCGCGTCGATCGAGAAGAACGATGGGCCGTCTTCTTCCACGGATGAGTCGCAGTGGAGGATTTTAGACGAGTGGCCTCTCGAGGTACTCGGAAGCGCCCCGACTCAGAGGGAAGGAGTTTTGGATGACCTGGACGCTCTCGACACCACGGAACCCAGGCTCAGGGTTAGACTTTGCTTGAAGGCGGATCGACAAAAATGTGGCGAATACGCGGAGGCTGAAAGTAATTATCCGCATTTCTCTCTCTACCGATTGAAAATTTCTTATCGCCACTTCTTATCGTCACTTCGTCACGATATTTCGTTTGTTACAGTCGGTCCTTCGTACATCGCTCAAGCTGGGGCGTTTGTAACGCCAACCTTGATCGCCCTGGTGGTCAGCGGCGCCGTGTTCTTGCTGCTCGCCGCGCTGTTGTTGCTCTTTTGTCGGTGTCGACGAAAACACGTCACCAAGGCCAAGGACTACGAAATGGACTCGAACGCGTAAGTGTTTGAATCGGTTCAAACGGTTCGAGGAGAGTTCCATCTACACGGTCCTCGAATGGGATTTCGATGTTGTTTACTTGTACAGGGTTCGACCGAGTCTGGTCGCCGGAAACGGACAACAGAGCCAGGCACCACCACCCTACTACGCGGAGAACAAAGCCCTCGAACACAGTTTGGATCACGCGCTAGCTATGGAGGATTCCAAGACCCCGGCGTATTCGCAACCTGGCTACGGATACCATCAACCAAACCACAACATCAATGGTAAGGACTTGTTTGTTGTCCGAAGACGTTCACAATGTTGTCGTCGGTAATAATTCTGAAAAAACTGGAAAAAGTTAGTCGGGTTGGACAAGTCGTATCTCGCAAGTGGAAAAAAATACGGTATAAAATAGAGCGGTTTAACGAGGTCTAGCTTCCTATGGCCGTACTTTTTCTACAACTATAACGATTATTCCCGTTGCGATGTTGCGAATTGCAATTTTCTTGCACGTTACTTACTTTTCATATAAGGAGTAAAGATACTATAACTCACGCGACTAAGAATTATCATAGTGTCTAAAAACAACGCTCGTTTCTTTTTTCTGTATCTTGTGTTTTTTTCAACTTGTATTTGGAATACGGGAACGCGCCGTCTCTTCTAAACTCGAAAACGTTATTGTTATTCGAATTTTTATTCTTGATTTCGCTAATAAATGCTAATCGATGCACTTTTGTTGACGACAGGCGTCAATATGGGCTACATGGACAACAGTTATTCGAACTCGAATAACGGTGGCTCGGTAAACTCGCAAGACTCCATCTGGCAGATGAAATCGGCGGCCGCGAACGGTGTTGGCCAGCCTTACGATCTGGCCGGCTACGCAACCACCGAGTCGGATTACCCAACCCACCCTCATTACCTTCCACAGAGGGAGGATTACCGGGAGAGCCATAATCTAAGTCGACAGCAGTTTTGCTCGGAACCATTCGCCACCGTCGTAAAGTCTCAAAAACACGTCGGTGAGTACTATTCTTTAGTTTAGTCGAACTCTCCCGTTTCCGCTGCCCTATCCTTCCACCCCGTTTCACCTCTTCCCCCATCACCGCTTCCTCGACCCTTTTCTCCTCCTCTCGCTTCGTTTCATCCCCGTTTCATCCACCCTTAGCCGACGTTCCACGATCGACCCACCACCCATCCAGCGATGAGCATTCAATTCTATCTGTCGCAAGTTCTCGAGCAATTTAGTTATACGGAAAGTTGGAATCGCCCTCCGAACGTTATTCGAATCGAAAAATGTTTCAAGGTGTTTTCGACAGTCGTGACAGGCTTAATAGCCGATCGTACGAACTTGGCGAAGTTGCCGAAGCGGTTCGCCAGTCTCGCCAGCTTCCGGATATTATAGAATTCCGACCCGTTGTTGATCGCCGATTTTATTTCTCTTTCGTTAAGGAATTGTCTTACGTGTTGGCGTGGTCGCCTACGCGGCCACGTATCGAATATAAAGGAACAATTTTAAACTGGCTTTGAAACAGTAGGATGGTCCAGGGTTTTTCTAAGACACGTGTCACGAATTCTAACACGGATCACAATTATTTCAATGAAGACGTTCTCGAATCTTTGAACATCGAAACGATTTCACCTCGGCCATAACTAGAATTCAAGACGTTTCCAATTCCCTGGAGCTTCTTTTATCGCCGTACAAAGTTCGGGACGATGCTCGAGGCTTTCGCCATCCACCGCAGCATCCTCTCTCTCCTCCTCTCCTCTCCTCTCTCTCTTCTCTCTCTCTCTCTCTCTCTCTCTCTCTCTCTTCTCTCTTCTCTTCTCTCTCTCTCTCTCTCTCTCTCTCTCCTCTCTCTCTCTCTCTCTCTCTCTCTCTCTCTCTCTCTCTCTCTCTCTCTCTCTCTCTCTCTCTCTCTCTCTCTCTCTTTACATTCCTCTCTCGTTCTCCGGGCACGTACATCGCCGCCACGGCCACGTTCTTTTGTTTTCCCATTCTGAACGACCCAACTTGTCGATTGTTTGTCCGACAGATTCACCGTACGACGTGTCCGGTCTACCATATCAGGAGAATTACGACGAGGATGCGAAGCCACCTCAGCAGGTCAGCCTGTCGTACGACGAGAGCCTCGAGTCCGGTTACTCAACCCCGAACAGCCGAGGACGGCGAATCATTCGCGAGATAATTGTTTGAGATCTGCCTACCGGCTCGCGAGCCGGAAGCACCACTCGCACCACGTGGCTATAGCAGGAGGCAGTTCCCACCGGTGGTGCCACGTATCATCCGGTGGACCATTCGCGCGATCCTCTCCGCCATAGAATGGAGATAGTGATCGAGAACCCCGTGGAATCACCACCGCCGCCGCCTCCTCCGCCACCACCCCCATTACAGCCGCTGACGATGTCTCCGTGGAACGCCATCGTCACGGCTTCACCGACCACCTTCTCCCCGTCCAACGTTGTGGCATGCACCTCAATGCCAGTTACTACAACCGTGATGACGATAACCATCGCCGAAAATCCCACCGCAACTCCCAGCTATCCCGTACCCTCTGTACGATTTTCTTATCGAGAAACGTACACCGCGGCCAATTCGCTACCATACGCCGGCGATCCGTACTCCTCCGCCATGCGACGTAATCAGCATCCACGCGGACGGCCGTACGACGATCCAGACGGAGCATCACCGACGATTCGACGTATCGACAAGTCTGGACTGTTAGGTATCACCGAATCGGACGCATCTTCCTTAAGGGCTGGCTTGAGATCACCAAGATTTCTGTCTGGAATGAACACCGTCGCTTCCGGGATGCTATCGCCTCGAAGATTCGAGTGTATCGGACAACTGGATCCGGTACCAGAGATTCCAGGACAAATCAGTCGGGCGAACGTAACACCCGGTGCCACGAATACGTTCCCCGTCGCGTCCACTGCCAACCTGCCTCTGATCAGTATAACGTCGCCGATGATCGGAGATCAAGAAAGGAGAGACGGAGCATCTCGACTCGATTCCTGCGAAACGCTGTCCGTCGCTAATCTGGCAAAGCCAATGAAGTCAACTTCCTTCGATTCCCTCGAATCCCGCCAGAAAATCGACCGTTCGGACGCGAGAAGCACGTTGAAAACTTTCAATCGCGATCTCGAGGGAATCGAGTCGTCGAATTCGCACGTCCCGAGGTACGTCTCGTCGTTTCAATTACAAGAAAATTGCGAAGCTAGAGCACGTACTTTAGGACGTTTGTCGAAGTTCGGCCTGGTTAGAAACGATCGCGACGGTACCGCCACGGCCGAGAGTCCCGATAGATACTCGGAGACCTGTTGCAATTTTCCCTTCACTGTTCGGCCGGTGACAGCGTTTTCGGGTTTCGAGGGAACGTCGAGTCTCCCAACGACCAGGGTCACCACGACTACCGTGACAACGTCGACGACTACGGTCGCGGTGTCCGCGATGGGAAAAACAGACACGAACGGGAAACAAGAAAACGTCGAGGAGTGCAATAATCGAGCGCCGGAAGAGATAAGAGCGGAAGCGGAAGGCTGCGAGCACGGGCCATCGAGGAACCCGCTAATAGATGGGGAATCCTCGCAGAAGGCCGACGAATTCGTGGACAACGATGGGATCCAAACGTTACGAGTGATCATTTTATCGGAACAATTGTGAAATCTGAAGAGGGCAGCTGATCGTTTAAACGGAGGCAAATGAAAGTTCGTTTTTCGCCGACCGATGTATCGTTCGATGTGTATTATATTTAAGTAGTATGTAAGTACAAGCCGCGACAAAGACAGATGATTGAGTTTTGAAAGAGAGAGAGAGAGAGAGAGAATGAGTGATTAGAGAGAGAGAGAGAGAGAGAATGAGTGATTAGAGAGAGAGAGAGAGAGAGAGAGAGAGAGAAGAATCTCGCATAAAGGCTGACGCGATGCCATAAGAGGCCATAAACCTTTTCGAGAAGCAACAGTAAAGAAAAAAAAACTCGTATAAGAACGTGGAACGTCGAGGCCCGAACGTATCTCGCGGTTTTTAACCCTTTGCATTCTCGGAAACTATTTTCACATTTCTTTGCAACAACTCGATAATTGTAGACAGAATTTGCTAGATCAAATTCAGGATCATTTGTTTATTATTGGTCAAGAACCATTAGATTTCACCTTTCTTAAATATATTTATGTACATTTATGTATATTTGACAATATCGTACGATATGGTATCGTTTAAAAAATTGTTACACTTGATACACTGTAATCAAAATCGTCAATGTTTGATACATTGTAAAGATATATATACGTGTTATCTTCAAATAATTACATGTAATCAGAGCGTACAATATTTATGTCAGCACAGCTGACAACTATTGAATTGCCAGTATTGCGAGTTATTGCAACGAAAGTGCAAAGGATTAATGGAAAATGTCAACACGTTCGAGTTGCGACGCGTTTACGCATTTTGTACTTTTATATCGTGGACGATGCCGTCAATACATGCGACGATCCCCGCGGTTCCCGCGATCGGGGATGATGTTTTCTGTAAATGTACCTATGTAACAACTCGACTGCGCCGTAACGCGCTTAATAACTTAAGCAATATGTCTGACATTCGAAGCGACTCGTTGGCGATACGCGCGCGTTTTGGTCGATGAAGAAAAAAACGCACGTGCCTGGCTGAAATTCTCGAGCGCTCGTCTGTTGTAAATAACGATAAACGTATCCTCAGTACTTAACGAAGTGAGACACGGTGGTGGTAGCCCGAGGGTCCCGAGAGATTCCAAAGAATTCCGAGAGCCTCGTTCCCCTTTCGTTTCGTGTATTCTCTACGAATGAGAACGAGGGGGAGAAAGACGATTAATCGAAGAGAAAGTGGAATATGCTCGGATACTCGGTTATACGTTCTCGTGTCTCGCGTTAGAACACCGCAGATGGTGTAACGCGGTTTCAACCCGAACTAACGATAGCAGTTACGCTTTTAACGTTGAAAGAATATTTCTTGGCTCGCGCATCTATCGTGCGTCCCTTTAGTTTCCTAGTATTAACGCGGCGCGTTTAGAAATCTCACATACGTAGCGACCTTCGTTGAAGTTGTTATTTTTCTACCGCTCTTGCGAACACCGCCTACGTTCGCTGAAAAATCGTTTCAATTCGTGTTCTAGTACTCGTGTCAAATATACGCGCGCTATTAGGGAGACTGCAGAGATATAAAGAAATAGAGAAAGGATGGAAAATAGAGAGGAAAGAAAAAGGACCAGCTGGATTATACGCGTTCGTTCCTTTCAACTTGTGATCTCATTTCTTCGCCGAGATACGAAGATGATTTCTTTCTTATCGTTTGGGAGAACGGGCGAGCTTTTTTATCGACCATGGGACGATGTTTTCTTTATTTGTTATTAATACGATTTTTTTTCACATTTTCATCCGGTATTCCATATACGGTGTTTCATTTTCTAAATCATATATCTTGGAAATATATATCGCGACAATTTGCGAAAAAGCAAAAAAATATATCTCGTAGTAGAATCTCGACCGTTCCTCGAAACTCGGACCACTACATCGTCTCCGGAAGCGATGGAAAATCACTGTTCTTCCGCTTCATGATACACCGATCAACCGACCGACCAAATATTTTATCGTTTCCGAAAATGGAAGCACATCGCAATAAGACACGCGCTCGACACGGAAATTTTCGTGTCATGAAACAGGTCTCTGCCGTACCGAATGTCGGTTGAAGTGATTGTTACGCGTGGTTGCGTGCACACCACAGATGCACACGTGTCGTGTGCAAATTTGAAATTGATATATATCGATCGACACATATACATATATATCAATTATCGTCCATTATAGTTACGATATTATTACGAATTATTATTTGTACAAATTTTATGTTGCGATATAAAATAAACGATAAAACGACAAACTTAATGTTTATTAAATGTCCATCAGCTTCAATCAAATTATTATTTCAAGGCGAATAATTGATTTAACAGCTTGCATAGTATATAGAGTCATCTCAATTGCCATTGAATACATGCACGAACATATCGATAATCCTTCGAGAAACACGTCACGTCTCGCGTCTCTCATCCTGACTGCACGAGCTTGCGCGTTTTGTACTAGTATGCAAAACAGTACCACTGTTTATGTCGGATTAAGACTGTCATCTTAACAATACTGTACCAAACCAATGTTGCCTCCGCGTTGATGCTATTTGCTATATATCACTGGTATGCGGACTAAGGACAAGGATCATTGACTAGGATAAACTGGACTAGGATAAAATGCTTTTTCATGCCTCACACTTTGGAAGTCACCCGAGTCTCATTATTTTCGTATCGCATCTTGCTCTATCGACTTAGGCAAGTATTACACTAGTGTTATCGACGATAAAAATTAAAATCAAAAAATATGGACAGTATTGTATCATTGTCGCATTGAAAATTATTTAGTTTTTCAATTGACGCTTCAATTGTAATCTTTCCGGTGACACTTTATTGTAGACATACATGTATATATGTATATACATAGTAAATGAATGTGAATTTAGTAATAGTGCATCGTTTAAGAAGCTCTATCATAGTATAGTATGATCTTTCATTGATATATATCAGTTTCTAGTGGATCTTTACGATCCATCTTCTTCTCCACGATATCTCGTGCTACTTTGAATAGAAAACTTTTCGCATAATAGCGAAAAAGTTAATATTTCTTGAGATATTTTAAATTTTATAGATATATATATATATATATATATATACTTTTTATAGATATATATATAATATATATACAGGATACGGCATTTGAATGGAACGTAAAAATATCTGCTATATTTTTTTTTATAAAGAAAATATTTTTGTGACATTTCAAGATTTGTCAAATGAAACATATTTTTAACTCGTGGACTTTATAATCTAGCACCAATAATTGGAACAAAAATTAAAGTTTAATCATCTCAATAACCATTTCGTCTTGATCATTTAATCTAAGATAACTTAGATAATTTTTTCGGAACGAAACGATTATTAAGATGATTAAATTTCATGTTGAAACAAGAATTTTATTACTATTACAGTTAGGCGAACGCAATAATCGGGCCAAAATAATATGACATTCACTGCACGAGAGTTAATATAAAATATAAAGTTATGAATAATTTTATCAAGATTTAATGATATATTTTGGCATACTTTATTGAAATTTTATGCAAATTCAAAATATATTGTTCATCCTCATTTTTATCCGCTTGCTTTTTTCCAATTGTCTTCGTTATCGTGAGCAAAATAAAAACCGAGTTAAAGGAATATAAGTTTAGGATTTCCTGATGAAATCATAATTGCCAAAATGTATCCTAAAAGTTTGACATAATTGCCCTATTTTTGTCACTGTTCTGTCCATCAAGATAAGACGATAAAATGATTAAACTAATGAAATAGGCAGATTGCACGATTGTTTATTATCTCGGGCATCCGTTTGAGTTTAATTAGAATTATTCGATCCGATTCGACTCCAAAGTATCGAATACTCGCACTTGGGTAATTTGAACAAATTTATTTAAAATAATAAATAATAATGAATAATTAAAAATATAAGTTTCATCATACAATAAAGAACAAAATTGAAATTTTAACATAAATAATATTTTATTGAATAGTTGCATGTAGAAACACAAAATTTTGGAATTTAGGCTTTCTAAAAAAAACTTTATGATTGTGTTACTAGCAGATACAAATCGTTTTTACGGAATCAGTTTTGTATCATTTTGTTAATCAAATTTGTTTCAACATGCTTAATATTAATCATAAACAGAACACATAACGATATAGAATTGTCAATTCTTTAAACTACTATAATTTGGTAAAAAAAAATCGTAATAATTTATTTGATCTTATTTTAAAGCATTATATAAAACTTTTACTTTACTTACTTCTCTGAAATCGTTCTTTTAAAGATATTTTTACATTGTATAACAGGTAAGAAAGTAAAAATACTTTTAATTAATAAAAAATTATAAAAATTCAAACGCCTTTAAAAATATTGAGAATTTTGTTCATGACTGGATTCACCATGGTCTTGAAAATTCAAATTTTTTCTTTTTTCAATGACATCTTAAAATTGCTGTACGATTTTTGTCGCCATTTTAAACTTTGAATATAAGGGTTAGATAATGAATTTCTCGAATTTTTATCGCTATATACGCAAAATTCAATGTATTTTACCGAAAGTTTTCTATTATATAACTCAAAAACTAAGCGAAGCTAAAATTTTTACATTTGAGATTCTTGTTGTTGATTCCTCAAAATATCATGTCGATCCATTACTAGGGAATTTACTTTTGGAATTACATTCCAATTGGCTAAATCTCCGTATAAAATAATAATATTGTTCCAAACGGTCGAGATGTTTAAAGAATATTATGAAGAATGTGAAAAGACTTCAAATATAAAATTTTTGAAGATTAAAGGTTTGAAAAATAATCTTGCAATACCTAGCGTATAAAAAACAACGAACATGGTACAAAAATTAGATAAGGACAACATGATAATGTTCCCGGTCGGAGACTTGTATTTTTACCGAACCGAACCGATACATACATATTTACATATATATGGATGTATACACTCTTATTGAGTTGTATACGTTTTGTTTAGTCTAAATTCTAGACGCTGCTATTTGCTTGTCCTTACCTTAGTAGGTTTTATAAAATTGTAGGATCTATTTCTCAGGCAGATGAATTTTCGAAGCTAATATTTTATGTTTTTAGAGTCTTCTCACATCTTTTAAATTTCATCTCGATTGATAGCCATTCGGAATCATAGTCGAAAACAATTTTAGAAACTAATTGAAAATTTAGCTAGTTAAGAATTACTAAGAATTACTTTTAAAAACAATAACGATAAAAACGATATATAATAATATATATAATATATATGTTATAATTATATATAATTTAAAATGTGTATTAATATCTTCTTAGAACTTAAAATTTAAAATTATAATAAATATAAGTGAAAAAACCTATCGATGAATTTGTAAAACACGAATTTCTTTTTAACACATACATAATATAAAGTGGAACGGTTTCAGATATTAGTTTCTTATTTACAATTGACAACACTGTAACAGAATTCATTTTTCTTAATTTCAGTTTGTTTTTGTATTATTTTACTTGATGGGATTTCACTCGATTCACTCTTATTTAAGCATAGCGTTTGCTAAAAAACCAATAAATTTTTTCCTAGTCGATATTTCAGACTCTGAGACACGAAGTCCTATTTAATGTCCAGTCTATCTAATTATTGACTTTCTATTCAACCTAAGAGTACCTTAAGACGAAGTACCTTATTTGTGGTATACATATAAAGTAAAGAATATCGGCATAAAATGTCAAACAAACCTAATGCTGAAGAATTGATTCTAATATTATTGCTAGTTGACAAAGATGAAAGTGTGCATGCGGTGACCAGTTTGCACATAGATTGTTTTGTGATTGCATTCGAACACAATAAATAAATAAAGTAATAAAAATGTAATAATACATGAATAAATATAAATAAAATTAATGAGACTAAAAAACGATCAATCATATATAATATAATACAATATAATATTAAACATATATATATATATATATATATATATATATATATATATATATGACAATATATGGCAATAATGACAATATATAGTATATAGAAATAATTATTTATTTAAATTCTGACGGGCAAATGCCGTATCATACAGAGAAAGAAATGAAATACGTACATATATCCTAGAGAAATCTACAAAAATACATAATAGTATACGAGTGAAGACATAGATTGTAGATTAAATAAAATAATTGTAATAACAATATATAATATACAATAATTATTATAATAATAGTATATAATATATAATAATTCTATTAATTTTTCGCGTTACAAACGTTACAAACGTTACAAATGTTACAAATGTTACAAACAACTGATCTCATCTGTGAAACTGCTTCGTTATTAGCAACACACAATTAGCATGCGACCATCACCTAATCAAGAAAACATTTTTGCTGAGAATATCGCTGCTGTCGAGGCGTACGATACAGATGCTGGATGCTGCGCTGTTGCGGGCAAGTGGATACATCTACATTTCAACTATATATATGAAACACGTTGACGTTGGTCTGACGTTGGTCATTAAAATGCGGTGGTATTCAAGTGGATGATGGCCCTTAGTCTGTTGTTTCTTGTTACGTGATCTCTTCGTGTAGATAGATTTCTCCAAGTACAGAGACAACAATTTCACGCTAAACATCTGATTGCTCCTAGCTATTCCATATCTCTCTGTGTTTCCATAGAACGTGTGTTTGTCCTTTCTGACTCTAACTTTTATGTCCAAGTAATGTTATGTGATGTAAGAATGCTAAACCAGAAAAAGCTCTCGATCGGAAGTGCATCGCAATTATTGAGAAATTAGTTTAAAAAAAAGAAAACTAGTAAAAAATTCCAGAATACTTTATTGTATTGAATGTTTAAAATCGAGCCGGTGCAAGTGTGTTTATATTACCAAATATTAGACAGACGAAGGATTTCAATAAAACTAAGATAGAATTATAAAATCTATCTTGAGACTAATATAAATTATAGGAAAAATATAGAAAAAAAAGAAAAAAAATGACACGAGCAAGTTTTGAATTTGAAAATCTATATTAAGTTTCTCTTCTTACCTGGTGGGAAGAATTGTTCGATCGGTCCAAAATATCGTACTATATTGAATGTTCAAGGTCGAGCCGGTGCGCGAGTGTTTCGATCAAGAAATTTGACGCGTCGTCGGATGTTTAAACACTCTTCGATATTCATTCTCCGAAGCGGCTTATCTATCCGTGTCAACAACAATAAGAGAGAACAGTCGATGGATACTTGCAAAGTTAGAACGTTGACTTTTCAAACCGGAGATATCATTGATCACACGCATGAAATTACGAATCGAATAATTGAATCTCTCGCAAAGGGAAAACCGCGAATTTCTTACCTCTTTTCCGGATTTTTGTCAATCCGGATGACGATGAAAATTTTTCGTGGAACAGGAACTCAACATCCCCAAGAGGCACTAATCGAGAGGATCTATCTGGCAGTTACAACATTACGACCAACGCGAGGAACAGCGTACACAAATACGCGTGTCCGCGCTCGAGAACACCGGCGACTGTTGCGGAGGAGGCAGAGCACTGTTGGTATCGACCGAGGTCGGAATGGAGACAGGGGCGCAGTCGCGGCCTCGCTACCAAAGCTGCGCGACATCGCCCGCTTTTGTGTTAACACATTCAGAGCGTTTTATGCCGGGAACGTCGTATGCATTCACCAGCATTGCAGCCGTAGCCTCTGCACCAGCCACCGCCTCTGCCTGCCCTGACGGTCTCGCGGTACAAAAAGCGTCGCCGCGCGACCCTGTCATGGGTAATCTGCAAAGCGAAGCCAAGAAGAAGGGAAAGAAGAGCAAAGGAACTGTAGATGGAACTGCGAGCACGCCAGGATCCATAGGGGATGGTCTCGACGACGCGACCGACACTGGGGATGACGAAGAAACGGCCGAAACACGAGAAACACCTGCTAAGAATGTGGAAGAGTGTCAGAAAACTGGACCGGAAAAGCGATTGCCTCACAAGAGGCAAGCACCGAAACCACCTGGTTCTACTGAGAGAAAGGTCAGTTTTAGAGGAGAATTTCAATGGAGATTTCAACAGAGATTCTGTTATGCTTTGTACTTCAAAATAGGACGGTACAATTTTTGTACCGTGCCGCAATGACTTCACCCTTACACAGGATAAGGCGTTGAATAATATAGATTTTTAGAGTTTGGAATAATTGAAATTTCCCTGAGTCGATCGATCGATTGAAAGTTTATGGTAATCTATCGGATACGCGTGAAATCGGTTGAATGTATATTGGTAACGTTGCGTTTTTGACAATTGAAACTGGCTACAATACTGACGTGATTCACACGCTTCAATAACATGCTACATATTACTTTGAAAATGTCCTGCTAATAAAACAAAAAATATAAACAGACAAGATCAATTGGTTTAGAACTTGAAATTAATTCTTTAGTTACCCGATTATTGATAATGTTTCAATCATGTTATCGATAAATATTCTCCTAACCTTAATATTTAAGTGGCTTGGAGTTTCAATCGATTTTTTACAAAAAGACGTACGATGCTAAAGTAAAAATGAGCCTGTTGGAAATAATTCGTATTATGTATTTCCGTCCTTTTCTTCAAATAGATCGGGCCAGTTGTATCAGAGTCATCGGAGAAAAGGTCGCACAATCAGGAAAAACACGAGAAAGAAAAGGAAGATGGATCTCGAAAATCGATAGAATTGATGATCGAGTCAAAGGAAACAAAGATGAAAGAAGAATCATCGGGAACGTTATTAATACCAGCAACGAATCAAATACAAAAACAAGAACCTACGCTACTAGTCACGGATTCGTGGTTGTTAGCCAACAAGTACACAGTCGTGGCTGAGATTTCGATGCCGTCTAGTCAGAAATCGTCGAGCGATAGCGTGTTTACTGATCCTGATGAATTGATCAGTGCAACGAATGCCACGAAAGAGGAAGCATCCCCGGCGCCATCGGTGTTCGTCTCGAAGAATCACGAGGTCGAACCATCTCCCATGTCCCCGCTTTTAGGTAAGCTTTTAAGTTAGCATATCTTTCCTCGAACGTGACTTCGATATGAAAATTAAAAACGAGGTACGAGATATTTCAAACTGTGCGGTCCAATTATTAAAAAATATTTATTTCGACACGTTTCTAATAGATGTTCCTTTATACGAGCTTGTTGCGAATAACAGAATATTATATTAATTATATAACGGCAATTGAGTCGCTTGTAAACATAATATCACGTAAGTACTTTAAAACGCTCTCTCTAGTTCCTGTTTAATTTCTCAACCAGGAAACGAAGGCAATCGTAAAGCTTATTTGCTGAGACACTCGCGAAGCGCCAATAACGAGACACAACTAAGAGTAGTAGTAATAGGTGTTCCGCTTCGATAAGAAGCGAGATAAAATTTATCAGAGAGGCGTAATTTCGCCATGTGTCGCGCTCGTGTTTCGCGGTGGAACCCGACGATTTCAACAACGAGTGATGATTGCGTTCTCATTTTGCGAGTGAAGAGTCAAGACGTCGTAAAAAATAGCGACCTATTCAACATGACGTTGATAGCTCGAACTATCAGGGTGGTGTTTCTTTTGAATAATTGGAACCTTCAAGATCGTTTTGACGGAATAGACCATATTTTAATTAAAAACGAACTGTTTGACTATACGATTGGTAATTATCTCGAAGCTGTCAGAGGTTAACAAGACGGTCAATGTTTACTTATCGCGCGACATTTACCAAATTGCGAGCGTAGACGACGACGACGCTAACGAATTTCGCCGTTGAATTTTCGCGGAAATCCGTTTGTTATGTCATGATCTTGCGATCGAAAAACTCCAAAGTCACGTGCAGATAAGAGCAGCCGCCAATGCCGGACGAAGGCCGGAACGGTGTCGAAGCCAAAAACGAAGTTATCATAAAGTCGTGCTCGATCAGTGAGAATTGCACAGGTTCGATGATTGTCTCGTTTCTTCGAGTTTTGCTTGATTTTGAAACGAATGATCGGGTGAGATTGCATGAAAGAGACCGTGAACGTAATAAGAAGAAACAGGAAAATGTTTAAGAGTGTTTTGATCTTTTAGAACGGAGAATCGTTGGTACGTTAACCTCAGCTCTGTCAGAACAGTTGAAATCGATATTGACGGAAGCCGAAGTTGAACAATTTGTGGCCAGACTCGTATCAGATAGTATTATTGGATCGATTACGCTTGACAGTGTTACGCAGAACAAGAAGCTTACAGTAAGACGTCTGTTCATTCTACTGGGTATCAAAGATCGAGCGTTTAAAGCCGAAATAAACGAATGTGCTCCTTTGTTTCAGGAGGATCAGTCTCAATGCCGAGACACGCCATCGATATCGGTTAGTCCAATCGAAGAAATTTCCCCGAGAGACCAACGAGATTCGGAAAAGGAAACACTTAGACAGGAACTCGAACGACGTCGCGAACTTGCCAAAAATGCGGATAAACCTACACAAGATAAATCCACGCAGACATGTCCTACGATGGCTCTCCCAGAAACAAGTTCCGAGGATATGTCGAAAGTTAAATTTGCCGAAACATTCGGTTCACCTTCGGAGAGGGCTATCGTTCGAGATTCAACGAACTCTCAAGAGCAATCTTCGAGTATCACTTCGACATCGGACACAACTGTTTCGAAGGACACGAAAGTTGCCGAAAAACCTATCGACGCGGCAGGAGTTACTCGATTGACTTTAACTTCGCCTGTTTCACCACCGCTACAGCAAATTTCATCCACTACATATACGAGTACACCTCCTCCACCACCACCTCCACCTCCGCCGCCACCTTCATCGTTCTTAAATCACCGTTCTCAAAACAATATAGCCTCTCAACAATCTTTCTCCATTCCACCCCCACCTCCATTACCCGCCTGCAGCACTCCAACACAATCGTTTTCGTCTCAACGCAGTACAACTTCGTTACCAACAATCCCACCGCCTCCGCCACCTCCTCCCTTACCTCCACCGACCTTACAATCAGCGACAGATGAGACGTACGTAGCACCACCCGCTCCTCCGCCACCTCCACCACCTCCACCACCTCCGTCCCCTACACCCTCAATCGGAAGACAAACAAGTTCTGTACCACCGTCTGCACCACTACCGCCTCCCCCTCCCCCTCCGCCGCCGATGCAAACAACCCTATTCAATTTAATACCGCCACCGCCTCCTCCACCTCCATTTCCATCTTCGTCTTTATCCTCGGCATCCTCCATCACTGGATTACACGCAGGTCCTCCGATTCCTCCTCCTCCACCTCCGCCGCCTCCTCCTGCTTCAATGTCCACGATCAGTTCAATGTCCGGAGGTCCAACGCCGCCGCCTCCTCCCCCACCAACACCTATGATAGGTGTACCGCCACCTCCACCTCCACCACCAGCTGGAATGGGAGATATTCCCGGTGGACCACCGTTTCCACCACCGCCACTATCTATGGGAATTCCTCCTCCGCCTCCACTAGGTACTCAAGGAACGTTGCAACAACCTACTCCGTTACCCACACCTCCGGTTGGAGGTTGGAATCCAGCCAGCAGAGCGTGTGAGTAACAGGACAGCTGGACTTATTTACTAGACACGGTGTCGATTTTGCGATGATCGGAACGATGTTCTTCCTCTAGGCATGAGGAAAGAGCCGCTCTGTCCCGAGGTTCCTATGAAACCACTCTACTGGACCAGGATTTTGGTGCCTGCAATATCAACAAAACATGGTTCCGTCGACGCTTCAGATTCGGCCGCGCAGGTTGGCTTAACATGAAAACAAAGAGGATGCCTTAAGGTTGGATGATTATTAATCGTGTGATCTTGACAGATTCCACTATGGGCGGAGTTAGAGGAAGAGAAAAATCTGGACATGAAAGAGTTCGCAGACCTGTTTTCCCGTCAGATGACCGCCAGAAAGCCGGTCAAAAAAGCGGACGAGACTTCGAAACCGTCTAAGATACAGCCAGCAAAGATCCTCGACTCGAAACGATCCAAGTCCGTTGGTATTCTGGAGAAAAGCTTGCACGTGGATTTTAGCGAGGTTGAGAACGCGGTTTACAATTTGGACACCAGTGTTGTTAGCCTGGAGGCGTTACAGCAGATTTATAACATAGTAGGCATTTTTGAAAATGACGAAGCGAATTGTTAAAAAATTTTAATTTTATAATAAAGTAAACGTTCTTCGATTTAATTTTGTCGCAGTTGCCGACGCAGAAAGAACTGGAGGACATAAAGGCTTTCGAAGAGAGCAATCCGGACGTTCCTCTGGATCGACCAGAGATCTTCGTGAAGAAACTCGCCGGTATAGATCACTTTTCCGAGAGGATAGCGTGTCTAATGTTCCAAACTGATTTTCAAGACACGATCTCGTCCGTTTCATCGAAGTTGACGAATCTACGAAGCATCTGCGATTTCCTCCGAAACTCCAGATCTCTGAAGAAAGTGATGGCGTTAATTCTCACGCTCGGTAACTATATGAACGGTGGAAACAGGATACGAGGCCAAGCTGACGGGTTTGGTCTTGAGATTCTAGAGAAATTGAAGGACGTGAAGTCGAATGTACCTGGTGTCACTTTGCTCCATTACGTTGTCAAAGCAAGATTAGCACAAGAGGAGGGTCATAACTTTGAGGAACCACTACCTCTGCCGATTCCGGAACCAGCAGACATAGAAGCGGCATCCACGATTAATTTCGAGAATCTTTCGGGCGAGCTAGAAAGATTAGAAACGAAACTTCGTGGTAAGAATTTTATAAATGTCTATCTCTTCTTTCTTTTTTTTCTTTCCTTTCGAAATTCTATATGGAAGTTGTTGTTCCTCTACCTTTTGTATTCCGTTTGTATTGCAGTTTGTATCCACAAGTGTGAAATCATCGCTAATACGGATCTCAAACAGTCAGGACTGTTCAAAGAAAAGATGGATTCGGTTTTCCGCAAGGCGGCTACAGAATTGGCAAACGAGCAAGAGGCTTTACTGGACGCGAAGAACAAATTCAAGGCTGTGATGCAATTTTATCAATACACGCCCAAAGGCTCGAAGAACTTGGACACAGTCGATCCGAACTCGTTCTTCATTCTTTGGCTTGGTTTCTGTCAGGACTTCAAAGTACATCATCCATCATCATCATACTTTATCCTCTCGAATTTCCTCATATTTATATAACGGATTTTGTAGGATATCTGGAAAAAGGAGCAACAACGAATGCGAAAGGAACGAATAGAAGAAATGAAGAAGAAATACGAAAGTAAAACGAAAGTGGAAACACGGAAAATAAGCGCCACAGGATTGAAAGCACGCCTTCTGAAACTCTCACGAAAGTAAATTTAAAAGTCAATATACCGTGGACATATCGATACGTACACGTCAACGAATGTGTATTAATCGAGAACAGTATTCGAGCGAGGATAGTCTGGTTGTCACAAATAAAAAATAGTTTATCGGATCGATCGTTCGTTCCGTTCGGTCCGTCCTACTCTTTACGGCACTAATTTCGTTAAACTGAACGAAATAACGATTGCCGTCGCATAGATGTATTCGTTAATATGAATTTGTTATAAAACTGTACGTAGGCTTCTTGTTAAGTTTGCGTCTAATTTGTAAATACGATTGTTCCGCGAATGAAAAATTTAAGTAATTCTAATAAACGTATACTTTTTATATGAATCTTCGTTCTCCTTTGTTTCCAAATCCGATTCTCCGGTGGAAGGGTGTAATGGAAGTTTTTCGTGATAATCTTTCCAATTTTTCAACTTTTTCTTTTCTTTTTTTTTTTTTTTTTTTTTTTTTTTTTGGTGTCAAATTGCGTGTGCGTTTGCGTATATTTCTTTTTTTCCACTGCAATTAGTAGCGACGATACAGAACCTTCAAGTAAAGCGAAAACAGAGATTAACATTTAAGAATAGTTAATAGATTAATCGCATCATTGTACGAATCGTGCTATCTCGCGCGTTAATTATTGCATCCTAAAACGTAAAAAAAAGAAGGAGAGAAAAGAGGGAGGAAAAACGCTCGGAAATGCCTTTCGCAGAATGGATACACATAATTTGTAAAGCCCGACAGATATAAAACGGGTGTTCACCGTTCTTCTTATATTTTTTTCTCTTTTATTTTGGACGAAGCGGCTATGATTTCGATATTAAACGCGTTCTCCGTTCGCTTGGCCGACACTTGTAAGGGCCCGTTCGGTTCATCCGCGGCGTCGGTTCATTTCGGGGTAGGCAGGTACGATTCGCGCAGAAGCGGTTTACGGCGATAGACCTAAGGCAATCGTTGCGTGTAGCGTAATTTTTGTCTTTTCGTTTTTTTAGGAAATTGTCTTATTCGCGGAGTGGTTCCCGGTACGACACCGACCCGGAGAATCGAGCAATATATACATTATATCTCGCGTCTACTGTTTCCCTCTTGGTATCATTTCGATTTCGTTGCTCTTCCCGTAGGGCCCTTTCTCCATCAGTAAATGAGAGACAAAGAAGAAAACGATAAAAAAAAAAAGAAATAAAAACACGATCGAATGAAAACGAAACAACAAAAAAAAGATGGACCGAATCTTGATCAAGTCAGCAACGCGGTATCTGTCGTACGCCGTATCGTCGAGTATCGCGATCCTTGAATACGCATACACCGCGGTGACGAATGTTTTTTTCTCTTCGAAACATGAAATTCATCACGTTTTCATGTATTTACTCGACCGGTAAAAACCTAGTCCTATGAATAACGTAAAATTACAATTACATCAATAATGGTCGTTATTTACTATTCTCAGTAAAGAAAACTTAGTGCGAAAGAGTTAATCAGTACACTCGGCAGCGGAACTTAACATCTGGCTCATACGTATCGTTTTCCATACGTATACAATCGATGTTAACTTCCACGATAATTTATTTTTCTTTTTTTAGATCGCTTTGTAATCACGTCTATTTCTATCATCTTGCATCTCTATGCGTTTCATTTCTTTTTCTTTTTCTTTTTCTTTTTACAAAATATTTCGATAATATTAAGCTCTTTTGCTCGATTCGAACGTCCCCGAGAGGAGCAGCCACGATTCACAATGATCATCATCACACGAGCTGTGATAACGAACATTCGCGTTAATTATCCGAAGCAACGGTAGCTAACAACGATACGAACAATTCTCCTAGAATCCTCGCGCGTTCGAATCATTACTATTATATTAGAATATCCTAAACGTCGATGTGTCGTCGATTTGATCGATCGCCAACCATCGCAGTTTCTTCGACATGTTTGGCCTTTTAGTGACTATGATGATACATGGTGACTACAATCGGAATGGCGCCCGTTGATCGATCGGTGTTGGTTTGCCTTTTCGTTTGCTGGCTGGTGTCGTCGACACGGACGTGTCCGATGCTCCGGAAGGTTTCCTAGACAGCTTCAAGGATGGCGGCAGTGGAGTGCTCGACCCGCTGGACGGTGTCCTTGTTCTATAGAAAATTCAACAATTTATATTACATTGTACTCATTTTTGCGGTCCATGTCGAATACAATCGACTCGTCAATCGAAATCGTTTCAAACGATCGATTATGCGAACAAAAAAATACGCAGCTTGGTCGATCAGGTACGTATTAACTACCCATTATTGTCCATCTAGGTTTTTTCAGGACGTTACCGCGTGATCGTAATGATACAAGCGACAAAATCAATTACATGTAAACCGAATCAGACCGAAACGATGATTACCTAGCTCGCTTAACGGCCGATGAGGTGTTAGTTGCTGAATTTGTACACATCGAGCTGCTCCTATAGTGTTAAAAAACAAACACGATACTAGATTATTAAATAGATCTAAAGCGGTGCAGAGTGAAACACGGCCGTTAATAAGGGCGAAGCTATAAACCAAACAAATCTAATTGTACGATCAGAAGCAAATGTACGATGCTAAATAAGTTTTGTCTGAATGCAATTGTTCATCGTTAAATACTCATCTCTCCATTGAACGATTGCATTCATTGAGAGTTTCTATCGTAGACTCGACTCCAATGGAAGCGATAGCAAAGTAACTAAGAATATCTTGAATAGGTACAAAGAACAGAAACAGAGAACGAAAACGATACTCCAGTGCGCATGCAAATGACATTCAGTGTAGAAAGAGAAAAACAGAAAGGACGTGACGATGTTAATTAGAGCGGGAAAGAGTTTAGCCATACCCGGTGGAATCGGTAGAAACCGTCGAATAGTTGCTTTGCGTAGAATGAGTAGAAATATTGCTGGTCGTCGATTGTGGGGATTTTATATCTGTGCCCACATACACGGGAATCCTTGAGCGGCTAAACCATCACCAATCAATTAATCAAACTTTATCATACGCGGAGTATCTATCATGCGTTTTTTTTTTATCAGCTTTTCTGACAAATTCTTCCTCGAGACAAATTGGGAACAAAAGCTCGAGTAATTAAACCGAGAGAATGGAAAAATAAAAATAATGAAATCAGCTCCACCATCGCCGCGAGCATTGGCTACATAATAGAAATATGAATTTGCAAGAGTGGTTAGATGATACGAAATATGTACATTACACCATAATTTAAACAGTTCACCTTAATAGTACCATATACCACGTGACAAATGAAGCTAAAGCCAATCGTCAAGTTTCATCGACGATTCGATAATCGTTAATTCAGTTTACCTGATCGGTGTGCCGACACCAGTCAGGGTTGGAATGCTCGAAGCTCTATGGATTGTGCCGAACCTAAAAAAATGTTATTAACCAAATTTATGTTAATTTTCGTTAACTAACACGTGAGTATCGAATGGTTAATAGGCACGGCTCTAAAATCACGGTTTCTTTTTTCTTTGAACCATTCGCAAATTTCGTTTGTCGGTAAACAAATAATTAAAAGAAAAAAAAAATAAAACAAAATGATGAAAAAAAAGGGATAAGAAAGAAAAAAGAAAAACAAAACGATAAAAAATGGAACAAAATGCCGAGAAAATGAACACCGTATCTTGCACACGACACGTCGATCAACATCATTCCAAGATTACAAGGAATACGAAATGTGAAATAGCTCATAATATATATATATCTACCATGAGAATCGACGATGCGACAAAATCATCTAGATTTGACAAGATGCGAGTTAGTTGGCTGCAGGTAAATTTTTATATTTTTTCTTTTTTCAGGTGAACACACTGAAAAAGGGAATGTGTCGATACGAACCTTGCTGGAACACCACTGGCAGGACTAACCAAGCCGGTAGGTGTTCGTGGCCGTGAACTCGAACCGTTCACCGACAAACGCTTCCCTGAAACACTATTGTGTCTACTGGATGAGGGAGTATTCCCTGTCGTGCTTATCGCCGTTCTACGTGGAATACGGCTCAAATTGGTCGAATCGTCTGAAATGAAATGAAATGAATAAAAACATAAAGATAGCATTATAAAAGTAAAGTAGGGGAAAGTTGTATCGGATCTTAAATCGAATTTGTATCGGATCTTAAATCGAATCATATGCACATGTAACTCAACTTATCGACATTTCTTAGCAAGAAATTATAGTGTATACGTGTAGGAAGGGTATGAAAGAAAAGGGTATGTAGAAGTAGTAAATAGTATAAAGTAAATAATTACAATACGACGAATATTTTTTTTTCGGTGACTGATAATTTCACTAATTTCTAATTTCTTTTATGGTAGGTAAATGTTTGAATTCTTATATTAATTTTTAATTATCACTTAACTGTAAATATATTATATATGCTTAAAGGTTATTAAGTTGAAACTGTCAAAAAAATATATTCTATCCGGAATACATGAAAGAACACATGGGGTTCATCGAAAAAATTTGCAGTACGATTACTAAAAAAAAAAGTTATTTTCGAATTGAAATCTTAAAATATTAAGAAGACAATCAATAGTATGATCTTCAAAATTTAACGATTATTTTAATAACAAAAAAGAACATATTTAAATGAAGACACACAAAATTATGAAACTTTAGTATAAGTAGAGTATATAGAGGTATGAATTACGTAATTTTTTTTCATGCCGAAATTATAAGCGAGTGAAACATAACCCAGAAAATTCAGTAAATTTTCGATTTTGTTAGATATAATTCGAAAATTGTAAAAGATAAAAAAAAGTTACTCCTTTTAATTAGGATTATATATCTTATGGTAAAAGATTTTCCAATTGTTTATATAAATAAAAAAATTACAAATAAAAATATTAATAACATTTTTTTGTAAAATTCATCTTTTCGCGTGAAATCTAGTTTAAACGACTATGAAATAGCATAATTTTTCTTTTATATACACACTTTGTTGTATTCTTCGACATTCGAAGAACTCTTTTGGATCTTCAAATATTTATTTTGAAGTAGTTATTGAGAAAGTAAGTAATTTACAGAGGATGGATCTGTAATTCTCAGTTCAAGTCAAATCAGGAAAATTTTATGGCTAAAAATAAGAGAAAAATTAGGAATAACATAATTTCTTTGGAAGCATAATTTTCGAGAGAAGTATATTCAAGTTTTAATGATTAATGAAGTTTCCATTGTACATCGCTATTGCCATTGCTTTTGTACAATTGTTTCTACGCATCGAAGTGTTATAAATATTAAGTCTATCGTTTTATTTAGCATCGACAACGAGAATATATTAACATTCGTAGCGAATGACACTTTTAAGGAAAACTTTCAGGAATGCTTGAGATACATGGTTTCTATATATGTATGAAAAAAATTTGTATGAAAATTTTCCAATTTTATGATATTATTGTTATACAGAATAATGTTATTAAATTACAATTTCTTATAAACATACAATTAACTTTTGTGATCAAAGTACATATTACGGCGTATTCGAGAAATATGGAGATCTTTACTTGTCTCGTATATTGAAAAGTTGATGGAAAAGCATGTCACGTCGCATCCAAGCAATAGTCGCTAGTGGTGAAGACTGGACACACTATTAATCGAATGCGTAAAAGTATTTTAGGTGTATCCTCGATCTATGCAAAACTTTTTACAAAAAGAATATTTTTTTCTTTATACATGCGTTTTATTGTATGTGATAATCATGCTATTATATGATATGCGTATAATAAATTTCTACGTTTTAAATATTTATTTGAACAGTTTCATCGCCATTAAGAGTAATTCATAATATTTATATGCGTTTCCATAGCTTTATTATTATTTCATAGCTATTTTTTTATACTAAAATTATTATTATTATTATTATTATTATTATTATTATTTCTGCTCACTCACTTTTAAAGAAAGAAAACTTCGTAATTTATATTAAAAATAAAAAGTTCCAATAAAGATAAATTATATCTTAGAGTTCTCTTTTTTCTCTTTATCTTCTTTCATCTGATATGTTTACTTATTATTCTAATACGTATTATTCTAATATGTTTTACTGTATAATGAAAGACAAAACGATATCATATAAATTGCTTTACTTTTGAAGAAAACTGTTCGTTATTCAATGATATATATGATCTGAAATCCAGAAGTTTTTCGACTTAAGCATTTACCAATACAACAAAGTTCGTATATGAAAAAAAGTATTATGTTATTTCATAATTATTTAAATTGCCGATAAAAAAAAGTAGCTATTGTCTCCAAACTTTTCTTAATATAAAATAATATCATAATATAAAATTAAAAATTTGCCAAATTTTCAAAGTTCCATTTCATCTTCTTAGAGTGAATTTTGGCAGGAAAAAAAGTTTTATCATTTTTTGAATCTCCAGATAGGATGTGTTTCCTTATACATATATTTGGTATACTATACTTATTTAATTTTGTAATATGTAAATATATTTCTGAATAAAAATTCTTATCTAGACTGATAAAGAATAGACATAGTCCAATTTTCGGTTATCTGTAATCTAAATTAGGTAACCAGTTTCTTAGAATTCATTAGCATTTTAATACTATTTTAATACTATAAATACATTCTGAATTTCCTCAAGAGATCCAATATAGATTAATTTATTACAAGAAAAATAATAAGAAACTTATATATTTATATATCATCGATATTTGATAAGTACTTACCAGTGCTATCTAACGACTGCGAGGAACCGTAACGGCTCGGTGGTTTGCTTCCTTGTCTGGACGCAGGCCTACTTCCGGGTCTACTTGTTGGTCTGGACGTTGGTCTCGAAGTTGGCCTACTGGATGGTCGACTACCACCTGTAGCGAGTCAATGATAAACATAAAATTTTGTTTGAAAAGATAGGCTGAAAAATAAAGAATATAAAAATATTCGATAGAATCGTTTACCAGGTGTCACGGAGCTTCTGTAAGGTGTACTCGTTTTTCTAGCGGAGCCAAGCTTGAAGGAACTTTCGTTGTCGCTCAAGCTGTCTGGTGTACCGGCGCTTAGCGAGGAGCGCGATGCTCGCGATTGTCCCATGGGAACGCTGCGAGCGCTGCGTTCTCTCACCTACGCGAAAAAAGCTCGTTTTGGATAAACGAACACAGAGACGGGGGAAATTAAACGGAAAGATACGTTCTACCAGAGAAGGCAAGTACGTACGCGGTAGAAACAAAGAGGCAAACAAACAGACAAACAGCAAGAATCGTTTGAACCGGTCGACGCGCGAATGCGACGCGCCGATACTGTTAGTTAAAGCAATACGTATCAAATCACGAGACGGAAGGAAGCAAATATTCGAACGATAAAAAATAAACATCTCTGAATTTCCTTCCGTCACGTATTTTCTTCTCATCAGTGATATCGCGTAGAAATCTGGTTGTTTTTTTCCGCGGTGCTGCTCGGTCGTTCGTTTACAACCTTTTCAACGCCACCGATGTGAAATAGAAACCGATCGATTGAAGAAACAAGTACAGAAAAAAACAAAACAAAAAGACCAGTGAAAAAAGTAGAGACTACCATGATAGTTCGAGAGAGATAAAGAGCGACTCTTTATGTCTAACGAAAAAAAAAAGATTCATGCAAACTTACCAAAGGAAGTTGGGACAGATAGAGTAGCTTATGATGATTCGAAGTATCTCCGATCAACGCCACTATGCACGCATCAATACAGCAATACAGGAGATCGTTATGCACAATATTCGCCTATACATACAGTAGTTCACCGTGTCCGCGAAACGCGTCTCGCGAGAAAAAATTGTTCGTTCTGCAACGTTTAGAATCCTCGACGTTCGAGCCAAAGGAAAATAGACAGAAATTCTAAGCGGATGAATCGTAAGAAAACTCAAGGATACTGATATCGTTTGCAAGATGAACTGAATGAATTCCTGGTTCGTTCTACGAGGGAGAGGAAATCGTTTAAGAGGCTTTCAATTTAAAAAATCAGACACGGCAAATCAGGTTGACGAACGTGGAAACAAAACAAAAGGCATTATAAAAAAAAAAAATAACCCCCGTGAGCTACTAGCGAACTCAAAACGACATTGCGTTTTACGCGTTCAATGAGATACGAGGAGACGTGTTCTTTCGAGTGCCGTCCATGGCCAAGTGCCACGAAAAATACGATCGTCGATCTAAACTACCAGTTCTACCACATGCATATATGATATCCCGTTAAAGTTACGATGCCATGAATCGAAGGGAATGTTTCTCGCGTACGTGTACGCGCGCATCGTCATGAGAATCGCATATACGATACGGAAATGCTGAGAGCAGCGAAAGCAAAAGTAACAACGCAAATTCAAGAAAAAAAAAAAAAAAATTTGTATATGTATAAAATACAAGATACAGAGATGAAGAATTGGTATTGGGATCGCGAGATCAGTCACGATCGAGCGTTGAAATCGTGAACAAAGCGTTCCTATCGGCTGTCACACGATGTTGAGGAACGTAATAAGCGCACTCAAGAGGGAGAGACAAATCACTCAAAAAAGAAAAAAAAAGGAAGTAAAGAGAAAGAAACAGAAAACAGACAATACAATGAGGAATTCGATAGAAAATATAAAACGATTAATCAATTATATCGGATAATACAATATGTGTCACACCAATTGACAGCAGAAATTAAAACAGAGTTTTCTTATTTACCCAATGATAAGAGGGAGCGTGCATGTGGAGAGGATACGAGCACGGAAGGTCCTCCTTTTGCCTCAAACTCTCAAAAATCGGCGTCAGCTGGTTCATAAACTCCTCCGCTACACCATAAACGAATAATTTAGGAATACACCGATCGTAAAATAGCGAAAGCACCGTTTTCTCTCACGTTTGTCTGTCGATCGAAGCGAATATCGGATCTTTTAACAGATCTTTTACGAATTCTTTGTAGCTTTTTTCGTGTATATATATATATATATATACACGACATTATATATATATATATATATATATATTATTCGACTTGAACATTTTTAATATAATTTTTCAATCGAAAGTTCTATATTCGCTCTGTCACGTAAACAATTCTATCACGTCGAGGAGATTACGGGCAATGACGAGTACGTCGTTGAAATCGACGACAAACGATGTCGGATTCCAATGATTCGACGTACAAACTGTGACAGAGACAGAGAGATAGAAAATAAAAGAGTCGACAGAAAAAAAACAGAAAAAAATAGAATAATAGAATCTCGTGAAATCGCATCTCCTGAGGTGAGGTACTCTGTACTTCCTCGGCGAAATGAAGCGCCAAGGATTCACATCCCGATTTCGAGGGCGTAACAGCGTGGCTAGGGCCAAGAGATATTTTTGGGGGCTTCGTGGGCTGAAAATCAAAAAGGAGCTCCGGAATCGAACCAATCGAGGAACAGGAATGATTAAAAGCTATCACCTCAAGGTGCAACTGGCTGAGCTAAGGTAGCCGTAGGTGCAATGATTGCTACCATTTCGTAAGCTGACATGCTCGCATGCGATAAAGGATAAAAAGTAAACGAGTCCAGAAGATTGGGAAGAAAACTATAGTTCCTAATTTTCCCGAGTAAGGTGGTATAATACTTACCTAAATTACAGTAGAACCATCGATCGAGTTTATCCGTACGAAGACTAGAGAGATAGAGGACCGAGGGAAAGCCAAGGCAAGGCAAGGCAAGGTAAGTCAAGTCAAGTCAAGTCATATCAAGAAACAGAGAAACAACACGAGGAGAATCTACAATGCGTGTGATCGTTGCGATCGATATCGAGAACCAAGGAAATTCCGACATCATTTCCCCGTGGAGCATCGATCGGCTTTTGGGCGGTTGAACAAATCAACGAACGATCCAGCGGTCCAGTTTGCGTATATTTTCTCAAACCATCCTCGAAAAGGGAAACTCGAGTACGCGACTCGACGAAGTAAAAGAAATGTACGAGTAGTCGGGCCTCGTTCACGCAGCTACTGCGGGTTCGAGTGCACGAATGCCGATTAGCAAGCAAGTAACAAGGGAGCAACCTACGTCGAAAGTAGGAGTTGTACGTTCACGTTGTTAACATGAAATGATTAGTTGCCTCGGCACGTGTGTACTGGTTTTCGCATGTCTACGCGAAGGAGGCCTCAATGCTCCTGGATTGATCTCGCACCGCGACTTCGAGAACTCATCAAACTGCGAAATTCAAACGAAATTGAATGACATTCGCAATTTGGAAGCTCTCGACGATCGCAATCTGGATGATCGATCTTAGGAACGAGAGAATGGTGACACACACACGTTACCTTGGTGATGGGTCCGGCATTAGCGGATGAGATTGGCGTGCGCTGCAACGTCGAGGTTGGGCTTGGCTTCGATCTGAACGCCGTCATAGTCTGGCTAACGCCGTCCGCCAATATGAATTGTTCTCGCAGCTCGATATTCGTTCTTCCCTTGGCTACAGTGTGTTGCGTGCACGCAAGTTAGAAGGAAGGCGTTACAGGACGTACCGCAGGGTATTGAGAAAAAGGGGCCATAGTACAAAGAATTTTTTTTTTTTTTTACATAAACAGAAAAAAAAGAAACAAAAAGAAAGAGAGAAAAGGGAAGAGAAAGAGAAATAAAAAAAGAAAGAAGAGAAAACGAGCGTAGACAGGTAAGAATATATAGAGCAGATAATTAACGGGTAGCCAAGAAATAATAAAGGAAACAGTATAAATCAGAGCGATCACAGATATATGATGTAAAGCGATCAGATATACGCAGGTAAGGGCACAGTTTACAGCGGCGTTATCGAGTAATCATGCGCGTTATCAACAGCGATAGATTAAAGAGTCGATTTGATCGAGTTTTATCGTCGTGAGATGTTTGAGGTGTCGTGCATATAGAAAGTTAAAGTATAAAATAAGAGAATAGAGAATATATATATATATATATATATATATATATATATATATGTGTGTGTGTGTGTGTGTGTGTGTTAAATAGTATTAGCCATAATAGCAATAGTAGTACCATTTCAGAGGCAATGATAGCGGCGCACGCGGTATGTTGATGTGCGAGTGTATGGTGGAACAAAAAAGAAAAAAAATACAGTGTATTATAGAATATTCGTTCGGCGATAATTGAGAGGTGAAAAATATGTAGATAATTTAAAAAATGATAATTATTCGATAAAAGAATAAAAGTTAGATGGATATTGTGATAGCAATAAGACTCGAAGAATATTTTTAAAACGTTAACCGCTTTGACTTCATATTGATCGAATTATGATTCTCCGTTATTTAATTATAATTCCCCGTTAATTATGCTGTTAAAAGAATTCGAATGGCTGATAAAATAGCATGCGAATTGTGTCCACGTCGAAAATCAATCTATCTTATTAATTTCAAAGAGCACGGAAATAATCAAAATTAATTTATCTTCGATTAAAATCTAATTAAAGATCGGATAAATAAGGTAAGCTGAATTTTGACGACGACACTAGTCGAAGTAAGGAATAAATGAGATGTCTCGATATTCGCGGGATTTTTGTCGAATAGAAAGAAATGGATACGATATTTAAAAAATAAGTTTTATTATTGTAAATGAAAGGAGGAAGATGATCGAGAAAGGTAAAACGGTTCTATCTTGACGGAGTAGTCCTACGCGGACGCGGTTTAAAATTTTCTGTTAGAATGACTTTGAAAAATCAGAACTCCGTGTTACATGCCACTTTATACACACACGAAATTTTCTGCTCGACAAATAAATGCAAAAACCAACTAAACAGAACTGAAACTCGTTGCAAAAAAGCAAACATATGTACACGTACAAAACAAATACCATGCAGGATGTTCATTTCGTGGTCAGTACGATCACAGAGTATATTTTTGAAAATGTTTCCCATTCTACTTTTTAAGGTAAAAATAAAAGTAATAAATAAAATGTAGAAAAGAGAGTACTTTTTTTTCAAAGAAGAAAACAATGTACGGACCACGAATTGAAATTATTCCCATATAAAAAGATTCTCACCGAGCGGACACCAACCCTCATGTTGTTCCGGTTTGTTAGGGTCCGGTATCGGCATTAGAAAAACTTAACGAGTTAATTACGATTTGAGGATTTTAGTCGGTCCGTTTCTTTTTCTTTTCTTTTTTTTTTTTTTTTTTTTTTCTTAATATAAAATAAACGAGGGCATGCAATATTAAATAAATTCAATGCGTAATTTAAAAATGTGACGTAATGAAATCGGGGAGACAAAACGTCGATAAAATTGTGCGCAATAAAAGACAAAATGAATCAACGAAACAAGATGGAATGTTGTTATTTTGTTCGTTAAATTGTTAGGAGGAATTGGCAGAGGATGATTCGACTGACGTTAGTTACATACTAATGACAAGCGATACGAATCTTTCCTAAAATACCAAGATATATTATGATCGCAATAGCAATCAACCGAACGATCGAGTCCCACGAACTTGCTTTGCAAAACATATTACAACAAAATAGCTAATCGGGCAAAATTTTTAACAATAAAAGGAAGATAGAACTGAATATTAAAGTAATTCGTGGAACAAAGATTCATTCGTGACAGTTAGTGATTAAACTAAAATGAAAACCTAGCCAATACACAGGTAAATATTATGCGAAGCGGAGGTCGCATATAACACGCTTTCTTCTTCTGCTCATATAAATGGTGTTAAAAAATTCATCTAGTGTCGGTTAATGATTAGTCACGCTCACATTTTGTACCTCAGGAGCTGAGATCGTACACGTATACTAAATGTAGATGAGTACACATAATATCAACAAAAATGCGACACAATGAAGAGAAATGAGTGATCGCGCGGGAAGAATCGATGAGAGGATTCATTCGTGAGACAATTTGATGAATGAAATTCTTTTGGATGCAGCTGTTACACGATCTTTTCCTTTTTTAAATCAATGAACGCGTATACGATCAAATATTTATTCCCTCAGCAAGGAAAAGTGCTCGAGTTTAATTTTTTCTATTTTTAGTTTGAAATTTTTAGTATGTATATAAAACACAAAAACAATAAAACTCAAAGTAAGAAGCACAGAATGTTAATAAATATATTTCAAACAAAAGAACAATTAATTAAATCCCATGTGTGTTTGATCGGTAAAAAACATAAACGTGTTTAGCTGCCTCTTTTGGATGGGGGTACAGGAAATGGTGAAGTTTTTTTTTTAATTGACAAAAAACCGGTCTATTTATATCGCATTCAGAGGTAGATAGGAACGAAACGAAATAATCGTAGGAAATTTTGTAAAGATTCGTTGTTATAATAACAAAAAAAAAGTCATTCTAAATTAGGCTAAGTTCGTGTTTATCGATTCCGACGGCATAATTCGGCGGTAACGGAACAGATAAAAAGAAAAATAGACAAATTAAATGAGAGAAACACTCACCGCGGCAAGGATCATTTTTTAATAGAAATTCGTCCAGTGCTACCCATCCACCACCGACTCGAACCATCACGGTCGATCGTAGAATTCGTACCAAACGCAATTTTTGACTGTCGCCGAACTAAAAGACAAACAAATTATCATCGTAAATGACTACGAATTTTGAAGTCTCAGCAATTTTAAAACAAAAAACAATTTCAGATACGATACCCTATATTTCCCTTCACCAACTTGAAACACACGGAATTTTTGACGACAAGTACAAAGCATCACCAATCGTTTTACTTCGTCATGAATCTTATCAGTGTCGTTGTACGTTTTGCGTTCCTCCCAGTCTGGTCTCAAGGCCGCGATGAACTCCTTCCAATCTATTAATCCTTCAC
This sequence comes from Melipona bicolor, assembly GCA_030673865.1. NCBI lineage: Eukaryota > Metazoa > Arthropoda > Insecta > Hymenoptera > Apidae > Melipona > Melipona bicolor. The sequence goes on from JAHYIQ010000005.1 coordinate 2,315,737, forward strand.
CATGGCGATCGAATAAGTCTGCGACTGCTCCCATTTCTAGTCGTGAAGTCTCGAATTCTACACAAATAAATTCATGATGTTCTGTTGTGAAAAGAGTTCAAATGAATTAAAAAAAGAGACTCACTGGTATTCATGATTCCTTGAATGAAGTCCTCGCGTGGAATCAGGCCGTCGTTATTTTTATCCATCTTCCTAAAAAGATCTGTCAGCCTGGACTTTTTATGATTCATGAATTTCAGGAACTGTAATAATGAAACAATAATATTGATTAGATTGAACGAAAAAAAAAATAAATAAATAATGGTGCTCCTGTGTTATGTACTCACCCTTTTGCGCCAATCCTCCCAGCTGAAATTTGCAACACGGTCCAGTTCTTGGATATAGTTATATTTATCTTGCAGACGACGTTGACGTTCCCATGCTAACATCCAAACGTGTCTCCACCTGTCCCACAACAGTTTCACTCTCGGACTACGGAATTCCGGTTCAGCACCTTTGCTATATAGGTACAAAGTAATGTCAACATTTCCATTCTCCATCGTGAGTTAACTAAACGTGGCACGAGAGGCAAAAAAAGCTTATGAATGATAAAATATGTAAATCATCGAAAACGACCTTTATAAATCTCCAGAGTGATTAATGGAAACTTAATAAATGAAAAAGAAAAATGAAAGAAAAGAGTGAAAAGAAACGAAAGAATAAACGAGGAAGAATCGCTTGTCCTGACGCGACAGGACCGATAAAACTGCAAAATAAATGGAAAAGTGTGTTAAGGGTTAAAAACAAAGCAAGGCTCGGACGATTAAAAAGAATAGAAGTAACGGTAGGTGTGACGAACCTTCCTTTGGGTGGGAACCGTGGGCCTATGTGCGGCAACAAATCGGGTGTTCTCTCACGGCCTGGGCTGGCTCGGCTAAACAGGAACATGCGTCACATCACTTGATACTTTTCTACCTAATACACGCGTTCTCGTGCACCGATCGCTTAAACCCATTTCAGCGACCGATCGTCGAATTTCTTTGTGACGAGCAAATGAAGGAAAAGGGGAAGAAAAAAAGAAGAATAGGCCACGTACAAAACAAATATTACTCGTATACAAAACAAAAAACAATAATATGAAGTATTCACTTCATGATAAGGTTTATAAATAAGGCGACCTATTCTCTGTACATGTAAAATAAACGCCTTGGATACGCTTCAAGTGTTCGTACTCGTGTTTCCTTAGATTCAAAGATATTCTATCACATACCATGCTACTACCTTGAAACAAACCGATCAGACTTTAACAACCCGTTTTACTCGTAAACGCACCTTTTTGTCGAATCCAGCTGTCCTCGTAGACTTCTGTACTTGGATTGTGATCGAAAATCATTTACGTATATATAGTAAAAAAAAATTAAAAAAAAAAAAAAGAATGGAATTGGAACAAAAGAGAATCAAACGCAACTCATGCACGGTCAAATATAATTTCCAAACGACAAAGCGCAAACGAAAACGAGAAAAAAGAGAGAGTACTTTTCAAATATTTAAATTAATATCGAGAAGCAGATTTGGTGAATTAATATCAGGCGAATCTGATTTACTTCGTCTACCTCGAACGAACGATGTATTTTGATGAGCGCGATCCTTGGCGATTTTGACATTTGAACTGACCAAGAAAATTGGGAGCAGAAAACAAAAGATAGATGAAAAGAAATGTGAACGTACGTTGGTGCAGGCGACTTAGCCTTCGTTATTTTCATCGTGTCTTTCCCGGATTTAATCTGTCTGGCTTTACAGACACGATCGACTTCGTTCTGTCTTCGACTGGTGTTCTCCATAAACTCTCTATGGTCCGCAATGAGCATTTCTAGAGTAGCTTTATCGTCTGGCAGAGGTTCAGCTTCAAGAGCATTCAGAGTGTTCTCCAAACCTTCTAGCCATGACAGCAGTTCTTCCAAAAGATTATCGAGATCCTGAAAGGTAAAACAATAAATAAAATTTACAAGTTAACACATGATACATCAAAGAGCAATATTTGACGAGATTAATACTTGAAGTCCTCGCATATGGTTCTCTAGCCTTTGATTTCTTTGCTGAGCCCATGTAGAAACCTCCTCCCATCTGGACTGAATAATCGTGATCCAGTGTTTAATAACTAAAGCTCCATCGGGATGCGCCTTTGCAAGAATCATGTGGGCCAGTTCTAAAGTTTGATCTTTTTCTATTTCCTTAGTATTCAATTCACGCAAAAACTTCTCATGTTCCATTAACTGGTTCCTGCTCTCTTGTTCGTCTTCCGGCAATTGTCCAGCGAATCGCAGTTTCATTTCAGCATCACTTAGCCACTCTAGAAGCACATGAACAGCCTTGTGTAGGCGTTCAGCTTCTCTGAGGGCTTCTTGGAGTCGTTCAGTCTTGTTAGAAGACAATCTGGTTACAGTGTCCCAAAGGTTATTTAATTCGGCAAGCTGCGATCCTATAGCAGATGCATCATCAGGTGTCGCTTTGGCAAGAAGCTCGCGACCCGTTTTTATCACAGATTCCATCTGAGAGTCTCTGGATTCAAGATCCTTCTCGAAAGTCTTATGTTGTTCAACCAAATTCGTCACAGTGTCAAGGTCACCATGAAGTGGTCCAGTGTTCGCCAGTTGCTTCTCAGACTTGCTAAGCCATTCCAGTAATGCCTGAATAGCATCTTTGAACTGTCCCGAAAACAACAATGCTTCTTCGAGTTTTCTCTGTCTGTCCACACACTTGCTACAGACAGTAGTCCACTTGTTCTTCAATTCGTTCAAAAGTTCTTTTAGAGCGAATTCATCGCTCTTTGGTGCTTTATCTTTTAACGATTTCCCATTCTTCATAGTTACATCATAGGTACCCTGTTTGGCACTGAGAGCTTTTTGCATTTCACGATGCTTGTTCAGTCTAGCTTTAATTTTTTCTGGATCATTTCCTCCAAGGCCACCATCTCCAGCAACCTCGTCCAAGATTTTCTCCGTTTCGTCGAGCCAGTTCATTAAACTTGACCAAGCATCGTGGAATTCTCTAGCTTCTTTGTATCCATGATCAAGAGCTCTTGTTCTCTCTGCCGATTTCGAAACTACTCTTTCCCATCTGTGTTGCACACTTATCAATAGATTTTTTATTAGAATCACGTCCTGTTTCTGCGAGAAGTACTTCAAATGCGTCCCCTTTTTGTCAAGGTTCAGCATAGTTTCACGATGAATTCCAACGTCTTTTTGAAATGCTTTGTGTTCTTCTATCTGACCGAGAATAGTTTCCATCACCCTCGACACAGGTTTCAGATTCGTCAGAATCTTTTCCGCGTTGGTTAACCAATCGACGAACGATTGAAGTGCATCGTGGAACTCTGTAGCCTCTCTCAGAGCGATCTCGAGTTTGATTTTTTTATCACTCGCTCGTGCAGTCACATTATCCCACCGTTGTTTCAAAGTCCTTAAATTGTGATTCAATCCACCAGCACTGGTAGAATCAGCACGTTTCAAATATGCCTGCCCTTGTTGAAGAACCGACTCAACCTTCGAACGATTTTGCTCCAATTCGTTGTATACTTCCATGAAACGTTCCAATTGTTCTGAAGCCGTTTCTGGCAATCCTCCAACCGGTTTCGAAGCTACTATAGTATTGTCTACATCACCCAACCAAGACAGAAGGTCCTGTATCTCCGCGGTGAACGTCTGCGCTTCTCTAAGTGCGTCTTCCAATTCTCGTTGACGATCAGCAGCACGTTGCAATAAATCGCGCCAACGACGATTCAAAGTACCTAATTTTTCTGCAGTTGTTGAAGCTTCTGCCGTTCCCTTACCATCCTCGATTAATTGTCTTCCAGCGTCATTCAACGTATCTACGCTGGTCTGATGAGCTTGAATGTCGTTCACAAGTACTTTTAACTTGGCTAATTCAACTTCGATCACTTGAGGATCGCCAGCCACGGCCTTCAAATTGTCCAAGGTATCATCTGTCTTTTCGATCCATACTAACAACTCGTCTAGTGCATGTTGAAATTGTCCTAAACGTAGCAATGCGTTTTCCAAGAGTCTCTGCCTCTCAACAAGACCTCGAAGCAGATCGTCCCATCGTTTGTTAACAGCACCAAGTGGTTCTTTGATGGCTGCAGCTTGCTCCGAGGATGTTCTTTCTGTGAGTTCGGCAGCTTGTCTGAAATTGTACAAGAAGGACTTGTGTGATTTACGTGGATCATCGAACAACAACTGTACGCGTCAATGTCAGAAAGCGTACACCATAAGAGTATTTGTAAAAAGTGCCGATCTTTGTTTAAACTTATACATACGTTTATAGTTTGTCGAACAAGAGGAGATAGCAAACTTAAACAAATGCACACGTGATCTAAGATAGGGCCTGTTTACAGGCCCTGTTATAGCAATCATAAAATAACGATACGTTAATTCATCCCCAAGGATCGAACAGTGATACTTGATAGCAATAACTGCAGTCGAGCACGAATTTTGCTTATATCTATGGACCTCGTCTCGTTGGACAGACTATAGAATCGATATTTAGTCATAATAAACACAGGGTCGACGAATTCTACAGGAGAGGAATGATATAATATTATTATAGGGAATTATTCTTTTAACGTCATCAAGGTCTTGTGTAAGTTCTTCGTATTACTGGATCATAATAAATACGTGACACTCTTCCCTTGAATTACTTTGATATTACACGATGGCATTAAAATCACATGACAAAGAAATAACACAAATTATCTTAATTGGAATATTTATTTAACCTTGAAGTCGTTAATCGAGTTTCTCCATGGTATAATCTAAAAGGAAAACCGCAACTCGTTTCCTCCATCGAGTCCACGGGCAAATACCTACGATACGGTGTATGTAAGTAGAACAGGCACGTCACGAGCCAGGCAATAGCCAAGGCAGACATGCAGGCATACATCTGTTGACCAAGATACTGTTCAAACTCCAATCAACAGAAACAGTTAAGGATTCCAATCATCCGGCTTCAAGTGGGATATTATGACAGTATTACAGATATTACAAGATTAAAAGGGCTAGAGGGCGGGGCTATTCGGATAACCTGGATGTATTACTCGAAGGTATAATAATCATATATATTTTATATATGTATATATATATATAAAAAAGAATGTAAGCCATGCTCTAACTACTACTACAACACAGAGAGAGGTTGACTTGCCTTATCAGACTCCTATGCGTTCAGGAACCGGCGCGGAAAAATAAAAGTTGGATTAGACTCTCGCTGTTTATATGTAGACAGGCTTTCTTGCGTTATCGTATAAATGAAACATCGCACGATGGAATATTATTGATAGAATAAAGTAAATCTTTATGGAATAAAGATCATGGGGGAATTCACGAAATAAAATTGTTCGCGAAACCAACAAATCGCAAAAGGGAAACCAATCAAAGACAATATCTATTACCTGTTCAGAGCTTCGACCTTGACCATGTGAGGATCAACTTCGGCTTTGAAATTGGCCAATTGCTTGATCTGTTTCTTAACTTCGTCAATATCACTTCCAAGCAATCCCATGCTGGAGAACTTGTTCTCGGCTTCTTGAAGAAACTCCAGGAGATTCTGCAATGTCTCGTGGAACTCCATGGCCTTCTCCATAGCATCGATCAGATTCTCTTCTCGTCTAGCGTACAAAGCAGTGACGTTGTCCCAGGCTTGATCCAAATCTTCGATGTGCTTCCTAACATCTGGTTTATCCGGCTCACCGCAAAGACCCATCAACTCGTGCCCAGAAGCCCGAACCTGCTCTACATCTGGTTTTGTCTGATCTATTTCATGTCTAATCTCTTGCAAGGCAACTTGTTGCTGTTGAATAGCAGCAGGTTGAGCTGCTGGTGGTGCCTGACCAGCAAGAGCATCCTGAAGCTCTCGCAGAGTCGACATCACGCCATTCAACTCGGACCAGAACTTTTCAGCGATCGCCAAAGCTTCATCCAACGTTTGACCTCGGTCAGTGGTCGACTTTTGCACATCGCTCCATAATTTATTTAATTTCTCCAATTTCCGTTTGATATCTTTTACAGCTGGATCTGCCCTATTACCTGCCTTGCTGATCACATCATCAGCGGCCCTCTTCACAGCAGCATAGGCTTCGGATCTTTGAGCCAGTTCGTCGATCAGAGCGGAATTCTCTTCCATCTGGTCTCTTAACCGACCAGGATGAGCACTGATTGGTTCAGCACCATTGACTTGATCCGCAGTTGAGGATAGGGCACGTAGCATTCCTTCCAACTTGTCAGAAAACTGAGACGACTCTTGAAGTGCCTGTTCAAGAGTCTGCTGCCGACCACGAAGTTCCGCTCTGAGGGCTGCGTATCGAGCGGTGTCCGCTTCCACGATGTCCTGTATCTTAATGCCTTCTTCTTCGTTGCAAAGTTTCAGCAAAGCTTCGCCAGTCTTGTTCAATTTTTCGACCAGAGGTTTATGCTCGTTGATACTCTGCACGAGAAGCTCGTTTTTGTCCTGTTGGGCGACTATTAGATCGGGTTTTAATGCGGGCATAGGTAGCATTGCAACTTGTTGTTCGGCTTCCTCTAACCAGCTGACTAAATCAATGTGAGTATCACGTAGATGTTCTGCCAATGGCAAAGCTTGTTCCAAAGCCCCGAGTTTGTCCGTTGAAAGAGCGGAAACGATCTCCATAGTCTCTCGTAATTCTTCCATATTTTCTCTGATTGTGGACTTGTCCTCGAATTGACCATTTTCACGAATTACCTTCTTTGCAGTGGATATCACGTCTCTGACGCGTCCTTTCTGACTGGATATGTCATCGTTCAAGGCTTTATGCTCCTTCAATTGTACTCTGATGATTTCTGGTTCGCTGCTCGGTGGTTCTGCCTCTCTTAATTGACTGTCTACTTCACGGAACCATTCCAATAAATCGTCAATGTCTCCGATCACTTCCAGCGAACGTTGCTTGCTAAGTTGAAGTCTCTCCGCTTTTCGTTGAATCTGTTCCGCAATTGCGGCGAATCTTCTGTTGTCTCTGGTGACTAGAGCTTCGATAGTCGCCGCACCTTCACCCGGTGATAGTTGAGACAACTGTGGCCCAACCGCATTGATCTTGTCTAAAACTGGCCTATATTCTGATATTTCCATTTCCAATCTAATAATTTCATCTTCGCGAGGTTCTGCTAATTGTAGAGCTGATTCCGCAGCTTGCATCCAATCCATTAAACGATTGTGATTGTCGTGGAACTGCTGAACCAACGGAAGAGACTCTTGTGCGTGTTTCAACAAATCGGAACCCCGACTGACCAGATCATTAAATCGTCGTTGCAACGAATCGAGTTTGTCTTTCAATTGAAGCGCCTCGTCGCTCGAAATATGTTTCATCAATTCCAATCCAGTGTCGGTGGTACTGTCTACTTCTGTCTGTCGAGTAGAAACCTCTTCCGTTAGATCAGCAAGATCTTCCATTTGTTGCAGAAGCTTCTCGGTGTGCACTGCCAGTACTCTGTATTTCGACAATCTAATCTCCATACCTTCCATCCAAGCCTGAAGTTCTTGATAGCTGAGAACCAAGTGGCGCAAGCCTTGTCTCGATCGTTGAAGTAAATTACCAACAGCTTCCGATCGTTCAACTAATGTAGCGTATCTATCAGCCGCGTCTTGAAGCTTGTCAGCTAATGCAGCCGCTTCATCTTCGCCTACTAGAGACATTAGTTGACTAGCAATCTCTGTAAGTTCACTGAATTCAGGTTTCTTTGATAGAATGTCATCGTGGAGTCCATCGTGTTCGGTAACGCGTTGTTGGATCTTCTCCTCGTCCGTTGGAACCAATTCCATATCTTTCACTCGTTTCTCGGTCTTGTCCAGCCAAGTTTGAAGCGGTACCAGCTTGTCCTGGAATTGCTTAGCTACTCCCATCGCTTGTTCAAGTGCTTCCATTCTCTTAGCAGCGCTTTCCGTAAGATTATCAAATCTTGTCATTAAATCTTTCAATTGTTTTTCAATCTTCTTCCGTTCCTTGGGCTCCGCCTCAGCCGCTACTTCCTGACCCATGTTATACGAAGAGGACATCGAATTTTGCTGGTCCATCAGCATTTTCTTCAGGAATTTCTGTTCTTGTAATTGCGCCTTAACTACTTTGTAATCCGCCGATGGTGGTTTCTGATTCGATACCATTTCCTCCGTGTCTGTCAGCCATTTCTGGAGACCCTCCAAAGCTTCCTGGAACTTTTCACAGAAAAATGAAGATCGCGTTTTATCCAAGACTTGCTAGGTAGCCTTACTGATGAATTCGCTAGCCGATCCCGGACGAAATGCATTCTCCTTTCTGTTTATCTCTCTATCTCTCTATCTCTCTATCATTCTCTCTCTATCATTCTCTCTCTCTCTCTCTCGCTCGCTCGCTCTCTTTAATTACAACGCTATAGTTCTATCAAGCGCCGATCATTCGTTTCGATCGCAATAAATTTTAGAGTTCGAAATCCTCGTATAGAGATGGTCTGATAGAAGGAGTCATAAGTTATTCTCGAAGAAGGATTTTTAGACAGTATGAAGAATAGCAACAAGATTCGAGACGCAGATTTAATCTGTACGACTACCTCCGGATAACTGTCTCAAGTTGGCAAGACGCCGATTATCTTGAGAAACGAGACGGTCGTGCTTGAAAAAAATCAGATTCTTTTTTTAGAAACGCAACCGATTGCTCCTTGCATTTACGGTTAATGACACGCGTCTTTTGTTCCTTTTCTCAGTCTAATATGTCCTCAATAGTCGACCCATTCATTACAACGATTCCCTATGCGACCCTGATATCAACCTCCGTAATAAAATTAATTTGTATAATCGACAAGTATTGTAGTGGAAAAAAATTTGTATACCTATTCTTTCCTCTGTCTTCATTGCCAATTGTCTCGATTATCGAGTTTTTCAATTTTCTTTAACACATTAACTGCCAAATTTATAAATTCATAATTTATTGAACTTACAAACTATAGAACGAACTACTTAACTTTTATGAAATATTATGTTATACTAAAACTACGATAAAAGCGCATTTTTCATTTTATAATATTATTCATTTGTGTTATTTAAAAATTTAATTTAAAAATTTTTTATCGACGACGTTCATTTTATTTTAATCGTTATACAATAAGATAGGCCGCTCACCGGCGACTATTGTGACGGTCAATGTGTTGATGGTACGCGCAGATTAAAAATAAAAATTCGAAACAGGAGATTCGCTTGAAAATATGATCATTCGCAAATAATCTCAAACGTATGTTCATTGCGATAATAACGTAATAAACGAATACTGGCTAGTGCTAATTGTGTAAGAAATCGTCTACATCTAACGAGTTTCGCGTATCGATCCCATACGGAGACGTCGGAAAGGGCGACATTTTGCTGCTGGTTGCGTATTATTCCATTTACAAATCAATTTATTATACGTCAATGTCATGCGTAGGCAGACTCAAGAATATTGAAGAAAGACAAGGACTCGGTCACTGCCAATTTTGTGCTTGTTGACAACAAACGGTCGGGCAATTAACATTTTGCGGAATATGTATGCCCCCTGGCAAAGACTAATCTATAGAAGCGAGACGCGTGTAGTTCGTTCCAGATTAGCTATTTGTTCATGGTCACAAGCAGGAATAAAATCTATCCTATTATGCACAGTCGCATTATTTTTCTATTTCTTGTCTTCACCTTTCACATCTTAAGTGCGTCGACGAAACGTGACAAAGATTAGACTAATATTATAGTTTGCGTTATCGAGCGTAATTGGAGTATAAATTAGCAATGCGTCGTGAAGTAAACGATTATAGATGATGCCATTTCCATAAATATCTTTCTTGAAAAATCGAGTAACTTGCAAGACAAGACGCATAAAGACAAGAAATAAAATATCAAATGTTAATCAATCTTCCGATGACATAAACGCGTAGGAAGCAAGGACAGAAAAGAGGAAACATCTTACCTGTTGGGACGTTTCTTCGGTTTGCTGCGCTGCCAGCTGCTTAACTCTTTCCTGAAGAAGTTCGACGAGCGTGGTATATCTCTTGTTCAGGGTATCTAGATCACGAGCGACGTCGTCGACTGTTGAGACGAATTCTCGTCGCGGTTTTTTCACCGAGGCATCCAAAGACGGGCAGATATCTTCCAGCTGTTCCGTAAATGCTCGAAGCCTTTGTCCGTAGATCTAAAGGTTTCGGTTAGCCCGTTACGGTTAGCGGATAGAATTAGATTATCGCATGTGCATCTCTCTACTTTTCTATTTTCTTAGCAATCCCTACTACCATTATATCTTCAGGGAGTTTAAAGCAAGTTAACCATGTAAGAGAAATAGCATCGAAATAAACAGATCTTCAAAGTTCTGAACTATGTATGGAAAAAATAGGCATACATTGAAAACCATGAATTAAGTGCCTTACTTTGCATGCGGTGAAAGATTTGACATTTAATATAAATAATTAGTTAACTGTGCTATTTTAATTAAAGGAAGAGTGCACAAAGTGAGGAACAACATAGAGTAGGAAACAGTTGAATTGAATTAGAATTAAGAAAAATATTTTTGACTCGATGAAGAAAATGTCGCTTTCCACTTGCACTCGTAAAACTATCAAAAGCCAAGTATATATATACATACGTTAGCACATTAGCATCGTTTAAGCCTATAATAGTTTTTATATCAGCTAAAGCGGAAAGAAGATTAAAGCAATCGTGATTGCGACAAAAGCGAAAGGATTATCAATTCCTAGAAACAACTAAGAACTCGAAATGTTTGTTCGTCGTCATGAACAGATAGTAATTAATACTGGCTGCGAATTACAGTCTTTCCAATAAAAAGAATGGCAACAGTGACAACAACAGCAGTCGCTTTTTCTAATGATCTGCACCTTGATGGTAGCTCGATGGCGCTCCACGACGGCAAACACATCTTTATGTAGAGCAATACTTAATGAATTTAGCAGTCGTCAGAATAGACAAAAAAGATAAACGAAAGGAGAGCGCAACGTGGGATCGCGACACGAGACAATCGTGTAACATATTTTTCTAACCAGGAATAACACGTACAAAGGACTCACGCAACATCCTATTCACGCAAGCATTCATACCGTAAGCTAACAGGCTACCTAAAGACTATCTAATGCTAGCGAAGCCTACCTAAGGCTTGCGAATATGTCCATTTGCGATCATGTTACTTGTCATCTTACCTTTCCTTCACGAATCAATCGACTACCCGTCACATTTACTGCTTCGATCGCTGGCGCTCGTTCTACCACCTTGTTCAATAGATTCTAAAATGGAGAATAAAAAAAAAAAGTATAAAATACACAGAACGCGAATGATGAAATACAATTTAGCAGTCTTTGTGTTTTACCTTCGCATTCTCAACTTCGAGTTTTCCATATGATTCTTCAATAAAGTCAACTTCGTTTCGATAGGCATGTTCCAACTGTTGAGCTAAACTATAGGCTGCTTCCGCGCTACGAACTCTTTCAACCAACTGAGAACAGAGATTGGTCCATCTGGAATTTAGTTTATTCACCTCATCATCCAAGCGATCCATATCCGAATGAGAACCACGATGATTTGGTCTCGACTTTTCAACGACATGTCTGCCATTTTGTGTATCTTCGTTCAGTTTGTCCATTGCGGTCTGTTGTTGGGATATAGCATTTTGAAGCACCATCAGATCTTCTAATACATTTTGCAATCCCTTCAAATCCGAGGGAAGCTCATCGAACGATGCTAATTTCACTTCTAATTCAGATATCGCAGTTGTATTCTCCTCAAGACTAGAAAGCACGATCTCAACACACTTCAATCGTTCGATGTACAGATTGCTTGAATTCCAAATATTTGTCCATTTGGTGGTAACAGCATCGAGCTTGTTTCTCATCGCCGGAGTCTTCAATGTAATACCGCGGAAAGTTTGTTGGACTTTGTCCAGGTTTGGTGCTTGACGTTTGAGAGTTTGTTCAAAATCTTTATGTTGTAAAACCAGGTGTTCCAAACTGTCAATGTCTCTGGGCAATGGAGCAGCTATACGGGTGTTGAGAATTCTCTCTGCTTCGTCCAGTGCCTCTTGAATGGCGGAAATCTGTTCGTTGAAAATACGTCCGGCATTCTTTGATTCTTCCTCTGCTCTAGCACGTTTTTCTAATTCATCGAACAACTTGTTCACCTCTGCCGTTTCTCGCTTTAATCGCCTCAATTGTGGATCAGCAGGATCACCCTCGGACAATAGTTTCTCAGCGTCCTCGTTCAAGGCTTTTCTGATAGCTGTTCTCTGATCTTGACCCATGGCTAAAAACTGTGGTAAATCCCAGCCTTTAACCACTTTGATGGTCGCGAAAATCATGTTTTGTCGTAATCGAAGTTGTTTTCGTTGCCACAATCCTACACTTCGATCGTATTGTCGTCGTAATCTCTCTGCTGCATCAATAGCGTCCTTGTCCGGTGGCTGAAGAGCAAAGCAGACGCCTGGAACAGGAGACTCGATACCTTCTTGATTCTTCACACGCCATTTTATCCTACCAGAGTTGTCGTATAACGTACACTGTTCGCCCTTTTCGATGGACATCTGAAAGCAATTTACATGTCAAAGTAACAGATGATCGACAGACTACCAAACGACTAATACAATAGTCGTACTTACATTCACTTGTTTGTAACTACAGACGCAAGTGACCTGCATAGGTCGAGTTACGGGCTGTCGACGTTGCTTCATAGGAATTACGTCCTTCGCCTGATCAACCAGCTTTTGGACGTGATCGCCGTAATTATTCAATTCTTCACGTAATTCTTGCATACCTTTTAACAAACGTTCGCCCTCGTCCAAAGAGAATTCTGATTGAGAATAAATGGTGTTGAGCGACTCGTCTCTTTTCGAGATCCATTGTTCCGCTTGTTGAACATCTCGGAAGAACTGTTGACTCTGAGCTGCGTGTTTCAAATGAACTTCTAGGCAAAGAGTTAATTGAAGAAGCCAGGCCCATTGACTCTGCATAGCGGACATATAAGCTTCGATAGTTTTCGCGGCAGGATGATGTTGAAGAACCAGAGCTTCGCCTCGATCTTGCACCGCAGAGAATTGGATTTCCCGCTTTTCCAGGTCGCTCATAAGGGACTGTAAAGATGACAATTATATATTATAAATCGATAGATGAATCATTAGATTTGTAATGTATTTCGATGCATATAAATATCTGTAAATTCATCCATCATGCAATTCATCATCGTCTCAAATTATGTTCTTTGTTACCTCTATACCAGATCCAAACGTACGCTTGCAGAAGAAAAATTGATATTAACGACTTCTATATTAAATTTAATGACCAAACTTGTAAAAAATCGTACCAAAATAAGCATTAGTACATTAATTACCTCGTAATACTGCTCGATACTCTGCACATTCAAATTTTTATCGCTCCAATCGCGCGTCACCTCCGTTTCTTCCTTAGAACTCAACCAAACCAATTCACCAGTTGCCGATTGTATAAAATCGTGTAGCGTGTCCAAATCGGAAAGTCTCTTATTCGATGCCGCCAATAATTCAGTGTGAAGTTTTTGAAGAACAGTTAAATGTTGACTGTATAACGTCAATTCTTCGCCATGGAAGTTGCTCTTGGCCTGTACGCATCTATCCACTTTTGGTTGAAACTGCTCGATATTCTTGTGTTCTCTTTGATGAACATCCAGTTCATTTTGTACACTAGGTAGATCGGAGCCATAATCCGCATCCTGCAGTTGTTTGATTTTTGCTTTACACCAGTCGATACAGTCATGCAACGCACGAAAATGTGGATTAGTGTCGACCAATCGAGTTTCATGGATGGTAGTACGGTGTTTCGTGACGACACGTTCTTCTACCGGGAAAGATACGGCCGACAATGGTTGTACCAAACGTTTGTGAAGAAGAGATCGCAGAGCGACCCATCTTTGATGCAGTTTCTGAACTCTGTAATATAGATAAAACTCTAACTTTCCTAGAGACGAACAAAAAAGGGAAAAGAAAGTGAACTGAAAATACCTCTTGTGAAGTTCGGCTGCTTGACTATATCGTCCCTCGGTAAGTGTGTGCACATCCGTGAAAATATTTTGAATCTGGACCTCGGTATTACGAATGTCCTGTTCCAAAAGATCCACCGCGTGTTTCGCTTCCAAAGGATGAAGTCGATCAAGACGCCTGGCTTCGTCTTCCACACGTCTTTCGAGCTCCTCCAGTCGATTGTCGGTTGCCTTCATCTCTCTGTGTACTTTTTCTGCTAGTCGTTGCAGTCGTTCGAGTCTTAAAAGCAGATAAATACACAAGCTCCAGTTTAACGCGAATCTCGTTATTTAGATACGGATGAATCTTACCGTTTGATTTCGTCGATTATCGCCTGTTCCCTTTCCTGGTGCAGCATCATCAATCGATTCCAATTTTTCTCAATCACTTCGATATGTAATTCAGGCTCGATGTCCACCTCACCAACTGCTTCGAAATATTTTTGAAGATCTCTGAAGATGTAAGAAAGTCGTTGCTTGTCTCTGTATCGAGGCGGTACCTCCTCATTTTTGAATTTCGTGCTGCCGGCCGCCAAATTCTTCATCTCTATTAAGGTTGGGGGGAAGACACGTTCTTGCATCAGACACATCTTCTCGCGGATCCACATGTGAAGGGAACTAGCTAACTCTCTATATTCCTCCGAACGTCTCTGGTCTTCGGCATCATATAAAGGATGAATCGTTGGTGGCTCAGGGAATACATCGTAGAGCGAAGAGATGTACGTTATCAAGGACTTCTCGTCCGGTTCAGGAGTGTCCACGTCTGCAACATGAAACACAAAAACTATATACGCTCGAATATCAAGAGAATCATCTAAAGCTTTCCCCGCTCTCCACTCCAAAAAGTATCACTCGACTACCTTCTTATCGTGCAAAAAGAAAACGCAGAGGGTGGAAGAGAACGTCACGGTCCGAAGATTGCAACCGGAAACGATGGTAGTAGACTTCAGTGACTGTCTCGAGTATTCTCGAGTGTAGAAGAAACACAGGAGAAAAAAAAAAAATAGGGGAAAGAAGGAAACACGTGTAGAATTAGTGGTAAGAGGAAAGAAACTCGCAAAAATGGAAAAATTTGATTAACGAACAAGCAACAATGAAAATCTTTACCTTCGGGATCGAGAAGCCTCGTAACGCCATACTCGCGCTCCGCGACGTAGAAAACCCGATCGAGCCGCTCTCGTGGTTGACTGGTACGAGCCCCTTTCCAATCGACCAAATCTGGTCTGTTTCGATGGATTAATGCACTGAAAGCTAGCCCATCTCTCCACGATCCAGTGAAGTCCGTGACGCGTACTCCGGGATAACGTGCCGTCGATCGTCTGGCCCATCTCAGAAGAGCTTCGCGAGCAGTCACATTTGATTCCTGGCCCACTACAATATCCGATATCTAGAGAAGAAGAAGAAGAAGTTCATCAACAAACAGTCCTTATATATCCTCGGGTATATCAGATTTGTTTTCATTTAGATCTAATTCTAGTGTCGTGCATCGACCTCGATGTCGTTTCCGCTTGGTTCGCCCTTCGATGTTCAATCGCACGATTCGATTCGCCCCGAAATATTCGTCCTGCTTTTCTATTACAGTCTACCTCCCACCAAGAATGAAAAGAAGCGCGAATCTAAAGACACGTCTCTTTGTTGTAAGTTTTGTGTAACGAAAACGCGAGAATTAGAGCAAGGAATTTTGAATCGTGATCACGAAACAAAATTGCCAAGATTACGCTTACCCGGACGGTTTTTGATTTTGGTGAGGCTTGACGACTCAAAGAGAAGGAGGAGGAGGAAGCGGCGGTGTCCTGCAAGTAGCCCGAGGTAGCACGTTTCGTCAGATCCTCGGCCACGCATCTTTCCTCGCCCCGTGTCAAAGTGGTTGTTTTACGAACGATGCGGGTCACGATACGTTTCGTGCCATTCTCGCCACGCCTCGACGTTTTCGTTGACTCGATCGAGGATCCTAAATCGCGTAGCGTTATCAGTATCGCTACACAAATACGCTGAACCTCGCTTGAAAATATTCCAACGATGCTCCGACTTAACCGGCAACGAGTTTAAGGCGAATTTCAAAGGCGTCGTCCCGCTCGTGATCAACCGATTAATTCGAAATCGCGTCACGATCGACTCCGAGAGCTTGGCTACGTTCCAACTTAGCAGCACTATCGAAGCTGATCGTGTCGCGACTTCTACACTCTTTAAACGAGTCACGATCGGTTAACGAGGCAATAATTCATCGAAGCGATTCGAGCCTCGAAACTCGTAGCGGAGTTTGTTACTCGACGATCTTGCCGATTTTTATCGGATAGTTTCCTACCTAGAACCTCGGTCGAGAGTCTTCTCTTGGTATAAATCGCTCTCAAGTCATCATTGACGGGCGTCACGGTGGACGAAACAGGCGAGGCGACATTCTCGCGAGCATCATCCTCTCTGGTGCCTTGCACAAATAGCCTACCACCCTTGCTAAACCGATATATCGACATTGTTTGTCGGTACGAGGCTTTATCAGCGCGTTTCTCTCGTGTCTTTCCTGGCCACTGTCGAAAGGACCGACTTGCTCGAAGAAACTAACATCAACCTCCAAGAAAAGAGGCAACGCACGTACGGCTACTCATTCGTAGCCTTATCCGGAGCGGCGTCTCGGTCTCTCCAAGCTTAGAGCGTGCGCTGCCGTCTGCGAAAGCCGATTATCGAGAATCGACCGTGCGTCTATCACCGTTAGTCCAAGTTAGATATCCGACACGACTCGAAAACAAATGATCGACTCGCGAACACGCGGCGATACTTATCTTCGGTGGCCCATTCGAAAAGAAGCGGTTGATACGTATGCGATTCGATTGGAACGAGCCGACTCCCGATCGTTTGAGAACGCACCGACTAGCTGCACTGAATTGTGATTTGTTTTTAACACCGACTCTTCTTGAAATGTGAGGAACGTGCGCGATCGCGCCTACTTTTGAAGGAACGCCTCGAGCGGGGAATATGTGTTCACTGGACCAAAAGACAATGTCAGCGTAGATCAGGACAAATAAAATACGATACCTTGATGGAGGGGATGATGACAAAGAGATCCTCCGAGAAGAGGAAGGGGAAAGTAACAACAGGAAAGGGAATGATAACGCTCGAAAAATTAGTCGTTATCGGGGGGAAACGCTCGACGGCAGGTACGGCCAACACCGCGCGTATCGCGAACCAACTGCCGCACACTACAGGTAGCTCATCGAGACCGATCCCCACCACCTCGAGTTCCTTTCGTGCTTCTTTGCGCGCTCGTTCGCTCGTTCGCTCGTTCGCTCGTTCGCTCGTTTGCCCGTTTGCCCGTTCACCCATTCGCTCGCACGTTTCACCGGTAAGGTTTCACGACGCGTATCGTCGCGCGTCCCCAACCACGACAACACGTGTCTCCCATTTGAGCCTTCAACGAACATGTACCATAGCCCGTCGTTGCGCGACCACGTTCCAACGATTTGTATTTGACACCGAACGGTAGTTGCAATAAAAACAATAGGAAAGTCACCGCGATTTACCGAACGAACGAACGACCGACAGTGTGCCGCGTTGTATCCGGCTGCTGTCGCGAGAGTAGGCCAACGAAATGCGCACAGGTGAGAGACGCCTCCGACATTCCCCTTCCTCAGTCCCCACTCTCTTTTTCTCTCTCATTCGCTCCCTCTATGATTCTCTCTCTTCTTTCTCTCTTTCTTCCTTTCTCTCTCTCTCTCTCTCTCTCTCTCTCTCTCTCTCTCTCCTTTCGTCGATGACTGCTCATATTTGTGCTCATACCACAGCCTGTTCTCCATTCTGTTGCCCACCCCGACTCGTACACGACGTCATCTATTTTCCTATGCTTCCGCGACGCCCCTCTAAAATCTCTGCGTGTCCTCGCGGACGTCCTCGTCGTGGTCATACGGGCATTATTTGTGCATAACCGGTGCAAGATCGCGCATGCGCCCGGGGCTATATCGGCCTCGTCATCGGAGGAGCACGCTGTTGCAACGAGGCGAAACGCATCGAGAACACACCGAACGCCCCACTTCGCCGCGATGCGACGCTTCGTTTGCCGTTCGTCGCGCATCGTGTCCTTCCTCCTTTTCCTTTTCCAGAGATTTTTACGATTCACCGTGGCACAATAACGCTCCGTAAGCGCCGCCTTCGAAACCCAACCTCGGTGTACCGACGTTTGCTTACGTTACATCGCAAACTTACCTAATTCGTTACGCGACTCTCAGCTTTAATTAATAGTACGCGTCAGCTCCGTCTGGAGGACACGGAGAGGCGAGGAATGCGAGAAACGAGGCGCACGGATCACGAGGAAGCGAAAACAATGTTCAAAACAAGCAAAGTCGAGTTGAAACAAATGGAAAATAGGATGCGGCGTCGCGTCCCTGAGCATTGCGAACGCGAACGAGAGAAAAAGAAGGAACGGAAAACGGTGGAGAGAGACTCGAGGCGCGCGGTTCGTTCGAGACCGGACGTGACATCATCGCGCTTTGCAACTGCCTGGTTCGAGCATTCGTTTCCATTGCAATACAGGCCGCGTGAACCGATCGTTACGAGATCCTCGGGGACCCTCGCTATTCTTGATTTCCGCGATTACTAGAACTTACTTTCCGTCTTCTAGAACTCGACTTGTTTCCCTAAAATTTTGGAACTGGACTATTTTATAACTGATTATTCAGAATATGTCAAATAAAGTTAGCGTCCTTTTTTTCAAGAGAATCCTCGCACAAGGAATGTTAGACAAGGAATGCAAAGAAATATAAATTTTACGAAGGCGCAAAAGCCGCGAAGATGCGTGTAATGCACTAAAAAGGCACGGTCGCTCACAGGCTGACCTTGGCCGATGGCGTCATTCGTGTTTTTGTATTCGGTGCTCGATCGACCGATTCCGATTATCATAATTACAAGGTGGGCGACTCGCGACCAGAAGAGACTACGAGAGACGCGCCAAGACGTTGCTCACCTCCCACGTTTCACAATATCATGCGACAATCGTGCTTTCGACCGGTGATCAGCCTTCCGGCTTGTCGACTCGACGTACGCGTGAAACAACCATAAACGGACAGGTCTGTCGCGAGCGGAACGACAATCGTCACCAGCTGCTACAAAAAATAACACGATTCTCGGATCGTTTAGAGTCTAGGGAAATGTATCTTGGACTAGGTCATTAAGAGCTGTGCGGTACGATGCTTGTTATGAACCAAGACTACCTGCGAGCGCCATCTAGACTTTTCGATCGGTTCACGCAGTCGATAAGAGATCGTGCCGACACTGGCTGCTAAATAGATCCTTGATCGCAGCATAATTATAGCGATATCACATCGAACGAATCGATGAATCCAATTCCTTTTTTTTTCCTCGGAAAAAACGGGAACCGACTACGGCATAAAAATATAGGGAACTTACCTTGCGTCGCCAGCTCTGCGGCGCGAAACAGAATAAAAAGCACACTATTAGATATAGATATTGATCAAGGGGAACCAATAGTTAATATGTAAATATAAAAAGGAAATAAACTTAAATCTCTAATTTCTCCCTTTCTCTCTCTCTCTCTCTCTCTCTCTCTCTCTCTCTCTCTCTCTCTCTCCCTCTCATCCCCCTCTCGGCTAGTTCTCGCTTCTCGCAAAGTGCAAACGCGCCAATTCGAGAGTACACAAGATAACGAATGAACACGTGCTTGTTACATCGCCACGAAAACGAACACTGTCTTCCTTTGTGCGATCGCGTAACATGGTTACTCGAGCCGCGATAGATGTCTTACATTCGAGATTTTTTGCGCCCGTCTGCAAACGATTCGACGTCCGGCATCGGTTTACTCTATTGAAACGGCGCCGGCTTTCCTCGACCATTACGCGTTCCCGTTCCGCTCCTTTCTGTGACGTACGTACAGTGATGCGGCGCGGCGTGGCTGGCATGGCATGGCATGGCATAGAGTGCCATTCTCTACAGCGCCAAACGTCGCGGCTCTCGCTCTTTCTTTGCGCTTCCTCCGTTCGGTTCGCTTTCGATCGGAACGAGAATCGCGAGAAAAACGAGAGTGGTCGAGCATTCCTGCACGATGATTCTCCTCGAGTCAACCGTTCCCCCCCCCCCTCCGCGAACGCCAGTTTTTTCGAAACAAAACTTTCGATCGGTATCACTCTGCAATTCTTACGAAAAAAAACGTTCTCCTTGTTTGAAAACGGAAACTTGTTCAAATTTCAGACAAAACACGATCGTTGTTTCTTCGATTATCGCGATTCGAAAGGGCGAACCAGGTGCTATCGTTTTCTTCTAGGCGCTATTTCCTTAGCCCACTAAATTTTACGTGGTGATATATCATTGATAATTTCAGAGAGACACGAGCATCCACTCACCTGGAAATGAAGTATGATGGTCCATATCAAACCTAAGGTTAACTTTGGATTTCCATCCACGATGTCTTCGGCACGAATATTAACGAGCTTGATTTTCTTATAACGCAAAAAATCAAGGGCCATTTGTACGTTCTGCAGCATGTGGAAACGCATTCGTCCTCTCTCTCGCGGCTGAAAAGTGATACAATAGAGGTCAATCGTATATCAAATCCATACAATCATCGTAATCACGGTTAATTCTCGACTGACGGATAATGTTACGGATAATGTTATCTAACGTTAAGCTCGCGTTTGAAAATTTATGCGATGTTATCTATTCTTTAAAAATATGGTGACCTGTTTAAACAGTTAGAGGATACAGATCATCTACCCTTGTAATCGAGGGCAAATTAGTTCCACCCTGATAGTTACATAACGATCACTTCATCCTGTCAACCGAAGGTTGAGTGAACTAGTGTCAATCGCATTTGTGCCGCATTAAAAGAGCATTATGAAGAGAAAGAATTTTAGAATACTTACAAGATGCTCGCCCGAGAGAACTTCCAGCAAGGAGATGAGGTTGTGCCCGTCCCGCAGGTCTTCGAACAAATCTCCAACATGCCTGCTGGCCTGCAACAACAATTTTACGCATCAGAACACTGGTAAACGGCTTTCTTGTTCAAGTGTCTCCCGAAAATTCAGAACTGAAAATAGAAACAAGCCATCGAACGAATTGAAACGGATGAGAAAAGAAAATGGAGTAAACTGTATCAAAAAGAGAAAAGATATTTGATGCACACAGATGGGAAGACATTGAACGGTGAACAGTGAATAAACACAAAACGTGAACAAATTCTGCAAACGTAAACGTGCAAACACGCATAACGAACGTAATAAGTAAAGGGTAAGAGAAAAAAACGGATTTCGACGAAGCAAAAATTTCAAAGAGATATAATCGCATGTCTTGTGAGAATAAACGTATAATGTTACACGGTTGTAGTGCGTCACGTGCAAACACAGCAGCAATCGTAGCCCTCAAACTCGTGGTTGAAGTTTAAATGCCGACCGCGATAAACGCAAATCTCCGGTATTGTATCGTAGTCGTGTGTAAATGGTTTAATTCTCGATAATTGCTTTTACACGTGGTTTCGCAATGAACGCGTTCGTTAAATGGAAACAGAGAAAAATCAAATCAGTTACTTGGGATAACGATTAATTTACTCGGGTCACACAATTACAATTCACAAAACGGGACATCGTTTCTCTTCAAGCATGCGAAAAAAATTCTTTCTAACATTGGCAATGTTCGTCAAATGTTCAACACCTGCCATGAACTTACAGTGGGAGAACAGCATGGTTGGTTGTTCACAAGGACGCACACGTGTAGGCACGTGTAAGTCTGAAAAAAACATCGATTGAAAAAGAAGCACGCTACGAGTTATGCGTTTGATCTCAAATATGTTCAGCACGACCGAAAGTAGAGGCAGATTGTTACGCGTCACCGTGATATATCGTTGTTCTTTGTATCAATTCGCTTGTGATTAACATTGCTTGAATCGACCACTACTGTCGGTCGGTCGGTCGGACGAGTGGTCCTTGACCGGACGAAAGCTCAGTGGCATGCGAGAATACAAAAGCGACAGGGGTGACTTCCCTTTTGAAAATTTACGGGGTGGGGACTTACGTTTGGTAATCTTTAATTGCATGTCAACGTTCAAAGAACGAACTTGGAATGCGAAGCCTTATTTCCATAAATTGTGACGCGTTAAAACAAAGGCTCGAAGTGCCAGCGCTTTTTCTACTAATTGTAAGCGCGGCAAATTTTAAATTCAACGCCGGCATATTCTTCCTAACAGTTTATGTGATGAATCTGAAATCATTTGTTTCGAATCTGTCATCCAGAGTACGTCGCGAAAATGGACCAAGAAAGAAAAAATCTTCGAGCATCTTTTTTTAACTCGCGCAAGAATTGAAAAATCATACTTAACATCTACTATACATATCTATGTAACCGAATGACAACTATTTTTAAATACTAAACTAAAGAAGGTAAAGTAAAGAAGGTAAAGTCCAATTTGAACGAACATATGTTTACACCTTAATACTATTGACATGCATTTAATGATCATCCCATTATACTAAAAGAAAACGCGAACCACTCGTTTCAGCCGATCGTTCGCTGGATATGCAATATGTTCATACCTTCACGTATTTCCAATGCTGCGAGTAAGCGTAAAAAGATCGAAAGTAAAGAATTATTATTATTAATTTTCATCGAACAATGGACTCTTATGTAACCGTAGAAATCTGCATGAAACAATCAATGCGTTGTCATGGGCGGAGTGTGAGCAGATCTGAGATGGACGTCACGCAGCGCGCAAATGACGAGCTTTCAACTATTCTTGGGCGAGAGTAAAACGAAAGTAAAAACGGACGAGCAGAAGCAGACGATCGAATCGTCATGATTTTTTGCAACATGCACCGCCGGGGACAACGATCTATCATCGCGAGTCGAAATCATGCGAACGGTAATGATGCGTACAGTCGACGGGCGTATAATCAACTAAGCGAAACGAACATTTGAAAAACGCTTTATGGGTACGTTTTAACTCGAATGTTTCTTTGTAACATTGTTGACGCTTACTTCTTGGAAAGATGATCTTTGTTTAATTTCGCTTCAAGAATCAGGGAGGGACACAGGATGTCTTTATTATTCAACAGATCGGAATTCATGGACGCAGAAGTTACTTCAACGGACCATTTCCTGGCGCAGACATTACGCAACCGCAACGGTATGTCATAGCCAAGCATGCACTCACTTTTGAGCGATCGTAGCCAGATACTTTTTCTTTTTTCCTTCTGCTATCGTCACCACTGTGAGACACCACTGTCTCTGACAACTGGCTGGCTGACTGGCTGACTGGCTGACTGGCTGACTGGCTGGCTGGCTGGCTGGCTGGCTGCCTAACTAACTGACTGACTGACTGACTGACTGACTGAACCGTGCTTGCCTACCTGCGTACCTAACTGCCTACCTGCAACACCTACTTGCCGAACAAGAGGTGGTAAATCGGGAACGTCGTCCGCAGGAGAACGTTTCCGAATAAGGTCAGAGATACAAGAGGAAAGGTGGGCGCACGGAATCGAGAAGGTAGGTAGCCAAGAGAACCAGTATCGAGCGACGCGCAAACACGCAGTACCGTTCGCCGTATTACCCTGGAATCCATTACTAAAGTCGAAGTCGAAGTCGAAGTCGGTCGGTTTGAAACTAAATCGATATAATTAACGATAGACTAATGATATAATTAACGATTAATGCCGTATTCCTGTGTATTTATGTCCTTTTTACTGCTTTCTGTAAAAGAAATTTCGATTTGCGCGTCAATCGATCGTTTTCAAATCGTCTATTCGTGGAGCAACATAATTCGTTCGGAAATGCATGTACGTACAAGTAACGAAACAAGGATCAGTTAAAGAGAGGGGTGAGTAATACCGCGCGTCAATAGGCACCGGTCTTCGTCACCGCTCGGTTACGAAACGAACCGGGGTCGAAGAGCTAACTAACATAGAAAGAAAACAAGGCTCGATAACCCTCAAAATACCAATCGAGTTATACTCGCCGCTTACGAATACGAACCGCTTCAACCTTGCCTCTCTTCTCCTTTCTCCTTGACTCCTGAGACTTTGCATACGCGGCCGTAACGTAACAAGAAAGCAATGTAAGGAATGTATCGCTGCTTGATTTATCATTGAACGGTGCACTCTCTTCTCTTTTATACGCTTTCTGTCTCGAACGAAACGATCGATCGTCTACGATCACATTTGCTTTTCTTTTCTTTACTTTTTTTTTTTATTATTTTCAAAAATAGAAGAAGAACAAAGCATCGTCGATTAACGACGCTGCTACCGAAGGAAGGAAGAAACGAAGACGAGAGAGTCACGTGAGATCAAGGCTAGCGTGTCTCGAGTTACAAGAATTGTTCGCGATCGCGTCGCATGTCGTCGGTGGTATCGCAGTCATCATCGTCGTCGACGTCGGTTGCGGTCACTGTAGTCGTTGGGGGATCATTGGCGCATCTACATCCTTAGTTTTGTCATCGTCAGAATCGATACTGGCATGCTGGCGGTATCATCGGCATCAACAACCAGCGATCTGGCATTGGAATAGACGCTGGCATCGCCGGCGGCATCGTTTTTTTCTGTCACGTGTTGGAGAATGCGTACGGCGCAGAACAGTGGCGATGTTTGTTCTATCTGGCGCATTGACGGTAGCACGATCATTCGAATCTCATTAATCAATCTACAGAAAAAAATC
Organism: Melipona bicolor; assembly: GCA_030673865.1. Taxonomy (NCBI): domain Eukaryota; kingdom Metazoa; phylum Arthropoda; class Insecta; order Hymenoptera; family Apidae; genus Melipona; species Melipona bicolor. The sequence goes on from JAHYIQ010000005.1 coordinate 2,340,397, forward strand.
TTACAAAAAAAAAAGGGGGGAAAAAGATACGAAGAGAGAAAACATTTCTTTATCGAAAAATCAGATTTACGTTAGAGAATGTAAGCAATCCATTTGAGTCGCAATTGATTGACCAAAAAAAGGAACCTAATTTAAAATGGGCGTGAAAAAAACGAAAACGTTAAAACGAAAGTGCGTCAAGACTATATAAATCGGAATGATTTTCTCAATTTCACCCACTCGGTTTCCTCAATACGTTACCTTCTATAGTAGCGCGTGAAATACCCTCCTGGAAGGGATTACGATCGACCCACGCATACGTCCTACATGGGAAAAGAGATGGATGCAGGAACATGCATACACACGCACATATGCGCGCGCGCGCATTCACATACGCGTACTGGGGGGCTGAGAAGGTCCCCTATCGTTTACGTATGTGGTTACGAAACAGCTGGTTGTTCCAGCGTTGCGCGTCGCTGCTTTCGTATGCTCACCTATCAGGTGTTTTGATAGGTATACTCTACTCTCTCGTCTCGACACCAACAGCCATGGCCTCCTGCTAAGGTCGCTCTAAAATTAGGTATCGTTCGATATTTTGAAGGAAGGGCCACAACTGCCGTTCAAGAAACACCCTCTAACCTCTTGTAATTCGCGGAATGCTTTTGAAATTCTTTCTTGTACGAAGGATTAGATTATAATCAGTAGAATACGAGTATACGATCATATACAAGTAGATCGATCCGAATTCATTACTCGAACGTTTGTCATCGGACAGCAGACCAATTTAAGTAAACGCCCATCGACTGTCATACCGTTTGAAACGTGAAATGTTCTCTACGATTCGAAAGGCTTACCTTTTTCAGATGCTTGTTCACCCATTTGGTAAATGTTTTCTTTTGGATCGCGTCTCGTTCGTCTGTAATCACAAAGAGGATCAATTTGTTAAGAACGTCGATCGCGAGGATGAAAGACCAACGTTATCGTACTAATACACACACACACACACACACACACACACACACACACACACACACATATATATATGCGATTATCATCAATTTCCTACGTCGAAATTTCATTAAATTGTCAATTTCGTCCTTATCAACGACACGCGAGCGATCGCCTACGCGGGCAAACATCGGCAGGCATCAAGGCAAGAAGCAATCAAAGCAACAGCAGATAGACGGATAGGCAGACGGACAGGTAGGTGGTTTGGGATAGGTAAGTAAGTAGGTAGATAGATAGGTGTTGATACATAGGTAATCATTAGAGAGAAGAGCAGCCGATCGCACAGGCAAATAAGCGAATATGTTTTTGTTTTTAAAACTTCGTCAAATTATTAGAAGGCTCTGTAATTGCTCATTGCATTCTGCCCATATCCTCCTAATCTGTATGACCTAAACATCTGAACGTTGATAATAAAATATTTATCCCCAATGTTCTATATTTGTATTACATTTCGTATAATTCAATCTAGTAATCTTACGACATCCGTTGATGGAATATGCGTCAATACTCGAACCGTTGTCATTAGGTATACGAGATAGACGCAAGTTTGACGACATGACTCGATTGCGAAATTAATCGAGTAGGAGGCTTCTATTCTGGCTATGCAGTAGCAATTAATCAAGACCGATTATCCGATTCTACCAAGCTGTAAGCTTTCATTAAGAAACATATATCGCGAGCCAAGCACAGTCGCAGACTGAAGTTTCAGGTCCTCATACTATTGCTAAACTTCCTAAGGAATTACGAAGAACGGTCTCGACGAATTTTCCTTTTTTCATGGTAACGACATTACGAAATAGACAAACCTAAATAGATATAAATATACGGTTTTTCAATGACACTTTTATGGAGAGTCCGCGTAATAGTAATTAAGTTTGCGGTTCACGAATCAGCTTATCCGTAATGCGTTCACAAAATGTCAAAGAACGTCATCCAATACATGATTAAAAAAACAGATAAAAGATTCGATCGATTAGGCTCATATTAATACGTAATCGTTAAAAATAAAAACTTGTGTTTTGAATTGACGTGACAAGGCGTTAACTCGTAATCAGCTCGATCGAAGTTCGTCGAAGAGCCGAGTATGCCTTGAGAAAAAGAAAATATATATTTCGACGTAATCGAAAGCTACGCTTCGGAAGAGTGGCATACCGAAGCACAATTGGAGATAAATTGGGACAACGAGGATGCCCGTCTCTACGACCACACATACGGGATTTCGGATTATGTGATAACGGAAACGATTGCTGGATATGAGTTTTTTGTGGAACGATGGAAAAGGAGTTGCGATGAATTTTTTCCCGACGATTTGATCCAAGAAAGTACGTGCTCGCGCATTTCTACGAATGTGACACGTACTGCTTGCGTACGTACGAAAGGAATTATATCCCGATAAAAGCGAATCATTTGATTAAAATGGTTGTGTATCACGTGCGAGATGACCGTCGAATCATTTCAGTAAATTCGTTTCGCAAGTGAGACACTACTATCTACGTGCTTGTGAATAAACAAAAGAAGCCGCGCGTAACCCGTTTGTAAAAGCGGAGTCTAGTATAAATGAATCTACACAGTCGAGACATTAAAGAGACTATCATCTACCATGAGTCGATTCGATAACAAAAAATCGGCGCGATATTAGGCACACCAAAGGCACTTCAAAATAGTTAGTCGATGTTAAGTAGACAAAAAAGAAAAAAAAAAAAAGAAAAAAAAAAGATAAATAAAAAAAAAATTCCAAAACACGTCTTTGTATCGTACGTATAGGAAAATCACAAAATTGCATACGATTAAGAATTTTCTCGTATCGGACGTTTGAGTCTTTGGATCGGAGCTCGTCACGAGGCGCGAATTATTTTGCCCCGGCTATTTCCGAAGCTACTTCCGCGAAACATTCGGGTCAAACGGTAAAAGGTAAATGACCTGAAAAAAGATACTTCCGTTCGCGGCATACTCTCAGACCGATACGAACTCTAGTTTACGCAATGAATGTAATTCTCCGGTCATCCCTTTCCCTCGATTTCTCTGCTTCTAGCAAACGAAATCTCGTTTTGGCCGAGAGAGAATACTCGAGGGATTAGAATACGGAGAATCTCGGGTAGTGCCAGCTACATATGTCTTTCGCGCCGATTTGTCTCGATTCTCGGGCGACAAGGGCCAACAGAGAAGCCAAAGCAAATTCGATCGAATTAAAAAAAACAAAAAAATAAATAAATACTAATAATAATAAAAGAAAAGAAAAGAAAAATAAAAACGTGTGTTCGAAACAATTGAAAAAGAAGTTTCTTTTGGCAGAATGAGAAGGGTCAGGGGCAAGGTATTGGACGGGATCCAGCATCGGCATGCCAACTCTTCACCTACCGTGCGCCTCGATGAACATCGCCCAGCAACCCCAGAAAGCCTGAGTGCTGCCGGAACGGTGTTCTGCGGCCCCTTCAACCCGCCAATTTTCCCGTCCTTCCATCATCCACGAAAATCCATTTTCGTTCTGACCTTTGAACTTGGAAAGAGACTCCTCGTATCCGTGCTGCGATCTCTGCTCACGATGGTGTTCCGCCACGGTATCGGCCGGATCGAAACCGAGCCTCTCCTTGTAATAAGCCTGAGTGGACATCTCGTTAACCAGTTACGCTCGCTACAAGTTTTCGTAGACAGTTTCGTAGACCAGCAAACAACGAAACGTAAAGTTCCCCGGTCATCGGGCTTTTGCTCTTTCGTTTTCCCTTTCGATATTACAGCATAACAATCTTCATCACGCGCCCGTTTCTTCTTTTCACTAAATTCAATAATCTTCTTTTCAACATTCAGCACACTGTCGTTTTGTGTAGTTCTTCGTTTCTGACAGTGTGTCCAAGTAAATACAATTCTTTCTCAACGATTGACAGTTTCCTTTCGCAGAAGCTTCCTTTTGCTTGTACTTTGTATGCGTGGCTTGGAAACGACCGTGGAACACTTTAAAAACGTTTCGTATGGAAACACTTACTAAGGTAGACTTATCTTAATGGAAGGTTTAATTATATATACATGTATGTATGTATATGGCACTTGGAGTCGTCGGAAGACCTAGTTTCGTCCTTAATTATATTCACTTTCTTTCCCTGTTGCTGTTACCGCGTACTCCCTTCGGTATCCGTTTGTTTTCGAATCGATTAATTTTTGACACTGGTCGCGGCGTTGCACTGTTAAAAGAAGAGAAATGGTATAAAGGTCGGAACGACGATTACACAGTCAGACACAAGCAGGACGAACGAACATAAGCACGATGCGATCGAATAGGAAGGAACTGGAGGGCACACATCGGCGACACAGACAATGCGGACAACGAGAAGAACGGCTAATTTCGTTCCCCGTTTGTCCGTTCGGCCGTTCGCCTGGTCTCTAGACGCGAACGAAGCTTAACGAATCAACGACCGAATTTATCACGGCACGTCGCAGACGTAACCACTCAACGTTTCTCGGCCAAAGTGGCTCGATGGAACACCACGAGACGCCGGTAATCGGTCTTTCGTGGACCCTTACTATATATCGTTTCTCTCGAGAGAGCGAAAGAGACTCGGACTATATCCGCACAGACACGATAAAAAGAAGAGGCCGAGAGGTAATTCTCGTTGCTCTCCCGCTTGACTTTCGCGCGACCAATTAAACCCAACGATTCTATTAGCGAGTTGTACGCGTCACTAGACCAACTATAGAATGTTAAAACGCTCTTTGTGAGAGAGTGAATTCAGATCGATAACCAAATGAAACTGAAGGGAACAAAACGAAGGAAAACGAAAGAAAACGAAAGGCGTCGAAATTGGCAGGGATAGAAGCGAACACGGTGGCAACGATCAAGCACGCGAGCGAATCAGCGAATCAGCGAATCAGCGAATCAGCGATTGTACTAACGAACCAACAACTGACTCTGTGGGCTGTAAGCGAGTGTACCAACGAACCAACGAACCAACGAACCAACGAACCAACGAACCAACGAACCAACGAGCGATCTACCAAACTGACGGTCCACGAGGCGGTTGGTGACTGAGACACGGGTGCCACCCGGGGAAACCCAAGACCATCGGCATCTTCGTATATGGTAATGGAAGCAATGGCATGTGGGTGTCGTCTTGTGGATCGGAGCAAAAACACCAATTGCAACACATCGGCAATTGGCCCTCGCTAATCCTATCTGACTTTTTGAATGTAGATTACCCGATCCCGATACTGCGTATTCCTTGCCCTCTTTCATCCATTCAGACATCTGCCCCACGAGCAAATACGATCACGGCCCTGTTAGACTTTGACCACTGACGTACGATATTATCGGAGAGCAGTGAATGATTTTCATTGTCCCTTGGTATTCCGTTGATATTTTCGACAAAGTTAGATACCTCGTGTAGCATGTCCAATGCGAAACGTCAAGATCCGAGTCGACTCAACTCCGACTCTGCCCGGTTCTCTCTCGGACAGACGGAATTAGATGCGAATAGAAAATAGAGTAACGCGTGTCACGCGCCACGCGGTATTAGACGAACTTCTTCTAACCGTGGTCCGTCGCATTGGTTAAACGACGTCGTAGATAGAAAGTTCGAGAGAAAGTACTCTGCGCGCACGCAACGCGCAAACAGAAACAAGTCGCATCTCTTGTCGTTGGAATTTCATTAAAAGAACTTGCGAAAATAGGGCGGGGAGTTCGCGGTGTGACAGTTGCTCATCGAGCAGATTCTTCCACGAAAACTTGGATGTATTTGTTCTGACAAATTTCATTTCAAAAGAATACACGTGAATACGAGATGAAACTATACTCGTGAAACGATCGATGACATCACGACAGATCGAAACGCAAAACTTTTTGTAGTCCCCGCCCAAGATCTTGCACCACCTACGATCTTTGAGCTCTCCGGTGAACGAGATCGCCGCCGTTTAACACGAAACCGGCTACGTTGGCGAGGAGGTAGCAAAGAAATAATCATCAGCGACCAACGAACAAGAAGCTTCAGAGAAAAGCGAACGAAGAATGAAGAAGGAGGAAGCGCGTGTACACGCATCGGATCGCCATAACGTGAGCTGCAAGAGGGGGCCGCGGCTCGGCGGCATTCTTGCGGCAACGGCGTAGCAGTATAACGGGTCAGCTCACGGAGGAGGAATTCTCGGGGGCTCTTGGAAGCCAACCTCTCTCACACACCACTGATCGTATAGTTCGATTCAACCTTGAGTTGCACGCGGCAAAGCATGGTTCACGCCGCTGTAAGGAGCCGCGCGCGCGAGACGTCTTTTCCTCTCCCCCGGCCTGTTTTCACAAGCAACCTCCGCGGTCCCTTCGTTTCACCACCACACAACCTGTGTGTGACTTTCCTTTCCCCCGTGGCTTCTCCACCGCCGGAAACCCCACCTCCTATCGTCACGTCTATCGTAACCACTGCCTCGAGGTAAGTGACAAAACGTTCACCAGCCGTCAATTCCCCGACAGCCAGAAGCATATCTTTCTCGCCTTGCTCGTTCAATGTCCTAGTTAAGCACACGACGCGGCGTTCATGAATCCGCCAATTCTTTTATATTACCGATCAATATAGAAATTCGTAGCTCGATAACGTAACGAGTATACCGATCGCTAATTGTTTCAAATGTGTAACTCTAGAGAAGTATATCGATTACCAATCAACCTCTCCCATCAATATGCGGTATGACCCTCGCGCAAACCAACCGACCGTCTCTTCCGCGATTCTTCCTAACCTCGAACTGGATATCGCGAATCGCAAGCATACATACAAATGTGCGAATCTTGCAGACGACAACCTTCGAGAAATTCGAGAAATTCGAGAAATTCGATAAAGTCACGGATTCTAAACTTCAATCGGTAAATAAATTTTCGGCTGATGCGAACGTCGCGATTAATAAAGCCTTCGATTTTTCTCTAAACTTCATTCCTATTTCGCATCGTGACTTAAACATCGTGGTTTTCGAGGTTGCAAAAGTGATCTCGATGGCCTCATATGAAATACCAACAGTCAACGTTCGACGTGATTCCATAAAATCCGAGGAGAGACAACGATCTACGTCATCATTTCTCGGTATGAATTCGCGCAATCTGAATTTGTTCAATTTTTTGTTTAAACAACGATAATAATAAACGATAAAAACGAAATCTTTGAAGGTTCGTGCAGTCGTTGAAACGTCATGATCCCCTCGGAAACAGGAAAAAAATTGGCATGAGAATGGAAAGAAGATCGCCCAGCCGAGAACCGTGTCTCGATTCGAGCGCACGTATTCAAAGACGCAGACTCCGAGACGATAATAAAACTTATTTGCACTTTCGTGGGTCTGTTGTTAACGCAACAATCAAATACGTTTTTGATACGATTACGCTAGAGGTCACGGAAGATGGGGTGATATATTAACTCAAGAAGATAGACGAGAGAGAGAGTGGCAACAATGAGAGAAAATTAGCGTGAGAACAGAATCATTCGTAATTGTGAGCGAGTATATGAAGAAATGCTTCGTATAGTTAATGCGAAATTAAAACAGAAAGATAGAAAATCTGAATGAAAATCAGTCAAAGAGCGATCGAATAAGAAACAAAATATTCGTTGGAATATAGGGGTGAGTATCGTATGCTAGAGGATGATGAGATAACGAGAGATAAATCAAGAAGAGTATGTGTGAGTGTATCATGCGAATGATGTGTAATTGGCATTCCGTTTGAACGTGATGGACGTGACAAAACTTAATTATGACAAATGCAGTAATTTGACAAGAAAATATACACGATTTGTTCCACTTCAGCATACCACGCGCTTTTCATAGTTTCGAGATGTACGCTTTTCTTAAAATAGACAATGGAAATTCAAAAGCAGTAGACACTAGATTCCCGTCTAGTTGGTACAATAATAATCGTCACGCATACACGAAATAATGTTCCTTCGTATTTTGACAATGTTGAAAACGACGAAACGATACCAAGACAGATCGACTGGCTACGACCGATTCGAGAGAATAGGTCGATCGGACCAAATTAAGAAATTCCACATGTACACGCGGAGATACATAAACGCGGACTCATACGTGATTGTACGCGGTGTTTCTCGCGAAGCCGGTTTGTCATAGAGCTCCAGCAGCCTGCAATTATTACGCAATCCCCGTATTCGATGAAAACGACTTTCTTCTTATTCACTTACCGTTAAAACCGTCAAGTCTATCTTTATACACTCCCATTCAAAAATATGATGCTACTATGAAGCTTGCCATTTTCGATCGTGGAACTGGTCGTATTAAAACTCGAAACTTAAAACTCATACTGTGAAAGCTTGCAAAAATTAACGGTAAGTTTTCTAATTTAATCTTGTCATTCAATCTTACGTGGATGTTAAATAGCTGTGGTTTACAGCTATTTTCATATGAACTCGAAAAAGATGTTCTAGAAAAGTTGTAAAGAAAAAGTAAATTGTAATTACATCGAATATGATAAATAAATTAATAGTGAAAATTGCCTAAAACAATAAATGTGTAAAAAAAATAGATAATTATTTCTAATAATATATATATAATATAAACAAGTAGCTAGAACACTCAAAACAATAGACGTAATACAAAACAGATTTGTAAATGAATGTCCTTGATAATCCAGATAATAAGGATCATGAATGACTTCATAATTTTGCATTCGACGAAATAATCCAAGTATTACACCTTCGAACAAGGGTATATGTATACATATGTATATGCCGATAGTGTAACGTGTTATCTTCGCTGATCGCACCGATATCTTTCGACACATTCCATTGATAGCTCGATTCTTACGTCAACCCATCCAGTGACTTATCTTACATTTCGGAGATTGGATTTCAGACTATTTTGAAGCTTGCTTAACATGCTACCAACTTAAAAGGAATGAAACGAATAACACGAAGGAATCGCGACTAGTTAATCTATCAGAGGGAAATTCCAGGAAGCGAAGCTTGAAATGACAAAAGAAAACAAAGGAGAGAAATACTAACGCGATCGTAATCTTGAATCCTGATGATAATATCGGTGTACGCGTTTCTCGTTTGCTGAATCGGTCGTCCAGACTCGATATGCCGTTTCGTGATTACCAACAACGCGGTTGTTAATGGAAGGGGCAATCGAGGAATACAAGTGGGAGAGACCGAGTGAGTGAGCATACGAGTCTAACATTGGAGGAAGAAAGAAAGAATGAAACAAAAAGAGAAAGACAGTCAAAGTTAAAGACAAAGATAGAAGAACTGGGAGGTGCCACGGAGCGAAGCGTGACTCACGGAACGCCTCGTGTTTTGCTCAGAGGCCAACGGGTTTGCCGAAATTTTTCATTGAATATCTATACATATTCCACGGCAAAATGGACCAACATCCACGAGTGTACACCAAACTGACCGAACAGACTCCTGTCACGTGTTAAATACGAGAAACACCCACGCCACGAGGCCACGAGGCCAATTCCTTTTTGACATCAAACTTCCTTCGATTGTTGCACTGGTTATCAATCGACATATTATCGATCTATCTAAATAAAGTGATACGTTATCAATGTCAATTCTTGACACGTTACCAACAATACGTCACGATAACAAAGAGGATTGCGAATTGCGGATGTTCGTTGATTCGTTTATCACTCTATCCGATCGTTGTGAACGCTTTGTCGAGAATGCGTTCATGCGCGAGCTATGACATCGGGAACGTATATATATATATATATATATGTGAGAACACTGTTGACACGGATTATCTAGCAACTGACAGAACAACGACCAACTAACCAAACTAATCGTTCGTCCAGCCGTCTGACCCAGACCGACCAACCGCTGCTACACAAGACGTGGCACTGGAATTCTTGGTAGAACGTACCGCACGACCAACGTTGACGAAGTCGACGCGCGTATCCGGAACCCCGTAACACGGCCAGGTAGCTGTAGGCCGCACGACGAGGATAGAGAGACTCACGGCGAGAGAAGAACGCTCGCGCACGCTCGCGCCGAAGAAACGGTCGAACGGAGAAAGACGGAAAGGTGGACCGAGAAGGATGAATGGGCCGAGGAAAAAGGAACAACGAACGGATAAGGAACAGCGCGACGAACGCAAGAAGGGACCGATCCGAGCAAGAGGAGGAATGGCAACGAGACGCGTGAAGGGAGAAAACGAGAGAACGAGAAAGAGACAAAGAAAGAGAAAGGAAAGGAGGGAGGAAAGGAGAGAGAGAGAGAGAGAGAGAAACGTTAAAAAGATAGAAAGAGAAGGAAAAAGAGTGGAAAGGGAGGGAGAATAAAGAAAGGAAAGAGGAAGGGAGAGAAGGAGAGCGAGCAAGCGGCTTGCGAGTTAGAGAAGACGCGATTTGCCGCTCCGTCGTGTAGAGCACGTCGCCTCGACACAGACTGCGGCGGCCTGGACAACTGCCGCCCACCCAAGCTGCCTCTACCTCAAGCCTCGAGGTTCCAGAACCTACTCCTCGCATGCCCCGCCATTGCAGCTCGTTCATCCTTCACTTTCCCCGTTCGTTGAACAGAGAAATCGACACGTCAAGGGTCGGGGTGAAACCGGCTGAGAACCAAATAGAGACAGGATCACAGCTGTGATAGACAAAGATCAGGCAAGACAGGCCTCTGTCTTTTTGACAGCGCCGTACTCCGGCGCTGTAGAATAGCTGCCGTTACAAACAGGTTCGTAGGGCAGGTCGCGTAACAATAGGGGCGCGTCGTACAAAATGCCGCGAATCACAAATTCAATGTACCGAATATCGAACTGAATCTGCCAAACAATACAAGAATCATCGTATGTTCATATTACATGAATACTACTGCATTTTGATGCTCATTCAATATCGTTTACCGTTTCGCGAGAAATTCTCTCCTAACTGAAGAAAAAATCGCGAGTAAGAAAACGATGCCGTATCCCAGACACAGTAAGACCCGCCGCTAACGTGAGAATTCTTGTAATCTGGCACCAAGCCAAATGACCAAATGTACCTCATTTTTTCTTCGTCGATCATTCCTAACGTCGCCGATATTCTATCTCCTGTTTATGTTCGCGGTGAAACTCGACGGCAAACGCGGCATCGCCGCTAACAGATGTGGATACTAAATATGTGACTTTTGTCCGGATCGCTCCAGTCGCGAATACACAAATGTTTATCTTATCAAGATTCAAGATACACGATAACATTTGTGTTATGCAAAATTATCCAATTTGTTACTGAGAATTTTACCGACGAAAAATAGATATTGGTTATTATTTCAGTACAAAGATGTAAAATAAGATTAATATATAAATACCTAGAGTAATATTTAGAGAATAAATTTTTTTTTTTTAGAGAATAATGTCCAGTGAATATAATATATTCTGAATATATATATATATATATATATTATATTCTTTTTATTCATTTTTATAAACTAATCCACAATGTTTATATTTTATTTCAAAGAATCATAATTTTAAAGGATCTAAATGACTTAAACTCACCTTATCAACTACCAAAAGTAAAACGTGTACTTGGGCCTTTGATACCTGACAGGCAAATAACCAATCCAGAAATAATTCTTGCTGTTAAATGTTGAAAGTAAAACCAGGTATATATACCTCGCATGCAACATTTCGTCCGCCAAGGGTCGAGATAATCTCAATTTCAATAGAAGAGATAAACTTTTTGCAAGCTTGAGCATACAGTGCCATTCTAGACAATGATTCAAATGCTCGCCAACGAATTTTCCTTTACCAAGTAGAATCGTTGACCGAGTTGAATGTGCTTATGCCAAACGAGATAATTTCCACTGTTCTAACGCTATATCGTAGTGTCTACTACATATTCGATGAGTTCGAAGCAGCGGTTCATCGTTCCCGTCTTATGGCCTGGATCCTACCAGGCAACTTTTTATCTGTTGCTTTTATTTTTTTTATCTTTTACTGTGTCGCTGGCATGTACACACGAATTCCTAACTGTACCGCGATCGCACCGATGATTATCCCACACAATATATATTAAATCCTGGATTCTAGCAAAAGGAACTTAGTCTGATTGTGAACGTCGCAACGGTTGATCGGATCTAGACTAACGCCAAAGATGTATAATTTCACGTTTTCCTCTTCCCTAAACAAGAAATCTCAAGGAACAAGAGGATACTCGATGAGAAAGTCTTTCAAAACAGGTAAGCATCAATTCAATTGTCAGGTGAATCAATTCCAACCAATTAATTCAAGTACTATCTTCTCGCTTAGAGAAGGTTCTATCTTCTCGCTTAGAGACATACTTGGAGTTATTTACACTCGTCCTAAAAAGTTCTCTTATTATCTCGAAAAAAAGTGCGAAATGAGACAGGTGCATTGGATGCACCGAGTTCTCTCTTTAGGTACTTCAAGTACTCCAGGACATCTAGCGAGCGGGTCGTGAAACCTTGCACGAGGCAAAGAAGACCGGGTATCGTAACAAACGTACAATAGGTACCAAAAAAATGCACCTGTTCAAATTCTGTTCTCTTTTTACTCAATTTTCGAAACTTTCCGCATATAACTTCTTTTCCAATAAAATATAAGTTCTTAAAATATTTGACAACTTCATAGAAAAAACAAACGTTAAGCTGTCCTATTGGAACGGTGATTTCTTAAAAAAGAAATGGTTCGAATGATGCGCAAATGACACTGAATGTCTAAATGAAACGAGTTTGCCACGAGAAAGAAAGTAACAAAGAGGAAGAAAAAAAGATTGTAGGAGCAAAAAGAAGGAAGGGAAAAGAAGACGTTCTCGAGGCTGGGGCATCGAACCGTGACCTAAGCACCTGTTGCCGCCTCCATGCTCCTAGATTAATGCGAGCCCACCTAACCACCGCCTCCGCTCCTTACTTGCCATCGCGTAGGCATAGTGAACTAGTATAACCTCTCTGGGACGAAGATCTCATGGACCGTGACCGCTGAAAAGCATAGTCGTGAGGAGTTCATCGACGCGACATTAGATCGTTAGCCACGCGTTACTCGATCGTCTGCTCTCTTTGATCGCGACACAAGTGTCTTCATTCATACTTCTCAACCGGAACGCATTCAATGTGATTAAAAGTCATTCCACCAGACGAGATTCATATTCTCAGAAAGCCATAAATGAATATCAGAGGAAGGAGAAGAAGCGCGAGTCTCGGGAGTAGAACGGCAATTGAGAGAATCGGCCCTCGGTACTCGATTAGAATAACGGTTACTAGAACATTCACGATAGCGCACCAATAGGTCGCTATAATTAGAAACAATTATGCTCGCGTGCTCGAGACGCGATACTTCGATATTGGCTCCTACTTACGCTATATTTACGATATCATGAGTAAGTTACGTTATTTCGATCGAATACCATTTTAACGACGCTACCTGAAAATGGTGCGGAACCGAGCAGACCCCGCGTGCACCGCTGCTTTTGTGAGCGTGAATTAGAGCCTGTAATTTCACGAATCGGATGTATCCTACATGCATACGTTCATATGCATATACACGTTTGTCCTATCCTTATAGAAGAAAGAAAACAGAGAAAAAGAGTGTGAGAATAGCGAAATGGATGATCGCCAGAGATCTGTTTAATTGTGATTTCGAAGTGTATGTACGGAGAGATGGAACTTGTTCGAAAATCAAAGCATCGCGAAAAACGACTTGTGACAGAGGCACGTAAACCAAATGAAAAAATTCTCACGGTAAGATGATCGGTAAACTGCAATCCGATATTTATCGAATGGTTTCGTGTGTCTATTCCTGGTCAACACCCCGCATCGAAGGTCGGCGCAGGATTGTACCGCAAACGATTCTCATTTCCTACATCGGAAGAATTTACAATGCGGTTAATTTCTTGACTATACTTGCCTCCGTATATATGAACGCGAGTATACACGTATCAATTTTCAAACGAGTCCGATACGATACAATCGTACTATACTTTCCTCTTCTCACGAAACGTTTATGCATTAAATCAATGCAATCGTATTTGGAAGTAAATTGAAAAGAAGGATATCTGAAGAATTTCATCAATCAAGTATCATTATTAATTCGGACGCACGTGCCGACAAGTTTTGACGTATAAGTTTGCTCGATTAATATCGTTCGAGTTGAAAAATAAGAATAATTGATTGAATATCGGTTATGTGGTTAATTTATACTCATCATTACGTTAATATCCTGGTCAATTACATACGTATTGTCGATTAAATATTATAGTACGATACTCGATGTTGGCGTGATATAAGCATGACAAACGTCATGGCCGTTTAACGTAATTCAACTCGTGTGTATAATGATGTCCATTTTACAATTGATTGAATACCTCGTATAGTTCGTGTACACCCAGTACTTAAAATTCAAAAACGAAGGCTAGAAGGCTGATTTGCTGATAGAATTTTTTTCGAGCAAATCAGCAAATCAGCAAGCCTTGTCTAATTAATATGTATTCATGAAACGAACTTAGAACAAAAACGAAAAGCGAAACATGAAACATCATAATATGTAGAAAATTTAAATACGTAATCGGCTATGAAAATAGAAATAGAAATAACGATTGACACTTACCGGCAATCCGTAAGACGGCTCTATCAGCAGGATCGAGCTGCAGGATACTCAGCGGTTTATCCTTTACCCATTCCTTGAGACTTCCGTCCAGCTCGAACTCCATTCTCTGAAACTGCGTGATTGAAACTTCTCCTTTTTCTTTTTTTACACCATATTCGTGCAACTCTTCTTTTCCTTGGCACTGTTTCACAACCACTTGGCAATTTCACAACCGTGGCACACTAGAGTCCCAAAGTATTACGTCGTCTTCGTTCAATATCGTTCACGAAGGCAACGACGAATAGTGCACTGAACTAAATCGCCGTGTTATCGACAGGCAGCTGGTAACTTTGCACCGATATTAGATACATCCTTTTTTTACTACTCTCTTCCTCTCAGATGTAAATCATACTAGCTCTTTCTCTTTTTCTCTCTTTCTCTCTTTCTCTCTCTCTCTCTCTCTCTCTCTCTCTTCTGGTTTCAAAATGAATAGCTTTGTAGTTGAAAATAGTCTCAACCAAACAGAAAGCACGTGGAACTCGTTTCCAACATGCTGCGCGTTTATTTACTGTACACGACGCTGTTGTAGGGTAGAGTAGCGTACCGCTGCGTAGAAGTGCACGAACTGCACCGGCGGAACGGAAGGAAGAGAGGTGGCAAGGAGACGAATGAACAGGGAAAGCGTACGCGGTGTCTGGCGTCCTTTTAACGATACTCGTCGATACGTGTAGCAGTTGTTTTAGCCAACAACGTAACGTGTTTCCAATATGCCGATGATCAGTAACGCTTCGTATCTTCGTCGACAGCAGCGCTTAGGTCAGGTTAGATTTGGTTGAAAACGATTAGGTCAAGTTCGATTTTTCAGACACGGCCTCGAATTCTTGTCGTTCTGATCGTATCACGATCTTTGTTACCAATCGAAGATTCTTCAGTATTTCACTCGTCAAAGTGCCATAGTCTAGTTCCATTGCCCTCGCTGTCAATAGTATCCATCTTTCGAAACATCCTATAAATATAAACAAAATATTTTTACTTTCTTCTTCCCTCTTTCTTTTTCTCTTTTGATAGCATTAATCGTGAATCGTACAAAAGTATTTGGTTTTCAAAATACCCGCAGCAACGTATACGTGTCCAGAGGAGACGGAACAAACATTGCGTTAATATTTTAGTACGCGAATTATGACTCATAACTGTGAGGAAAGTAATGCTTCCTATCGTACAGTGCTTTCTAAAGATGTTCGAAATATCATGAAACTTCATTTGCAAGTGAATGCTGATTGTGTTAATAATGACATTTAACGCGTTTCCTATTTAACTTCTGTACATATTGAATATGTAAATCAATGGTGCAAAATACATAGATCGAAACAGATCCGATATAGAGAACCGGAAGCGGATGTGATAACATATGAAGTCGAACTAATTCTCAAGCGATGTTGGAAAAAATTGAAATATGCATAAATTCTTCGATGTAGAGCTCACCATTTATTTTCAGACAGGGTCAGTCATTTATATACATTTGTACTAGAAACAAATGAAACACTCTTGGTAGGCATTTTATTATCTACTTAACAATGATTCTATTATTGTCCGAGGTAAGATAGTCCGTTCGAAATGCTTGTTCAGATAATTATTAATCAAGAAATTTATACACAACGAAATATTTTTACGAATGAAACTTTTCACAGTCTTGGTTAATTTTTTCTACTCTAAATAAAAAAAATCCGGACATCCGTTCTATATTCGCAACGTAAAAGGCTTCAGTTGATAAGCATGCAACCACGCGAAGCAATTCTTTTCTTTTCATTCCCATCTTTTCTATACTTCAAATTTAAAAGTGCAATAAATACTTTTGTACGTTTTTTTTTTTTTGCTGAATATTCAGATGCTCGAGAACATTCTTCCTTCAAGCATTTTTGTTAATTAAAACAATGATATAATCTAGTTATTCTCAAGCTAAACCTAACCTAACAGAAAATGTAGCAAGAACACAGTTAATAACATTCCAACGAAATGACACCGAGTTCTTTCAGTTTGCGCATCACAAAGATATACACGATAGAAGAACGTTACTCTCGAAGAACGTTATCAATGTTGAATTAACGTTACAAAATTTTGATATTTTCTACTCAGACGTGAAAGTTTCATGAGCAATATACGATATCTAGAATCAGCGACATCTGCGAAAGACATTCGTGCAAATAACTAATCAAGATAACCGTGCCAAAATAATGAAATGTAATTATGATTCATTCGAGCATATCGGTTTGATTCTCGAAACAAATAATCAGTTTCACGCGATACAACATGAATGATTTAATATGCTATCTCCTTTCAATTTGTTTTTTTTAATAAACATACGTAGTCATTTAAATTCTTACAACATTAATGAATCGACAGAATACGAAGGATATGCATTACCGTTTGATTATCTGTCGAGTAAGATGCGAAAGCAGGAAAAATCAATGTTCACCGGTATTCTTCTTAAGTTTCTTTCTCAGCAACGAAAGAGCCCGATCCAAAAAATATCTTTTTGCGACTTTTGATATATCTTCCAACAGAAAACACTATGTACTTGCATGTAAAAACATCGCATTATCACTTATCATGGCAATTTTCACGTTAGAAATACAACCCGGTTCCTGACGACGCACCTAGCAGACGACATTTTGCTTTTGACGAACGTGTCCGACATACGTCGAGAGTCTCCGAACTTTAACGATACAACTAATCTGACGGCGGTTGTTTCGGTTTGCAACGTCGCTCGGTGACTACTTAATCACATCATCTTATGCTAATCCTGAAGATAATTTTCTCTTATTACTTCAATACTCTTTATTTACTTCTTATTCTTATTTCTTATTTTATATTATTCTTGTTTCCAATATTTCGTTTTATTTTCCTTCGAATGTACATTTATAAAAATAATCATATGCAAATTTCCTTGACAAAAGCTACAGCGAAATAAGGAAGGAAAAACGGAAAACCAGGAAGGAATATTTTAAATTCTTGTAACTGAAAAATTAATTTTTTATATATCTATCGTATTGATGGGTTATTAAAATATCGATGTATATGTATGTATATTATTGATGCTCAGACTTATTATTAAATTCTACTGTAAATAACTTAAAACTATGAACAGGTATATTTTACATATGAATGAATGGAACGTGTCTGACATCATACCTATAACGGATGACATCAACTTTTCACCGTGTGATTACTGGAGCCTTTACAACCATCGACCGTTCGTATAGTAAAGTACGGTAGCCTTCGCAACCACTTGCTTCATTTGATGTCACTGCTAAATAAAGCGACTGACACGGTTTGTAAATACGAGAACGATGTTTCGAGTAGCACCTATTCCATAATTAGATGCTTATTATGAGATTCGTTAAAAATCAGTTTCAAAGTCCAATCTATTATGAACGATCTTATGAATTTTATAACGTGCAGGTGTTTCATGTACCAAATCCAAAGATCATGAATTTTTTGTTTCAGTATAGGTGTCTATATTAGCATCATTTGTTTTCTGAACTATCCGTCTTGTCGAATTCTCCTGACTAGGATTCTGTAATTTTTCAATAATATTTTCTTGTTGCTTAATTACACCATTCAAATATTGTATTTTACATTGATAGTCAAGTTTCATCCGGCGTACACGAACTTCTTGTAATTTTATGCGGTTTTCCACAGAATCTACCTGTTGTTTCGTACCTTTTCGAACAATCTGAAATCATAAATTGTTTGCGGTTTTTATTATTATTACTAAATACCATATTTTATTAAATACCACATATACGTTGAACATACTTCTAATTGGCTTTTTAAGCCTTCCATTCGATTGTTAATATTTTTACCAAGGCGATCCATATTTGCATTTTCTTTTTCCGTTTCGCATAAAAAAGCGAGTAATTTTTCTCTTTCTGCAACAATTCTTTCATACTCGGAAAATAATTCTTCGCAATAAACAGTCATTTTACTTAATTTCTCTTTCAAAGAATTACGTGAAACTCGAGTCGAATAAATAAGAGTTTGCATATGTTCAATTTTACGTTGCGTTTGTCTACGAAAAATCTAAGTACTCGTTATGTACGGACAGTACATCTGTATAAAAAATATACAAAAAAATGACTTACTTTAAAGTTGTTTCGAGATTTTCTACAAGGCCTTTTAAATGATTCCTTTCGGCTGTAACCATTATAAGTTGTTTTTCGTTCTCCGGTTGACTTTCCTCTATTCGTTTTATATGATTGCAAAGATTGCGCTTTTCACTTTCATATTGATACTTTAATTCATCTAACAATGTTTTACATTCTTCAATAGCGGTAGTATGAATAATAGTAGGTACAGTTTGGTTTTCTTTACCCTTCATTTTTTCAAACTCTTTACTTAAAATTTCGTATTTTCCACGTAGATTGCTCAATTCCGATGTCGAAGTTGTATATTCCTTTTTTAATGTTTCATTACATTTTAAAATTACTTCCATTTTTAATTCATACGACGAATGAATATCATTAGTTTCTCTTTTTATATTTGCAGTCTCCTTTTTTAAAATATCATTTTGCTTTTTCAGCGACGTAATATTTTCAACCAATTTTTTGATCTCCTTTGCGTACCTATTGCACTACATAGTTTTCATTACAGTTATTTATATGACAACTGAAATATCTTTTATTTATTTATAATTATTTTCCTCCATACATTTATAATTATTTACCTCTAACTTCAGTTCCTCTACTTCTTTGTGCATAAATTCATTTTCCACAAGGATTTCTTTGCATCTACTACTAAAATCTGCCATTTCCTGTTCATACATCTGTACAAGTTCTTGCTTTTCTGATAAATTTTCCTGGTAAGCGTTTAAAAGTGGACCCAATACATGAAAATTAATACTTTTCCAAATTCTTGAATCGTACTTTTTTTCATTTTCTGTGTGTGCGGAAATATGTTCATGCTTTTGGTCTCCTAACTTGTCTTGATACCTCTCTAATTCGGTATTTAACTGATAAACAATATTCTTTAAAAGTGCTATATCTTCAGTTGACTGAACTTTTTCTATTTCAAGTTTTTGATTGTGCTTAACCAAAGTGATTTTGGCTTCTTCTAATTCACGAATTAATGCTTCATAATGTGAACATACTTTCTGATGCTCTAATTCTCTTTGCTCCAATGTATCACTCAATTTCTGACATTCTTCCTTAGCACTTTTATAACATTTTCCCAATTTATTATACTCATTAACTATTTTTGTTGTGTCCTTTGAGATACGTCTTTTCGTTTTTGATGAAATAATACCTAAAATGATAAAGTATAAGATTTTTATTGTCATTCATCCAAATCAATAATCAGCTATAATCTTCAATATATATACCTGAATCTGCATCACCTTCATCAAATACTTGTTTTTGTGGAATACTGTGCTCACTTAAATTTTTACTTCTTTCACGTTCATACGTTTCACTTTTATTTCTCAATGGCAATTCATTCATATTACTATCGATTACCCAATCTGATGGATATTCATTGCAAGTTTTCAATATATGTTTTGTTTTTGCAATGCGTCTACGACGATAAATTGGTATAGAAGCTGTATCCTGATTACTCATTACACCTGCTGTTTTCCTACAGCTATGCTATACGATAAAAAAAGTGAGGTTAAGATTATGTGAAATACTTTCTTACACAAATTTTTGTTCCCTTATAAAATATTAAATATTAAATATATTATTAATTATAATTACCTTCTCTTTTTTATGATCAATGCTACTACCGTAACTAGCCATTTTTAATTTTTCTTTTAGAATTTAAACGTGGTGTAAGTTAATAAAATCGTTTAGTCAAAATTATTAAATATACTTAAAATTATGAGTGATCTGATCAATTTCACATATCACAAATTTATTCGAACAGACTATGCACGCGTACACTTGTACAGTCGCACATATTTTTATTAATTTCTGAGTTTGTATTTTATCCATTGCCATAGTAACTATTTAATGTATTAAACATTCTCACCAGATGGTGCTTGTTTCAATTTTCCTGTACTTATTTTTAAGTCATAAACATTATCCGCTTATCTGCTAACAAATAAAAATAATTCAAAAGCAATTATAACAGATTCAGGTAAATTATAAACAATCGATATTTTTCTCTTTTCTTTCAAAATTTTATTTTTCAATTAAATCATTAAAGGATAATATTTATCTAATACGTTACGTAAATATGCTTTTATATTCGTGCAATATAAAAAATTAAACGTATATAAAAAAATTATATAAAATTATATTAAAATTAAAATTATATAAAAAATAAAGAAATGAACGATTTTACTGCGCGTAAAATTTTCAAAGATTAGCCCAGATTACTGTTACTAGCGTTACAAATTTTAATTATGGCAAAGCGTCCTCAATTTTGACGTTATATCTATATCTGCATTAATTAAAAAAAATAATATCGCGAAGGAAATGCTTTTTTCAAGTACGTGATTATGTAGATATATAATTATAATTTTTCTTCAATGATAATATGAAAAACATATATGATAAATGTGATTAATATTTTTACGTCTAGCTATACTCTATTTATTATTAGTAAAATCTATTGCAAGAAAGAAAAAAAATTAAGCATTAATTTGAAAAAAAATTATTGTATCATTCAGATTGTTATTTAAAAAATAAACTATACTTTTATAGAAAAAAATTATTCCTAACTAATTAAATATTTACATGATAAATGTGGAATAAATAGACTGTTTAAATATTAAAAACATCATGAAATAATTAATTGATTATTTTATCAATTGATATTTATTTTTACTACCAAAGTATATCTCATATGACTTCTAATTAAGCGCAAGATATCAATATCTTGGATATCTATCATGCTAATCTAATATTAAGAAATTGACAATAATTCTGATAAATACGATTATATTAACGATCATATGACTAATTAAAAAAGGAATACGAAACACGTATACGTTGAAAATGAGTGAATATTAACATTAAGGAATTTTTGTTTCGAAAGTAGTTGTCGTGAATCTACTTTTATTCTCGAGGTTGCAACTACCTCTGATAAGACCTCGTGATAATACCGTAAAATCATTAGCTGTCGCTTTAACTCGTCTTTGCGATGTGGATAAAAACCCCAGAATGCACGCAAATGTAGACAGATGAGTAGCAATCGTGCCTTCGAAATTTCTGTATCTGTCACGTAACAAATTGTTGATCAGAGTATCATGGTTTCCGTACGTATTATCGCCGCATTCCACAGTATTATGACAAAAGGTAGACACAATGAATTTTTTATTTAACAAAAGAAATGTAAGAGGAAGAATTTAACGATTATTTTATGTTTTTTATTGTACATGATCGTTTGTGCTACTCACAGAACATAAATAATATTTATACAGTTATAATTACTGCACTTATAGTTATAGTTACATCTTGTAACTTGCTTGCGCTTTAAAAATGCGTTCTAAAATAGTGTTTATATTTAATTTTCTGCTTTTCGCTGAAAATAAAAGGATGAATTAATTAAAAAATCAAACTTATCTTAATTATTTTTCAAGAAACATTTTTTTTTACATTGCAGCGGCGTTTTTCTTGCTTAGTTGGTCTGTATTTTCGGTTGAATTAAGTAATGGTCAATGTGACTATTCCGATGAATTAACATCTGCGCATCCTGTACGGTATCTTCAATATCAGTATAGGGAGGCAGTATCATGTTCGTGGACAATCGTTAGCGATTATAAAATTAATTTATCTTGTACTATATTTGAGTTACCATGGGTAAGATAAAGAATCCTTTTTTTTAATCATAGTTTTTAATAAAGAATCTTTTTAATAAAGAATTGTTACGAGCAATTGGAAATAATGAATAATTTTCGTGTAGAGTGTCAATTGCTTTGGAGACAGACTAGCTGTGCAAATCAGTCCTTCTATTACACATCGGTATTGTGGTAATGGAACATTTAATATACAATCCGAATCAAACTCAATGGTTATAACACTGCAATCGCTAGTGTCGTCGAGTGGCGGTCGATTTTTTTGTGAAGTGGAAGCATTATCTAGACCGCAAAATCCTGAAAATTGTTCATGTGGAAGGAAAAATCCCGTATGTATTCATCGAAATAAATTCATTTCTTCTAAATAAAGTGAAATTATTTCGGACTTAATTAGGACTTTGGTTGATCGTTCTTAGAGCCGGATAGTCGGTGGAACAAATGCTGGAGTAAACGAGTTCCCTATGATGTGTGGTATTGTGGATGCCATACAACGAACTGTGTTCTGTGGAGCTACTATAATATCCGACAGATACGTGTTAACTGCAGCGCATTGCATGATTGGCAGAGATTTTCAAAATTTGGGTGTCCTTGTTGGGGATCATGATTTGGAGACAGGTAAGTATTAGCTAAAAATACAAATATTTGATATCTCGCTATTATATGTAATATAATTTCGATACTTAGGAACGGATACAAATGCTACGGTATTACATCGAGTAATCCAGGCTATTATACATCCTAGGTATAATGAAAGAGGTGGTCAAAATGATGTGGGTATCTTAAAAACAGAAAAAGATATAACATTTAACAATCAGGTAGGCCCAGTTTGTCTACCTTTTCAACATTCACCAGATACTTTTGGCGGCAATTATGTTGAATTATTGGGTTAGTGATATAATGATCATGTAACGAACACATTGCTACTTTATCTCAATCACTCATGTTAAAATTAGGTTGGGGAACAACGGATTTCGGTGGTCCACCTTCCGATATTTTACAAAAAGTTACTGTAAGCGTACTTACGAATCAGCAGTGTTCTAAAATTTACCCGAATGTAACTACAAATCAAATCTGTACCTATGCTGAGGGCAAGGATTCGTGTCAAGTAAATTTCTTTTTGAATTATGACATAATTGAGATATAATTGAGACAATTGGTTGATTAAACAAATTCTTTATGAATATATTAATACTGAGAAATCTGTTTAATAAATAGATGGATAGTGGCGGACCAGTTTTATGGCAAGATCCTACGACTAGGCGACTTGTCCTGATAGGGATCATTAGTATGGGTAGAGGCTGTGCCCTTGTTGCTGGTTTAAATACTAGAGTTGGTGCTTACATAGATTGGATTGTTTCAGTAACTCCAGGTATGACCTTAGAATATAAAATAGTAAAAACTATTTTTAATTTCTGTAATTTTATTATTTCAGACGCCTGGTACTGTACCGTTGAATAAAGTAACGTAGTTTAATCGAATTCGATTCAATTTGTAGCAATACACATTACGGATAGCGGACCTGATTGTTTCATTAAGTTGATAGTTTGATTCTTATCAAGAAAATCTCACACTTTCATAAGTTTAAAGGTTTCCTAGAGAAATGATAAGAATATACATTGTGTCAGACAAGCAATCATCATGCATTAATATTAAATGATTAGAATATACCAGTCTATTATTCCAAGTCTGGAGACTATAAAAGCTTTATAATATTAATATATGTTCCTAAATATATGTATATATATGCATTGTTTAAATATTAATATTGTTAAATGATAGTTGAATCTTTTATTTCACCTTATTCTCTTTTCTTTGTCTATTTCTCACCCCTGTCTAATGCCTAGGCTAATATTATTTGATATTTACGTAAGAATACTCAAACCACGACGTTGAAGCATCTGTCTAACGTTCTAATCGATCGTAAAACTGATTCTATTCATACAAAACCTATTTTTATTGACGTAGACAGAACGAGATTTCTAGTAACATTAAATCGCTTGTTATGCGCATACGAAAAAAACGAGCAACATTGCGACACACGGAAAATATAAAGTAAGCAAAATCTTTAGTCACGAAAATCGCGTGTTCTGCAACAGACATTCCGATCGCATGCAGATTCGAAATCGTAAGCGAAATTAATGCATGAATTTGTACGAATCAAGTTAAATTTTTATACGTGTATAAGTCGGTTACTATAAAGCGTTTACGTAATGCCATTTCATGGTGATGTACGATGCAAGTATATATATATATATATATATATATATATATATATATAAACTATATGTATACACATACATAACCAGACTGTAATGGTACTAGAGAAAATCGTCGAGGTAACATCGCCACGCGACGACCCTTCCACGAATATCAGCGCATCGTTCTTTGGAAGCCACATTAGCCTGTACATAGATGACTTGAAATTAACTGCGCATAAACAATGTCTCATTATTAATAAGTTCGTGAATGAGGATGTGACGTGAAACACTTTACAAGAGGGAATATCTAGCAATAACTAACACGGTCACGTTAAAACAGGAGCAAATATAATCGACTCTGTTTACTTGTGATTTACAAAAGATAATAAATGCCAACAAAGGAAGGAAACGAATTCGATTTGAAAGTACATTCAACGAGGAATCGTTTTAGATATTGTCTATTTGCCGAGGTTTCGCGGATCTCTATAAATAGATGACAAGGAAGGGGGAATTAATCGGGCAAGCCGAACGAGTAATTCGTGTCGCAATTGCGTACGATTGCTCAAAATTTGTCATACCGTCGTACACGGGAGGTATTTATTAAACAAATTGATTTCTTCAACATGCTTGGACATGATCTGCCCTTGACACAATTATTGAGTAGATGATAGTTCTCGTAAATGGGTACCCTTGTCGTCTTTACACGAGTACCTGCTACGGCCACTGTTAGTAAGCTATGAAAATTCCGTACTAGTCCTTATCACATATGCAATATCTCTGTACATATAATTTCATTCTTTATCAATAATTATTTTAGAGATATAAAAACTAGTCTTTCCTTAAATAGAACTCTCCGATGTCAGACAATACCAAGTAAATGATACCATTTGTAAATGATAACGCGCCGAATGAATGATAACCAAACGGAATGAATTGAAATGAAACTGAACCAAAAACGTCAAAGTGCTTTATATATGGAAACTAGTCATTAATTGTACGATCTGTAATGCATGTTCCCGTCAGGTATGATTTTACCCATGGTACAAGAACCTGACCTTCACAGGAGCTAACGATCACAGAAGACCTTGAGGAAACTAGATCTCGAGGCACGAAGGTCAGTAAAAGCGCAAACCCTAGTAGGTGGTTGGTCGATTAGAGTTGGAAACACGTCTGTCGAAAATGAGGAAAAAAATAAGGTGGATTCTATTCGTAAAGACGGGAGAAAAGCTGAGATCGCGGGCCAATCGAGACAAACGAAAATGGCAGGGATTGGCTGCAACGAAGATCGATGTGCAACGAGGCGCGCGCGTCACTTTCCTACTCTCCCTGCAGGGTACGTACTATTATAACGTAACCTAAACCAAAAACACGGAGGACAAAGAAAAGATAATCCATTTTGTCCTTTTTTGTCCTAGAATATATCTGTACGGAGGGAATGAATCAGTTGGAATGAATCCTCTCCTCTTTTGCTCACGGTCCTCTCCCGATTTTCTTCCCGGGGAAGTCGGCCAGTAGAAACTCGGCTGTTCCTGATACACATCGTATAGTTTAGTTCATGGAGAAGCGCGGAGAGCTGACAGTTGGGAGTCGGAAGAGCGTACGCGCCATATGTACGTAATTATTATGGCCAATCGGGGATTGAAAGCGTCGTGCAAAGCTTTGTCGTACTATTGAAGCTCCAGGGTCCGCTTCGTCCCGTTGGTTCCCTCGCGTGCGTGCGTAAGCGCGCGCGCACATAGTCGCGCAACGGTGGTTCAGTTAGTTATTGACGTTCATGTGCACGGGGCGCGTTGTTAGAGTCTCTTCAAGCAGAGCAGCTCGAGAACAGCGAGAAGAATTCGCGCGGGCTGTTTGCCGGCCAACCGGAGATAGGAAAAACGAGAAATACCAGGGTCTACCGAGACCGAGGAAACGAAAAAACGAAAGGCAAGTCTGATCAGACGAGCCAGAAAAAAATAGCCGAGTTTGAGCGAGGAGGGAGGTTACGGAACCCAACTACATGGCTCCGAAAATTATTCCTTCTTTTCGCCGTCCACACGTCTGCTAACCACGTTCGAGCGAGCACCGTCGGTTCAATCAGCGGACTACCGCTCCGAAATAATTATAACAGGATACAAGTTTTGGTTAGTTCCGTGAGTTTCGTCAGAAAAAGAAGAACGATTCAACAGCGGCTAGCTCTGTTCCATGTACGTATGTCCCCTCTGTTACATCTTGAACAATATACGGTCGAGAGTATAGAATCGACGACTGTGATAACGAGTTTGAAGGGAGAGAAAGAGAAAGAGCGTGCGCAACGAAAGAGAAGCATGACCGTAATGCAAACGATGCTGTCGATTTAGTAAATCGTCGTTAATATTTTTTACAATTCAAGAACTGTTCCCCCGCTCGTGAAGCTTATGTCACACGCAATCGAAAGGAACACTAGCATTCACGGAAGACGAAAGAGGAGAAAATTGAAAGAAGAACGGCGCCAGACTGTGAAAAAAGAAAAGTCGGTGGATAGGAAGCATGCTCCAGGACAATATCGTGTTAGCAACGTGAAACGTGAGCTTCCTTCAGTATCTTCGTGTCGTTAAAGTGATTTTCCCTGTGCGTGGACCACGGCTGCGCCATCTCTCAATTTCGATGCCTCGTTTTTGCACGAAGGGCAAACTAATGTTCACGCTTGTACGAACAGGAGCCCTTTCAGCGATCGTCGTACTCTCATCCTTCTTCGATTATCCGCTCGTTTCCTTTGTTTCTTCTGATTCGTCTTGTAATTCCCATTCGTCGTGTTTCTTTCAATTCTTCTATTAACTTAACTTGATGTTATTAAAAAAAGAAAACGGCAAATTTCTCGATTCGTAGTGTGCAAATTGAAGGAAAAATTACGTCCGATATACGACGATTCTCTCCCTCGTACACAACCCACGTCGTATCGATTACACTCGCTGCTCCGAGACAGATATTTGAATCGTTGATTTTCAACCTTGCCAATGTGAATCACGTAATTTTCACGTAATTCTGTTGAACTCTTTGAATCATCGCTACATTCTTCCTTCGTATCTCATAACGAACACGTTTCGACCCACAGGTTTTAACTTCCGTGAACGTCCACGCGACACTATAACCGATCGATGGTGAAGAACGACATAATTTTTTACAACATACTGCAGAATAAAGCAAACAGGGAGAAGAAGTGTAGCACATCGCGTGTTTCTCCCTTCCGCAGGTTCGCAGCCTGCGTCCGCGTGGGAGCTATTTCGGCGAACAGGCGCGTTCTTCGTACCAGGCATGCCTTCCGCGTTACCCTAAGGAATTTTTTCTATCCAAACAACTAACTTACTCGAGATAACGGTATTATAACAGAGAAGAAAGAAAAGAAGAGAAACACAGAAAATAATAAAAAATATTCTTATAGTTAAACGTAACAATTAAGATCATTTTGTTGAACTGCCGTCGCTGTTCTCGTCCTCGTCTTCGTCGTCGGCTTCGTTGACACTGTCGTTAACGTCGTCGTCGTTGTTGTTATTGTTACACTGTTAGTCGTCTCGATAATCATTCTCGATAGCCATTGTTGCTCTCGTTGCTGCCATTACCTACTGTTTTCTTCGTCCCTCGTGCCAGTAATTCATCGTTGCGGTGACTTTTCAAAATATATCTATACACTTTATAAACATCGATTCGATTTACTCTGATCGGTGCTGGTCCATCGAATTGCTTACGTGTCTAGGGAAAAAAAATAGGGGAAAAAAGGTGAAAGGAGCAAGGAAGAAGTAAAAATAGGATATCGAAGACACACGGGAACGAATTGTAGACGGGAAGGTGGAAATTAAACCGTTTATCTTTGAAATAACGAAGTGAAGCATGGTAGTCAAGAACGAGAATACGAGAAATGGGCATGAGCTGGCTCCGTTGAACGAGGAACGTCAGGCAGGTCAGAACGTGACAATCGTGGTAACAGGAAGTCAAAATGCTGCTGGTAATCAAGAAACCAAAGAAGAAAACAGAGCAAAATGGAGCGGCAAGATGCAATTTTTCCTCAGTATTATTGGTTACAGCGTGGGACTTGGGAATATCTGGAGATTCCCTTATCTGTGCCAACAGAACGGAGGAGGTAAGTGATACTTCACCCACGTGTAATCTCCCCATTTTTTCTATTTCGTCATTATCGTTCCTTCTCGCGAAAAGAAAGGAAAACAAAGGGGAAAAAACGTATATTTAAAAGTAAGGAGCTTCAAATACTACTTAAACTTGCTCGTTCTCCTTGAAAATGTTCTCTAGAACGAAGATAGATTTGAAGCTAGAGTCAAATGGCCACGTAAAACGCAACGTTATGTGCTATTTTCGTTCGCGCTGTTCGATCAACCGTTCTCTCTCACTTCCCTCGCCGTGTATGCCTTAAAGCTTAAAAATAAATATCTTCGAAGCGTTTCACAAATCTTGGAAATATAAACGGGAACGTCGCGAGGAGTCATCAATGGCTGATGTCGTTGTATCGCTAGTATACTCGATTACATTCTGTTCCCCCTCTCGAAAATCTAAATACAGAGGGAAACCCAGGAAAACGATAAAATCCTATAAAATTCGCCCTTGAACCTTCCGCTCTCTCTATCCACGATCTTTCTTCTATCCACGACCTACACCTCGAGCCTGGGGTAACTCGATTACATTCCAATGCAAACGAAATGGAAACAACATATATCGGTAGACGCTGTTAGCTTACGTGAGTGGATGCGCGAACAAGGGTGGCGGGTGAACTACGAATGAAATCACGACGATAGGACGTTACGTCACAGAGACGTGGTTTACGTTAAATCAGACGCCCCCACAAATTTCGTCGCGGAAGTTTCCACCAGTGTTACGAACGTCGACGAGGCAAGATCTGACGAACAGAGAGAGAGAGAGAGAGAGAGAGAGAGAGAGAGAGAGAGAGAGAGAGGGAGAGAGAGAGAGAGAGAGAGTGTACTATTGCGCAGAACGTATAAAACGAAGCTCGAGTTTTTTTTAGCTAGGCTGTGGTTAGATCAGCAACGTCGACGATACGACAGGACGTATATGACACTACACCAAAAATGAACCAGGACCTATTCGATTTTCAATGTCTTGTGCCCTTGTAACGCGACGCGACGCGACGTCGAGGCCACTGTTCAGCCTGACGCTGATGTGCGACGCGCGTCCATCGATTTTTAACGTTCTATCGGCAGATACGTAACAATTCCGCATCCGCAACTTTTATGAATCGTCAAATCTCTGCCAATTATACGAAATACTTTTTTCTTCTCATTTTTCTAATAATGAAACGACAGTTTAGAAATTAGTATTTCGAAAATTTTCGAAATAACAATGGAAACGTTGTAGCACCTGTACCAGAAACACGATACAAGTAGCAGAATTAA
Organism: Melipona bicolor; assembly: GCA_030673865.1. NCBI lineage: Eukaryota > Metazoa > Arthropoda > Insecta > Hymenoptera > Apidae > Melipona > Melipona bicolor. The sequence goes on from JAHYIQ010000005.1 coordinate 2,370,243, forward strand.
AAATTTTATCAGTCAGAATCGACGGGTCTTATCCAAAAGTCTTACAGAGAATCGCATGTCGCGTACTTGAACGAACTAATCTTCCACGTCGAGAACGTATGTAATCGCGATGATATCGCATCGAACATGACACGATTGATCAATAGCATGCCGTCTGTCGATGCTCGCGAAATTCTTCCGATCAAAATGACGAGACGGAAGAAAAGAATGTCAAAGGAGAAACGTTCGAACGAGATCGAACGTGTACTTACTACGTATATGTAAGTATTATGTACGTACGCGTCACTCGATCAATACTGAACCAGACACTCCGGCTGCGGCTGTCTCAAACTAGACTACCGCGAAAAAAGGGGAACGAAGAATATTCTGTAAGCAGGGACAGGAGCCCTGGCAAATGGGAGAGATTAAAAGAGAACGGTTACGGCATTCATTCTATAATAAAGGGTCAGAGCAACAAGGGAGACGGTGGAGTGGGGAAGGGGGTTCTAACGAACAATATTATTTCACCAAGAGAAATAATAATAAGAATGCAGATCTCGCTTTTTAAACAGCGAAAGAAAGAAAGAAAAAAGAAAAAGAGAAAAAATCATTTCAGGTGCCTTTCTCATCCCTTTTTTCGTGATGCTAATCCTAGAGGGTGTACCCCTCTTTTTAATCGAGCTGGGTCTCGGTCAACGAATGCGACAAGGTGCCCTTGGTGTATGGAACACGATACATCCATGGCTAGGCGGCATAGGAATAGCATCGTGCATCGTCACCTTCTTCGTAGCGCTTTACTACAACGTCATCATTACCTGGTGCTTCTATTACCTTTTCAATTCACTCGAGGTGAGTTCTTTCATTTCCCGATAACCGATCGATTCGATAAATTGAACCTGAGCCGTTATTATTCCATCGATCGAGAACGAGTCTAGTATAGCAACTCAATTATTGCGTTTAAATGATCGATGGAATACGCGGGAGCTAATAATCACGCGGGTATCGGAATAGTTGTTCGATTGCACGATTGTTCGATTAACGAATGCGATTTATGTTTCATGCCGCGCTCGATTAGGCCGTCACGATTAAGTTCAACGTAAGTACCTATCGATTTCAATTTTCGTTTGCAACTGTTAATCTGCCGAGAAAGGAAATGGACGAAATGGCATGCATCGTGCATGATGTAGTATTCTTGTTACAACAAATTGTAAATTTCGACGCTTTTATCATCGAAAGTTTTGCCTAATGCGGAATGGTGCGAAAGTAAATTTAATGCGATTTAATGCAGGAGCCGTTACCGTGGGCGAAATGTCCAGAGATTAATGGCAAGCCAGTCGAAGAATGCGTGAAGAGTTCGGAAACTGCCTATTTTTGGTACAGAACCACGTTGGATGCAGCACCATCGATCCAAGAGGGACAGAGTCTCAAGTGGTGGATCGTCCTTTGCCTGCTATTGAGTTGGATCATCGTCTTCTTTATCGTGATGAAGGGAATACAATCATCGGGAAAGGTAAGAAGATGTCGAGTGTTTTAATCGGTTTTTCTTTTCCTCGCGAGTAGTCGTTTACTTTCCCTCCCTACTTGTAAATTCCTTTTCCTTGTAAATGCGGGAGTCAGATATACTGTGTCAACGACTTATGTTTCTGCTTGATTTAAAGGTGGTATATTTTACATCCATGTTCCCGTATTTGGTGCTTACTATCTTTTTTATTCGTGGAATAACGTTAAAAGGTGCCAGCGCTGGATTAGCCCACATGTACACGCCAAAGGTAATTAAATTTTTTTTCTCTTTCTACCTCTTCTCATGAACTGCTCTGTTCTTTATCTCGTGATTTTCACGGTTATTTATTTTTTTATCTACAGATCGGGAAACTATTAAAGCCGACGGTTTGGCTCGACGCAGCGACGCAGGTTTTTTACAGTTTCGGACTAGCGTTCGGTTCCTTGATCGCGTTCGGTTCTTACAACACTCCGGACAACAACTGTGTCCGGGACGTGATCCTGGTTAGCTGTTGTAACGCCTTCACCGCTATTTACGCCAGTGTCGTGATATTCGCCATTCTAGGCTTTAAGGCGATGACAAATGTCGATAAGTGCCTCGCGAGGTAAATTGACTCTTTTCGTTTAAAAGGAATAAAACACAATGAAACGAGAATGAAGCATTATCAGAGTATTAACGATCGTTAAATTCAATTTTTTCGCTTTCAGTAACAAAGACTTACTTCTTCAAAATGGATATATAACGCATGAGAATATCACCATGGACGAATACGAACAAGTTGTAAATACGTTAAACGCATCTGCACTAAACTTCACACTTGAAACGTGCAGCCTCAGCGAGCAATTGGACAATGTAATCAGCAAACGTTTGTCTTATATCTATGCCTTAGGAAAAAGTTTCCTTTTCCTTTTTATCAACTTTTAAAAATTTATCGATCATCAGGCCGCCGAAGGAACGGGATTGGCTTTCATAGTCTTCACCCAGGCGATAGTCGAGTTGCCTGGCGCCTCATTTTGGTCCTGCATCTTTTTCCTAATGCTTCTAGCACTCGGCCTGGGCTCTCAGATCGGTATATTAGAAGGCATGCTATGTGTCATTTTTGACATAGATCTGTTCAAGAGAATAAAAAAGGAATACATGACAGGTACGATTATCGTGGTCTATCTTCGCGATAATGAACAAAGATGATCAACGATCATTTTCTTTTTCAGGGGTCGTTTGTACGATCTGCTTCTTCGTTGGTTTAATATTCTGTACCGGTGCTGGAGAATATTGGCTGAAAATGTTCGACAGTTTCGCCGGTACCATCGGTCTCGTGATGGTAGCGCTCATGGAAATGATTTCCGTCATCTTCGTTTATGGACACGAAAAGTACGCCGATATTTTATCTGTTTGTCTTGATACTTTATCTTTGTTTAATCCTTCGGGTCTTTAGTTCGTACAGATAATCTTACAATCAATTGTAAAACAATTGGTTTACTTAGAGGTTCGATAAGGATCACAATATTACTATATTATAATATATTGAATAAATATGTTAAAAGATGAATACATTCTTATTTAAATTGTTACATGTTCTTCAGTTGGTATTAAATTTTTAGATTTTTGATCATTTTAAGTATCTAGAAAACGTTGAGAAAGCGTCATACAGAGCAATATTTTTTCAGATTCACAAAAGACATCGAGGAAATGACAGGATACAGACCAGGGGCATATTGGCAATTCACCTGGAGATTCCTTGCCCCTATAATCATGGTCTGTATTCTCCTTTCCAGCATAGCGTCCATGTTCATCAAAAAGCCTACGTATTCCGCGTGGGACGCGTCACGGGTACAGATAAATTTTCGCATCTTCTGTCTCGCTGCCAAATTTTCTAACACAACTCGGCCTCGACATCTTTTTTTTTGTCCATTTCAGGGTATAGCCGTGACTACCGAGTATCCCAGCTGGGTGTTGGCCATAGCGGTTGTCATCATTTTCGCAGGCATCGCGCCAATACCAATCGTATTCCTTTTGAGACGGTTCCAATGCGTCAAACTGGACGTTGACATTCATCAAGGCAGCATACGACGTATAGATACCACAGTTTCCACTAAAGAGATGATGGGTGATGTCGATGTAAGTAGATTCAGAAAACTTTCGATCGTGACACGCTCGTTTCACCAACATCGATCACGCGTCCTCATCATTCTCTCTCCCTTCGATCATTATACATTTCGACACACGCACTTGCATCTGCTTTTTTTTATTTATTATTTCTTGCCCGTTCATCAAAAAGCATCTCTCATTCGTCCCCGATGATTCGAACAGCACGGTTATCTTAAACCAGGAAACCTTTACTGTCCGCACGAATCATCCCATTTCGTATCGTTGATTCGTTAAATTGTTTCTTATCACCGATCGTAATTAATAACTATAGATAAAACACGCGAGGCACGTTCATATGCTTGTTGTTTAGACAACGTATAGACATAGTCATCATAATAGAGGGCGACTTAATTGGCGCACCGAGAGACGCGCTTACATGGTATACGCGTCGCGAGTACAAGTCTGGAAGAGGAGTTACCTACTTACTTGCTCAAGGTGCGTCGATTAAGCCTGAACGACCATTAAGATTTACGTTGGACGTACCTGCAGTTATAGGGAAGCGTCCGTTCTGTGTGCGGTAACGTCGATTAATCGCTTCTTCCATAGTTACTTTACACGTGAGTCCGTAGCATATTATGGAAGTTTATGGAATGCTCTTAGCTTGATTTTAAGTGCTTTTCACCGTCGTTTCTATCGAGGAGGATGATCTTGAAGAGAGAGAAACGGAGGAAACACGGAAGATGTCTTTTTTTCGGCTTGTTGATCTTACAGCTTAGAGAACATCTTTTAGACACCGTGTGAAATCAGCACGTTGCCTGCGAAAGAGAGAAACGAACGATCCCGGTGTTTGAGTTCACCGAGAGCAAGTGCTTCCTTGCTTTGATACTTCACACTGGCACCGCAGTTTTTCACTAGTAGAGAACACGCCCTAGCTTGTCTATTATGTTCCAGACGGATCACGCACAGCCTTAGTTGCGATTATTCGTTCACGATTCGAGCATGAAAGAAAGTGGCCGTTTGCGATTAACGGTAACGATCTTGCTTTTTCAGTTGGACGAGTATCACGATCGTCTCGAAGACTTCCCCGAGGAGGATGAAGATGTGAATAGCGACGACGACAACAACAGTGCACCGCCCATAACGAAAATTGTCCCTAATAAGCTTCAGGGTAAACCGTTCAAAATGGAAGTGATGGATTTTTAAAAATGAGTATATTGGATTCGCGATCTCTCGCCGCGTACTTTCTCCTTACGAATAGGGCATAAGAAAGGAAGAAATAATCGAACATCTGTCTCTTTGGAATTTCAGTTCTTTGGAGATCTATAAAACGATACGAATTGCAAGTCCGGATTAAGAGAATCGGATGATCAGTGATCAGTGCTTTTCGAAAGCAATACTTACTTTCCGTCGAACCTACGACACGGGATTTGTACAGCGTGTACAAAGCAAAAAATAAGGAATAGAAAAGTGGCGAAAACTGAAATAAATACTCGGCGTTACGAAATATATCGCAAAAGGTGAAAGAGAGACCGATTTTAATCGCACTCGGAATCGCGCCTTCGCTAGCTTTGGTTACATTAGCTCGATTTTATTAAGATCTAAATTGTTTTTAACGGCCTGAATGTTATCTTAGGCAATTAATTCTTGTTTAATTATTTCATATAATCGGCATTATAGAGCAAATTAAAAATGGGGAAAAAATGCAAAATTACACGCAGATCCCTTACGACACCGTTGTTAAAAAATACGTTTCTTCCACAAAGGAACAAATTGCGTTAATATTAATCTCCCTCCTTCGCAGTTTTAGACAGAATACCGTCTGCTTATGTTACGAATCGAACAAATAAAACGTTCTGATGAAGGCTCGTCCATTTAAGAATGAAATGTACGGATTCAAAACGTACGGATATTTATAGTACGTACAATCGACTATTCATCTTGAAATTTTCGATTTTCGATTTTCGATTTTCGATTTCTAGACGGTGCCTACGTTCCTATTGCTTCCAGACCTCAGGGGTGAGAAGAAATGAAACGATCAACAGAGAAAAATTGCAGATATCGAAACCGAAATTAGAAATTACAAACCTACTCGCCTAAATAGAATCGTACGAGTAGGAAATAGTGTATAGACGGTATCTCTTTGCCGAGTTTCGTAATACTTCCGAATTGCTAGGAACCTGATTACTCAAGGCAGCGATAGATAACGAATTACCGTGTTTGAATGTCTCCGAGGCAGGCATGCCGGGTCGCAGAATTATTTAGGTTTGTACTTAATAAGAGAGACAAAAACGGGGAAAAGGGGAAGAAACACGAAGCGGAAATTTCTTCGCGATGATCCGAGTTTTCGTCAAAGTTCAGTCCGTTTGAGCTCAACGAGGTCGATATCGGTCGTGCAATCGTTTCCCTTAGAAAATCGGAAATGAAAGACTTTTTCGTTCTTTCTTATTTCTAGGGTCAATTACGTTCGATCGGTGACGACCAATTGTGGAAGAATAAATATCTTGTAAATGTAATGACAGCTGTCTTTCCGTCGAGCGGTGTAATATATATTCGCTTGACAGGTCAGTACCTGGCTCGAAAACATCGATAGCAATGCTAACACGAAAGAGAATATGTACTGATACATTGTTCATCGCGTGATATCGTAATCGCGATGTACGAAATGCTATATTTTTGGCAGCATGGATGCTCAGATTTACCCCATGAAAGGACGTTGCCCTGCTCCTTTTTCTGTCTTCTTTTCGTTCTTCTGTTTTTTCATTTGACACACCGGAGCATGATCGCTGCTGCGTTCGTAGACATTTAAATATAGATCATACATAGGGTATATTGTATACACAAATATCCAAAACGTTTAAATAAAAGCTTATTTATTGCCGAGTACACAAGTTTATGAAGATTTGTCTATTGATTTTTCCTTCGCTCGTTCCTCGATTCCATTCCTGATTTAAATAAGAATTTAAATAAGAAAAAATACCAATTTTTATTACATGTACAATTTAGTAGATGTGAAAAGTAAGAAAAAAAGTAATATAATTATTAACGCATAAACGCGACGAGAAAACACTCAGAAAAAAAAAATTGCTTTTTCTTCCCCGCGACAAGGCGTGTCTTTTATGAATTTTGTTAGAATGTATACTGACGTGTAGAAATGAGATGATATTTCGAGTCGCTTCAAATCTCTACTATGATATAATACAATCAGTTCAAACATGATTTGAAGGTTAAAATTGTTGAAAGTCTTAGTAAGTCTTGGGTCTTGAAAGCGTTTAAATATTTTGATTGTCTTCAATATCTTCAATATCTTTCATTTAAAGAATTATGATAAGATTTTAAGAATTACGATAAAATTTTAATTAATCAAAGATTAATTAACACGTAGTACGCTGTATTACGCTGAAATATTTCAGCAAAAATTGCTGATATTACATTTCCGTTTTGTTACAATAATGAATACATCTGTTTTGTTTTGTGCTTTTGTCTGTTGTTTGTTAAGCGTGGCCACAATATTTAAAAATCACTTTTAAAAAAACAAAAATATTACTGTTTGTTATATCAGTATAAACGCGTATAGAATATTCTATTCCGTGCTGTGCAGTTCCATCCGTGTTTCTGTGAATGATCAAAAATGCTTTTTTTTTACTATTTTAATTCGAATCTTAATTAATTTCAATTATTAATAAAATTACTCCATAAATCAATTGATTCTTTGTCAAAAATAACCATTTATGTGTTATGGGTTTTCTTTAAAGGAATATTCCAATTAAAGCACTGGAAAAACTTATTCTGAATTTCATGAATATGTAGCACGCAGTACGCTAAGTACAAATTCCACGAACCACTGTTGAATCTGATAGCACGATTTACACTACCTTACAAGCTGATATAAAATTATATCACAAAATATAAATATTAAAGAAAATCCAGAAAGTCTGACCAAACGTTTATTGTCGGATTATGGATTTTTTCATTTTTAAATTTGAACCGAAATAGAGATTAGTTTTATCTATTATTTTATATATTATATATTATAATAAATATTCTATTATAAATATTTTATATATATTTATGTATTATATGCATTGTGCACATTTTCATAGTTTAAAATTTCCCATAGATATATGTGAAGATCTGCACCCTACTTCTAATCCAAATCTAAATTCTCAGAACCAAAATGATTAAAACTTTCGATTTTGTTTAAAGGAAAAAATTAGTTATTGATGCCATATGCTGCCATAGGCGTACAATTATATATATATAATTATATATATATATATATATATATATATATGGAGAGAATTTACTGGATGGTACCAACAATTTTTTACAAATATTTCGAAAACTATTTCTGTGAAAAATGACATTTTCAATTTTAGCAATCTAAAATATCCTCGAAATGATATATCTGAATTAAAAATTTGTTTCTCGAATATTATAGTACAGCCAACAAAAAAAGCATTTAAAGTTGTAAGTTAACATTTTCACTATCGCTGACATAAAAGTATTCGCGTCCTTTGTATCCTCTGGTATTTTTACAAGCTTTATATCTATTACATATGTATATAATTACATCCTCCTTTATCAATATCGCTCAATGTCATCGCCACGGTGTGACAAATATAACCATCAGAAGAAAGAGAATGTAATAAAAGAAAAATAACGAATAAAAGGTATACGAATATAAAACACTGATCTACATTACGCGATGCAAAGTTGTTGAAAGTCGAAATGATAACTTTTAGCGATTTCAAATATTACCTCAAAGAGGATAAGAAAAAACAGCAAGAGTTGGAAGTAAAATAAAAAATTGAAAGGTGACGTCATCGTATAGACAGAAACTTATCAAGGTAGGAAACACATCAAAGATAATGTCATCTGTCTATTTATACGATAACTGTGTACGCGTAATGTTAGATTTTAAGTGTGCCGCGATAAAATAGTCATCTTTAAAAGTAGATACCTCGCGGATTCTTGCTCATTATTCGTTCATCAGTTCAGTGAGGATTTACAACGCTTGATATACACACAAGTTTTTCCAATATTTTTCCAATAATACCGCCCGGGATTGCGAATAGCAACCGGTTCGATCGATTCAATGGCGAATATTACGAACTCTATCTGCGACGTACGCAAACGTACCGGAGAATCCAAATCTCAGGTACAGTCAATTGAGAATAAGCATAATAATCAGTTTGTAGTTAGCTACAGAAATCAATTTTACAACATAAAAGACTTTCTTCGATATCATCCTGGCGGAGCGAAAATATTAAATCTCTTTAAAAATCGAAGCTTGGACAAAGCGTTCGAAGAAAATGCCCACTCGAAAGCGGCGTTTCACCTGTTGCAGGACTTCATATTAAACAATCAAGAAAAATACCAAAAATACGAAGTAAGTGCAATCTATTGAAATACTTGTTATTACGTTGAAAAATTGTTCCAATCATTTCAAATACACCTACAATGATTCCTATCATATTCGGACTAAATAGTTATTTTTAAACTGCTGTAATTTCGTAAAAAAGAATATCGTACAATAATAAATCCAGATTGAAGCCTCTACTTTCAAAATGCATTTATTTTATTTCATAATGGATTCATTTTATTTTATAATATATAAAATATTTTTACATCATGTAGCGAGTGGGTAAGTAAAGATACTCTTCTTCTCAAAAATGCTATAAATTATCGTAATATATAAAAACGTGAAAAAGTTTTTTCATGAATCTACAAAATTTTTTTTCACTGAATCTATAAATTTGAAGACTAGACTTAGATGATGAAAATTTTAAAAATCGTAATATTTTCATTATACTTGTTTGCCCGATATTTAAAGTTCAGTAAATTCCGGAAAAAAGATCGTATAATAAATTTTGAGAAATCTTAGTCAAAGCGAAATTTCGGTTTTCAAATTTATTTTAAATTAAGTCATAACAAAATTTTCTATGTTTTTATATACTGTTTAAAAAAAAAAGTGTTTTTAATTTATCATCTGCTATATAGTGTAAAAACATCTTAGAATAAAATGAATGCATTTTGAAAATAGAGGCTTCAAGCTTGAATGAACCCAAGTTTATTATTATTATATACGATTTCTTTTTACAAAATTATAATAGTTTTAACATTTAATGTCCGAATATTTAAGTATTTGAATATTAACGGAAATCATTGTATAAATGGAACGATTTACGAGTATTACGAACTGACGACAGTTTCATTTAAACGTTCGTTCAAGCAGAATTTGATCGATTGGAACCAAGCTATACTTGGACAAGTAGGTTCACTAAGCCACCATTATTCGGAATGGGTTAATTTACCAGTGAATAGGGATATTAAACTTTTTAAATCAAACATTTTAGAAAGTTTAACAATTACACCTTGGTATATGATACCGATAATATGGATTCCGGTATGTCTCTATTTTCTTTATTGCGGATGGACACATATCAGCAACGATAATATCGGTAATTATATTTTTGATATGTTCTCCTCTTTTTTTTCTTTTCTTTTATTATTGCATAATATAATATTGTATTATGTGTATATACAAAATTATGTATATTGAATATTTTCGATACCGATTTATCACTGATTTCTCTTACATACATTATTATTATTTAATTAAGGAAATTATAATTTAATTAAAGAAATCTAATTTGTTTTATTTTCAGAAAGCACCGTGTTTGAAGTTTTAACCTCGTATATATTCGGTATATTGTTATGGACTTTATTAGAATATGTACTTCATCGTGAAATCTTTCACTATAAACCACCCATTAACTCGAAACTACTTATTACTTTGCACTTTTTACTTCACGGTGTTCATCACAAGGTAAAAAGTTAATTATCAGTTAATAAATTCATTTGGTTAAAAAAAAAGAAAATGCAAAAAGAGCAGAATCGATATATGAAAATTATTTCAAATCGCATAACGAATTCATTTTTGTTTTACAGGCACCATTTGATAATAGAAGATTAGTATTTCCTATTTTACCAGCTGCATTGACAGTAAAAGTGTTATTGATAATCTATAGTATGGTATTTCCTCAAACGACTCTTTATTTTATTACAGCTGGTACATTAACAGGTACTGGTATTAAAATACATTTAATAATTCTATTATGAATATTAAAAACATATTAAATATGGAAAAAATTGTTTCATAGGCTATATTTTTTACGATTTGACACATTATTATTTACATCATGGTGCGCCGAAAGTTGGGACATATATGTACTTAATGAAAAGAAATCATAATTATCATCATTTCTTACATCATGATTTAGGTAATTTTCTTTTTGTTCTGCAAAAATTAAGCATCTATCATAAATAAATCTTTACTCTTCAGGTTTTGGTATCAGTAGTAAACTATGGGATTATATGTTCAGAACGAATATTTGTTTGCGGAAATTGGCCAAACCAATTGAATGGTAAATTAATCCACTAAAATCCACTAAATAAGACTTCTATATATATAAACTATGTATGACAAGCAAACAGTACAAAAAAAGTCAATTACAATTTACGATCGATTCTTCTATAATATGTATATTTTAAGTACAAAGAACAAAGTGCAGAAAACACATATACACAGAATCGAGCGAAATCTTCAAGAAGATAAATTATTGCATATCGCTATAAGCATTTGAGCAAAATGATACTTTAAGTACATCATTCTTGGAATATACGCTTATTTCATATAAAGATAATTTAAATAAACGCTAAATAAATAAATCAATGCCAGTGGTTAAAAAAATACCATTGGCATTAGTAATATGAACGAATGTGATTAATTATAAATTAAGATTATAAGTAAATATGATTAAAGTCCTTCAACCTTGATATTTTTTCTACCCATACTTAACTGCGGGAATGTACTCTTATTGGTAGGAGGATTTAATCTAGATGATAAATTAACAAATGCATCAAACAAACTTGCCCTATCCATAACATTTACTTCATAATGTTTCACTTTTTCTCTAGTACACCAATTTGCAGCTCTACTTGCTATATTCTCCAAACTATGAGATTCTTCTTCAGTTTTAGTTCGATTCCCAACAACAATCACAATTATTTCTTTCTTATCTTTATTCCTGTCAATGTCTTTTTTTAATGGAAATAATACATCTAAGGATTCAGGTTTTGCAGTATCATAAACTAAAATGTATCCATCAGCGAAACCGAGATAATGTCGCGGCAACTGCTGATTATTTACATTATTCTGAAGAGATTCCAGCCCCGCAGTGTCATAAAATCGCACTTTTTCCTTCGTACCACGGTCCGTTTCTATATTTGCAACATAAATATCCTCGATTGTAGGGTGAATTTCCTATTAAATTATAAAATATAATTTATCATAAAATCAATATAATATTGTTGTGATTAAAATGTGAATTTAAAATTGAAAATTAATATGTAATGTTGAAATATGTCGAAAAATATCGTAACTGATTTTTGTTCAAACATAACCTAAACTCTTACTGTTTTGACATTGACATTTCCGTATATGAGTTGTTCCAACAGCGCAGTTTTTCCAACACCTTTCATTCCACAAACAACTACTTTCGTTGTTTTCCCCATATTCACTTGTTTGTTTAAATTGTACTATAATATACTTTTGACATTAAAACTCATGTCATGGTTAATTAAATAACTCAAGTCACTGAAGTTAACATTGGCTCTAGTAACTAGTAATGATGACAGGTGTTTTCTAGGGAAAATATATATTCAGTTTTTAAAAAAAATGCATTCTTTCCCATAAAATTTAAATTTATTTATAAAATGAATAAATACTTAACGACTTACGGATATTTTATTTAATTTAATTTAAAAATATTTTTGACAATTTTATATATTTTAAAAATAAATTTATATTTTAAATATATTTTAAAATAAATTCTTGTCATACTAGAATTTATAAAATATTCTCCGTTATACTTCAATCACATAAAATATTTTAAGGATAAATATTGGAAATTTAATTATAATGGAATGCTTAAAATAATGCCATTGTAAGCCATTACAATCTGTGATATTTTATTTTTCTATTATGAAAAATAAAAATTTACGACAAACACGTAAAATCTGTAATTAAAATATTTTCTTTGTTATTCTTCTCTATCCCGTTTGCAAATACAATATATTTGCTTTACATGCTTTCTTATCGTATCTCTTTTATAAATATATGTTGCTTTACATGCTCCGTTATCCACCTATCTCGTTCATAAATACAGTGTTTCTTCACATAACATTGTCATTTTCTCCAATAAAAACAATTTCTATCTCTACAAGCATTGTTAACTTCTTAATTTTTAACTTCTGTATCTTCTCTTATTTAGTATTTGAGATTCCAATGATAATAAATTTTACATGCAAAGAACTGCATACACTAAAATACCATGCATCTCAAATTCATTAAATTCATAAATAAACAGACATCTTTCCAAGAAGTCCGATATTGTAGTAGAAATAGACGAACCAAAGTGCATCTTCATCTCAGATCTGATCAATACCACGTTATTTCTTTCACGTGGAATTCAGTGCGATTTATGGTTTAGGTGTCTCTTTCATCTGTTCCACAGGTTTTGTGTCTTCAGCAAGAAGAGCATTTAAGTCTACATCTTGAAAATTTACAGAATGCTGACTGGAACCTAAGATCAAAATCGTAGTTTATGTATTAAAGACTATTAAAGAATATTATAATTAAATGAGTGTAACACCTGCACACCTGCATGCGCAAGGAAGAGATCTTTCAAAAATCCTAATTCTTTTGTAAGCATCTTAATTTTTTCCTCGAGTAATTCATTCTCTGTCTTTAGCTGATTTACACGTTCTAATGTTTGTTGTGTACGTAACTTACTTTTAACTCTAGAACGTTTTACAGCCTGAAAAAATATTACAATACTAAATAAATATATAAATATTTACATGCTCAATAAACAAATTGTTTTTATTTACTTGATTATTTCTATCCCTACGTCTTCGATAATCTTCATCATCTTCTTCTTCAGAAATCTGCCTTTTCTTTTTATTTCCAGATGTATTTTCTTTATTTTTGGGTGCCATCTATAATTAATTTTAAAAAATTATTCGATTTCAGATATTTACAGGAATATTATGTTTAAATAGGATGTATTGTTAAATTTGTAAACAAAATATGTCAAACCATCGTTATTGTTCAATCAAGTTTTGTTAAACGTTTATATAAGCCCAAATACTGTATATAATATATGAATTACAAATGCGTCATGTAAGTCACGTCAATGTTTTTAGAATATATAGTCAATTTTAAATGGTTAGAATACGTACTATATAATATAAACTGTAATGCATTCTCATATATCAAATTTTACTTACTTTTTACGTTCCATACAAATCTCTAAATTACTGATATCATATCGTTTTATAATTGACGTTTTTGTTGCTAATAATTTACCATGTGTGTCACGGATAAAATACAGTTTGGATACGTCATATTGATGATGCAATATTACTCTTAAAAGAGACTAGCAAGTGATTAAGGAAATATAAACTGCCCCCTACTGACACGTTTGCATACTACAAAAATTTTAAATCCTTCTTTATCGATTATCTTTTATTATTAAATTTTGTATGAATGTATGATTATATCGTATTTTACATTTATGACAACCAATATGTACATATAATGATTGAATATTTTCAAATTCTTTATTATTCATTCACTTTCAGAACCACTTTCACCACTACCAGTACCAGATTCACTACCACTGCCGCTGGCTGATCTTGATCGTGAGAGGGGGGATCTCGACTTCGATCTAGATTTCGAACTTGATGGGGATCCAGATCGAGATTTAACCGGAGATCCAGATCGAGATTTGGCTGGAGATACAGATCGAGATTTGGCTGGGGATCCAGAACGAGATCTTGAAGCTGACTTTGATCGGGACCTTGATTTTGAAGAATTTCTGGACTGAGGGGTATCAGATCTTGATCTTGATTTGCTACGAGATCTAGAAGGAGAGTGGGATTCAGAACGTGACCGAGAAGCAGATCTAGACTTTGATCGTGACGCTGAACGAGATTTTGATCTAGAACCAGATTTCGAACGAGAACGGGATTTTCTGCTGGATGCTCGGGACGACGCTCTTGATGATGCTCGAGAAGATCCTCTTGATGATATTCTAGATTCGGCCTCATTTTCGGATCCTTCTAAAATAACAAATATATCATATAATTTTTTAAAAAGCATATATATAAAGGGCATTCCATAAACACTGACATTACATAAACGACATTACATAAACACTGAGAAGTGATTCTATTCTACATTCCATTATATTCTACTTCAAAAATGAGTCGAAAAAAAAGAATAAAATTTTTTCGTCTCAAGTTTCATTTTTGAGAAAACTGACTTTGAATATTTTTTTAAATATACTGGAATTAAATTAATTTTTAGATTGGATAGAAATAAATAATCGGCAGAGGATTATTCTATGTGAGAAAATAAATAAAAAGTATAAAACAATTTTTTCATTTGTTTGTTTTGTTTTTTTGAGAAAATTTAATTTGAAAATTTATCAAACAAACGTGCACTAAGGCAATTTTTAACAAAACGGTCTACTTTCTTGAAAACGAAAATTGAATTCTTAAACGAAAACTGAATTCTTAAACGAAAACATTTTATTCTATATCTTTTATTTGTTTAAAAATATGTGTAAATATATGTAAATATATGTAAATATGTGTAATATGTGTAAATATGTATAAATTTTATTTGTTTAAAATATGTATAAATTTGTTTTATAAAATAATGTTCGTATCGATTATTTGTTCCTGTGCAGTACGAAATTAGATAAATTTAAGTATACTTGACAAATTTTCAAATTTAATTTTCTCAAAACCGAGGATTTTTATAAAAAAATTTTATTCTTTCCTCTTGATTCATTTTTATATAGACTCGCCTTCAATAGAGGAATACTATATATAATATATTATATTGTATAGTTAAAACAATTTTGATGAACACAGATTTTATGTAATATTACTAACCTCTATCTTCTGTTTTTTCAGCTTCTTGCTGAGGTTCTTCTTCTTCTTCTTCATCCTCCTCCTCCTCTTCATCTTCATCTTCCTCTCCTGGTGGTTCCAATTGTTTCTCTCTGTATCTCTGCATTTTAAATTCATTAGCATTAAGTGGTCGATGTCTTACTATCAACCTTGTATTATTTGGTTGTTGTCCAACTTTTTGACGACGTTTACTAAGTCGTACTCTCGTTTCCAATTCATTATAATATACCTGTAATATATGTAATAATAAAATACACATAAATTTTACATAATTATATATTTAGTAGTAAAAAAACATACTCCATCTTGTCTCATGACAAGAAAATAATTTTCTTCGTATCCTTTCGAAGCTTTACTTTTAACATTCCAATTATATTCTCTAGCCATTTTATACTCATATTCATCATCATCAGCATAGTCAATACCAGCTGTGAAATCTCTTCGACGTTTTTCTAATGTTTCTTCCAAAGGTAAAAAGTATGCTACAAATTGTTCACCGCTTTCATCCATCACACCTCTAAAATAATATCTCTGTTATAATATTTGATAAAATGTAAAGTAAATATAAATTCAAAATATAAATTCACCGAATCATAGCTTGTGACATTTCTTCAATTTGAGCTGGTACAGAACGTCCAGCTGGAGCTGGATCTGAATCAAATATGACTTGTGCACAAGGATATTTCCAAAGCTAAAAAAGATCAATTAAGGAATAACAAAATAATTAAAACATTTATATTATATAAATGTATAAAAGTATTTAAAATACTTTGAAATCTGGAAATACTGGCAAAATTTCCACAGGTAATACATTTGGTTTGCTGTAATGTCTTTCAATGGGCTTTTTATTGTCTTCAAATGTCTTTTCTATTGCTTTTATTTGACTTTCACGATCCATATATAGAGTTTCTTCCTATAAATATAAATGCAATAAAGTTTCATACACATAATGAAAATTTTAATATAAATTAAATATATAAATATCAAGACTTACTTTGAAATTTTTCTTAATACTATAACCAACTTTAGCTTCCACTTTATCCACAGTTTGTGGTTGAAATCTAGTTTGTTCTGTGGAAATGTATTCAGTACGTCTAAGCCAAGACACACTTCTGGCATGATGTCTAGATCTTTTAGAATCTTGTGGAGTAAGAACATCTTCTTCCAGAAGTTTTTCATCGGCAGGATCTAACTGAGCATTTACATCTCCTGCATATGTATCTTTATTTATAAGATCAATTTCTACACCCAAGTCATGTTCTGTTAGTACTTCATATTTATAATTACGTTCCAGTGAAGTTGGATTATATTGAATAAACCTATGAATATTAAGTATGTATATTATTTAATTATGTATTATAAGCTAATTTGTTAATATTTAAACATATGGTCTTACCGAGTAGATTCAAATGGATATGTAATAAATTTGGGATCAAATGGTATATCAGGTAATGTATTGCAATATTTAACTCTACATATTAATTCAGATCTAAAATGGAAATATTAAAGAAGTATGCAATATCATTTTTATGAAAACTGCAGGTTATAATTCAATAATTTTACCTTTTTTCTGCTGGTCTAGCTGTACGTTTATCTCGTTCAGCTGTGTTACCATTAGTTTGTATTGTAGGAGCCATATTACATTAGTAAATGATATCTAACAATGTTTTAGTTAATTACAAAATTATTTAAAACAAATTGATTATAAGGTACATACTAGACTTTGTATACTACAGATAATTTATTTAACGCCATCTAGTTTTGCCTCATGATACATATTCAAATTCTAAAAGCATTGCCTTTTTCAATTTTAGAAACGTTAAAAAAGTAAAAAATATATTTACTTAGTATCTAACAATTGTAATTGTCAAATAATAAAAATATATATTTTATTTATTGTAAATCATCAAATTATTGAGAGTTACTCATATTATCATATTAAGTATTGTATTCATTAAATTTTTGAAATGTATTTTACATAATATTTTACAAAATACACATATTTAGATTGAAAATCATGAAAAGAAGAATAATGAGTTTTGCGGCTTTGTTAATTTTAGTACGCAAGCGTACGATAATAACCAAAGTATTGATTTAAATGCGCAATATCATACAACGATAGTCTCATTTGAAAATGCGGACACTGCTGTGTGCAGAAACTTGATATACTACTGATACGAAGAACATATTGTTCTAATTTATCACGGTGAAAGAAAAGGTGTATAAGAAACAAAAGATTAGAAAATATGGTTGGACCAAATATTTCCTTGTGACTAACCGTTCCGGAAGGTGGAACATCCTCTGTACAGGGCGCATCCTTTAGGACACCTTCCGAACACGAGCGTGTAAATTCGGAACTCGCAACGCTTTGCAAAGTAAGCTGATTATGAAATAAAAAAGTTCTTGTCGTATATGATAATGGAAGGAGAATGATAGTGGACAAAAAGTAATTTGGAATTAATAATTTAAAGAAAACAAACATTTTTTAAGTTACAAAGTTTTAAATTGAAATTTGTTGAATCTCAAATTTTAAATAATTTGTCAATTTAAAATTTTTTTTAAAACTTAAGTTATAAATTACACATTTCAATTTAAATTTCTACTTGAAATTAATGTTAATTTTAGGTATATCCTGTGAGCCCTGTTACAGGGCCCGGAGCAGCGAGATCCGTATGGGAATTAAGTCCCGATCCCGACATGGTCGGGCATCTACCGAATACTCCAATTTCTAGCACTACTCATCAAAATCATGAACCATCTAAAGGCACTGAACTACGACCAAGAAATGGTCCTGATGACAATATTTATGCTGATGAAACTGCTCCAGGTCAAACACCGTCTGATGAAACAAAACGAATATTTGAACTCCTTAGAGCCGGGTATAAATATAATTTTATTTATGTGAATAAATTCAAAAATTATTAAAATTAAAATAATTGAAATATCATTTTAGTGAAATTGGAGCAGTTGATGAGTTGGTAGAAAAGAATGGTTTAAATATATTAAGTGCAAGAGATGAATGGGGATATACTCCAGCCCATTGGGCTGCATTAGATGGAAACATTGAAGTTAGTTTTTGCTAATTAACTTCATTTGAAATTTTCTTCTTTAAATAAAATGTCTATTACATGTATAGGTAATGCGATACTTAATAGAACGAAATGGACCAGTTGATCTTTCTTGTCTTGGAACACAGGGTCCAAGACCAATACATTGGGCATGTCGGAAAGGTCATAGTGCAATAGTTCAATTATTATTAAAGGTATTCAAATAAATTAAATTTATTATTTATTTATTCACAATAAATATTAAAGTTATTTTTATTTCCTAGGCAGGAGTTGCTGTTAATGCAGCAGATTTTAAAGGCTTAACACCACTAATGACTGCTTGTATGTTTGGAAAATTTGCAACAGCAGCATTTTTGTTAGGATCTGGTGCACTGGGACATTTAACGGATATAAATGGAGATACTGCACTTCACTGGGCTGCATATAAAGGTCATGCAGAATTAATAAGATTACTTATGTATAGTGGAGTAGATTTACAAAAACCGGATTACTTTGGATCCACTCCACTACATTTAGCATGTCTTTCTAGAAATGTCAGTTGTGTTAAAATATTATGTGAAAAAAGTAAGATTGAGTTAGAACCTCGTGACAAGAATGGTAAATCACCATTGCAATTGGCAAAAAGTCACAGACATTCAGAAATTGTAAGAATTCTACAGGCTGAACAGAAACGACGAGCTAGATGGATTCCACCTATTAATGAACTTTGGTTTGTATTTTATATTTCAATAAAACATTTGTAAAAAATTATATTAATTACGATATTTATTGTCTTTCAAGGGCATTATTATTTGGTGGAGCTGGAAATAGTAAAGGTCCTATATTATTATTTATGGTATCCGTTCTTTTATGGGGATATCCAATGTATTTATTAAAATGTATTCCATTAACATGGAATCTTTTACGTGGCAGCCATTATTGTTTCATTTATTGGAATATTGTTATGTGGATTTCATGGATTGTAGCGAACAGAAGAGATCCTGGTTATGTACCACAGAATAGTGAAACCTATTATAGAGCAATTAAACAAGTATTTTATAATTTTATAATGCGTTATAAAATATTATACAACTATTTCATAGAATAATTTTTACTTTCAGATTCCATATTTTGATAAATGGAAAAAGAGAAATGTTGTACTGTCTCGTTTATGTCATAGCTGTAGATGTTTTAGACCTTTACGAGCTAAGCATTGCAGAATTTGTAATAGATGTGTTACATATTTTGATCATCACTGCCCATTTATATATAACTGTGTAGGTTTGAGAAACAGGTAAAGTGAAGAAAACAATTTATATTTAATCGTAGACAATTATAATTCAATATTTCTTATCCCTAATTATTCAATTATTCCAGAATGTGGTTCTTTCTGTTTGTTATGTGTGTAGCAATAAACTGTTCATTCACTATTTATTTTGCTTGTTACTGTATGGCAATTGAAGGAATCCAATTATTATATGTATTGGGTGTTCTAGAAGCATTGATATTCTGTGGACTTGGATGGATTTTGACATGTACCTCAGTAAATATAAAAATTTATTCTGTTTTGACATTGAATATGTAATGTTTGTATATTTGTAAAAAAATTGTTTTCTTTGTACAGGTTTTGCATGCATGTATGAATTTGACTACAAACGAAATGTTTAATTATAAACGATATTCATATTTACGAGACAAAAAAGGAAGATATTTGAATCCCTTTAGTAGAGGTCCTGTTCTTAATTTTATAGAATTTTTTCTATGTCCTCCAAATCATCAAGCAAATGATCCACAAAATTATCAGATACTTTCAGAAGATATCATGTAAATATTTTTTGGTAATACTGCACCACTAAGAAAGTGAAAATGTTATTAATTAAGCAATTAATATTATGTCAACTGTAACATATGTACCTGCACACAATCTTAATGATTATTGCTTTTAATACTATAGCTTTTTACTTGGTACTGAATAAGAAATATGATTCAATAAATAATTTATTAATTTATATTTATCGATTTATTATACCTTCAATATTACATTTTTTTCAAAACATCTATTAAACATGATTTTAAACAAAATTTATGATAATTTAATTAAAAATTTATTGAAGAAATCATACATAATATTAGATCTCTGAGTCCTCTAAGAATCATTAGATAAAAAATATGTTATATTATCATGTAAATATAATTCATACATACAAATTTTGAGATTGAGTAATTTGTACACGTAAAATATATCTTTGGTAAAATATACTGCGTTTTTTATAATTAAAATATCAGTTTTAGTTTATATAATTAAAAATTTGTATATATAATTTAAAAATACTAATAAAAAAATGCTAAAAATTAATTGTTTGTATAAAAATTTTAGCTTAGAATAATACTTAATTTTTTTTTTATAAAATCTAAACATTACTTAATTAATATATCTTATATTAAATTGTTATAACAATTATCGAATATATGTAAGACGAAATTATTTTAACTCGTAACAAAAATCATAATTTGGTGGAGGATCGGGTATAGCAGGCGGATCTTGAGGAATATCAATTCCTTCTGTATCTAAAAGTCTCAATTTGATATCCATGGATAATAATGTCTCCAAGTCATTTTCCGCCTCTTTACTGGTCATTCTATTACCTGTAAATAAGACATAGTTTTTGGATTTGAAAAAATATTAATTAACGACAACATACCAAGTAAGGCGTTAATACCATCCGTCCAATAATCAAACACTTGTTCATCAGGAGCAACGAAATCTAGACTTGAAACTTCTACAGAATCTAAAATTAAAGAAAATGCTAACTGATGGGTAGTTTTCCGTCGTTGTAAATCCTTCATATGAGGACAATCTCTACCAATCAGTAAAGCACGAATTTCAACAACAGCTAGTTTTGTAGGAAGCTCATCTATTGTTGGTACTGATTTTTCATCACAGTCACCATAATGGAATACTTTGTGATTTGGTGAAAGTCGAACATACCAGAATTTATCCTTGATTCTCTGTAATGTACAAATTAATATATTGTAACGTACAAGTATGAAGTATAGTTACAAACACGAAGAAATTGTTTCGTTTAATAATATTTTATGAAATAAGGATCAATACCTGGCCTCTAGCGCTATATTTCATAAATCTGGTGCCTTCTACTAAAAATCCTAAGCGTTGTTGTTGAATAAGTTCTAAAATTTCAGGTGTGATTTGTTCTCTGAGTTCAACTATCGGCCTTGCATGACTTTCCCATTCTTCTCTACTAGTCCTTTCTTGTTGCCATAAATTAGTAATTGTTGAATATGTTAATTGTTGTAATTTATTTTTGAATTTATCAAATCCTGTAGGTTTACATTGAAGTGCTCGAGTGATCTGCTCTCTTACAACAGAGAACACTTTTACAAAATCTTCAGTAGTGGCTCTCATTTCTTTCCAAGTTTTATTTAAAAGGACTATGCATACACAATAGAATTCTTCAAATGGATGATCATGTGTAAAAAACATAGGATGATATGATTGTCCTTGTTCACTGGGTGCTTCTCCAATACGTAAAACCTAATCAAATTCAATAATATTATTGAATTAAAATTTAATTTGTCCTAAGCATTTATGTTAAGTACTTACTTCACAAAGTAATTTGACTAGCTCCACGCTTGTTCTACCAAAAGGACACTCATGTTCATCAGCTCTACAAGAGTTCTCCAAAACAACTTTAGTATAAGCTTCAATATGATTACGTGCAAAATAAACCATACAATCTAAGGCAAGCATGCCAGGTGGAGTTTCAGTAAAATCAAGAGCAGGATTAATATCATATTTGAAACCTAATTTTTTGTAGTCTTTAGCAAAAAGACCTTGTTTTCTAGCAGTAATATCTCCACCTACAGCTCCTTCAGTATCAAAAGCAATTCTTCGGAGTTCTTTAATCTTATCATGTGCATCTTGATCTTGTGGATCCATTTTTGTCATCATACGCTGTTCCCACAAACTTAACATGAGTGTTTGTAATACATATAATTGATGTGCCATTTCTGCACCAACCTATATTAAAATTCATATTTTTAAAATATATATATCAAAATTTATACATACATAGTGCAGCATATAAACTGGAACAGTTAAATATTTTCGTTATTTTTAAAGATATAGTTGAATGGTAGTACTAAGTTAATGATAGTACTAAGGAAGCCATAATATGGCAATAATGATTTTTTGTAAATAGAAAGATTTTTTAAAAGGTATGATACGTGTTAGTATATTTTCTATAAAAAAGGTACTACTCTATGTATATGTATGTTGAAAAACTTAAGAAATATCTTACTTTTAATTCTAAAAAATATATTATACGAAAGACAAGGGAAGAAAAGAGCAGTATTCTTATGTTCATATTATTTTTGTCTTTCATGCACAGGTTTTATAAAATTAAAGTTAAAATATCATTTAAATTAATACGTTTTCGATATACATACAGTAATACTTAATACAAAATAAAAAATTGTGTTGCAAAAATAAATTATTCCATATAAAAGAAAGAGCTAATTTTGAAATCCCTCTATAAAAAAAAAATCATATTATGGCCTCCTCAATACTGAATAATTTTTTAAAGAAATCCATATTTTTAAAAATCTATATGTTTAAAAAGAAACGAAAATATTTAATTGTTCTAATTTAAATACTCCATCCTATATAATAAAAAAAAAAGGATTAATTTCATACCTGACCAGTAGATTGTATGATATTTGTCAAAAATACATTTCTAACTTGCTTAGATTGAAGAGTGGCAGCAACAGCTCTACGTTTAGACAAATCAGCCTTAAGAAATAAGGCATTTATTAGAGCTATAGCATTCTGTTGTATTTGTGGACGTGTACTTTGTAAATGCATTACTAAATTAGGAAATGTAACTTCTTTTTCAACCTGTCCATATTTTCCAGAAGAATTTAATACTATATTTTCAAGAATACTAAGTGAAGCTTCAATAATATTAGTATCTTGAATTACAGCTTGATTATTCACATAGCTTGCTACTTTATTAATAAAAGGTGTCTCTAATATATCCCAAGAAACAATTCCATGATCCATTAGTTCTACAAATGATTGAAGTGAATACGCAAGTGCATTTCCTTTATATTTTTCACCTTCCACCTGTGTATATCACAGATTATAATAAAGTATAAAATAATATAACTAAACTAAAAAAAAGAAACAATTTGTGATACCTGTGATATAATTAAAGCTAATCCCTGTTTATTAATGAATTCTAATGCAAATGTCATATCTGTGCTAAGAGTACTTAATTTTTGTAAAGAAGCAGTTTTTTCTTCCATAGTCCCATTGTTAAGCTTTGTTAAAATGTCAGAGGCTGTTTTTGAAGGGGAAAATTCTAATCTTAAAATACTACCATTTTTTACTTCATTACGATTCTTTTCTGTGATATAATTTTGATTGTTACTTTCTGAAAATTGTAATGAATATGATTCAGGATCAGAAAGACCCCACCCATTGCACAGTTCCTAATAAAAATAAAATATGTTATTTTTATTTTATGTAAGTCTTTACCTTAATATTTAATTTTAGATAGTTTTTCTTAAAGAATATTGATATATACTAACAAAATTTCTATATGTAATAAATTATTAATTTTTTAAATACCTGAATAATTGCAGTAAGTGGATGTTTTTGATTAAATTCAATGAGTTGTGGTACTTGTTCTGTCATTTGAACAGCGATTTTTACAATATTTGTATCCTTTTGGACCGGCATTTTTATAGTTTGTGTGTACATGAAGTAATCAGATGTAACATTTACCCGACATTTTGATTCTTAACACATTTGATTACTACAGATTTAATATTGATTCTATGAATCTAAGTTTAATATTTTTAGAGGCTTGTCACAATGCTACGTGATAGAGCAATGGCGACTTTTTCAGGTTAAGCATTCGCGTTCGCCATCCGCTCTAGGAAAGGTGATCACCTTTTCCAGTGCCCACACCTTGATGAGAATTCCTCATCTCACTTTAAGCGTATTTTTGAAGTTAGAGATCGTGGTTGTCTTTAGCTCTTTTCCTTCCACTCCTGATATTTTGAGTTCGCAATTCATAGTATTATATATAAGGAAAAGCGAAAAAATAATAACTTCTATTTGAAAATTTATTATTTGCTTAATGGGTCTTTTTTATATTAATTAAAAAATATAATTCTATAATTGTTTATAAATATTTTTTATGAAAATTCTAATTTTCACTCCGATTCTGATTCTGATAAACTTATTTTTAAAGATTCTTCATAAATATTAAGGGATAGTTCTTTAATCATTCATTATTACATATTCTTTATATTCCATTATAATCAGACTTCTTTATTTTAGTCAACTTTCATCAGTATATGAACCGCGAAATCAGAACTTAAGATAAAAAAATTAATTATCTTTATTTGACTATAATGTTCTTTAATGTAGTATATTTTTTAATGTTTGGTTTTTAAAATTTCTACCAAAAACTTCTCTATTGTTATTTCGTTTAGATATAATTATTTTCTCTCTCTATTTTGGATATAACTATTTTTTCATTTTGGGCAAACAAATTTGATTGTAAAATTCAATGTATTCAGAACTAGTATTGAAAAAATCACGATGGTACTTTTTTAAAAATTCATTTTGGAATTGATAAAAATTATATATAAATAATTAGTAGAATTTATCATTATTATATTAAAATTTTTCAGTAATTTTAGAGGTAATACTAAACTCATAAAAATAAAATTAAAGAAACAAATATTACTTCTGTGACAGATGTTTGAAAAAATGCATCAATTCTTACATTTCATTTCATGCTTCAATTTTAATAATACATTAATATATTTTATAAAAATGATAGCTAATATTATAAACTATATTATATTACTAATATTTCATGACACAAGATATTTCAGATCTTCAACTTCAAATATTTCATTTTTCTCTATTGAAACTGTGCGTCTTCGAAGTGAAATGTCCTTAACTCCAAATTTTCTCTATCTGATACAATCTTTCTCATTCACCGGCGTGAATGTAGCATTTTTAATTCTAGAAATTTTACTTGAGACATAATCCGAATTTTTAAATTGCTGTAACAATCGAGAAATGATAAACGTTGGTTCAGTTTATCTTAAAAAAAGATTACAGATGTTTAACATATTTTCTGTTATAACATGATGGTCATCATGGTTATTTTATATTAAATTGAAAGGCATCTAACGGTCTTCACTATGAATTATTACTATACTACACATTCTGCTTTTTAACGATTAATATCAGACATTAGCATATTACTCTGAGCATATTTTTATAAAAAATTTATGAATTTTATAAAATTTATACAGGTGAGATTTTGTAATTTTTCTGAAAAAAAAGTTATGAAGTATTATGAAACATTGAAAGAAGAGTTTCAATAAAGAATTTAATATTAATTTAAAAATTTGTTAACCTTTATTTTTTTACATGCATCATCTGTATTGCATGATTTTATAAAATTTTCTTTTATGAATTTGTTTAAATTTAAAAATTTATATACAATGTATTAAGTCATATAATAATTATATTTAATATGCGAATACAGTTTATAAGATACTATTTACATTGTAAACCGTATTTTACAAAGCATAAGAAAAGAGCTATTTGCTTTGTACAATATCCTAAGTTTTTTATCCTATATAAAAAATTTTACTTTCTCTATTCTATATAAAAATCTAAAATTTTTTATCACATATATAATCTACATGATAATCATTAACAATTAATTAACTATTGAACATAGTTGTTGCTGTAATTTCTATAAAGATAAAGAACAGCGAAAAGATATTAAAAAATTTATTATATTCGAACTCTCTCAAAGTTTCCAATCCCATGGTATACATAATACACCATCGCTCATAACAGAATAATAATGTGTCACCCAAAGCATAACCCCTTTCAATAAAGGAGCTAAAATGTTTTTATGCAATAATAAACGTTCACAACATTGTATCATCAAATCAGGAGTTATACTATCATCCTTATTTAATACAGATAAACCCAATTCCTGGACAGTTTTATCATAAAGTTCACGTTCTACATACTTTATGCTACAAATAAATTATTTGTTTAGAATAGACAATCAATTTTCTATGTTCGATTACAAAATAATCTTACTTATTATAATGATGTAATCTTTTAGTAGCTTCTTCTAAATTATCAGTAATGAAGTTTACTAAAAGAAAACTTGGACATGAAGATGGAACTATAAACTGTCCTGTAGGAGAGAGCATTAAAGGACCTGCTTCACTGAAAATAAATTTTATTTTATTATTCACATATAAAGTTATAATTTATATTATACTTACACTATAATTTATAGGTTATACTTACAAATATATACACACACACACACACACACACATATATTATATATACTTACACAAATCAACTAAAAGAAAATATATATCAGATATTAAATGCCATAGGTGATACTAACGCTTCAATTACAATTTCATAAGTAGACAAATCGGCCGGCCATACTTTTGGGTAATTTCGTCGTCCTCGATAATCCGAAAGGGTTGTTGTAAGTTGTCGAAGTTGTCGTTCATACTGGCTAGCCATTACTTTTGGCATGAATTTCCTGCACATATAGAGTACCCTGAGCCTTACCGTCACTCAATTAATGTGTTGTATTACGCACCGTCGACCAACTTTAATGTCAAGAAGCACTTGTGAAACTGCCTTTTCAAAAGCTGGTAATCTAAATAATACCAGATCATACTTCTGAATATTTTTAATTAACTGTAAAGATTGATATTCATTTATCAAAGTATAATATATTATAAACGTTATGTAAATTTAATAATTTATTCTTACATCAAGCCAATTGTGCCTAACTTCACCTGAATTTAACATAACATTTCCTTCTAAACTAATGCCTGTATCATTGGCAAAAACAAGTGTTCTATTTTTGAGTACTTCCATTGGTTCAGGATGATGTTCAGCTAATGCCTTAAAAGCTAAGAGACATCCTCTATAATGAGTTATGTTCCATCCACAATCCCATATAATGTTTTTCAAACCTAATTCAGAGCATAATATCTTTTCTAACTTTTGTACTTCTTCTCTCATTGGTCTACATGCTTCTAACTTCACATGTACTTCATTAATATGTTTATCTAAATATGCCCTATAAAGTTATATTTTTTATTACTTTAACTACATAAATAAAAAGTTAATGTAGACTTACTTAAAAGTATCAGGTTCTGAATTAATTTTTCTTTTCATTAAAATAGAAGCATAAATAGGATCATCTTCTAATTCTGAGAAATCTATATCCTCTCCAGCTCCTCTTCTTTGCCAATACTTTGACTTATAATTTGTACTATCTGGTGGTTTTTGTTCTTCTATTTGATCTACAAATGTTGTTGGTAAATCACATGTTTTCAGAATAGAGAGTATAGTTTGTCTTAGATCCTTTTCTTTCAATTGAATCTGTACTAAAGTAAATTTTCCAGCCCTGAGTTCCTTTTCATTTTTTGAGCGTAAATAAAATGGTAAAGTGGTAGGCCTTATCGGTCTTTGTTGTTGTAAATTTTCTATGATAGAACTTAATTGTTTTAAGGAATTTTCATTTACTGTCTGAAACATTAAAATAATAAAAATGAGAAAAATTATATTTAATGTATTTAATATATTTTATAGTATTTAATGTATGTTTGGTATATCATTTTGCAGTTGTTAGAAATTGCAAGTTTTTACATAATATAAATCTATTTATACATATATTATTTGCATACATCAGTAATATATGCATTAATCATTGCGTTTCCTTTGTTCTATAAATAATCCTAACTATAATCAAAAACTACATTGTCGACGTATAAATTTAAATCGCTTACTTTCTTAATTTACTTTAATAAATTGTCTAAATTATTATAAATTAAAATATACTCACTCTTTGCGTGGGATATTGCCCAAAAAGATCAGGATGGACAGTAAAATAAAAAGGTCGTAATGCCGTGGATATTTCACCCGTACTCAAAGCTCTTACTGCATTTTTTCTGCAAAAACTACAAGAAAATGACCGTGAAATTGATTAAAGTGATTAAAAAATGATACGATTTAATCAAGCAAATATGTTTACCATTTTCCTAACACAGAATACATTTTTGCAGTTTCCTATGTCATCACACATCCATATCATGTAAAAGTTTACGAGCTGAAATACGATAAATATCGCATTTATTACCCATCAAATTTACTAAACGTATTACATTTACAAATAATAAATTGGTCACACATTAGCCGTAGAGTATAATTTTTCAGATATATAATCTACGTAAAATTTGCTGATATGCACTTCTCTAGATAACTATTCTTATACCTTGTCAGTATGCAAACTTGAATAACATTGCACTTGAATCTCTTCTTTTTATCTAATCAATGGTGGAATTGTGGGATCTGATACATATAGAATACAATATATTTAAATATATATGTGTATGATAAAAAATAAACCATGTGTATGATCAGTAAAAAATAAACCAGCGCATTATATTTGATTGGTTAAATTATTATTTGTTATGCACAATATAAAAATAAATTTTAATTAGTAAAACAAATAATAATAAATTTAGAATTTTGTAATTTATATATATTTTGTTTCTATGTGATAAATTGCATACTTTTAATAGTACGTCATTATACTGACACTTCACCTGTAATTTATTTGTGTATGTATTGTACAGATGTAAACAAGTAATAAAGAAAGGAGAACATTAGGATTAATTTAATATGACACAGTATTTGGTTTTTGTATCTGTGTTTAGTCACAGGTGGTCAAGAAAATGACATATATACATATGTACATATTTAAACTATTAAGTCTTTCAAGACTTTGAAACAATAATGTGCTAAAAACATTATCAATTGTTTCACAGACGTCGTTTATTAAACATGGTCTTCGAAAATTTTTACTTATATTAAATTTAATAATGTTTAAACAAATTTATATTAATTATCTGTCAAAATGTAAATAATTAATGTTTTAAATGTGTGCAAATTGTGAAGAAAAAACATTATTGCTGGTTTGTATATAATATCGTAAGTACAAAGTATAAATGTAATTCTATTCAATTAATTATCCATTAAATATACAATTTTGATAAAATTTATTTATATGTAATATATAATTTTGAAGAATTTAATAACAATTTTTGTATGCTTTTAGCTTCACTATGTCATATTCTATCAATAGAAGACCTTTGTTAGAAGGTATATCAGACAGTGAATTTGAAGACGATTTGGAAACAGAAGCCGATGATCCAAACATTTCTGTTCCAGATGAAAAACCATTTCTAAAACAATATGAACCTAGTGACAAGTAAAAATTATTTAAAATAATTTAGCTTATTATTATGAATATATATACATAGACATATATGAAATCTATATAATAGAAATTATTGTATTTTTCAGATATAATCTTGCATACATTGTTTTTTATGTACTTGGTATAAATACATTAATTCCATGGAGTTTTTTTATCACAGCTGATGATTATTGGATGTATAAATTTCGAGAAATACATAAAAATTCTACAAAAAATTTTAATTATAGTCATGTGGAAAATTTAGAAAAAAAAACTGATCTCCAAGCTAGTTTCACATCGTACATAAGTGTAGCAAGTGCACTACCAAATACATTTTTTTTAATTCTAAATGCATTTATTAGTAAAAGGTAAGTAAAATCTAATTTTAACTATGTAACAATAAGGAATTAATATTCAAATAACGAATAATATACAAATTAAAAGAAATTTTAAATTACATAAAAAATATTAAAATAACAGAATTTCCTTAAGAGTAAGAATGGTCGGCTCCCAATGTACAATATTATTATTTTTTATTTTAACAACAATATTTGTTAAAATAAATACAGACAAACGTAAGTTAAATAAATGAAAATATTTAACATAAAATTATTTATTTTACAGTTAATATAAAATATTAATTTTATTTTTAGGGCAAGAAACATTTTTAATAATTACTTTGACCACAGTGGCATGTGTTAATGGTATATCTTTAGAACTAAAGTACTATTGAATATTATAACAATTAAGTCATATAATATAATGATATTTGTTTTTATAGCTGCAAGTGCAATTTTTGGAGGAAGCTTAATGGGTATTGTTGGACGTTTCTCTCCAAAATATATAACTGCTATGTCAAGTGGACAAGCTCTTGGAGGAATTATTACTGCTACAGCAGAAATATGTTCCCTTTGGATTGGTGCTAGTCCTGTACTTTCAGGCCTGGTTTATTTTATAATTGGAGATGTTATATTATTTTTATCTTTAATTGCATATATAATTCTAGAAAAAGCAGTAAGTAATTTAGTATTCCAAATTACTCACTGCTATAATGATATTTGCTATACAGCTGTTTTATAAGTAGCTTATGATGATGATAGACAGATGCATGAGCAAATAATCTGTTGTAAATTGAAAACAAAACTTGAATGTAATATATATTAATATCCTTTGCTTTGTTGGTAGGCATTTTTTAAACATCATATGGTGGAAAAATTATCTGAAAATGTAGAAGCAGATTATTCAATAACTGGAGAAGTAACTTTTCCTCAAGGGACTACAATATCTTATACACGTATTATTAAAAGAATTTGGCATTATGGTATTAATGTATTTTTAGTATTTTGTATATCCTTTTCTGTATATCCAGCACTTACTGTGTTAGTGGAAAGTCAATGTAAAGGCAAAGGTTATGCGTGGAATGGTAAGCTTTATTGAATTTAATATAAAAAATTTTACAAAATTCTTATATTTTTTTATGTTTTTTAGATATATATTTTGTACCTGTGGTGACCTACCTTATTTTTAGTTGTGGTGATTACACTGGCAGAATATTATCAGGCATTTTTCAATGGGTGTGTATAAAAAATATTAGAACTCTAATTTTTTGTTATTATAATAATATTTAAATTTATATTTTAGCCAAAAAATAAACCGTGGCAAGTCGTGCTTTTAAGTCTATTGAGAGTCATCTTTATACCAGCTTTTATATTTTGTAATGCTCAGCCCCGACATCATCTTTCCGTTTATATTCATAGTGATCTTTATTATATTTTAATAACTATTGCATTTGCCATTAGTAATGGTTATCTATGTAATCTATCATTTATTTTAACTCCTGCGTAAGTTATTATACATACATATTCTTTCAATAAATTTTTATTAGTTTTGTACTAAAGATTTTTAAACAGGGTTGTAGATTCTCAAGAGAAAGAAATCGCATCTATTATGATAGGAGCTTTTCTTGGCATGGGATTGATATCAGGTTCTGTACTCAGTCTTTTCATGGTTAAGGCACTTTAATCATATAATTTGGACAAAAGGAATAATATAAATAAATATAAATAAACTTTTATCTCACTGCCCCCCATATTTAAAAAGAAATAGGACAATGTTGAATCAAATCAAATTTTATTTTATATTTTGTGACAAAATTTATCAATGTAATAAATAAAATTTATAAATATAATATTTGATACATTGTTGTAAATTATTTTTAAGGCATTTCTTTAAGTATTTAAATAATAAAATTTCATAAATATATGAAATTATGTAAAAATGGAAATAATTACATCAAATTACATATAATGGATCTAAAATATATAATAGCATGTAAAAACTTAACTAATTATAAGAAAATTTGTAATCAGATATATACTTAATGTATTTGTAAGAAATCAGAATGCAATAAATTATAATAAATCTTTTAATCTTTGTTATAAACTAAAACTGTAATAAAATAATTTGATTTTAAATAATAAGTATTAATAATAAAAAGATATAGTTAAATTCACTATTAATGTGTTATTAAATTCTACATAATATTATTATTATATATGTATATAATAATATTAATAATATCTATATTTTATGAATACTTGTAATTACGATTATATTGTATATAATCTGAAATATCTGTAATGTTTTTTATTTTATTTTTAATTTGATTTGTAAGCATTATATATATATATATATATATTAGAACTATAAAATAAGCTTTATTTACCGTTTACATTTAATTCACAAAAAAAAACCTGCTCACTTATTGGAGCATACATGTATCTCATGAAGGATATTGTTTGTCTTTACTTGTTAATGGGACAAAAACTACACCTGTAAGAGTCGTTTTCTTAATTTTTCCATCCCTTGTTTTGTCAACTTGTACTAATACTTGATCTGAGTTTCTTGGACCTACTGGTAATACTAAACGCCCACCAGGAGCTAATTGATCAATTAACTATATAAAAAGTATTTTAGTAAGTATAATAAATTTTTGTATAACATTAATTAAAGTTTTTTCTTACAGCTTGAGGCATTTCTTTAGCAGCAGCTCCCACATGAATAGCATCATATGGTGCTTTTTCTGGATAGCCTAATCGTCCATCTCCAACTAAAATATCATATATGAATATTAGAATATATAAATATAGAACATTACATACTTTTCTACAAAGTATACAAATCTATATTATTATATAGAAAATTTAAAAAATCATTACCAACTAATTGAACGCGTCCACTTTCAAGAAGTTCTGGGTTATCTTTTTGAATATTTTGCATAGCAAATGCTTTAAGTTCAGGAATATGTTCAACACCTATAGCTAATCCATTTGAGCCTAACATCATTGCCATACATGCTGTTAAATATCCAGAACCAGAACCAACATCTAATGCTCTAGCGCCATCATGTAATTTATCTTCAAGTATTTCCAAAGCATATGCATGCTGAATAATTTCAATTAATCAATATGATATATCATTGATATATTTTGTATATTATATTTTGATTCATAAATTCATAAGATATATACCATATGAGGAGCACTTATAGTTGCACCATAGCCAATATCCTGTGGAGAATCTATATATGCATAGCCAGAACGGGTATAATTTCCTCTATCTACAGAAGACATTGCTTCGTAAACTTTATCTGATTTAATTATTCTTGATGCTAAATTAAAAAGTATATATAAAATATATATGTATGTATGTAATATATGAAATGTATATGTATATAATATACATATTACATATATTATTTTGTAATATATATATTATACACAATATATATCTATAATACATTATTTATATATATATAAATTATATATAGGTATAATAGTATAGTTGCAAAATAATATTTATTTCACTTACATTTAAGATATTGTATAAGATCATTATTGCTTTTTGCATGAAATCTCCCAGACCAGGCCATTTCATATGCAAATTCAGAAAATAATAAACTTACAACTATGAAAATAAAACACGACAAATATATTTTATGATCGTAAATTGTGATTTAATAAAATATTCGACAAATTTTTGTTGCAAGAAATCACTTGTAAAATTTATTAGAATTACTAATGTAATTGAATGTATATAATAAATAAATAAAAAAAGAATAAATTTATTATGTCACATAATTATATATGTAAATACTTCAATAATATTAAATGATAGGTAAATTGAAGTCGGTTGATTCAATGTATTTTTTGTTGAAGATACAGACCAAATATTAATTTAAGTTTCATGTAATATAATCAATACGTTGATTTTAATAACTCTATCTTACAAACTTCAAACCAAACAAAACTGCATCACTGTAGTACATGTACAAAAATCAAGTACGTATGAGATAAACGTAATAGAAAGAATGAAGTGACATTGAATTGTGCAACACTACACCAAAGATTAGAGATGCATCTTCTTACTACGGTTATGTCACTTTCAATCTTACCGATATATATTCATTTTTATTGACATGCGATGTTACCGACTCTTGGTGTAAAATTATAGACGACATTACAGACGAGACATATGGATAGATATTGCCATTGGTATATGAATAAACATTGCCACAGCGAGGTATATGAATAGACATTACATACGATGTATATTTTTAGTTTTTGCTCAACATCTATTACCATTTTCGTGTCACATCCTATCGTACCGATTCAGGCAAGTTTTGTACCGCAGTACTGCTAGTGGTGAGAATTAAAATCAAAAAATATGGACAGTGTGGCCAGTCTGTTTCGAGAATTATTTATTGAATTGAACGTGGTGATACTTCATCAATGAAGGAATATAACGATTTAGGTGGAAATTGAGATGAAAAATTCATTATATATGTTTACATCTATTTAAAGAAAAAATTGATTGAAATATATATTTTTTTAACTAGATATGAATTAGATATAATTTTTTAACTAGATATGATTAGATAGTTTTTTACTTATTTTAGTGTGTAATTTCAGAGTTTGAGTGAATCCTGTAAACTTGATTTTATAAAAGCTTGGAAGCATCAAAGAAATATTCCCACAAATATTGTTTGGTATATATTTAGTTCCACAAATAAAGTTATATTATGTGGTGTAAATAACTTTTGCAGATCGTTCGTTTTTGAAATTTTGAAGTCATTTGTTAACCCATTTGCATCAAAGCGCGGAATAATCCGCTAGCCTGTGACTGCTTTTTGTTACCAGTCGCTAAATTAATAGATGTCATTTACTGCACCTACGATCGACCGCGCGCGGTGATACGGGCCAGTCGTCAGCTGAACGTCGCTGATGTCTGAAAATGGAACCCTAACTAGAGTCATGATGCAAATGGGTTAAGACGAATTTAATGACTTGCACACAAGGTCACTTGT
Source organism: Melipona bicolor (assembly GCA_030673865.1). Classification (NCBI taxonomy): domain Eukaryota; kingdom Metazoa; phylum Arthropoda; class Insecta; order Hymenoptera; family Apidae; genus Melipona; species Melipona bicolor. Next base: position 2,405,634 of record JAHYIQ010000005.1, read on the forward strand.
TCTTATAATTCGTTAAAAATTAATGAACTATTGTTTAAAGCTCAGTAAAATAGCGAAAACAAATCGTACACGTAGTTTTAAGGACTCAATTTAAAGGGAAGATTTTAATTTTGAAGATCATGATTGATCTGATCAGAAAACAGTTGTTCAATGATGGAAAAACTTCTCTTTGGCGAGATATTTGAATTTTTGCAATTTTCGAGAAGAAAAGTATTTTTATTTTTACACTTGCTGCGTGATGTAAAAATAAATATTTTTGAACGAAATAAACTCAGGATTGTTAAAGTGGAGACTCCACTCTTTAAAATAAAATCAAGTTAATTGTTTTACAAATTTTTTTCATGAAATTATAACAGTTTAAAGTATTGACAATTTTTTATCTAGTATATGAATATTTTCGTTCTTTTTTAAAAATGTCTTGTGAATTTTGTGTATTTGTATTAACCAGAATTTTTTATTTTTTATTCCAAATTATCATTTTGCGCAAAATGCACGATTACAGCGCCCCAACGGTGAAATAGGCAATACATTTCCTACGATTCTCGAACCCGATATTTCTCACGATCGATTTTTAAGCGGCAAAAATGGCAGAAGGAAGTACACCTCGTCTGTAAAGAACGAAGTATTATCCAGAAAAATCACCCAGAAAGAAGTATCATCCAGAAGTTTTGAGGTAAAAATTTAAATCAATAGTTGTTAGATTTGCATTTGTATTGTGAATTTTTAAGATAAAACATATATTTTTAGCTTCAGCTCAAAATAAGATTTAACCAAATAATTATTACATATAATTTTCAACAATTAAAGAAATAATAGCATATAAACAGAATATACTATGCTAAAAGTTATTTACAATTTTATACCAAAATTTAATTTCAATTCTAACTTCTACAGTATAAATACTGTAATCTTGTAATTGACTAATTTCTTACACACACACACACACACACACATTTTATTATATGCTTTTACACACACACTTTTATTATAACATTTTCTTCTTATCTGTTGATTCTTTAATTTCATATTGCGTAATTTTTAACAATTCTTATATTAAATTGAACAATAATTTATTAAGAATGTACGTATTTAATAGTTAAAATAATAATTTTACTAATGTAATAGAAGTTTTCATTTCTCAAACAAAACAAGGCGTAGAAGGCCTTGAAGCTCGAAATCGGAGGTTCAAACAACATAAACGTTGTTTGTTTACGTGTATGTGTAAGGCTCTTAATATTGCACTTGTTTATTCGCGTGACTCCCTTTCGACTTTTTGTAACCACTTTGTCAACACAAGTCGCGACAAGTCATTCAGCTACTGAATTTTAAGACAATAACATGCATTACGTCGCATTAGGTTCGTAACTTGTTCTAACCTATCGGTGGCCTCGACACTCTTTTACTTCCACTTATATTTGATTAATAATATCATTTAATTAACACGCGTATGTTTGATGATTTATTGAGTATTAAGGTAATGAAATCGAGTAAGATTTTTTTGTGCTGATTTTTCGTTGATCATCAATTTTACTCTTACGATCACCGGTATTTTGTCTCGTACGCTTTTTTGATACAATTTGAAGTTGATTATCATTTCATTTTTACATATTTGTCTTCATTTGACATATTTGTCCTAATTTTTGGTTTCTTTTTGTGCAGATAAATCGCAAAATTAGAATAGACGCCACGATCATTAATGAACAATCTGATGAACTTTCATGGAAAGTTGGTAACATTTTATTCATTCTAGATAATATGTGCTACATATATATGAAATACATTTCACAATATGTAATTTCGTAATTATATGAGATACAAGGTTGAAAATGAAAAAGATTAAATCAATTAATATTTTATTTCGAATATGGAGATTGTTCGCGAGAGTTCCACCTTTTCCGCCTCCGACCCCCTCTACTTAATGTGCGCTAACAAAGATTGTAGTTACTTGGTATATACTTTCAAATGGATATATATTTTTGTATTAGATTATTAAATTTAACGTTTTCGTACTTTACTATATTATACTGTGCTACAATATTTTTCGAACTCTGACACGCAATTAAATAATTCAGAGCAAGATTTTGTACACGTGTATGATTTTTTAAATACATTTAACCATAAAATTTTGATTGTGCAAACATTTTCGAATATATATAACGACGTTATATATTACTAATATGCATCCTTCACTTTAATAACGAACATTCAGAATATAATTTCTACAAATGTTGAGAAATATTTTATAATTTCCAACTAATATCTTTAATACTCAAGTTTATAATCATTTTCTAGAAAAATAGCAATATTTTCTAAATAAACATACTCTTTGCCCTCCCCCTTCTAATCAATTTTATTTTCAGGAAATTTTTATAACCGCGCGCAATGCGGTCGGTAGAGTCAGTTTGTTGCGCGATATTTTAATATTTTTCTGAGCATAATGGCTTTCATTAAATAAAATTAGATTATTAATTCATTTAAATTATAATTCGCGAAGTTAAAGACAGTGAGTCCGCTGATTGTTGTGTTGATAGTTTTTTATTTTTCTTTTTTTATACTTTTTCCGTTTTCGGTATATTAGAATTAGTGTCCAAGAGGATAAGACCTCTTCAGGAGATCAAGATTGTAAGTAATTTTATACATTTTACTTTATTTATTCAATTTTTCAAATTTAACAACAAAGTATAATGTTTGACGTTTTATTACAGGCTCTTCACAATATTAACTTTTTGATTTTGGTGGCTCCAAAACTAAGAATGTAAGAATCTTTCGTTATCTCGAACCTAAGATTCTGCTTTGCCTTTAAATACAAATTCTAATGTTTTATGTTTTGTTACAGATTCTCTATGATCTCCAATTCCCCTTACATTCTGAGAATCTTACGATACTTCAAAAACTAAGAATGTACTTTAGCACTTATTGTACTTGAATTAATTCTATTCTCTACAGTTCTCTTACCATTGAAGTCTAACGTAAAATTATAACTATAAAAGAAAAACATTTCAAATTATTAAAGTTCCAATTTTTATCATTATTAAAATTTAAATTTTCATAAACAACACGGTGTCTTTATGCTTTTCAAGAAATTTTTCACGGCGTTCACCACCATGGGATTCTTCGTGATATCTGCTTGATGAGGATCTTCACGACGACTTTTCTTGGTCATCAGACTAGTATCATCAGTGCAGATGATATTATTCTTCGTGGTGAGTCAAATGCATTTGTTCCTCTGGTCACTCAATCATGTCGTAAGACGAAAGGTCTGAATCGGCACGGGTGACTGGTTATATACGTAAACTGTTTAATGAGCATAGTGACCACGGGTGTTTTTTGTACTCGTGAGTAGTAATTTTTTTTCAGATTTTTTATGTATTAAATCAGGATAGTTTTTCTTGCACATCGCGATTCTAACAATTAGAATATATACATTTATAGTACTTATAAAATCAAAATATATTTAATATAAATGTTTACAAAAATAAAATATCTATATGAATAGATAAATTATAAATAATTATTATTAAAAAGATTTCATTTCAGCATTTCATACTAAAGAAGACAGACACTCTCCGACTTTGTTGCTATGAAAAGTGCAGTTATTACTTATTGATACCGATGATATATTTTATTATAGTTTTTAATTAATAATTGTTATAATAATTAATAAATTGTTATAATAATTTGCAATTTCATCTTCCTTTTTATAATAGTACTGAATGATTTAATTAACTGAGTTTTATAATAATTAATTCCAGTAGAATTTGAAATATAATAGATTAGAATTTTTCCCGCAGAAAAATGTATGAAATTTTATGTGCAAGAAAATACTTCGCGACAGGCAGATTTTTGAATCAAAGCAACAAGTTTGAACACTGCTTTCACATTTTCGAAAATGTGCTTCGATAAAGAAGTCTCCTGAGATTATTTCTATTAATATTTAATTGTTTGATTTTGGTTATTTGAGTCAATTTTTGGATTTTATACTATCTTTTTTAATAAATTCAATTCTTATTCTTTGTTTTTATTCTTTTACAATTTCAATAATTTCTGAAAGACTAGAGTCATTATAAAGAGTAGAGTTTGAAATAAAGTAAGGTAGTCCATTAGATACAAGTTACATAAACTAATATTTATTTAGTTCAGGATTTTCAGGTTTAACTTTTTCCGTGTTCATTGTCAGGATCTCACTTACGTGCCCAGGTGCTACTTGAGTGGATGATAGACATTGGAGGACACGATGACCATAATTTGTAATTTTATAAAAAATTTTTCAGCGACTGACAATGTGTTAGCGTATCGTGTGCGACGTATTTTCCGCACGTGTGTGTGGTTAGGATGTGGAATTGCGTCGTTTCTATTGTTCCATTCATTATAAGTTGAAATATTTATACACTTGAATTTGAAATATGAATTTATTATAATACCTATTAAATACACTATAATTATATAATTATATATTATTAATTATGCTATCAATAATAATAATGATTCCAAATCAACTTGTACTTGTAATTTCTACAGAAGTTATATATATTTTTTCTCAGTCATTAATATCTCACATATAGCTGTATAAATATAAACGTGTTTTAATTACGTTTTACGCAATGGTCGCTAGCCATTGTCAGTTCATTTCAGGAAAATGGTACGTAAATTAGAGTGTGAAAGTTGTGTGTAAAGCTTGGGTGTCGGAGATGTCCCGGGACGTCCTCTTTAGTTTAGGTCTGTGGCCGAGTAGTATGTGTGAGAACCGTGGAGTGAGTATGTTGGTGTGCCTGTTTTGCCATTTTTTAAATATAGGGTGACTGATTAGGATAGGTAGCATACTTTCTGGTGTGAATGTGTTCAATTATAAGTAGGTAGGGCCGGGCAGGTTGGCACAGTCTCTGGTCGCGTGTCACTCTTTCGCGTGTCCAACCTGTTTCAGGAAATCTAATTTGAAAAATCGACAGTGAAATTGGTACAAATGGAGCATGCCACTTGTTTCTGGCTTTACTCTTCGATTTTTCGAATTTAGTATCGCGATCGCGGTGTTGCGAGAAATTTATTACGGTTTATATTAGAGTTGCGGAAAAATGATAATCGTGTTTGCTTTAGAGTTGCGAATTTCATTATCGCGGTTGTCTGTAGCAGTTTTGATTGTGAATTTTTGAAGTTGTCTTAGAGTTATACATAAAATTTATATTTGCTTCCTATTGTTTTAAATTAGATTATAGTCATTGCTTTTAATTAATTTTAGAGTGTTGAAATATTTGAAGTAGTTTTTTGTTCATACAGCAGCTTTTATATTGTTCATAACAATTTATATTGAATTTATATCGAATGGTTTTAGAGTTATTGTTGCGACATTATTTTATCGTTATTTCCAGTTTCTTTTACACTTAGTGTTGATATTGTTCCATTTCGATTCCCAATTATTTTTCCTCTTGTCAGTGTTGCGATAATGAGTAATCGCATTTCTTGAAGTAGTATTGCGTTCATAAAATGCCCAGATTCTTCCACTGGATTCCAGTGGAAAGTTGTTCCTGTTCCTGGATCACATGATACAAGAGCTGTCCGGAGATGGTTATTCACCAGCAACCTCTAGCATGGTTGTACTTGACGCGTCGCAAATATTGTGTATTGTATTTCTGAAGATGCATAGATTAATAGCGTTGCGTATTTTAGCTATATGACGAAGCACTTTTTGCGTTTGATTTTGAAGATTTCCTGTTTCAGAATTAGTACTAGTGAATTAGTGTTGCGAAACAAAATACGGTTTGTTGCTCGGATTCATGTCGAATGTCGATTTGATAATAGCCCTTCTGGTTATTGTATTAAGTAAGAAATGTTCTTTTAGTAGACCTTCTGGCTACTGCATCGCGATTACTTTTTCAGTGGTCCTTCTGACTATTGTTTTAGATTTTTTCATTAGTAGCCTTTCTGGTTACTGTGTTAGGATTTCTTTTTCAGCATCCCTGTGGTTATTACTGCTAAAAAATATATATTTTTTATTAACTATAACTTTGTCAAATTTTATTATAAATATAATAAATTCACATCTATGAAAGTATAACTGATTTTATATGTCATATGTATATATGAAGTAAAGTGATAAAAATATTGCAACAATTAAATATTTAAAAATTTCAATGAAAATTTAAAACTCTTTTTACAAAATAATTACTAATTGCATTATTATATAGCTAAACAATTAATTATATAACTGATGTAATTAATTATATGGCAATTAATACGAGCTGAGTGACTGCGATTTTGATTAGACGTTTGTATAGGTGTATAACATTAGATTAATGAAAAATAAATAATGTAGTTTTGACATATGGGTAACTAATTTGTAAGCATATGGAAAATATTTCATCTGAATTTGTATATTTTTCGTATAAAAATATTTTAGAAAGTTTAGGATTAATTATTTCTTCTACAGTGATTATATCTGTAAATTAAAGGGTTGTTTTTCTCTCTTTTATTTTTCTCATATTATATCGAAGTTTTGATAAAATTTATTTGAGCTGATAAGTTCTTTAATATTTTATTAATAGCATTTAGAATTTTAATTTGCATCAAAAAAGTATCGTAATACCGTAAAACGTGGATAAAATTCTTGTATATAACTGTGATATATAGTTTCGGTATTAAAAATTTGACAATTTGTAATGGGTTCCATCCCAGTGCCATCACAATGAACTAGTGGAAAGAAAGACAGTAGAGCATCTGTCAAGGTACGGAAAATTCAGTTATAAAGAAAAGAATACAACTGGGAAGCAACCGCTTAATTCACAAAAAGACTTGGCAACCGTGGAAACTGTGCAGGCATGGTTCCCCGATAATAAAGGAAGTTGCGAGTGTACACGGTGGATAGCGTTATTACACTGGTGCTATCAAATTCCCGGTTATAACTGGACCTGCATAGACCTGCTGAGACCGGCCTAACACTGGTGATCCCTTCTCCCCGTAGCCCCTGCTGGACAATGTTTCACCCGTAATATTGCGCTTACGCATTCAAGACTATTCGGACTATCTACTCATCCAACATCCACATGCGTGACTTTTCGCAGTGATTTAATACAACACCGCCGGGAATAGGCATTTGCCCAAGCACGGCAGAGCAGGAGCAAGATTTTTTGCATTCCATTCAAACGCACACAAGAGAAGACAATGCTAAATGAAACAAAGCAGATATTGACAATGCAAGACTACCACAAGCTATTGTAAAATTTCCGATCGAGAGAAACGCATATCGGTAATCGAACTAAAAATAATTGCGAGTTCTGGGATATCGTTTGACGGTGGTGATCGATGAAACGAAGCGCGAAGGATTCTGCAACGATGCACAAGTCGGTCTATGAATACAACGGACGATATGTACGTTTATTGCGAATTTTGTCCAAGATAGGCTTGCTTGCGTTGAAGAACTCGATGCTTTTGAAGTTTAGCTTGATATCCTTGCTAATGTTTTTCTCGATCACCTTGTTGTGAAATTCCTCCAAAGCGTTCGCCAACGAAAGAGATGTGCCATTATCGCGTAGCGTTCAGTCGTAAAGTCCGTCTCCAGCATCGTGATGTCGGTTTTAAACAGAAGAGTTTGTACGTTTCTTTTTTTTAAGCACGAAAAACAATCGCACTGCGAAAAGAGGATACAGCGGTGATAAAAAATACAGTAGTGGCCTCGTAACTATCCAATAGTTGGGACCGAAACTGGTCAGTTAAGAGGAATGATTTATTCCAAGAATTGGCATCGTCAATTGTTTCACCGATACCAGGCACCAATATAGGTATCATATATGTAGAGATATAATATAAATAATGTTTATTTAATAAAAGTAATGATAATAGGACAACAAATAATTAAACAAGATAAATAACATTCAAACAATACGAATTAACAACTCAAATAAACTCTTTTAACAACTGACGCTTTAAACAGTTCTCTCTCAACGCTCTCTCATGACTCTCATGACTCGGTTTTTCAACTCACTCGACTCTGTTCTTTTCAAAAAGAAAAGCGCTCCATGCCTGTTATGCTTCTCACATCATATTCATATTTTATCGTATTTCTATGATCAACAAACAGGCTATCTGTTATATTTAAACATAACTAAAATTATAACTGCAGATTAATTATAATAACCAATACATATATATCGCTTGTTTTGTATGTGCGAGTGTTATGTTTCACGCGGCCGCACGGTAAGGTAACGTAGAGTGGGGACAGCGGGGATAAGCGATGGTCAGTTACAAGATCCTAAGTGTGACTACTGTATTTTAAAAACATTTAGCATCGTGACGAAGCATGTCTCAAATATTACTTGATCAAGCGACCTTCGATGTTGTAAGTTACAACTATTTGAAGCGTTTAATATGAATAATTAGAATCAAATTTGCGCGATTTGTTCGAGGCATGCAAATCTGTCTCGCGAGACTAAAAGAATTAAAAATGATGCCAACGCGATACTTTGACAAGATTTAGGACTCACCGAGTTTGAGTTTCATCGCGTTCTTTTCGCATTTGATTGTCAATTGCTCGTGCAGTCCGCTCTTCGCGCAAAATCGCGTTTAAAAGGAAGTTAATTGGTAATTATGGACGGGATATTGAAAATTCAATCCTGATTCTTCAGACACGATTTAAGTCTCTCGCGTTACTTGGTAATCAAACATGATGCAAGTATCGTTCGAGATGTCACTCGCATAAAGCGAGACAGATATTGCGACTCTGGAAATATTTTCGCGAAGCTGGTCGATACGGAAGAGAATTTCATCTGAAACATGTAACCTCGCCTTGACGTTTTGCGGAATTACAGAAGTTATTTCGTCATTGAGGTCTTGAAGAGATTGCTAAAAGAAAAGCGAAATTACGCGATCGACCTACCTGTTTCGAGCACGTTCTCAAGTTTGGTCTTGTTGTTGACGGCATGTGCTCAAACAATCTTGGAAGAGATTACCGTTAATTTGGGGAAAGATAGTGACCGCATCCACGGAGACGTTATTTGCGCAAATGGTAATTTCTGGAACAGGTCATGTCTCACTCAGTATAAGTATAATAAACTGTTGTAAATTTAGGTTACAAAACTTCACAGGGATGTGAAACTTTGCGTATGCAGTGTATAATAAAAACTAAGTAAAAAAGGAAGAAATGCAATGATAAACTATGACAACGATGTCAAATGCTCTTGGCGACTCTCGACTAAAGAAACCCAGAAAGTAAAAGAAAGCCCTTATTGGCACTATCCTTTACTCCTCCGTAAAACACCAGCCCAGAAAAACGTATAAACAAAGACGCATCAGCCGTCGATGCTCGGCACATCTGACATCATTGCGTTGCGTTCCAACATAAACACATATGGCCAACTTAGGTCTTTCTAATGTACATATATCTTATCTATTATAGACATAAACTTTTTAAAATTTACATTAAATATAAGGCTCCACAAAGGCACTTCTTTCTGCTATCTGTCAGTTAATAAAATTGCCAGGCAAAGCATCACTTTTATACGAAAAATTTTTTATATATAAAAATAAAAAAAAAAATTTATCAATGGACAGGGCAATAGTAAAATTCAAAGGAAGAATTAGCTTATAATCCACAGAAATTAACGAAGTGGAGCATTTGAATTTATAGAATTTACAGAAAAATTCATCAGACTTGACTTTCCAGTAAATTCAAAAATTGTTGTACAGCTTTATCAAAACTTATTACAGTCAAACCCTGAAGTTTGATATCATATCTACACTGATTGGTATTTCACAAGTGTACCAAGCATACTAGCAGATTCATTATTACAAATGAAATGTTACTTGATCGAAATTATACAGACCAATAGAAAGTATATTTCAAATGAAATAAATATATAAAGTTTACGGAAAATACAATCGTTATTTACAGAAGTAGCTACACATTATTGCTGGCTTGGAAGGATAAATGTGTTGCTAAATTGCTAAGTGCTAAATACCTGTGAAAGTAAGTCAACACAACACATCAGAAGAAGAACACGTGGAGGAGAAATAAGAAATATAACGAAGACGAATGCGGTAATAAATTACAATAATAAATACATGGGAATAGATAAAAGAGACCACTATTGCAAGCCACTTCGTGCGACAGTTCCAAAAATGCACCAATATTTTTTTTAGTCCATAGCGACACTAGGCCGCCAGAAAGTCTCGTCTCGACTTTTAAACCAATATTCGCCGAGGTCGCTGCGAATTCTTAGCAAACCAATGGAGATGGTAAGAGAATCTGGAGAGTTTTTGTGGAAGAGGTTGGATGATGGAGAATCTCGCTTTACTTCGCTTATTGTGCCTCAAAAAATCGATAATCACATTCATTCGTCGTTACCTTATAGAGGTTATCACGACGAATCATACAATGCGTATAGTGGCATCGATACGTGGACTGTCACAGGTGAAAACGATTGAAGACTGTAGGGAACGAGCAAGTTAGATCACCATTTTTCGCTTTATTCTCTATCGACACCTTTGCTCGCCGAATGTTACCTAGTTTAGCATGTGCAAGCAATCTCGTGCGCAGCGTATTTCTTCCAACCAGTTACTAACGATCAGCGATTATCATAAAATTTTATGAACGTTCATAGAGCTTGTAGACAGCGGTGTCGAGTCTCGTAGCGACAATTGTTTGCAATAACGATATTAAAACTGCCGTTAGCCGTTCGAAAAATGCGCATGTTAGCATTCTATTACATAACGATAATTTTATTAATTGGCAATTCTTTCTTCATTGGAAAGTAGATTATGCTGGATCAATTGCCGACGCGAGCATCGTCGTCTTAAGCTATAACAACGGAGGGAAAACGTGACTATACGCAAAGCGATGATTAATACTGACGATTATTCATTATACATAGTTAACATTTGTACATAAAAACTCGATTTGAGTAGCCGGCCGCCTCAAAAAGACCTAACCTGAACCTTTCTTAAACCTAACTATTTCACCTAGTAACTAATTTAATGAATTAGATTCAGGTTAAAACTCTAATCGAGTTTTTAAGTACACCCGTTATACGCGTCCATTGCCGGCCGCTTCGATGTATTTATAGAAACCATAAACAATCGGCGACTCAACGCTTACACACACGCTGCCACGAACGCGTAGGTATAAGCAAAGTTTATTGTAGTAGTAGCAATAGTTTTTCGCAAATATCTCAAAAACTAAAGCCGAGCGGCGGTTATATGTATAGGAAAAAGTTGTTCAAAATGTTGATTTCTACATATTTAAAAAGCGTCGAAATCGGTGAGTCCTCCTCTTTTCTAAATAAATAAATAATTATCTCTGTCAGAGTCTCACTGATTTCTCGTGATATTCTTTATTGTGGTATGTATCCATTTTAAAGTGAAACTACCGTGAGTTGCTCTCGAGAGTATTTCTCATAAATGAATACTGAGATTGATTATTTCAGAGAATCGTTATGATTCTCTGTGCCTGAGAGCAGTCGCATTGTCGCCTGCTCTAAAATAGCGTAACATCATTATTTGGAGAACTGCTTTCAAAATACGAAAGAATTTTTTATGAAGAGAATTGATTATGAGCGTAAAGAAAAGTCAAAGGATTGTTCAAATTAACTGTTTCATTCCGAAAATATACAAGGTGTCCCATGATTAATGGCACAACCAAGTAAAAAATGATTCTATGTGAAAAAGTAAATGGAAAAGAAAGAATAAAATTTTTAATGCTTTTGTTGAGTCGTGCTCCGCTTGAGAGTGGGAAGAATTTGTGATGTCTGTGCTTGAAATTAATGTCGTAAAAATGGGTTGATACTCGAAGTTTTAGATTAGAAGCGATCTGACGATTCTGTTCAACTGAATTATTGTCGACACTTGTTAATTTTTTGACACGCTGTATTTTTCTGTAACCGATTCGAATTTGTAACACACACTCCACAGGTTGATAATTGACAAATTAGGCCAATCAATTTAAAATATGAGTCGTTCGATTGCCATGACTTCGATGAATTAACGTAATGTCATTTTGAACATCTTTTAGAACGATCAATGTCAACCGTTCTTGGAGGACATTAAACATAACAGGCCCGCGTTCATTTACCGGGAATGATAACAAAAAGCAATAACTGTGATCGAACGTGGCAGTCGTTAGCACTTCTTGTCAGCAAGAAAAACGACCCTTAGTCATAAACTTCTAAATTGATACAATAACTTCTTCATGCTAATAAAAAATCTAACGTCTTCGGTGTAGAATGTTTCTATGTGTATATTCGAGAATATCGTTACTGCCGATGCGAGAACATTTCACAATGATCCGAAAACAGTCGTCGATTGAAGCCAAAACTTCAACAGCTTTGTGTCTGAGAAAATTAAATTTAAGAATTTATCAATTAGAACCTCAATTCAGCTAATTCTAGACTGGTCAGGAACAAATAATTCGACTATAAAAATAAATCAAAATAATTATGACTTGAAAAATTATCGAGTCCGATTTTCTGAAAAACGAAGTCTTGAATGAAAAAATTCTATTCTTTTTTTCAACTTATTTTTTTACGTAGAATCATCTGTTACAAGATTGTACCATCAATTAGAAAATATTCTGTATATATTCTCGAAAAATAGATATTTATATATAAAGGATGAGAGTCAAAAGTGAATATAAGACGTTCCACTTATCTTTAATTATCTCAAAAATTTTGTTAACAAAAATTATTTCGTACAAAGAGAGTTACAATATGGCAATAATTAATTTTTGTAAGCAATCACGTTTGCTACAAGTACCGGAGCAAAAAGATTAATTGTTTTATGTGACGCATGTCAACTATAAAAATTGCAAACAAGAAAAAGAACAGAATATTAAATGAAATTGGAGCCGCATTTGATGCAAATTCAGCAAATCCATGCTTGACCTACCAATTTTTTTTTCTTTGTTTTTTATTACTTTGTTTTTATTACTTTTTGTTTTTTGGAATATTGTAAGCAATAATCGAAGCTTTAAGTTTTTGCACATCTATAATCACAGCTTCACTTAAGACACTGTAGATCAATTAACACTATTAATATTGTCTACATGTAAAGTAGGCAATAACATTTATAGTCAGGTTGACCTACCATTTAATTGGTTGTACACTATTTACGTTGAGAGCATTTCTGATATTTCTATTGCTATTACTACTATTATTTTCTTATATCATCTCGAATATATTACATTCCCACGAATTAATATATTTCTCATTCATCATTTGTCCAACTTAATTTGTCTTTTGATATCAAATTAACACAATGATTAAAAAAAAATACCTATAATAAAAAGACAAATAGTTGCTATTTTTTGCACAGAGTCCTGGATCCACGTCGTAACGAATCATGTTATGAAAACCTCGTATTGATACAACGAGCTCCCTTTAATAACGCACGAACTAAGGAGAGATTCGCGGTGAAAACCACCGGAAGCAACTGCATGTAGAATTACTCAATTAACCAACGCAGTAATTTCACTTTGACCGGCATGTAGAAATAAATCGCTGATGGAACGTGGCGGGTTTACTTTTGTAAATTGGCACAAAACGCGACGACAGTCGACTCTTCTTTTTTTCCTTCTTTTTTCTACCGAGGGGGGTGAAGATCGATTACCGTCGAATTTAGATATTCTTCCGTGGCGAATCAGTGTTTTCATCTGAGGCATATTTTCAACTAGGGCTGTTCTGATTTTTTTTTAACGAATATTATAAATATATATTATATATAATATAAATAATATTTATTTTAATAATCAGTGGTCTTATAAAATTCTTCCTCTTTTATTTTTATTGTTATCTATCTAAGAAACACCGACTAGTTTACATTTCTACATCGTATTTTCATTTATTTTTTGCTTATGTATTTTCTTTACTCCTACTGATATTTGATGATATTTTTATTAAATTTTTGTATCATTAGATAACTTCCGACGCATCGTAAACAAAGAGAAAAGTAAAATAAATCTTTTAATAATAATTTCAGATACATATAGTAGATATTTTTCAAATATCTTAATATTTGAATGTTATGTTAGCAAAATAGAATATTTGCTAGTAACAGATATGTTTCCAGTTATTATATTTCATTCTGATAATATAATTTTCGATTAATAAAATATTTGAAAAATAAAGATTCACAAAGGAGACTATTGTATTACATTTAAAGTTATGTTAACTGGAAAAAATAAAACAAAGTAAGATTTAAACATTCACGTACTCTCTTTCAATGAGAATGTTATAAATATAGTACATATTCAATTACATATTGAACATGGGTTAAAGCCAGAAGTAGAGGCTAGGGATGCGTCCCTTAGACCTGGCCCTACAGCCAAGGCCAACAAACACATAAATGTAATGTAAAAGGGACGCATCCCTGGGCAATACCGCCAAGCCCAAGGTAATTACAAATATTGCTTTATATGCTTTATTTGCTATATACATGGAACTGATCTGCCCGACGCTGCCTCTTGGTCTTAACGTGTCACCTTCTCGATCATATGACCGCAAAGGAGACAATGAAGTCAACAGTATAAAAAGGGCCAACACGGTTGGAACAGCGTTCTTTCGACAAGTAAAGTCAAGCTTTCCAGTTGAAAGTGTGCTTCTCGTGCCACCATCTTGTGAGTGCATCACTCGCATAATTACAAATTCGACAGTCAATCAATTTCTCACAGTAGTGGGTGGTCCTTCAAGCCAAATTATATATATGCAGACAACGGGATTAACAACAGTCGAGACTGTCTTTAACATGGGTATTTTTTTGAATATCCTGAGAAATTGTCATTAAAATGATATAAATTCATATAAAATCCTTATTCATTTTTTGAATTTAATTTGTTCATTAGTGTTAGATTGTTGCAATATTAAAAGATTAACCTCTATTACGAAAAGGTAAACAATTAAATTTATAGATTTTTTATTAGTAATAAGTAAATTTCTATCCAATTGCGTATGAGATTCACGCAAATTCTACTCTCGTGTATAAATGTTCAATTTTGTGAATAGTGATCTTATCTTCTCTAGTTTCATCTAAAGTGATGCATAGATGCGTCAATATATAAGGAAAATACAAAAAGGAGAAGTTAATTGGAGAAAACCCTGATTATTCTTATGCAGACCTGGGCAAAATTTATTTCGAGTAATAACTTATAAATAAATTTTTGAAATAATGTTCTTTGGTATTTGGCAAATAATGGATTTCAATTAACGGCTCATTTGGTCAATTAAAGGAATTTGAAACTATGGAAATAATTAGGAAAATAACAAATTGAAGAATTATTTGAGAGAATAATATTTATTTGATAATTGAAAATTTGTCCTTAAAATAACATTTAAAATAAATATCAATGAAATCAAAATACTCAAATGAAAAAAAAAAAATCAATGAAAATCAAAATAATTTCTTAGTGTTATCACGGCAGAAATTTGTCCTTTTAATAGAGCTCGTTCCTCAAACATTTGGTCTGTTAATGAACAAAATTTGGGAACATCTGTTAAAGTTGCAAATGAGAGTAATCTTTCTACTGATGACGAAGACGAGAGAAGAGTATTATATTTTACAAATATTTGTTTTATTAATGTATGGTCATATCCGACGGCGCTGGTAAGGAGACGTGGATTTCTAATTCCCTATTCCTGCTTAGATGGTAGCATTTCGTTCCATTAATACGAGATTCATTGTAATTCGGCAACTAGCATTGTAAGAACTTCGTTAGAAGTAGTTATATATGCTCAGTTATCGCTAAGAGTTGTCTCTGGGCACTTTTAAGTTTCCTACTATGGTGTGGGTTCAGTCTGTCTGACCATCTCGTTGCTGCGTAGCAGTCCTCTATCTGGAGGACTAGACCTATGTAAATTCTCCTAATTATCTTTGTGTTCAGCCTTTAGTGTTCTCTTTACAAAACCTCCAAACACATTTATAGTTTTCTCTGTAATATAATTTATATGCAATGATATATTTAATCTAGTTCCGAAGTACACGCCCGAATCGTTGGATTCATTTTTAAGGAGGTTTTTCCTATCTTAACTATAGGCGGTCTTCTTATGTCCAGGAAGCCTTTGAGTAAACACATTTCTGACTTTTTTTGTTGATAACAGCTGTTATCCTGCTCCAGCTTTTGTTTGTACATTTCATTAGAGTTTGTGTGACTTTGTTGGCTTTTACTTTTATGTCCAGGAGTCTGTGTCTAGCATCAAACATCTTGTTCCTGAGCGCAGTCAGAGAGTGATTCCACTACGGCACCGATCTACTGAAGATGTGTTTTTTGGAGATTTCCAATATAATTTTCTCGATTTTTTTAGATAAAAGTTAGGCGTCAGGTTCATTATTGTCGTTTTATGCTATGGTTTGTGGTAACAACATACGCAAGTATGTTCTATATGCATTCCAGTCCGCTCTCTTTGTATTATATCTATTGTTTGCCTCTCTCCGGATAGTTTGTGCTGTTTTATCTATTTCAAAAGTGCTGTGATCGTTAATGGTTTGATGGACAATCTAATTCCACACTTTTCTGGCTACTGCGTTCATGGCGAGTGTTACATCTATGTTCGACCATGAATAAAGGTGGATTTCGGGTCTATTTATTAATGTTAACCTGTGGAGTTTGCATTCGCATCCAGACATTATAGAAATATTATTTCGTTCCATCCGATGTAGACTCTGTCCTGCTTAAGTAGTGTTTCCCTGATGCTTGACATAACCTCGAGTACTCAGTTGACGGTTTTAGCATTTCTATTTCCAATTTTGTGTGAGAGCCTCACCTCTCCTTGGAACCTATCTTTCTGCGTGCCTTCCAAGTTCTGTTGTCTCAATGGCGATAAAAAAGTGATTGGTGTAAAACCGTTGGAAAAACTAATCGAAGGAGAGACAAATTATGGAGAAAAACAGAAAAACTGGGACGAGTGGGACGATAATAATTATGCAGCTAGGACCATTATGTTTAATACAATGAGTAAGGCTCAATTACTAAAGTATAATAGCGTAAAGAATGCCGATAAATTATGGTCAAAAATCAAGCAAGATATGACTGCCGAAACGGAACAATTAAAAGCAAGATCACTTAACAAACTTTTGAATATCAAGATAGCGAAGGATGAAACGCTTTTATAAACAGAGTAGAAGCCTTAAAAAACCAATTCCACAACTAGGAAGAGACGTTGAACTAAAAATGTATATATTACGAAGACTTCGAACAGAATATGATCCTAACGTGAGAGTACTCGAATTACAGAGGAATATATCAGTAAATGATATAAGATTCGCGTTAAAACAGGAGGAACTTAGAAGAGCAAAGAGAAAGACGAGCAGAGAATACGAAGCAGTGAGGAAAGTAAAAGAGGGAGCTAGAACTGATGGTAATTGTTACAACTGTGGCATCAAAGGGCACTTGACAGCTGAATGTAACCAAAACAAAAAATGCTTCAATTGTCAGGGATTTAACCACATTACGGCTAATTGCCGTGAACGAAACAGAAGAGGACCAGGAGGAAATCTTCAGGGCGAATATCGCGAGCGAAATGCGAGACAACATCGTGGAAGGGACGAATCCACGTTGAACACGCGTGAAGAAACGGTACTGAGAGTAAGCGAAATTTCAAAAAAAAAGACAAATTGCGTGAGATGGATGAGAATAATATGCATGTATGTGAGAGTTTATTTATATAATTACCGTCTATGGCTGTTAGATTCTGGGTCTACGAATTACATGACATGATGAATTAATATGTGATGATTTTATTCAAGAAGAAAGGCGAATTAGTATGGCAGACAAGGAGGGAAAGGTATTAATCTCGAAGGGAAATTGGTAATATTGTTGTGAAACAAGCTTCTAGTAATAATAATGTAAAATTAGAGAATGTATTGTGCGTGCCAGAGCTAAATTCGAATTTACTTTCAGTTGCGAAGATAATTGATCATGGGTATGATGTAAATTTCAATAAGTACGGAGCGATGATGTATAACAAGTCAGATGGAATTCAAATGACAGCAGTGAGAGTACAAGATGCGTATTATGTAAGGACATCTATAAACTACGAAAAGGCTGCGGCGGTGTTAACGAGTAATGAGATATGGCATAAACGATTTGGACATGCAAATAAAAACATCAAGAAATGAGAAGAAATAATCTAGCATTGGGTATGGAAAGTACGTGGAAAAAGGTATGTGAATCATGCGTGGAAGGAAAAGCATGTAAAGACACATTCGTGACATGATGCGAGGAGAACGAAGCGTATTATGGAATTGTAGCACACAGACTTAATAGGTCCAATCAAACCCTCATCGTATGGTAAAAAATTTTACATACTGAATATAATCGATGATTTCTCGAGAATGATATTTATACAATTGCTAGGGGATAAAAGTGAAGTTGCTGAAGAATTAAAAAGAATAATAATATTAAAAGAAAATCAAACAGAGCGATGATTGAAGTGAATTAGGTCAGACAACGGTGGAGAATATCTTGGAAGAAACTTAAAAAATTAGTTTGATTCGAAAAAAATTAAACACGAGCTAAGTCCTCCGATGACTCCCTAGTGCAACAGAATTGCTGAAAGAACAAACAGGACGATCATTGAAACGAACAGAACAATGTTGGCTGATTCTAAATTGAATCTTAAATTTTGGGGAAAAGTAGCGAATATAGCGGTGTACATTCGAAATCGGATAAAATCGCGAGTACATGGCAAAACATCATATGAGATCTGATACGAAAAACAACCTAACATAAAACATATGAGACGATTTGGTTGCACAGCCTATTTGCTAAAGAAAGGAAGAAATAAAAAGAAATTCAACATAAAAACAATAAAAGAAATCTTTGTGGGATATAACGAGAATAATACTTATCGGATATACATACCAGAAACAAGAAACATAAAGTGTGACTGCACTTAAAATGTAAGATGTGATCAAAAAAAAAACGGATCGGACTTGCTACGCTACGGAGAAGGTAAGAATGATAAAAATGAAAACCCAATTGCCATAAGCCTAGATGTCGAGAAAGATGAAGATGATAACGAAGTTACTGATGTGGAAATTGGAGGAGAGAGAAAATTAAGAATTGAGATGGACGACGAAAGAATCAGTGAAGAAGAAGACAGCGACTATGAAGATGTGAGGATTGAATTTCTCAATAATGAATTTCTCAACTAGGAAAGAGGAAAACAATGAAAGTCAAGAAGTAACTATAGAGCGAGAAGAACCGACAACAAGTAGAAAAGTAGGAAGACCGAAGAATCTAACGAAGGAAGCGATAATAGTAAATAAGTATCTAAGAAAACAAGAGGAAGAGAAATTGGATGAATAAAGAGGCGTGAGAAGATCTACGAGAATAAGAAACCAGAAGGCAATGAAAAGTATTGATGAAAAAATCCCTACTACAATAACAGAAGCAAATCAGTTACCGGAATGGGAGAAATGGAGAGATACAATGAAGAATGAATTGGAATCGTTACGAAGATATCAGGTATGGGATTTGGTGAATCGACCAAAAAATAAAAAAGTAATGGAAATGGATCTTTAACATAAAAGAAGATTATGAAACATTGGAATGAAAGTACAAAGCACGACAGACGCATTGGGATGTGCTTAAAGACCGAGGTTCGACTACGAGGAGACATTTTCACCAACAATTAGGAAGGAGACGATACGATTAATGTTCAGTATATGTGCAGAAAATAAAAGAAAAATCAAAATTTACGACGTAAGAATTGCATTCTTACACGGTACACTAAATGAGAAACTGTACAAATATCTGATGATATCGAAAAGAAAAAATGGATAAATTTGCAAGCTCAAAAAGAGTATTTATGGGCTCAAGCAAGCAAGTAGGTATTGAAATAAATATATTACTGATACTCTTTTGCAGATAGGATTAAAACAATGTGTCCATGATCCCTGTCTGTTCTACATGAAAGAAGAAAACAACTTTTTATACTGCGGGATGCATATAGACAGAGGAAAAATTAATCGTTAGTCAGAAAAATTATATAAAACGATTGCTGAAAATATATGGAATGAATGATTGCAACGTGGTAAGTTCACCAATCGATGCAAATCAAAAATTGAGTGAAGATGATAGAAACCCGGTGAGTGACGAAAAAAGATATCAAGAATTATTAAGGCGATTAATATATTAAGTGTATCAACAAGGCCTGACATTTGTTTTGCGCTTAGTTGTTTGTCTCAATCCAGCGAAAATCCAAGAATAATGCACATGAATGCATTGAAGCGTGTACTCCGATATCTGAAAGGAACAATCGATTATCAAATCGAATATGGGAATACAAATCTGAAGAAAGGAGTAATCTGTAGTACTGATGCCTCGTGAGACAGTACCGCAGATGCAGTCTTTTAGTAGTATTCTTGTTTACCGAAATGTACACTGGAGGAGTAAGAAACAGGTGACAATTGTTATGTCTTCTACAGAAAGTGAGTTGGAGGTGATGATGGAAGGATTAAAAGAAGTATCGTGTATAAGTGACTTGTTAAATGAAATCGGAATGCCGTGTGAATACAAACAATTAAAGTGCGATAATTTGAACGCGGTAAAATTGACTAACGGGGGGAATTTTAAAACAAAGACAAAACTTTTAAATAGAAAGTATCATTTTATTTTTATTTAGAGATTGTGTGCAATTATTCAGTGAGAGTGATACATGTAAAAAATATTAAAGAAAGTATAGATGCGGATTATATGACAAAAGTATTGAGTGGACCCTCTTTATTAAAAAATGTAAAGAATTTTATGTTTGTTAAAATAGAATAAAACCAAGGGGGGAAAGTGTGAGTGTTGGCTTTATGTGTGTGAATGTGAGTATAGTCTATAGTGTGGATGTATAATATGTATATATGTGTCGTGTTTTGTTTTTGGACTGTACCTGAAGGAGTCAGTCGAGAAGGTACCGTAGTGTGATGATATATAGAGAGAGTGAGAGAGCGAAAAAAAAGTTTCACCGTTGTAACTGATCAAATATATATTTTTTATTATTACTTCTTCCTATAATCCACAGTTGGAACGTCGTATATTATTATCATTGGTTTCTTTTCCGCGAGAAGCCCAGTTGCAAAGCCTGTTGCTACGAGCTTCTCACTTTTAAGCACGCGCTCCACATCTTCTTTTGCTGTTGTTTCAACTAGTATCGCATTGTTTGAAATTCTCTTAACATGAATCTTTAGTTTTTCCTTGATTGGTGCGATATTTGACATCAGAATTGCTTTTGTAGTCTTGCTACTTTTTATTTCGCTACCATTTCGTACGTAAATAGTAATCACGTGACAGAATCACAGTCAGAACGTCGCTTCGCGATGGATAACAACTACATGACTCCGATTAGTCCATCTGGCGATCCCTGTGAAAATTTGGCTATATAGACTCGCGCGGTTCCCATAATCCGTAGCGCTCAATAGATTCTTCTGATCAAATCCAGTAGTTTTTCTCCACACAGCCAAATTTCTTAATCAACGCTCCAAACGGAATTTCAATCTTTCTTTTCGCTTGCTCTTTTCGTGGAACTGCTTTTCATCCTTTTCTTCTCCCTGGCGTATCTCACGCTCCAGCGGACGAGTTTCTATAATCGAACGAAATTCTATAAATAAAAATATAGCAGTGTCAGATTTGTCGATCACATTGTTTGATATTGCATCGGTTGCACGATATTCATAAGATTCAAGAAAATACAAGATGTACACGTTTTTTACTTATTTTCACAGGTAAAATGACCCCCTTGTTAATTATTCTTTTTTGCCACGTTTAGAATTCAAGTATAAGTGTTCGCGAGAGTTCCACCTTTTCCGCCACCGACCCCCTCTACCTGGGTCATGGCGTAGGGAACTTTCCCGAACCAGCGTTGCGTCTTAAACAAAGAACCAGGCGTAACGACTTTCGTGGCTCGAAAATAAAAACAAAGGCTAGGCATAACTAGCTTCATGCCCATATATGGACACGTCGTACGATATTCACGCCAGCCTTTGTTCAATTTCGAGCCACGTGACTATTCTAGGGTAGGGGGGCCGAGATGATAGGCGTTCCTCGGCCCCAGAACAAAGAGAAGTCTTTCGGACCTCATTAGTGAAGTGTCGCGTAGCTAAAGAGAAACGATTCACACCTCAACAAAGAAAGAGAAGCGTCTAAACCTTCAACGAGCTAACAAGTGTCAAGCCTTATCAATACGCGAGTTTGAATCCAGCGAGGATTATCCAAGCAAACACGATTACCTCTATAAAGCTAATAGCGAGGGCTAACGCCCCACCCATACTAGCGCGTCAAAATAAAAAATACAGTCCACTATATCAACAAACAAAATCTCGTCACGCCACCGCGCGCGCTAACGATAAGGTTGAAACGAAATAGAGGTGTCTGGCATCTATTCGAGCTGCACGTCAAACTCTATTACCAAGGACGAGTCACGAAAGGATGCTTTAAGGCGAATTTGCACCGATGCGCTTCGATAGACTAGTCTTTAAACGACTCCGTTGTATTTCGCAGTCTTACGGAAGGAAAAGGAGACGACGCGACGTGCCTACTTCTTTCTTTTTGATTTTTGAGACGTTCGCGAAAGAAAATAAAACGGAGAGTGACGCTCGTAGTCGATAGCGTGAATAGCGGTCACTGTCCAAGAGAGGAGGCATTGATAAGGATTCTCTCTCATGTAGCGGCGAGCTGCGCGAACGTGCTCCGTAATAAAGTCGTGCCACGATGATTTTAATCTTCGCGGAAAAGGTTGATACCGAAGGAATCCGACGAGGCTTTACAATTTCCAGTTCCGTCGATGGAAATCGAACGGTCTCGCTAACTTGTTCCCGAAAATTTTCCGTCCATCCAATTCAAGCGGTTCTCGCGCAAAACGTTATCACGATCACGACTACATCAGACAAGTTCGATTGGGAAGTACAATGCAGTACAGTTCATAGAATATACACAGATGATAATACATATTTAATACATCGCGTATATTGTATTTGACATTGTATGCAAATACAACAAAAATCAGTTTCTTGGAACTTGGTTTACGAATGTTGTGGAAAGAAATGTCAATATGTACAAGCTTCTTCTAGTGGGAGAAAATGATACACTACATGTACATTTTTAAGTTTTCGTTAGTTGCTGAAGCGTTAACCCCTTCCCGTATTTTCACGTATATTCGTAGACAGTATGGAGTGCATTATTTTAGTTCAAAAATGAGTCGAATAAAGACTCTCAAAGCGAAATCGATAGAATTTTATTATTTCGATCTAAGGAGTATTCCATTTCAAAAATCACGAAATTAGTTAATCGAAATCGTGTAGTAATGTATGCTTTGTTAAAAAATCCTGATAATTGCGGTGAAAAAAAATTTAGTCAACGAGCCATTTTTTGTTGGGAGTGATGGTCGAGTAAAGTAATATTAACTTACAATGTATTTAATAATTAGAATATGCTACAAAAGAAAACATTAACGAACAATAATTATATCTTCACACGTTTACTCGTCCCTATCTCTCTATCTCTCTATTCTCTATGATCTCTATATTCACTCTCTATAATTCTTTAATGTTATCTCTAAGAACATTCTCTCTATACTGTTATCTTCACTCTCTGTTAATACTGTTTCTAATGTTATCTTCTCGAACTCTCTATGAACATTGTTCAACCGTCACACTCGCTGCTCGGTCGAAGCAACGAGTTCTGCTTACACACATATGCATATCCATAGACACACACTCTTAACAAGTGTCCGGCATGTTAACCGTCACTTTCTCCTAACAGTTTTTAATTCTAAAAGGACTGGAAGAAAAATTGTAAAAGCAGCAGGCGACAAATAGAAAGAACGTATCACGTGTTTTAAACAATTTTGAGCATTTAAAACATTGAAACACCGACTCTCTTTAACTTCGCAGCATAAAGAGCTTAGAGTTTGTCAAAAGTTATATATATTAGAAAAAATAATGGAGGAAACTAATATTTAATGATGAGAAAAAGTTCAACTTGGACAACACAAACGGGTGTAATTATTATTTCCATGATTTAAGAAAGGAGAAAGTTATACTATGTCGTAGACAAATGGGAGAAGAAATTGTGCTGTAAGCGGCATAAACTTCATTTGCAGCAGAATAAATAGTCAAAAATATATAAATTTGATAGCTGAACAATTAGAGAAACGTGCCGCTCGCATTATGCGAAGAGGATGGCTTTTTCAGCAGAATAATGCATACCGCTAAACGAATGCAAGTATATTTTGTTTTAAAAAATAAGTTTTGGACTGGCCAGCAAGGTCGCCAGATCTAAATATTATAGAAAATGTGTAGGCGGATTTACCTAGGAGTTTATACAAGAGATAGTTTTAAACAATTCAAGAATTAAAATGTATAATAGTAGAAGAATGGAATAATTTACCACAAAAGAAAATTAAAAAATTATATGAATCAATTTCGTCAAAGAGTTTAAATGATGTCATACAAAAGAAAAGTACCATTACGAAATATTGATAAATCATCTAAACCACTATACAGGTATATTTCATGCAGTCTGTCGTATCAATTGGTCCCATTTGCATTAGCTTAAACCAAGTTCCAGAAAACTGATTTTTTGTGTGTTTACGTACAATGTCAAGTACATGGTACACGGTGTACACGGTTTTACCGAACATGAGGACCATAAACCCATAATGTAAATATAAAATTTATCGAATCAGGGATAATAGTTTTTGAATTATCATTTTACACACTTTTTTTTGTAGTCATACTTGACTACCAATTTCAAAGTTCAACAAGTTTTCTTATTACAACTATCCCTACTAAGGGACAAAAATAAATATATAAAATCATAATGTGAGGCATCCCTAGGCAGTACCGTTGTAGTAACAAATTTTAATTACCAAAAAGTAATTATAATTATTACTTTATAAGATTGATCTCGCTTAACGTATCTCTTGGCTTTAATTAACTTACCTTCTTAATTCCAGGATTGGGAAGGACACGATAGAATCTACCTCTGTGTGTATGTGTGTGTGTATGTGCACTTTCTTTCTGAACTATATATATATACACAATGAATTCAGTAGTTCAGAAAGAAAGTTCTGCAACACAATTTTACTAATTCAAACCTTCTTCTTGCTTTTTTTTTCAAACCTTCATTACTCTTGAACCAACTGCTCATTAGCGTTGAAGGCAGCAAGCTATCGGCAAAATCTTCATCTAATACGCAGATTTAGATCGGAACGCGATACACTAAATACTAAACCGGTATACGGTATACTGAATGTATTATCTTCAGTATGTATTCAGAATTAAGCACATATGAGTGATAGCGTATCTTTTTGTTTCAGACTGTACCTAATTTCAGGTAATCAACTGGTTGACAACGCTCGTAAATCTGTTTGGCCATCTGGAAACAAGAATTCCTCGCCCGTCCAGCATTTATCATCGGCTTCGACTACCAGTTAATCCCGATATAGCTCTATCAACTCACGTTTTCTTTGTTCGATTCAACGTTTCTACCGAATATTAGATACTTCACTATTTATCGTCTATTTCGAATAAAAACGACATCCTCCAGTTAGTCATCGCTGTTCAGACTCTGAAAAAAAAGAAAAGAGATTTGCGAAACCTTTTTGAAACTAACAGTATTATTGACGTCTGCATGTTTGTGTCTTCCTCGATTTCAGCCTTAATAAGTTCCTCCTCGTTGCCTGGGGTATTCAGGTACTCGTCGTAATCCTGTTCGAGACTCTTCGTCCTCGGTTGAGTTTCATCGGTCTTCGTGCTGGCATTGTTTACGATTTATGCTCGATCAACGGATTCGACAGTTTCCCGGATAAATTCTTGTCAAACCTCCTCGAAGATCAATGACTGGACATGGTATTAACGTAGGAAAGGTCGACGATCTTTCCACAATCTCACCGTGACTCACCGGCTTGATAAGGTTCCTCGACTTGGAAATTTTCGAAGCCGTCGCGCTTCGTATATCCGTTCGTCTCGATGTTTCTCAAGTCTCTCCTGGATCTTGATTTATCGTCGGACGTCAACCGTGATGTTGTCACAGGTTTTCAGCGGAGGTTTCCTTTCGCTTCTGTAAAAATCTTGTCTTCGTCTTGTCTTGATCCTCGTTCTCGGTCTCTCATGCGTCGTTTTCGTCATCTTCTGTGTTATTGAACTTATCCACCGGATATTGGTAATCTTTGAAATTATCGACTCTTTTGCTCTCGGTTTTGAAATAGCAGAGTCTGGACTCCTAATAATAATAGTAATAGCAATAGCTGGATAATAGTAATAGCAGAGGCTGGAGGTCTTCTTCTCCAATCGTCGAATCTCTTCTACGGTTCTGAGTGATCGGGACGATGCGTTCGATTGCCGTTGAGGCGTCAGTCGTGTTTGGATGTTTCCTCCCGTTTCTTTACCAAGATTGATGCCCGTCGGAACAGCCTTCATACGTGCCCCGTTTTTCATACTTGAATTCGTCCTTCTTGGCCGAATCGTAGTCCGAATCACAATGTTTTGAATATCCGAGTCTGCGGTGAACCCTGTCGGATCTCAGTTCGTAGCTTCGACCGGGGTATCGAGGAGAACCTCTTAGTCTCTGTTCTTCGTCCTCATACCAACCGGTTCCGTGATAACCACTTCGATGATGCCCA
This sequence comes from Melipona bicolor, assembly GCA_030673865.1. Taxonomy (NCBI): domain Eukaryota; kingdom Metazoa; phylum Arthropoda; class Insecta; order Hymenoptera; family Apidae; genus Melipona; species Melipona bicolor. The sequence goes on from JAHYIQ010000005.1 coordinate 2,432,213, forward strand.
GGTGGATAACGCGGTCGTTCTCAAAGTCCGAGGATATATAGAATTTCTCGTAATAGGGACAATCGTCATAATCATCATCATCCTCCTTTTCCTTCTCATTGTTATCTCGATCGGGCAACGAGTCGTCCTCGTATTCGAGTTTCTGCGAGTAAGAGGAGGACGATCGTCTGTCGACAAGGTCGTGCCGATTTTTTTTCCCATTCGGGGATTCGTGTCTGTGTATGTCGTTGTTCGCAATGTTCCGCGAGGACGGTGTCTAGTTTCAACTATGTATACCGTACGTCACAAGAATCACGTACTCGTTATTACTAACACAATCTTCTGTCGCGAATCGTCTTATATATCATCATAGCGAGCGCGATTTTGAGATTCAAAAGTTCGTTGCTGGAAAACTGTACAGTTGGTTTCTACTCCGCCGGTGTTCAACGATGCATCGCAAACGAAATGTAGCGGCACCGTATCTCATGTGAGATTTGCGATCGGCTGTTGTCGCAATTGAGACATTATTGATTCGCAACGTCAAGCCAGCGACAACGATCGACAACGACGATGAATCGCCAAAGGCAGTTATTAGTCTCTGGACTTTGAGAATTAATGGTGATGGGATCTCCGTGCTCTGAAACGTTTTAAACGATGTACTTCGCTTTCAACCGCGTTCCAGTTGAACACATTAAGCACCATGTCAGTCACTGGTGACTGACGATATACAATTTAAAAAATTATATTCTTCTATTAATAAATTTTAAATAATTTTGAAGATCATAAAAGACCTAAATATTACTTGTTATCAAAAAAAATTTTAATGAATATTATTAAAACACGGTATGCACAAAAATGGTTGTCCTATGCAGGTTTCACAAAATGATTTGTTTTGCCAACTTTCTGGCAACATCTCGTCCAAATCTTGCTGCATTACCTTCGTAGCATTTTTACAATACCTTCAAATTTTAGACACTTTTCCAGTTTTTTGTTGTAGTTTGTGAGAGATATTTGAGGTATATTTGCAGTACTGCTACTTGGAATTTCTTCATCCCGACAATTTGTTAGATGGACAGCTAGTTCCTTCCGAAATTCCAAGTCTTCAATCCTAAAGCCAGACGGATAGATGAAAGGCACAATCCTTGGTTGATTACCTCTCGGATCATGCCATTCTTCAAAATCCTCATCCTCATCCTCTGATAACGAAGAAAGAACGATTCTACGATGTTTTTTAGGAAAACTAATTCCACTTAAATCGTTTTCACATGCTTCTTCTGACATTATCACGGGTAAAGAAAAATTTTTTAATCTGTACTGGAACACGAACCACAGACAACTGACTTAAAAGAAACCATTTCTAAGAGAATACAGAGTACAGAATGCGATAAATACATACAAGAAATACAGGGTGGGTGGAAAATCGTAGTACAACCCCGTAGTTACTCCCCGGCCAGGGAGTAATTTTACGTAAAAAAATATGGAAAAAATGTGGTATATTCGTTGCTGCATACATAATTGTGCTCGACGAATTAAAGATAACTGAACTGATTGTAATGTATTACCATCTTTTAGCTTTTCAAACACTTGAATTTTTTGCTTTAATTGTAATGTTGTTAATATTTTTTTTGTACACTTCTTCTTTGACGTGTCCCCATAAGTAGAAGTCCAGAAATGTGAGATCCGGAGACCTTGGCGGCCAGTGTATCTTACCGCAACGACCTATCCAGCACAAATACTCTTCATTTAAGAAATTTAAAACTGGACTCATAAAATGTGAGGAGAGGGGGGGGGGGCACCATGTTCAAAAATGTTTCTAGATCTGATATCTTAAAGGTACTTCTTCTAATAATGAAGGCAATGTGTCATGTAAAAACTCTAAATATCTGCTTCCATTTAGATTGTTTGGAAGAAAATAAGATCCTATGATTATCAATTATGTCTGCCCAAACATTGACACTACACCTTTTTTGAAACTGGGTTTCACGATAAGCACAAGGATTTCTGTCTGATCATCGATGCGCATTGTGGACATTGAAAATTCCATCTCGTGTAAATCTGGACTCGTCGGACCACAAAACATGCGATAGAAATCGTTGATCTGCAGTGTAACATTCTAATAATCACTGGGAAATTCATTCATGGCACGTACAGTTCCAGACAGAATGGCAGCGCACATGTGCTATATTTAATTTTTCAGAAATAGCTTAAGTTTTATTATTTCCGGAAAGTAATACATAAATGTCACGATACAGAAGGAAGGAATTTGATCTGGAATCAAATCGTTCTCTTTGACTTCCGCTGTAAACAACCACAAACAGGTAAATTTTGAGAGCGAATTCATAGCACACTCGTAAAATTTATCATGCTGGAAAATGAATCCATTTTTTGTTATGTGCATGATAATGCTGCAATTGACCGTACACAAGTTATACAAACCTATTTTGAACAAGAAAATATATCACTTTTGCTATGGCCTGAACATTTCTCCTGACTTAAACATTATAAAGAATTGTTGGGGAGAGCTTGCACGAGCAGTTTACAAAAATGGAAGATAATACCACACAGAGGAGTTAAAAAATCGCAGAATGGAACAATTTATCTCAAAATACAATCCAACGTTTGTATAAATTATTATCAAAGCGAATGATTGAGGTGATTGAGAAAGGAGGATATACACATTATTAGTATTAACATATAAGTTTCATTTTTACATTAATTATATGTATAAATTTTACGAGTGTGCTATGAATTCGCCCTCCAAATTTACCTGTTTGTGGTTGTTTACAGTGAAAATCAAAGAGAACGATTTCAGACCAAATTTCTTCCTTCTGTATCGTGACATTTATGTACTACTTTCCGGAAATAATAAAATTTAAGCCATTTCTGAAAAATTAACACATTGAGCGTCGGCGGTATATGAGACATTTAAAGCCTAAGCGCCGGCAACAAACGCCGGCCCAAACGTTGGTCTCGTTCGCGGGTTTCTGAACAATGAGTAAAGCTAAGTAAATATTTAAAACTTTATACATTTTCGTAAAATAGTATATTTTGATTGCATATTCATCATATGCAATTTAACAAGCAAAAAAATTCTGCAACATCGCGGGATCGACTCAGAAACCCGCGTTATCACGGGGCCGGCGCTCAAACGATAGACTCAGAAACCCGCATTATTGCGGGGCCGGCGCTCAATGTATTAAATATAGCACATGTGCGCTATCATTCTGTCCGGGACTGTAGTCTCGTTCCAGAAGATTCTGTACCCGCGTGACGTGGTTGAATGCATGTGGTTCTTGTGCAAAATACGACGAATTGTTTCGTTACTAACATTATGTTGTGAGCTAAGATTTCTCGTACTAATACTAGGTGTGTCATTTCCTACAGTATCCTATCGTTATCAATGTTTATAAACACTAGCAGCGACAACCGGTAACAGAATATACGATAAGGAAATCGCACTGTGTAATTGAGCAAACTTCAAATACGATTTTCTCGAAAACGAAGCCCTGGATAAAAAAATTGTATACCACATTTTTTCTTTATTTTTTTACGTAGAATTACTCCCTGGCCGGTTGTATTACGATTTTCTACCTACTCTGTATATCTGATGATATACACTCATACACGAAAGTTCGAACGCTTACAATTCTAATATTCAACTAATGAAATAAATATGTCAAATTGAAGCATTTGATATAATATGACACATATAACAAGGGATGGGTCTTAAGACTACATAAGTAAGATTAGAAAATAATTCAACGATTTGTACCGTTTTTACACTACATTTATTGTAAACACGTACCAGAAGTGGCTCACAAAAAATATTCGAATTTTGGACAACTCAGAATTTTCAACGATAATAGAATGTAAACAAACATTACTTAGTTCACTAGCAGAAAGTCCCAGCGAAAGAAACAGTGTTCAAAATTTTTGTCACAATTTTCATTATTAATAACAAGACAAAATGAATCGCAAAAAATCCGAAACAAACAAATTTATCGGAGAATTAATAGTAAATTGGTATAAGGAAGGCAAATTGTACGGTGAAATTGCACAACTTGTAAACAGAAGCAAGTCTACGATTCATTATATTGTGAAGAAATTTAATACGCAAAGTAACATTGCTAATAAACTCCGTTGTGGCGTCCAAAAAAGGTAATTGAAAGAGAAGAAAGGACAATTATACGAAAAATCAGCCAAGATCCTTTCACTTCTGGATCATAATTGGCATCAGTGGTGGCTACGCAGCTTCAGAAAGAAATGCATCCAGAATCGTGTCGCCGATTATTAAGAAATAATGATTTACATAGACGATACGAGTTCCAAGGAGAAAACCATTTATTAGCAAGGAAAATAAAGTTATGCGTTTACAATTCACCGAAAAATTTATTTATAAAAATAATTCGTTCTGGAACACTGTGTTATTCTTTGATGAAAGTAAGTTTGACGTTTTTGGTAGTGATGGACGTAACAATGTCTGGAGGAATCAGAACACAGAATTAAAACCGCGAAATCTATGACCGACTATTAAACATAACGGTGGATCTGTATTAGTTTGGGGCTGCATGGCATTCAGAGTAGAGTGGGAAACGTATTCATCGACGGAATAATGGACAAAACGAAGTACTTAAAAATTTTACAGGAAAATTTAAAAAATAGTGTATTAAAATTGAATTTACCAAGTAATTATTGGTTTCAATCGGACAATGAAGCACACCGCTAAAATAATAAAAAAATGGGTATTATATAATGTTCCATAAGTTTTACCACATGCACCGCAAAGTCCCGATTTAAACCTTGAGCATTTATGAGATAAATAGAAAGAAGATTGAAAAATACAGTTATTACTTTGAAAGAAACGTTAAAACGAAATATTATTGAAATATGGCAGTCAATAGATTCAAATATTACTTTTAAGTTAGTTTACTCAATGGAAAACCGACTTAGGGCCGTTATAAAAGCCAAAGGTGGACCAACTTCCTATTAAAACTTTAAATTATTCAATTTAAATAATTGTTAAATGTTCCGTTCGAACACTTTTGTGAATGGTACGTATTTACAATAAATGTAGTGTAAAAACGGTACAAATCGTTGAATTATTTTCTAATCTTACTTATGTAGCCTTAAAACCCATTCCTTGTTACCCATCCTGTGTCATATTACATCAAATGGTTCAATTTAACATATACATTTCATTAATTAAATAGAATTGTAAGCGTTCGAATACTTTCGTGTATGAGTGTACATGCAGTCTTATCGCAACTTACACAGATCTCAGGCCGCCAGCATATCGGTGAAATCAGATATCGCGAATTAAACGGAAAACAAGACAAATCAGACTAGTCGCTTAACGTGTTTTTACTACAAGTATCGTTTCTTCCACCAACTTCGCGGCTTCAACTTTCTTTGACTCGATCTCGATGCGAATGATCGACGATCACCGTAGCAGATCAATTCTCGACGCACGATTAACTGTTTTTTCGTTTTTGGTGTTCATTTTGCTTGAGAACGCTTAAAACACGCGATACGGGCACATTGTTTGCTTGAGTCCAGCTGTACACAAATCACATCCAATTCTATTACGCACCGACTGTTGCGAACAACTGACGCCAGTTTCTCCGGCTAGCGGCCTGAGAACTCGGGATATGCAGTGCGCATGTGTGCAGACGATATTCGTCTCCCGTCCCCGTCACCGTCCCAGTCCCTGTCGTTGCCTCTAGTCACCGATTTTCCGACGTTCCCTTCGTTTTTGTAACTGTACTATCGTGTACACATCGCAACAACCGTATGCATACGCTGTTTCACGGACTTTTAGTGGATGCGGTACATCTTGAATTCTGTATGTACGTATGATCGAATTAACACGTTAAGCGCTAAGCCTATTTTGTCTTCCTTTCCACTATCCGATTTCACCAATATGCTTACGGCCGGAAGAATATGAGTATCACAGAATTTCGGAAGAAATTAGCTGCCTATCTAACAAATTGTCGGGATGAAGAAATTCTAAGTAGCAATACTGTAAATATACCTCAAATATCTCGTCACAAATTGCAAGAAAAAACTGGAAGAATGTCTAAAGTTCGAAGTTATTGTAAAAAATGCCATGAAAATAATGCAGCACGATTTGGACGAGATATTGCTAGAAAGTTGGCAAAACAAGTCATTTTGTGAAACCTGCATAGGACAACCATTTTTATATATACCGTGTTTTAATAATATTCATTAAAATTTTTTTTGGTAACAAGTAATATTTAGGTACATTCTTTTATAATCTTCAAATTATTTAAAATTTATTAATTTGGAAGAATATAATTTTTTAAATTATATATCGTCAGTCAACAGTGACTGAAAGTGATGGAAAGTATAGTGTCATGAGTGACATGAGTACATTAAGTACCGCTTGGCTCTTTTTTTTGTGTGCGCGTAACCAAATAATAGGTGTACACTGCCAATCGGCCACTTCTTCTGTTATTGATAGGTGTAATGCTTGTCTCCAAGCTGATAATAATCATTTTGTGCAACATATTAATTACAATAATTACAAACATAATAATTACAATTAGTTTTAGTAATAAATACAACAAGTTTCTTTAATAATATACGTAATAATCCTGAATTATTTCGATGGCATACATTACTAAGTCCTACAAACTTTAGTAGTATATTATCTCTTGAAGGAAGCATTTGCGAGCATACTTCCAGAAGAAAAAAAAAATGTTCGTTTTAGGGTTCCTAAATTCATATCATAAGTTTAGCGATTTAACCCGGGAACAGCCTATATGCACTATAGATATCTTTCCCGCGTGGTAGGAGATACAAACACATATCCAGAACTATGCTTTCTAGAAGAGATGGGTTGCCTTATGTCAAACAAAACACACGAAAAAACGATGATCAACAAGAGAGACTGATCAGGTAATTCGATGTGAACTCTTGGACGAACGATTTGGACGAACCACAACTCCTTCGAATATACGTCAATTATATAATTCATTTTACAAACCTATTTCATATTTTATATTAATTCTCACACAATGAATTTCAGATTGCTTGACTGTAATCCGTATTATTTTAACATGAAATTCAATCTTTTTAATAATCATTTCGTTATGAAAAAAATTTCTCTAGATTAAATGATTAGAATGAAATAATTATTCAGATGACTAAATTTTAATTTTTATGCCTCATAAGAATATCGACAAAGATATGAGTTCCATTATTTTCACTTTAAAATAATCTTAAAAATAATTCTTTCCATTTTCAACAAGTTTGCTTAAAAATAGTGCAACTTTATCTCAAACATTTTCTTCATAAAGACAAAAAGTACAGTAGATATGTTTTTATTTAAAAGCCGCATCTTGTATAAAATTTGAAGTATTTCAAGAAATATTAATTTTTTTCGATATTGTGCCCTAATATTTTTTTATTTAGAATAGTACGTAAAAAAAATTCAACCGTAAAAAAATAAATCATAGAAATCCATTAAAAAACAATGCACTTTTGTGAAAAATCACAAAGGTGCAAATACACGATGATAGATCTTAAATAATGTTTTACTAAATTTGCATTTATTTATTATGATTATTATATGTACATATGTATGTTGTTTGTAATAAAGTGTCACGGATTCAATTCAATAAATAATTTTTAATGCGGAAACGGCAATACTTTATATTTTTTAATTTTAATTTCTATCACCATTAGCACTGTAGGCTAATGGTAATACTTGCCTAAGTCGATACGGCAGGATGTGACACGAAAATAGTAAGGGGGTCAGATGACCTTCAAGGCACAGAAAAGCCGATCACAGACGAAGTCACAAACGAGGTATATGAATACCTCATATACCATTGTCACGCCGGGAGTCGACGTGATTTTAAATGAGAACGTAAAATTGATTGTTGGTCCTGGATCGCCTGTCAATGTCTTCCACAGAAGACAGACAAATTTATAAATGAACGTTTAATTATGCGCAACGGTGAGAAACGCTTGATCTTCACGTCGAAGAGCGTGACACTTTAACTTATTAAATTCAACCGGCACTAAATTTATAAAGTCTATTAAATGTCACTTTGAATTGTAACGCGTGGCGCGTAAATTAAATAAGAAAATTAGGAATTTAATAAAGACTTTACGACAAAATAATACACTTAGTTAATAAAGACTTTTAATATGACTCAGTTGAGAATTTAACAATGGTTTTTATATAGGAGGAGGAAATAATCGATGCGACTCGGTTGAGAGTTGCTCGGTAGTGTCTTTTATACATTTGTTTTAGCTATGGTGGGAGCAATCTATTGTTTTAAATTCTTTCGGAGTTAGCGAAGCATCGTCTTGTAGCCGGATATGATAAATAATCGGTGTCCTCATAGTTTTGAATTTTTTTGGAGTTAGCGAAGTTTTATCTCGTTGCTATCCGGATGTGGTTGATAATTGGTGTCATCACAGTGTCACGCCGGGAAGTTCGTCACCGCAAAAAATGAAAATACCACTCGGTGCACTTTCTATATGTCCCGGTATCGAAGGCTAATTAATCACTCTTCGATCGATTTGCGCGCTGACTTTAAACGTATATTAAAGTAATTTAGAAATGAAATGTCTTTAAATCAATGTCTTTGTATTTAAATGTTCTTGTGGTCCTGTAGATCGCCAGTCAACGTTTTCCTTAGGAAACGGACAATAAATAATTAATATTACGCAACGGTTAGCAGCGCTTTATTCGCGCAAATCCGTGACAAAAGGTTCGCGGTTGAATTCGGCACAAATAATATATTTTAACGTAAATGAAATAATATTGAATTTAACGTTTAACTCTAATACTTCTTAATAAAGACTCTTTTTTAGATATTTATTGAATATGAATAATATGCACGAACTTTGATTCTACCGCGGTAAGGGAGAGGATAAAGACGGACACTTTAAATAACGTTACGCTCTGAATTCTTGATTAACACTCTTTTTTTATTCAAGGCGTGGCACAGGCTTTTATAGGTTCGGTTATCTATTGTTCATTATTGATCTGTTTATAATTTTGAATTCTTTTAGAATGATGTGGCGTCCAATCTGGTTATTGCTGGTTCAAACCGGATGTATCGTGATAAAGGGCCTCTTCACAACAGTGTCCTCACACCATTCACATACCTCGTCTGTGGTGCCAGTGATATTTTTCCTGGTCGGTATTTCAGACCCAGACACGAAGCTTCATTTAATGTCCGGTCTATTCTATTCTTAGTCAATGGCAATGTCTATTCGTATACCTCGTCTGTGGCAGTATGAAGAATGGAATAATGCTTTATTATAATATAAAGCAAATTAAGTACATTAAAAAAATAAAATTTTATGATAATTGTAAGTCAATGTCTTAATAACATAGGATTCCAAGAAATTTAGATCGTATCGTGAATAAATTTGTAATATCCTGATAACATCTCAATTAAATTAAGTTTGGAAATTTTAACATGCTTGTTGTTTATTGCTCTCTGTTGTTATTGATAATATATTTGATTTATATATATGATTATTTCTCAAATTATTGGGACAATATAATAATTTTCATATGAATGTATTTGTGATATCTGTTGTGGTTCAAGTATAATTGTATACGTATACATATATTATTAAATATATTATATATGAATTTATAAATTTTTAACTGGTTAATATTTACAATTGACACGGAAATAATTGTTTCGTTCATTTTTAATTCAGTTAGTATCAGTTATTTCTTCTAGTGATCGTGATTTTTTTATTTAACAAAATAAATTGCTAATTTTTACAGCGGCGTATTCACAATATTATTGATAATAAATCAAATTTATTTATGATAATAAATAATATATTAAAGGTTGAATATCTTAAATTGAGGGAAAATTATCGTAATATAAACGAGCCAATTTTTGTAAAGTCGAAGCGCACAGTTTTCTTCCCTGATAAATCAGAATAATCAGAGATTTAAAAAGAAAAAAGTCAGGAAACATTATCAAGTCAAGAACATATATACGTATGTATACGTCGATATGCACTGTATACAAAAGTTCGTTTGCTGTATTCAATAGCTTTTTCTATTTTCATTTCGAACTCATACTAATCTGGTATCTCTCATAAGCTTATATTTATTTTACTTTCTTCCTTTAATTTCTCAATATGTTCGATTTAATTCTTGACTCTTTTTGTTTTTTTTTTTTAAATTATCTCTACTATAATATAATTTTCGAAAAAAAAGTTTTATATATTTATGCTTATTATGATTTTTGAATTCATACTAACACTACGAGTATTTCTACCGAATGTCAATTTAGGATTATATATTTGTTTTCGACACTTGAAACATATTGGAAAATTATAGGAATGGAAAAATTATCGTAGCACATTGCTATGATTGTATGATTATTTTAAAATAACAAACTTAAAATAAAATTTTTGTTAATGAGTGTATTCGATACGAACAATTGTTTTATCTATGAATGATATATGAATGCAATGGTACCAGCTGTAATACATATACGTCATTCTTGCAAAAATACAATTGGAATTGACCTTGCCTTTTGAGTTTTCGTTAATAGTTATATTGTATGTTTTTTTTTCGAAGTATATTTGATCATATATTAATAATTTTCTTCATTTATTTTACGAACAAGTTGAGAGAAAAGTTTTTATAGTCATCCGAGTAAACCGTATTCCAAAATTAAAAAAAGAAGAATGACAAGCATGTTTACTTATAGTATTCAAGACTGCTTTTAACATTATAAGATGATTGTTCAGTTTTTGGAATAACATGTTTAATTTAGTGATTAAAATATGAATTGTACTATGTATGTTTGCAAAATCAAGATAAAATGTATACACTTTAAAACAGAATCTATTATGTTTGGGAGAGTTTCCATGTTACAATACCCTCGGTTTGTGTGCAGGCGCATTGGAGAAAGTTGATGGGTTTTTTAAGTGCCCTGAGCAGGCCTGTATCGCCATAAAACCCCGGCCATCTGGCTGAGCTTTGTTCTAAGCACAAGGCCCTCGACCGTGGATTGAAGCATGGAACCAACTTTCCCGAATACATGCGAAACACGGACCCGCAAGATCACCTAAGACGGCAACGGACATATCCACTTCGTGCCTCACCCTGGGATTGCGATTTCTCGAAGCCGAAGGAAAGGGAACCGAGAAAGCATCCGTGCTTTCCTTCGGCTTACAAGTTCGAATCGGTACGACTTCCAACCAACACGGGTCATCTCTTGCGACATCAAACCAGCCACCGAGGGAAAAACCCCCCGATATCGCAGCGCGCGAACAACATATACAGTCCACTCATTAACAAAGATCTCGCCCCACTACACCCGCGCGCGAACATATTATATGAATGATGACTCGAGATAAGTTTGCAATTTGTTGAAGCTTTCCTCCATATTCTTAACCAATTACATTACATTTGTTGAAGCTTTCCTCCATATTTTTAACCAATTACATTACACGTAGACGTGTTTCAAAGTTATTGTAAGTTTTTTACTCTTTTTTTTATTCAAATCTTTTTGAGAATGACTGATTTATGATCTATTGATTTTTCTCAAGTTTACCGATAAATTTCTCATTCCTCTCTACTTTTTGACCTAAAATTTTTCTCATTCATCTTTTTATCGATATTTGACTTTTTCTTCTTTTCTCTTTTGCTAATTATAATGCAACTCGATGAGAATTGTGATTATAATATGACAATATTGAGATATAAAAATAAATTTTGTAAATATTTAATTTTTGTAAAACTACTGCTTTTCCTTTATGCCTTCAGATTTCAATAAATCATTTGCTTCATTTGACGCGAAAGGAAAAGTTTCTTTGTTTATTAATGTATAAATGCATATATTATATATAGATATAGTACATAAAATAGTAAAATGTGCACATATAAAAACAAAATACTAATTTACATCAAAATATAATAACATGGAAAGAATTGTTTAATAACACTTTCAGCTGTTGGCTGGTTTTTTTATTACAAATGGACGACTACGAGGTACCTGTAAGTGATTAATCCACTCTTCATATTCATTTACGTATACCTGATAAAAAGATATTTAATTAATTATATCTAGGATCAAAACCACTTTAATTGTTTCATAATGAACTCTTGATTTTACTCGGTAGATTTTACTAGATAGTTGACTACAGGATACCTAGGCGTAAAAAGAGTATTCGCACCAAGCACATACTTAGATTCATTTTAATCTCGGATATCTTGAGTTCTAGACATACATTCTTCATATAACGGTGGCGCTAAGTAAAAAAAGAAAAGAGGATGAATATTAACTCCATTTTCTTTTCTATATATTAAACATAAATTATTAGTAAATTTCTTACGTATATCTATACTAATCGAAGAACTGCTGGGTTGTTCTGGAACAACAGAACCAACAGATTTTCTTGCCGGAAGATATGATGCATTTGATTGTTCTGATGTCGGCGTTGGCGTTAGAACTGGCATTATCGCGGATTCATTCGTATATGAGATCGAAGGATTGGATATAACGTTGTGTAGAGGTGGTGCAGAAGGAGGGAAACATAATGGTATCGTTCCAATTAGAACAGGATAACGCTTCATGATTTTACGATGCCTAATTTTATGCATAAATAAAATCATTAATAAACGTAATTAGATTTTTAAAAAATAAATCGCATTATTATATTAGTCATAGCTATTATTTTATCTTTCTGATTTTCTAGTTGTTTCTAAGTTATCACTATTTAACTTAATATTAAATTTATTTGTATCCATTTTCGTTACTTACGGTCCCGAAAAGTGAACACAGACGATCAACTCATAGTATAGATCTATTATATTACAATATTCAAGACAAGAAGGTGGTATGGGTGGTATCAAAAGTTCCGATATTACTTGTCCATTTGTAGGAAATGGTCCTGTCTGTTCCGTTCTTTTAATTACAAAGTCATTAGTTATTGTTTTGAAAGTGAAATGGAATTGCAGTTTCTGGGAGAAAAAAAATTAATTATCAATTTTTCAGTATGAGAGAAATTAGTATTTTGGCCATTTTAAATACATTACTCACTCGTAATAATTTCGTACAGACTCTCGTAATCGATATATTCGTAGAGTTCACGTAGTCCACTATTGTATTTACCATTTGTCCTGGTACGTATCCAGAGGAAGATATTGAAATTTGCAAATTAATCGCGCCATTCGTAAAGCAGCAGAAATTTTTTCTCGTTTCATCATTGACTCCTAACTACATTAAAAATAAAGTTCGTGTAATTTTGAAATATGTATATTCTTAAAGCATTTTGAAAATGAATTTCGATTCTTTACACATTTTTCACGATGAACATTCAAATCTAGACTCGAAACTACAGTGAACGCTGCTTTACACTCGTGATTGAACTTCCATGGTCTATCGATCACGGCATTTACCGTGTATCTTACATATCCATTACGATGTTCGAAGCTATATGGTATATTGTGAGGCATTTGGAAGCTAAAAGGATACTGGTTATATCCTCTGGGAAGTTTTACCCATGAATCAGCTGGAAAATCATAGAATATATATCATTGACAGATACGTTTATAATTTCATAAATTTGATTGCACTATTTGTTGTCATTATTGATTAGCGATTTGTTTAAACATTTAAATTTCCTGAAAATTTCTACTCACATCCTTGTGTACTAATTATGTTGCATTTGAGCTGGAAGTATTTTTCTGAATTAATGTAATGTTTTGTTCGTTGTTTCGAATCATTTTCGGTCCAATGCACTTGTGCTTTTCCCGTCGCACTAAAAAAGAGTCCTATAATACAAAATCAATCACATCTTGGATAAATTTTATTTTTTTTTATGTCTGGATGTACGTTTGATAAGAAGTCAATGATCTTATCATTTATCAGATTGATTCGATTAATGCAGTTAAATACTAATATAGCTTTACGAGTAATCAGAATACACACTTCTTCGAATAAAAATTGGAATAATGATTATGTTTTTTCACATGTTACAATATTATGCTACATTAATGCTTTCAATTAGAAATGATTTGTCATAAATTGCTAAAAATCTTCATTTCATAATTTGCATGTACGTTTTTTGGCATCTGTCGAATTAGCTTGAAAATTTTCGAAACGGCATAGATAAAAAAATTGTACAGACTTATACGAGTTAACGTAACATGATTGTGGTTGTTAATACATGCAATAGTCGACGTTGAACGCCGGTCTTGTTGATAATGCATTAAAGAGCGTCCGATTTTTGTATTTGTATTCGATGTTGTCAAAAACATGATTACTTACATTATTATTATCTCAGATTAAACATAGTTTGCAAAAATATTGCAAAAGAGAAGATTACAAGGAAGCTATTTTTGACAAAATTAGCAATTTACACCAGCGTCGGAATTATCAGCTCGTTTACATTGAAACAATTTCAAATTCAAAAAGTATGTGCTATATTATCAGGAGCTAAAGACGTTTAACACTATGCATTATTATACTTCAAGATCAAAAACTCACCTCTAATCTGCTTCTCTTTTGCTATATCCACGATAATATTTCCACTGACAATTTCACCGGCCATATACGTAGCGGTCGATCGATTAAATTCCAAGCGAAATGCTCTCAATGACGACATGACATGTGGATGATCAAGATTGTTGATTTACAGGACTGAATCTTCCTTATCGTATGTATTCGTCACCAAATTCTCTAATGAGAACATCAAACATCGAACGAAAAGATCAGAATTCGCGATCGTTTATTGGGCGCAATTTATAAATCATCTAGATCTTACGTGACCAACAACTGAATCGAATTCGCTCTGATACTAAAATGGACAATGAATCAAAACATCGTCAGGAATCGATAGATAAAAGATATGGACGCTATCAAGTAATATCCGGCAGCTACTGATAGTATAATTTGTTAAATACCAGGAACGCGATAATTTATATGTCATTAGGAATTCGTAATTTTCTACTTAAAGGAAGAACTATATTTGCATTTAGGAAATTTGCAGTTTGTAAAATGAGCTACTAAAATATAATATAATATAGTAGTCGCAATTTTCTTTTTAGCAAGTTCCATTCGTATGATCGAAAACATTCTCGAGGAGAAACAATTTATATTTTGAACCTTCATCCATCCTTCATTCTTCTTAATTTCATTCTTCAACTTAATTTTCTCTTATAATTAGTGTTAAAATGGCAAATAATTGACACAATGGTAAAAAATTGATGTCTATAATGAAAAAACAAATAGATAAATTTGCAAATCCTTTTATTGACAATAAACAGGCTAGATTTTTATATATAATTGTGTGTAAGATCCACATCCTACTCCTATATATGTACAATTCGCATATAACTCAATTTCGTGAAAAAGATTTTTTGATTTTCAGTCAAAATTTTACGCTTAAAAATGAGACGAAATAGATTGTTGTATAATTTTCCTTTACGACATTATAATACTTTAAAATAGTTTAAAATAATTTTTCATCGCTATGTTCAATTATACTGTTTACTACATAAGCGTAAGAATTTTTCAGCGACTGATAATGTATTAGTATATTGTACATGGCATTATTTTCTACATTGCATATATATGTGTGGAATTATGTTATCTTCGCTATTATTTTAAACAATATGATTTTGCAACATTAATAAATTTCAAAAATACTGTTGTACGTTGTTAAATATGATAAATTAAAAAATCACGATGTACGTTGTTAAATATGATAAATTAAAAAATCACGATGTACGTTGTTAAATATGATAAATTATTAATTTTAATAAATGAAAAGTATGCAATGATGCCAAATTTTTAGTAATATTATTTCTTCCGATTATAATATATTATATGATATGAATATTTAATTAAAATTGAAATTCAAGTAATTATTTACTTTAAGTGTCTCCTTACCAATTTCAATGATTTCGAAATACATATATTGTCAAGATCATCGTTCTGAACAATTTTTCAATATATACGTTATCACTTGGCTTTAGTTCTCAAGATATTAGTAAAAATGTTTTTGTTATCCTACATTGTATCTTTAACTGGGTTGTGTTTATGTTACAAACATTTGTAAACAGCCATAAATGAAATACTTCATAGGTTTGTTCTGTACAGTCATATTTTAGCTTTCATACTAGTTATATCGTTTATTGAACTAATAGGATTAATATTCACTGAAAAAAGTAATTTATATTATAAAGTTGTTTCGTATTATAAAATAAAATGAATTTATATAAATCTTTAGATATATGCAACAACTATAATAAACTAATTGAGAGTAATGTTTAGTATGAAATGTCTCTTTTTAGACTAAACTTACATTTCGCAACAAAACTATAAGTCACTATAACTAAATTACACAAACCTCTGTTATAAAAAAGAATTTTTTCTATCTGTATATATTATAGGATTATTACTATAATTAATTGATACCATTATTATTATAAACCTATATATATATATATAATATAAGATATATTTTTTTCACGCATTTATTAACGCAATTATTGTTTAAAATTTTAGCATTCATAACAATTATTTTTAATTAAAATTGAGTACTATCTGCTAACTGAGACAAAACTATAAGACAGTTTTTTTCAAACAGGCAAAATGATAGGAAAAGGAAAAATTTCAAATAGTTAATATTAAAAATAATTTAGTTATGTAAAATATCTTGCAAAACGGAGCTAAAAAATACCGAGATTAATTTAATTAAGAATTTAAAAACTAAAAATATTCTGTTATAAAAAAATCTGAAATACTAAAAGCCAATGCGTAGTGTCGACAATTATTTAAAAAAATAAAGAAAATTGCGTTACAGAATATCTCAATAATCGTCCAAAAGTAACAAATTGGAGAAAAAGGCGAACAATCTTAAAGCATGCTTTCAATTAAACATTAACTGCACGGCATTAGCAGCAGAAATTTGAATAACAACTAATGAATAACAGCTAGTATTATAGGTTCAGAGGATAGTGAAAACTTCTAAACATTTAAAAAGACGCAAAATGTTAATAAAGCTACTACGAACTAGTCGTTATGAAAAAATAAGACAAGAATTTGCAAAAGAATGGTTACACTGGTGTAGTAAAAGAGTCAATTCCTTGAATGAAAAAAGGTTTAATTTAGGTAATATAAATTGTTTATATTATTATCTTTGTGATATAAAAAAAAAAGAAATTGCAGAGGTGACAAGTGGGAAGTAACAATATCGTGATTTGATTTGATAATAGAATATCTCGGAAAGCAGATATAAGTGGTAAACATATCGAGAATAAAAAGAACTACAATTTTTGATATGATAACTTAAGTGTAAAAATAGTAAAATCTTATTTTGAGAACCATATTTTGTCATAGCCTACGAAGTCTCCGGACCTCGGTATCATTGAATATTGTTCGGGCATACTAGCTAAAGAAATATGTATATCCGAAAAAAAATAATTTAATAGAATTGAGGAATTGAAAACACAAGTGAGGAAGAAATAAAAATATACAAAAAAAAAAACAATAAAAAATTTGTATAAATTTTTCTTAAGGGGAATGTTAGAGATTGTGGAAAATAAAAATGGCATTACACTATTAATACAAGATAAAAATAAATTATATTAAATTAAATTTATTTTAACAAATTTTTCAACTTTATTTAACAATGTAGAATAAAATATCCTTTATTTTATTCCTACCACAGTAGTAACTATATTTATATAATATTAGTAACAGTTATATACTTATTTAGTTATAAATATACTTATTTAGTTATACTAATAAATAAAATTAATTATACTAACTTTATAAGTTTAGTTATAATAATAAATGATACTAATAGACATTTTTAATTTTTAATTTGTTATTAATTTGTCATATATGTCTCAGCGCGACGGTGATTTTAGGAAATGCTATCTTAGATAGATGATAGGAATCCCAATTCCAGTACCTACATTCATGAAGACGGAATATTAATAGCAGTCAAACAATCATTTATTCAGACTACATCTGATGAATCACTCGAATGTTGAACACTTATTTGTCAAAGTGAAAATCTTAGCACTCATGCTCATCACAGAAGTAGTGTATTTTCCTCTTGTTATATGTCCAGCTTTTTGCTATATAGTGATCACATTAATGATAAATATATTTGATATATTCGATATTTGAACTCCGACCATTTTATTGAAGTCATAGTCAATCATAATCTCAATTTTTTGAAGGAATGAGGGTGATTAAGGCCTCTACCGACACTGCACGCGAATGAGCTTCAGATATCAGAAGCTCGTGAATAAACAAGAATACTACAGTTTATTATATGTGTGTGTGTGTGTGTGTGTGTGTGTGTGTGTGTGTATTCTTAACATATATTTATACAAAGCTAGTATCAAGATTTATCACTCGCGATTTACAATTAGAACTAAAACAAAACGAAGCTATGGAGAAAACCGCGATGACTGAGACTGAGACTGAACTGAACTGCACTGAAGTCTTTTAAAATTAGAAGATGAACTGCCTCTTTGAAATAAGAAGTATAACTGTCTCTTTGAAATTTGAAAATGAACTGCACTGAACTGAAGAACTTTCGACTTTTACTCTCTTTTATAATACTATTTATCGATGGCGTGTTATTATTTCGCATCCGGAAACGGAATATCGAAGATGATGTTTATTGAATACCATACCGGAAATTCACTCTCGTTCGCCATTCGATCTGCACCGTTCGAAGAATCAATTGGTTGCTCTAGAACAAAGACCAATTGAACATTCCATATCTCATAATCAATATACTCTCAAGCATATTCATCTCTTTTCGCTCACACTCTCGGTACAGTATCAAAATACATCCCTAGGGGCACTAAAATGTCGGTCATTCGACGTCACAATAGTATTTTATAAATCATTATTATGATAATCTAATTATGATGAACAAATTATTAAAAGTTTAATGTTTATAAATATCATAAAAATAAAATAATTTAATTGTAATAAATAAATAATTAAGAATACTAAATAATAGTTAAAAATATTATAGAAATAAATTTATTGCAGATTTTAAATAATAATTGAGAATGTTTTAAAACTGAATTAACAAATTAGTTTTGTTTTAATTAAAAATATTAAATGATATTTAATATTTAAAAAAAATTTAGATTATTTTATTAAAATTTTATTAAAATTCAGTCCGAGCATTGTCGATCTATACATGTTGGATATGGAAATGTAGGTAATAGTAACGAGCTGCTGTACTTAAAGTTAATATTTTGGTAATGGAGTTATTTTTGCCCATGATAATAATAATTATTGTAATTTATGTGCTAAAAATACATTTAGTCTTCCATATTGTTAATTTTTGATTTATAATTATATTAAAATATATTAAATGTCAATTTATGATAAAAATAGTTACAATAATAGTGAAAGATGAAGTTGATTAATTAAAAATGTTCATGGTACGTGAAGTTGGAATGAAAGTCTCCTGTTCTAAAGAAGAAAATTTTATTACTTACAATTAGAAAGGCAGCAAATTCAATTTCTATGAAGAATTATTTGAGTAAATTGAATTATGTAACTGTAGTATGTGAATTCATCGTTTCTTTGAATTATCAAATAAATCTACATCTTGATAGAGTAAAGAATTATATATTTAAACACTTTAATATTGACAGGATTATTACAGTTCATTATCTGTTAACAGACATAAAATCAATTTAGAATTTTTCCCAATTTTTCATATTAAATGGAACTTATTGTTCGTTGTATTTCGTTGTAACTGCTTAGAACGTATATAATAAGTGTTTTGCTACACGGTATTATCAATATTGTAATTAAGTAATTAATAAACTAAAGTAATTAAAACCAAATTATATATTGCTGCGATAAGTGGTAATTTTTAAACCTAAAAAAGCAACAATTTATTAAAACAATGGTGTTTGTTAATGATATAAAATCAATTTTTAATATCGGTTTACTATATATTATTAGGATGTACTATACCGGTCGCTACGCAGAATAATATAAGAGTGAGAAGGTTTCGAGACATAATACTCGTGTTCTCAATGATTCTGTATTTAACTAGTCTTGTGGTATTGCATGTTTATGTATTTTCATACAAAGATTTAGATCGAAAAAGCATGCTTATTGTACCTGAGTGCTGTTTTCTTATGCAAGTTTATTCGTGGATGCCACATCAACCACTTTATGGAATTGAAAAACTCGATCTTTGTCACAATTGCGCAATTTTGATCGAAGTATACATTTTCATAATTCTTTAAAAGAAATAAATGGCGTATTATATGTCACATCATAGTCGTCGTCAATTTCTTGTATTGTATTTCTTGATAATAAATGGATATCTTTTCTTCATAATTTCTTGATAATAAATAGATATTTAGATTACGGATAATTTCTTGATAATAAATAGATATTTAGATGGCGGATAATTTCTTGATAATAAATAGATATTTAGATTACGAATAAGATTCTCAATAACGATGAATGTTTTATAAAGAATTAAATGCTGATTTCAAATAAAAGTATATTATATTTTGGTCGAAATTGAGTTAAGTTATAATAGTTATAAATGAATCACTTTGGTGATTGTTTTAAAGTACATAGATTGCAAATATTCCATCAGAAGTCAATGTAAAATAAAAAAGAACTTATGGAAAAAGTATAACTTTAAATCGTATTATTTTAGAATCTGGTCCTCTCTAATCGAGGTCACCATTCAATTATTAAATTTTTTTAGCATTCAAATAAAATGGTTAAATATTGTTAAATTTCTAATGTAAGTAATAAAGTTTATTTTAAATTAGTGATTTAATTTATTTTCTGAATTGATGATCAAAATGAAGCAGAAACGTTTGTACTGGATTGTTGAAAAATTAAATTATGCTGGTGTATTCAAGATAAATCTTTAACTTAAACATCATATATATAATTATTGAGATATGAATATCAAGCAATGTAGACATAGAAAGTGGATCATAGTATTCGTACACTTGATGTTTATATTTTAAACTATTATAAAAAAAAGTCATATAACAATTCATTTGATTTCATTTTAAAATGTGGAGCATTCACTTTGACAATCCTGCGTAAGTTTTTTTTGGGGGTTGTTTTTATATCACGTAACAAGTGGGAAAGCAAGGATACCTTTGTTCTCAAAATTCAAATGCCTCTGAAAACATTAAAAATTTTTTTTCATAACTAAATCTATTATAGTCTTGAAGAACGAAGTCATCTCTTTACAACACTTTCTTAATTCTTGTCGTACAATTTTTTTTCGCCATTCATACGATTTTTTTTTATTTAGCTCTGAACATTTTATTGAATTCTGTTATTTAACTCTGACGTTCAAGGTTTAATAAAATGACGAAAAAAAATACAGCAAGTATTAAGGACTTGATATAAAGAGAAGATTTCAATCTTCAAGATAAATCAAAATAGATAATCACAAAATAAATTTTTCAGTAATTTTTTTAAATAAGGTTTAAATTTATACAGTTTTTGACAATAAAAGTATCCTTATTTTTTTATTTACTGAATGATGTAAAAACATCTTTGGGAAAAAAGAACTCAAGGTTGGTAAAATAGAGATTTCATGTTTTAAAATGAGGCTTACTGAATTGATGTACGATTTTGTTTCACGAAGTTTAGACAGTTTATAATATCGATAATTTTTCATCGAATTTTTGTACAAATACTTTTGTCAGATACGAATACTCTGTATGTATAACTACTCAATTGACAAATGTCATAAACCGAAAATTAGAGAAAAAGAGTTTATTATAAAAATATTATAGTATTAAGAATACGTGTTTCATTTAACATTTACCAATTTAATTTGCAATAAATTTTATTTTATTTTATGTTAATAAAACAATAAAAATCAATTTTTACATCGTAAGTAAATCTATTTGCTCATTTATTTTATTGTTAGTTTGAAAAAAATGTATTTAATAGTAAATGTATTTATTCTTTTCCTTTTAAATCCATATTCATTTTACTTTCAATATAATAAAGTAGATATATTCTATTCTTAATTTGTAAAATATTAGACGAAAATCCAATTTTCACAATATTAAGAAAAATGTAAATATGTTATATGTAAATAAGTATAATAAAGTTTTATCAATCAACATTTTCTTTTTGTAGAATTGAATTCAGATTGCCAGTTTTTCGTGAACTATTACATTTCATCGTGAATATCTCTGTAAATACACAAATTCTAATATTCGTTTGCATTTTATTTCTCGTCGAGGAAAGATTTCGTCATCTCAATATAATATTTCTCATCTATTTCTTAAACATGCCAACGTTAAAGTTCAGACGTTTATTTATTTGTGAGTTTTATGCATCGTTCAGATGAATTCATGATTCTTTTTTCGAACTGTATTCGATCGTTTGCTTTAATCTATTTTCCTTTATTTGTACACAACTAAGAATTTTGACACTCTACAAAATCCGTATTTTATTTTATTTTCTGCACGCCTGTTCTTTCGTACAGATCTCGCTTGAGGTAACACTATATAACATGTTCTGTTACGAAATCAAAGATTCCATCGATAGATGGAACCATTTTCTGAATAACAGGAAAGCTTCAAATTTCTATCAAGAAAATAAAGTGACGTGAACTAATGATCTGTTTGTATAAACGTTTAATCGCATATCTCCTCTTCGTATTCATGTAAAAAGAGGGACAGAACGATTATTTTTATCGTTTTTTTCCATTGTTAGTAGATGACAAATTAATAATGGTCGATTAATCAATGGAAGAGTTCACACTCCAGGAGATATGATGGCTTCATTGCTCTCTCGTAAATGCGACCGAAATGCTGAATTCCATATACGCGATTCAAGTATTGTTTTGGATCTCGAGTATATCTTTTAATTTATTGTCAAGAATTTATTTATTGAAAGTGCTCAAATTATCGGATTATGGGAAAGTCAGAGAATTAATGCTAGTGATTGATTGTGTTTGGAACTTGGTATTGATTACCATTGTATGTCACATGACAGCAAATTAGGTATGTAGATCCGCGTGAGAAACAAAATAGTTATCGAAACATGCATGTACATTCATGTAACTAGCTATTTGTTTAGGTGAATCGTGTTGGCCAGCTTATTTTCTCGACTGTATCCATGAAACATGTGTTTCTGCAGATGAGTTGAATTCCAATGAAATCGTTTGCATATTTCAATCCAAAGAAGAATCATTATTCTTTTCAAAGAAACGTAATAAACGAATTTGTTTTTTTTATTGTATATTTCCTTTTGTTTTATTACTATGCCATTATTATTGAATCATAGTATCTCTTTGTTCTTTCGAATAATTAATTATATCAAGTTAATTGTACACTTCTAGTCAATTGCTACGGATTATACCCTTAATGATTATATCCTAATGAATTTTTGCTGCCCTATAAGAATTGTTCTAACGTGCATTTTATTATAGGAAAACATAGAGGCAACGACTTATTTCCGAAAATATGGAGAAAGATCCATATTTTCACTATCATCGGCATAATACGCATCGATCTTCCCCTTTTACTTTCGGTCTAACGAATAAAATCAAGGTTTCTAGATCAATAAAACATAGAATTTTAATTTTTACAAATATTCTCAGCAGTGATATATATATATATATATATTGATGAACGTATTTAGTGACATAAACTGACATAAACCATGGCTCATTAAAGAACTAAAAAAACTGTAAAATATATACATATGTTACATGTGCAAATAAAAAAGTGTTCACAAGGCAAGTATGAAATGAGAATCATAAAAAAGGAACATTAATTTTGTACGACGACCCATTGATCTCTAGCGTTAACTGACACGAAATGTCAATAGAGGTGATCGGCTTGCCGTAACAGAATACGCGTGAAATTTGTCTCAACCTTTGTGAGTGGGTTCACGGATTACTTAACAATGTTGAACCAGCCCTCTATTTGTCAATGTATCCGATGCTCAATCGTTTTTATTCTTTTCAATGGAATTTAGAGATCACTGACTAAAGATAGAGTTGGTAACGTGTAATTTGTAATTTGCTTAAGACCTTTGCATCATATTATTTACAGAGTAAATTAAATCTGTAAATAATACTCATTTTTAATATAGATAAGTTCTATAGCAGACAAAAGAAAATAAAATATCTTTTTATTCCTTAACATAAATGAACAAGATTAGATTCAATTAGTATTATTATTTTTGAATTAATTTTTAATGTTAAGTATAGTGTAGCAATTTTATCATAATTATCTAATGTTAGAATGAGTTCAAAAGATAAATTTATCTGAGGTAAAACTTTGCACAGCTCTGTTAAAGCAAGGCTACTTCGGTTATTACATCAATAAGTTAAATTTTGCGTTTGACGTGATGATAAGTAATGGTTTATAAATTGACTGAAAACCAGCAAAAAGCTAATGATCTGACGGTATTTTTTCGTGCAGGTATCGTGTTAAAATAAACGAGATTTGCTTACAGTTTGGAATCGAATTCCTGTTTGAAACCAAACGTACACGAACGAAGAATAAGTGAGAAGATCAGAAAAGATATTGAAATTGTTCGAAAGGAGAAACAGCGGAGGGAAAAGTTTTTAACAATTTTTTTCGCGGACAATAACGTTTATCAAGCGTTATGGATGGAGGAATCAAGTTGAATCGACATTTTTTTATGATTCTATAGGTGGAGAATAATACGGCGTGGCGCACAGAGGCGCATATAGTACAAAGAGGATGAGAGAAGATGAAGAGAACGCAGGCGCGTTTGAGGGATCGTGCGCGAGTGGTGTCCACATTTGTATTGCTTTCAAGAGCTCCGGCGGGAGCTGCGATTCTTCCTTTCAGTTTATCGTAGTGCTGTTTCCGAAACTTATCTCGCGTGCCATCCTCGCGAGTTTCGATCGTGCGTTTCATTGAAAATTGAAGTTACAAAACTATCGTGCAATCGATTTAGGAGTTAACTTAAAAAGAGAACTCGTCAACAAAACTCGATCAAGATCATATATACTTAGTGTTTATTTAACTTTATTTAGACTTAGTGTTTGTTTAATTTTCTTTTTTTCTTCCGGACCATAGAAAGGATAAAATTTGTCGTATTGTTCATCAGAAAATATGGTCAAAAGTGATAATTTACCTGATATTAATAAACAAGTGATGATGTAAAACCATTTAGAAAAGCAAATATTTAAAACGAACATAGAATAATTCTAAAAGTGTAATTTAAACAGATCCATTTAATGTCTTGTTCAATATAAATCTCTTATAAGCTTAAATGGGCATCGCGTAATAAGGAACTCATATATATTCATATATGTATACATTTTTTGGCAAATACTATGACTGTTTCTACGACATGGAGATTTATAAATATCCGAACGTATTATTTCGTCCATTTTCTTCATCGTTCCGAGAAAATATCGAAAATTTCCATCTTCGGCACTGTGATATCACGTTTGATATCATGTTTTGCATGCAAATTAGTCAATACGCGTTGTATCACGTGTGCGAAAAATAACTACCATCAATCACCGTATCCTGCTCTTCATTTGCGCATACAACGTTCGAAAACATTTATTTGGAAAATGGAACAATTATCGTGATTACTTTCGTAAAATTTATTTATTCTTCTCTTTACCTCGTCGTTAGTTGGATAATACGAAATTCCTCGTGTATATCAGAAGCGTGTGTATCTATTGCACACGATATATTCATGATATGAGCTATACCATACAGGGTGGTTCTATTAGCGACAGCGTGAATCTTACAACAGAAAAAAAAAACGTAAGAGGAGTGAGAAGATAGAAAGGAACTTTTTACGCACTTATATTCTTTTATTCAATTGACTATCAAATTATTTGACTATTTATATAACTCATTCTTTCAATTCAATATTTCACGGACAAAATTGATCAGATGCAGTTTAAGTGTTGATAGTTCTAAAGCCAAATAGATAAGGAAATTAATGCTAACAATTTTCTCATACGTAATGATGGAATCGGTTGATATATTTTCTGTAAATGATAATGGTACGTTGCTTTGTATATACTGTTTTCTCATCGCAAATTAACCAAAGGAACGTATGGACTTTTTAAATATTTACGAAACATGGTATACCGTTCTATAATTGTTTTACACGCGATAAGATAGATTCATTTCGAGTTACGACAAAATATTCTATATCTATCGCGTCATAAAAGTTTCAATTCGCCAAAATATACTATCAAAATTCTACTATGACAAAACCGAGATTGACAGAGTGAATAACTGATCAAACGGAATAATAATAGAAATAAGCGTAATAGGTGAACTGTCATCGTGGCGATTTTCGTACAATAAGTTTCCTCGTTAATTGTGCGTGTTAAGAATTTTACAGTTCTCCTTATAATTGGATAATCAAATTCATTTGATCAAGTAATTAGCTGTAATGAAGCGACAATATTTTCTATTGATCCAAAAATAAATTCTCTATTATCTGTTAAAACCAAAAATTACTTTCACTTGCATTTCGTCAGTTATACAAGTTCATACAAGAAAACTTAATATTGGATTATACAAACGAGAAGATCATGTCGACGAATGTGTACGACGATTCAAGAATATCAACGTTGTCGTCGAAGTTTAATAGCTCATATAATGATAGCATGGTACCTTTGAACGAAAGCTTTGGAGAAGATATTACCAGAGATATACTTTGGTACTTTTACGATAAATTTCACAGTAAAACTAATTACTTTTTGATCATCCTCTACGTACCTGTGATGGCACTCGCAGTGACGGCCAACATTCTCGTGATTGCAGTCGTCTTCAAGTACCATTATATGCGCAGGTACGTATATGTACATCTTATCAAATATGTATTGATTTAATCATTTACTTTTCTATTGGCTCGGCCAAAGAATTATTTATTGCATGTAGTGCTCCTAAACAGTATCTATATTCGTAACAAATTCAAATTATGTATTGTATGGAGCACGAAACACCTTTTAGACAGCCTCATGATAAAATAGGGCGAGTAAATCTAAAGCAATTAAAACTTTACGAAGATTATTGTGGAACAGTCTCGGAGTAGGATGAAGGGAGATTTGACTAAATTACGCGACGTCGACTCAATTGAAATGGCTTCAGGTGTATAGACTGCTGATTAGAGAGATTGTTACCTTGTCATGTTGTCAGTTTACAATTAAGATATTGCTTCCGAGATAACAGGATCAATTCTGACTGAATTAATTATAACTTTGAGTAAGGATAGTTATAGGATTAGGCAAATTCATTTCGAAATACGAAGGTGGATGCAGCGTGGCATTATCTTTTTTTAATCCTTTCACATCAATTGAAGATCCGAAGTGCGAATTGTCTTAAGAAGCGGAGCTTGCAGAAAGAATATTAGATTATAATAATAATACTAAATGAGATTCAGCACCATTGGTTACAGTTCATTTTTTATTATTTAATACATTCTCAATGATCCTCGCGATTTTCTCGGTTTGGTTTTACTGGAACGAATAAAGGCGCGATATCTTTGAGAAAAGTGTAAAAGAGAAATTAATTACAATCAGGGATAGAATAAGACAGTCATATATATTTTATGAATAAACGTTATTTATCGAACATTTAAATTGTAAATTATTTTTTTCTATTAATATTGTACGTATGTTAACTTTGTACGTTAATACATCAACTTTGCTATGAAAGTTCAGTTTTTCAGTAGTTGTTTTATATTTGATTAATAAGAAGAGAATCATTTATTTTTGAACAGATATTTAAGTTCAAAATATAAATATAAATATGAAAGTTGAAAGTTAGAAAAACTTTTTTAATTAGCAACATTTAAAGAACTAGAAGCAGAATAAATATACAATGTATGCATATTATGATTTTTGTGTAATTGTTTCATTTTATTAACTATAAGAAGAGACTTAAAAAGAACAAAAAATTCCGTATATACTCAAAGTTCAAAATTTAGTATTAGGAAAGGAATAATATATCCTTTAAATTATTTTTATTAATACTTGTCCTGAGATTATCATAAATTTTTAAAACATAAAACAGTGTTTCATTTCATTAACTTGTATAGTGGGAATACTGTAAAAAACTAGCTAATACATACTAATTGACTTAGAAATGATTTTTTAAACTTTCCATCAATCCAGTTTAGTCTAGTCTAGTGTTTAAATTCCATTTAAATTAATTTTTTTTTAAATTCATCTTCATCGAATGGTTTAAGATTTCAATTTCAAATCTATTTACCTCACAATGTTTCCAAGAATTCTTTTCGGAACAGAATAAATGTTTCTGTTTAATTAAAACTTATTTTTAAGAAAATTTTTACGAAAATTTCTTATTTACACAAAGATATATGAAATAGAAATTTCAATTAATCCACTGTATTTTATAAGTCTTTTCGGAACAGAAAAACTAATTATGGTACATAAAATTATAATTATTTCATAATCGATTGAATTTTAACAGTTTCATTCGATTTCTGATAACCATGCATAAATTATTTATAACTGATTAAAAAATTGAACGTCAAAAACGTGTAAGTGTACATAAATAATATGTATGCATTAGATTTGCAAACACTAGAGCGTAAATTGATTAATAGAAGGCATCAATTGCAATATAGAAAGGTTATGGGAGATTCATAGTCTGTAAACGGTGAATTAATAAAAAAATATTTCGACGAGCCTTCAGTGATAAACAATGTTACGTAACGAAAATTTTGTCAAATACTATAACAAACCAAGTGTTTGTCCGCATCGCATAAATAATTGCTATAGTTGGTACACGCACAACTTTCTTAATTCTGTAATGTAGATACCTTGAACATTCTTAGTACGCAAAGTCGAAGAAACACATACACACATAGGGATGCTTATTTCCAACAGCGGCGAAGCATCGTGCAAATAAGCGATCCACACGATTCTTACGATGTCTGTAAGAACATCATGGTTGCCTCAATTCAGGTTTATTTGTAAAGCAAAAATTATTGCTCTCTCTTTCTCTTTTTACTATCAAACCGTGAACATGAATACGAATTTTGATATTAACCACTTACGCCTTGCACGGATAACAATAAGCGAATGATACACGTTCCTCGAAAATGTTCAAGTGGATATTAGGTATTCGAGCAGTTGCGTTGCTCGAAATTTGTCCGGGACCGCGTTGGCAATTCAACGAAACGCAGTTATAAGAATTCTTTTGTTAAATTCGCAGAATTCCTCAATAAAAGTGATTCGTATGTTTCATTGAATTATCAGATCTTACATTGGCTCAAGGATTATTTTCATTTACACATATGATGTTCAACCAATAGTGAATTTTAGGTGGACAAAGAAAATTTTTATTTTCAGTGTGACTAATTATTTCGTGGTCAACCTGTCAATAGCAGATCTTTTGGTGACTGCGATTTGTATGCCGGTGGCTGTCAGTCAAGCAGTCTCTATAATATGGATACACGGGGAAATAATGTGCAAACTTTCTTCTTACCTTCAAGGTAAGATCTTACGATAACATAAACGTTTTTTGTTTTACAATCTTCAATTCAAATCTGTATGTCATTAAATTCGTGTTAAATTAACGAAATGCTTTTCACTAACACGGTAGTGCAAGATAATACAAATGCAAAAGTGCTACAATCACGATTCGCTGCCTTCTCTAAGTAGAGTGGGCGAAATTCTGGTTTATATATAAAAGATCTTCTGGAATGTGTATATTAGTGTAAAACGCCTGTTCATTTATGTTCGTCTACATTTCCTCAAGCAAAACGCAATCTCTCTGTGGATACAGTTTTAATTTCTCTCTTTATTCATCGACCTTCCCGCCTACGTCCAACCCGTTCTCTCCAACCGAGTAAAGACTAAATATCCTATTAGAAAGAACCGTCGATCGCTGACGGTAATTTAAAACGATGACGACTCTAACTCGTAGGTGTTGCAGTTGCTGCTTCGATTTTTACCATTACTGCAATGAGCATCGACAGATACTTGGCGATAAGGAATCCCATAGCGTTTCGTCGAGTGTTCAATCGGAAAAGCACGGTTCTCGTTATCATGACTCTTTGGTTGGTCGCTCTAATCATTTTTGCTCCTGTTCTCAGAGCGGTTAGTATTACTATAATACAATATCCAATAATTATATCATTCGCAAAAGTTTCAACAATGTGAAACGTCTGGAATATATTTTATTCATTTGTCGAAAATTACAGACATTGGTTTTATAGACATTGGATAAAATTAACTGAATTAAAGACTATTCAGAAATTTCTGTTACTGATGTTTTCTTATTATTTTAGAAATAAATTAAATAATTATTATTTTACTTCGAAAGAATAACTTTTCAAACGAATTAAACAATTGTTTATTTTTTTTTCTCTGATGAGGGTTCGATAATTATATTTTAAGAAAATATATTTCCAAGGATAGAACAAAAACGAGAAAAATTTGGCGTATTAAGAGATTTTCGACAAAAAATTCGAAAAAGAAAATTTTCGATGTAAATAAATCTTATCAAGGAGCTTTCCGTTTCTGAAGTTCAATGGTGCTCAATTTTTTTTTAGATGACCCTCTACAGCCCAGGTATGGAACTTAGCAACATATCTTTCCACGGATCCTGGGCAATGACGAGGAATTTTTCACAGAATATTTCTCGTGTTTCTCGCCAACCACCTGTTTTCTACATTTGTTCAGAAGATTTTAAGCCTCTGGGCATTCGGGCGCCTCTTTTCGGCACTGTGTGCTTTGTGCTGGTTTACGCTATTCCTGGTAAGATCACATGATTAACAATAAGCTCCACTTGAACATATATTTTCATCTCATTTCTTTTTCCATTTTGAAAGAGAAAATCAAGACGGTACGATTCACTTTTATTATCCATTCCAAAAAGAGATCAATCATTTTACTCTCTACTTTCTCTAACCTTTATAGTTTTCCCTTGTTACTTTCATTCTTCAGGTTTCATCGTAATACTGTCATACTCCATGATGGGACGGACACTGTGCGCACGGAAACCACCTTTCGATTGCGATAGCGTTGAAGGAAGCGCGAGCTCGCAACAGGTTAGTTCGAAAATCATATAGGTCATGCGTGATGTTTAATCTGATAAACGTGAGTAGCAGAAAATCATTTAATTATGGTAAGGATGCACACTTAATTCAATAATAACAATAATAACAATAATAACAATAATAACAGTCAGTAAAGACCATTTGCCTAAGTCTGCTTTCAAGTCATCTATTCGAATCTATTCAAGTAGTGTAATATATGTATAATAGAAATAACTAAATTTTAAGAAAGTTCTTGATTCGATCGAACACATTATTTACTGTAAAAAAATTTTCCTACGATCCTTTTTACTTGTATCTACACTATTCCAAGAAATTGAAGGATCATCAAATTATAACTGAAAAATTGTCGATTTTTGAATTCCTATAACTTTATGTAAAAAAAATTATACAACAGTATGATTTGAGTTCATTTTAAAACGCAAAGCCTCTACTTTCGCAATTCATAATTCATTTTGTTTCTGCGGCATTAGATATATCCCATTAGTGGATGGAAAAACGAACACATATTTTTTTCTCGAAAATATATATTTTAAAATTTCTAAAATTGAATTTTACAAATTCAGACATCTCTGCAGATATTTAAAAATTCTTTCTTTTACAATAATTCTGCTAAATTCTTCTAAATTTGATGTATAATTTTTTTTCACCTTTGTTTTCGATCTTTAAATAAAAAGTATACTGACATTATAATAAATGTGTATTTATGTTTATTTAATGTGAATATATGTGTTTATTTTGTATGTGCGCGCGCACGTTCGCCCTTATGTGTGTGTTTAGCGTCTGACATATTTTTAAACATATATTAATTAGTCGCAACATATTAAACTCTTTCACTAAATACATGCACATAGTAAAGACTTGCAGTAAATGCATACTGAATAATTGAGATCCGAACGAAACCTTCTTGGATTATTCGAATGCCGACGATACACTTTTCATTAAAAGTACAATAAAGCCGCGAAAAAGAGAGATCGTTATAAAGAGAAGATTTTTCCTATATAACATCACATTGAAACGTAAAAATTGTAGAAAAAGAGCTTAAACTCTATAATGTCGTTTAAATTTAAGAAATTCTAAAAGAAAAAAGACAAACTTCAGTTTCTCATTCTGTTTCATAACAAAAAAAGGGTTTTAAAAAGAAACTAAATTCAAGCAAATTAAATTAAAAACTTCATTCTTTGAAATCAGCACAGACAGAATATGATATGATTTTTTTATACGACAATTTTTCGATTATGATTTAATGATTCCTTAATTTCTTGGAGCAGTGTATATTTGATTTTACTAATGTATATTTGATTTTACTAGTGTATATTTGATTACATCTACATTTACTTATTTAACGAAAGTTCACATTCTACCATTATACGTATTCATTTCACTTCGTGTGTGAAATATTAAAATCATTGTCCGCTTTTGTGCTCTTCTCGTCAATAATTAAATGAC
This sequence comes from Melipona bicolor, assembly GCA_030673865.1. Lineage (NCBI taxonomy): Eukaryota > Metazoa > Arthropoda > Insecta > Hymenoptera > Apidae > Melipona > Melipona bicolor. The sequence continues at coordinate 2,464,708 of JAHYIQ010000005.1, forward strand.
GAATCAATCTTTATGCAAATCGTGCTGCATTTATAACCGAGTGCAATTGCATTTTATTCGCAGAGTTTTCGGCTGGTACGTGAGAGGAGGCGAATTGCTTGGATATTGCTTCTTCTGGCGGTGCTTTTTGCACTGTGCTGGCTACCGTATAACGTTTTAATGCTCTTGATAGACCTGGGCGCAGTCGGTGAGTAATCGTTCATTAAAGAAAGTACAGAAATCACTATGCATCTTTTGAATATCCTTATATTATGGAAACGTATAGAACGCCCACGAGCTTGCCAATACGGATTATTTCCGTCTCTCTTTAACGCGAGAGAAATAATAGATAGCAGCTAGTAGTCGCTAATTTCAATGAACTTTTAGCTTTTTATCGAATTATCAATGAATATGATTATAGATATTACTTATTCTTCACAACTAACGAACTTGGACGAGATATACACTATCGGACAAAAAGGTAGCACACCAGGAAATTTTTGAAATTTCTGTATTTACACTCAAAGTTATATTTAATGATGTTCATATACATTTTCCTCAAGAAACGTAATAATAAAATAATATATGTAAATAATAACTGTCCTTTTTGCTTCTTCATATAATTGTTATATTTATGGTTGGTGAAAAGATAGCACACTTGAAGTGATTCGGTAGAAAAATGAAATTTTTGAAACAAATAACAATCAAATCTGCATTGCGTAGATACTTAATAATGTGTTGAGCCTCCATTATTTTGTATAACTTCCACCATTCGATTGGGTAATGATTTATACAAAGTTTTTATTATTCTTTGAAGAAGTTTAACCCATTCTCGCCTACCTAAAGTCTTAAAATTATTCTGTAGAGGGAAAAACAACGACAGATGCTCTATCCTATTGCTTATTTCTGGGACACGCGAATAGCGCATTGAATCCTGTTGTATACTGCGTTATGACTCGTAATTTCCGCCGAAGCGTATCAGAGATCCTTTGCCATGGATTGACACGTCAAAAACCTTATCGCAGGGTAAGTATCAGCATTTGAATCGAGTATCATAGCAATTTAAAGATATTCTATTGATGTAAATGCAGAAGCTTTGAATAAAATTTACGTAAGGATAGGACTTCTCGCTACGGTAGAATTTTTCCAATACTAAAGCAATCTTCTTTGATTGTTTCTTTTATCCTATTCTTCGTTTTATCTCTTTTACGATTATGCGTCACATAAATTTTGTACTTCCAAGAAAAAAATTCATTCATGCAACGCATTGATTGTTTTAAGTTTGTAACGATCTAACAATATGATATTTATTAAAAGGATATACAGAAACTTATATAATTCGATATCTATGAATTAAAAGAAGAGTGATATTGAAAGAAATATTTTTTATAAGTTAAGGAAGTTAAAGAGTTGCATGTTGGGATATATTTGATAAAAGGGTTATAGCATTGGTAAGCAAGGTCATTTAATCTCTGATATTTTAAATATAAAAAAATTTCCAACTATTTGTGTTGATTGATCTCTCATGAAGAGTAATATAACTTTCGGAAGCAAAAACTCTAAATTAGAGGTACTTTATGATTTTTCAAAACTCATTTTTTAATATTTCAGACATCGAGATCTCTCACGGAGTACATTATTCATTTGATAGATAAATTAACGTGATTACACATGAATTAAACGTTTCATTTGGAAATTATCAACACATAATGAGTGTATATTTTGTGAAAAACAGCGAATTTTTATTTGTAAAGAATATAATCTTTCTTTTGTTTCTAGTTTACCTACGTTTTAAATAAAAATTTAGATTAATTTAGAACAATTAGATTTTAAGAAGAAATCTAACTCTTACATTGTTATCCTTTCTTCTATTAATAGATAATAGAAACCCTTGTCATCTCATATTCGATACTAAAATCATATTTGAAAGTAAAATTCAGAATCAATCGCGTGTATGTTTTTTTTTCTGCTCCTATTTTTAATTTATGTTTTTCAGTTGTATCAATAAAAACGTGTGCAAACTTGATACTAGATCGTCACAAAAGGTTTCGTATTTCATTCGGAAACTGATGTTCTCGAGGATCTTTATTTTGTGATACAGCCTAAAATCGTCGTTCGTTTCATGAAGTGTGACAATGTACAAAGCCGTTGTCGTTGTAATCCTTGAAAAAAAAGAAAGAAGAGAGAGGAGAAATTTTTTTGTTTCTCTATCTGTTGGATCTTGTATGATGTAGTGTGAGCTGCAAACAAACAAGGGTGTGAGAAAGCACGATTATCGCGATTTCATCAAACTTCGACATAAATTCTTCACATAATGTCATGGCTACAGCGTTGAAACGACATGCGTGATGTTGCGTTGTAGTAAATACATCATAGTTTATTACATCTAGAAACGAGCGTTGTTTTCAATATGCGTTACGACGTTGATTTTTTTTCGATATATTTATACTACAAGAGGATATTAACGTACGTTCTACAATTATGAACAGAAACACTCAACGTATTGTACTCGTCGTTTTCAGTACTTTCTTTGCAAGCGAAGCAAAAGAAGACTTTTTTGTCGTGGTTGCATAAGGTCGATTTGATTATATTAATAATTTACCATATATAATTATATAATAATTCAATAAAAATTATTTTACTATGATCAAAAACCACTTCTATGTTATGACCAATATCGACATTTATATTCTGGTGTTTCATACAATCTTTCACAAACGAAAATAATTCATTAAACGGATATTTGGAAATCCGGATATTTGAAACATTTCATTACAGTTGTTTATAAAATAGTGCCTACATTTATATATATCGTTCGCATTTTCTCTTTCGTCTAATTTTTAAATATAAGTATGTCACAAGTGAAAACGCTACATCACATGCGTCATACTCTTAGTATACTATTACCTTAGCCAGCTAATGCAAAAGCAGCAACGTAGTGTGTTCACTTACGTGCGTGCGTTCGGAACGTCATGCATTGCAACGCACGTCGTTTCAACGCTCGTATGGCCCTGGTCTAACATCGTAAAATTATAGCTGGGCTGTGACGTATCTTGCATAAGCATTTATCTACGCTATTTATGATGACCAAATTGGCAAACTTCCATACACTATTAAAATTGTTGTATTCTTTGTTAAAATCAACAAACTCTGATCAATTGATGTACATCGTTCAATGTCAGAAACTCTAACTCAAAAAAGTATTGCTTTCTATAAAGTTACTGATGCTTACCGATACTTATATATAATATTTAACTAATATATCTGTTTCGAAAGAAAGAAATTAAATAATATACAGTATGTCCCAGAAGTTATAGTACAAATTGTGTCAGAACAATTCTATCGCTCAAAGTAGGATGAAAATCAAAAATTTAAAAAATTATATTCGGGGATTTCGTTTGCGAAAAAAATGCATTTGAAAATCAGTCGAGTACACGTGCATTGAACATATATATATATATATATATATATATATACACACATAATTTCAATTTTGATGAATGTTCCATTGTTCTTATATTCATTGTGACGAATACCATGGGTTTATTGGAATTTTAAGTGAATTTACTAATTTTTTTTATTACACATTACCTAATATAAATATAATATTTCATTAATAATCTCATTGGATATCATATCTTGTTGATATTATTCTTAACTATTATTACAATTCCCAAATCTCATTTCTGTGGTTCAGACAAGAAAAATATATTTAATATTTTCTTTAATGTCAATATTATTTTATTTCATTTATGATATATTCCTCAGAATTTCTCTAATAGTATAATTAACATCGACTATTGAGTATTAATAAAAAAATCAATAATGTGTAAAGAAAAGAATAGTTTAAAGATGAAAGCAAATTTATTCTCATTCAAAATCACCAATTTTTAAACGATTTACTGGATAGAAAATTGTTAGGTTATTATAGATCAATATTTTAAAATTTACATCCTCGATTTACGTCGTACTTTCTTCACGCGATAAATAATCCCTCTGTTTACACGAACTTTTTATACCCGCCTTCAATGTACGCGATCTCATTTTACGCGGGTCTCTTTTTTTCTTACATTATTGATACTCTCAATAACAGCCCAACTCAGCAAAGACTATGCTCACCAAGAATATTTATTAACACAAGATCCTCATTCATTTTTCTGTAAAAATATGTGAAATAAATTTTTTTATATCGGCTTTCATAGTATTCTTTTTAGTACTAACGGACTTTTCCGCGTTAAAAAGAACTAGGGATCAGTTCGAAACCAATTTTTAAATTCTCCAAATTCAAATCCGAAATTTTGCAAGGTTACGAAACTTTAAAAATTTGAAATACTAATTTTATTTTGTACAATAATTTCTTGATTTAAACATTTTTTTATAAATTTGGTCACAATCAAAATATAAACAAAAACGTAACAACATACAAAAATATTTAATTCAGATTCTTGTATAAAAACATTGACATTCGAACTCTTTCTAGATCTAATTTATTTCCATTTTTTTATCGACTATAGGGCTGAATGTACTGAAAGACTTTTGGAATATACCATTGATGGTAATGTAAGATATTTTTTTGGATTTGGTGTTGTAATAAAATTTGAATATTTTACATTATCATTCCAGAATCGATCACTTATATCATTAAATATCTGTTTATATTCTTATAAACAAAAACCAAACATTTGCGAAGTATTTTGCACCAAATATTTGAAATACACATGAACTAAATATTCTTTATTTACACTCTAGACTATTCTTTATTCATTGATTTTATGTTTTTACTTATCTGAGTTTCAAATCATGAAAAAGTACAAAATTTTGAATTCTCGAAATTCGAAATTTTTTTTGATTTTTGAGAGGTTTCTAGATTTTGACGCTTTAAGTAATTCACCCTTTAAAAAAAGTTGCGTGGAACGAATATATACTTATAAATATTTGTTTGACCATGTTTCATGATATGTTATAATAATTCATGTTATCTTTAATATTATTCAAATTATGTTTTCTGCATTGTTTTATCTTCAATACTTATTATGATTTATATTACTGTATTCATTTGAAAGAAAAAAATGAAAAACTGAATTTAATCTATATAAAAGTAATTATCTTATGAATTAGAATTACATATATCAATATCTTTTTTTTGTCGCCTGAAGAAGTTATACATTTCATGAATATTTGTTTTATACATTGCCATTTCGTTAAAAAATTTTTTTTGCTTTATTTTTATACAGTAGGTTTTTATTCAATAAATTATTTAAATTTTGCAGTTCTAAATAGAAAAATCCCCTTAAAAAATGTTCGACATTTTACATTTCCAGCGATTCTTATATCTTATTACTTACTTACTGCAGAGTGCTCAAGGAACTGCCGTGATCGATGATGTGTGCGCAAGATGTAGTGCTAATAGTACTATGAGACGAGGGTTGCTTCGCAATCAGAGGATGTTATCCGGATGTGGATGTGGACTACCGATCAATGGTCATCACGCAGTTTTGGCCCTTCGACGAACAGCCACCACTAGCAGTGGTGGATATGATAGTTTCTACAGTAGACACAGTCCTCATCGACGTTGCTACATGTTGCGAAGTCTTCGAGGAAGACAGCAAACAGAGATGGAACAAATGCAGATAAACAAAAATCAAGAGACCTGTTACAAGAAGAATGAAGCCACTCAATCTCATGTGAATACGTTGGTTATTACAGATGAACAACGTTGAAGATAAAAATAAATGGTTTAATTAAAAAATTAATTAGCCTTGATTGATCTCTTATAGATGTATAGAATATCGGCAAAGATAGTCGGAAAAGACGCAATGTCAATTAAAATATTTTTTCTTAGAATATTTCCTATTTATCTAGTAGTCTTTGAATTTGAATACTGTACCGTTCATTGATAATTGTACTAATATTTATATCGATAACGTGAAATATGATAGAATGGTGAATGGTTTTCAATTTTTCACGTGATAACCTAAATTGCATTAACGTTTGACTCTCTAAAACAAAAGTTTTATTGCATCAATGTACATTCTGTCTACGCACTATGCATTATAGTAAATGCATTATGATGAATGAAAAAAGAGCACACGTAATAATTAATGAGGAACCAGGTAAAAGGATAAGTTTGTAAAGTGAATTTGAGTAAAGGAGACAAATAGAGCTGCATTTGAAAACGAAAGTATTGAAACATTGACGAGAATTCATACTTTTGATCATGTTATTTATTTATCGTTCACATTCGTTCGATTTTGATTAAAATAATTTTTCATAAGAAGAATAATAGAAATAATTCTGTTATGTGTAACAGAATCATAACTGAAACGAGATCAATTGAACGTAAACAGTTTGTAAATATTTGTTTACGTTGAGTAAACATATACGTTGTGTGGGATTGACATTGATATTATTCAGTTCAATTCGAATTGAATTGATTGTAAAAATAGATACGAAAAAAATTACACCGTTTGAAAATAGAAACTAATCGCTCTCAAAATATTTATAAAATTTTTTAGCATTTTTCCTAACAAAAAATCGTGAAATTACTACTTACTAATGTCGTTATCGTGAGATGTTAATAATGTTGCCACTGTTGTTGAATATACAATAATTGAAAACAGCGCTATTTTCATTTCGAAAAATTGTATCGATTAAATTGACATATATCCCGATACATTCTATTGGGATATTAAATTCGTTTACGTTTGCAATTTATTCCGATTCAACATTTCTATACGTGTATTCGCATCTCATTTAAACATTTCGAAGGATGAAATAGAACTTCGATTAATCCACGTATTAAAAAATATCGATGGACGATAAGAGATGATATAAATGTATATATATTTATGTGGTTGAGACAAAGAATTTCTTTTCTTTACAGACACTTACGAAATATTGGTGTAAGATTTGAATGTTGATGATAAGAGAGCATTGTATACGTACGTACATACACGTATCTTGTATATGGCACAAATACTTGTTTTTCATAACAAATCCTGTGCAATATACTCGAATTGAAAACAATGATTTGAAAATAAAGATATTTTTTCCTAAAACTTAGTGCAACAAGCAACATAACATATTTACATATACGTATATGTGAACAGATTTGATTCATGCTTTTATAAATCTGAGAAAAAGAAAGAAGAAATAATATTTCTATTACTAATACTTTCGTCTTTCTAAAAAAGAAACAACGTGACACCGACAACGAAAACTAGAATTGCACACAAAATGAGAAATGAAAATACGGGGTTGTCATGTATTCTGACTTAAAAGAACGTTTTCATTGCGACACGAGGCAATCTTTTCACAGAGCTTTTGATCTGGATACTGACAGAAAAGCGTACGAGTCGCATTGCTTTAATAAAAATTTATTCCACGACAGGTAATACATACGAATTGGACATTATCACATATCTGCATAAAAATATCACAAAAAAGTACGTTACAAAGAAATTTAAACGCTACATTGTCGAGGAATAAACATTGAACGCGAAGAAGAAAGAATAATATCTTTGCTTTTCGCGGGGGACGAGTGTTAATATCATGAAAAATGATATTGTTACACCATTTTGGCTCCAATAATTGGCTTCACGTGTTACATACTTATATATTTGTAATGATAAATTCGTAATTATTTTCCAAATTTCAACTCGATAATTATGAAACTTCTAAAAAATAATTATAATTTTTTTCTTCTTTCCCCCCTTTTTAAGCAATATTATATTGAGTTAACATTCCGAGTTCAACAAATTGGACAAGTTTTTCCATTTCTTATCTCAGAATTATATAGTGATCATACATCGCAAAATTCTTCTTATCTAAGAACTTCAAGTATTGTTTATCTCAAAATCATTATTTCTTTGTTATTTATGCATTTATAATAACTTGATTTATTGAAGCTTCGGCAGTTTGTTCTTGTAGGAATTCAGATCAATCGTGATGCATTTATATTTTAAAAATTTATGTAGGAACGTTAAATACATTGTTCGCAGCTTCTGTGAAAAAAAATATTCCTATATAAATTTTAATTTTCAATTTCTTATATTACACTCCTTCTTTTACATTTATTATATTTATTAATATGTGAGAAAATCCATAATTTTGGTATAATTCCAAGAATTGAATCAAAGTTTTATTTATTAAGATTTGAAAAAGAATATTCATTGCGTAAAAAAAGTTATTTACGGGAATGAACGATACAAAAATATCTGTAATACATCTTTTCGGTTTACTTGTGCCTTTCTTCAGAAGCTGCCACTGGCAATATTTTACCATCTTATAGTCTCATTTCGTAGATCTTTGTACATAGACGCCGTTATTATACCGTGACTTTGGTTATAATTATCCAAGAAAGACGAATCACGTATCAATGCCAGTTTTTTTTCACTATTTATACTTGCATCGGCGACATGTTTCAACTGTGTTCCTATGACGTGACATTGGTACGGAACCGTGTTCCTCGATCGATTGTTGTTGCTTGTAAGATAATTACCAGATTGATGTAGCTTCTCGGCATTGCTAGCGTTACTTCGAAGGATCATCCGGTGATTGGTATTGTTTCTTATCCGATTGGGGAGCGTTGACGGCGTTTGTTCTTCCACATGCAATGGTACTGTTTGATTCAGGTAGTTTCGAATAGTTAGATTTTCTCTTTTTGTAGTAGGATGATATAAATTATACAAAGATTTGAAGTTATTCTTGTTGTTATTTCCAGAACTAGGGTAATAAGCAGTTACGTTATCAAGCGTTCTCGCGAAATATTTTATCTGAAGACTCTTAGAATTATCGTGATTGAACGAAGTCTTCTGTCGATCTTCCTCCCGCCAATTTAGATCTGACGTAATTCGATTTGTCGTACGGACCTGTTTGCAATTTCTTCGTAATTTATCTTGGTTGCCAGCTATTACTTGATTTGGTCTTCTTCCAGTTGCGCACTAAAATATTTCAATTTCGATTATGCGAATTAAATTTATAAAATTATGCTGTAAAATTCCTACAACGGAAATGTTGGAACAAATAAATTGCATGTAAGGAAAATTGTTCGATTTAGTCTTGAATAAGAAAAAGAGCATGTACGTTTTTGTGGGAGAAGCGTGAGTTGTGACACGTATAAGTGATTACAGTACCTAAATGAATCCCACGCGACACGTAGCCTGTAACGACAGAATCGTCCGTTTACTTTTTTAAGCAAAAAACGCGGCGAATTATAAAGAACAAAGAAATCAAATCAAAAGTAAATTGCAGTTTTCAAATAATTTTCTTACCATTATAGGTTAATCTGATTGTATAGAACGCTGAGATTTGGATAGTTGTCGGCGTTATTGATTGAGATATAAGCAGCTTTTGGTTGTGCTTGGAGTCAAACTACCGCTTACAAAATTGTGTGTATATTGAGTTGCTACGCTTTTAGATGTTAAAAAGATTTACGCTTGTTAGCTGTTAGATGTTAAAAAGATTTATCAGTACAACCACGATATTAAAACGTTTCTCCACTATCAATTTGCGAATGTCGTGTCATCTCTCTGTTTGGTAAGTGTGTACGCACTGAGTAGAAGATAAAAGAGATTCGTCAATTTATTTTCGTTAATTTGTTAATCTGCCGTTTTTCACAAAATAAACTGTTAATAGCATTACCTTCTAAATAAGAAGTCTCATATATGTCGTTTTTACCTCTCTCTGTACGTATAAATCTTGATACGAATGTGTAGGATTTTTATTAACAAACGCGTTATTAATTAACCTTGGCCAACGACTGGGTTACTATTACTTACTGGGTTACTAACTGTTTCCTTCCTGATGTGCTCCGATAATCGTTTGATTCCGGACTTAGACCTGTTCTCAATTAATCAATGCATCAATCTCACTTATCATAATAATTTGTCGCAATAGTTTGTCATATAAATGTATTAACCCACATATTCTTATGTTTGCGATGTTTCTCGTCCATTATTGAATAAAGCTTATTTCTGTATTCGACAACAGAGTTGTACGTCGTCTCTGAGCAACAGTACCACGTTCGAACCTCTTTCCAGTTCGTTGCTTCTTCTATGAAAACTGTAAAAAGAATAATGACGATAATAATAAAATAATTCCTTTTATTTCTCATCACAAAGTTAATCTACTCGGCCACATAAGGATTCTAAGTTCTAAAGCCTCCACAGCTGTTAGTCTGTGATTTGGATTGAAGACAATCAGATTGCTGATAAGATTCAATGTTTTCTCCGGCACTTCTGGTAGTAAGTCCTTCAATGAACGTCTGAGTGCGTTTGGTGTCTTCTCTAATAAATGAATAGCATATCCAGCGTTAACCGAAATCAGATTTGAAAATATCACCAAGGAAAATCGACTACTATTTTTTTTTTATTCTGAGGATTTGTGAGAATATCAAAGAGTATTGCCTTCTCTAGTAGGTGGCGGAAGAGTGGCCATTATTCTTTCCACTTGATTTATCGTCGATGAACCAGGAAATAATGGCTTTTCAAGAAGCATTTCGTCAAAAATGCATCCCAATGACCACATATCAATACCCTTTGTGTACCTAAATTGTATCCATGGGCAACAAAGTGACGTAAACTTATATATGTATGTATATCGTACAAAATAACGAATACTTTTTTGAAGCAACGAGTATCTCCGGTGCACGGTACCAGCGAGTTGCCATATAATCAGTGAGTGTTGGATCGCTGGCGGTTTCACCATCTCCTTCGCCTATTTGAGTGACAGATCGTGCCAGTCCAAAATCAGCGATTTTGCAATGACAATGAGCATTTAGTAGAACGTTTGATGGCTGGAACAAACATAAACATAGCAGTCATTCCGATGGGAATCAATCCACATAGACCATTTCACCTTCAAATCTCTGTGTATCACGTTTCCTGAATGAATGTATTTGATCGCCTAAACCTAACCTAAACAGCTGATACATGACGAACACCTTGCGGAGGTCCTTCAGGATCTTGCAATCTTTCTTCATCACGTTGTGGAGATCGGTTTTTGGGGAAACGGGCCGAAACGGGTATCAGGCCAAAAGTCTGAGAATCGCCGTGGCATGTGACCTTCGTTCAAATTCTTCTTCGGACCGGGTAAAACTCACTCATGTACTCGAATACGAGATAAATATCTCGATCGTTGTCCGCCTTGTGAAGACCGATCAGTCGTATGATGTCGTAATTGGCGAATGATAGCAGAAACATTATCTCATGGAATGTGCGCTGTGCATCTGTCTGAATTCTGAAGGCATTGAAGATCTTCTTCACCGCTACTGTTTCCTTGTTTTTCGTGTCTATCGCCTTCCATACAATACCGCACAATTCTCGACTTTTCTAATATATCTTGCAATTTCGGAGAAGTATTACGAATTGACGAATCTATAACAATTACTCCTGCCAACGTCAGCTAAATCGCCGATTTCCAAACCTATCCGCAATATTCCTCGAAACTATCATCGACATGCTAGTCGAATAGTGAAGTAATAGTGAAAACTTGCGTTTCACATACTTAGATCGACAATTTTCGACACTTTTCAAATATATCTTGCAAATTCGGCAAAATATTGCGAGTTTGCGAATGTATAGCAATTACTTCTGCCAACATCAGCTAAATCGCCGATTTGCTATCATATTCGCAATATTTCTCGAAACTAACATCGACATATAATATACTGAAGTAATAGTGAAAACTTGCGCTTCGCAACATCAGATCGACAATTTTCGACTTTTATAATATATATTGCAATTTCGGAGAAATATTTCGGGTTTGCGAATGTATAAATGTTACTCCAGCCAAAGTCAGATAAATCGCCGATTTTGCAATCATTTTCTCAACACTCCGCGGAACTAACATCGACATGCGATATACTAAAGCAATAGTTAAAACTCCCGTTTCACAGAATAAATTGATTGTTTTCGACACTTTTCTAATATATCTTGCAATTTGGGCGAAATATTACGAGTATGCGAATGTATAACAACTACTCCTGCCGACGTCAGCGTAACTGTCTATTTCCAATCGTATTCGCATTATTCCTCGTCACTACCATCGACATGCAGCATCCGGAAGTAATAGTGAATACTTGCGTTTCGCGAACTTAGATCCACAATTTTCGACTTTTTTAATAAACCTTGCAATTTCGGCAAATAATTACGAGTTTGGAAATAACTGTTATTCCTGGCAGCTTCAGACAAATCGCCGATTTCCAGTCATATTCGCAATATTCTTCGGAAATAACATTGAAATGCGTATAACGTATAACAAATGACGCATACTATAATCTGTAATGTATGACGTATTGTGAAAATGAATAACTTTAATCGTATAACTTATCACGTATGACGTATAATGCTTATCGTATATCGTATAACGTATTACATATAACGTATAACGTATGACCCCTAACGTATAACGTATGACGTGTGACGCATAACCTTGATCTTATACCGTATAACATAACGTATAACGTACAGTAGCTCTCGAAAGTATTCGAGCGCTTCCAATCTACATCGTTAATAAATAAAACGCACACCTTAAATTTAAGTTTCTAAAATAAAATTGTACGTAAAGTCACATAGGAGTCTCGAGAATGTATAAGTAAAATTACAAAAAAATCTGACAACACATACAGGATTTACAGGGCATTGAGTGTAAACATACCCATTTCGGACGTCTAAAAAGTATTCGAACGCATAGACAAGAACCCTATTTCTAGTGAACAAAATGTAAACATTACATTTTAGTAGATTCCGAGACATTATGTGGTTCGTACAGATTTCGTAGAGTATAATTTTTCATAATTATTCTAATCATGAGCACGAAAAAGTCAGAAACCAGTAAATGTGAACGTGAATTAATATTGAAGTTACATAATGAAAGTAAATATTATCTTGAAATTGCCAAATTATTAAATCGAAGTAAATCTACGATACATTATATAATAAAAAAGTCAAAAACTGAAGGAAATATTACTAACAAGAAGCGTACAGGAGAAGTTAACGCCCAGAGAGGAGAAAATGATTATACGTGAAATTAAGAAAAATCCAAGTACATCTGCACCGAAAGTTGCAGCGATTGTTGCAAATAGTTTTAGGAAAGATGTACATCCCGAATTATGTCGGAAGGTTCTGCGGAGTAATGATTTCCATGGAAGAATACCACGGAAAAAGCCATGTATCAGTAAAATTAATAGAAAGAAAAGACTAACGTTTGCAAAAATGTACATTGACAAAGATATTTCATTTTGGAATAAAGTTATTTTCTCGGATGAAAGTAAGTTTAATATTTTCGGTTCGGATGGACAGCATTATGTGTGGAGAAAGTGCAACAAAGCATTGCAAATGCAGAATATGATTCCAACTGTGAAACACGGAGGTGGCTCGGTCATGGTACGGGGTGTATGGCAGCGAATGGAACGGGAAATCTTGTTTTTATTGACGGAATTTTGAATAAATACAAATATCTGAATATTTTAAAAGAAAATTTGAAACAAAGTGCAATTAAATTGAACCTATTAGACGATTTTTATTTTCAACAAGACAACGATCCTAAACAAACAGCTGAAATTGTAAAAAAATGGATTGTATATAATACTCCGCATACGCTACAAACTCCTCCGCAGAGCCCTGACATAAATCCCATAGAACATTTATGGACCGAAATTGGAAGAAAACTCAGAAATTATGACATAACGTCCAAAGAAATGTTAAAAAACAAAATAACAGAAATATGGAATTCTGAAAAAAAAAAACAACAGAAAAACTTGTATACAGTATGGAAAGTCGGTTGAGACACGTTATTGATGCCAAAGGAGGACTAACCAGATATTAACATCAAACAATTCAAGATTTATTCGTACGTTCGAATACTTTTCAGACGAAATGGGTATGTTTACACTCAATGCCCTGTAAATCCTGTATGTGTTGTCAGATTTTTTTGTAATTTTACTTATACATTCTCGAGACTCCTATGTGACTTTACGTACAATCTTATTTTGGAAACTTAAATTTAAGGTGTGCGTTTTATTTATTAACGATGTAGATTGGAAGCGCTCGAATACTTTCGAGAGCTACTGTATATCGTTTAACGTATAACGTATAACTTATAACGCACAACGTATAACGTATGACGCATATAACGCATATCGTATTACGTATAACGTAGAAAGTATAATGTAATGTTTAAAACGTATAAAGTACAACGTATAACTTATAACATGTAACGTACAACGTATAACGTATAATATTTAACCTATACGTTATAACGTTTTACGTATAACGTATAACGTATAACGTATAATATTTAACCTATACGTTATAACGTCTTACGTATAACGTATAACGTATATTATAACGTAGATACACGTTACACGTTAGACGTTATACGTTGCAAGCTACATGTTAAAGCTGACACGTTATACGTTACACGTAACACGTTACATGTTACACGTTACAAGTTAAACGTTACGCGTGACACGTTTCACGTTAAACGTTATACGCTTCACATTACACGATTCATGTAATATGTTATGCGTATTTCGTTATACGTTATACGTTATACGTTATACGTTATACGTTCTACGAGATGAACAATACGTCATACGCTATCCGCTATTAGTTATTAGTTATATGTTATACGTCATTCGTCATACGTTTTACGTTATACGTTATACTTTATACTTTATACGTTATACGTTATACGATTGACGTTACGTTTCATTTGTTATACGTTATAGGCAATATTCGGAAAAGGATTAAACTTTATATTTATCCAATTTATAATGTGGATCTCCCGGCTGAGACCCGAATTTGTAGGAATTCCAGTATAAAAGTGATGATTATTGTAAGTTGAATGTAAGAGTTTATTTTAGGGTGATTTGAGTAAATTAATATTATCGCTATAATCTCGATATGTCTTGTACTAAACACGCTGAACTCGCTTTTACTGATACTCGCAACTCTCGGTCCTCGCTCTCGCGGCTTACAACTCTCTATGTCCTTTCACTCTCGCGACTCACTACTGTCTAATCCCTTCCTTGCTCCTCCGTACGAAACATTCGTCGTTCATGCACACAATTGCAGCCATATCCTATTATATTTCAAGTGCTAGGCTTTGGAATGCTAGAATAAGCTTTCCCAGGTCCCAGGCCTAACTTTCGCTACGCTGAATTGGATGTCATGCAGGTGACGATTGTTTGGAACTGGAGAAAGTTTCGCGTTCTTTCCCGGAATTCCCAATCTCACAATAATATGATACTTTGGTATCCAAAGTCTTTCTTTTTCTTTCCAATTTTTTTTTTTTGATTTTTTTTCCTTTCTTTCCAAATTTAAATCCAATATACCTGCATCCTTTAAGGATGGAACCAAAAAAACTATCTTTAGAAATTCGAAGCAAATTACTTGTTCTTAAGAATGTCGCAATTGCGCAGAGATGGAAAAAAATATCAGAAGAGCAATAATTCTCTTTTTTACTCACTGTCACGCTCTATTATTATTCGTTTATGTAATACTTTTGGCTAATAAGAGTCCTCAAATTTAAAGTTGTATTAAAATTATTCAAAACAATTTTTCTAAGGTACCTTCTTTTTATCTCTGTACAGTATGTCCAATAATTCACGAAATCAAAAAAACTTTATCATAGAACATACAAATGTTGTGAAAATCTAGATAGATTCAGTTTCCTACTGTGGAAGGTATTTTGCAATACTTGCTTTCGTATCGTAATATACTGTAATATACTTATATGGAATGGTTTTTTAAATGTAATTTGTACTTGATAATTTTAAATGCCATAAGAATGCTGTAATAATTTTTTAACGGGCAACGACTAAAATCTTTTGGAGATTAGTCAGGAAACAACATATCAAGTTCAAAATCATTAGTGTTGGGTCTCCTTTTGTCAACGTTTGTCGAATTCTCAATTCGTTTTTTGTCTGCTTTACCTAGTTTAACGCATAGTTTAATATATTATCAGTTGAAACATGACAAATACCTGATATGCGCAATCGTAATAAAAATGAAAAATTTTCCGCAAACATCAAGCGATCAACCATTGGTCGTCTAATGATGCATATTTAGAACAATATCTCTCACAGCCATCGAAAACATCACAATTTCGTTTTTCTCTTTGCAAAATGAATACATGTATTGAAAGTGTAATGAAAGCTTGAACACAAGATCACGAAACAAGTTTATAAGGCATTTCTTCGCATTAACATTCGCATTCATGTAACAGTCACACATTTATTCACACATTCTCAGTACATTTCAGCAAATTATTCTTATTCTTATCCTTTAACTTGTTCTGCCTAACATTAAACTGTCGAATAGGCGATCGGCACTTAAACTCAACGTCGTAACAATAATGTACTACAGAAAAGTATCTTGTATTATTAACAAAAAGAAAGTAATGTTGGTCATTTTACCTCGAGTTCTCCTACATGCATTTCTTAAAATATTTAAAATTTGCTACAGATATATTATTTTAAATGAAATTGAATAACTGAATGTTTACCAAATAATGACGAAACTTCATAATCAATATGAGCTTTAAACAATATAACTAATGTTTGGTGTTTATAATATTTATAAACGAAATGTTAATTGTCAAACATTTCAGGAGCGAGAAAGACAAACTAATGTATGCAGAATTTTATAATAATTATATTGTGAAAAAACAAATAAATACAGGATGAATAAACTGCATTAATGTAATTTATACATCGTAGTAGTAATAATAAATTTGATTACAATCGACAACTAACAGATTGCGCATGTTCTATTAGAATACGAGTATGTTACAGCAAAATATGAAAAAGTCGTACTCATCATCTAAAATACAAATTGTTTATTTTTAATTTATTAAATGGTTTTAATAAATTGAAATTAAACGATAGACAATTTACATAGTTTACATAAAATGTTACCATCGAGAAATCTGCGTAACATGGAAAGATTAAACTCACATTCCTTGGAACTTCTCAATATGACAAAAAATAACAGTTTTTGCGCTTTTATTGGAATATCATACCACATAGAGTCATATCTGCAAATTATTATATGTATTATTTGATATGTTCTAATATCATATACAATGAAGAGCTAAATAACTGAACCAATAACGATACATTTCAAGTAAATCATTTTTCAATGTTGTTAATATTACGGTATACGAAAGATGCACATCAAAAATATTTTATACAGCGAAAGTCAATCTCAATGATTTTATCGAAGTTTCGAAATATTTGATTTAGTTTTAGTTGATTCAGTTTCGTTACATGTAGTACAAATAGGATTGTTATACTTATTGGTTTACCGTATGAAATAAATTATCAATGAGTTGGATTGAAAGTTTTGCTGATATTTTTGTATTGCTAAAAATATCGCATTACTGTCCACACTAAAAAATATGAAAAAATAATCCTTTTTTTAATAATGTATATGTTTGTTTTCATAATATACATTAAATTTTATGCTTATATTTATTTAATTGGTTTTTGCAATATTTCAAATTAACAATTTGCAATGTCTGAAACACATATAGAAAGATAAACCACACGTGTATATTTCCTACTTTTATTTATATTCAACTTGCAAGCTATAGAAATATTTAGATTTCGAATTACATAGAAATGTCAAACATTCATCATTGTATTACATAAATATAAGATCTTTCATTTTAATACATTCACTAAATTATTTATTACTCACAAAATTGTTTTAAATAAACGTTTTTTGTTTCGTGGAAGACGTCTTAAAATGATCGTTAGAATTATTTTTTGCTCAGTTATATTTTTCAAGATATAAATCATTTTATCATTTTTCAAAACCGGACATTCTAATTTTTCTTTCATACTTTTTTAAAATATAAAATATAAAAAAAATTAATTTAATAACCTTCATAACTGTACTGTTCAGATCATTTAATTTCGAGAAAAATAAATTTAATTCAACTGAAATATTTAGCTGAAACTGTCTAATGATTTTTCAATACACATATACACTTATAATGATATTTTATAGAATAATTGAGTAAAAACAAAAATATACCATTTCCTTAAGAAAGTGGCCATACGGATTCTAAACTCACAACAAAAGGCGAACAAAATTAACTGATAATTTGTACCTATGACCCAAACGAAATCTATATCTAGATTCTATTTAGAAATTATGAAGATTCATAAAAAAATGTAACTTTTATAAATCATTTTGTATTTAAAAATACATAAATCCGTAAATCATTTTTGTTTTATAAATGTTTATCAATATTGAATAACTGATAAGAATCTTGAATCTTGTACAAAGTATTACGTATTATATTATTACAAAAGTTAAAAAACAAATATTAATAAAGCCGATTCAGAAAAACATCGTGTAAAACTGAATCGATGAATATTTCTTTTCTAGTCACATTAAAAAACATTCACATGCTGGTTTTCATTCCAAATGTTAATGTTTCAATCATATTTATCCTTTGTGCATCTTAACATTATATTTGCTGTAATAGTGTAAACCTTAATTAATGATCCGGATATGCTATTCAGTGTAATCATATTACACGTTTAATAATTAGAGCAATTTAGATTAGAATAGTAACTGCATAAATGATGCATTTAAACGTACAATTCATTAAATATGTCCCCACCAGTATTTATTATTAATTGTCCACTGTAACTACTTAGGACCATGATGACCAAGTAAAAGGAAACAATCGCAACACTATTAAGAATTTCCAGTTCATCATTCGCAGGTGTTACTAACTTGGAAAACTAAATAAAAAGAATATCTAAATTTTGATTAATTTTTCAGTGGCATATTACCTATGTATATGTATAGCCATTCCTATATGTACATTGCTTGGTACAAATAATTTTAATTACTTTAAAATTAAATGCCATTAATTTTAAAATAATTGCATACGTTCCACGATTAACATGGACTGTTCGATTGATATGATTTTTTTACACGAAAGAAAATCATGTAGACAGAATCAGCTAGGATGGAAAAATAACCGAAATGATATATGAATTATATTATATATATGATACACGAATTATATTATATATATTTTCATAAACAGAAGGATAAAATTCAATAAAACAGTGTATAAGAAGTGTCATGTAAATCGACAGTCAACTCAACGAAGTGAAATAGGTATCCTCTTTGAAATGATATAAAACATATTTTTGTCAACAGGGGAAATATCATTACCAATGAAGGATTAAAAGATTATTTAGAAAGTTATTAATTTCAAATTTTGAACTAACGTGTATCAATGAAAGAATACTTACTTTATATAAACATACAGCAAATAAAATCACCAGTGGAGGGAATGAAGGACTCGCTACCTGATAATGTCTGACGATAATAATGTCCGACCTTACCAACGTATTCTTTAAGCTTTATATTAAAGAGAGAATTGCACATAATTGATACAAAATACATAATATATTTAACATAAATTTATTATTAACATAAATACATATGATTAAGTTATCTTTATATTCAAATTTACCAACAAGATCACTTTGTTGTGGATATCCACGGCATGGTGAAAATCCGTGAAATTCAATTCAACTTGTGATAGTGAGGTTGCTTCCAACAGATTCGTAATTGCCTTTCGTATACGATAACTAAAAGCATGTAGAAATTGTAGATAAACATGAACTTCGAAAATATTTATTTAGTTATGTTAGCGCGCCCGGATGCGTGACGAGATCTTATTTTTAATTGTTTTGTTGGATAAGTGGACTGTGTAATTTATTATTTTTGCACGCGTTATGGGTAGAGCGTTAGCCCTCGTTAATCGCGTTGTAGAGGTTATCGCGCTTGCTCGGTTCGGATTCCTGTACGCTTATGTATTTTCGACACTTCTTTCGACCTTTAATGACGTTAACGAGTAAGATCAGTAAGATGCTTCCGGGACCGAGGGAGGAGTATATATCTCCTCGGTGCCCCTACTCTAGGCCGGTCACGTGGCAGGTCGAAGGCTGGGGTAAACGTCGTACGCCGTGCCCGCATATGGGCAAAAGGACGATTATGTCCAATCTTTGTTTTTACGCCGAGCCACCGAAGACGTTACGGCGGTCTCTTTGTGGCTGACGCAATCTTGGTTCGCGCTGGTTCCATATGCCACAACCTAGGTCGGTGGCGGAAAACAGAACTCGCGAACAAATTATGTTTTAAATAAGTTTTATTTAGTCGGTAATTCGCGATGTTTCATGACAGTGACGTAAGTATAAAAGAATCGAATAATTTTAAAAAGAAACAACTGTTTTATTGATAAAGATTTTAGAGTTGAGAAAGTAAGAAATCAAATAACTAAACTATTTGTTTAACTTTTGTATATTGTTTCAATTATATTCAATGTAGGACAAAAATTTATATCCGTATAAGGATGAAGGGCTTATACAATTTGATTTTTTATTGAATTTCTTATAGTTGAAGTTATAACTTCTCGTTGTAAATATTGTTGACAAAAGTTAATTTCCCGAACAAATTTCAGTAGACTACATTTCCAATTTGTATTGCTTAGGATGTGGAAGAATAATTCAGAATTCTTTGAAAAATATTCTCGACATTTATTTTAGTGATACAATAAATCTATAAATATCTTAAATCTTTCTTAATAAGTCTTTCTTCTTTTTTAAAATAAGAATTCAATTTTTCCATTCTAATCTTTCGATTGTTAATAAAATTCGTAACAAAAGATAGTTTAAGAAACAATACTAATTAGTCAAATCCATGCGTAGTTTAAGAAACAATAATAAGTAGTCGAATATGCGATTTGTGTAATTACTTTACATATGTCGAATGATTAATTCGAACAAATATGGCATTCAATGTAACTGCCTTATTATTTACTTACTTGCATGGAATGATCAAAAATTGTACATAAACGATCAGCACAACTTGATTGTACATAGAAATAGTAGAAGTTTGTTCATAAGTTGCTGCAAATCGAATCTTGTTCGTCTTTCAAATTAAAGATCAAAGCATTCCGCAGAGTTTCTTTGAACTCTTCTAGTCTTTTCTTTCTCTTTTAATATTTAATTTTGGAATAAGTTGAGATTACAATATTATTATAGTGCTAGGTGTTTCACTCTGTTTTGAGTAAAATATTTCTAATGTTAAAAGAACAATTTCCTGTTTTATCGCTAATAATGCATTATTCGTTGTCTTATAGCTCGCGCAATGTAACGCGATACCAATATAAACAGTACTGAGAAAACAATTCAGAATGATTGAATTGCGTCTAATGATTTCTTTGCAAAATTGCATGTGACGATTAAAATACGACTCAACAAAGAAAAGGATTTGATTTCGAAGATGAACCTCAATTTTTCAATAACTTTTTTTAAACATATGTAGTTTATATATAACTTAAACATACTGATCCAAGAGTGTACAATTATGTTGTGCTGGTCGTGATGTATAATAATATAATTTCTGATCACTCTGCATGTACATTTTTGTTGTGATTGAAAAATCATCAAAAATTAACATGGTAATCTTACGCATACCTAGTAATTTTGAATAATATAATCCGGATAAATAGTAAGCAAAAATAATAAGAAACGATTCCGTACAGGTAACACACAACAATCCTACTATAACAATGAACACAAAGTTCAAAGCAACAATGTATTGTGAGAAAACTTTGTGAGATACTTAATTAGACGAGTTCGAGATTCATTCAAAGGTAATATTAAGTCCAATATTATCGGAATAATAATAAATGTGTTGTAAAAATTACAATCTCCGTAGAACATGTCCCTAAAATTTGAGAAAATCAATTAATAAATAACTTATGTTTTTATAGCTCTAACAGTTATGTAATATGCATAACCTCTGGTTATTGAATGAGAATCACTTATAGTTTTCTACATTTTACATGTTTTTAGTAAAATTGAAGATCTAGTAATGAATTCAATAATAAACGTTAATAACTATTAAAGTAGACACACACATTTGTGTACATTGTTTAAGTTAAGTGTAAAGTACACGTAGTATTGCATATGTAGATACTACTGGTTTGTATTGCCTGCTTCATATAGAATATTCAGCGTAATGGTCACTGCGACTCTTCGAGCACTTCCGGCAGTCTAATAATTTGTCATAAAATGGGTTAAATGAAAAATTAGCATTATTTATTATGTAATAAAAACATTCTATGTAATTAATAAGTAATATCAGAAATCAGAATTACGAAATCACTATTCCTTTTTATCTTTAAAATTATGAATATTATCATTGTGAAAGATTTTTGTTACATTAAAAATATTTTTCTCAAGATTAATGAACAAATGGACCAACATATATATCTATGACTTCATCTCAATGTTACAGAGTGCTATTTAAGAAAATAAAGATAAACTTGATTTTTTTTAGTAAAAAATTAGAAATTTTTGTTTCTAATTTTATTAATGTTCGGACACTGATAATTTTTCATATAACCGATTTTTTCGTCAGGAAACCAAAAATAGATGAGAAAACTGTTACGTTAAACAATACCTGATCAAAATATTCTGTTTTATCATACTTGCTTTTCCTCCTGAATTTTTTTTTACAATAAAACATCAAAACTACAATTTTAAACATTCAAAAAAAGACCATTTTCCATTTCGCTCTTCTTGTTTTAATACTTTATTGATACCTGAACATCCATTAATCTGCAATATTAAAAAATAATAAAATATCGTATATATTAATTTTAAAATTAATGTGTAATACTTTAATAGCTGAAGGATTCAGGGAAAAGCTGGAATATCAAGATTTAGCATTTCTCAGAAAATGAAAGTTATTTTTTCAATATATAGAGTTACACCTTCATATTTTTCTCATATATCTTCGTATTTCATTCTTATATACCAAAATAAATATTGTAGGAATGTTTGGTAAGCAACAGAAAGAATATTATTTAATTACGGAAATATTATTTAACTTTTATAATTACGCTATGACGCCACGCTCTTTATTCAACGCTATCCTCTTTTTCTCTGAATGACGTTTGTCGCTCGACGTTACGCTCTTTTCTTTTTCCGACGTTACGCTGTTCTGTTCTCCACTCGCACGTACTCCTTGCACGACAGTCTTCAAGACACACACATACACCATACTATCAGTTATATTCTACATGTACCCGTCCTCTTACACCCGTCCTCCTACAATATAAAACTCAGAAAATTTTAATTTGCAATGTGTGATATAGTCAGCAATAAAGAAATATAGAAATATGCAAAAAAAAAATACTGAAAATAAAAATACATAGAAATATACAAAAAAAATACTGATAAATAAAAATTAACATTTCCCTTTTTTTTATACATTCTTCAATTAATAATATCTGTGATTAATTTGTATTGAAATTGTTCAATTTTATTGGAAAACATGAATAACATATTTTTATAACGAATATTCATCAAATTAATAGTGACTGTAATAAAGTAATAAAAGTATTACAACTAATAAAAGTATTTATGCGAATTGTATTTGTTCTTCAGTATTAAATACGTTTAAATATTAGAAATATTTGAATATTGTATTTAATTATTCGCAATTAGAGAAAAATTGCCTAATATGAAATCCATCTCGTAAAGAACTCAAAATTCTAAGTAAAAATACTTTTACTAAAATCCGATACACGTTTCAAAATTAAGATATGTACTTTTGCAATATAGGAAATTGCAATAAAAATGATTTGATTTCTTTATAATAAAATAGAAATGTGTATCATACAAATTTAAAATATAAAAATTTATATATAAGTTAAAAGTCTAATATGAGACGCAGTTTGTTTAAATTTACCTATGACAATACTTGACTGAAGAAAATTTTAATATAAGATAATCTCAAAACTCAAAACAGAGTTTCGTATTAAAAAATATTAACACAAAAATATTTAATAGTCCCGAGTTTAAGTCTTTAAATAGTTTAATGATATACAATGGATAAGCCTTAAACTTCATTGTATGCATGCGTATAGAGTGAATAAATATCAATTGTGAAGAAAAGAGCAATGATTCTATATTTCTAGATCTAAATGCAAAATGACATTGATCATGATTTTCAAGGTTAAATTTTTTTTTTGCATTTTATTCTTATTGATTGCTCTACACGTATTTCCAAAGAAACATAGGTCGCGACTCAATCATTCTCTTGAAAGGAAATACATTGTTAAAATACATTGCTTTTTAAATTCATTTTATTATTAATAAAAGTAATCGGCTTAGATGTACTTAAATGCAGAGAATATAGCACTTATTGTTACACTTAAATACCCTAAATTCCTTATACATTTCATATCTTTCTTTTCTTCCACATTTTGTCCAAAATTATGTATCGACTTCATATAATAAATTATATTTATTGTAATTGTTCAACAATTTTTTCTTTCAAAGAAAAAAATTCTGCTAGATCTTATAAACAAGTAGACACAATACAATATACTATAGAAATTTCGTGTGGAGAACATGAGGAATGCCAGTAAAAATTAATGTGAGGCTGTATATCCGACTGTGAAGTGTTGGTGTATTATGAATAATAATGGTTTAAGAGTTATTGAAATTTTGATATCATCAATTTATCATTGTTTATCACATCAATTATCACTGATTTATAAATTTAGAACGAAGTGTTTGAACTACCTTGGTCGGAATACTGTTCTGTGTATCATGATTTTTTTTACAAGATTTGGTGGTAATGATCTTGAAAATGACGCTTAGGATCAATTTTCGGGCTTTTTTTTTTACAAATTTCCACTGATTCCGATATGTAGAATCATGCTGTTTACGATTAATTTTTATACGTTTGTACAATACTATTTGTGAAAATAATACGTTTACCATTCTGTAGTTCTTTTGCACTTAATTTAATCGAAGTACTTTAAAAACTTTCTGCAATGTATTTCACTATCATGCGTTTATCCAAAACACTTAATTAATTTCAATGTCATTTGCAGCTAAACCGACTAATAAATCATTAATTATGTATCAAAGCAATATAGCTATAATATTTAAGAGTTTTATAGCAGAAATAGGTTGAGCTCTCATATTAGGTAATTTTGAGTTACAGTCGAATTGATATTTCATAGTAACATAATTAATGGAAAAATGTTTTCTTAGAGAGGAAAATATCGAATACATGACTCCCAATATCGGCATATTTTGTTAATATTTGTACCTCGACTAAATCTTGTAGTAGAGTCTCTTCTATACGCATGTGGCCAATAAAGAATTCGAGCTGTATTCGTATATGCAACATTTATAACTCATACTAAATAGTAATCTAATTTGTAGCATCGGTTGTCACTTATGTTTGAAATGAATTCTATAAAATTAACATATCATAAGAAAAATAATAGAAATGGAGAAGCCATAGATAGTGTTAAAACGCAGCTTCGTAACGTAATTTCAAAGTTTAAAAGTGACATTACCTGAAAACATGTGTTCAATATTCATTGAATACAATATTCATTCAGTACTAAAATCAAATAGTATTTTGGAATTAAAGATCGAAGGAAAAAGCTGTAGCATACTTTACAAATCTAAATGAATAACTTCTATAGAAATATATTGTTTATTAGCATACATTATAGAACAGAAAGTGATACTTCTTACTGAATTTTCCTATTTGGAATACAAAGTATCCTGAATTAAAATGTTAAAACTTCGAAAGCGTATTAAGAATTGATAAAGTAGAGAAAAAACTTTTGTCGGTTTTAGAGAAAATCGCAAAAAAGGAAACAAAAAGATTTTAATTTTCTCATTTATTCAATAAGTTTATTCGCTGCCAATCAACTCAAGAGAGTAATTGAGAAATCAAATCACAGCTGCAGCACATCAAACATTACCAAAACATTGTCTAGCTAATCCAATTCAGAATGGTATGTGTTCGATGTAATATTTGTATTGTTAGAGATCCATCATTACAGTACTTTCATTAAACAAATGGTGCAGACGATATTATAAACTGATAATACGTATAATAAAATAGATAAAAATATCAATAAATGTAAGTAAATGAATGAAAAACGAAAACATTTTCATTTCTCTTTCGTCATTTTCTTCAAACTGGAACAAGAACAAGCAAATCTCTAAAGAACATTTTTTCTTAGTTAATTGGTTCTATACACTTCCGAAGTTGACTGACATTTAAATTCGAGACAACTTGCATAAATAGCTTACGCAAACATTGCCAGATTGAAAGATTGAAGAGATTAATTCAAATCCATATCGAATACATTAAAAAAAATATATATATATTAACACATTGATACGTATTATTATTAATATATAATACAATTATAGACGTATCTTACAAACTCACATGTGCAGTTGTGCATACAGTTTAACTAAACACCCTCAATTTTCATTACGCATATATTATAAACGAAAGGTAAGAATTAGATTTATTACATTCGACCACTGTAAGACAGTTGACTGACATACACTGCTGAAGATACAATCACAGATAGAATTCATTATAGTGATGCCTACAACTTCTTGCGAATACTTCAAAACTAATGTAGACTGTTGGTTATTTGTAAATGAAAAAGTTGTTCAAAATGTCATCCAAAAATCATCGAAGTCGAAGTCAAAATAGTTTCTCTATAATTTGATTAGTTTTTCTAGATATGCATTATTAATCTTTTTCATTCCCAACATTGTTTTGTAGCATTGTGCAGCAACTTTGACAATATTAAAGAAATAAATGATGAATGTGTCACGTCCCGGCTGCGGCGAAACTGAGGTGCTAGCTATCACGAAGCGGAATTGAGTGAAGAGATGTAACCTTTTGACTCAACGTTCTAGCCGGATTCCGCGGTGTTCTCTAGTCAATGCGTTCTTTTAATTTAATCTCAAAGAGAAGTCCCAAAAGAAGTTTGAACACCAGGAATAAGGAGGATGATTATGAATATTGAACTTACAATATATATATTCTAAACTAGTAGTACATCTTGGTACTCACGATTTACAACGGATCGGAATATAAGTATATATTTGTAAAATTGGGATGCTGAAATTGAGACTGAGATGATGAACTGTCTTTTTGAAATTAGAAGAAAAACTGTTCACACCTTCGGTACAAAACACCCTGTATCAAACACGACAAATCGCCTCGATAACTCTGGAGACTAAGCAAACGTCGGTCATCTGACGTCACAAATGTCTTCGTAACAATGCTAATGAAGTTAAGAAACGTATTATACATATGGGAAAAGCGTGCTTGTAGAGTTTAAAGCAGTTTCGGACGAATGATATGAATAAAATATGACCGAAGATTGTTTAAAAATCTGTATAAAGATATAGATTCTATGAAGATTAAAGGATTTGTTGCGAAGAGATAGTGTTTAGATAAGAGCGGCCAGGTCAAAGTTGCAATAAAATACATGAAATAAAATGATGTTTGTTTGAAAGAAAGAACGTATACGAGTAGCGAGAACGAAAGGACTGAAAGTTGACAAAATCAGTGAGATCTAGTTCAGCGTGTTTAGTATAAAACGTATCGAGATTATAGCGATATTTAATTTTTTCAAATCACCTTAAATAAACTCTTACCTTCAACTTACCATAATCATCATTTTTATACCAAAATTCCTACAAATTGGGATCTCATCCATTCCTATGTAATCAATATGTCGATTTAGTTGATTTTTAAATATATTATAAAAATCGTTAATTTGCTCAGTCTTTTTCTTCGGTCCGTCGAGTTTCCGAAATATTTGTAAAAGACTACCAATATTAACACATTGAATTTTGTTCATCTGTAACACATCATAAGCATAGCCATCGTCGTTCGCAAAACAAATGCACTATAAATAAAAGATAAAAAATAGGCTTGAATTTGGTTATTAATGTTGGTTGCATCCGGCCTTATGATGTACATTCGAATTCATGCATATTGCAGCGAAAATTTTTCCTGAATATTCGGAAACTAATAATAAACGATAACGAATTTTATTCGATTTCTATATCGATTTCTGTAATGTTATATTACATTAGTATAATACAATACACATATAAAAATTATTTTTTGAAAACAATATTTAAGAGCTCTATGAAAATAGATTCTAGAAGAAAATTGTACTACATATGAATTGGATATATATTAACAAAGATTAGAATTTTCTTTACTTGGAACACTACATTGTCCAACAAAATAATTATTGCATAAATCGTTTTCTGATATGGCCAGAGTCCTATTATATACGATACGACACGATAGCTATTGTTTTGTTCCTCGAATACATTTGATCGTCAAAGAGCGTCTGAGCATATTCTTCCTGCAATTATTCCAGAAACCTCACTTTCATTTATTATTCACGGCATTGTCTCTTCTTCTAGAATTTCCATCGTGCCACGTCTCTGCGAAATTAAACTGTAATGAATGAAAATTACGACTACACGCTAGCAACAGACTGAATTCATTTGCACTCTACGACAGAATGTTGCAAATATTGACTTCAAGAAAATTATAGTTTCGAAGGAATTTCTTTCTTTCTATTTTTGTCCTATTTTTCTTTTATTTCTCATTTTTCCTTCTATTTAGGTATTAGAAAAGCAGAAGCTATAATATTATTTGTACCATCGCCGTAGTATCACAATAAAATATAGATTCACATTGTTTCTTTCGCATTTTTATACTGTGAGGGAAAATAAAACGGAAGTCAACAAGTTGAAAAATTTGGTTTGGGATCAGTAATGAGCATAATTAAAACATCCAATTATTGGTCTTATACAAATTTTCGTGATTTCATTTGCTGTTAATCCGTATCGAATGAGTATAACTTTATTTGTGCGCCGTACTGCCGTAAAATATATTACAAATTAAATCTTTTAATGAATATACATTGACATTTAATAGTTTAAAACAATCTTAACTTTTAAAATCGAATTCACTTTTTCATTTAAACACTTTTCTAAGAACAAAGAATATCATACCTTTTTCTCTAACTATAATTAATTAAAATTTCACTACTATAAGAATATTACAAATAAGATATTTATTTATTTAAAATGTGATTAATAAAAAATCTTAATATACCTTAAATTTCGGGATCATATTTTACGAGCATAAAACTGTTCTTGAAATTTTTAAAATTATTAATTCTGTTTTAATTTATGATTACAATGGTATTTCTTTGTGTTACTTCTACAAAATGAAACTTTATATCGTTATATTAAAAAATAGTTCAGATAAGAGACGAATGGCATTTCAATGACATCACACTCTAGTATTATTGTTTTCTCTTGATCACCTAGGAGGTGATATGAATGTGTAAGCGAAAACGTTAAATTTAAATTTAATAAATTACAAAGTGTCCGCTTGAGACGGAGACTAGGTTGTCCTGGCGGAGACAAAATTTGTATCGCTCACCCGCAACGTTCGCCAGAGAGTAACAGTCAGAGAGACGAGGCATTAAAAGAGTACAGAATTACAGATTATTAGACACATTTTAACTACAAAAACTAACGTGCTTCAACTCAAAAAAGAAATACTCTAAGAAAAACATAAAGACTTGGTACATTATTGGATTTGAATTTTTTTTATTAAGTATATATATATAAGTGTGTGCGTGCGTGTGTGTAATTCATACACATTTGCTTTACATTTACTTTAACGTGTTTTACTTTAAAGCATAATATAAATTACATAATATAAATTACAAAGTATGGGTTACAGAAGATGAATTTTCTAATGAAATTTTGGAATTTTTCATTGAGACATAATTTTAATTCTTTTTTTAATCCAAATGCTGATATTACAAAAGTAAATGAACATCACGAATGTAAATACAATACTGCAACTGATAAAAATTCAAGTAAAATCGATATATGTGATGAAATATTGAAATTAAAAGACGAAATTAATATTATCAATAACGAGATAATGCTTATTTGTAGCAAAAATACAGAAACCGAGTTGAAACACTGCAAATCTACCTTGGATAATTTAAAATCCTTAAAAACGGAAGAAATAGCAGAATTACCAAGTTCACAGATATTACTTTGCTATTTCCAATTTAGAACTGATTTATATTGATATGTATTAATTTTAGACTAATAACTACATCGGAAAATGTTCTGAATACACGTAATACTATGACAAATCGAAAATTAAGTATGAATATGATCGAAGGATTTACGAGTGCAAAAAAATTGTTTTAAAAATTTGATTTTCGTGATAATATTTCAACTGAAAATAAACTGCCTTCTTCATCTAAAATTATCAAGAAACCTAAAGAGGTATATATGTAATATAGCTATTATTTGTTATGTGATTTATGAAATTACAGTTCTCATTGTAACTTTTTCATTACAGCATTATAACACCAAACATATAAAATTTGGCAGATTTATTATGAAAAAACAAAGTCTTATTTCCCTTAAGTTTGAAAAAAAATGTAAGGAATTTGGGATGAGAGAATTGAGTTAATGTATGTAGTTGAAATATTTTAATTATGATTGATTGTTTGATGACAACGAAATTATACATGATTGCATATTTACTTGTTGAGAAGTCATATAATTGCCATATAATGCGATAAATATCGAAATTTGACAATAAGTCCTAAACATATTTGTCACGTTTATGTTTTATTGTATTAAATTTTTTTCTTATCAAGCAGTTGAAAATAAAATGCATAATATAAATGTAAAAATTTGTTTTCACATATTCTTATAAATAAGAATGAACTATCATACGATTCAAATTACACCAAGGACAATCAGACCTTGCTGCTGCATTGGGAAAATTTAATATACTGTAAACTTGATATAAGTACAAATACACGTTGTCAAAACATAAGAAATTTATAATGTATAATTTATAAAGCTTCAATACTAATTGAGCAATCAATCAATTTTTAAAAGTTCTATGATGTTTATATAAAATAATCTTAAGTTAGTAACATTTTCATTATCATTTTTCTGTTGCATTTGAAAATGTTAAGGACATGTTTAAATCCAAGACGTCATCTATTATACATTAATGGATAATTACATTAATTATTTATGTTTAAGATAAATAACTCTTATCTTTACAAAATACACGTTCTATATCATTAACTATAAAAGTATTTCTTTCACATTATCCATTATTATTTTAAATTCTATATATTAAATTCGACAATACTCCTGGAAAAGCCTGCCGGAAGTTGCCATCTTTGCTGAAATATAAAGCGACAAAATCTCTTTCACTTCCGCAGAACGTTTCTTCACTGTCGCAGCAAAGCCACGTGAGGCCTAAATATCATGGATAAACCAGTAGTTTTGGCTCGTGTTATAAAAGTCCTAGGTAGGACTGGTTCGCAAGGACAATGTACGCAAGTAAAAGTGGAATTTCTGGGCGAACAAAATCGACAGATTATCAGGAATGTAAAAGGTCCGGTACGAGAAGGTGATCTCTTAACCTTACTGGAATCCGAACGTGAAGCAAGAAGACTTCGATAAACACATAGGAAGAAGTTATTGCTGGCACGAAAATATCAATTCAAATAGTGTCTGGACTCTGATTCATTCCATCAATAAAAGTGAAGATTAATAATTCCAATGACATGAGCAAAGTTGGTTCCAAACGTCAATGTCAGTGAAGATGTGTTCAATTTTTGTAATAAATACTGGTTGATATTTAATTGAGTATTTTATTTTGTGTATCATATTTTCATATTTATCATATTTTTCACTGTAAACATGTATAATTTATCATTATGAATCGTTAAACCTTGAAATTTAATGATTTAATCACTTTTTTGCAATCTTACCCATTAGATTCTTGTTGCTTTCGCAGAGCTCTTTTTAACTGTGCTTTTTAACTTTTTGCTGTACGCGAAGATCTATGTAAATATTTTCGTTTCCCTTTACATTCATAACTCCAATGTCCCATTTCTAGACATTTTTGACATCGTACTTTTCGTGGAGACGAATTGCTGTAAATATAAAATGACTTGAATCAATTATATTTATATACCGCTATCCATTATCCTTCAATTGTAATAATTTTATGAGAAACAAATTAGTAAAATAATTGAGAGATAAACGAATCTTTCACAAAACTTTTCAATTCTATACTAACATTTTCTTTAATACTTTCGAACTCATATTATATTTATTTTCAAACTTTATAATATTTAATTCGTTAATAGTTTATGTCCAATCACGAATATGATTTAAATAAAGTTTGTTTACATGCGAAATAGGTTAGTTCACTGGACAAGCTTCCAACACGCCATAAGACAAAGCGTAATTGCTTTTAAAGGTACACGATAGGTTATTTGAAAATAACCACCTTTAATAGAAACCACCAATCAGACGTTGTGTATGGTACCACAGATTGAAAGAAAAAAAAAGAAAATTCTTTTAAGATATATATATATAATAAATCAGTTTATGAAATGAATTACAGTAAATATATATTTTCAGACGTTTTTTTTACAAAAATAACATCCTTAATTGGTGTCAGGACATACATATATTATTCATAATCACGTTGTAAACAATACATATATAATATAGATTTAACTGACACATGAATTAATATGCACACACTCGCATGTATTTCATTAAGCAGTCATGATTTCTGCAATTAAGGAAGAGTACGATTTACATTTAATGAAGTATATTAACCGTTTTAGCGCCACGCAGCGCGATCGCGTTGTTCGCGAACAGTGAAATGTGCCGCGATGTTTGGTCACATACGAATGAACGAAGCGCTATCGGGCTGCATGGCACACGGATTTTTAAAAACCCCTGGCACTAAAACGGTTAATAAGAGTACAGAATTACAGATTATTAGACACATTTTAACTACAAAAACTAACGTGCTTCAACTCAAAAAAGAAATACTCTAAGAAAAACATAAAGACTTGGTACATTATTGGATTTGAATTTTTTTTATTAAGTATATATATATAAGTGTGTGCGTGCGTGTGTGTAATTCATACACATTTGCTTTACATTTACTTTAACGTGTTTTACTTTAAAGCATAATATAAATTACATAATATAAATTACAAAGTATGGGTTACAGAAGATGAATTTTCTAATGAAATTTTGGAATTTTTCATTGAGACATAATTTTAATTCTTTTTTTAATCCAAATGCTGATATTACAAAAGTAAATGAACATCACGAATGTAAATACAATACTGCAACTGATAAAAATTCAAGTAAAATCGATATATGTGATGAAATATTGAAATTAAAAGACGAAATTAATATTATCAATAACGAGATAATGCTTATTTGTAGCAAAAATACAGAAACCGAGTTGAAAACACTGCAAATCTACCTTGGATAATTTAAAATCCTTAAAAACGGAAGAAATAGCAGAATTACCAAGTTCACAGATATTACTTTGCTATTTCCAATTTAGAACTGATTTATATTGATATGTATTAATTTTAGACTAATAACTACATCGGAAAATGTTCTGAATACACGTAATACTATGACAAATCGAAAATTAAGTATGAATATGATCGAAGGATTTACGAGTGCAAAAAAATTGTTTTAAAAAGTTGATTTTCGTGATAATATTTCAACTGAAAATAAACTGCCTTCTTCATCTAAAATTATCAAGAAACCTAAAGAGGTATATATGTAATATAGCTATTATTTGTTATGTGATTTATGAAATTACAGTTCTCATTGT